>JAKELP010000018.1:13607004-16081353 GCA_029929735.1 Mimosa pudica | reverse complement strand
TTGTCAAATGCACCACCAAAACAAGTTTTGGGCCAATTGCCCGTTTTAGGCCCAAAGAAACGCAAGTATTGTTTTTTATCTTTCAAAATACTTTTTGTGATTTAGCGACAAAAGTTTCTCAAGTGTGATACCTTTGCTCAACAAACACCAAAATTTTGTCAAATGCACTACCAAAACAAAGTTTAAGGCCCAATTGCCCGTTTTAAGCCTAAAGGAAACACAAGTTTAGTTTTTGATTTTATTAATCTCCTCTTTATGTTTTAGTGCCAAAATTATCTCAAATGTGGTACATTTGGTCAAAAAACACCAAATATTTTTCAAATGCACCAACAAAACAAGTTTTGGGCCAAATTGCCAGTTTTAGGCCTAAAAGAAACGCAAGTTTGGTTTTTGATCTTTTTAATCTCCTCTTTGTGTTTTAGCTCCAAAAGCATTTCAAGTGTGGTACTTTTGGTCATCAAACACCAAAGGTTTGTCAAATGCACCACCAAAACAAGTTTTGGGCACAATTGCCCGTTTTAGGCCCAAAAGAAACGCCAGTATTGTTTTTGATCTTTTCAAATTACTTTTTGTGATTTAGCGACAAAAGTCTCTCAAGTCTGTTACTTTTGGTCAACAAACACCAAAGTTTTGTCAAATCCACTAGCAAAACAAGTTTGGCGCCCAGTTGCCTGTTTTAGGCCTAAAGGAAACGGAAGTTTAGTTTTTGATTTTATTAATCTCCTTTTTTTGTTTTAGCGCCAAACGAATCTCAAGTGTGGTTCTTTTTGTCATCAAACACCAAATCTTTGTCAAATGCACCACCAAAACAAGTTTTGGGCCCAATTGCCCGTTTTAGGCACAAAAGAAACGCAAATTTGGTTTTTGATCTTTTCAATCTCCTCTTTGTGTTTTAGCGCCAAAAGTAACTCAAGTGTGGTACATTTGGTCAACAAACACCAAACATTTTTCAAGTGCACGAACAAAACAAGTTTTGGGCCCAATTGCCCGTTTTAGGCCCAAATGAAATGCAAGTTCGATTTTTTGATCTTTTTAATCTCCTCTTTGTGTTTTAGCGCCAAAAGTATCTCAAGTGTGGTACTTTTGTTCATCAAACACCAAAGGTTTGTCAAATGCACCACCAAAACAAGTTTTGGGCCCAATTGCCGTTTTAGGCCCAAAAGAAATGCAAGTTCGATTTTTTGATCTTTTTAATCTCCTCTTTGTGTTTTAGCTCCAAAAGTATCTCAAGTGTGGTACTTTTGGTCATCAAACACCAAAGGTTTGTCAAATGCACCACCAAAACAAGTTTTGGGCCCAATTGCCCGTTTTAGGCCCAAAAGAAACGCAAGTATTGTTTTTTATCTTTTCAAAATACTTTTTGTGATTTAGCGACAAAAGTTTCTCAAGTGTGATACCTTTGCTCAACAAACACCAAAATTTTGTCAAATGCACTACCAAAACAAGTTTAAGGCCCAATTGCCCGTTTTAGGCCTAAAGGAAACACAAGTTTAGCTTTTGATTTTATTAATCTCCTCTTTATGTTTTAGTGCCAAAATTATCTCAAATGTGGTACATTTGGTCAAAAAACACCAAATATTTTTCAAATGCACCAACAAAACAAGTTTTGGGCCAAATTGCCAGTTTTAGGCCTAAAAGAAACGCAAGTTTGGTTTTTGATCTTTTTAATCTCCTCTTTGTGTTTTAGCTCCCAAAGCATCTCAAGTGTGGTACTTTTGGTCATCAAACACCAAAGGTTTGTCAAATGCACCACCAAAACAAGTTTTGGGCCCAATTGCCCGTTTTAGGCCCAAAAGAAACGCCAGTATTGTTTTTGATCTTTTCAAATTACTTTTTGTGATTTAGCGACAAAAGTCTCTCAAGTCTGTTACTTTTGGTCAACAAACACCAAAGTTTTGTCAAATGCACTACCAAAACAAGTTTGGAGCCCAGTTGCCTGTTTTAGGCCTAAAGGAAACGGAAGTTTAGTTTTTGATTTTATTAATCTCCTTTTTTTGTTTTAGCGCCAAACGAATCTCAAGTGTGGTACTTTTTGTCATCAAACACCAAATCTTTGTCAAATGCACCACCAAAACAAGTTTTGGGCCCAATTGCCCGTTTTAGGCACAAAAGAAACGCAAATTTGGTTTTTGATCTTTTCAATCTCCTCTTTGTGTTTTAGCGCCAAAAGTAACTCAAGTGTGGTACATTTGGTCAACAAACACCAAACATTTTTCAAGTGCACGAACAAAACAAGTTTTGGGCCCAATTGCCCGTTTTAGGCCCAAATGAAATGCAAGTTCGATTTTTTGATCTTTTTAATCTCCTCTTTGTGTTTTAGCGCCAAAAGTATCTCAAGTATGGTAATTTTGTTCAATAAACACCAAAGGTTTGTCAAATGCACCACCAAAACAAGTTTTGGGCCCAATTGCCCGTTTTAGGCCCAAAAGAAATGCAAGTTCGATTTTTTGATCTTTTTAATCTCCTCTTTGTGTTTTAGCTCCAAAAGTATCTCAAGTGTGGTACTTTTGGTCATCAAACACCAAAGGTTTGTCAAATGCACCACCAAAACAAGTTTTGGGCCCAATTGCCCGTTTTAGGCTCAAAAGAAACACAAGTATTGTTTTTTATCTTTTCAAACTACTTTTCGTGATTTAGCGACAAAAGTTTCTCAAGTGTGATACCTTTGCTCAACAAACACCAAAATTTTGTCAAATGCACTACCAAAACAAGTTTGGGGCCCAATTGCCCGTTTTAGGCCTAAAGGAAACACAAGTTTAGTTTTTGATTTTATTAATCTCCTCTTTATGTTTTAGTGCCAAAATTATCTCAAATGTGGTACATTTGGTCAAAAAACACCAAATATTTTTCAAATGCACCAACAAAACAAGTTTTGGGCCAAATTGCCAGTTTTAGGCCAAAAGAAACGCAAGTTTGGCTTTTGATCTTTTTAATCTCCTCTTTGTGTTTTAGCGCCAAAAGTATCTCAAGTGTGGTACTTTTGGTCAACAAACAGCAAAAGTTTGTCAAATGCATCACCAAAACAAGTTTTGGGCCGAATTGCCCGTTTGAGGCCTAAAAGAAACGCGAGTTTGGTTTTTGATCTTTTTAATCTCTTCTTTGTGTTTTAGCTCCAAAAGTATCTCAAGTGTGGTACTTTTGGTCATCAAACAGCAAAAGTTTGTCAAATGCACCACCAAAACAAGTGTTGGGTCCGAATTGCCCGTTTTAGGCCTAAAAGAAACGCGAAGTTTGATTTTTGATCTTTTTAATCTCCTCTTTGTGTTTTAGCTCCAAAAGTATCTCAAGTGTGGTACTTTTGGTCATCAAACACCAAAGGTTTGTCAAATGCACCACCAAAACAAGTTTTGGGCCCAATTGCCGTTTTAGGCACAAAAGAAACCCAAGTATTGTTTTTGATCTTTTCAAACTACTTTTTGTGATTTAGCGACAAAAGTTTCTCAAGTGTGATACCTTTGGTCAACAAACACCAAAATTTTGTCAAATGCACTACCAAAACAAGTTTGGGGGCCCAATTGCCCGTTTTAGGCCTAAAGGAAACACAAGTTTAGTTTTTGATTTTATTAATCTCCTCTTTATGTTTTAGTGCCAAAAGTATGTCAAGTGTGGTACATTTGGTCAACAAACACGAAATATTTTTCAAATGCACCAACATAACAAGTTTTGGGCCTAATTGCCAGTTTTAGGCCCAAAAGAAACGCAAGTATTGTTTTTGATCTTTTCAAATTACTTTTTGTGATTTAGCGACAAAAGTCTCTCAAGTGTGATACTTTTGGTCAACAAACACCAAAGTTTTGTCAAATGCACTACCAAAACAAGTTTGGAGCCCAGTTGCCCGTTTTAGGCCTAAAGGAAACGGAAGTTTAGTTTTCGATTTTATTAATCTCCTTTTTTTGTTTTAGCGCCAAACGAATCTCAAGTGTGGTACTTTTTGTCATCAAACACCAAATCTTTGTCAAATGCACCACCAAAACAAGTTTTGGGCCCAATTGCCCGTTTTAGGCACAAAAGAAACGCAAATTTGGTTTTTGATCTTTTCAATCTCCTCTTTGTGTTTTAGCGCCAAAAGTATCTCAAGTGTGGTACATTTGGTCAACAAACACCAAACATTTTTCAAGTGCAAGAACAAAACAAGTTTTGGGCCCAATTGCCCGTTTTAGGCCCAAATGAAATGCAAGTTCGATTTTTTGATCTTTTTAATCTCCTCTTTGTGTTTTAGCGCCAAAAGTATCTCAAGTGTGGTACTTTTGGTCATCAAACACCAAAGGTTTGTCAAATGCATCACCAAAACAAGTTTTGGGCCCAATTGCCCGTTTTAGGCCTAAAGGAAATGCAAGTTCGATTTTTTGATCTTTTTAATCTCCACTTTGTGTTTTAGCGCCAAAAGTATCTCACGTGTGGTACTTTTGGTCATCAAACACCAAAGGTTTGTCAAATGCACCACCAAAACAAGTTTTGGGCCCAATTGCCCGTTTTAGGCCCAAAAGAAACGCACGTATTGTATTTGATCTTTTCAAACTACTTTTTGTGATTTAGCGACAAAAGTATCTCAAGTGTGATACTTTTGTGTTTTAGCGACAAAAGTATCTCAAGTGTGATACTTTTGGTCAACAAACACCAAAATTTTGTCAAATGCACTACCAAAACAAGTTTGGAGCCCAGTTGCCCGTTTTAGGCCTAAAGGAAACGGAAGTTTAGTTTTTAATTTTATTAATCTCCTTTTTTGTTTTAGCGCCAAAAGTATCTCAAGTGTGGTACTTTTTGTCATCAAACACCAAATATTTGTCAAATGCACCACCAAAATAAGTTTTAGGCCCAATTGCCCGTTTTAGGCACAAAAAAACGCAAATTTGGTTTTTGATCTTTTCAATCTCCTCTTTGTGTTTTAGCGCCAAAAGTATCTCAAGTGTGGTACATTTTGTCAACAAACACCAAACATTTTTCAAGTGCACGAACAAAACAAGTTTTGGGCCCAATTGCCCGTTTTAGGCCAAAAGAAATGCAAGTTCGGTTTTTTGATCTTTTTAATCTCCTCTTTTTGTTTTAGCGCCAAAAGTATCTCAAGTGTGGTACTTTTGGACATCAAACACCAAAGGTTTGTCAAATGCACCACCAAAACAAGTTTTGGGCCCAATTGCCCGTTTTAGGCCCAAAAGAAACGCAAGTATTGTTTTTTATCTTTTCAAACTACTTTTTGTGATTTAGCGACAAAAGTTTCTCAAGTGTGATACCTTTGCTCAACAAACACCAAAATTTTGTCAAATGCACTACCAAAACAAGTTTGGGGCCCAATTGCCCGTTTTAGGCCTAAAGGAAACACAAGTTTAGTTTTTGATATTGTTAATCTCCTCTTTATGTTTTAGTGCCAAAAGTATCTCAAGTGTGGTACATTTGGTCAAAAAACACCAAATATTTTTCAAATGCACCAACAAAACAAGTTTTGGGCCCAATTGCCAGTTTTAGGCCAAAAGAAACGCAAGTTTGGCTTTTGATCTTTTTAATCTCCTCTTTGTGTTTTAGCGCCAAAAGTATCTCAAGTGTGGTACTTTTGGTCAACAAACAGCAAAAGTTTGTCAAATGCACCACCAAAACAAGTTTTGGGGCCGAATTGCCCGTTTTAGGCCTAAAGGAAACGCAAGTTTAGTTTTTGAATTTATTAATCTCCTTTTGTGTTTTAGCGCCAAAAGTATCTTAAGTGTGGTACTTTTTGTCATCAAACACCAAAGGTTTGTCAAATGCACCACCAAAACAAGTTTTGGGTCCAATCGCACGTTTTAGGCCCAAAAGAAACGCAAGTTTGATTTTTGATCTTTTTAGTTTCATCTTTGTGTTTTAGCTCCAAAAGTATCTCAAGTGTGGTACTTTTCGTCATCAAACACCAAAGGTTTGTCAAATGCACCACCAAAACAAGTTTTCGGGCCCAATTGCCCGTTTTAGGCACAAAAGAAACCCAAGTATTGTTTTTGATCTTTTCAAACTACTTTTTGTGATTTAGCGACAAAAGTTTCTCAAGTGTGATACCTTTGGTCAACAAACACCAAAATTTTGTCAAATGCACTACCAAAACAAGTTTGGGGGCCCAATTGCCCGTTTTAGGCCTAAAGGAAACACAAGTTTAGTTTTTGATTTTATTAATCTCCTCTTTATGTTTTAATGCCAAAAGTATTTCAAGTGTGGTACATTTGGTCAACAAACACGAAATATTTTTCAAATGCACCAACAAAACAAGTTTTGGGCCTAATGGCCAGTTTTAGGCCCAAAAGAAACGCAAGTATTGTTTTTGATCTTTTCAAATTACTTTTTGTGATTTAGCGACAAAAGTCTATCAAGTGTGATACTTTTTGTCATCAAACACCAAATCTTTGTCAAATGCACCACCAAAACAAGTTTTGGGCCCAATTGCCTGTTTTAGGCACAAAAGAAACGCAAATTTGGTTTTTGATCTTGTTAATCTCCTCTTTGTGTTTTAGCTCCAAAAGTATCTCAAGTGTGGTACTTTTGGTCATCAAACACCAAGGTTTGTCAAATGCACCACCAAAACAAGTTTTGCGCCCAATTGCCCGTTTTAGGCCCAAAAGAAACGCAAGTATTGTTTTTGATCTTTTTAAACTACTGTTTGTGATTTAGCGACAAAAGTTTCTCAAGTGTGATACTTTTGGTCAACAAACACCAAAATTTAGTCAAATGCACTACCAAACAAAGTTTGGGGGCCCAATTGCCCGTTTTAGGCCTAAAGGAAACACAAGTTTAGTTTTTGATTTTATTAATCTCCTATTTCTGTTTTAGGGCCAAAAGTATCTCAAGTGTGGTACATTTGGTCAACAAACACCAAATATTTTCAAATGCACCAGCAAAACATGTTATGGGCCCAATTGCCAATTTTAGGCCCAAAAGAAACGCAAGTTTGACTTTTGATCTTTTTAATCTCCTCTTTGTGTTTTAGCGCCAAAAGTATCACAAGTGTGGTACTTTTGGTCGACAAACAGCAAAAGTTTGTCAAATGCACCACCAAAACAAGTTTTGGGCCCAATTGCCCGTTTGAGGCCCAAAAGAAACGCGAGTTTGGTTTTTGATCTTGTTAATCTCCTCTTTGTGTTTTAGCTCCAAAAGTATCTCAAGTGTGGTACTTTTGGTCATCAAACACCAAGGTTTGTCAAATGCACCACCAAAACAAGTTTTGCGCCCAATTGCCCGTTTTAGGCCCAAAAGAAACGCAAGTATTGTTTTTGATCTTTTTAAACTACTGTTTGTGATTTAGCGACAAAAGTTTCTCAAGTGTAATACTTTTGGTCAACAAACACCAAAAATTTGTCAAATGCACTACCAAAACAAGTTTGGAGCCCAGTTGCCCGTTTTAGGCCTAAAGGAAACGGAAGTTTAGTTTTTGATTTTATTAATCTCCTCTTTTTGTTTTAGCGCCAAAAGTATCTCAAGTGTGGTACTTTTGGTCAACAAACAGCAAAACTTTGTCAAATGCACCACCAAAACAAGTTTTGGGCCGAATTGCCCGTTTGAGGCCTAAAAGAAACGCGAGTTTGGTTTTTGATCTTTTTAATCTCCTCTTTGTGTTTTAGCTCCAAATGTATCTCAAGTGTGGTACTTTTGTCATCAAACACCAAGGTTTTTCAAATGCACCACCAAAACAAGTTTTGCGCTCAATTGCCCGTTTTAGGCCCAAAAGAAACGCAAGTTTGGGTTTTGATCTTTTTAATCTCCTCTTTGTGTTTTAGCTCCAAAAGTATCTCAACTGTGGTACTTTTGGTCATCAAACACCAAAGGTTTGTCAAATGCACCACCAAAACAAGTTTTGTGCCCAATTGCCCCTTTTAGGCTTAAAGGAAACGCAAGTTTAGTTTTTGAATTTATTAATCTCCTTTTGTGTTTTAGCGCCAAAAGTATCTCAAGTGTGGTACTTTTTGTCATCAAACACCAAAGGTTTGTCAAATGCACCACCAAAACAAGTTTTGGGCCCAATTGCCCGTTTTAGGCACAAAAGAAACCCAAGTATTGTTTTTGATCTTTTCAAACTACGTTTTGTGATTTAGCGATAAAAGTTTCTCAAGTGTGATACCTTTGGTCAACAAACACCAAAATTTAGTCAAATGAACTACCAAAACAAGTTTGGGGGCCCAATTGCCCGTTTTAGGCCTAAAGGAAACACAAGTTTTGTTTTTGATTTTATTAATCTCCTCTTTATGTTTTAGTGCCAAAAGTATCTCAAGTGTGGTACATTTGGTCAACAAACACCAAATATTTTTCAAATCCACCAGCAAAACAATTTTGGGCCCAATTGCCAGTTTTAGGCCCAAAAGAAACGCAAGTTTGGCTTTTGATCTTTTTAATCTCCTCTTTGTGTTTTAGCGCCAAAAGTATCTCAAGTGTGGTACTTTTGGTCAACAAACACCAAAGTTTTGTCAAATGCACTACCAAAACAAGTTTGGAGCCCAGTTGCCCGTTTTAGGCCTAAAGGAAACGGAAGTTTAGTTTTTGATTTTATTAATCTCCTCTTTGTGTTTTAGCGCCAAAAGTATCTCAAGTGTGGTACTTTTGGTCAACAAACAGCAAAAGTTTGTCAAATGCACCACCAAAACAAGTTTTGGGCCGAATTGCCCGTTTGAGGCCTAAAAGAAACGCGAGTTTGGTTTTTGATCTTTTTAATCTCCTCTTTGTGTTTTAGCTCCAAATGTATCTCAAGTGTGGTACTTTTGTCATCAAACACCAAGGTTTTTCAAATGCACCACCAAAACAAGTTTTGCGCCCAATTGCCCGTTTTAGGCCCAAAAGAAACGCAAGTTTGGGTTTTGATCTTTTTAATCTCCTCTTTGTGTTTTAGCTCCAAAAGTATCTCAACTGTGGTACTTTTGGTCATCAAACACCAAAGGTTTGTCAAATGCACCACCAAAACAAGTTTTGTGCCCAATTGCCCCTTTTAGGCCTAAAGGAAACGCAAGTTTAGTTTTTGAATTTATTAATCTCCTTTTGTGTTTTAGCGCCAAAAGTATCTCAAGTGTGGTACTTTTTGTCATCAAACACCAAAGGTTTGTCAAATGCACCACCAAAACAAGTTTTGGGCCCAATTGCCCGTTTTAGGCACAAAAGAAACCCAAGTATTGTTTTTGATCTTTTCAAACTACGTTTTGTGATTTAACGACAAAAGTTTCTCAAGTGTGATACCTTTGGTCAACAAACACCAAAATTTTGTCAAATGAACTACCAAAACAAGTTTGGGGGCCCAATTGCCCGTTTTAGGCCTAAAGGAAACACAAGTTTTGTTTTTGATTTTATTAATCTCCTCTTTATGTTTTAGTGCCAAAAGTATCTCAAGTGTGGTACATTTGGTCAACAAACACCAAATATTTTTCAAATCCACCAGCAAAACAAATTTTGGGCCCAATTGCCAGTTTTAAGCCCAAAAGAAACGCAAGTTTGGCTTTTGATCTTTTTAATCTCCTCTTTGTGTTTTAGCGCCAAAAGTATCTCAAGTGTGGTACTTTTGGTCAACAAACACCAAAGTTTTGTCAAATGTACTACCAAAACAAGTTTGGAGCCCAGTTGCCCGTTTTAGGCCTAAAGGAAACAGAAGTTTAGTTTTTGATTTTATAAATCTCCTCTTTTTGTTTTAGCGTCAAAAGTATCTCAAGTGTGGTACTTTTGGTCAACAAACAGCAAAAGTTTGTCAAATGCACCACCAAAACAAGTTTTGGGCCAAATTGCCCGTTTGAGGCCTAAAAGAAACGCGAGTTTGGTTTTTGATCTTTTTAATCTCCTCTTTGTGTTTTATCTCCAAAAGTATCTCATGTGTAGTACTTTTGGTCATCAAACACCAAAGTTTTTCAAATGCACCACCAAAACAAGTTTTGCGCCCAATTGCCCGTTTTAGGCCCAAAAGAAACGCAAGTTTGGGTTTTGATCTTTTTAATCTCCTCTTTGTGTTTTAGCTCCAAAAGGATCTCAACTGTGGTACTTTTGGTTATCAAACACCAAAGGTTTGTCAAATGCACCACCAAAACAAGTTTTGTGCCCAATTGCCCCTTTTAGGCCTAAAGGAAACGCAAGTTTAGTTTTTGAATTTATTAATCTCCTTTTGTGTTTTAGCGCCAAAAGTATCTCAAGTGTAGTACTTTTTGTCATCAAACACCAAAGGTTTGTCAAATGCACCACCAAAACAAGCTTTGGATCCAATCGCCCGTTTTAGGCCCAAAAGAAACGCAAGTTAGATTTTTGATCTTTTTAGTTTCATCTTTGTGTTTTAGCTCCAAAAGTATCTCAAGTGTGGTACTTTTGGTCATCAAACACCAAAGGTTTGTCAAATGCACCACCAAAACAAGTTTTGGGCCCAATTGCCCGTTTTAGGCACAAAAGAAACCCAAGTATTGTTTTTGATCTTTTCAAACTACTTTTTGTGATTTAGCGACAAAAGTTTCTCAAGGATACCTTTGGTCAACAAACACCAAAATTTTGTCAAATGCACTACCAAAACAAGTTTGGGGGCCCAATTGCCCGTTTTAGGCCTAAAGGAAACACGAGTTTTAGTTTCTGATTTTATTAATCTCCTCTTTATGTTTTAAGTGCCAAAAGTATTTCAAGTGTGGTACATTTGGTCAACAAACACGAAATATTTTTCAAATGCACCAACAAAACAAGTTTTGGGCCTAATTGCCAGTTTTAGGCCCAAAAGAAACGCAAGTATTGTTTTTGATCATTTCAAACTACTTTTTGTGATTTAGCGACAAAAGTATCTCAAGTGTGGTACTTTTGGTCATCAAACACCAAGGTTTTCAAATGCACCACCAAAACAAGTTTTGCGCCCAATTGCCCGTTTTAGGCCCAAAAGAAACGCAAGTTTGGGTTTTGATCTTTTTAATCTCCTCTTTGTGTTTTAGCTCCAAAAGTATCTCAACTGTGGTACTTTTGGTCATCAAACACCAAAGGTTTGTCAAATGCACCACCAAAACAAGTTTTGTGCCCAATTGCCCCTTTTAGGCCTAAAGGAAACGCAAGTTTAGTTTTTGAATTTATTAATCTCCTTTTGTCTTTTAGCGCCAAAAGTATCTCAAGTGTGGTACTTTTTGTCATCAAACACCAAAGGTTTGTCAAATGCACCACCAAAACAAGTTTTGGGTCCAATCGCCCGTTTTAGGCCCAAAAGAAATGCAAGTTTGATTTATGATCTTTTTAGTTTCATCTTTGTGTTTTAGCTCCAAAAGTATCTCAAGTGTGGTACTTTTGGTCATCAAACACCAAAGGTTTGTCAAATGCACCACCAAAACAAGTTTTGCGCCCAATTGCCCGTTTTAGGCACAAAAGAAACCCAAGTATTGTTTTTGATCTTTTCAAACTACGTTTTGTGATTTAGCGACAAAGTTTCTCAAGTGTGATACCTTTGGTTAACAAACACCAAAATTTTGTCAAATGCACTACCAAAACAAGTTTGGGGGACCAATTGCCCGTTTTAGGGCTAAAGGAAACACAAGTTTAGTTTCTGATTTTATTAATCTCCTCTTTCTGTTTTAATGCCAAAAGTATTTCAAGTGTGGTACATTTGGTCAACAAACACGAAATATTTTTCAAATACACCAACAAAACAAGTTTTGGGCCTAATTGCCAGTTTTAGGCCCAAAAGAAACGCAAGTATTGTTTTTGATCTTTTCAAACTACTTTTTGTGATTTAGCGACAAAAGTATCTCAAGTGTGGTACTTTTGGTCATCAAACACCAAGGTTTTCAAATGCACCACCAAAACAAGTTTTGCGCCCAATTGCCCGTTTTAGGCCCAAAAGAAACGCAAGTTTGGGTTTTGATCTTTTTAATCTCCTCTTTGTGTTTTAGCTTCAAAAGTATCTCAACTGTGGTACTTTTGGTCATCAAACACCAAAGGTTTGTCAAATGCACCACCAAAACAAGTTTTGTGCCCAATTGCCCCTTTTAGGCCTAAAGGAAACGCAAGTTTAGTTTTTGAATTTATTAATCTCCTTTTGTGTTTTAGCGCCAAAAGTATCTCAAGTCTGGTACTTTTTGTCATCAAACACCAAAGGTTTGTCAAATGCAGCACCAAAACAAGTTTTGGGTCCAATCGCCCGTTTTAGGCCCAAAAGAAATGCAAGTTTGATTTATGATCTTTTTAGTTTCATCTTTGTGTTTTAGCTCCAAAAGTATCTCAAGTGTGGTACTTTTGGTCATCAAACACCAAAGGTTTGTCAAATGCACCACCAAAACAAGTTTTGGGCCCAATTGCCCGTTTTAGGCACAAAAGAAACCCAAGTATTGTTTTTGATCTTTTCAAACTACGTTTTGTGATTTAGCGACAAAGTTTCTCAAGTGTGATACCTTTGGTTAACAAACACCAAAATTTTGTCAAATGCACTACCAAAACAAGTTTGGGGGCCCAATTGCCCGTTTTAGGCCTAAAGGAAACACAAGTTTAGTTTGTGATTTTATTAATCTCCTCTTTATGTTTTAGTGCCAAAAGTATCTCAAGTGTGGTACATTTGGTCAACAAACACCAAATATTTTTCAAATCCACCAGCAAAACAAGTTTTGGGCCCAATTGCCAGTTTTAGGCCCAAAAGAAACGCAAGTTTGGCTTTTGATCTTTTTAATCTCCTCTTTGTGTTTTAGCGCCAAAAGTATCTCAAGTGTGGTACTTTTGGTCAACAAACACCAAAGTTTTGTCAAATGCACTACCAAAACAAGTTTGGAGCCCAGTTGCCCGTTTTAGGCCTAAAGGAAACAGAAGTTTAGTTTTTGATTTTATAAATCTCCTCTTTGTGTTTT
The DNA here is from genome assembly GCA_029929735.1 of Mimosa pudica. Lineage (NCBI taxonomy): Eukaryota > Viridiplantae > Streptophyta > Magnoliopsida > Fabales > Fabaceae > Mimosa > Mimosa pudica. The sequence continues at coordinate 16,068,580 of JAKELP010000018.1, read as the reverse complement.
AGCGCCAAAATTATCTCAAGTGTGGTACTTTTGGTCAACAAACAGCAAAAGTTTGTCAAATGCACCACCAAAACAAGTTTTGGGCCGAATTGCCCGTTTGAGGCCTAAAAGAAACGCGAGTTTGGTTTTTGATCTTTTTAATCTCCTCTTTGTGTTTTAGCTCCAAAAGTATCTCAAGTGTGGTACTTTTGGTCATCAAACACCAAGGTTTTTAAAATGCACCACCAAAACAAGTTTTGCGCCCAATTGCCCGTTTTAGGCCCAAAAGAAACGCAAGTTTGGGTTTTGATCTTTTTAATCTCCTCTTTGTGTTTTAGCTCTAAAAGGATCTCAACTGTGGTACTTTTGGTTATCAAACACCAAAGGTTTGTCAAATGCACCACCAAAACAAGTTTTGTGCCCAATTGCCCCTTTTAGGCCTAAAGGAAACGCAAGTTTAGTTTTTGAATTTATTAATCTCCTTTTGTGTTTTAGCGCCAAAAGTATCTCAAGTGTCGTACTTTTTGTCATCAAACACCAAAGGTTTGTCAAATGCACCACCAAAACAAGTTTTGGATCCAATCGCCCGTTTTAGGCCCAAAAGAAACGCAAGTTTGATTTTTGATCTTTTTAGTTTCATCTTTGTGTTTTAGCTCCAAAAGTATCTCAAGTGTGGTACTTTTGGTCATCAAACACCAAAGGTTTGTCAAATGCACCACCAAAACAAGTTTTTGATTTTATAAATCTCCTCTTTGTGTTTTAGCGCCAAAAGTATCACAAGTGTGGTACATTTGGTCAACAAACACCAAATATTTTTCAAGTGCAGGAACAAAAAAAGTTTTGGGCCCAATTGCCCGTTTTAAGCCCTAACGAAAGGCAAGTTTGGTTTTTTGATCTTTTTAATCTCCTTTTTGTGTTTTAGCGCCAAAAGTCTCTCAAGTGTGGTACTTTTGATCGTCAAACACCAATGGTTTGTCAAATGCACCACCAAAACAAGTTTTGGGCCCAATTGCCCGTTTGAGGCCCAAAAGGAACGCAAGTTTGGGTTTTGATCTTTTTAATCTCCTCTTTGTGATTTAGCTCCAAAAGTATCTCAAGTGTGGTACTTTTGGTCATCAAACACCAAAGGTTTGTCAAATGCACCACCAAAACACGTTTTGTGCCGAATTGCCCCTTTTAGGCCCAAAAGAAACACAAGTATTGCTTTTCATCTTTTAAAACTACTTTTTGTGATTTAGCGACAAAAGTATCTCAAGTGTGATACTTTTATTCAACAGACACCAAAATTTTGTCAAATGCACTACCAAAACAAGTTTGGGGCCCAATTGCCCGTTTAAGGCTTAAAGGAAACGCAAGTTTAGTTTTTGATTTTATTACTCTCCTTTTTGTGTTTAAGCGCCAAAAGTATCTCAAGTGTGGTACTTTTTGTCATCAAACACCAAAGGTTTGTCAAATGCACCACCAAAACAAGTTTGGGCCCAATTGCCCGTTTTAGGCCCAAAAGAAACACAAGTATTGTTTTTGATCTTTTGAAATTACTTTTTGTGATTTAGCGATAAAAGTATCTCAAGTGTGATACTTTTGGTCAACAAACACCAAAATTTTGTTAAATGCACTACCAAAAAAATGTTTGGAGCCCAGTTGCCCGTTTTAGGCCTAAAGGAAACGGAACTTTAGTTTTTGATTTTATTAATCTCCTTTTTGTGTTTTAGCGCCTAAAGTATCTCAAGTGTGTTACGTTTTGTCATCAATCACTAAAGGTTTGTCAAATGCACCACCAAAACAAGTTTTGGGCCCAATTGCCCGTTTTAGGCGCAAAAGAAACACAATTTTGGTTTTTGATCTTTTCAATCTCCTCTTTGTGTTTTAGCGCGAAAAGTATCTCAAGTGTGGTACATTTGGTCAACAAACACCAAATATTTTTCAAGTGCACGAACAAAACAAGTTTTGGGCCCAATTGCCCGTTTTATGCCCAAAAGAAATGCAAGTTCGGTTTTTTGATCTTTTAAATCTCCTCTTTGTGTTTTAGCGCCAAAAGTATCTCAAGTGTGGTACTTTTGGTCATCAAACACCAAAGGTTTGTCAAATGCACCACCAAAACAAGTTTTGGGCCCAATTCCCGTTTTAGGCCCAAAAGAAACGCAAGTATTGTTTTTTATCTTTTCAAACTACTTTTTGTGATTTAGCGACAAAAGTTTCTCAAGTGTGATACTTTTGGTCAACAAACACCAAAATTTTGTCAAATGCGCTACCAAAACAAGTTTGGGACCCAATTGTCCGTTTTAGGCCTAAAGGAAACACAAGTTTAGTTTTTGATTTTATTAATCTCCTCTTTGTGTTTTAGCGCCAAAAGTATCTCAAGTGTGGTACATTTGGTCAACAAACACCAAATATTTTTCAAATGCACCAGCAAAACAGGTTTTGGGCCCAATTGCCAGTTTTAGGCCCAAAAGAAACGCAAGTTTGACTTTTGATCTTTTTAATCTCCTTTTTGTGTTTTAGCGCCAAAAGATCTCAAGTGTGGTACTTTTGGTCAACAAACACCAAACGTTTGTCAAATGCACCACCAAAACAAGTTTTGGGCCCAATTGCCCGTTTGAGGCCCAAAAGAAACGCGAGTTTGGTTTTTGATCTTTTTAATCTCCTCTTAGTGTTTTAGCGCCAAAAGATCTCAAGTGTGGTACTTTTGGTCATCAAACACCAAGGTTTGTCAAATGCACCACCAAAACAAGTTTTGCGCCCAATTGCCCGTTTTAGGCCCAAAAGAAATGTAAGGATTGTTTTTGATCTTTTGAAACTACTTTTTGTGATTTAGGGACAAAAGTATCTCAAGTGTGATACTTTTGTTCAAGAAACTCCAAAATTTTGTCAAATGCACTACCAAAACAAGTTTGGGGCCCAATTGCCTGTTTTAGGCCTAAAGGAAACACAAGTTTAGTTTTTGATTTTATTACTCTCCTTTTTGTGTTTAAGCGCCAAAAGTATATCAAGTGTGGTACTTTTTGTCATCAAACACCAAAGGTTTGTCAAATGCACCACCAAAACAAGTTTGGGCCCAATTGCCCGTTTTAGGCCCAAAAGAAACACAAGTATTGTTTTTGATCTTTTGAAATTACTTTTTGTGATTTAGCGACAAAAGTATCTCAAGTGTGATACTTTTGGTCAACAAACACCAAAATTTTGTTAAATGCACTACCAAAAAAATGTTTGGAGCCCAGTTGCCCGTTTTAGGCCTAAAGGAAACGGAACTTTAGTTTTTGATTTTATTAATCTCCTTTTTGTGTTTTAGCGCCTAAAGTATCTCAAGTGTGTTACGTTTTGTCATCAATCACTAAAGGTTTGTCAAATGCACCACCAAAACAAGTTTTGGGCCCAATTGCCCGTTTTAGGCGCAAAAGAAACACAATTTTGGTTTTTGATCTTTTCAATCTCCTCTTTGTGTTTTAGCGCGAAAAGTATCTCAAGTGTGGTACATTTGGTCAACAAACACCAAATATTTTTCAAGTGCACGAACAAAACAAGTTTTGGGCCCAATTGCCCGTTTTATGCCCAAAAGAAATGCAAGTTCGGTTTTTTGATCATTTAAATCTCCTCTTTGTGTTTTAGCGCCAAAAGTATCTCAAGTGTGGTACTTTTGGTCATCAAACACCAAAGGTTTGTCAAATGCACCACCAAAACAAGTTTTGGGCCCAATTCCCGTTTTAGGCCCAAAAGAAACGCAAGTATTGTTTTTTATCTTTTCAAACTACTTTTTGTGATTTAGCGACAAAAGTTTCTCAAGTGTGATACTTTTGGTCAACAAACACCAAAATTTTGTCAAATGCGCTACCAAAACAAGTTTGGGACCCAATTGTCCGTTTTAGGCCTAAAGGAAACACAAGTTTAGTTTTTGATTTTATTAATCTCCTCTTTGTGTTTTAGCGCCAAAAGTATCTCAAGTGTGGTACATTTGGTCAACAAACACCAAATATTTTTCAAATGCACCAGCAAAACAGGTTTTGGGCCCAATTGCCAGTTTTAGGCCCAAAAGAAACGCAAGTTTGACTTTTGATCTTTTTAATCTCCTTTTTGTGTTTTAGCGCCAAAAGATCTCAAGTGTGGTACTTTTGGTCAACAAACACCAAACGTTTGTCAAATGCACCACCAAAACAAGTTTTGGGACCAATTGCCCGTTTGAGGCTCAAAAGAAACGCGAGTTTGGTTTTTGATCTTTTTAATCTCCTCTTAGTGTTTTAGCGCCAAAAGAGCTCAAGTGTGGTACTTTTGGTCATCAAACACCAAGGTTTGTCAAATGCACCACCAAAACAAGTTTTGCGCCCAATTGCCCGTTTTAGGCCCAAAAGAAACGTAAGGATTGTTTTTGATCTTTTGAAACTACTTTTTGTGATTTAGGGACAAAAGTATCTCAAGTGTGATACTTTTGTTCAAGAAACTCCAAAATTTTGTCAAATGCACTACCAAAACAAGTTTGGGGCCCAATTGCCTGTTTTAGGCCTAAAGGAAACACAAGTTTAGTTTTTGAATGTATTAATCTCCTTTTGTGTTTTAGCGCCAAAAGTATCTTAAGTGTGGTACTTTTTGTCATCAAAAACCAAAGGTTTGTCAAATGCACCACGAAAACCAGTTTTGGGTCCAATGTCCCGTTTTAGGCCCAAAAGAAACGCAAGTTTGATTTTTGATCTTTTTAGTTTCATCTTTGTGTTTTAGCTCCAAAAGTATCTCAAGTGTGGTACTTTTGGTCATCAGACACCAAAGGTTTGTCAAATGCACCACCAAAACAAGTTTTGGGTCCAATTGCCCGTTTTAGGCACAAAAGAAACGCAAGTTTTGTTTTTGATCTTTTCAATCTCCTCTTTGTGTTTTAGCGCCAAAAGTATCACAAGTGTGGTACATTTGGTCAACAAACACCAAATATTTTTCAAGTGCAAGAACAAAAAAAGTTTTGGGCCCAATTGCCCGTTTTAGGCCCAAACGAAATGCAAGTTTGGTTTTTGATCTTTTTAATCTCCTTTTTGTGTTTTAGCGCCAAAAGTCTCTCAAGTGTGGTACTTTTGATCGTCAAACACCAATGGTTTGTCAAATGCACCACCAAAACAAGTTTTGGGCCCAATTGCCCGTTTGAGGCCCAAAAGGAACGCAAGTTTGGGTTTTGATCTTTTTAATCTCCTCTTGGTGATTTAGCTCCAAAAGTATCTCAAGTGTGGTACTTTTGATCATCAAACACCAAACGTTTGTCAAATGCACCACCAAAACAAGTTTTGGGCCCAATTGCCCGTTTGAGGCCCAAAAGAAACGCGAGTTTGATTTTTGATCTTTTTAATCTCCTCTTAGTGTTTTAGCTCCAAAAGTATCTCAAGTGTGGTACTTTTGGTCATCAAACACTAAGCTTTGTCAAATGCACCACCAAAACAAGTTTTGGGCCCAATTGCCCGTTTTAGGCGCAAAAGAAACACAATTTTGGTTTTTGATCTTTTCAATCTCCTCTTTGTGTTTTAGCGCGAAAAGTATCTCATGTGTGGTACATTTGGTCAACAAACACCAAATAATTTTCAAGTGCACGAACAAAACAAGTTTTGGGCCCAATTGCCCGTTTTATGCCCAAAAGAAATGCAAGTTCAGTTTTTTGATCTTTTAAATCTCCTCTTTGTGTTTTAGAGCCAAAAGTATCTCAAGTGTGGTACTTTTGGTCATCAAACACCAAAGGTTTGTCAAATGCACCACCAAAACAAGTTTTGGGCCCAATTCCCGTTTTAGGCCCAAAAGAAACGCAAGTATTGTTTTTTATCTTTTCAAACTACTTTTTGTGATTTAGCGACAAAAGTTTCTCAAGTGTGATACTTTTGGTCAACAAACACCAAAATTTTGTCAAATGCGCTACCAAAACAAGTTTGGGACCCAATTGTCCGTTTTAGGCCTAAAGGAAACACAAGTTTAGTTTTTGATTTTATTAATCTCCTCTTTGTGTTTTAGCGCCAAAAGTATCTCAAGTGTGGTACATTTGGTCAACAAACACCAAATATTTTTCAAATGCACCAGCAAAACAGGTTTTGGGCCCAATTGCCAGTTTTAGGCCCAAAAGAAACGCAAGTTTGGCTTTTGATCTTTTTAATCTCCTTTTGTGTTTTAGCGCCAAAAGATCTCAAGTGTGGTACTTTTGGTCAACAAACACCAAACGTTTGTCAAAAGCACCACCAAAACAAGTTTTGGGCCCAATTGCCCGTTTGAGGCCCAAAAGAAACGCGAGTTTGATTTTTGATCTTTTTAATCTCCTCTTAGTGTTTTAGCTCCAAAAGTATCTCAAGTGTGGTACTTTTGGTCATCAAACACTAAGGTTTGTCAAATGCACCACCAAAACAAGTTTTGCGCCCAATTGCCCGTTTTAGGCCCAAAAGAAACGTAAGTATTGTTTTTGATCTTTTGAAACTACTGTTTGTGATTTAACGACAAAAGTATCTCAAGTGTGATACTTTTGTTCAAGAAACTCCAAAATTTTGTCAAATGCACTACCAAAACAAGTTTGGGGCCCAATTGCCTGTTTTAGGCCTAAAGGAAACGCAAGTTTAGTTTTTGAATTTATTAATCTCCTTTTGTGTTTTAGCGCCAAAAGTATCTCAAGTGTGGTACTTTTTGTCATCTAACACCAAAGATTTGTCAAATGCACCACGAAAACCAATTTTGGGTCCAATGGCCCGTTTTAGGCCCAAAAGAAACGCAAGTATTGTTTTTTATCTTTTCAAACTACTTTTTGTGATTTAGCGACAAAAGTTTCTCAAGTGTGATACTTTTGGTCAACAAACACCAAAATTTTGTCAAATGCGCTACCAAAACAAGTTTTGGACCCAATTGTCCGTTTTAGGCCTAAAGGAAACACAAGTTTAGTTTTTGATTTTATCAATTTCCTCTTTGTGTTTTAGCGCCAAAAGTATCTCAAGTGTGGTACATTTGGTCAACAAACACCAAATATTTTTCAAATGCACCAGCAAAACAGGTTTTGGGCCCAATTGCCAGTTTTAGGCCCAAAAGAAACGCAAGTTTGGCTTTTGATCTTTTTAATCTCCTTTTTGTGTTTTAGCGCCAAAAGATCTCAAGTGTGGTACTTTTGGTCAACAAACACCAAACGTTTGTCAAATGCACCACCAAAACAAGTTTTGGGCCCAATTGCCCGTTTGAGGCCCAAAAGAAACGCGAGTTTGATTTTTGATCTTTTTAATCTCCTCTTAGTGTTTTAGCTCTAAAAGTATCTCAAGTGTGGTACTTTTGGTCATCAAACACCAAGGTTTGTCAAATGCACCACCAAAACAAGTTTTGCACCCAATTGCCCGTTTTAGGCCCAAAAGAAACGTAAGTATTGTTTTTGATCTTTTGAAACTACTGTTTGTGATTTAACGACAAAAGTATCTCAAGTGTGATACTTTTGTTCAAGAAACTCCAAAATTTTGTCAAATGCACTACCAAAACAAGTTTGGGGTCCAATTTCCTGTTTTAGGCCTAAAGGAAACGCAAGTTTAGTTTTTGAATTTATTAATCTCCTTTTGTGTTTTAGCGCCAAAAGTATCTCAAGTGTGGTACTTTTTGTCATCAAACACCAAAGGTTTGTCAAATGCACCACGAAAACCAGTTTTGGGTCCAATAGCCCGTTTTAGGCTCAAAAGAAACGCAAGTTTGATTTTTGATCTTTTTAGTTTCATCTTTGTGTTTAAGCTCCAAAAGTATCTCAAGTGTGATACTTTTGGTCATCAGACACCAAACGTTTGTCAAATGCACCACCAAAACAAGTTTTGGGCCCAATTGCCCGTTTTAGGCACAAAAGAAACGCAAGTTTTCTTTTTGATCTTTTCAATCTCCTCTTTGTGTTTTTGCGCCAAAAGTATCTCAAGTGTGGTACATTTGGTCAACAAACACCAAATATTTTTCAAGTGCAGGAACAAAAAAAGTTTTGGGCCCAATTGCCCGTTTTAGGCCCAAACGAAATGCAAGTTTGGTTTTTTGATCTTTTTAATCTCCTTTTTGTGTTTTAGCGCCAAAAGTCTCAAGTGTGGTACTTTTGATCGTCAAACACCAATGGTGTGTCCAATGCACCACCAAAACAAGTTTTGGGCCCAATTGCCCGTTTGAGGCCCAAAAGGAACGCAAGTTTGGGTTTTGATCTTTTTAATCTCCTCTTTGTGTTTTAGCTCCAAAAGTATCTCAAGTGTGGTACTTTTGGTCATCAAACACCAAAGGTTTGTCAAATTCACCACCAAAACACGTTTTGTGCCGAATTGCCCCTATTAGGCCCAAAAGAAACGCAAGTATTGTTTTTCATCTTTTAAAACTACTTTTTGTGATTTAGCGACAAAAGTATCTCAAGTGTGATACTTTTATTCAACAAACACCAAAATTTTGTCAAATGCACTTCCAAAACAAGTTTGGGGCCCAATTGCCCGTTTAAGGCCTAAAGGAAACGCAAGTTTAGTTTTTGATTTTATTAATCTCCTGTTTGTGTTTTACCGCCAAAAGTATCTCAAGTGTGGTACTTTTTGTCATCAAACACCAAAGGTTTGTCAAATGCACCACCAAAACAAGTTTGGGCCCAATTGCCCGTTTTAGGCCCAAAAGAAACGCAAGTATTGTTTTTGATCTTTTCAAATTACTTTTTGTGATTTAGCGACAAAAGTATCTCAAGTGTGATACTTTTGGTCAATAAACACCAAAATTTTGTTAAATGCACTACCAAAAAAAGTTTGGAGCCCAATTGCCCGTTTTAGGCCTAAAGGAAACGGAACTTTAGTTTTTGATTTTATTAATCTCCTTTTTGTGTTTTAGCGCCAAAAGTATCTCAAGTGTGTTACGTTTTGTCATCAATCACTAAAGGTTTGTCAAATGCACCACCAAAACAAGTTTTGGGCTCAATTGCCCGTTTTAGGCGCAAAAGAAACACAATTTTGGTTTTTGATCTTTTCAATCTCCTCTTTGTGTTTTAACTCTAAAATTATCTCAAGTGTGGTACATTTGGTCAACAAACACCAAATATTTTTCAAGTGCACGAACAAAACAAGTTTTTGGCCCAATTGCTCGTTTTAGGCCCAAAAGAAATGCAAGTTCGGTTTTTTGATCTTTTTAATCTCCTCTTTGTGTTTTAGCGCCAAAAATATCTCAAGTGTGGTACTTTTGGTCATCAAACACCAAAGGTTTGTCAAATGCACCACCAAAACAAGTTTTGGGCCCAATTGCCTGTTTTAGGCCCAAAAGAAACGCAAGTATTGTTTTTAATCTTTTCAAACTACTTTTTGTGATTTAGCGACAAAAGTTTCTCAAGTGTGATACTTTTGGTCAACAAACACCAAAATTTTGTCAAATGCACTACCAAAACCAGTTTGGGACTCAATTGTCCGTTTTAGGCCTACAGGAAACACAAGTTTAGTTTTTGATTTTATTAATCTCCTCTTTGTGTTTTAGCGCCAAAAGTATCTCAATTGTGGTACATTTGGTCAACAAACACCAAATATTTTTCAAATGCACCAGCAAAACAGGTTTTGGGCCCAATTGCTAGTTTTAGGCCCAAAAGAAACGCAAGTTTGGCTTTTGATCTTTTTAATCTCCTCTTTGTGTTTTAGCTCCAAAAGTATCTCAAGTGTGGTAGTTTTGGTCATCAAACACCAAGGTTTGTCAAATGCACCGCCAAAACAAGTTTTCCGCCCAATTGCCCTTTTTAGGCCCAAAAGAAACGCAAGTATTGTTTTTGATCTTTTTAAACTACTTTTTGTGATTTAGCGACTAAAGTATCTCAAGTGTGATACTTTTGTTCAAGAAACACCAAAATTTTGTCAAATGCACTACCAAAACAAGTTTGGGGCCCAATTGCCCGTTTTAGGCCTAAAGGAAATGCAGGTTTAGTTTTTGAATTTAGTAATCTCCTTTTTGTGTTTTAGCGCCAAAAGTATCTCAAGTGTGATACTTTTTATCATCAACCATCAAAGGTTTGTCAAATGCACCACCAAAACAAGTTTTGGGACCAATTGCCCGTTTTAGGCCCAAAAGAAACGCAAGTTTGGTTTTTGATCTTTTTAGTCTCATCTTTGTGTTTTAGCTCCAAAAGTATCTCAAGTGTGGTACTTTTGGTCAACATACACCAATTATTTTTCAAATGCACCAACAAAACAAGTTTTGAGCCCAATTGCCCGTTTTAGGCCCAAAAGAAAATCAAGTTTGGCTTTTGATCTTTTTAATCTCCTCTGTGTTTTAGGTCCAAAAGTATCTCAAGTGTGTTACTTTTGGCCATCAAACACCAAAGATTTATCAAATGCACCCCCAAAACAAGTTTGGGGCCCAATTGCCCGTTTTAGGCCCAAAAGAAACGCAAGTATTGGTTTTGATCTATTCAAACTACTTTTTGTGATTTAGCGACAAAAGTATCTCAAGTGTGATACTTTTGGTCAACAAACACCAAAATTTGTCAAATGCACTACCAAAACAAGTTTGGAGCCCAATTGCCCGTTTTACGCCAAAAGGAAACGCAAGTTTAGTTTTTGATTTTATTAATCTCCTTTTTGTGTTTTAGCGCCAAAAGTATCTCAAGTGTGGTAGTTTTTGTTATCAAACACCAAAGGTTTGTCAAATGCACCACCAAAACATGTTTTGGGCCCAGTTGCCCGTTTTAGGCACAAGAGAAACGCAAGTTTGGGTTTTGATCTTTTCAATCTCTTCTTTGTGCTTTAGCGCCAAAGGTATCTCAAGTGTGGTACATTTGGTCAACAAACACCAAATATTTTTCAAGTGAAGGAACAAAACAAGTTTTGGGCCCAATTGCCCGTTTTAGGCTCAAAAGAAATGCAAGTTTGGTTTTTTGATGTTTTTAATTTCCTCTTTGTGTTTTAGCGCCAAAAGTATCTCAAGAGTGGTACTTTTGGTCGTCAAACACCAATGGTTTGTCAAATGCACCACCAAAACAAATTTTGGGCCCAATTGTCCATTTGAGGCCCGAATGAAACGCAAGTTAGGGTTTTGATCTTTTTAATCTCCTCTTTGTGTTTTAGCTCCAAAAGTATCTCAACTGTGGTACTTTTGGTCATCGAACAACAAAGGTTTGTCAAATGCACCACCAAAACAAGTTTTGTGCCCAATTGCCCCTTTAAGGACCAAAAGAAACGCAAGTATTGTTTTTCATCTTTTAAAACTACTTCTTGTGATTTAGCGACAAAGTATCTCAAATGTGATAATTTTATTCAACAAACACCAAAATTTTGTCAAATGCACTACCAAAACAAGTTTGGGGCCCAATTGTCCGTTTAAGGCCTAAAGGAAATGCAAGTTTAGTTTTTGATATTATTAATCTCCTTTTTGTGTTTTAGCGCCAAAAGTATCTCAAGTGTGGTATTTTTTGTCATCAAACACCAAAGGTTTGTCAAATGCACCACCAAAACAAGTTTGGGGTCCAATTGCCCGTTTTAGGCCCAAAAGAAACGCAAGTATTGTTTTTTATCTTTTCAAACTACTTTTTGTGATTTAGAGACAAAAGTATCTCAATTGTGATACTTTTGGTCAACAAACACCAAAATTTTGTCAAATGCACTACCAAAACAAGTTTGGAGCCCAGTTGCCCGTTTTAGGCCTAAAGGAAACGGAAGTTTAGTTTTTGATTTTATTAATCTCCTTTTTGTGTTTTAGCGCCAAAAGTATCTAATGTGTGGTACTTTTTGTCATCAAACACCAAAGGTTTCTCAAATGCAACACCAAAACAAATTTTGGGCCCAATTGCCCGTTTTAGGCACAAAAGAAACGCAAGTTTGGTTTTTGATCTTTTCAATCTCTTCGTTGTGTTTTAGCGCCAAAAGTATCTCAAGTGTGGTACATTTGGTCAACAAACACCAAATATTTTTCAAGTGCACGAACAAAACAAGTTTTGGGCCCAATTGCCCGTTTTTGGCACAAAAGAAACGCAAGTTTGGTTTTTGATCTTTTTAATCTCCTCTTTGTGTTTTAGCGCCAAAAGTATTTCAGGTGTGGTACTTTTGGTCATCAAACACCAATGGTTTGTCAAATGCACCACCAAAACAAGTTTTGGGCCCAATTGCCCATTTTAGGCCCAAAAGAAACGCAAGTTTGGTTTTTGATCTTTTTAATCTCCTCTTTGTGTTTTAGCTCCAAAAGTATCTCAAGTGTGGTACTTTTGGTCATCAAACACCAAAGGTTTGTCAAATGCACAACCAAAACAAGTTTGGGCCCAATTGCCCGTTTAAGGCACAAAAGAAACGCAAGTTTGGTTTTTGATCTTTTCAATCTCCTCTTTGTGTTTTAGCGCCAAAAGTATCTCAAGTGTGGTACATTTGGTCAATAAACACCAAATATTTTTCAAGTGCACGAACAAAACAAGTTTTAGGCCCAATTGCCCGTTTTAGGCGCAAAAGAAATGCAAGTTTGGTTTTTTATCTTTTTAATCTCCTCTCAGGTTTAGGTATTGTTCCTCCAATGAATGTAGTCCCGAGTACTTCTTGCCGAGCTCTAATTTGATCAGATTTATAAGTAAGCATCTCTTGTAAAATATGAGCAACACCAAATCCCTCTAGAGCCCAAACCTCCATTTCTCCTACGCGTTGTCCCCCTGTTTGGCCCTTCCTCTAAGGGGTTGTTGGGTAAAAAGTGCATAATGTCCGCTGGAACGTCCTTGTATTTTATCATCAACTTGATGAATTAATTTCATGTTTGGCCCTACCACCTATAGGTGGTTTTAGACAAGTTTCCTTTGAGGTGGATACCTGAATGCCAAGTATAGCTCGTAATAATCTATCTCCGGAGGCATACGAGGATTCTTTTGCCATTTGAGGCGTTAATTTACCCACTAAAATATTGCATGTCTCTACCCATGATCAAAGTCTCACAATTCCATTTTTGTCTAAATTTCGGAGAAAATGGGCTTCTAGGTGTGGTATTTCATTAGTGATTCTTTCAGGACCGTGGCTTGTCACATGAGTTTGAATTTCATATTTCCATATATGAAAAGAAGTATAAATATCTTCATAGACCAGACGCTCACGTACTATTGAGTACAACATCTTCAGAATTGTAACCTTCCCATGGCATATAAGCTACTAATACGTTTTCCCAAAGCGAGTTCGCCACCAACTGTAGCAGCACCATCCGCTAAAATTTGTCCCTTTTTAATGCATTTTCCTCACTAAACCTGGGTTTTTTTATGCATGCAAGTATTTTGTTGGAACGTTGATACATAACTAATGGAATGCTTAGAGTATCTCGATTTCCCGATAAAATTATCTTGTCAATATCGGAATAAATGATGTTTCCCCCATGTTCGGCTATAGTGAGAACCCCTGAATCAGAGCCACTTAGCTTGGCATTCCAATCCAGTTCCAACAATGCACTTTTCGGACTGAAAAAGCGGAACTGCTTGACGTTGCATTATAGAACTCATTAAAGCTCGATTTACATCATTATGCTCGATAAAAGGAATGAGGGAAGCTCCAATAGAAAAATATTGGAAGGGAAAAATACTTCGAAGATGAACCTGTTCCCATGCAATAGTCAGAAATTCTTGACGGTATCTGATTTAACCTTTTTGTAGCCTAAAAGATTAATCAATACAAATTAATACTCAAATCCACTAATTGTATAGTAGTGAGTATAGGTTTTCTCACAATCTAGGTTCAATTCTTGCAAGCTAAAGGAAATTAAAGTCACGCAAATTATGAAGAAATAGGAGATTGATTTTGGTTTTTAACTACAATTTTATCCTAGCAAAAGATTAAAGAAACCAAATTAAAATGTGAAGTAATGAGTTGTGAAGTAACCTCCCTCTCCAAAGTACTTTGTGCTTTTGGTGAATTGGACCTCATATACTTGCATTACTTGATATAATCTAACTAAATCTTTAAGATCTCTTAAATCTAAGAAATCTAAAAGAATTTAATTAGGTTAACCAAGCCCAATGCTCTTTCAAGATTAGCACATACCTTGAGCAACATTAAGCACTAGATCTAGCACTTAAGAAACAAATTCATTTCACAAATATAATAGGAGCTAATCGCACACACATACATTCATGAAACTACAAAAGATTAAGCTAAGGTTTTCATGTACTTAACCTAAAAGAGAGGTTGTGTTCCAAAATCAAGTAGAACATCTAAAAGAAGAATGTCCTAACCTAATGAAACCTAGATCTAGGAAAACATTAGGCAAAGAGATAAATCTAGCTCACAAACCTAAAAGTTACATACACAAGTACATGAGGCCAAATGTTGAAGATCTACAAGCACATTCCTTTGGAGAGAGAGATTAGGATGCCTAGCCACTCATGGAGGTGAAGATGAGAAGGTTGCGTGGAGAAATGGTGGCCATGGAGGTTGTATGCATGAGGTTGAAGATGAAGGAGATGAAGATAGAGTTGAGAGAATTTGGGAGTAGAGAGAGAAAGTGAAAGTGGAAGTTATGTCACAAATGAGGTTAGAGTTTTATTTAATGAAGTGGGAGTTGGGTTAATGAGAGTAATTAGTGAAGTTATGAGTTGTCAATGAAGGTTAAATGGGCTAAGAAGATATTTTGATGGTGTGTTTTATGGGTAATGGCCGAGAGGTTGATGTTGAGTAAGGGGAGGGGTATTTTCGGTATTGAGGTAAAAATGGGAATGAATGTAGTCTCCATATGGCCTAGGTGCATTCCCAAAGGTTCCTCCTTTTTCTCCTCTCCATTGTGCTTCCAAAAATGCCCTTAATGAAGCCTTTAACAACTCCAAATTTGAATTTGAAAGTTGAGCCAAAATTACTCCTTTTAGAAAGATGCTTCACAAATGTCTTTTCCTTCTTTTTCCAAAAGGAGTAAAGTTTGCTTTATGTCATTTTCCTTGCCAACTAGCCTCCTCCTTGCCACATAAGCTCCACCAAAGCTCCACCAAGAATGTGTGGGCCCACGTGGGACCCCCTACAATAAAATATCACTAAATAGTCAAAATGACCAAAATATCCTTGGTTACTTAAAATGCAAGTAATAAGGCTAATATTCTCCAATTAATTCCAATAGGGTAATGGACATAATCTGCCCCCAAGTAACCACCAAGGAGCGCTGAGCACCCTGAACTAACAACAGGCCCGTATCTGGACTCCAAGTAACCAAGGTGTTTAAAAACTACCCCGGTTGGACGATCAACAACGGTTGACCGTTACTATGCCTATGTGGCTACCACGCGAGCACTTGCTTTGCCACCTCTGCTTGCCACGTGTGTATTTTAAATGGACCTAATCTGCCCTCCAAGTAACCACCCAGGAGCACTGACCATCCTGAACTAACAACAGGCCCATATATGGACTCAAAGTAACCAATGTGTTCAAAAACTACCCCGAGTGGACGGTCAATGACGTTTGACCGTTACTATGCTTATGTGGCCGCCACGTGAAGGCCTTGTTTGTCACCCGACACCTTGTCATCGCCATGTAAGATATGTTCATGTCGGTCCCACCTATAATATTAAACAATTTCTCTCTCCCTCTTCATCACCATCACCATAGCCCCCAACACCCACCACCCCCTCAAACGTGGCAAGCAGAGGTGGCGTGGATGGGGGGCTGTGGAGGTGAGGCAGTGGGGGGCTAGGGAGGTGAGGGGGTGGCGTGGGTGGGGGTGGTGGGTGTTGGGGGCTGTGGTGATGGTGATGAAGAGGGAGAGAGAAATTGTTTATTATTATAGGTGGGACCCACATTAAATCACACTAATTAAACTCAATTGCACATGCTTAAACATATAAAATTAGATCCAATCAGTATCAAGCTGGAACAACCTGTTCCTCCTGAATACCTCGATTCAGCGCTAATTTAACCATTTCCTAGTCGTCTTGGGGGTGAAAATCACAATTGTAACCAAGGATTGCAAATAGGGTGCAATCCCCGGGTTGTCTCACTTTGTGGAGTCATTTAACTACCCTAATTAAGCTAAATGCAAATAAGAATTGATATAAAAGGGGTGTGATTTTTGGTGTTTTGAAACATTGATTAAATTTATTAAAATAAAGCAAAACTTGTTTTTGGTTGTTTTTAGTTTATGAAATGATAAATTGCTTAGTTTCAAAATCAAATAAATGAAGGAGGGCTTTGGTGATGATTTTATGGTGCAAATGTTTCTTTCAAAGATATGGGAGTTCAAAAGGGTCACCAAGTTTTATATAAAAACCCCCAAGCAATCACTTGGAGTCATCCAACTACAATCAAGAATCAATTAAGCAACCACTTTAAATTGACTATTGCTTGCAATTGGATTTAAGATCCCTTGGTGTGTATTGGAAACAAGTTTGTAAATCAAAATCCTCTTTAAGGAAGTGCAACCACAACAACCTAATTGAAGCACTAGCTATTCAAACCAAGCAACCACTTAAAGCATGAAAAGCATCATGAATCAATTCACATAGGAAATAGCTAATTCATAACATTCAACATACAAACTTAGTATCCAATACATATGATATCAATCCATCACAAATATAAAGATAAAGTCATGTCTCTACCCAAAATACATGAGGAATAGAAATCACATATCCCAAATATACAATGAAAGAACATGGAAAAAGAGAAACTCCCCTATGAAGCCCATGAAGTTTTGCACCATTTTCTCATCACGAAATACCCAAGAATGTTTAGCCACTCATAGTAGATGAATGCTCAAACTCGCCCAAGGGTGCTGCCATGGAAGAAGATGAAGGTTGGAGAAGGTGAGTGGCAGAAATGGGGTGGAAATGGTACTAGAAGAGAGGAATGATGAGAGATTTGGAGTGGAATAAGGTGGATTTGAGTTGGGATTGAGAGGATTGATGGAAACCCTAAAAGAGCTTGGTATTTTCGACCTAGGAGAGCTTGGGAGGAGGTTTGGGGTGTTAGGAAGCTTATATTGTGTGTAAAAACCCTAATTTCGCGAAAGCTGAATTTTGCTGCAGAATTGGCGCCCATATGGCGCCCACGGGTGCCCCTTGGCGTGCCTAGGGCGCCACCAAACTGTAATGGTGCCCAGCTGGCGCCTGGGGCGCCAAACTGACCATTTCCCCCTTTTTTGCCCTTTTTTCACTTTCCTTGCTTTCTCATTCTTGTGCTTTGTTTCCATGATCTCTTTGAGTGTTTTCTTCCATTAACCTACAAGAGATTAATACTTGAAGTAGCATCACAAAGATCTCAAAAAGATGAATGACAATAAATCAAGTTAAATATGACAAAATTGCCCTTAATTAGAACAAATTCCAACAACTTAAGCAATAGCTAGAATCTATGCTAATTAGGTGCAATTATCATCAAAACATGCATTAATTCAAGGGATTTGGCCAAGAAAAGATATGCAAATATATCGTGATATCAAGCACCAAAGAATTTCCTATCGATAACATATAGTATTCGTCTCTACTTGATGATAAATAAAGCATCCGTATTCTTTTTGATCTCTCAGAGATTTCAAAAAATGGACTTTCTATAGACCCCCAAAAAACAATCCTCGCATGAATTGCTAGGGATCCAATAAGTCCAACATTGATTCCTTCAGACGTGTCAATCGGGCAAATGCGTCCATAATGACTAGGATGGATATCACGTATCCGAAAACTAGCAGTTCGTCCTATCAATCCTCCAGGTCCCAAATAACTCATTTTTCTACCATGAACGTAACTGTTTGTGTCAATGGATTGGTTCGATCTAAAACTTGAGATAATGGGTGTAATCCAAAAAAAACATTTATAAGTGGTTGTTAATGGAGTTGAAGTCACCAAATTCTGAGGAGTCGGTATCAATTTATGCCTAATTGCTCCACATATAGTTCCTTTAACCATATTCTCTAAACGAACCATAGCCAATCCAAATTGATCTTGTAAGAGATCCGCTACGGAACAAATACGTTTATTTTTCAAATGATTCATATCGTCAAGTGTACCCATTCCAAATTTCATTCCAATCAAATGATCCGCAGCTGCCAATATATCTCGTGGTAACAAAAATGTATTGTTTTGAGGTATATCAAGATTCAGCCTTTGGTTCATATTTCGTCGAACAATTCTTCCTAATTCACACCTTTGTTGAAAAAACAATTTTTGTAATTCCTTACATAAGGATTCAGAAAATACCGGATCTCCACCCACACAAGCAAATTGTTGATAAAACTCTAAAATGGCATTTTCTTTTGACCTGATTTTCTTTTTCTCCTTATCATTTAGGAAAGACAAGAAAATTTCAGGGTAGTAGACAATCTCTAGAATTTCTCTTAAATTCGAACCATAGCTGATGATAAAACTAAAATACATATTTTCTGTTTCCTACTCACACGAGCCCATATCCTTGCTTTTCTATCAATCTCTAATTCTAATCTTCCTCCCCAATCTGATATTATGGTGCCAGTATAGACCGAAATTTCGTTATGGTCTAATTCTGAACGGTAATAGATACCGGGGCTTTGCAATATTTGATTGATTAAAATTCTGTATATTCCATTTATTATAGAAGTTCCCAGGGAATTCATTAGAGGAATGTTTCCAATAAAAATTGTTTGTTCTTGGATATCCCTACAGGTTTTCCAAATTAATCCCGCGGATGCATATAATTCAGAGGAATATGTGAGTGATTCATATACAGCATCGTTTTTTTAGCAAGGGTTCTACTAATTGATATGTTTCCACAAATAATTGAAATTCAATTTCTTGATCCGTATCTTCCATTCTCTTAAGCCTGATCAATGAACCTACAAAACCCTTCAATTTGTATCTGATTCAACCCGGGTATTGTAGACATTCCCGCATTATTTTCACCCCCAGCATTTTCACTTTACCTATTTATAGAAAAATATCCCACTATTTGCTTCCATTCTTCATCGAATCATATGAATCGATTTAGAAATAATGGAATTTCTATTTTTTTTACTGAATTACATGAAATTTTACCTAACTCCGTATATGGAATGAATGTATGAAATACCTATGAACACAGGAGTAAATAGAATAATCTTATACTAAAATTGGAATTTGCAACAAATGGATAGAATATAAATTCTAAATGGAAAGGAATTAAAAAATTCTACCTACAATTTTGGAGTTTTTTTAAAAAAAAAATCCGAACACAAAATGGATTCCATTTATACCATTATTATGATATCCCATATTCCAATCCAATTCGATTGGATACTAGAAAAATAAATGAATTAGAAATTGGATATAGTCGATGCGATAAAGACCTAATAATCCGAAAAATATGGAATTTCTTTGTTTTTTAGCACTTAACCTTTTCACTGATTCAATTGTTCAAAAAAGAATTCGAATTCGCACAAAGAAGAGAGAAAATTTTACCTATTTTTTTTTAGTAGAATCTGTAAAATAGGATTGAAGTGCGTAATAAGGCTTGGATTTCTATTTATTAAACATGCGCAAATATAACTCTCGTCTAGCTATAGTTAACTATAGGGCGAAGGGGCAAAAATAGTCACCGTAATTCTCCAAATGGACAACTTTGACACCCGTAATTTCGATGGTGCAAAACCGTACATTATAAACCAAAGTGGGACAAATATAGCCACGCCGTTAAGTTGAAGCTAACAGACGTGTGTTTTTGCGTGGGGCCCACATTGATTAACCTACGTAGCATGACAGTCAGCAAGTAAAATGAATCCACGTTGGGAAGCCCTGCCACATCACCTTTCAGAGTATGCCACGTGTCATTTAAAAAACCCCACCTTTAACATCCAATTAATATCAGTCTTTCTCCCCCTCACACCAGTCATTGGACCATCTCCCTTCTCACCTTCAAGCACCACCATTGTCCCCCGTCACTCCCTTTTCTTCTCCAATCCCCGCCGCCGAACCACATTCTCTGCCGTCGGCCAATGCTTCGCAACCCTCTCTCCCTCGGCTCACCATCGCAAGCCCCTCCTTGTCATCAACGCTGCTAACGACGAATTTTTGTAGCAAAGGTTGCCGTTGTTCAAAGGCCTGGTGGATATTGTGCAGTGCGGTCGGGCGGTGAACGGTGGATTCCGGTGGTGATGATGGAGTTTTTGTTGTGTTATGTGTTGAGGGTTTTTTTCTTAGATCTAATTTTTTTGTTGGCCTAAGTTCTGATTAATGTTTCTTTGAGTGAAATTTGTGTGTGTTATGTTTGTGTTTTGTTGGGGCATGTTAGTGTGTTTTGTTTTGTTGGGGCATCAAGTTATTTTTGTTGTATTTTTAGTTAACATATGTATTAGGGTGGGCCGCATTATGACATGTTTATGTTTATTTTTTGCCATGTCATATGCAATGTAACACATAATTCCTTATTTTGCCACGTCATCATGCCAAATCACCATTCCCAGTCAACTAACGGTCAAACTTAACACCTCTGTTTAAGAGTGCTAAATTTGTTCCATTTTTGTTTATAATGTACGGTTTTGCACCATCGAAATTACGGGTGCCAAAGTTGTCCATTTGGAGAATTACGGTGGCTATTTTTGCCCCTTCGCCCTTAACTATATGGATATAGATGTTTCTTCCTTTATTGAAGTCCTATTCATTCGGAACAGCCCATGTCGTGTTCAATTTTTTTATTTTCTATTCAATCTATTTAAATTAAAATCTATTTAATGAAAAATTGTAAAAAAAATGCAAGTACGAGAATTTCTTAAAAATTCTCTTATCTCTTATAGGCATTATATCTGTATAAGATACCCGATTAGATAATATCCATGTAACAATTTATGTTCTAGGGTTTACATATATTGATAATTGCCGTTATAATTGAAATGGTATTTTTTTCTTGAAAAAGAAATACCGATTAGTTATGTCTCAATTTGTATTTTCTTATTTGAAAAAACCCTTTTTTGTAATTAAAATTGAAGAATCATTCATGAATTAAATTAATAGTTAATGGTTCTGATTTGTCCTGAATTTTAGCTTTTTGACTGAAAATGCACGTTCTTTTTTTCTATTGAAAAAAAAGGTGTAATGGGATTAAGGAAAACAAAATAGAAGATATCTTGTAACATCCCAAAAATTTGAATTAGAGATAATAGGGAATTAATTCAGGTATTAGAATATCATTAATAAATTAAAAAGCATTGTGAACAAGTGAAAGATGATAAATATATTTTTATAAAAATAATATGCCTGTTTCTATAAGAATTAAAGAAAAATAGTTAGAGATTGAGTTTTAAATTAGAACTAGTATGAAAAATACTTTACGGCATGGATAATAATATGGTAGGAGAAAATATGTAAGTTGGTGTATAGAGTATTTTTACAATTTACTTTAAAGAGATTTAAAATGGAAAAGTAAATAAATATGGATAGAAGGGCATTTCTGTAATTTTCTCTCAAAACCCTAATCATATACACCTCCTCCTTCCTTCTTCAAGTTGCAGCCACCATTCTCCTCCCCTTAACCAGCTCACCTTTGTTCTCTCTCTCTCTCACTCAACCTCCACACCTCCGTTTTTCACTTCTTCCTCCCCCAAAAACTTCAAAATCGCGT
Organism: Mimosa pudica; assembly: GCA_029929735.1. Taxonomy (NCBI): domain Eukaryota; kingdom Viridiplantae; phylum Streptophyta; class Magnoliopsida; order Fabales; family Fabaceae; genus Mimosa; species Mimosa pudica. Next base: position 16,047,158 of record JAKELP010000018.1, on the reverse strand, counting down.
GGCTTATTGTGCTTCTCACTGTTTCTCATCATCTTCCTCGGGTTTCATCTCCTCTCCATCATCTTCTTGGCGTTTTCCGGCGAAGTAACGGCGAGTTTGCTGGCGTATGATGGCGAGGAGGTAAAGCATCGGCCTTTCTTGTGCTTCTTGATCTATGTTTCTTTTATTGTTGGTTTCTTACATTTTCTTCTCTTCTTTTCTTCTTCTCCCTCCCACTCAAGCTTCGACCCATCGCCTCCTCCGTCTTGGCGGCGGCCAGCAACGACGGAGCAAGCCAAACAGTTCCCATTCTCATTTTCATTCAATTTCCCCCGCCTCTTTCAGTCTCTTTTCGTTTTCTCTTCTTCTCCGGCAAGCCCATGGCGGAATCTGACGCTGTTTTAGCAGACAATCATTGATTCAAGACAAGGTGAAGCTTCTTCTTCTATTTTTTTTCTTTTATGCAGATATGGTGAGACTGAGAGAGGGCCAATTAGGGTTCATTTAGGGCTTTGGATATGGGGAAAAATCATTAATTAAATCAAAGCTTAGAGTTAGATTTTGTGTTTTCTGTTGTGATGAAGAAGAAAGAGTATAGAGAAAAGAAGAGAATTGTTATTATTGATATATTTGCTCTATGGCAAGGGTACATTATATAGGAGAGGAGAGGAGATGAAAATAGGAAACAACATAAAATAGGAAACAACAATCAAAAAATTAATTTCTCCTAATCAAAAATATTAAATACTAAGATTCTAACACTCCCCCTCAAGCTGGAAAATATATGTCGATCATTCCCAGCTTGCTTCGGAATCTTTCAAATAGAGGTCTGTCAAGTGGTTTAGTCATCATATCCCCAATCTGCTCAGAAGAACGGACATATGTCAATGTCATGATCCCGCCTCTACTTTCTCCTTAATGTAATGTCTATCAATCTCGACATGTTTAGTTCGATCATGATAAACAGGATTTCTGGTCATTTCAATGCTGGACTTGTTATCACACCATATTTGCAATGGACCATCAAAGGGAATTCTTAACTCATGCAGTAATCTGATGATCCAGATTCCTTCGCATACACCAAGACATGCAGCTCTTAACTCAGCTTCACAACTGCTTCTTGATACAATGGTCTGCTTCTTACTTCTCCAAGTAACTAAGTTACCCCAGAGATATGAGCAATAACCTGTTATAGATCTTCCAGTTTCTAAGTCTCTTGCAAAACTTGCATCAGTATAAATTTCCAAATTCCTAGCTGTGCCTTTCTTAAAGAATAACCCACGACCTGGATTTCCCTTCAAGTAGCCGAGTATTCTCATAACTGCATCCATATGCTCCTTTTGTGGTTGGTGCATGAATTGGCTCACCATTCCTACTGCAAAACTGATATCTGGACGTGTGTGAGTCAAGTATATCAATTTTCCTACAAGTCTCTGATATCTCTCAGTGTTAGCAGGAACTCCCTATTCCTTTATTTCCAGCTTGCATTTGTCATCCATAGGTGTCTCCTCCGGTTTTGCGCCTAACATCCCGGTCTCATGTAGCAAATCTAGTGTGTACTTGCGTTGAGACAGATTAATGCCTTTCCTGCTTCTGGTTATCTCCATGCCAAGGAAGTATCTCATCTGACCAAGATCTTTCACTTGAAATTCATTTGCTAGAGCTTGTTTCAGCTGAGCTATGGAACTTTCATCATTCCCTGTAATAACAATATCATCAACATAAACAATTAAAATTGTCACTTTTTGACCCTCGTGTTTATGTTAGAATCTTAAGTTTTGATGAAGACTAAAATATGAAAGAACGAGCCAAACACTTAGAAAATATTAGGTTAATATAGAACCCCAAGTAAGAGTACAACCGAATGTGGATTTACTTCCGGATGGACTAAGACTAGCGCTCGCAGTTGAACGTCTCATCCCCCAGCGACAGCAAGTACTCCACTAAGTAAAAATGTAGGAGCATTAGATGTACAAAACCTTAAGACTAAGTTAAGGTGCAACCGGAAGTGGATTTGCTTCCGATTGTCTTTAGACTAGCGCTGGCTGTTGGTATGAATAATACTGAGCGCCAGTGAACATAACCCAACGTCTAGTAGATTTGCTTCCGATTGCTTAGTGACTAGCGCTGGTTGTTGGAATAAATCACACTGAGCGTCAGTGATTAAAATGTGAACATGACCCTTCGTCCAGTGGAAGTGCTTCCGGATGTGGAATTGCTTCCGGATGCAAGAAAGCTTCCTTAGACTAAATGAACTCCTACTGCATGTGACTATGTGCTTATATTGTTAGACTAACGTTCAAAGTGCAGCACACTAAGTAATATTGCTTCCGGATGTGAATCCGCTTCCGCAAGCAATCAGAATGTCAGAACGTTCAGAGCAGTGCAGTGTTAGAATGCTTTTGGCAGAGCAGAGTTGTCATAACTACTTTTCAGAGATAAAGCAAGTCAACCCTGCTAAGCATTAATGAAGCATTAAATGGGCAAACGGTAACATGGGAGAAACGGCCATATTCAAACGGCTAACCCACCTACCAAGAGTGAGAATACTTGAAGACTATATAAAGGAGCTCACCTTCATTTATGAAGAATCTAATATCTTTGACATCTTGAAGAAAGCTAGAGAGAGAAACCGAGAAATCCTTCAAGCATTCAAAGCTGCCCAGAAAAGAGAAAGAGCATTTAACTCATTGAGAGATCTTTTCATCTACTTATCTTGTACTCTTTGTAGTTAAGTCTCTTCTTGTATTAAGAGCATTCATTGTACTTAAGTGTGTAACATTATCTGTTCTTAAAGAGAACTAAGTTAGAAAATCCTTTAGTTGTAAAGGTTGAACCCTTGCTGGTAGTAAGGGGGAGCTAATTAGCAAGGTTGCAAGTTAGCCTTGAGTAAAACTTGTGGTTGTAAGGTTGCAAGTGATCCCGTCCAAAACTCGCGGTTGTAAAGGTTCCAGGTGAACCCGTTGTAAAACCTGGGGATAGTGGAACTCAACCTGGGTGGTTGAGAACTGGACGTAGGTCAGGAAGACCGAACCAGTATAAACCCTTGTGTTGTTTTGGTTTGAGTTTTATTTGGTAGCACAATTCACCCCCCCTCTTGTGCATCCATTACTTTCATTTGGTATCAGAGCGGGTCTTTCTGACTTGATTCCAACGAATCCAGAAAGTAAAGATCCAGTAATGGATACAGATTATTCCTTGCCAGATGTCTCTATTCAACCCAACAAGCCTCCAGGCTTTGATGGGTATAACTATCCATTCTGGAAATTCCGAATGGAGACTTACATCAAGTCAAGCGACATCCGACTCTGGGATGTGATTGAACATGGGAATCACACCCCTCTAGATGATGACGGCTTTGCAAAGCAGCGATCCAGATACACCAATGAGGACTATGCTCTAGTCCAGCTAAACTTCAGGGCCATGCACTACATTCAGTGTGCTCTTAGCCCTAAGGAGTTTCATAGGATCAGCCACCACAAAACTGCTAAGGATATGTGGGAGGTTCTTGAGGCTGCTCACTCTGGAACCAGGGGAGTGAAGGCAAGACGAGTCGAGATGTTGGTAGAAGAGTTTCACAAATTCGCCATGATTAGTCCAACTGAGCCAATCAGAGAGCTGGAGCTCAGGTTCACTCATCTTATCAATAACCTGGCCTCCTTGGGCAAAGACATCCCTAAAAGAGAACAAGTCAGCAAGATCTTAAAAGTCTTGAAAGGTGATTGGATCACCAAAGTTACCATCTTGCAGGAAGTCCAAGGAGAGTCAACCAGCTCCATCACTGCACTCTTTAGTTCTCTGGCTGAATACGAACCAACCCTGCTGGCTCAGAGAGCTCCTCAAGCTTCATCCAAAACCAAGAATCTTGCCCTTGTTGCTCCCAGCAAGGAGATTGATGATAATGATAATGATGAGGATGATGAGGACGAATTGGACGATGAGGAGATGGCCATGATGGTAAGGAAGTTCAGAAAGTTCTTCAAGAAGAAAGGAGGCTTTCAGAAAGGTGATTCCAGTCAGAGGAAGGGATATAAGAAGGAAAGGGCCCCAGTGTGCTTTGAGTGTAAAAAGCCTGGCCACTTCAAGGCTGAGTGTCCAAGCTTGCAGAGATCAAAGGGGAAAGACAAAAGAAAAGCCTTCGTATCCTCTATCTGGGTGAATAGCTCAGACGATGAAGCAAGTGATGAGGAAGAGGTTGCCAACCTCTGTCTGGTTGCCAAAGAAGATGATGAGGAAGCATCCTCAGATTTTGATCTCATCCAGGAGGACAATGAGGTAACTTTTTCTGAACTACAAGAGGCTTATAATGAGGTTCATGAAGAATTCTCCCGATTATGTATAGCCTATAAAGTGTTGAAAACTAAAAAGGAATCACTTGAGTCCAAGGTGGACTCACTGAGTGAAGAGCTAGCGGAAGCCAGAAAGCTTCCGGTAGCGGATGGCAAGGGTTCTCCCCAAGCAGAACCCGATGCCTCAACACTTGAGAGCTGCCCTAGTTGCAGCAAAATCTCAGCTGAAAAAGATAAACTGCAAAATGCCTTGCAGAAGTTCACAAATGGATCTGAAATGCTAAATATCATTCTAATGAATCAGAGGGCATATAGGGACAAGACTGGCTTAGGATACACACCTAGAGGGAAAAAGTGGGTGGAACCAAAAGTGAAGCCCTACTTAAAATTCTCCCATAAAGCCACTGATCACAGCTCCACACCTTTTAGCTTCTGTAATTATTGTAACAAGAAGGGACACTCCACGTCCACCTGTAATGCTAAGAAGCATGGAGCAAACAGCTCTTATAAATGGGTCCCAAAAGGAACCAAGGCTACAAAGGATCCTCCCCCAAGAAAAGAAACTAAGGGAGGATAGGGAGCCAGAGCCTGGAAACAATCCACAAGGAAAGCCCAAGAGCCTAGAGCCAACACTAGGCCAGAGGCACAGATTAATCATAAGCCCAAGGTCAAAACTAACACTGGACCAAGAGCTCTGGGAACTAATCACAGAGGACCCAAGAAAAGTTGGGTACCTAAGCTTGTTTGATTCTTTCAGGTGTGTCTCAAAGCATCCAAGAATAGGAAATGGTATATTGACAGCGGATGCTCGAGACATATGACTGGAGACAGAGACAAATTCAAATCCTTGGTGATCAAAGACGGAGCCACAGTTACCTTTGGAGGAAATCAAAGTGGAAGGATCACCGGAGTTGGAGAAGTTGGACCAGTGAAAGAAGTCTATCTGGTGGATGGTCTCTGTCACAACCTGCTGAGTGTGAGCCAGAGCACTGACAAAGGAAATTGGGTAATCTTTTATTCACATGAGTGCATGATAGTAGATAAGCAGGATCTGAATCTAGATAAGGCCAACCTAAAATGCAAACTTAAGGCAAATAGAAATGGAAACCTATACACTCTAGACTTATGTCAACAACTTGAAGAAAAATGCTTAATATCTAGTGATGAGAATAGTTGGCTTTAGCATAAAAGAAGAAGATGAACCCAGTGATAAGCCTAGAGTGCAGACCGTGCCTGATGAGGCACAGTTGCCAACAGCTAGGAGACATCACAGGGATCATCCTCTTGATCAAGTGCTTGGTGATGTTTCTTCTGGTGTCAGAACCAGAAGGCAAGTTCAAAATGAAGTTGAGTTTGGAGCCTTTTTATCTCAGATCGAACCAACTTCAGTTGAACAAGCTCTTGAGGACTGCGACTGGATTATTGCCATGCAGGAAGAGCTAAATCAATTTGAAAGAAGCCAAGTTTGGGAACTAGTCCCAAGGCCGTCTCATCAATCCATAGTTGGGACCAAATGGGTCTTCAAAAACAACCTGGATGAGAAAGGTCAAATAACAAGAAATAAAGCCAGATTGGTAGCCAAAGGGTATAACCAAGAAGAAGACATAGACTATGAAGAAACTTTTGCTCCAGTCGCTAGACTCGAAGCAATAAGGATTCTTCTAGCCTTTGCATCCATGAAAGGCTTTAGATTATATCAAATGGATGTAAAGAGTGCATTTCTTAATGGTTACATCAAAGAAGAGGTTTATGTAGAACAACCTCCTGGCTTTGAGGATCACAAGCATCCTAAACATGTGTATAGGCTAAAGAAAGCCTTGTATGGCCTGAAACAAGCTCCTCGAGCTTGGTATGAGAGACTCAGCAGCTTTTTGTTGGGCAAGGGTTTCTCAAGAGGCAAACTAGATAATACACTGTTTATTCTACACAAAGATAGAAACATGTTAATTGTCCAGATTTATGTTGATGATATTATTTTTGGGGCAACTAATGAAAAGCTTTGTGAAGAATTCTCTAAGACTATGCAGGGAGAGTTTGAAATGTCAATGATGGGAGAACTAACATTCTGTTAGAATCTTAAGTTTTGATGGTGACTAAGGTATGATATGGTCTAGTACTTAAGAGAACATAATCAGCACTTAGGAAGGATTAGATGACATGGTTAGAATCCTGAGTTAGATCACTTGAGAATGTAAGATCACTTCCGGATAGATTAGGACTTGCGCATGCGGATGAATGCTTTCATCCCCCAGCGTCAGCAAGTAAATAACTAGGGATTTAATTTAATCCATGAACCTTAGGTGCACAAACCCTAGGACTAAGCTATGGTTCAATCGGAAGCGAAGTTGCTTCCTGTTAGACTTAGACTGGCGCAGAGCGATAGAATAGATATTACTCCAAGCGACAGTGAGTCTACTTCCCCAAGTGAAAGCGCTTCCTGTTAGAATTAGACTGGCGCAGAGCGACAGAATAGATATTACCCCAAGCGTCAGTGAGTCTACTTTCCCAAGTGAAAGCGCTTCCTGTTAGACTTAGACTGGCGCAGAGCAATAGAATAGTTATTACCCCAAGCGTCAGTAAGTCTACTTCGCCGAGTGAAAGCACTTCCTATTAGATTTAGACTGGCGCAGGTTGATAGACTAGATATAACCCCGAGCGTCAGCGGAAATGCAACATCAAGTGAAGTTGCTTCCTGTTGGATCTTGACTGGCGCAGACTGATAGAATAGATTTCACCCTAAGCGTCAGTGAGTTCACTACGTCAAGTAAAAGTGCTTCCGATAGCTTAGTGACTAGCGCTGAGTGTTGGGATGAAATACACTAAGTGAGAGTGAGTTATAGTGAACCAAGATCCTTCATCTAGTAGTTTTACTTCCGGATGTAAAAATGCTTCCGGATACATCATAGACCAGATCAGAACATAGTCTAAGTAAGACTACTTCCCATAGCAAATTTCCCACAACATGTATAGTTTTTACTATATCTGATTATATATATTGCTATGTTGGACTAACCAGTATGTGCAGAACATGGTCACGCTTCCGGATGCAAATGAGCTTCCGGATGGAAAGACTCTTGACATTGGGACTCAGAGCTTAACACTTGCAGAGCAAGATTACCACTTGCGGATGAAAGATGATCATCCGTCAGCAAGAGTACAAGAGTAAATGTCACATACTCGGAAGTCAGAATGCTTTGTCAGAGCAGAGGTGTCAGGACTACTTTTCAGAGATAAAGCAAGTCAACCCTGCTGAGCATTTAAGAAGATGTTCCTTCCAACGGTAACAAGAGGATAACAGACACATTCAAACAACATTGTTACCTACCAAGCATGAGGAGTATGAGAACATAATCTGAAGATTCACTCAAGGTGTCAAAGCTCATACTGCCCACAAAAGTCAGAGTCCATAAGAGAGCTTCTGATAGCAAGAGAGGATCCAATAGCAAAGCACTCTTATCATTCATGGACAAGTGCTTGGAAGACAAAGTTCCTCTATGTGATAGCAAGCAAAATGTTAGAGTCCACGAGCTTCAGATAGCAAGAGAGCTTCCGATAATGAGTCTCTTAACATCCTGGACTTATGCTTGAGGAACGAAGTCCTCTCTGACAGCAAGCAAGAGTCGGACCGTACAAAATGTTCAGATGTCAGAACGACTTTTGTCAGAATAGTATTGCCAGAACAGTGTTGACAGAATAGCTTGGTCAGAGCACCTTTTTAGATAAAGCAAAGTCAACCCTGCTGTGCACTAATGAGGACAACGTAAACAAGGTCCCAACGTCTATAATCAAACGGTCTTATTGCCTCTCCAACGGTTAGATATTCAGAGGCTGGTATAAAAGGGATGTTCTTCATTTCTGAAGAAGGGGGCTTGAAAAAGAGAGAGAGAACAAGGCTATTATCTGAAAAACACTAATCTACATTCCTCTCATCTTCTACTCTCGGACTTTGATATGTAATATTCTTAGAGAGTGATTTATTTGTACTTAAGTGAGTAACATCATCCACTCTTTGAGAGAGTTAGTTTTGAGCTTAAGTGTTTAACAAAATCAGTTCATAGAGTGAACATAGTGTAAACTTACAATTTGTAAGGGGGAGCATTTAGAGGTTGTCTAAATCTCCATAGGTTGCAAGTTAGCCCGTAAAACTTGCATTTGTAAGGTTTGCAGGTGAACCCGGTGTAAAACCTGTGGGTTGTTAGGTGAACCCGTGCTCGTAAAACCTAAAGTGTAAAGGCTTCTCTTGTGCCCGGTTTAAACAAGAATAGTGGATTGGAAATCTCAGGTGTAGCCTGGGGACTGGATGTAGGTCTGGGTGACCGAACCAGGATAAATTTATGTGTGCATATATTTATACTTGATCATTCTATTTTGCATCACATAGCATACTGACTTGTGCATAGCATTATTTATTATCATCATCACCGAGCACAAGCAGTCTTCCGAAAAGAGTTTAAGTTTTATTCCCTCACCCAATTCACCCCCCCCCTCTTGGGTGACAGCCACGTTTATCATTTGGTATCAGAGCAGGTCACTTGTTTAAAGGATCAAACGATCTCAAGTGCAAAGACCTTGGCTGATTTGGGTTAAAATGTTTTCCAAAGGCTTTGATCATACCATTCCACCTGTGTTAGAAAATATTGATTTTTGTTGGTGGAAAGCAAGAATGGAAAGTTTTATAAAATCCACTAGTTTGAAAATGTGGGATATTTTTGAAAATGATTTTGATTTCAAACCAAGAGGAAACTGGACTGAAAAGGAGAAAAATTTGTTTTCCTTAAACATTCGAGCAATGCAAATTTTATACAAAGGCTTAACTGAAAATGATTTCCAGAAAATCAAACATTGCTCTAGTGCTAGAGATATTTGGAATACTCTTGATATGATATATGCTTCTAACCCATCTCTTGAAAGCACAGCTGTCCAAAGCTCAACTCGTGCTCTTTGTGGATCATCTACTGATGAGCTTCTGGAAGCTGATATTGAGGAAGCAGGCTTCAGTGAAGAGAGTATCCATTTCTGCCTAGAAGATTCAGAAAGTGAGGTATCTGAATCTGAACTTGAACTCTCTGAATTGCAAGATGCATACAATGAGTTATATACCGAATATTGTAAACTTGCAAAAGAACTTCTAGGCTTAAAAGAAAAAGATAGGAAACTTGAAAAACTAATTTCTTCTTCTACATCTAAAGTTTCCGAGGATTCTTTTAAAGAACTAGTGGTTCCGATAGCTAGCCCACTATCGGTAGGGAAAACTTCAACATGTCTTGAAAAATGTTTTGATTGTAAACACGTGTTGAAGGAAAAAGAAAAGCTTTCAAAAGAAACTGAAATTTCAAAGGAACAAAAAGCTTTTCTAAAGAAAACTAATCATGATAATGATAGGAAGCCTCATTTTGATTATCATTCCATTATCTGTCATTATTGTGGTAGATTAGGACATATTTCTCACACATGCAGTCTTAGAAGAAATTCAAATGTGAGAAATAAGTTTGTATGGATTCCTAAAGGACAAGTAAGGTCCAGTGCTAACCATGTAGGACCCAAGTACAAATGGGTACCAAAACATCCTCCTAGTGCCTTACTTGTGCAGGATAGATCAAGAGTTCCTCTTATCCCAAAGAAGAGAACTCGTGGTGATGCAACTGCTGAAACCCACTGGTACAATCATAAGAAGCTGTCGGCCACCACAAGGGACAATGGTTCTGTCTCAAGGATGAGCTATCACAAAGATCCATTCAACTATCCTGAGAAGAACAAGGGAGAGTGGATTCCTCGATCATCATTGGAAAGGCTCTTGAATCCTACCTCTCAGAAGAAAGTGCTTCGAACCAAGGATAAGTATAGAAGATCTCCTTGGGTAAACAAGGGATCACTTAGCAACGAAGCATTTGATAGTAAAATCTCCTATGCTAATATTAGATGGACTTATTGAGATTTTTACATTAAGCATCCTAAGATGTGAACATTATATTCATCATTGAAGAAAGCTTAAAGAAATAAGTAATGTTCATAATCTACATGAGATCCATGACTATCTTGATCAAAAACTTTGTATATCCTTGTGCATATAGTCATGATAGATTCACCATGCCATACACATAGCAAGTAATCTCTAAGTGCATGTGAATTACATATAGCCTACAAACTGACCTTCAGATCCAGACTTGGATACAAAAGGAAGGAACTATCTGATATTTTGTAGGAAAGGCAATCCGGAGGTTCAGCAAGACAAGGGTGAAGATGAGTTATGGGCTAAAATGAACAAGGAACGTGAACAAAATCAGAGAAAGATAGGCTAAGATAGCCACCCCTCGGACTTGACCAGGATGTCACTGCTGCCCTCAGAAGGGAAATTGAAATGAAGCGGATTGCCCAAGCAGGAAGGCTCGCCCTTGGGGAAGCCATCTGATTCATGTGCCCCCAACAGTCTGCTGGCACAGAGGCAAACTTGAGATAGCACTAAGTGATCAACCTGCGGAGATACCCTCTGCTGAACCTGTGTCTCTCTCTGCGCCAGCACCTAATCTGAGTGAAGAGCTGTGTATGAAGTATGGGTTCAAGAGGCCAGAGTTGCGAGTAGTAGTGATCACCAAGTGAATTCATCCCTCTGCACCAGCTCAAATTCATCCTATTAGCCTCAACAGGACTCAGGACTGTACCTCATCTGAACAATTAGTCAAGTCTTGATAAGCATTCGTCACGCATAGATTTTGGTGCTGCTCTGAAAATAGAATCCTTGCATTGTCAACCAAAATCAAGCGAGCTACTGCTTGATGCGAATGGAGCTATGGTGATATCATTCTTACCCTCCTCTTTACTTGAATAATCTTTTGGGTAGTAAATGCATGATGAGCTTAACAGATTTTATTTCTCTGATATAATGCATACTGATTTTACAGATTCAAGAAGTCTGACACTTTGAAACTGAACCTTCTTCAAAACCTTCTGAATTTGTGCATGTTGAATCATTGTGTTCTAAGATTTCTGACATTGTTAAGATGATTCGGAACTAGTTTCAGAATTTTGACACTAAAACTAAAAATCTTCCTCAGAGTTTTTCATATGGTGTCTAAATCATTTTACTCATATATGCTTAGTGAATTCTTTTAAGGGCACCTCTCATGGAAGAAAATGGTTTATGCATTCACCTTGATTTTTGAAAGATCCTTTTGAAATACAAACTTTCAAAACAGATTCTACATGACAACCGTACCTCATGATAGCACTCAAAAGCTATTTATGATTTTCCATTTCATGTGGTATCTCTTGCATCAACTTTTTCAATGCATAAGAAGCTATGGTTTCGAGAACAATACATCCCTCTTAATTACATCTTTAAGTTCTCAATCTACTAATGATCTTAGTTCAAGTTTGTGGTTTAAGAATGTTGACACAGATTATTGAAGCTTGAACAATGAATATAACCAAGAGAGAATGACAACGAAAATGTCTCTTATCAAGATGTGTGGAATGGCTATACCAAACCTGAGAAACTTTCGCCAATACACATGAGCATTTCTATCCCTTACATATTCTGTTGTGAAATTAAATGGATAGTCTCTCTCTTGTCTGACATGCATTAGAAATCTTAGGAAATGCCTTGAATTAAACTCTGCTAGATCTGTAAAACATGGCATAGTATCACAAGCATGCTATAATCTGTATTAATTTCAAGCTTGTTGATGTCCTAAGAACAATGAGATCACACTGAGCATATCTAGAAGAACTTGGGCTAAAATTTGGAAATTATTCTCGTAATCATATGCTGAAATTTGGTTGTTTTTGTAAAACGAATTCAATCCTAATCAAATTATTTTGTGAGGATGAAGATTCTCTTTTTCAAAATCTCATTATGTTATTAATTCACATGTCTTCATGATCTACCATAAACATCCTTGAGGCATATGTATCGAACTATACTTGCTTATGAAACTCTGAAAATATGCCACCTGTTTAATATTCTCTGTACTATCACATTGATATTTATCCATGAGAGTATAAATAGAGTTCATGTCTTGATAGTGAAACTATGTGAATGTATAGATAATTTCAAAATTAGTTTTCACATAATCATTGCTCATATCTTCTTAAACCAATTAGCAAGCATGATTTCTTAAAATTATTAGCTTGTGCTGATTAACACAGATTGACTTGAATGTCCTGAGGATGGTCTTCAATGTTAAATCTTAAGTACTTTCACTGACCATCAGAAAGCATTTGTTTCCTCAAGCATATGCAGGACCAATCATCAAGTTTGAGCAAGGTTGCTTTCACAACAATCAGCGCCTTCGATAGCAGGCCAACTATTGAACCATGGGAAGAGTAGAGTGACTGCCCAGTCATGTCTACTTGTGGTTGTAGCTCAGCTTGCCGAAGCGAATCATCAAAGCACTTGCGCTAGGGGTTTCCACTTGAGATAGCACACCTCTTGAAGATGTCAGGAAGCATGCTTATCTGCGTATGATTCAGATTCCTGAGTCTAATAGAGCATGAGTACCCCTCATCTGTGGTAACATCTACACCTTACCATCTCTTACATATGATGCATACATGGCATTGGTAAGGGTGTCAACTTAGGATGTTTCTCTCAATCTGCATTGACTTCAAAATCATTCACTGTCTTAGAAAATCATCCTAGCTCACACATCTGTATCCTCTAAATGACATGCTGGAAAGTAATTGATAACATATCTCTCTTATATGCTTCCTCTCTTGATTTAATGATGATTAATCTTAATATAGAAGAGAAGTAAGTGGACATTACCTGTTAATGATCCCTTGAAAATAGAGAGTCACATGCTGTCATCGATAATAAACTCTTAAGATGCTGTGATGCAATTTGTTTGGAAAATATTTTTGGCACTTTTAAAAACACAAATTTCATTTGATTTGATTTCATTTCATATGGTATCACAAATTTCATTTGGCATTCAATCATTTCCTTTGATACCACAGGTTCAAACTCACAGATCTCATTTGATTACATTTGGTATCAGATTTCATCTCATTTGAATTTAAAATCACATATTTCATTTGATATCATAATCACCATTTTTAAACATATCAAAAGTAATTTTGATTCTCTCGATTTGATGATTAGGGCGAATACAATCATTTAGGATCATGAATCATTATTGTTTTTCTTGATAATTCTCGTACGTTGTAAAAGTATCCCCATCCCTAAGGCTAGCTTGCACCTGTTGGAATTTGATGAAGCCAAAAGGGGGAGAGAGATAGAGATGAGATGTCTAGAGATGGAGATAAGATGTCTAGCGAGAGATGAGACATGAGATGTCTAGAGCTGAGAGATAGATAAGATATCTAAGTTTAATTATAGCTCTGGGAGTGCTCTGGGAGTGATCTAAGTTTAATTATGTTCTCTAGTCATCTATGGGTTTGTCATCATCAAAAGGGGGAGAATGTTAGAATCTTAAGTTTTGATGGTGACTAAGGTATGATATGGTCTAGTACTTAAGAGAACATAATCAGCACTTAGGAAGGATTAGATGACATGGTTAGAATCCTGAGTTAGATCACTTGAGAATGTAAGATCACTTCCGGATAGATTAGGACTTGCGCATGCGGATGAATGCTTTCATCCCCCAGCGTCAGCAAGTAAATAACTAGGGATTTAATTTAATCCATGAACCTTAGGTGCACAAACCCTAGGACTAAGCTATGGTTCAATCGGAAGCGAAGTTGCTTCCTGTTAGACTTAGACTGGCGCAGAGCGATAGAATAGATATTACTCCAAGCGACAGTGAGTCTACTTCCCCAAGTGAAAGCGCTTCCTGTTAGAATTAGACTGGCGCAGAGCGACAGAATAGATATTACCCCAAGCGTCAGTGAGTCTACTTTCCCAAGTGAAAGCGCTTCCTGTTAGACTTAGACTGGCGCAGAGCAATAGAATAGTTATTACCCCAAGCGTCAGTAAGTCTACTTCGCCGAGTGAAAGCACTTCCTATTAGATTTAGACTGGCGCAGGTTGATAGACTAGATATAACCCCGAGCGTCAGCGGAAATGCAACATCAAGTGAAGTTGCTTCCTGTTGGATCTTGACTGGCGCAGACTGATAGAATAGATTTCACCCTAAGCGTCAGTGAGTTCACTACGTCAAGTAAAAGTGCTTCCGATAGCTTAGTGACTAGCGCTGAGTGTTGGGATGAAATACACTAAGTGAGAGTGAGTTATAGTGAACCAAGATCCTTCATCTAGTAGTTTTACTTCCGGATGTAAAAATGCTTCCGGATACATCATAGACCAGATCAGAACATAGTCTAAGTAAGACTACTTCCCATAGCAAATTTCCCACAACATGTATAGTTTTTACTATATCTGATTATATATATTGCTATGTTGGACTAACCAGTATGTGCAGAACATGGTCACGCTTCCGGATGCAAATGAGCTTCCGGATGGAAAGACTCTTGACATTGGGACTCAGAGCTTAACACTTGCAGAGCAAGATTACCACTTGCGGATGAAAGATGATCATCCGTCAGCAAGAGTACAAGAGTAAATGTCACATACTCGGAAGTCAGAATGCTTTGTCAGAGCAGAGGTGTCAGGACTACTTTTCAGAGATAAAGCAAGTCAACCCTGCTGAGCATTTAAGAAGATGTTCCTTCCAACGGTAACAAGAGGATAACAGACACATTCAAACAACATTGTTACCTACCAAGCATGAGGAGTATGAGAACATAATCTGAAGATTCACTCAAGGTGTCAAAGCTCATACTGCCCACAAAAGTCAGAGTCCATAAGAGAGCTTCTGATAGCAAGAGAGGATCCAATAGCAAAGCACTCTTATCATTCATGGACAAGTGCTTGGAAGACAAAGTTCCTCTATGTGATAGCAAGCAAAATGTTAGAGTCCACGAGCTTCAGATAGCAAGAGAGCTTCCGATAATGAGTCTCTTAACATCCTGGACTTATGCTTGAGGAACGAAGTCCTCTCTGACAGCAAGCAAGAGTCGGACCGTACAAAATGTTCAGATGTCAGAACGACTTTTGTCAGAATAGTATTGCCAGAACAGTGTTGACAGAATAGCTTGGTCAGAGCACCTTTTTAGATAAAGCAAAGTCAACCCTGCTGTGCACTAATGAGGACAACGTAAACAAGGTCCCAACGTCTATAATCAAACGGTCTTATTGCCTCTCCAACGGTTAGATATTCAGAGGCTGGTATAAAAGGGATGTTCTTCATTTCTGAAGAAGGGGGCTTGAAAAAGAGAGAGAGAACAAGGCTATTATCTGAAAAACACTAATCTACATTCCTCTCATCTTCTACTCTCGGACTTTGATATGTAATATTCTTAGAGAGTGATTTATTTGTACTTAAGTGAGTAACATCATCCACTCTTTGAGAGAGTTAGTTTTGAGCTTAAGTGTTTAACAAAATCAGTTCATAGAGTGAACATAGTGTAAACTTACAATTTGTAAGGGGGAGCATTTAGAGGTTGTCTAAATCTCCATAGGTTGCAAGTTAGCCCGTAAAACTTGCATTTGTAAGGTTTGCAGGTGAACCCGGTGTAAAACCTGTGGGTTGTTAGGTGAACCCGTGCTCGTAAAACCTAAAGTGTAAAGGCTTCTCTTGTGCCCGGTTTAAACAAGAATAGTGGATTGGAAATCTCAGGTGTAGCCTGGGGACTGGATGTAGGTCTGGGTGACCGAACCAGGATAAATTTATGTGTGCATATATTTATACTTGATCATTCTATTTTGCATCACATAGCATACTGACTTGTGCATAGCATTATTTATTATCATCATCACCGAGCACAAGCAGTCTTCCGAAAAGAGTTTAAGTTTTATTCCCTCACCCAATTCACCCCCCCCCCTCTTGGGTGACAGCCACGTTTATCACATTCTTCCTAGGCCTGCAAATTAAGCAAAAGAAAAATGGCATATTCATCTCTCAAACCAAGTACTGCAGAGAGTTACTCAAGAAGTTTGGGATGGATGAGTGCAAGTGAGTATGACACTCCCATGAGTACCACTGTCGCACTTGATGCTGATGCAAAGGGTAAATCTGTCAGCCTGCCCATGTACAGGGGAATGATAGGTTCCCTGCTATACTTAACGGCAAGCAGGCCTGACATTCAATTTAGTGTAGGCATGTGTGCTAGGTTTCAAGCCAACCCCAAGGAGTCACATCTAACATGTGTTAAACGTATTCTAAGATACCTTGAGGGAACACAAGAGCTTGGTCTTTGGTATCCCAGAGGTAACCAAGAGTTCTTGTGGGCTTACTCTGACTCTGACCATGCAGGTTATAAAACTGATAGGAAGAGCACCAGTGGACAATGCGCCTTCCTTGGTGGTTGTCTGGTCTCTTGGGCTAGCAAGAAGCAAACCTGCGTGTCTTTATCATCCACAGAGGCAGAATACATTGCTGCCGCAAGCTGTTGTTCCCAAGTGTTGTGGCTGAAGAATCAACTGAGAGATCTTGGCTTGGAGTTCCCTGAGGCACCCATCCTCTATGACAACACAAGCACTATCAGCCTCGCCAAGAATCCAGTTCAGCACACAAGGACAAAGCACATTGATGTTAGACATCATTTCATCAGAGATCACGTTCAAAAGAAGGACATCAAAGTGCAATTTGTCCCCACTCAGCATCAGCTTGCTGATATTTTCACCAAGCCTCTGGGGGTTGATCAATTTACATTCATAAGAGGTGATTTGGGAATGGTAAACCCAAATGAAGTTTAAGTCTTCAAATAACCCTGTGCTTAATTGATTAAAACCTGCAACATTACTAACTTAGGCATCGGAGTGCCAATCCTTGTTTTTGCAGGTCCCCAATGTTAAATCTTAAGCAAGTGCAACCGGAAGCAAAACCACTTCCGGATGATCATTTGCTGGCGCTGAGTGTTGAACTAAAGCGAGCAAGAGCGCCAGTGCCTGAACAAAGGGACACGTCACTTCAGAAAACGTTTCAACTTCTCACACCAAAAATTGTGCCTCCTCTGACAAAGTGAAGAGACACATGTCAAAAGGTTCGCCGTTCCAATTAAATGTTTACGTTACCCTATGAACAAACGCATGCTTTCATGTAGAGTCATTATGAGCATTCATCCGTTTCAACTCTATATAATTAGGACCAACAGTCATTTCTATTTTTACTTTTCACTTACACAAATTACTCGCCCACAAACTCTCTGCATACATTCATCGTGTTCTTCATCTTCATCGCATTCTCTTCATCTTCTTCATCTACTTCTTCTACATTCTGCCATTTCATTGTCATTCACTTCACCCTAAACCCAAACACAAAAATGGCCGGATCACATGAGACAAACCCCAACACTGAGATCGCCTCTGCCTCCAAGAAATCACAATCCAAGTCTGGGAAATCTGGGCATCATTCGAAATCTGGGAAACACAGAAAACAGCATGAACAATCTGGGCAAACTCAAGAACATCAAGAACAGCCTGGGCATTCTGAGCCTCAACAAGAACAATCCAAGAGGAAGGGCAAAAAGAAGGTCCAATTTAGCGAAGAGCCTTCTTCCAAAAGACAGAGAATAGAGGAGGATGATCCACTTGTGTATCGAGATGGGCCTTTGGAGGCTGTTTCCTCCAAATTTGAAACTGTCAAGCCCTACTTCAACACCGGGATGTTCTTAGATCTGAACAAGATAGATGAACTAGGGTTTCCACATTTGAGGCCATTTCTGGAAAAATACATGCCCTGGCTGGGGATCAACCAGGAGTACAATATCAACGTCCTGCAGGTGTTCAGCGAGTCTCTCACTGGCAAGGTCAAGCATAAGAAGGTGGATGGGAAGGAACAGATTCGGAGAGTCACCTTCACTGCCACAGTAAGGGGGAGAACATTCAGTTTCACTTGGAGGGACATCAATGACCTAATGGGGATCACTGAGGAAGGAATGAATGAGTGGCTTTACCCTGAGTCACTCAAACTCAGCAAGGAAGAACTTGAGAAGGTTTATGACACCCAAGGGAAGAAGGTGTCCGGGATGTCTGACTCCAACAGGCTCTTATACTACGTCTACTCCCGCATGATGACACACAAAGGGGGGAACTTCAACGAGTTCACTCTCCTGGATAACCCTTGGTTCCCCAGACTTCTCTCCCAGCAACCAATCAACCCCGGGCAGTTGATCAGTCTTGAACTGCATAGATGGATGGTAAATCATAAGGCTGGATATCTTCCCTACCCCACTATCATCGCCTTCCTCCTTGAGAAGAATCTGATCAAGGCTACATCCACTGTGGAGGAAGAAAATGTTAAGTGCCTTCCTGTGAGTGCAATTAACATTAGTAAGATGGGGATAAAGTATCTCAAGAAGGCCAAGGCCACTCGCTCAGAGTCTCAGGCAGGCAGTGCCTCTCATACCTCAGCCCCCTCTGTATCTGGTGCAGGGGATCAAGAGGTTGACTCCCATACCGGTCCAAGCCGAGTTGCGAGGGTGCCAGCTATTGTTAAAGCCTTTGCTCAGGAGATGAAGGTGGAGATTCTCCTTAAGCTGACTGACTCCTTGGTAGCTCCTTTCCGTGACGAGTGTGATACTGGTTTCCAGCAGCAGGGGGAGCGAATCCAGAGGCTCGAGGATCGAGTGGGTCAGGTCGAGGTTCAACTAGGAAGGCTAGACGCCAAGTTAGACCTCATTCTCAATCACCTTCAGATCCCTCAACCACAAGGTAACTTACCACCACCTCCTCCTCCTAACCCACCTCCACCTCCTCCACCTAATCAACCATTACTTCCTCCTCCTCCTCCTAACACTCAACGACCACAGCAACCTACCCCTCAGAACGACCAACAACCCCAAACATCACCCAGCAACAACTAACAACCCCAGACATCACCCAACAATGACCATCAACCATCCCTTCAAGGCTCCACTCAAGACTCACCCCAACACTCCTCTCGCCAATCACCCCTTAACTCCAATAACTCCCCATCTCCACATAACTCCCCTAACCATTCCCCATCCCCCACTTCCGCCGGGCCTTCCAACCCTAACCCTACCACCCCTCAACCCACGATAGCACAAACCCTAGGTTTTAACTCTCCTGATCACCCACTTCACACCTACTACCTCCGAGACCAATCCCCTATTCGGTGGAAAGTTAGACAACCCGATGTCTACTACTCCACCTACCCATTCGATGGCCTATTCACCCACCCCCCCTTCTTCGAAAAAAACACAGCCATCCTCCCCAACCCTCCTAATTCTCCAGAACAAACCTCACCCACATCCTCTTCACCCACATCCTCACCCGACCCATCACCACCTAAACAATTTGGCCCTGAACCTCCACCCTCCTCTTCACCCAATCCATCCTCCCTGGCCCTCCCCTTATTGATGATGCCAAAAGGGGGAGAGAAATCCTAACTCAACCCTCATTATGGCTAGATGAGGACATCGCTGCTGCCCTCCGCCGAGCCATGGATTCTCAAAGATTAAGTGGTGCTGAGAGTCTGATCAGAGGGGAAGCCATCCGATTTATGCAACAGCAGCGATCGGATGAGCAAAGGTCCAAGTGGGAAATGGTTGTGTATGAGCAAAATGAAGAAATCCCATAGCCAGAATCTTCATCTTCAGAGCATCCTTCCTCTGAGCATGGCAAGAATATAGTTGAGGAGATAATGATGAAGTATGGCCTGAAGAAGATTAACCATCCTCCAATAGTAATTGCTAAACCAATTCCTTCTCCTTCTGGGCCAACATCTGCTCGTCCTCCATCTGAGCCAACCTCTGCTCCTCCTCCTTCAACAGTTAAGTATAGTGAATCAAGAAAGAAGGTAGTTGCTAGAAAGCATGCCAACAAGAGTACTACCTCTACTGAGTCTGCTGAGAGTGAGCAAGAGATTCCATCAGTCCAAGCTGAGATCATACCTGAGACTCAGTCATCTTCTCAAGAGGTGCATGCCATCCCAATTCTAAAAGAAGTTAAGCTGGAGATAGAGGACATGACTCCTGAAGAATTTGAGAGGTATGGGTACACGGATAAGATCTCCTTTGGTCAGATGGCTTGCCTGGATGCTGAGAGAGCAAGAGCCAAGCCTACCCAACCAATAGGCAAGGGCAAAGGAAAGGGTAAAGGCAAAGGGAAAAGGAAAGCCCAGGAAGTTGAGGAGGACCCCAACTTCCCAGTATGGAATGTAAAGATCAGGGCTGTCCACTATCCAAATGGCGAGGTCACTCCCTTCTCTGATGCAACAGGGTTCCCTGGGTTTGAGGAAGTTGAAAACTTGAAGAGAGCATTTGAGGAATCTGTTGAGTCTGAGAGACTCAGAAGGGAGAGGGAAGAGGAAGAGCTTCAAAGGATTATTGCCCAGATCGACCAGAATGTGAAGGATGCCCACTTAGCCCAGCTCCAAAAAGAGAATGAGGATAGGCAAAGAGAGAGGGAGAAGAAAAGGAGACACCACCTATAGACCCAACTCAACCTATGCATTTACCTTAGGATTTTTTTTTCCTCTTATTTTTCATGCATAGTTCATTTTTGCATAGTGTAGATTACTTGTGAATTTTATCTGTTATTGTAATTTTAACTTGTAATCTTTTGTTTATCAATGATAATTGTCTAAGTTGTTTGTGCTTTATCTAATTGTTACTTTTAATTCTTTCATATGAACTTAATCGATAAACTTAGTTTGTCATCATCAAAAAGGGGGAGAATGTTAGAATCTTAAGTTTTGATGAAGACTAAAATATGAAAGAACGAGCCAAACACTTAGAAAATATTAGGTTAATATAGAACCCCAAGTAAGAGTACAACCGGATGTGGATTTACTTCCGGATGGACTAAGACTAGCGCTCGCAGTTGAACGTCTCATCCCCTAGCGACAGCAAGTACTCCACTAAGTAATAATCTAGGAGCATTAGATGTACAAAACCTTAAGACTAAGTTAAGGTGCAACCGGAAGTGGATTTGCTTCCGATTGTCTTTAGACTAGCGCTGGCTGTTGGTATGAATAACACTGAGCGCCAGTGAACATAACCCAACGTCTAGTAGATTTGCTTCCGATTGCTTAGTTACTAGCGCTGGTTGTTGGAATAAATCACACTGAGCGTCAGTGATTAAAATGTGAACATGACCCTTCGTCCAGTGGAAGTGCTTCCGGATGTGGAATTGCTTCCGGTTGCAAGAAAGCTTCCTTAGACTAAATGAACTCCCACTGCATGTGACTATGTGCTTATATTGTTAGACTAACGTTCAAAGTGCAGCACACTAAGTAATGTTGCTTCCAGATGTGAATCCGCTTTCTCAAGTAATCAGAATGTCAGAACGTTCAGAGCAGTGCAGTGTCAGAATGCTTTTGGCAGAGCAGAATTGTCAGAACTACTTTTCAGAGATAAAGCAAGTCAACCCTGCTAAGCATTAATGAAGCATTAAATGGGCAAACGGTAACATGGGAGAAACGGCCATATTCAAACGGCTAACCCACCTACCAAGAGTGAGAATACTTGAAGACTATATAAAGGAGCTCACATTCATTTATGAAGAATCTAATATCTTTGACATCTTGAAGAAAGCTAGAGAGAGAAACCGAGAAATCCTTCAAGCATTCAAAGCTGCCCAGAAAAGAGAAAGAGCATTTAACTCATTGAGAGATCTTTTCATCTACTTATCTTGTACTCTTTGTAGTTAAGTCTCTTCTTGTATTAAGAGCATTCATTGTACTTAAGTGTGTAACATTTTCTGTTCTTAAAGAGAACTAAGTTAGAAAATCCTTTAGTTGTAAAGGTTGAACCCTTGCTGGTTGTAAGGGGGAGCTAATTAGCAAGGTTGCAAGTTAGCCTTGAGTAAAACTTGTGGTTGTAAGGTTGCAAATGATCCCGTCCAAAACTTGCGGTTGTAAAGGTTCCAGGTGAACCCGTTGTAAAACCTGGGGATAGTGGAACTCAACCTAGGTGGTTGAGAACTGGACGTAGGTCAGGAAGACCGAACCAGTATAAACCCTTGTGTTGTTTTTGTTTGAGTTTTATTTGGTAGCACAATTCACCCCCTCTTGTGCATCCATTACTTTCAGTTTTGTGAACAAAGTGTGATCTGCTTGTCCCTGAACAAAGGCCATCTTCTTCAGCACTTTAGAGAATCTTTCAAACCAGGCTCTTGGAGACTGTTTCAATCCATACATAGACTTCTTCAACCTGCACACAGTGTTATTAGGAGCTTTGACACCCTCTGGAACTTCCATGTACACTTCTTCCTCTAAGTCACCATTCAAAAACGAATTTTTAATGTCTAATTGATGTAATGACCAATCCAGGTTGGCTGCAATAGAAAGAAGTATGTTGATGGTACTAAACTTGGCAACTGGAGCAAACGTCTCCTCGTAATCAATGCCATATGTCTGAGTGTACCCCTTTGCAACTAATCTGGCCTTATACTTGTCGATGCTCCCATCGGGATTAAATTTTGGAGTAAATATCCACCTGCATCCAACTGCCTTCTTCCCTCTCGGAAGATTTGTAATCTCCCATGTTTTGTTCTCTTTGAGAGCCCTCAACTCCTCTTCTGCAGCTAACTTCCAATTAGGATCAGTCATAGCTTGCTGGAAGGTGTGTGGGATTTTCACCTGAGCAGTGTTAATTACAAAGCTCTGCATCTTTGCAGACAGATTACCATAAGAAACAAATTTCTGAATAGGATGCTGAGTACAAGATCTTACCCCGTTTCGCAGAGCAATAGGCCAGCCCATCTCTTCAGGATCTAGTCTCGAGTTAGATTCATGATCATTCCTTGGAACAGAAGGAACTCTATTATCAGTTGCAGTATTGCCTAATTGTAAATTCTCATCATGTTGATTTTCAGAGACCATCTCAGTATTGATTTCAGCATTGTTTTCCACTATGGGTTGAGGATTGTGTTCACTGAGGTTGTCCTGGGCGATTTGTATTTCAGGGATGGCTATGGCTCTTTCAGAGTCAACTGGGTTGGATGACATTTCTGACATTTTTGGGTAAACTAAGATCTCTCGCTCAAGGCTTGACTTAGGTGTGAGATTCACAATTAGCCATTCTGTATCATTACTCTCCCCCTGAATGGGTAATTTGGGATAGTATGCCTCATTCTCGTAAAACACTACATCCTTTGAGACAATGGTTTTTCAGGTGGTTGGACTGTAGCATTTATAACCCTTTTGACTTGGAGAATACCCAACAAATATACATTTGTCTGCTCTAGGATCAAGTTTGCTCTCAGCTTGTTTGTGAACAAACACGACACACCCAAAAGTTTTTGGAGGTAAGGTATGAATGAGTGGAGAGTTGGGGTAGGTTTCAAGGAGTTTCTGTATAGGAGTGGAGAAATTGAGAACTTTGGATGGCATGCGATTGATAAGGTAGGCAGCGGTAAGGATGGCATCTCCCCAGAATAGTTTAGGGACATTTCTTTCTATCATAATGGCTCTAGTTACTTCTAAAAGATGTCTATTCTTCCTTTCAGCCACTCCATTCTGCTGAGGGGTGTACACACAAGAGGTTTGGTGGTGGATGTCTTGCTTGGTTAGAAACTCTTTCATAGAACTACTTAAGTATTCCTTAGCATTGTCACTCCTTAAAATCTGGATAGAGGTATGGAATTGGTTTTTAACATAGGAGTAGAAACTTTGGAATATTTGGTTCACTTCAGATTTTTCTTTCATTAGGTATACCCAAGTAGTTCTAGTGTGATCATCAATAAAGGTTACAAACCATCTGGCATTGGTTTGGGTTTTGGTTTTAGTGGGCCCCCAAATGTCACTATGGATTATTGTGAAGGGTGCGGTCGGCTTGTAGGATAGTTGAGGATAGCTGGATCGTTTTTGTTTTGCAAGTTGACAAGTTTCACAGGAAAATGGTACTGAATTTTTATTTAATAGACTTGGAAACAGATGCTTCATATAATCAAAACTTGGATGGCCTAACCTTTGGTGCCACAAAAGAACATTTTCATTATTGCAATGCGAGCTAGCAAGTGCCTTATTTGCTCCTCGTTTCCTTCGGTTAGATCCTTCAAGATAATAGAGTCCATCTCATTCCTTAGAATTGCCAATCGTCCTTCCTGAGTTTAAATCCTGAAAAGTACACCCAATTTCATCAAAGATCACTCTACATCTCTTGCCTTTAATTAATTTGCTTACAGATATCAAATTACAAGTGAGCGCAGGAACAAATAGAACATTGTGAACTTCTAAGTGTTCAGTCAACAAAACAGAACCAATTCCTGCAACTTTTGTAACAACTCCATTTGCAACTTTGACTTTAAGATTTTCAAGGCATAATCTAAGAGTTTTGAATAAACCTCTATTTCCAGTCATATGATTCGTAGCTCCCGAGTCAACGATCCATGTATCATCAGCAGTCATAGCAGTATTAAGGGCAATTATGGAATTACCTAACTGAACAAGATTTACTCTTGACTTGCAATCGATAATCATCACCTGCGGCTTTGACAGAAGTTCTGGTGCTTCTTCAAGCCTCTTAAAACCTTTTGAGAAGCTACCCATTCGAGCCATGAGATGAGAATTAGATTTGTCAACTTTTGAAGGAGTTAATGTGGCTGGCAGAGGTGGAAAAGCAGGCTGAAAACGCGTTTCTGGAAAAGGCGGGACTCCGGCGGCCGTGCAGGGCGGCGCGTGGGTTTCACGCGCCGGCGACATGGAGGCGCGTGGGTGCCACGCGCCGTTGCTGTGGTGGTGCGTGACAGCCACGCGCCGCTCAGAATGACGGCGCGAAGAGGGTTCCGGCCGAACTCGGCCTTGCGAACACCGTGGCGGTGGCGGTGTCATCTCACTCGCCGCCAAATAGTCCAAATCTACACTGGCCAAGTCACTCTGTTTCCTTTCTCTCTCTTCGCGATTCAAATTGAACAAACCATTCTCCTCAGGTTCGAACAAGGCTCTGGTACCATGTTGTGATGAAGAAGAAAGAGTATAGAGAAAAGAAGAGAATTGTTATTATTGATATATTTGCTCTATGGCAAGGGTACATTATATAGGAGAGGAGAGGAGATGAAAATAGGAAACAACATAAAATAGGAAACAACAATCAAAAAATTAATTTCTCCTAATCAAAAAATATTAAATACTAAGATTCTAACATTCCTAAATCAAATTGAGCATGTATGATGAATTTTAAAGGGAATGCTAAGATCCTCTTCTTTCTCCTTGTGTTGGCCGATGGGTTTCAAGAGGGTTTGAGTTCAAAAATCATTAATTTGTTTTGATAGGAATGTAATGGAGCTGAAAGATTTTGTGGCATGTTTGTTTGTTGTTGAAGTTGGTGATTTCACAAATTCATGTTCTTCTCTTTGATCTGTACGTGTGGGATGTTGGTGTGGAAATAAAATTATGATTTCATTTTATATATGGATATCAAATTTATGATTTTGTACACATTGTATGTTAAGTTGCTGGATGATTTGAAAGGTTATTAATTCCTATTCGCTCATACATTGGCTTGGGCTGATTTATGTCCTTAGTGTTTGTCAATGCATATTTGATTCTTGATGGTCTGATTATATATTAGATGCTGGAATTTATTGACTTGCTAAGTGTTAAAGAAGAGTAGGATTCTGTTTGGAGATTTTAACATATAAGTTTTAATCGAAAAGGTGCATATTTGTTGAAGCTTGGGCTGTTTTGCTTTGATTGTAAGATAGATGTCCTACCATATTTTTGTTTTCCAAGGAAATCAGTTACTCTAAATCAGATTTTGTGCAGTGAACATTTTATTTGATAGTATCTTGTTATTTGATAAGTTTATGCCATTCTCATGCCTTGTATATGCCATTTGAATTGTTAGGTGCTAGTAAATTCTGAATTTAAAACTACAACTTTTCTTTGATTCTCATTTTTCTGTTGCATTATCTTATGTGCTTTGTTTTGATAGGTTGTTCTAACTTGTTGGGTGCTTTATATGTTATGATTACAAAGGAATAAATAGTTGTATTGGTGTGTAAGATTAATGTAATGGATATGGAAATGGGCGATGTATGTGTGAAGTGTAGAAATCTGGACTGATTGATAACTAATGAGTGAAACTAATGAATTGTTGATAATGTTATTGCGTTATTTAAGATAATGTTAATGCTGAATTTGGTGGGTAAAGTTGCTGTTTACATTTCATGTGGTATGAAGGTGACATTCTTAGTGTGGTTTTGCTTATGGATATAATCATCCATGCTTGAACTTAAAGATTGATATGTTAATGTTGCAATATGAAAATGTATGAGAAACTAGTTGTATCCTTGAGTTTTGAATAGAAAAGAATTTGCAAATGGTTGCATTGAAGTATGTAAAAATAATCTGAATTATGTTTGATAGTGAAATGTAAAGAGGGATAACAATACTAATCTTGAATATTGAGGATTGGATGGGAATGAATTATGTTAATGGTGAATATGAAGTTGTGTCATAGTTAAAAATCTTTGTAACTTTTTGTTTGATTCCTAAAAGTGAAATGACCTCATAGTTTCCTAAAAAGGTTAATATATGTGTAGAATGTATTACTGTAAGTTAGCATGTTTGTTTGTTGAGGTGATTATGCTTATTTGTTGAATCTGACTAGGCTATTGTACAACGGAATGTTGTTTTGATCAAATGGCAAGCATGAGGAATTTGTTTTCCTTGCTGTATCAATTCAAGTAATTGTATTTGATAAGTTTTTGGTTGGCCATGAATTGAAAATCTAAAGCCTTGATGATTATTGTATGTGTGACTTGTATGTGCTCATTTTGCAAAAGAAAGAAAAATTAGAAATAACATATTCATGAAGGGATTGGGTAGTCATATATGAACGAGAGAGACGTTAAAATACTATAAAGTGGAAATGATATTAATTTATCATTTGGCTCTATATTATTATAGGAGTGGATGCAAGTAGGCTTTTGTGGCATCAATAAAGAAAGGTTGAGAAATTTGCGCAAAGTGCTAAAGGGCGACAGGTAATCACACTTAACCTTACTATAACATTGAGGGTGACTTTATTTGGGATTTTCGAAATCCTTCTCACCCTATATACATACATACATATATATATATATATATATATATATATATATATATATATATATATATTATCTTTGAAAAATATTTTCATACAAAATAGGCTATCAGGTGCTTTTCAAACACAATTATTTTCATAAAAGAATTTGACTTACTAAGTAGTATCCTGGCTGGTGGTATTGTTGTACTGTATGTGAGTGTATATACATTGGTATTTGAATACTTTGACAGGGATATTGAGAGGTATCATGGATTGAATGTATCTTATGAGGATAGGAATGAGATGTTGAATTAGAGGTTGTGGAGAGAATTATTAGGGGGAAACATTGAATATTGTGGATGAGTTATTGATAGGGATATGGTGAGCATTGCATGACACTGAAATGAAATTTATGTACCATAGCGCGATGATAACTGTCGATTGGCCGATCGACAGTTATTCGTACTGATGATCCTTTTCGGATTGATTAGACCGGGATCATAGGTCAATTTATTGAGAGAAAGTGACCTACGGTTGTTTGGCATTGGAGAGTCCAACCGTTCCCGTTGTGTAATGGAAACAGAATTGGGGTTCCCTCTCTGGAGATTGGCAGAGAGGGAAATTGTCCCCTCATTATGGAGAGGGACACAGTGTCAAATCATATAGTGAAGATTAGATGCTTGAATGCCCCGTGATGACACAATCCATCTTCACAATTTCATGGTTAATTTATTAACTTATATTAATATGGAAAATAGGAAAAATGATTTTTCTAACTATGTTAGCTAACTATTATATTAACTTGAATGTTTTTTCTAACATAGTTAGACTTCAAACTAATTTTAATTAAGGATTTAAAAAAAATAGCATAAAAAAATGGTATAAAAATGTTTTTGTTACATATGTTATCAAAAAAGTTGAATAAGCGTATGGAATTGATAAGGTTAATACTTAAAATGTAAAAAAATATTCTTAGAAAATTTTTAGTGAGAGAAAAATGTCTAAAGTTCACATAATAAAATTCGTTAATATATCCTTAGCGTCCTCTTTCTCTCTAAATTAATGGGTAAAAATAGATTTGATAATAACAAAAAGAACAGAAGAAAAGTGAAATATATTTACCAGGAGCTAATGTTATTTTAACAATGATTCCAATCCCACCATCACCTTCAACAAACTCCACCTTCTGAAATATTTCTGGAATTTCTTGAACAGCGAATTCTCGAACAAATCTGGCCGTCCCGAAAAGATCCCAGGCCTCACTCGCTGGCACTTCAAGCTCTAGCTCGTGACCAACACTATTACCAGACATGTTTGAGTTTATCAAGACGCACAGCAATTTGCTACTCAACAAATATGAATGTTTTTGTTGTTTTAAATTGAAGGTGATTCTAAGTTGCTTCGGTAAGTGGTTTATATGCTCCACGAAATCAAGTGGAGCACGAGCGAGGTACTATGATTCTAAATTAAGATTTTTACTCTCATGTAATGTGTGAATGTAGTAAGTTGATCGACTCAACATTTTTTTCATTTGCAAACCCAATGATGGCATAGCTCATAATATATTTTATGTATTTTGTTAATCAAATAGTTGACAACTTGTTGGAGTTTTTAACAGAGAAAACATGTAAGTGTGTTATAGAAAAGTCTCACATTATTTGAGAGTAAGAAGATACAAGGATATATAATAATACACCTTGTATTCTGACTCAAGTAAAATGGTCAAATGAGGAGCAGGCCTCGTGCGCACAAAATTGAGGTAACATATATAGTTGAAATCTGGTCATTTCTCCCGTAATAAATACTACCTCCGGTCCTAAATATAAGACCTAATTGACTTTTTTTGGAGAGGTTAATGTTGCAAAATAGGCTATTAAGTCATGACATATTTGATATATTTTTAGATTATACTCCCTCCGTTCCTGAATATAAGATCACTTTGGTTAATTTGAGGAGATTAAGGAAGACAATAAAATTACATGATCTTCCCAAAATCCCCTCAATTACTTAACTTTAAAAGGAGGAAGGGTTTTCAATGAAAAGAGGGAGTATAAGGGTAGTTTGGGCAAAACTTGAGATAAAATAGGAAGTGATCTTATATTTAGGAACTTATCCGCTTCCCCAAAGTGATCTTATATTTAGGAACGGAGGGAGTACATTAGTTTATAGGTAAAATAAACTAGTCTAAGGGAAAAATTAGGTAAATCAATTTATAATTAACTTATTTTGCTTCTTTTATAGGATTTTCTAAAAAAGTCATCTAAGTCTTATCTTTAGGACCGAAGGGAGTAATAAGGACTCCCGGCTCCAGCGCACAAGGAATAAAGCAAGAGTTTCGTTTTTCATGTTTCTGACTTGCCCACATGTAGGCACAGTTATTACTTTGTCCGATTATTTTGGTAAAATATCACTTCATCATATTGAATAAGATAGTGGCAAAAAGACAACCGAATTTTCAGAAATAATAATTAGTAAATGATTGAATTGTCCAGAGAAAAATTTAAGAAAAAAGTCTAAAAACCCCTTAAAGATCTCCCTCTCACTACAAAAGAAACGCAATTTAGCCACACAAGCGTTCCGGCGTTTTGCCTAAAAACGCACGTAATAACCAACATACCAGCATTTTCTAAAACGCCGACATATGAGGAATTAAAAATAAATAATAAAATCCCTAGCATATTGGTATTTCTAGCACAACTTTGTTGATCGGGTTAGCTTGGGTGTCGTCGTCGTCATGACTATTTTCAACTTGCATTCCAACCTGAGAACTCGAATCGACTTCTAAATCACTGACATTATTGTGTAGGTCATCTTCTCCATGAAACAACCAGACGAGGTAGTATCTGAGAACTGCTTCTATATACATTGAGTGAACACCTCGTCTCTTGTTTTCAAGCGCCCGAATTTACACTTATCACACGGACAAACTATTTTTTCTAAATACTAGATCGCACGAACGCAAAATTCAAAAATTTATTGAGCCACACAATGTATCGTGGCGTTGATCGTGGTAATGAGATCCACGATTTATCCAACATTATTAGAACTATTACAAAACAAAACGAGAAATATTCAACTAGAAGAGAGTAGAGAAAATATTGTAGCGACTGATGAATGATCCTTACGTCTATTTATAACCGATGATTCTCGCTTGGCCATGTTTATTAACCGTAGGAATGTTAGACGACCGATGTTTTTTTAAAAAAATTGAGACATAGCGGCGTTTTGTACAAACACCACTATATATGTGTGTGTTTTCTCCACTCAGACTTTTTTTATAAAAAATCAATTAAAACAAAGCAGTGTATTTCAAAACACCGCTTTTCGGGCGTTTAAGAAACGCCGATATGAGTGTGTTTTAGCAAATAGGCGTTTTTTAAGCACTGTTACATTTTGGACTCCTCATATAAATACCCCTTACCTCCCCTCTTCAACTCGCCTCTCTCCCTTCTTTCTTCATTCACTCTTATCCCCTTCTCTCTCTATCTGCTTCTATAAATTTTTTGGACCACCTAGGGCTTCTATTATTTTAATTTTAGTTATATGTTTTATTGTAAATTATTCAATTTAATCTTTAATAAATATGTTTATTTCTTATCATATGATAATTATTTATTTGATTGTTTGTTTATATGATAATTATATGTTCTATTGATGTTCTAATTAGTGATATTCTAATTATTGTATTTGATTTGTTTGCTTAGTGATATTTAGTATGAGTTACATATAAATTATTTATCACATTTAATATTGTTAATATTAACTTTTTTATTTAATTTAGTTAATAATTAATTCCCTCAATTTCCCTCCTTAATTTACATAAATTAAGGCAGGAAATATAGATTTTTTTTGCAAATTCAGTATTCTTATCGTCGTTTCAGTAAACGCTAGTGAGTATCTATGGAATTTTTTAAAAACACAAAATATAGCAAAATGGCTTTTTTCAAAACGCCAGTAAGCTTTGTTTTTTATTAAATTAATATTACATGTCGGCTTTATGAAAACGCCGGTATGCGTGGTTAAAATATTAGATACATACCAGCGTTTGATGAAATGCCGGTACACCTAATTATTATATGCATTTTAAAACGCCGGTACGCTCCTTCACCAACTTATATGTAGCAAATATCCCGCCAAACTTACCCAACAAAGCTCTTTTGAAACACAGGTATGATGCATTACCGCGTACGATTTTTCAGTGTTTGTTAGAAACATCATAGTTTCTTACCCATGTTTATAAACGCCGGAAAGAGGCAAAAACGCTGTTATGCAGCCGGTCTTTTGTAGTGTCTTTATTATCAAAATAGTACTCCATTCTATTCGTAATATAAGAGCTCAGCCGCCAAAATAAGTTTCTTAAGAAAACACGTAAAAGTTAGTTAATTGTCTAAAATTGATTCTCTTTTTCCAATATTGCCCATATTTATTATGATACTATTTAGAGAGAAAAAAATACATAAACATTAGTGAATATATAAGAAAGTTAAGGGTAAAGTCAGAAAAACATGTTCAAATAAAGAGAGAATGTAAGTTGAACTCTTATATTTTGAAACAAAATTATTCAAATTTTAGGATATTTTATTACAGATTAGAGGGGGTATGAATGTAGGTTATGAATGTAGGTTACATTCTCATTGGGGAATTGGAAATTGATTTTACTTTTTTTATTTGAAATACAATTTTGAGGAGTTTTTCTTTACAACAAAATCAAATACAATCAAAACCGAAATGATAAAAAAATTAGATTTAGGTATTGTTGTGACCAATAATATATATTTAAAACAATTCCATAAAAACAGGACCATCTAAAGTTTTTTTTTGAACAGGAAACTATCTTAAGTTTGAGTCCTTGTAGTTTTTTATTTTATTTTCATTAGCTATAAAAAAGTTTAATTGCCGCATGAACTTAAATATGTGTTGGTTTTAGTAAACGTATTCTCTTGGGTTAAAAATCACATTTGCCCCGAAAGTTTTAGGCAAGGATCATATTTGCCCCTGAACTTTTGTTGGGATCATATTTACCCCTGAAGTTTACAAAATGGATCAAACTTACCCTCACATCCTACATGTCCTGCCACATCAGCCTCCATGTCAAAAGTCCTTCCACCTCATCATCTTCTCCATTCTTCCCTCTCTCTCTCTCCTCAGTGAGCCCCTTCTGCGTGGTCCCTCCCCCTCTCTCCTCCTTCCATGTCATTACATCTAAGTCCACCTGAACTTCTTCAGACCCATTTTTTGTAACTGCCTAAACTAAACAAGTCCTACATACAAAATGGCCTAACAAATCTACACCCGTCGATATGCTCATCATGCATTCCTAATGACGGGAACAAAAAGTCCACGATCAGTCTGCACAACAACATTAACATTCACATTATGATACCTGCATAAAACAACATTTACATGTTAAATCAGATGCGATTAACAAATTTGGATGGCAGCACTTGCACATAAAACTCCTGACTTACTAGCGAGTATAGTCGTCCGACCATGAACTGTTACATTGAGGAACTTTACGAAGGGCCAAAGTAGTAGCCTGAAATAGATAAGGTAAAGCAAAATCAATGTAAACAAATCAATTCGAGACTACATATCAATGAAGGCCTATGCTAAAATTTACAATTGGCTTTAGCCAGGATCTCTATGGTTTAGACTTTAGAATCGTGATCATTTTATTGCAGGGCCAAATTCACCAACAATGTTAGAATCTTAAGTTTTGATGAAGACTAAAATATGAAAGAACGAGCCAAACACTTAGATAATATTAGGTTAGTAAAGAACCCCAAGTAAGAGTACAACCGGATGTGGATTTACTTCCGGATGGACTAAGACTAGCGCTCGCGGATGAACGTCTCATCCCCCAGCGACAGCAAGTAATCCACTAAGTAATAACTCAGTCTAGGAGTATTAGATGTACAAAACCTTAAGACTAAGTTAAGATGCAACCGGATGTGGATCTGCTTCCGATTAACTTTAGACTAGTGCTGGCTGTTGGTATGGATAACACTAAGCGCCAGTGAACATAACCCAACGTCTAGTAGATTTGCTTCCGATTGGTTAGTGACTAGCGCTGGCTGTTGGAATAGTTCACACTGAGCGTCAGTGATTAAAATGTGAACGTAACCCTTCGTCCAGTGGTAGTGCTTCCGTATGTGGAATTGCTTCCGGATGCAAGAAAGCCCTCTTAGACTAAATGAACTCCCACTGCATGTGACTATGAGCTTATATTGTTTAGACTAACGTTCAAAGTGCAGCACACTAAGTAAAGTTGCTTCCGGATGTGAATCCGCTTCCGCAAGCAATCAGAATGTCAGATCGTTCAGAGAAGTGCAGTGTCAGAATGCTTTTGGCAGAGTAGAGTTGTCAGAACTACTTTTCAGAGATAAAGCAAGTCAACCCTGCTAAGCATTAATGAAGCATTAATTGGGCAAACGGTAACATGGGAAAAACGGCCATATTCAAACGGCTAACCCACCTACCAAGAGTGAGAATACTTGAAGACTATATAAAGGAGCTCACCTTCATTTATGAAGACATCTAATATCTTTGACATCTTGAAGAAAGCTAGAGAGAGAAATCGAGAAATCCTTCAAGCTTTCAAAGCTGCCCAGAAAAGAGAAAGAGCATTTAACTCATTGAGTGATCTTTTCATCTACTTATCTTGTACTCTTTGTAGTTAAGTCTCTTCTTGTATTAAGAGCATTCATTGTACTTAAGTGTGTAACATTATCTGTTCTTGAAGAGAACTTAGTTAGAAAATGCTTTATTTGTAAAGGTTGAACCCTTGCTGGTTGTGAGGGGGAGCTAGTTAGAAAGGTTGCAAGTGAGCCTTGAGTAAAACTTGTGGTTGTAAGGTTGCAAGTGACCCCGTCCAAAACTTGCGGTTGTAAAGGTTCCAGGTGAACCCGTTGTAAAACCTGGGGATAGTGGAACTCAACCTGGGTGGTTGAGAACTGGACGTAGGTCAGGAAGATCGAACCAGTATAAACCCTTGTGTTGTTATTCTTTGATTTTTATTTGGTAGCACAATTCACCCCCCCCTCTTGTGCATCCATTACTTTCATTTGGTATCAGAGCGGGTCTTTCTAACTTGATTCCCACGAATCTAGAAAGTAAAGATCCAGTAATGGATATAGATTATTCTTTGCCAGATGTCTCTATTCAACCCAACAAGCCTCCAGGCTTTGATGGGTATAACTATCCATTCTGGAAATTCCGAATGGAGACTTACATCAAGTCCAGCGACATCCGACTCTGGGATGTGATTGAACATGGAAATCACACCCCCCTAGATGATGATGGCTTTGCAAAGCAGCGATCCAGATACACCAATGAGGACTATGCTCTAGTCCAGCTAAACTTCAGGGCCATGCACTACATTCAGTGTGCTCTTAGCCCTAAGGAGTTTCATAGGATCAGCCACCACAAAACTGCTAAGGATATGTGGGAGGCTCTTGAGGCTGC
Organism: Mimosa pudica; assembly: GCA_029929735.1. Classification (NCBI taxonomy): domain Eukaryota; kingdom Viridiplantae; phylum Streptophyta; class Magnoliopsida; order Fabales; family Fabaceae; genus Mimosa; species Mimosa pudica. The sequence continues at coordinate 16,012,473 of JAKELP010000018.1, read as the reverse complement.
TCACTCTGGAACCAGGGGAGTGAAGGCAAGACGAGTCAAGATGTTGGTGGAAGAGTTTCACAAATTCGCCATGATTAGTCCAACTGAGCAATCAGAGAGCTGGAGCTCAGGTTCACTCACCTTATCAATAACCTGGCCTCCCTGGGCAAAGACATTCCTGAAAGAGAGCAAGTCAGCAAGATCTTAAAAGTCTTGAAAGGTGATTGGATCACCAAAGTTACCATCTTGCAGGAAGTCCAAGGAGAGTCAACCAGCTCCATCACTGCACTCCTTGGTTCTCTGGCTGAATACGAACCAACCCTGCTGGCTCAGAGAGTTCCTCAAGCTTCATCCAAAACCAAGAATCTTGCCCTTGTTGCTCCCAGCAAGGAGATTGATGATAATGATGATGATGAGGATGATGAGGAGGAATTGGACGATGAAGAGATGGCCATGATGGTGAGGAAGTTCAGAAAGTTCTTCAAGAAGAAAGGAGGCTTTCAGAAAGGTGATTCCAGTCAGAGGAAGGGATACAAGAAGGAAAAAGCCCCGGTGTGCTTTGAGTGTAAAAAGCCTGGCCACTTCAAGGCTGAGTGTCCAAGCTTGCAGAGATCAAAGGGGAAAGACAAAAGAAAAGCCTTCGTATCCTCTATCTGGGTCAATAGCTCAGACGATGAAGCAAGTGATGAGGAAGAGGTTGCCAACCTCTGCCTGGTGGCCAGAGAAGATGATGAGAAAGCATCCTCAGATTTTGATCTCACCCAGGAGGACAATGAGGTAACTTTTTCTGAACTACAAGAGGCTTACAATGAGGTTCATGAAGAATTCTCTCGATTATGTAAAGCTTATAAAGTGTTGAAAATTAAAAAGGAATCACTTGAGTCCAAGGTGGACTCACTGAGTGAAGAACTAGCGGAAGCCAGAAAGCTTCCGGTAGCGGATGGCAAGGGTTCTCCCCAAGCAGAACCCGATGCCCCAACACTTGGGAGCTGCCCTAGTTGCAGCAAAATCTCAGCTGAAAGAGATAAACTGCAAAATGCCCTGCAGAAGTTCACAAATGGATCTGAAATGCTAAATATCATTTTAATGAATCAAAGGGCATATAGGGACAAGACTGGCTTAGGATACACACCTAAAGGGAAAAGTGGGTTGAACCAAAAGTGAAGCCCTACTTAAAATTCTTTCATAAAGCCACTGATCACAGCTCCACACCTTTTAGCTTCTGTAATTATTGTAACAGGAAAGGACACTCCACGTCCACCTGTAATGCCAAGAAGCATGGAGCAAACAGCTCTTATAAATGGGTCCCAAAAGGAACCAAGGCTACAAAGGATCCTCCCCCAAGAAAAGAAACTAAGGGAGGACAGGGATCCAAAGCCTGGAAACAATCCACAAGGAAAGCCCAAGAGCCTAGAGCCAACACTAGGCTAGAGGCACAGATTGATCATAAGCCCAAGGTCAAAACTAACACTAGACCAAGGGCACTGGGAACTAATGACAGAGGACCCAAGAAAGGTTGGGTACCTAAGCTTACTTGATTCTTTCAGGTGTGTCTCAAAGCATCCAAGAATAGGAAATGGTATATTGACAGTGCGTGCTCGAGACATATGACTGGAGACAGAGACAAATTCAAATCCCTGGTGATCAAAGACGGAGCCACAGTTACCTTTGGAGGAAATCAAAGTGGAAAGATCACCGGAGTTGGAGAAGTTGGACCAGTGAAAGACGTCTATCTGGTGGATGGTCTCTGTCACAACCTGCTGAGCGTGAGCCAGAGCACTGACAAAGGAAATTGGGTAATCTTCGATTCACATGAGTGCATAATAGTAGATAAGCAGGATCTGAATCTGGATAAGGCCAACTTAAAATGCAAACTTAAGGCAAATAGAAATAGAAACCTATACACTCTAGACTTATGTCAACAACTGGAAGAAAAATGCTTAATATCTAGTGATGAGAACAGTTGGCTTTGGCATAAAAGGCTAGCACATGTTAATTTTACTCAACTTGACATGTTAATTAAAAAGGAGCTAGCTATAGGTATTCCATCTTTTAAGGTGAAGCATGATTTTATTTGTGAATCCTGCCAACGAGGGAAGTAAACAAAGTCCTCGTTTAAAACCAAGAAGAAAGTCTCCACCAGCAAGCCCTTGGAACTAATCCATATGGATTTGGTTGGGCCAGCGAGAGTGAAGAGCTTGGGTGGAAACCTGTATGCTCTAGTGGTGGTGGATGACTATTCTAGGTTCACTTGGACTATGTTTCTTGCCTCTAAGCAAGATGCTTTTGATGCCTTTTTTGTCCTGGCTAAGAAAGTGCAGAATGAGAGAGACCTCAAAATCACAGCCATAAGAACAGACCATGGAGGAGAGTTTGAGAACCATAGTTTCTCTGAGCTATGTGAGCAGAATGGTATTGAACATAACTTCTCAGCTCCTAGAACTCCTCAGCAAAACGGTGTAGCCGAGAGGAAGAACAGGGTTCTGACTGAGATGGCCAGAAGGATGATCAACGAGAAAGAGGTTTGTCAAGTGTTCTGGGCGGACGCAATGAGCACTGCTTGCTACATCTCTAACAGAGCCTATGTTCGCAAGGGCTTGGACAAGACTCCCTATGAGCTGTACAAAGGCAGAAAGCCTAACATCAGCCACCTCAGAATCTTTGGATCAAAATGCTATGTGCATAACAATGGAAAGGTAAATCTGGGTAAGTTTGATCTAAAAGCTGATATAGGTGTATTCATAGGGTATTCCCTTAGGAGTAAGGCATATAGAATATACAACATGAGAACTAGAATCGTAGAAGAATCAATGCATGTTGTATTTGATGAAACTCCTACATGGGGACAATCCACAGAAGATGATGAAATACTTAACTTTTCTAAACCATCATCATCTTCTTCACCACCAAAAGAAACACCAGCAAGCAACCCCAAAGAAGAAGATGAACCCAGTGATGAGCCTAGAGTGCAGACCGTGCCTGATGAGGCACAGTTGCCAACAGCTAGGAGACATCACAGGGATCATCCTCTTGATCAAGTGCTTGGTGATGTTTCTTCTGGTGTCAGAACCAGAAGGCAGGTTCAAATGAAGTTGAGTTTGGAGCATTTTTATCTCAAATCGAACCAACTTCAGTTGAACAAGCTCTTGAGGACTGCGACTGGATTATTGCCATGCAGGAAGAGCTAAATCAATTTGAAAGAAGCCAAGTTTGGGAACTAGTCCCAAGGCCGTCTCATCAATCCATAGTTGGGACCAAATGGGTCTTCAAAAACAAACTGGATGAGACAGGTCAAATAACAAGGAACAAAGCCAGATTGGTAGCCAAAGGGTATAACGAAGAAGAAGGCATAGACTATGAAGAAACTTTTGCTCCAGTCGCTAGACTCGAAGCAATAAGGATTCTTCTAGGCATGTGTGCTAGGTTTCAAGCCAACCCCAAGGAGTCACATCTAACATGTGTTAAACGTATTCTAAGATACCTTGAGGGAACACAAGGGCTTGGTCTTTGGTATCCCAGAGGTAACCAAGAGTTCTTGTGGGCTTACTCTGACTCTGACCATGCAGGTTATAAAACTGATAGGAAGAGCACCAGTGGACAATGCGCCTTCCTTGGTGGATGTCTGGTCTCTTGGGCCAGCAAGAAGCAAACCTGCGTGTCTTTATCATCCACAGAGGCAGAATACATTGCTGCCGCAAGCTGTTGTGCCCAAGTGTTGTGGCTAAAGAACCAACTGAGAGATCTTGGCTTGGAGTTCCCTGAGGCACCCATCCTCTGTGACAACACAAGCACTATCAGCCTCGCCAAGAATCCGGTTTAGCACACAAGGACAAAGCACATTGATGTCAGACATCACTTCATCAGAGATCATGTTCAAAAGAAGGATGTCAAAGTGCAATTTGTCCCCACTCAGCATCAGCTTGCTGACATTTTCACCAAGCCTCTGGGGGTTGATCAATTTACATTCATAAGAGGTGATTTGGGAATGGTAAACCCAAATGAAGTTTAATTCTTCAAATAACCAAGTGCTTAATTGATTAAAAACCTGCAACAATACTAACTTAGGCATCGGAGTGTCAATCCTTGTTTTTGCAGGTCCCCAATGTTAAATCTTAAGCAAGTGCAACCGGAAGCAAAACCACTTCCGAATGATCATTCGCTGGAGCTGAGTGTTGAACTAAAGCGAGCAAGAGCGCCAGTGCCTAAACCAAGGGACACGTCACTTCAGAAAACGTTTCATCTTCCTCCATGAGAAGTTGTGCCTTCTCTGAAAAGGTGAAGCGACACATGTCAAAAGGTGCGTCGTTCCAATTAAATGTTTACGTTACCCAATGAACAAACGCATGCTTTCATTATATACATTCATCCATTTCAACTCTATATAAATAGGACCAACAGTCATTTCCCTTTTTACTTTTCACTTACTCAAATTACTCACCCACAAACTCTCTGCATACATTCATCATATTCTCTTCATCTTCTTCATCATGTTCTTCATCTTCTTCATCTTCTTCTTCGCATTTCATCTCATATAAACCTTAAACCCACACAAAAATGGTCGGCTCACATGAATCTAACCCCAACACAAAGAAAGCCACAACCTCCAAGAAATCGAAGTCCAAAACGGGCAAATCTGGGCAGTCACATTTTGGAAAATCTGGAAAATCCCATGAACACCATGAACGTCAAGAACAATCTGGGCAAAGCCAAGGGCAGAATGAGCGAGTCCAAGAACAACCTGGGCAAAGCCAAGGGCAGAATGAGCGAGTCCAAGAACAACCTGGGCATTCTAAGCGTCAACAAGAACAATCCAAGAGGAAAGGAAAAAAGAAGGTCCAATTTAGCGAAGAGCCCTCTTCCAAAAGACAGAGAATAGAGGAGGATGATCCACTTGTGTATCGAGATGGGCCCTTGGAGGCTGTTTCCTCCAAATTTGAAACCATCAAGCCCTACTTCAACACCGGCATGTTCTTAGATCTGGCCAAGATAGATGAACTAGGGTTTCCACACTTGCGGGTATAGCCCTGGCTGGGGATCAACCAGGAGTACAATATCAACGTCCTGGGTGTTCTGCGAGTCTCTCACTGGGAAGGTTTAGCATAAGAAGGTGGATGGGAAGGAACAGATTCGGAGACTCACCTTCACAGCCACAGTAAGGGGAGAACCTTCAGTTTCACTTGGAGGGACATCAACGCCCTAATGGGGATTACTGAGGAAGGAATGAATGAGTGGCTATACCCTGAGTCACTCAAACTCAGCAAGGAAGAACTTGAGAAGGTTTATGACACCCAAGGGAAGAAGGTGTCCGGGATGTCTGACTCCAACAGGCTCTTATACTACGTCTACTCCCGCATGATGACACACAAAGGGGGGAACTTCAACGAGTTCACTCTCCTGGATAACCCTTGGTTCCCCAGACTTCTCTCCCAGCAACCAATCAACCCCGGGCAGTTGATCAGTCTTGAACTGCATAGATGGATGGTAAATCATAAGGCTGGATATCTTCCCTACCCCACTATCATCGCCTTCCTCCTTGAGAAGAATCTGATCAAGGCTACATCCACTGTGGAGGAAGAAAATGTTAAGTGCCTTCCTGTGAGTGCAATTAACATTAGTAAGATGGGGATAAAGTATCTCAAGAAGGCCAAGGCCACTCGCTCAGAGTCTCAGGCAGGCAGTGCCTCTCATACCTCAGCCCCCTCTATATCTGGTGCAGGGGATCAAGAGGTTGACTCCCATACCGGTCCAAGCCGAGTTGCGAGGGTGCCAGCTATTGTTAAAGCCTTTGCTCAGGAGATGAAGGAGGAGATTCTCCTTAAGCTTTCTGACTCCTTGGTGGCTCCTCTCCGTAATGACTGTGATACTGGCTTCCAGCAGCAGGGGGAGCGCATCCAGAGGCTCGAGGATCGAGTGGGTCAGGTTGAGACTCAACTTGCTAGAGTGGATGCCAAGCTAGATCTCATCCTCCAACATCTTCAAATCCCTCAACCACAAGGTAACTTACCACCACCACCTCCTCCTAACCCACCTCCTCCTCCTCCACCTAATCAACCATTACTTCCTCCTCCTCCTCCCCCCAACACTCAACAGCCACAGCCACCTCCTTCTCAGAATGACCAACAACCCCACACATCACCAAACAACAACCAACAACCCCAGACATCACCCAACCACGACCAACAACCACAAGACTCACCCCAACAATCCCCTCGCCAATCGCCCCTTAACTCCAATAACTCCCCATCTCCACATAACTCCCCTAACCGTTCACCATCCCCCACTTCCGCCGGGCCTTCCAATCCTAACCCTACCAACCCTCAACCCACCTTAGCCCAACACTTAGGTTTTACCTCTCCTGATCACCCACTTCACACCTACTACCTACGAGACCAATCCCCTATTAGGTGGAAAGTTAGACAACCCGATGTCTACTACTCCACCTACCCATTCGATGGACTGTTTACCCACCCCTCCTTCTTCGAAAGAAACTCAGTCCTCTTTCCAGACCCTCCTAATTCACCAGAACAAACCTCCCCCACATCCTCTTCACCCACCTCCTCGCCCAACCCTTCACCACCTAAACGCTTTGGCCCTGAACCTCCACCCTCCTCTTCACCCAGTCCATCCTCCCTGGCCCTCGCCCTCCTTGATGATGACAAAAGGGGGAGAGATGCTGCTATCGCCCTCCGCCATACCATGGAAACAAAGGATGTTCTGACTCAGCCATCCCTCTGGCTAGATGAAGACATCACTGCTGCCCTCCGCCGAGCGATGGAATCTCAGAGATTGGGTGGTGCTGAGAGTCTGATCAGAGGGGAAGCCATCCGTTTTATGCAACAGCAGCGATCGGATGAGCAAAGGTCCAAATGGGAAATGGTTGTGTATGAGCAGAATTAAAAAATTCCACAACCAGAATCTTCATCTTCAGAACCTCCTTCCTCTGAGCACAGCAAGAATATATTGGAGGAGATAATGATGAAGTACGGCCTGAAGAAGATCAACCATCCTCCCATAGTGATTGCTAAACCAATTCCTTCTCCTTCTGAGCCAACATCTGCATCTCCTGCTTCTGAGCAAACTTCTGCCCCTCCTCCTCCATCTGAGCCAACCTCTGCTCCTCCTCCTTCAGCAGTTAAGTATAGCGAATCAAGAAAGAAGGCAGTTGCTAGAAAGCATGCCAACAAGAGTTCTACCTCTACTGAGTCTGCTGAGAGTGAGCAAGAGATTCCATCAGTCCAAGCTGAGCAAGAGATTCCATCAGTCCAAGCCATCCCAATTCTAAAGGAAGTCAAGCTGGAGATAGAGGACATGACTCCTGAAGAATTTGAAAGATATGGGTACACGGATAAGATCTCTTTTGGTCAGATGGCTTGCCTGGATGCTGAGAGAGCAAGAGCCAAGCCTACTCAACCAATAAGCAAGGGCAAAGGAAAGGGCAAAGGCAAAGGGAAGAGGAAAGCTCAGGAAGTTGAGGAGGACCCCAACTTCCCAGTATGGAATGTAAAGAACAGGGTTGTCCACTATCCGAATGGTGAGGTCACCCTCTTCTCAGATGCAACAGGGTTCCCTGGGTATGAGGAAGTTGAAACTTGAAGAGAGCCTTTGAGGAATCTGTTGAGTCTGAGAGACTCAGAAGGGAAAGAGAAGAGGAAGAGCTTCAAAGGATAATTGCCCAGATCGACCAGAATGTGAAGGATGCCCACCTAGCCCAGCTCCAAAAGGAAAATTAGGAGAGACAGAAAGAGAGGGAGAGGAAAAAGAAACATCATCTTTAAACCCCACTTCACCCTTTTTCCTTAGATTTTTTTTCTCTTATTTTTCATGCATAATTCATTTTGCATAGTGTAGATTACTTTGAAGTTTATCTGCTTTTGTAACTCTAACTTGTAATCCTTTGTTTATCAATGATAATTGTCTAAGTTATTTGTGCTTGATCTAATTGTTATTTTTTAATTCTTTCATATGAACTTAATCGATAAGACTTAGTTTGTCATCATCAAAAAGGGGGAGAATGTTAGAATCTTAAGTTTTGATGAAGACTAAAATATGAAAGAACGAGTCAAACACTTAGATAATATTAGGTTAGTAAAGAACCCCAAGTAAGAGTACCACCGGATGTGGATTTACTTCCGGATGGACTAAGACTAGCGCTCGCGGATGAACGTCTCATCCCCCAGCGACAGCAAGTAATCCACTAAGTAATAACTCAGTCTAGGAGCATTAGATGTACAAAACCTTAAGACTAAGTTAAGATGCAACCGGATGTGGATCTGCTTCCGATTAACTTTAGACTAGCGCTGGCTGTTGGTATGGATAACACTAAGCGCCAGTGAACATAACCCAACGTCTAGTAGATTTGCTTCCGATTGGTTAGTGACTAGCGCTGGCTGTTGGAATAGTTCACACTGAGCGTCAGTGATTAAAATGTGAACGTAACCCTTCGTCCAGTGGTAGTGCTTCCGGATGTGGAATTGCTTCCGGATGCAAGAAAGCCCTCTTAGACTAAATGAACTCCCACTGCATGTGACTATGAGCTTATATTGTTTAGACTAACGTTCAAAGTGCAGCACACTAAGTAAAGTTGCTTCCGGATGTGAATCCGCTTCCGCAAGCAATCAGAATGTCAGAACGTTCAGAGAAGTGCAGTGTCATAATGCTTTTGGCAGAGCAGAGTTGTCAGAACTACTTTTCAGAGATAAAGCAAGTCAACCCTGCTAAGCATTAATGAAGCATTAATTGGGCAAACGGTAACATGGGAAAAACGGCCATATTCAAACGGCTCACCCACCTACCAAGAGTGAGAATACTTGAAGACTATATAAAGGAGCTCACCTTCATTTATGAAGACATCTAATATCTTTGACATCTTGAAGAAAGCTAGAGAGAGAAATCGAGAAATCCTTCAAGCATTCAAAGCTGCCCAGAAAAGAGAAAGAGCATTTAACTCATTGAGTGATCTTTTCATCTACTTATCTTGTACTCTTTGTAGTTAAGTCTCTTCTTGTATTAAGAGCATTCATTGTACTTAAGTGTGTAACATTATCTATTCTTGAAGAGAACTTAGTTAGAAAATCCTTTATTTGTAAAGGTTGAACCCTTGCTGGTTGTGAGGGGGAGCTAGTTAGAAAGGTTGCAAGTGAGCCTTGAGTAAAACTTGTGGTTGTAAGGTTGCAAGTGACCCCGTCCAAAACTTGCGGTTGTAAAGGTTCCAGGTGAACCCGTTGTAAAACCTGGGGATAGTGGAACTCAACCTGGGTGGTTGAGAACTGGACGTAGGTCAGGAAGACCGAACCAGTATAAAACCTTGTGTTGTTATTATTTGATTTTTATTTGGTAGCACAATTCACCCCCCCTCTTGTGCATCCATTACTTTCAAACAATACTGAGTATTCTATGTTTTGACAGAAAAGGAAGTTCATGCCATGTTCACTTTCTGTCTTTCCACCAACTACCCCGTGTCTCAATTTTTCATCGATAGAACCCAGTTATCCTCTAAATTGATGGAATCTGAAGTCTGTAGCCTTAGATAATCTCCCACAACATCCGTTGCTTCTCTATTGGATCATTTCAGCCCAAAATTTATGAGCCACAACTTTTTAAGATGGCACAAACAGAACATAAAGAAATCCACGAAGTGTCCAAAAACATACAAGTCAGAGGCTGATACCAAAAGAGTCCAAGAAATAATCAAGTCCAACATCATTTTCAAAACTTATCAAACACATAATCTCACATTGGGCTTTTGACTGAAACTTAATATCTAAAAAACGACAATCTGCATACTAAAGCACAATTGATGTTGATCAGAGACAAATGTGATACCTTGATTACAAGGTCATTAACTGAAATTCGTGTCCCACCAGATGCTTCTTGCAATGAATTGAGTTTAGAATGCAAGCTGTATAAAATAACTTAAATTAGATAGTGACAAGTCCTCTCCCTCAAAGGCCAGCTATATGGATTGCATGATACCATAGATATGCCATTGCAATAGAGAAACTAACCTCATGAGCTTGTCAACACATGCATCTACTGATAAATACTAATGTGGAATAGTTTGTTTGGATAAAGTAGGCGTGAAGCTGTAATAATAACAACGTAAACCTTATCCCACTCAAGTGGGGTCAGCTACATGGATCACACGACGCCATTTTACTATGTCCCTAGTCTTTCCTGGAGATAAACCTTTCACTAACATATCTTTTTGAATAACTTCATCAAGAGTTCTCTTCGGTCTCCCTCTATTTCTTATATACGTCTCTCTTACAATCTACTCCACTATTCTTACTAGCACATCTAATTCTCTTCTTTGAACATGTTCATACCACCTTAAACGATAATCTCTCATTTTCTCTGAAATTGGTATTACCCCAACTCTTTCACTAATGTGATCATTACGAATCCTATCTTTTAATATATACCCACTCATCCCTCTCAACATTTTCATCTCTGTCACATCCATCTTATGTCTTGTTGTTTTGTTTAACTGCCCATCATTCACGTTTTACATTAATTGTTTCCTCCTCAATTACCATTTTTATCGATAATAATCTGTCACCACTTCTATAAACTTCAACCACATTCTTCTTCCATACTTCATCCACAATTATACTGATTGGACCAAAATTTATCCCTCTAAGCATGTGAAATTGAGCTTAATTAGTGTGGTTTATTTGCTATATTTGATCATTATTGGCATATTTTATTGTGCATGCTTATGTGTGAATTATTGGAAAATATTAGCTTAAATACTTGCATTTTAAGTAACCAAGGGTATTTTGGTCATTTTTGACTAGTTGTGCGTTTTCATGTGTAGGGGGGTCCCACGTGGACCCCACAACCCTTGGACAAGCTTGGAATGCAAGGAAGAGCATTTTTGGAGGGAAAATGAAACCAAGTTGGCACCTCAAAGGAGGGACTTGGAGGAAAGGCAAGGACTAGAGGATTGGAGCCCAAAATTCAAATCTCAAATTTGGCTCCAACTTCAAATTCAAAGTTGAAGGCCTCATTAAGGGCATTTTTGGGAGCACAATTATGAGGAGAAAAAGGAGCAAACTTTGGGGATGAATCTAGCCAAGTTCAAGTCCACATTCATCTACACTTTCCACTTAATCCCTAAAATACCCTTCTTACCCTTCCTTTCATCACCAACCTCACGCCTAACTCCCTTCCATTTCCCATCAAAATATCTTTTTGACAACTCACCACCCTCATTTGCCAACTCATCATCCAACTAACCACCTACTTAATCCCTAACTAACTTCATTTGTCACATTCCTTCACTTTCCATCTCAACTTCATCTTCTTCCTCTCCATTTTCTCTCTTCTTTCCACACACTTCACTTCTCGGCCAAACCACCATTCCACCATGAAAATCACGCCATTTCACCTTCCATCCTCCATCTCCATGCTAGGCTAGATCGCCTCTCCTTCTTCTCCAAGGAAATGTGCTTGTAGAACTCAACAATTGGCTTCATATGCTTGTAATTTGCTCTTTTAGGTTTCAAGCTAGATGTAAGTTTTTGCCTATGTATGTCTAGATTTAGGCTTGTATAGGTTAGATCATATTGATTTGAGGTGTTCTACTTAATTGTGGCTTGGAATCTCTCTTTTATGTTAAGGACATGAAAACCTTGGCTTAATTCTTGTAGTTTCATACATGTATGTGTGTGCGATTAGCTCCTCTTGCATTTATGGAATGAATTTGTTTCTTAAGTACTGGATCTAGTGCTTAATGTTGCTATAGGTATGTTCTTGGCTTGAAGGAGCTTTAGGCTTGATTAAATTAGTTAAACTCTTGTAGATTTCTTTGATTAAAGAGGTCTCAAGGATTTAACTAGTTTATATTAAGTGAAACAAGTATATGAAGTCTAATTCATCAAAGCACTAAGTACTTGGAGAAGGAGGTACCTCTCATTCATATTTTCACATCTTTTATTTCGCTATTCACTGTTTTTGTTAGATTTAGTTGTAGATATAAACACACACTCCAACTGTTTGTTAATTTGCGTGACTTAAGTACTTGAAATTAGCTAGATAACCTGAACCGTGGATTCGACTCGTACTCACCACTACTACCTAGTGGAATAGAGTATTGAATTAATTTTGATTAACCTTTTTAGGCGACGAAAAAGAGTTAAATCAAGTGGCGCCGTTGCCGGTTTAGGCCAGTTCTTGCTAGTTTTAGGTGTTAGTAGTCACAATTTTAATCTATTGTCACTTGTGTTCCATTCGGTTACTCTGGACTTGTGAGCATAATTCTGATTTTGTGCCTTTTGGACATTGCTCATTACTTTTCTGGACATATTTGTGCTGTTTGATGCTTAATTGGCTGCTCTAGTTAGCCAAACTATTGTTAGGAAATTGTTCAGAAAGTTGCTGGAATTTGTTGTCTGAATGTGCTGGAATTTCAGGTTCCTTGTTTTTAAAACTGGGAGCAATCTACTGCACAATAAATAAAACTGTTTTACCAGGATAATCTACCAGATTTGAGCTTTCTTTGGACATATTATTTGTGTAGAACTGATTTGTATATTGCCTGGAACAATTCGTTGAAGTCAGACTGTTTGTTGGAAAGTCCCTGTGTGACCAGTTTGCTTGCTTGTGCAATTATAAATTGTGTAGCTCGAATTTGACCAAACTTGTTTCTTGTGGTTAAACTACACATTTTAAGCTTTCCAGGGACATATTACTTGTTGCTAGACTCCTTCTGTATTGTCTGAAAATAATTTTTGAACTCTGCCCTGTGTGCTGGAAATTGCTCTGAAACACTGTTTTTACTTCCTCACTATTTTTAAAACTGGGAGCAATATATAACGAATTTTGAGAAACTGTTTTAACTGGACAAACTACAAGTTTTGAGCTTTCATTTGATATATTATTTGCCTCAAAATTCGATTCCTACTGTCTAGCGTGAATTTTTGAAATTTCCCTGTTTTGCTGGATTTTCTGGACTATTTCTGGACAACTTGGGATTATATTCTGTTTGTGCTGCTGGCTGGTTGTTGTGGTTTGTTTGCAGGTTTTTTTTTTGGTTTGTTTTGCCTATTTTTGCAGGACCTTTTAACGCTTGTTCTTCATGGATGAAAGAATGAATGACTTTGCAAAGCCCTATGCCTCATTCTCACCTCATGGCATGACCACCAATCCACACCAATTCTATGGGAGGAGATCTCCATTCCAAGAGCATAACCCTTCCACCAACACATACCATCAAGGATGGGAGGACCATCCAAGCTTTGAGTGGGGGGAGGAGGTTATGCTACTCCTTCACATGCTTTTCAAGATCAACAAGGGTATGCTCCTCAATATCAAGATTATGATCCTTACCAAATGGGGCCTACTTCTTCTTGTGCTCAGAGGCCGGATGTGTATGCCTATCAGGAAGCTTATCCATATGAGCCTAATCCACCTCCTTATGGCTATGGGCAAAATTTTTATGATCATCAAGAGCCTTTTCAAAGCTGTGTTCCTACACATATGGAGCAGAATAACTTCTTTCATGCTCAAGTACCAAATGAGTATGCTCCTCCAAGAGAAGATTCTTCTTTCTCTTCTAGAACAGATGACTCGATGATGCAAAGGTGTGCATCATTTATGGAGAAGATGAATAATATATTTGAAGAGAATTTTAAGAGGCAAGCGAACATTTGTTCATTTGTTGTTCAATGGATGAATGAAAGGGCCGAGGAAGAGGCAAGGCAAGGTGACCTACCTTCCAATATGGTTGTAAATCCTAATGACATGAATTTGGAGGGCGGAGTTCAAGTTGAATCAATTCCTTGCTTTGCTAAAGAAGAGCATGAACCTCAAAAGTACCAGGAAGTTGATCCTGAAATTAAGATGACTGTTGATAATCCACCTAGCACCTTTGAGTCTAATGGAGTCTTACCTAGTGCTTCACATAGTGATAATCTTGATGATTCTATGACTTGTTCATGTGATGAGTTGAGCATATGCGTTGACTGTTATGAGGGTAAATATCCTCTTCTCGTGGAATTCCATAGAAGACAATTGAAAGAATTGCAACCAGCAAATGATGATGTTGTCTTGGGTGCTGATACAATATATGAGGCTACTTCTAGGGGTGATACACATGTTGAACATCACTCTAATTCCCTAGAGAAGAATGAGGAGGTTGAGGAGCAAGAAGTGACCGGATTGCCTTCTTCCATTGGGGAGAAAGACCAAGAGACCGAGAGCTCCCTTCTCTTGGAGCAAGAGGTCTCGAAGGCGTTTATACGTGATATGGTGCAACAGTCTCAGCCTAAGGATGATGAGCAAAATGGACAGCATCCTACTCCAGTGACACATGTTCCTGAGGAAGTTCATAGTGAGGCAGAGAGCCTAACGCTTCCGGATGCACTTTCGCTTCCGGAAGCAACGGAGCATGAAATCTCTAAAGCAGAATGCAAGGTGGAAGCGCAATTGGCACAAGAGCTTGAATCTTTCTCTACTTCTCAACTCGTGCATAAATCATCTAAAGGTATAATTTTTGATCCTACACTTGTTACCTTTCCTAGTTCAAGTAACTTAGGGAAGAAGACATTTCATGAGCTTGTTCAGAGTGTAATCCTTGATTTGTTTTCTATGCTTGAGTTTAATGTGCCATTGCTGGTTGTTCTTGAGCCACTGCCTACTTATGCTAAGCCTTCATTTAATATTTGCATATATAAGAAAGCATGTAGGCCATATACATTGTTGTTTGAAACTGTGGTAGAACAGCAAGTAAGTCCCTTACGCTTACTTTCACGTGAGGATGAGCATACATATTCCGGTTCTTTTAACTCTTGCTTGGTGAATGCTAATGACGCTTGCATGAACTCTCTTGCTGATGATTTTAGTATTGTGAGCATGCGTCATGATGTTACTAGTCCCAAGCCTGATGACTGTGAACTTGATGTTGTTGGTACATTTATACACTCCTTGTCTAGCTACAACCCCTTGCACAAGGGATGTTTGTTCAATTTTATGGATCCAGCTAGGTTGGAAGGAGTACTTGCTCTCATGATGGAGGCTGGAGTTCAATTGCAAGGAGACTTGTGTTTCTATACCTTGTATACAATTTTGGATTGGCGGAGCCGATTGAGGCGCATGCGTGCAGACAGTGCTTTGCAAGGAGAATCCTCTACCTTGATACTTGCTTTGCGAAGCCATACAAAAAGTTTGATGGGGAGGTCAAATGGAGATCACTGGTCAAGTGCTTCAGAGGGGCAACATCTTGATTCATTTCATGATTCTCACTCGATTTCTATATCTTATGGTGTTCCTTCTAAGCATGTATATTTTGATTTTCCTAGTGCTCCACTTTGTTATTCTTGGCATGCCTACAACCCCTTGCAAAAGGGACGTTTGTTTCATGTTGTAGGCACTTTTCGGATGCACAAGGAATATTGGGAGTTCATTAAGGCCGCAAGGGAACTTATTAAGAAGCTCCAAACCTCATGCGATGCTTTTGGTAAAAGCATAATGAAGAAGCTTCAAATTGGCCGACTTCACCAACTTCATGGCCATAAATTCCTATTTTTCAAGGATAACTTCAAGCCGCCCTAAAGGTTGCTTCTATCCTTTCCTCACTTGCTTTGATTAGTTAATATCTTAAGTGTGGGGGAAGATATTTGTTTAGAAAAATTAGAAATGTGTTTAGGTTTATGTTTGAGTGTATTGTTTTAGGTTAGAAAAAAATAAAATAAATTCACTAGTGCTCGGGGATGCCTATTTGCTTCCAGAAGTGTTACTGTGGAAATAGGATTTTGCATCCGGAAGTGTTTTGGCTAGCGGAAGCGTTTCACGTAGATTATGTCAATTAGGATCGGATTAGTGTTGAATTGACTTCCGCTACCGGATGAGTTCTGCATCCGCCAGCGTCAGTGCTAAGGGAAGTAAATTTGCTTCCGCCAGCGGAGTCTAGTTGAGCTTCCGGTTGCATTTTTGCTTCCGGTAGCGAGTTTACTTGAGTCTAAGTTTTGTTTGGCTTTGATAGCATTTGTACATCCGATAGAGCCTTAACTTAGAAATCTGAAGTTTGAGGAGCTTCCGGAAGCACTTTTGCTTCCGGAAGGGAGTTCACTTAGAACATCCGAGTATGGTTGAGCTTCCGGAAGCACTTTTGCTTCGGAAGGGACTTAATTTTAAAAAAAAAAAAATCTAAGTCCAGTTTTGCTTCCAATAGCACTTTTGCATCCGCTAGGGATGGGAATTAGAATCTGAATCCAGAGTGGCTTCCGATAGCAAATTTGCATCCGACAGAGGCATCTAGTTTAAAAAAATTATTAGATTTGTGTTAGGTTGTTTTTTAGTGTTTGTTGGTAAATAATACATGCATAGGCCATTTGTATGCTTGGACTGCCCGGCCTTTTATGTTGCTGCCTTGCCTTTAAAATGCATCTTCCTACTTGAATTGATTGGTCCATTGAGGACAATGTATGCTTTAAGTGTGGGGGGGTGTATTATGTGCTTAAAAGTGGTCTAATTTAAAGCTTTCACACTTGATTTTTGGACTTATTTGGCATGATTTTTCTTGAAAATTTAATTTGATCATGGCTTTTGAAAGTAAATGGAATTGTCCTCTAATGTGTAAGTAGAATTTTTGGAATGAGTACTTAGGGCATTGCATGAGGCACTTTTAAGGTATAAAGAGGGTGTTAGTTTCTCATTTAACTTTTCTTAGGGAGGAAGTGACTAATTAGAGTAAGCTATAAAAGTGAGAAGCCTCCAACCGAATTGAGTGGGCCAATAGTTACTTGACCTCCTAGAACTTGTCCTAGCTCTTGTTCAAGATCACAATGCATGGCATGATTGAAAATGAAAGGGGCGTTTCTTTCTAAACCCTCATGACCCAAACACTAAGCCAACCAAATATTATCCTTTGATTTAACCCCTTTGGGCCATTCACTTTTCTTTTCTACCACCTTGACCAATGTGTGAATAAGTGACTATAGCATATGCTTGCATTCATATTAGTGTTGTATTGTTGTATCTAGTGAAAAGCATGCTACATTGTGAGAAATAAAAGATGGCCGAGAGCCACATTGAAAAGAAAGAAAAAAGAGATGGCCAAAGGCCAAGGA
Source organism: Mimosa pudica (assembly GCA_029929735.1). Classification (NCBI taxonomy): domain Eukaryota; kingdom Viridiplantae; phylum Streptophyta; class Magnoliopsida; order Fabales; family Fabaceae; genus Mimosa; species Mimosa pudica. The sequence continues at coordinate 15,995,425 of JAKELP010000018.1, read as the reverse complement.
AAACAAAAAGAAAAAAAAAATAATAAGGCCGAAGGCCTAAATGAAAAAAAATGAAAAGCACAAAGTGCTTATGATGCCAAAGGCATAGGAGTGTAAAGAAAAAAAAATGAGAGAAGCACAAAGTGCTAGAAAAAAGTGAGATGTAGCATGTTTGTTGGACTTGGATTTATTGTGTTGCATGCATATGTGGTGATTACTTGTTTATATCATTGGTCATTTACTACTTTCCATCATTCATCATTCATTATTAGCCTTCCATTCAACCCCTAAAGTCCTCTAGATTTGGTTGTGCCATGCATAATAATGGGTGGAGAACTTAGAGCTATTACAAGCCTATGGTGATGGTTAAGTGCATTGAGCCAAAGAGTGATCACAAGACCCTAGTTAGGCATTTTTCCTAACTTGAGTGAATGAGTTAAACACTTTATCCGGTGAGGAAAAATCTCAATTGGCACTCCTCCTTGATTCTAGTTGCTTGCTAAACTTGCATTTGCTTTGTATCCTTAGATTTGGCCCATTTGATGCTTTAGGGAAAGGTTCAAAAAGATCAACTTGTATGCTATGACAATTCCAAGTGCCTTCACTATGCTTAATGATTGAGTTAATCTTTTTACATGACTTTGCCCGGAGTGCAAAGATTAAGTGTGGGGGATTTGATTGGACCAAAATTTATCCCTCTAAGCATGTGAAATTGAGCTTAATTAGTGTGGTTTATTTGCTATATTTGATCATTATTGGCATATTTTATTGTGCATGCTTATGTGTGAATTATTGGAAAATATTAGCTTAAATACTTGCATTTTAAGTAACCAAGGGTATTTTGGTCATTTTTGACTAGTTGTGCGTTTTCATGTGTAAGGGGGTCCCACGTGGACCCCACAACCCTTGGACAAGCTTGGAATGCAAGGAAGAGCATTTTTGGAGGGAAAATGAAACCAAGTTGGCACCTCAAAGGAGGGACTTGGAGGAAAGGCAAGGACTAGAGGATTGGAGCCCAAAATTCAAATCTCAAATTTGGCTCCAACTTCAAATTCAAAGTTGAAGGCCTCATTAAGGGCATTTTTGGGAGCACAATTATGAGGAGAAAAAGGAGCAAACTTTGGGGATGAATCTAGCCAAGTTCAAGTCCACATTCATCTACACTTTCCACTTAATCCCTAAAATACCCTTCTTACCCTTCCTTTCATCACCAACCTCACGCCTAACTCCCTTCCATTTCCCATCAAAATATCTTTTTGACAACTCACCACCCTCATTTGCCAACTCATCATCCAACTAACCACCTACTTAATCCCTAACTAACTTCATTTGTCACATTCCTTCACTTTCCATCTCAACTTCATCTTCTTCCTCTCCATTTTCTCTCTTCTTTCCACACACTTCACTTCTCGGCCAAACCACCATTCCACCATGAAAATCACGCCATTTCACCTTCCATCCTCCATCTCCATGCTAGGCTAGATCGCCTCTCCTTCTTCTCCAAGGAAATGTGCTTGTAGAACTCAACAATTGGCTTCATATGCTTGTAATTTGCTCTTTTAGGTTTCAAGCTAGATGTAAGTTTTTGCCTATGTATGTCTAGATTTAGGCTTGTATAGGTTAGATCATATTGATTTGAGGTGTTCTACTTAATTGTGGCTTGGAATCTCTCTTTTATGTTAAGGACATGAAAACCTTGGCTTAATTCTTGTAGTTTCATACATGTATGTGTGTGCGATTAGCTCCTCTTGCATTTATGGAATGAATTTGTTTCTTAAGTACTGGATCTAGTGCTTAATGTTGCTATAGGTATGTTCTTGGCTTGAAGGAGCTTTAGGCTTGATTAAATTAGTTAAACTCTTGTAGATTTCTTTGATTAAAGAGGTCTCAAGGATTTAACTAGTTTATATTAAGTGAAACAAGTATATGAAGTCTAATTCATCAAAGCACTAAGTACTTGGAGAAGGAGGTACCTCTCATTCATATTTTCACATCTTTTATTTCGCTATTCACTGTTTTTGTTAGATTTAGTTGTAGATATAAACACACACTCCAACTGTTTGTTAATTTGCGTGACTTAAGTACTTGAAATTAGCTAGATAACCTGAACCGTGGATTCGACTCGTACTCACCACTACTACCTAGTGGAATAGAGTATTGAATTAATTTTGATTAACCTTTTTAGGCGACGAAAAAGAGTTAAATCATATACCTACATCATTCATATGACTCACTTTACCAGTGTACCCAAGCTTATAACCATCAATATCCTTATCCTTTTCACCTACCCATTTAGTCTCTTGTATACATAAAATGTTTATCTTTCTATCCCTCATCACACCTATTATCTCCCAAGTTTTGCCTTTTAAGGTTCCAATATTCCACGTACTAAATCTAATCCTACACTCATTCACTTGCTTCTTTATATATCCCTTCTTCTGTAAAATGCTAGACGATGACATATTGCAAAAATGGTTGTGTGTGTCCATGCTTTAAGATTAGACAAATTTTACGTTGGCTGCCGAAGCCTAACACAACCTACTCTTTTTTATCTGGGCTTAGGACCGGCTATATTATAGGCAAAGTATTGCATACAATAATAACAAAATACAATAAAATAATAACACTAAACACTAATAATAATTAAACTAGCACAAATAATAACAAATAAATAAAGTGTTAAAAAAAATAAAAAATAAAAAATAAAAAAAATAATCACAATACAATAAAATAATAACACAATAAAATAAAACCATATAAACAAAATAAAATAATACATAAACAAATAATAAATAAATAAAAATATACAATAGACAATAAAACAGAACAACCACAATATTCAACAATAAAATAAAACAATAATTAATAAATATACTATGAAAACAGAATAACACAATGTTCAACAAACAATATACAAAGGTTAAGAGATGCATGAGAAACAAAAGATTTAATAAAACTATGTAAATTTAGTAAAATGCTTTAAAAAGAAAATCAAAATCAATTCCTTTTGATAAATTGATGAGAAGAAAGATTATAAGAAATGAGAGGAAGAAGAGAAAAGATTAGATATGAATGACATAGATAACACGGCGGAAAAAAAACCGCAGTTTCCGCAAAAATAGGCGTGAAGCTGTGATCTGTCAAAATATAAACAGTTTCAAGTAAACAAACATAACATGTACGGTGAAAGCATAAGTATTGTAAGAACATGACATTAATTTGAATACAAGGACCAAGTAAAGGTGCTGGAGAAAGGACAAATGGTCGTATAAAAACAAAGGCTTGACGCATAGAAATTTAATGATCCAAACGGAATTTATAAAACAATCGAAACCCTAACTCCAAAAAGGAATATTCCACGGCATGCTATGAACATTTGCAATGTCAGAGAGCTTCATTAAACCCAATAAATCAATATTTCATTAGTTACAAAATATAAAGAAATTGAGGTAAACTAAAAAAGCTTAATAACTCTGTACCTTGATTGGCAAAGCTGCTGAGAAAAAGAAGCTGCTTCTGTACGAATGTTTTGGGTGGTTTCGAACAGGGGGTGGCTACTGGTTAGGGCTTGAGGTTGAAGAGGATGGGTTGGGATTCAGATGTGTTTTGTGAGGAGAGATGGGTAAGTTAATTTTTGAGGGCAATTTAGTCTTTCTCCCAAATGTGGTAAGGGGGATTTGCAGTTTAGTCCCTGGTAAGGGAAATTAATACTGGAAGGTCCCAATACATTCCAAAATAATTATAAAGTCCCAGGAGCCCTTTCCTGCAATTGTTTGCTTATCTTCAATGACCATTTTGCCCTCATAAAATGAAAGCATAGTCCCCATGTAGGATCAGTGAGATGACAACCATCTTTAATGAGGGCAAAATGGTCATTGAAGTTAAGCAAACACTTGCAGGAAAGGACCCCTGGGACTTTATAATTATTTTGGAATGTATTGGGACCTTCCAGTATTAATTTCCCTTACCAGGGACTAAACTGCAAATCCCCCATGTAGTAATGTGTATTAGGTGTCAATAACTCAACTTGTCCTTTCGACAATTTACCCACCTCAATTGTCCTTTTGCCAATTGGGCAGACTTTATGTGTCATTTTCCCTATATTAAAACCACGTCATATCACATGTAGCATAATGATTAATGAATCAATCCCACTTTGAAAAAACACATTTTTCTTAAGTTGTAACTTGTACGTTTATTGGTTCAGTTGAAGATAGTCATGGAAATAGGTTAGACTTATGTAGGATTTGATAAAATAGGCCTTAGCCTGTTTAAAAATCTAAAATTTATAGCTTGAACCTGAGCATGTTTGTAATCTTAATTTTAGGCTTGAGCCTAGGCCTTCAAAAGGTTTAACAAGGCCATTTAAAGCCTACTTAAATTTAAAATGTAGACTCTTGATTAGGCTTAAAATTCTATACTTCTGATTATATATATAAGTTTTTAAACCTATTAAAACTTGTATACAAATTATGAGATGTGAAGCTTAGATGCACAAATAATTTGATAATGTTATAATTAATTTATATATTTTATTTATTTTATACAATATTATAATAGAAATCACAAAATAATAAAATAGGGGATGCCTGTAGGCGTGTAGGCTACGTCTTGTGTTAAAAGGCCTGGCCTATTTAGTTAAATAGGCCTAATGAAAGGTCTGTATATGAGCCTGGCCTATTTACTAAATAGGCTAGGCTAGACTCTTTGAAGGTTAGGCCGTAGACCCCTGTCTAAAGCCTGACCTATTCCCACCCCTAATTGAAGATAACATTTCTAATTACAACAATTTTTCTCTTGAATAAAGTTTCGAACCAATCTTTCTCAAGAGAAATCAAATTTGTAAAATAATTGGAATATTACGAAAATTGCAATAACTAGTACTTACAGAATGTTTCCCTCTCCCACCCCTCCCCAATCCTTCCTTCATTACACAGTCCCTACTGAGGCAGACTAATGAACCAACGGTTCCAAGTGTTCCTAGTATGATGCAAGGCTGCTTCATTAATTTTTTTTTCAATCGTTTTTTTTAGGAAAAAATTATATTCCTTTCTGTCTGAATTATAATATCAACAAAATTTACCAATTCTTTTGCATTCTTAAATTATGTCTAAGAAAACTGAACCCATCAACAAAATTGTAATGCATCTTTTTTCGGTCAAATTTTAAGCGGAGGCAGAGGAATGTTTTTCTTTTTTGATAAAAAAAAAGTTTAGGTGAGTTGGATCCCGGGGACTCACCAGGGTCAGGACAGGCCTCCAATCTCTAAGCGCTTACAGAGGTACTTACGATCGCCCACCAATAAGGTTCATACATCGCGGGGATTCAAACTCACAACCGCATAGTTATGGGACAAACCCCTTTATCAACTGGACCAATTTTTGTTGGTGATGAATGTTTTATTATCTTCGAGAGATATATAATTTTCTTATTTCTAAGACCAAATTGTCAACAGTTGTAAGCCAAAAGAAAGACTCCCGTGCTTTTTGAATAACAATACAAGAAAGAAAGCAACATGAATCAGATAAAGCTACACCCCGGAAGTAGAAAATTTTTCATTCATTTTAGATTAACAATATGATGTTACATGGTTATATGATCAGGCGAAACAGTAGTTTTTAAAAGAGATGATACAACAATTTACAATTTGTAGAGCTTACACCACTTTTCTATGCTAAGATGTCGCAAAAGAATACCTAAAAATGACAAGGCCAGGAGCTAAAATATGGCAGCTATACATCTCAGTGGCAAATTCTATATTTTCTTCTCTCTATTATTAACTTCTACAAATTTATGGGTGGAATAAGAGGTTCAATTTATTGCCCAAAGTTTATAAAACCTCCAAAACAGAGGAAGTGAACTGGGTGCGTGGCAAGAGTTCCTCCAATGAAAACCCATGGAAATGCAACAAAATGGGTGTCAAAGAATCTTACCACCTAAAACATCCACTCTCGTGTATGCTTGTGGGCTCTTTGCTATTTATTCACTTGAAAATGAATGATCATTAATCATTTGATTGGGTGTCAAACTGCTTGAAAGGTAACTTATGAGGAAGTGGATAAAGCAAGCCCCTTTGCTCCTAATCCTTGAACATGACTCCTGTCAGGATATGCCAGAATTAGTTCAACCCTAACAACCACCAAAGGACATAGTATCATCATAGAAGAGATCAAATGAACAGCTTTTCTGACAACTAACAACAATTGTTGAAACAGTGAGTAACCAAAGGGCAAAGTAAGAAGCTTGTTACAACTAGGAGAAAAGCGATTCATTCACTACACCAATTAGTCCACAGGAAAAAGAATAGCTAAAAGGATTCCAACTTAGCACAATACTTCATCACTACATTATATAGTAGGCACATAACCTATAACACCTAGAAGAAAAGCAACACAATTGCATCTGTGTGCATAAATCTTGTCAAATAGATTTGAACCTCAGTTTTATTAATTTAGTGGATGGATATCATCATGTCAAGATAATTAACATAATAGTTTTTGTTTTTTCTTTAATGGGAAACGAAATCAAGATTTTTGCAATGAAATAAATGAAACCAAGATTTTGGGAATAAAGATTAATTTTACCACAAATTATTAAGAGGGTGTAGACACAAGTCAAGCAAAATTACACTACCTCAAAAATTCAGTAGTAACCAGGCCATCACAAACCATCTAGGAAAATCATGTTGTAGGCCGAGTCATTGTAGATAAACCACGTCCAACAGGAATAACTCCTGGATAAGCACCAGATGCTTCTTCTTCTTCTGTGGCAATGATTAGACCAAATTTCATACCTTTAAGTGTGTGCATTTGAGCTTAATTAGTGAGAATTAATTGATATATTTGATCATTATTGGCATATTTTATTGTGCATGCTTATTGAAATTAATTGGTGAATATTAGCCTTTTTCTTGCATTATTAAGGAACCAAGGGTATTTTGGTCATTTTGACTATGTGATGATGTTTTATTATAGGGGGTCCCAAGTGGGCCCCACACACCCTTGGTGGAACTTCAGTGGAGATAACTTGGCAAAGAGGAAGGCTAGATGACAAGTACTCGAAGTCACATCCGGATGCAAGTTCACATCCGGAAGCAGGGTCACTTGAGGAAGGAAACTTACATCCGGAAGCGGATGCACATCCGTAAGTAAATGCTCTTGAACTTGCAGAAGCAGACTTACATCCGGAAGCGGATGCACATCCGGAAGCAGACTTACATCATGCAAGTTCATATCCGGAAGCTTAAGTCCATCAGACAGCGAGTACAAGAGTCAGACTGCACAATGTTCAGAAATGTCAGCTACTTTTCAGAAGTCTTTTGTGCAGAGTAAATTTAAGGCAAAGTCAGCCCTGCAGCTTGAAGGTACTTAGGGAGCATCTTTCCAAATGAGGCAAAATTGGCGCCAACTTCAAATTCAAACTGGGAGGCCTCATTAAGGGCAATTTCGGAAGCACAATCACTTGGAGAAAAAGGAGGAACCTTTAGAAATGCATGGAGATGAGATCTAGTCCACATTCATCCTCACCTTTCACCAAATACCGAAAATACCCTTCCTTTCATTTAACCTTACACCTCTCGGCCATAACCCTCCATAACCACCAAAAATATCTTTTGACAGCTCATAACCCCAATTTGACAGCTCATCTTTGCTAACTCATCATCTAACTAACTCACTTACTTAAACCCAACTAACTTCATTTGGAGATAACTCTTCTCTCACTTCACTTTCACTTTCTCTCTCCTCTAACAAACTCTCTCAACTTCTCCTTCATCTTCAACCTCTAGGCCCCTTCCATTTCTTCCATTTCGCCATGATTTCTCTCGCAAACCTTCATCCTTCCACCTTCTCCATGTCCGGCTAGATCGCCTCTCCTTCTCCAAGGAAAAGTGCTTGAAGAACTCAACATTTGGCTTCATATGCTTGTAATTTGCTCTTTTTAGGTTTCAAGATAGATGTATATTTTTGTCTATGTAATGACCTTGATTTAGGCTTGTATAGGTTAGAACACCTTGAATTAGGTGTTTTACTTCATTTTAGCTTGAAATCTCTCTTTTAGGTAAAGGACATGAAAACCGAGGCTTAATTCTTGTAGTTTCATACATGTATGTGTGTGCGATTAGCTCCTCTTACATTTGTGGAATGAATTTGTTTCTTAAGTGCTATAGATCTAGTACTTAATGTTGCTTAGGTATGTTCTTGGCTTGGAAGAGCTTTATGCTTGATTAATTTAGTTAAACTCTTGTAGATTTCTTTGATTAAAGAGGTCTTAAGGATTTAACTAGATTATATTAAGTGAAACAAGTATATGAAGTCTAATTCATCAAAGCACTAAGTACTTGGAGAGGGAGGTGACTTCCTAACTCATTTCTTCACATTTTCATTCGGTTACTTTTATATTTTTAGCAATTTAAATTGTAGTTTGTAGCCTAAACTCAACTCTATCAACATCCTTGTTAATTTGTGATTAATTTGACCTAAGCAAGTAGAATCAACCAAATCGTAGAATTGACCTAGGACTTGCTACTATCTATTGTAGTTAATTCTAGTTTTCATTTGTTTAGCTCTTTTAAGCGACAAGAAGAGGTTAAATCAAATTGGCGCCGTTGCCGGTTTGGTTAATTTCTTTCTTGTCTTAGGTTTCTAGTTATATTTTCTTAGTTTTTTGTTGTAGGTGATTTTTAGTTCGGTTACTTTGGTACTTTAGAGCGTAATTGTGATTTTCAGCATTCTGTACACTTTAGACTGTTTTGGAAGTGTTAGGCTGCTCTAGTTGGCCTTTTATTGCTGGACTGTGTTGTTAGAAGTTGTGTGCACTTTGTTCGGACTTTGCACTGATTTTTGCTGGTGGTTTTGTCTTTGATTTTGCTGGATTTTCTGGATTTTGCTGCATATTCTGCTGGTACCGGTGGTTGTCTTGCTGATTTGTTTTGCAGAGACTAATTGCTTGACTGTTTTGTTTACTTTGCATATAGTTGCACTTAGTGAATTGTATGAACCCTACCACATCACTAGTGCCATTGGATAGAGAGATTAATAAGACTCTGAGAGAACTTAAGAAAAAGAAAAAGCACGAGAAGCAAGCTAGTAAGCAACCTGTAGGATTCACATCAAATCCACAAAATTCATCTGTAGCGTCTAATAACACACTCCTAGACCAGCATTTCATTATGGCAGAAAGGCAAGAAGACCATAGAGAACGTGAGCGAGAGGCTAGAGAGCATGAACATGAGCGTGAGAGACATGATAGGCGAGAGCAAGAGGATGAACATCATTTTGAGGGGGTAGGCAATTACATGATGATGATAGACCTATGCGAGAGTTCACACAGTCATATGCATCATTTGCACCTCAAGGTTTTTATGCTAACCCCGCTAACTTTGAGATCAAAGGATCTCTTCTTGCTCATCTGCCTAAGTTTACAGGTTGTCCGCATGAAGATGCTCACACACACTTGCTTGGCCTCTACCACACCTGCTCCTCCATTAAGCCTCCCAACGCAGACCTGGATGACGTTCTGTTGAGAGTGTTCCAATTCTCCTTAGAAGGCAAAGCCAAGGAGTGGCTCTTGAACCTTCCAACTCATTATGCCACTCTTTCTTGGGAACAGCTTAAGAAGGTGTTCTTAGACCGCTATTTTCCAGTCTCCAAGATATCTAAGCTTAGGAAAGACATCACAGGTGTTCAACAATTCTCTCAGGAGACATTCTATGAATATTGGAGCCGGTTCAACACCTTGGTGAACTCATGTCCCAACCACAACATATCCAAAGGCAACTTGGTACAATACTTTTATGATGGCCTGGTACCACAGCTCAAAATGAGTGTGGATGCTGCTTCTAATGGCTCACTTTTCAACTTATCTGACAATGAAGGATGGAACCTCTTTTCCACAATGGCCTCCAATCATCAGAATTTTTATGGTCGTGATGCTTTGTTTGGTGCTGCGCCAAAGGTTGCCTCCGTGAGTAGTGATGACAAGTTGTACAACTCTATTGAGAGGCTGACTGAGAGCCTAAGTCGGATGGACGGACGCTTTATACAGCCTACTCCTTGTGTAGATGACTCTATGGCTTTGGTTCCTACCTCTTGTGATCACTGTGGCTCGCCGATGCACCTGTCCTCCAATTACCCATCCCATGAGGAAGTAGCGGCCATGTACACCAATGCCGGACCTCAAGCCAAATATGATCCTTACTCTTCCACGTACAATCCGGGATGGAGGGACCACCTGAACTTTAAGTGGGGGGAGGTTCAAACCAAGCCACAAATTCTAGCTCCTTCCAACTACAGCAACAGCCTAAGTGGGGGGAGGCAACTTCCAAGCCTCTAATGCTTATCCCTCACAACAAGGCTATGGATCATACCAAGGGAGGTCTAATCCTAATGCCCAAGGATACAGGCCGAGTCATCAAACAAATGTTCCTCCAGCTCATGCTCCACGAAATAATATGGTGGGATCTCAATCCTATGATCCTTCATTTAGCTCTTTGATATCTCAACAAGACATGATGGACCAGATGTTGTCAAGTGTAATGGCGAAGGTTGCTGAGAGCATGAAGAAGCAGCAGGAAGAATTTACCACCTTAATGTCTCAAATGATGAACAATAAAGCGGAGCAAGACGCAAAGAAAGGTGGATTGCCGTCTAATGTGGTGATTAATCCTCAAAATATTCATTCTATGAACCTAAGAAGTGGACGGAAATATGGTGATGCGTATGAATATGAGGAGGAAGAGGAGGAGACACAACTACCTTGTGAGACCGAGCAGAGTATATTGATTGAGGGAGGTCACACTAGCCTCAAAAATGACTTGGTTGGTGACCATATACATGGAGAGGCAGAACTGAATCATCCTCTTGATGACTTACCTGATGAGGCCGAGAGCCTGACTAAGAAAAGTGATGAAGCTGAGAGCTCACAAGAGAAAAAGAGGAAGGAGATTGCTGAAGGAAAGCGCAAAGTCGGAGAATCTTCTTCGCAAGAGCAACCTACTCAACAAGGGGATGAGTCCCCCAAAGGTAAATCTCTTGACCCTAAGCATTTGCCCTTTCCCAATTCATATGCTTTAGCTAACAAGAAACATGATGATGAATTGGAAAAGGACATGCTCAACTTATTTTCTAAGCTAGAAGTTAATGTGCCTATGCTTGTGCTTGTGAAACAAATGCCTAAGTATGCTAAGTTTTTAAAAGATCTGTGCACTAACAAGAGAGTGGGTAACGCAAGTAACAAAGTCCAATTAAGGACTAATGTTTCGTCTCTCTTGAAAGGGCACTTGCCCTCAAAGTGCAGAGATCCTGGATCTTTCACCATCCCTTGTCAGATAGGGAAACTTAGCTTTGGGAAGTCACTTTTGGATTTAGGGGCAGCCATTAACGTCATGCCTAAGGCCACCTACTTTGCACTAGGGTTGAAGAACTTGAGTGAAACTAGTGTTGTGGTTCAATTGGCAGATAGGTCATTAAAGAAACCCTTTGGCTTTATAGAAGACATTCTAGTGAAGGTTAGGGAACTAGTTTTCCCAGTGGACTTTTATGTGCTTGATATGACAAGTGACACTAGTATGGATGATTCTTTGATCTTAGGAAGGCCATTTATGAAAACTGCCAAGATGGTGATAAGCTTAGAAGGGGGGTTTGTTACAATGCAAGTGGGGAATCAGATAATAAGGTTTGATGTAGGAGAAGCCATGAGACATCCCCACGAGGACTATTCTCTCCTAGGTTTGAGTGTGGTTAATTCTTTGATGCATGTAGTATGTGATGAGCATGTGAATACCTTTAAGTTGAACCTAATTGATAATGTTAATGCTCATATTTTTGTTCATGACTCTTGTGCTAGTTTGATGGAAAATACATGCTTACATAACTTGCTTGATGATTCATCTAGTATAGGGAGTCTAGTAACCGAGGTCATGAGAGATTCATTGCATGTGAAGTATGATTTTAATGATGATTGCACTTCTATATCTTCTTTGTCAAGCTACAACCAATTGGAAGAGGGAAGTTTGCTCACTTTTGTAGGACAAACGAAGGATGGAGGTTGTGAATTCACAAAGGAAATTGAGAAGTCTAGTTCACAAGAGTTTGATGTTGATGAGCATGAGATTTTGAAAAATGGACGAATTCACAGGTTGAGAGAGAAGCTTTATCTGAAAGAGCACGCGCTTGCTGATGATCCGCAAGTTTCTACCATGAGCGACAGTGATGATGAGGACTTGAATATGAGTTCTGTGGTCTCAAACTCTAAGCAGCAGCCGAATTCTTCTGATTACTTTGATGGGTTGCTGGATTCTGATGATGAGTCCTATGAGCCTCTAGTGCTTCAAGTTGAGGTGCACATTTTGGTTCCTTCTATTATTGAGCCACCTACTTTGGAACTGAAACCTCTACCACTTAATCTCAAGTATGCCTACTTGCTTGAGGATGAGAAGCTTCCAGTGATTATATCCACTTCTCTTTCTTCTCTTGAGGAAGGGAAGTTACTTGATGTGCTGAGGAAGTACAAGAGGGCAATTGGGTGGACTTTAGCCGATCTTCCAGGCATGAGTCCTACCACCTGCATGCACCTGATCTTACTTGCTGATGATGCTAAACCGGTGAGGCAACCACAAAGGAGGCTCAATCCCTTAATACTTGATGTTGTGAAGAAGGAGGTTGAAAAACTACTAAGTGCCGGAATTATATACCCGATCAGCGATAGTGAATGGGTGAGTCCTATCCATGTGGTGTCGAAGAAGAGTGGGCTGACTGTGGTCAAGAATGATAAGGAAGAGCTGGTTCCAACACGGGTTCAGAACTCTTGGAGGGTTTGTATAGATTACCGGAAGCTGAATGACTCTACAAGAAAAGACCACTTTCCATTACCATTCATTGATCAAATGTTGGAAAGACTAGCAGGCAAATCACACTACTGTTTTCTGGATGGTTTCTCCGGTTACTTCCAAGTTCCCATAGCACCAGAAGACCAAGAGAAGACGACCTTTACCTGCCCATTTGGAACCTTCGCATACAGGAGAATGCCTTTTGGTCTGTGCAATGCTCCAGAAACTTTTCAACGTTGTATGATGAGCATTTTCAATGACTTGCTAGAGAATGGCATAGAGGTGTTTATGGATGATTTCTCCCTCTATGGAGATAGTTTTGATGCTTGCTTGGTCAATCTTGAGAAAGTATTGGTTAGATGTGTGGAGAAGGGCTTGGTACTCAACTATGAGAAGTGCCATTTCATGGTGGACAAGGGTATAGTTTTGGGACATCTTGTCTCAAAAGAAGGCATTCAAGTTGACAAAGCCAAGGTTGAGGTAATTTCTTCTCTGCCCTTCCCTACCTGTTTGAAGGAGTTGAGGTCCTTTCTAGGACATGTGGGCTTTTATAGAAGATTTATCAAGGGCTTCAGCCAAATTGCTTCTCCTTTATCTCATCTACTTCAAAAAGAAGCCGAGTTTGATTTCTCTGGTGCTTGTAAGGAGGCCTTTGTTGAGTTGAAGTCAAGGCTTATTTCTCCTCTTATCTTGGTTGCACCTAATTGGGAGCTTCCTTTTGAGTTGTCTTGTGATGCTTCTAATGAGGCCTTGGGAGCCATGCTTGGACAAAGACATGATTCATTGCCGAGGGTAATTGCTTATGCGTCTAAGACTTTGGATACAGCTCAAAGGAATTATACAACAACTGAAAAGGAATTATTTGCCATTGTCTTCGGTTTAGACAAGTTTCGGCAATACTTACTCCATTCCAAAGTGATTGTATTCACAGATCATGCAGCTGTCCGATATTTGTTATCTAAGCCACAAACAAAGCCCAGACTCTTGAGATGGGTGTTGTTGTTACAAGAGTTTGAGGTGGAAATTAAAGACAGGACCGGACAAGAGAACTTAGTAGCCGATCACTTGAGCCGTTTGCCAATGGACATGGAAGGTGTTGATGATTCTTCTCTTGTTTGTGACACCTTCCCGGATGCCTTATTGTGTGCCTTGAATGCAAAGAAGGATCCGTGGTATGCTCATCTTGTGAACTACCTGGTTGCTGAAGTCACTTCACCATCCTTGAACAAACATCAAGTTCAAAAGTTGAAGAGGGATGCTAGTTACTACGTTTGGGATGAACCACACTTATGGAGATTGTGTAATGATCAGATAATTAGAAAGTGTGTGCAAGATGAAGTTCCCTCCATCTTGGAGTTTTGTCATTCTTTAGCTTGTGGAGGACACTTTGGTGCTAGAAAGACTTCAAGAAAGATCTTGGAAGCTGGATTTTATTGGCCAACATTGTTCAGGGATGCTTATGAATATTGTAAGTCTTGTGACAAGTGCCAGAGGTTTGGAAGCTTAGGAAAGAGACAGGAGATGCCACAAGTGCCAATGCTATATTGTGACCCTTTTGATGTTTGGGGTATTGATTTCATGGGTCCTTTTCCACCATCTAACGGCTACACATATATTCTGCTGGCTGTGGATTACCTATCTAGATGGGTGGAAGTTGTGCCAACTAGGGCCAATGATGCGAGAGCGGTGTTGAAATTTCTCAAGTCTAACATCTTTTGCCGGTTTGGAGTTCCTAAAGCATTGGTGAGTGATCAAGGGTCTCATTTCTGTAACAAGCTTATGTCTTCATTGCTTAGCCAATTTGGGGTGAATCACAAGGTTTCTACACCTTATCATCCTCAAACTAATGGAGAAGCTGAGGTGAGCAATAGACAAATAAAAAACATCCTTGAGCGAATTGTGAAGCCAAGTAGGAAAGATTGGAGCTTGAGACTTGAAGAAGCTCTTTGGGCATATAGGACTTCATTTAAGACTCCTATTGGCATGTCTCCCTATCGGCTCATATATGGAAAAGCTTGTCATTTACTGGTTGAGCTACAGCACAAGTCTTATTGGGCAGTTAAATCTTGTATTGAAGATATGGATGCTGCGGCTCAAGAGAGGCAATTGACTCTGAGTGAGCTTGATGAGCTTAGGAACGAGGCATATGAGAACTCGCGGATCCTGAAAGAGAAGACTAAGGCTATTCATGACAGTGGCATTCTGAGGAAGCAGTTCAAGGAGGGGGATCTTGTCTTGTGCTATCGCGTGAGATTCAAATTTTGTGGAGGAGGAAAGCTCAAGGACAAGTGGCAGGGACCTTACGAAGTGCTCAAATCTTTTGACTTTGGAATGGTTGAGATCAAGGACCTCAAGGATGGTCGTGTATACAGAGTCAATGACCACTTGCTCAAATTATATAAAGAGAACTTCAAGCCGCCCTAAAGGTTGCTTCTTTCCTTCCCTACTTGCTTTATATTGTTTTATTCTAAGTGTGGGGGAGGACATTAGTTAGTTTTAAAAAAATATGTAGGATTTTGTTTAGGTTTGTTAGGTTGTTAAAATAATCTGAAAAATATTTCACTAGTACTTGGGGATGTCTATAAGCTTTTGGAAGTGTCATTGAGGAAATAGAGGATCTTGCATCCGGAAGTGTTTTTGCTTCCGGAAGCTCTCACTTAGACTTTGCTACTTAGGATCAGATGGTGTTCACTTTGCTTCCGCTAGGGGATGCGTTCTTGCTTCCACAAGCGTCAGTGCATCCGGAAGCATTTTTGCTTCCGGTAGCATGTTTGCTTCCGCTAGGGATAAGACTTAGAATCTGAACCAGAGTGACTTCCTATAGCAGTTGTGCATCCGGTAGCATTTTTGCTTCCGGAAGCCTAGCAACTTGAGTCTAAATCCAGTTAAGCTTCCTGAGTGGAAGTGAGAAAAAAAAAATTATCATACTATACATGTGTATTAGGTTGTGCTTAGTATGTGTTTGTTTATAAATAATACATGCATTGGCCATTTGTATGCTTGGACTGCCCGGCCTTTTCTGTTGCTGCCTTGCCTTTAAAATGCATCTTCCTACTTGAATTGATTGGTCCATTGAGGACAATGCATGCTTTAAGTGTGGGGGAGGTGTATTATGTGCTTAAAAGTGGTCTAATTCAAAGCTTTCACACTTGATTTTTGGACTTATTTGGCATGATTTTTCTTGAAAATTTAACTTGATCATGGCTTTTGAAAGTAAATGGAATTTTCCTCTAGTGTGTAAGTAGAATTTTTGGAATGATTACTTAGGGCATTGCATGGGGCACTTTTAAGGTATAAAGAGGGTGTTAGTTTCCTATTTAACTTTTCTTAGGGAGGAAGTGACTAATTAGAGTAAGCCATAAAAGTGAGAAGCCTCCAACCGAATTGAGTGGGCCAATAGTCTACTTGACCTCCTAGAACTTGTCCTAACTCTTGTTCAAGATCACAATGCATGGCATGATTGAAAATGAAAGGGGCATTTCATTTCTAAACCCTCATGACCCAAACACTAAGCCAACCAAATATTATCCTTTGATTTAACCCCTTTGGGCCATTCACTTTTCTTTTCTACCACCTTGACCAATGTGTGAAAAAGTGACTATAGCATATGCTTGCATTCATATTAGTATTGTATTGTTGTATCTTGTGAAAAGCAAGCTATATGAGTGAAAAACAAAAGATGGCCGAGAGCCACAAGAGAGGAAAAGAAAAGAGAAAATGGCCAAAGGCCAAGAAAAGAAAAGAAAAGAAATAAGGCCAAAGGCCTATCAAAAGGAAGGAAGAAAGAAAGCACTAAGTGCTTGAGTATGCCAAAGGCATAAAGCTAAAAAAAAAAAATTAGAGAAGCACAAAGTGCTTGAAAAAAAAAGAGAGATGTAGCATGCTTTGTGAGGATTGATTTCATTGTATTGCATGCATATGTGGTGATTACTTGTTCATGTCATTGGTCATTGACTACTATCCATCATCATCATTCATTATTAGCCTTCCATCTAACCCCAAAGTCCCCTAGATTTTGTTGTGCTATGCATACTAATGGGTGGAGAACTTAGAGCTATTACAAGCCTATGGTGATGGTCAAGTGCATTGAGCCAAAGAGTGATCACAAGTCCCTAGTTAGGCATTTTTTCCTAACTTGAGTGAATGAGTGTAAACACTTTATCCGGTGAGGAAAATTCTCAATTGGCACTCCTCCCTAATTTTAATTGATTGCTAAACTTGCATTCACTTTGTATTCTTAGATTTGGCCCATGCGATGCTTTAGGGAAAGGTTCAAGAAGATCAACTTATATGCTATGACAATTCCAATTGCCTTCACTATGCTTAATGATTGAGTTAATCTTTTACATGACTTTGCCCGGAGTGCAAAGATTAAGCGTGGGGGATTTGATTAGACCAAATTTCATACCTTTAAGCATGTGCATTTGAGCTTAATTAGTGGGAATTAATTGATATATTTGATCATTATTGGCATATTTTATTGTGCATGCTTATTGAAATTAATTGGTGAATATTAGCCTTTTTCTTGCATTATTAAGGAACCAAGGGTATTTTGGTCATTTTGACTATGTGATGATGTTTTATTATTGGGGGGTCCCAAGTGGGCCCCACACACCCTTGGTGGAAGTTCAGTGGAGATAACTTGGCAAAGAGGAAGGCTAGATGACAAGTACTCGAAGTCACATATGGATGCAAGTTCACATCCGGAAGCAGGGTCACTTGAGGAAGGAAACTTACATCCGGAAGCGGATGCACATCCGTAAGTGAATGCTCTTGAACTTGCAGAAGCAGACTTACATCCGGAAGCGGATGCACATCCGGAAGCAGACTTACATCCGGATGCAAGTTCATATCCGGAAGCTAAAGTCCATCAGACAGCGAGTACAAGAGCCAGACTGCACAATGTTCAGAAATGTCAGCTACTTTTCAGAAGTCTTTTGTGCAGAGTAAATTTAAGGCAAAGTCAGCCCTGCAGCTTGAAGGTACTTGGGGAGCATCTTTCCAAATGAGGCAAAATGGGCGCCAACTTCAAATTCAAACTGGGAGGCCTCATTAAGGGCAATTTCGGAAGCACAATCACTTGGAGAAAAAGGAGGAACCTTTAGAAATGCATGGAGATGAGATCTAGTCCACATTCATCCTCACCTTTCACCAAATACCGAAAATACCCTTCCTTTCATTTAACCTTACACCTCTCGGCCATAACCCTCCATAACCACCAAAAATATCTTTTGACAGCTCATAACCCCAATTTGACAGCTCATCTTTGCCAACTCATCATCTAACTAACTCACTTACTTAAACCCAACTAACTTCATTTGGAGATAACTCTTCTCTCACTTCACTTTCACTTTCTCTCTCCTCTAACAAACTCTCTCAACTTCTCCTTCATCTTCAACCTCTCGGCCCCTTCCATTTCTTCCATTCCGCCATGATTTCTCTCGCAAACCTTCATCCTTCCACCTTCTCCATGTCCGGCTAGATCGCCTCTCCTTCTTCTCCAAGGAAAAGTGCTTGAAGAACTCAACATTTGGCTTCATATGCTTGTAATTTGCTCTTTTTAGGTTTCAAGATAGATGTATATTTTGCCTATGTAATGATCTTGATTTAGGCTTGTATAGGTTAGAACACCTTGAATTAGGTGTTTTACTTCATTTTAGCTTGAAATCTCTCTTTTAGATAAAGGACATGAAAACCGAGGCTTAATTCTTGTAGTTTCATACATGTATGTGTGTGCGATTAGCTCCTCTTACATTTGTGGAATGAATTTGTTTCTTAAGTGCTATAGATCTAGTACTTAATGTTGCTTAGGTATGTTCTTGGCTTGGAAGAGCTTTATGCTTCATTAATTTAGTTAAACTCTTGTAGATTTCTTTGATTAAAGAGGTCTCAAGGATTTAACTAGATTATATTAAGTGAAACAAGTATATGAAGTCTAATTCATCAAAGCACTAAGTACTTGGAGAGGGAGGTGACTTCCTAACTCATTTCTTCACATTTTCATTCGGTTACTTTTATATTTTTAGCAATTTAAATTGTAGTTTGTAGCCTAAACTCAACTCTATCAACATCCTTGTTAATTTGTGATTAATTTGACCTAAGCAAGTAGAATCAACCAAATCGTGGAATTGACCTAGGACTTGCTACTATCTATTGTAGTTAATTCTAGTTTTCATTTGTTTAGCTCTTTTAAGCGACAAAAAGAGGTTAAATCAGGCAACTGTGGGATTGACACAAAAATGTGCTAAAAAATTGGGGCGAAGGGGCAAAACTAGCCACTGTAATTTTCCAAATGGACAACCTTGGCACCCGTAAATTGGATGGTGCAAAACTGGACATTATAAAGCAAAATGGGACAAATTTAGTTACGCCGTTAAGTTGAAGCTAACAGACGTGAGTGTTGGCGTGGGGCCCACCTTCATTAACCTCTAGCTTCAACTTAACGGCGTGGCTAAATTTGTCCCATTTTGCTTTATAATGTCCAGTTTTGCACCATCCAATTTACAGGTGTCACAGTTGTCCATATGGAAAATTACGGTGGCTACTTTTGCCCCTTCGCCCTAAAAATTATTATAAACACAAAATTGTAATTATTTTGACATAATAGACTCTTGTATTTATAAATTCAACTTCTGCCTGAGGGAAACACAATTTTCATTTTTGGCAAGAGCATGTGCTTGTTTTATTAAATGGAAACAATCTTAAAAGTTGAGGCCAAAACGGGGATTGGAATGTAAATAGAGGCTGTTAAGGAAATGCAAGGTAGAAAAAAAAAACAGAAAATTATAGGAGTTTATTAGGAAAAAACAAATGTAACGGGTGAGGGCTGAGAAAGAGGTATAGGGATAAATTTTGCAGAGACCTCTAGCAATCTCAAAGAGAGAATACCTTCTATTTTTTCCAAATTTCTTATACTGTTACTTCAGACGTAGCCCTAGGGTTTCATCAAACTACTCTGAATTTAAGTATGTTTCCAGAGTGACATTACATTGCCCAATGCCTAGGAAAGGAAAATGTCATTACACAGGTAAATAGACCCAGGAACATTAGAACGATAACTGTACTAGTTAATATTAAGCTTAATTTGGCACAGTTAACGCTTTGAAAGGTTAATGAAAAATCTTGTGAGGATAAAAATGCCTAAGACAATTCCTTTACCCAAGAAAAATATATATACACCACAGTAGTTATTACAACTTTTTTATCATTACTCGATAAAAGTATCTTTTTCAAAGAATAAGCAATACTATCTCATTTTTTAGTCTTTACCACTTATGCAACAAATTGTTGACCAGAAACAAGTATCACCATCACAGACTACTTTTGTAACCAAAATGCCTTAATTATAACTCTGACCGTCCAGCATGCAAAATTTCTATTCCAGTTCAGTCGAAATTATAATTGAAACTTACTCAGTTTCAATTCAATTCCAGTGGCCACAAAGCGGCTTTCTTTCCTTTAATTTGGGGGGGGAACGGTACAGACACAAAATGAGACATTAAATAGGAGTAAAGCAAGATACACTAAGCCAAATTGAGGATATTTGTGTACATGCATTATCTTGTCCTGCCTGAGCCCCAGCAACCCCAATGCACGAATATAGAGAATTGTCATCTACTTTTAACTGCTCATAGGCAAGGTATATGTCCTCAATTGTTGCGGCTTCATAAAGAAATGTTAAATCTTTGATGCATGATATGTCCTGAATACCACATACAACGTTGACATCAACACACCATAAACAAGCATGAATATTAAAGATAAGCTTAAGGGCCTGTTTGGATTCAGCTTCTGGAGAATAGCTTATGGGAAAATAGCTTTTGAATAGAATAGTTTGTCTGAAAAATAGTTTTTGATGAAATGAGAGTGTTTGGATTAAGCTTTTTGAA
The DNA here is from genome assembly GCA_029929735.1 of Mimosa pudica. Classification (NCBI taxonomy): domain Eukaryota; kingdom Viridiplantae; phylum Streptophyta; class Magnoliopsida; order Fabales; family Fabaceae; genus Mimosa; species Mimosa pudica. Next base: position 15,974,731 of record JAKELP010000018.1, on the reverse strand, counting down.
AATAGCTTTTATGAATAACTTTTGAGTAGAATATAGCTTTTCTGAAAAATAATTATGATGAATAACTTTTCATGTTTCTTTTATTTGAAATAAATGTTTTTCCTAAATGAGAGATCGAAGCTTTCATCTAGAAAGGAGAAAATGTAGTTTTTCTCAAAATAACTTTTGAAACCACAAACCTAGCTTTTTTCTCAAAATAGCTTATCCAAAAAATATTCAGTGTTTGGATGTCGTTGTGTAAAACTTAGGTTTAGAAACTAGAATAGTTTTTGGAAATGTATCCAAACAGGCACTAACTTAACATTTTCAGTTTAAATTTCACAAAAAAAGAACTGAATTTTCACTTGTTCAAAAATATAACCAAGTCTACTTTTTCACATAAAAAATAGTTTATCGCCATAACTGGATACCAAGATTTAAACAATTTCATCTCACCTTTCTTGGAACAGAAGAAGCTTGTAAGTGAGCCATCAATCCCAACCAATATGCATTTGACTTAATTTCAGCTTCATGTCTCATAAGAAGGGTCCGCTTAGCCTACAATAAACAAAATCACCCAAAGATATTCAAGAATTTAAGGATCAATTGACATTAAAGGATCAAGCAGGTGGCTATGCTTTTAGAGTTCTCTTAGTTTGACTTGTACCCAAAAGACAAATGTTAATGCTGAAACGTAATGTGAGAACAACTCAAACAAATTCAATGACTAACCCTGTCTAGTTCCCTCTCAGTAATTTTGTTGCTGAGCAGACCTCTAAGAACATTTTTGCATGCATCAACAGCTTTGTGCACCTGAATATAATTAAACACCAATGAACAAATTGCAATAGCAATAACCACTTATACATAAAGCAAGTATGAATAAAAATGAAACGCACACAAACCAAATAAAGATAAGAATGTGAAGATTATAGTGGAGAAAATATGACACTTATTTTATTCATATGTGTGAAGCCTTATATATACAAATCAGACTAGGGTCTGGCCCTTTAATGAAGCCATATAATCAGCATAAACAATCAGGGATATAATCAAAAATTAATTACAGATATTTACAAATCCTACAATTTGGGATCCACCCAATCCTTATGATTCTAGATCTGATTCTACAGGATCTGATCTGATTTTACAGGATATGATTCTATAGGATTTTATCTGATTCTACAGAATGAAACCCACACCTTGCCTGGGGTTGACGTCACTGATATCACATACCATCCAAGTTTAAGCCTATCAAATAGGTTTAACTCAAATGACACATCATAAGTTAAACCCAAAGAGTCTCTGACTGTTGTGAAAAGCAGCAAAATACATAATTGTCAGGTTTTAAGCAAAGTTACAGAATTAAGAAAGAATGTTGTCATGTATTCAGGCGATCAGAAAACATAATTGATATAAGGGAATTGTTGTAAGTGACTGATTAGTTAGTCAAGTGCCTATTAGGAGGGGCATTTTAGTAACTGACTGGAAGTTTGTTAAGAAGTAGTTAGTTAGTACATGATGACTCAGTGTAACACTTTGTTACTAATTCCCTGATTAATTCAATACTACCTTCACTAACTATGATAGAAAAATGATTTCCATAATATCAATAAATCTATCATAGTTAGAAAAAGAATTTCCTACTAATAATCATTATCCATGATAGAAAAGAATTTTCTAATATAACATGAATACTATCATGGATAATTAATAGCTAACCATGTTAGAAAAGAATCACCTAACATGGTTAGAAAAAGAAGCAACCTAGTACATTTACCCGATTAACCAATATTATCAATACGAATAAAAATATGTGGAAGCGAATGCAGACCTATACATTTTTGGCAATATACATGTTTTCATAGTCTAAATAACCTTTGAAATTCAGTTCCCTTCCTGTTTCTCGTACCTGTGCATGATCACCTGCAAAAAATGTGAGTAATCGTGGGATGAGACAAGATTGTCCCAGTAATCACCGCTTAACTCACTATAACAGTGAGATGTGTGGTAGTAAGGGCGTCTAAAGGGTACCACAGTTTTAAAATCAATAATACATATATTATCAAATTTTCTCCCAAACATCATTCAAATCTCTGTCACTTCTCAACAATAATCTCATCATCTCTATCTCCAATCCATGCGTATTACTACCCCAACTCTCACACTCACCTATAGATGCATTGTGCCACCACGGTGCATTCAAGCATCTATTCTTCACTATATGATTTGACACTGTGTCCCTCTCCATAATGAGGGGACAATTTCCCTCTCTGGCAATCTCCAGAAAGGGAACCCCAATTCTGTTTTCCATTACAGAACGGGAACGGTGGGACTCTTCAATGCCAAACAACCGTAGGGGCGGTTGGGCTCTTCAATGCCAAACAACCGTAGGTCACTTCTCTCAATAAGTCGACCTATGAACCCCGATCCAATCAATCCAACAAGCCCCCAGGCTTTGATGGGTATAACTATCCCCAGGCTTTGATGGGTATAACTATCCATTCTGGAAGTTTAGAATGGAGACTTACATCAAGTCAAGTGACCTTAGACTCTGGGATGTAATCGAACGTGGGGATCACACTCCCCTAGATGAGGATGACTTTGCTAAGGTGAAAGCCAGGTACACCAATGAGGACTATGCTCTAGTCCAACTAAATTTTAGGGCTATGCACTACATTCAGTGTGCTCTCAGCCCCAAGGAGTTTCACAGGATCAGCCACCACAAAAATGCTAAAGATATGTGGGAGGCTCTTGAGGCTGCTCACTCTGGAACCAGGGGAGTGAAAGCAAGACGAGTTGAGATGCTGGTGGAGGAATTCCACAAGTTCGCCATGCTAAGCCCAACTGAGCCAATCAGAGAGCTGGAGCTCAGGTTCACTCACCTCATCAACAATTTGGCCTCGCTGGGTAAGGACATTCCTGAGAGAGAGCAAGTTAGCAAGATCCTAAAGATCTTGAAAGGTGACTGGATCACCAAAGTAACCATCTTGCAGGAAGTCCAAGGAGAATCAACCAGCTCCATCACCGCACTATTTGGCTCTCTGGCTGAATATGAACCTACCCTGCTGGCTCAGAGAGCTCCTCAAGCCTCATCCAAGGCCAAGAATCTTGCCCTTGTTGCTCCCAGCAAGGAGGTTGATGATGATGATGAGGATGATGAGGAGGATATGGACGATGAGGAGATGGCTATGATGGTGAGAAAGTTCAGAAAGTTCTTCAGAAAGAAAGGAGGCTTTCAGAAAAGTGACTCCAGCCAGAGGAGGGGATACAAGAAGGAGAAGGCCCCTGTGTGCTTTGAATGTAAGAAGCCTGGTCACTTCAAGGCTGAGTGTCCCAGCCTGCAGAAGTCAAAAGGCAAAGACAAAAGAAAGGCCTTTGTATCCTCTATCTGGGTGAATAGCTCAGATGACGAAGCAAGTGATGAGGAAGAAGTTGCCAACCTCTGCCTGGTAGCCAGAGAAGATGATGAGGAAGCATCTTCAGATCTTGACCTCACCCACGAAGACAATGAGGTAACTTTCTCTGAACTGCAGGAGGCTTACAATGAGGTTCATGAAGAATTCTCTCGATTGTGTAAAGCCTATAAAGTGTTGAAAACTAAAAAGGAATCACTTGAGTCCAAGGTGGACTCACTAAGTGTAGAGCTAGCGGAAGCTAGCAAGCTTCCGGTAGTGGATGGCCAGGGTTCTCCCCAAACAGAACCCAATGCCCCAACACTTGAGAGCTGCCCTAATTGCAGCAAAATCTCAGCTGAGAAAGACAAGCTGCAAAATGCCCTGCAGAAGTTTACAAATGGATCAGAAATGTTAAATATAATTTTAATGAATCAAAGGGCATATAGGGATAGGACTGGCTTAGGATATACTCCTAGAGGGAAAAAGTGGGTGGAACCAAAAGTAAAGCCCTACTTAAAATTCTTCCACAAAGCCACTAGTCACAGCTCCTCATCTTTCAGCTTCTGTAACTATTGCAACAGGAAAGGACACTCCACGTCCACCTGTAATGCCAAGAAGCATGGAGCAAGTAGCTCTTACAAATGGGTCCCTAAAGGAACCAAGGCTACAAAGGATCGTCCTCCTGTAAAGGAAACCAAGGGAGGACAAGGATCCCGAGTCTGGAAACAATCCACAGGGAAAACCCAAGAGCCTAGAGCCAGCACTAGGCCGGAGGCACTGAATGATCATAGGCCCAAGGTCAAGGCTAACACTAGACCAAGGGCACTGAAAACTAATGACAGAGGACCAAAGAAAGGTTGGGTACCTAAGCTTACTTGATTCTTCCAGGTGTGTCTCAAAGCATCCAAGAACAGAAAATGGTAAATTGACAGCGGATGCTCGAGACATATGACTGGAGACAGAGACAAGTTCAAATCTCTGGTGATCAAAGATGGAGCCACAGTGACCTTTGGAGGAAATCAAAGTGGAAAGATCACTGGAGTTGGAGAAGTCGAACAAGTAAAAGACGTCTATCTAGTGGACGGTCTCTGTCACAACCTGCTGAGCGTGAGCCAGAGCACTGACAAAGGAAATTGGGTAATCTTTGATTCACATGAGTGCATTGTTAGAATCTTAAGTTTTGATGGTGACTAAGGTATGATATGGTCTAGTACTTAAGAGAACATAATCAGCACTTAGGAAGGATTAGATGACATGGTTAGAATCCTGAGTTAGATCACTTGAGAATGTAAGATCACTTCCGGATAGATTAGGACTTGCGCATGCGGATGAATGCTTTCATCCCCCAGCGTCAGCAAGTAAATAACTAGGGATTTAACTTAATCCATGAACTTTAGGTGCACAAACCCTAAGACTGAGCTATGGTTCAATCGGAAGCGAAGTTGCTTCCTGTTAGACTTAGACTGGCGCAGAGCGATAGAATAGATATTACTCCAAGCGACAGTGAGTCTACTTCCCCAAGTGAAAGCGCTTCCTGTTAGAATTAGACTGGCGCAGAGCGACAGAATAGATATTACCCCAAGCGTCAGTGAGTCTACTTTCCCAAGTGAAAGCGCTTCCTGTTAGAATTAGACTGGCGCAGAGCGACAGAATAGATATTACCCCAAGCGTCAGTGAGTCTACTTTCCCAAGTGAAAGCGCTTCCTGTTAGACTTAGACTGGCGCAGAGCAATAGAATAGTTATCACCCCAAGCGTCAGTAAGTCTACTTCGCCGAGTGAAAGCACTTCCTATTAGATTTAGACTGGCGCAGGTTGATAGACTAGATATAACCCCGAGCGTCAGCGGAAATGCAACATCAAGTGAAGTTGCTTCCTGTTGGATCTTGACTGGCGCAGACTGATAGAATAGATTTCACCCTAAGCGTCAGTGAGTTCACTACGTCAAGTAAAAGTGCTTCCGATAGCTTAGTGACTAGCGCTGAGTGTTGGGATGAAATACACTAAGTGAGAGTGAGTTATAGTGAACCAAGATCCTTCATCTAGTAGTTTTACTTCCGGATGTAAAAGTGCTTCCGGATACATCATAGACCAGATCAGAACATAGTCTAAGTAAGACTACTTCCCATAGCAAATTTCCCACAACATGTATAGTTTTTACTACATCTGATTATATATATTGCTATGTTGGACTAACCAGTATGTGCAGAACTTAGTTACACTTGCGGATGCAAATGAGCTTCCGGATGGAAAGACTCTTGGCATTGGATTTCAGAGACTAACCCTTGCAGAGCAAGATTGCCACTTCCGGATGAACGATGATCATCCGTCAGCAAGAGTACAAGAGTGAACGTCACATACTCAGAAGACAGAATGCTTTTAACAGAGCAGAGGTGTCAGGACTACTTTTCAGAGATAAAGCAAGTCAACCCTGCTGAAGCATTTAAGAAGATGTTCCTTCCAACGGTAACAAGAAGATAACAGACACATTCAAACAACATTGTTACCTACCAAGCATGAGGAGTATGAGAACATAATCTGAAGATTCACTCAAGGTGTCAAAGCTCATACTGCCCACAAGAGTCAGAGTCCATAAGAGAGCTTCTGATAGCAAGAGAGGATCCAATAGCAAAGCACTCTTATCACTCATGGACAAGTGCTTGGAAGACAAAGTTCCTATATGTGATAGCAAGCAAAATGTTAGAGTCCACGAGCTTCAGATAGCAAGAGAGCTTCCGATAGTGAGTCTCTTAACATCCTGGACTTATGCTTGAGGAACGAAGTCCTCTCTGACAGCAAGCAAGAGTCGGACCGTACAACGTGTTCAGATGCCAGAACGACTTTTGTCAGATTAGTATTGCCAGAACAGTGTTGACAGAACAGCTTGGTCAGAGCACCTTTTTAGATAAAGCAAAGTCAACCCTGCTGTGCATTAATGAGGACAACGTAAACAAGGCCCCAACGTCTATAATCAAACGATCTTATTGCCTCTCCAACGGCTAGATATTCAGAGACTGGTATAAAAGGGATGTTCTTCATTTCTGAAGATGGGGCTTGAAAAAGAGAGAGAGAACAGGGCTATTATCTGAAAAACACTATTCTACATTCCTCTCATCTTCTACTCTCGGACTTTGATATGTAATATTCTTAGAGAGTGATTTATTTGTACTTAAGTGAGTAACATCATCCACTCTTTGAGAGAGTTAGTTTTGAGCTTAAGTGTTTAACAAAATCAGTTCATAGAGTGAACTTAATTGTAATCTTACATTTTGTAAGGGGGAGCATTTAGAAGTTTTCTAAATCTCCATAGGTTGCAAGTTAGCCCGTAAAACTTGCATTTGTAAGGTTTGCAGGTGAACCCGGTGTAAAACCTGTGGGTTGTTAGGTGAACCCGTGCTCGTAAAACCTAAAGTGTAAAGGCTTCTCTTGTGCCCGGTTTAAACAAGAATAGTGGATTGGAAATCTCAGGTGTAGCCTGGGGACTGGATGTAGGTCTGGGTGACCGAACCAGGATAAATTTATGTGTGCATATATTTATACTTGATCATTCTATTTTGCATCACATAGCATACTGACTTGTGCATAGCATTATTTATTATCATCATCACCGAGCACAAGCAGTCTTTCGAAAGGAGTTTAAGTTTTATTCCCTCACCCAATTCACCCCCCCCCCTCTTGGGTGACAGCCACGAATTTCATTTGGTATCAGAGCAGGTCACTTGTTTAAAGGATCAAACGATCTCAAGTGCAAAGACCTTGGCTGATTTGGGTTAAAATGTTTTCCAAAGGCCTTGATCATACCATTCCACCTGTGTTAGAAAATATTGATTTTTGTTGGTGGAAAGCAAGAATGGAAAGTTTTATAAAATCCACTAGTTTGAAAATGTGGGATATTTTTGAAAATGATTTTGATTTCAAACCAAGAGGAAACTGGACTGAAAAGGAGAAAAATTTGTTTTCCTTAAACATTCGAGCAATGCAAATTTTATACAAAGGCTTAACTGAAAATGATTTCCAGAAAATCAAACATTGCTCTAGTGCTAGAGATATTTGGAATACTCTTGATATGATATATGCTTCTAACCCATCTCTTGAAAGCACAGCTGTCCAAAGCTCAACTCGTGCTCTTTGTGGATCATCTACTGATGAGCTTCTGGAAGCTGATATTGAGGAAGCAGGCTTCAGTGAAGAGAGTATCCATTTCTGCCTAGAAGATTCAGAAAGTGAGGTATCTGAATCTGAACTTGAACTCTCTGAATTGCAAGATGCATACAATGAGTTATATACCGAATATTGTAAACTTGCAAAAGAACTTCTAGGCTTAAAAGAAAAGGATAGGAAACTTGAAAAACTAATTTCCTCTTCTACATCTAAAGTTTCCGAGGGTTCTTTTAAAGAACTAGTGGTTCCGATAGCTAGCCCACTATCGGTAGGGAAAACTTCAACATGTCTTGAAAAATGTTTTGATTGTAAACACGTGTTGAAGGAAAAAGAAAAGCTTTCAAAAGAAACTGAAATTTCAAAGGAACAAAAAGCTTTTCTAAAGAAAACTAATCATGATAATGATAGGAAGCCTCATTTTGATTATCATTCCATTATCTGTCATTATTGTGGTAGATTAGGACATATTTCTCACACATGCAGTCTTAGAAGAAATTCAAATGTGAGAAATAAGTTTGTATGGATTCCTAAAGGACAAGTTAGGTCCAGTGCTAACCATGTAGGACCCAAGTACAAATGGGTACCAAAACATCCTCCTAGTGCCTTACTTGTGCAGGATAGATCAAGAGTTCCTCTTATCCCAAAGAAGAGAACTCGTGGTGATGCAACTGCTGAAACCCACTGGTACAATCATAAGCTGTCGGCCACCACAAGGGACAATGGTTCTGTCTCAAGGATGAGCTATCACAAAGTTCCACTCAACTATCCTGAGAAGAACAAGAGAGAGTGGATTCCTCGATCAACATTGAAAAGGCTCTTGAATCCTACCTCTCAGAAGAAAGTGCTTCGAACCAAGGATAAGTATAGAAGATCTCCTTGGGTAAGCAAGGGATCACTTAGCAACGAAGCATTTGATAGTAAAATCTCCTATGCTAATATTAGATGAACTTATTGAGATTTTACATTAAGCATCCTAAGATGTGAACATTATATTCATCATTGAAGAAAGCTTAAAGAAATAAGTAATGTTCATAATCTACATGAGATCCATGACTATCTTGATCAAAAACCTTGTATATCCTTGTGCATATAGTCATGATAGATTCACCATGCCATACACATAGCAAGTAATCTCTAAGTGCATGTGAATTACATATAGCCTACAAACTGACCTTCAGATCCAGACTTGGATACAAAAGGAAGGAACTATCTGATATTTTGTAGGAAAGGCAATCCGGAGGTTCAGCAAGACAAGGGTGAAGATGAGTTATGGGCTAAAATGAACAAGGAACATGAACAAAGTCAGAGAGAGATAGGCTAAGATAGCCACCCCTCGAACTTGACCAGGATGTCACTGCTGCCCTCAGAAGGGAAATTGAAATGAAGCGGATTGCCCAAGCAGGAAGGCTCGCCCTTGGGGAAGCCATCTGATTCATGTGCCCCCAACAGTCTGCTGGCACAGAGGCAAGCTTGAGATAGCACTGAGTGATCAACCTGCGGAGATACCCTCTGCTGAACCTGTGTCTCTCTCTGCGCCAGCACCCAATCTGAGTGAAGAGCTGTGTATGAAGTATGGGTTCAAGAGGCCAGAGATGCCAGTGGTAGTGATCACAAAGTAAATTCATCCCTCTGCACCAGCTCCAATCCATCCTATTAGCCTCAGCAAGACTCAGGACTGTACCCTATCTGAACAATTAGTCAAGTCTTGATAAGCATTCGTCACGCATAGATTTTGGTACTGCTCTAAATATAGATTCCATACATTGCCAACCAAAATCAAGCTAGCTACTGCTAGATGCGAATGGAGCTATGGTGATATCATTCTTACCTTCCTCTTTACTTGAATAATCACTTGGCTAGTAAATGCATGATGAGCTCAACAGCTTTTATTTCTCTGAAACTGATATGATTTCCCTTATCTGTGATGAACACTTATTTTCTGTAAAAACAACCCTATCATATCAAATTCATTTTCTGATATAATGCAAACAGATTCTGATCCTCTTTAAACCTACATGACAACCGTACCTCATGATAGCACTCAAAAGCTATTTCTGATTTTCCATTTCATGTGGTATCTCTTGCATCAAATTTTTCAATGCATAAGCAGCTATGGTTTCGAGAACAATACATCCCTCTTAATTACATCTTTAAGTTCTCAATCTACTAATGATCTCAGTTCAAGTTTGTGGTTTAAGAATGTTGACACAGATTATTGAAGCTTGAACAATGAATATAACCAAGAGAAAATGACAACGAAAATGTCTCTTATCAAGATGTGTGGAATGGCTATACCAAACCTGAGAAACCTTCGCCGATACACATGAGCATTTCTATCCCTTACATATTCTGTTGTGAAATTAAATGGATAGTCTCTCTCTTGTCTGACATGCATTAGAAATCTTAGGAAATGCCTTGAATTAAACTCTGCTAGATCTGTAAAACATGGCATAGTATCACAAGCATGCTATAATCTGTATTAATTTCAAGCTTGTAGATATCCTAAGAACTATGAGATCACATTGAGCATATCTAGAAGAACTCGAGCTAATATCTGGAAATTATTCTCGTAATCATGTGCTGAAATTTGATTGTTTTTGTAAACCGAATTTAGTCTTAAAATCAAAATATTCTGTGAGCATGAAAATTTCCAGTATTTCATTTTTGTGAGGATGAAGATTTTTCTTTTCAAAATTTCATAGTGTTAATAATTCACATGTCTTCATGATCTAACATGAACATCCTTGAGGCATATGTATTGAACTATACTTGCTTATGAAACTCTGAAAATATGCCACCTGTTTAATATTCTCTGTACTATCACATTGATATTTATCCATGAGAGTATAAATAGAGTTCATGTCTTGATAGTGAAACTATGTGAATGTATAGATAATTTCAAAATTAGTTTTCACATAATCATTGCTCATATTTCCTTAAACCAATTAGCAAGCATGATTTCTTAAAATTATTAGTTTGTGCTGACTAACACAGATTGACTTGAATGTCCTGAGGATGGTCTTCAATGTTAAATCTTAAGTTCTTTCACTGACCATCAGAAAGCATTTGTTTCCTCAAGCATATGCAGGATCAATCATCAAGTTTGAGCAAAGTTGCTTACACAACAATCAGCGCCTTCGATAGCAGGCCAACTATTGAACCATGGGAAGAGTAGAGTGACTGCCCAGTCATGTCTGCTTGTGGTTGTAGCTCAGCTTGCCGAAGCGAATCATCAAAGCACTTGCGCTAGGGGTTTCCACTTGAGATAGCACACCTCTTGAAGATGTCAGGAAGCATGCTTATCTGCGTATGATTCAGATTCCTGAGTCTAATAGAGTATGAGTACCCCTCATCTGTGGTAACATCTACACCTTACCATTTCTTACATATGATGCATACATGGCATTGGTAAGGGTGTCAACTTAGGATGTTTCTCTCAATCTGCATTGACTTCAAAATCATTCACTGTCTTAGAAAATCATCCTAGCTCACACATCTGTATCCTCTAAATGACATGCTGGAAAGTAATTGATAACATACCTCTCTTATATGCTTCCTTTCTTGATTTAATGATGATTAATCTTAATATAGAAGAGAAGTAAGTGGACATTACCTGTTAATGATCCCTTGAAAATAGAGAGTCACATGCTGTCATCGATAATAAACTCTTAAGATGCTGTGATGCAATTTGTTTGGAAAATTTTTTTTGGCACTTTTAAAAACACAAATTTCATTTGATTTGATTTCATTTCATATGGTATCACAAATTTCATTTGGCATTCAATCATTTCCTTTGATACCACAAGTTCAAACTCACAGATCTCATTTGATTTCATTAGGTATCAGATTTCATCTCATTTGAATTTTAAAATCACATATTTCATTTGATATCATAATCATCATTTTTAAACACATCAAAATTACTTTTGATATCATGTTAATCAATTCGAGAGGATCAAAATTACATTTGGAAAGAATTTTCACCTTCAAAAAGAAAACTGTTTTGTATGTTTTGATCTTAATTTAATTATGATTAGATTTGATGTATCAATATCTCCTTTGAAAAACATGTTTAACTATCCTACATAGTGTTTAGGGAAAATACAATCATTTAGGATCATGAGCCATTATTGCTGTTCCTTGTTAATTCTCGTACATTGTATTGAATAGTCTAGAACAAATCTTTATTAGCGATACATAGGGAGAAATATTAGGTAGAAAGCCCATTCCTAGGAGAACGATAAAAGTATCCCCATCCCTAAGGCTAGCTTGCACCTGTTGGATTTTGATGAAGCCAAAAGGGGGAGAGAGATGAGATGTCTAGAGATGAGATATAAGATGTCTAGCTAGAGATGAGATATAAGATGTCTAGCTAGAGATGAAATATGAGATGTCTAGCTAGAGATGAGATATAAGATGTCTAGCTAGAGATGAAATATGAGATGTCTAGCGAGAGATGAGACATGAGATGTCTAGAGCTGAGAGATAGATAAGATATCTAAGTTTAATTATAGCTCTGGGAGTGCTCTGGGAGTGATCTAAGTTTAATTATGTTCTCTAGTCATCTATGGGTTTGTCATCATCAAAAAGGGGGAGAATGTTAGAATCTTAAGTTTTGATGGTGACTAAGGTATGATATGGTCTAGTACTTAAGAGAACATAATCAGCACTTAGGAAGGATTAGATGACATGGTTAGAATCCTGAGTTAGATCACTTGAGAATGTAAGATCACTTCCGGATAGATTAGGACTTGCGCATGCGGATGAATGCTTTCATCCCCCAGCGTCAGCAAGTAAATAACTAGGGATTTAACTTAATCCATGAACTTTAGGTGCACAAACCCTAAGACTGAGCTATGGTTCAATCGGAAGCGAAGTTGCTTCCTGTTAGACTTAGACTGGCGCAGAGCGATAGAATAGATATTACTCCAAGCGACAGTGAGTCTACTTCCCCAAGTGAAAGCGCTTCCTGTTAGAATTAGACTGGCGCAGAGCGACAGAATAGATATTACCCCAAGCGTCAGTGAGTCTACTTTCCCAAGTGAAAGCGCTTCCTGTTAGAATTAGACTGGCGCAGAGCGACAGAATAGATATTACCCCAAGCGTCAGTGAGTCTACTTTCCCAAGTGAAAGCGCTTCCTGTTAGACTTAGACTGGCGCAGAGCAATAGAATAGTTATCACCCCAAGCGTCAGTAAGTCTACTTCGCCGAGTGAAAGCACTTCCTATTAGATTTAGACTGGCGCAGGTTGATAGACTAGATATAACCCCGAGCGTCAGCGGAAATGCAACATCAAGTGAAGTTGCTTCCTGTTGGATCTTGACTGGCGCAGACTGATAGAATAGATTTCACCCTAAGCGTCAGTGAGTTCACTACGTCAAGTAAAAGTGCTTCCGATAGCTTAGTGACTAGCGCTGAGTGTTGGGATGAAATACACTAAGTGAGAGTGAGTTATAGTGAACCAAGATCCTTCATCTAGTAGTTTTACTTCCGGATGTAAAAGTGCTTCCGGATACATCATAGACCAGATCAGAACATAGTCTAAGTAAGACTACTTCCCATAGCAAATTTCCCACAACATGTATAGTTTTTACTATATCTGATTATATATATTGCTATGTTGGACTAACCAGTATGTGCAGAACTTAGTTACACTTGCGGATGCAAATGAGCTTCCGGATGGAAAGACTCTTGGCATTGGATTTCAGAGACTAACCCTTGCAGAGCAAGATTGCCACTTCCGGATGAACGATGATCATCCGTCAGCAAGAGTACAAGAGTGAACGTCACATACTCAGAAGACAGAATGCTTTTAACAGAGCAGAGGTGTCAGGACTACTTTTCAGAGATAAAGCAAGTCAACCCTGCTGAAGCATTTAAGAAGATGTTCCTTCCAACGGTAACAAGAAGATAACAGACACATTCAAACAACATTGTTACCTACCAAGCATGAGGAGTATGAGAACATAATCTGAAGATTCACTCAAGGTGTCAAAGCTCATACTGCCCACAAGAGTCAGAGTCCATAAGAGAGCTTCTGATAGCAAGAGAGGATCCAATAGCAAAGCACTCTTATCACTCATGGACAAGTGCTTGGAAGACAAAGTTCCTATATGTGATAGCAAGCAAAATGTTAGAGTCCACGAGCTTCAGATAGCAAGAGAGCTTCCGATAGTGAGTCTCTTAACATCCTGGACTTATGCTTGAGGAACGAAGTCCTCTCTGACAGCAAGCAAGAGTCGGACCGTACAACGTGTTCAGATGCCAGAACGACTTTTGTCAGATTAGTATTGCCAGAACAGTGTTGACAGAACAGCTTGGTCAGAGCACCTTTTTAGATAAAGCAAAGTCAACCCTGCTGTGCATTAATGAGGACAACGTAAACAAGGCCCCAACGTCTATAATCAAACGATCTTATTGCCTCTCCAACGGCTAGATATTCAGAGACTGGTATAAAAGGGATGTTCTTCATTTCTGAAGATGGGGCTTGAAAAAGAGAGAGAGAACAGGGCTATTATCTGAAAAACACTATTCTACATTCCTCTCATCTTCTACTCTCGGACTTTGATATGTAATATTCTTAGAGAGTGATTTATTTGTACTTAAGTGAGTAACATCATCCACTCTTTGAGAGAGTTAGTTTTGAGCTTAAGTGTTTAACAAAATCAGTTCATAGAGTGAACTTAATTGTAATCTTACATTTTGTAAGGGGGAGCATTTAGAAGTTTTCTAAATCTCCATAGGTTGCAAGTTAGCCCGTAAAACTTGCATTTGTAAGGTTTGCAGGTGAACCCGGTGTAAAACCTGTGGGTTGTTAGGTGAACCCGTGCTCGTAAAACCTAAAGTGTAAAGGCTTCTCTTGTGCCCGGTTTAAACAAGAATAGTGGATTGGAAATCTCAGGTGTAGCCTGGGGACTGGATGTAGGTCTGGGTGACCGAACCAGGATAAATTTATGTGTGCATATATTTATACTTGATCATTCTATTTTGCATCACATAGCATACTGACTTGTGCATAGCATTATTTATTATCATCATCACCGAGCACAAGCAGTCTTTCGAAAGGAGTTTAAGTTTTATTCCCTCACCCAATTCACCCCCCCCCCCTCTTGGGTGACAGCCACGAATTTCATGCATAATAGTTGATAAGAAGGATCTGAATTTAGATAAGGCCAATTTAAAATGCAAACTTAAGGCAAACAGAAATGGAAACCTATATACTCTAGACTTGTGTCAACAACTGGAAGAAAAATGTTTAATATCTAGTGATGAGAACAGTTGGCTTTGGCATAAGAGGCTAGCTCATGTTAATTTTACTCAACTTGATATGCTAATTAAAAAGGAGCTAGCTATAGGTATTCCATCCTTTAAGGTAAAGCATGATTTTATTTGTGAATCCTGCCAACAAGGGAAGCAAACAAAGTCCTCGTTTAAAACCAAGAAGAGAGTCTCCACCAGCAGGCCCTTGGAACTAATCCATATGGATTTGGTTGGGCCAGCGAGAGTGAAGAGCTTGGGTGGAAACCTGTATGCTCTAGTGGTGGTGGATGACTATTCAAGGTTCACTTGGACTATGTTTCTTGCCTCTAAGCAAGTGCAGAATGAGAGAGAGCTCAAAATCACAGCCATAAGGACAGACCATGGAGGAGAATTTGAGAACCATAGCTTCTCTGAGCTATGTGAACAAAATGGTATTGAACACAACTTCTCAACTCCTAGAACTCCTCAGCAAAACGGAGTGGTCGAGAGAAAGAACAGGGTTCTGACAGAGATGGCTAGAAGCATGCTCAATGAGAAAGAGGTTTCTCAAGTGTTCTGGGCGGACGCTATGAGCACTGCTTGCTATATCTCTAACAGAGCCTATGTTCGCAAGGGCTTGGACAAGACTCCCTATGAGCTGTACAAAGGGAGGAAGCCCAACATCAGCCACCTCAGAATCTTTGGATCAAAATGCTATGTGCATAACAATGGAAAGGTAAATCTGGGTAAGTTTGATCCAAAAGCTGATGTAGGTATATTCATAGGATATTCCCTTAGGAGTAAAGCATATAGAGTATACAACATGAGAACTAGAGTAGTAGAAGAATCAATGCATGTTGTATTCGATGAAACTCCTACATGGGGACAATCCACAGGAGATGATGAAATACTTAATCTTCCAAAACTACCATCATCTTCTTCACCACCAAAAGAAACACTAGCAAGCAATCTTAAAGAAGAAGATGAACTCAGTGATGAACCTAGAGTGCAGACCGTGCCTGATGAGGCACAGTTGCCAACAGCTAGGGGACATCACAGGGATCATCCTCTTGATCAAGTGCTTGGTGATGTTTCTTCTGGTGTCAGAACCAGAAGGCAAGTTCAAAATGAAGTTGAGTTTGAAGCATTTCTATCTCAAATCGAACCAACTTCAGTTGAACAAGCTCTTAAGGACTGCGACTGGATTATTGCCATGCAGGAAGAGCTAAATCAATTTGAGAGAAGCCAAGTCTGGGAACTAGTCCCAAGGCCGTCTCATCAATCCATAGTGGGGACCAAGTGGGTCTTCAAAAACAAATTGGATGAGACAGGTCAAATTACAAGAAACAAAGCCAGATTAGTAGCCAAAGGATATAACCAAGAAGAAGGCATTGACTATGAAGAAACTATTGCTCCAGTCGCTAGACTTGAAGCAATAAGGATTCTTCTAGCCTTTGCATCCATGAAAGGCTTTAGGTTATATCAAATGGATGTAAAGAGTGCATTTCTTAATGGTTATATTAAAGAAGAGGTATATGTAGAACAACCTCCTGGCTTTGAGGATCACAAGCATCCCAAACATGTGTATAGACTAAAGAAAGCTTTATATGGCCTGAAACAAGCTCCTAGAGCTTGGTATGAGAGACTCAGCAGCTTCCTGCTGGGCAAGGGTTTCTCAAGGGGCAAACTAGATAATACACTGTTTATCCTTCACAAAGATAGAGATATGTTGATTGTCCAAATTTATGTTGATGATATTATTTTTGGGGCAACTAATGAAAAGCTTTGTGAAGATTTCTCTAAGACTATGCAGGGTGAATTTGAAATGTTGATTGGACCAAAATTTATACCTATAAGCATGAGCATTTGATGCTTAATTAGTGTGGTTTATTTGTTATATTTGATCATTATTGATACATTTTCATGTGCATGCTTATGTGTAAATATTTGAAGAATAATAGCCTTATTACTTGTATTTTGTGAAACCAAGGGTATTTTGGTCATTTTGACTATGTGATGTGTTTGTCATGTAGGGGGGGTCCCAAGTGGGCCCCACACACCCTTGGTGGAGCTTCAGTGGAGATAACTTGACAAGGAGGAAGGCTAGATGACAAGTACTCAAAGTCACATCCGGAAGCAAAGTTACATCCGGAAGTTGAGCCACTTGAGGAAGGGAACTTACATCCGGAAGCGGATGCACATCCGGAAGTGAATGCTCTTGAGCTTGCTCTGGGCATCCTGAGCTTAAACCCATCAGTCAGCGAGTACAAGAGTCAGACTGCACAATGTTCAGAAATGTCAGGTACTTTTCAGAAGTCTTTTGTGCAGAGTAAATTTAAGGCAAAGTCAGCCCTGCAGCTTGAAGGTACTTGGGGAGCATCTTTCCAAATGAGGCAAAATTGGCGCCAAGGTCAAATTCAAATCTGGAGGCCTCATTAAGGGCAATTTTGGAAGCACAATCACTTGGAGAAAAAGGAGGAACCTTTAGAAATGCATGGAGATGAGATCTAGTCCACATTCATCCCTACCTTTCACCAAATACCAAAAATACCCTTTGGGCGATAATTCCAAAGTTACTCACCAATATAAAAGCTAAAATGCCACAAACTCTAACTAACTTTTCTCACTCTCAACTTTTACTTTCTCTCTCCTCTAACAAACTCTCTCAACTCCATCTTCATCTTCTTCATCTCTTTTACTTCGCAAACCTCCGCCATGTCCAGAATCTCACACCTACTTTCATCCGCCTCCATCTCCATGTCAGGCTAGATCGCCTAGCCTTCTTCTCCAAGGAAATGTGCTTGTAGAATCAACATTTGGCTTCATATGCTTGTAATTTGCTCTTTTAGGTTTCAAGCTAGATGTATATTTTTGCCTATGTAATGACCTTGATCTAGGCTTGTATAGGTTAGAACACCTTGAATTAGGTGTTTTACTTCATTTTAGCTTGAGATCTCTCTTTTAGGTTAAGGACATGAAAACCGAGGCTTAATTCTTGTAGTTTCATACATGTATGTGTGTGTAATTAGCTCCTCTTACATTTGTGGAATGAATTTGTTTCTTAAGTGCTATAGATTTGGTACTTAATGTTGCTTAGGTATGTTCTTGGCTTGAAGGAGCTTAAGCCTTAATTGAATTAGTTAAACTCTTGTAGACTTCTTTGATTAAAGAGATCTTGAGAATTTAACTAGTTTATATTAAGAAGAACAAGTATATGAAGTCCGATTAAACGTAAGCACAGAATACTTGGGGAAGGAGGTACCTTCTATTCCATACTTTCACACTTTTAATTCTGTTAGTTGAAGTTTTTACTAGTTTTAATTAGTCTTAGATATAAAGCCTGCACACAACCTGTTTGATAATTTGCTTAACTTGCGATTATTTGACTCAAGCAAGAGATAAAACCAAACTGTGAATTGACCTAGGACTTGCTGCTAACTACTGTAGTTTAATTCTAGTTTTATTTGTTTTAGCTCTTTTTAGACGACGAAAAAGAGGTAAAATCAAATTGGCGCCGTTGCCGGTTTGGTTGAATTCTTTATTGTCTTAGGTTTTTAGTTACCTTTTCTTAGTTTTTGTTGTAGGTGATTTTTAGTTGTAGGTTGTGAGAATACTTCTGATTTGTTCTGAACATATCTGTGCTATTTGTTGCTTAATTGGCTGCTCTAGTTAGCCAAACTGTTGTTAGGAAATTGTTCAGAGTTTTGCTGGAAATTGTGTTTGCTGTTCTGGACTGGATATATTCTGTTTGTACTGGTGGTTTTGTCTTTGGTTTTGCTAGATTTTCTGGATTTTGCTGTATATTCTGCTGGTATTTGTGGTGGTCTTGCTGATTTGTGTTGCAGAGACTAATTGCTTGACTGTTTTGTTCACTTTGCATATAGTTGCACTTAGTGACTTGCATGAACCCTACCACATCACTAGTGCCATTGGATAGAGAGATTAATAAGACTCTGAGAGAACTTAAGAAAAAGAAAAAGCACGAGAAACAAGCTAGTAAGCAACCTATAGGATCCACATCAAATCCACACAATTCATCTGTAGCGTCTAATAACACACTCCTAGACCAGCATTTCATTATGGCAGAACGACAAGAGGACCATAGAGAACATGAGCGTGAGGCGAGAGCTTATGACCATGAGCGTGAGAGACGTGATAGGCGAGAGCAAGAGGATGAACATCATTTTGAGGGGGGTAGGCAACTGCATGATGATGATAGACCTATGCGAGAGTTCACTCAGTCAAATGCATCATTTGCACCTCAAGGTTTTTATGCTTATCCCGCTAACTTTGAGATCAAGGGATCTCTTCTTGCTCATCTGCCTAAGTTTACAGGTTTTCCGCATGAGGATGCTCACACACACTTGCTTGGCCTCTACCATACTTGCTCCTCCATGAAGCCACCTAATGCCGACCTGGATGATGTTCTGTTGAGAGTGTTCCAGTTCTCCTTGGAAGGAAAAGCCAAGGAGTGGCTCTTGAACCTTCCTACTCATTATGCCACTCTTTCATGGGAGCAACTGAAGAAGGTGTTTTTAGACCGCTATTTTCTAGTCTCAAAGATATCAAAGTTGCGGAAAGACATCACAGGTGTTCAACAATTTTCTCAGGAGACATTCTATGAATATTGGAGCCGGTTCAACACCTTGGTGAACTCGTGTCCTAACCACAATATTTCCAAAGGCAATTTGGTGCAATACTTTTATGATGGACTGGTGCCTCAACTCAAGATGAGTGTCGATGCTGCTTCTAATGGCTCACTTTTCAACTTATCCGCCAATGAAGGATGGAACTTATTTTCTACCATGGCCTCTAATCACCAGAACTTTTATGGCCGTGATGCTCTGTATGGTGCTGCGCCAAAGGTTGCTTCCGTGAGTAGTGATGACAAGCTGTACAATTCTATTGAGAGGCTGACCGAGAGCCTCAGCAGGATGGATGGACGCTTTGTGCAGCCTACTTCTTGTGTTGATGATTCTATGGCCTTGGTGGCCTCATCTTGTGATCACTGTGGCTCGCCGATGCACCTATCCTCAGACTGTCCATCCCAAGCGGAAGTGGCGGCCCTGTATAACAATGTTAGGCCTCAAGCCAAATATGATCCTTACTCTTCCACGTACAATCCGGGATGGAGGGACCGCCCGAACTTCAAGTGGGGGGAGGTTCAAACCAAGCTACAAACTCCAGCTCCTTCCAACCTCAGCAACAGCTTAAGTGGGGGGGAGGCAACTTTCAAGCCTCTAATGCTTATCCCTCACAACAAGGCTATGGATCATACCAAGGGAGGTCTAATCCTAATGCCCAAGGATACAGGCCGAGTCATCAAGAAAATGTTCCTCCTCCATTTATGAAAAATGATAATCCAGCTCATGCTCCACGTAACAACATGGTGGGATCTCAATCCTATGATCCTTCATCTAGCTCGTTGATATCTCAGCCAGACATGATGGACCAAGTGATCTCAAGTGTAATGGCGAAGGTTAATGAAAACTTTAAGAAGCAGCAGGAAGATTTTACCACCTTAATTTCTCAGTTGTTGAACAATAGAGCTGAGCAGGACGCAAAGAAAGGAGGATTACCGTCTAATGTGGTGATTAATCCTCAAAACATTCATTCTATGAACCTGAGAAGTGGACGGAAATATGGTGATGCTTACGAATATGAGGAAGAGGAGGAGTCACAGCTGCCTTGTGAGGCCGAGCAGAATGTATTGATTAAGGGAGGTGATACTAGCCTCCGGAATGATTTTGTTGGTAACCAGATGCATGGAGAGGCTGTATTTAACCTTCCTCTAGATGAACTACTTGATGAGGCCGAAAGCCTGACTAAGGAAAGTGATAAAGCTGAGAGCTCAAAGGAGGATAAGAGGAAGGAAATTGCAAGAGGGAAGCTCAAAGTCGGAGACTCTTCTTCTCAAGAACCTACTCAACAAAAAGATGAGTCTCCTAAAGGTAAGCCTCTTGACCCTAAACATTTACCATTTCCTAACTCGTATGCTTTAGTTAAGAAACCACATGATGATGAGTTAGAAAAGGAAATGCTCAACTTATTTTCTAAGCTTGAAGTGAATGTACCTATGCTTGTACTGTTAAAGCAAATGCCTAAATATGCCAAATTTTTAAAGGAACTGTGCACTAACAAGAGAGTTGGTAATGCAAGTAACAAAGTTCAATTAAGGACTAATGTTTCGTCTCTTTTGAAAGGGCATTTACCCTCTAAGTGTGGAGATCCAGGGTCTTTCACCATCCCATGTCAAATAGGAAAACTTAGCTTTGGGAAAGCACTGCTTGATCTAGGGGCCACCATTAATGTGATGCCTAAGGCAACCTACTTGGCACTAGGGTTGAAGAATTTAAGTGAAACTAGTGTTGTGATTCAATTAGCGGATAGGTCCATAAAGAAACCCTTTGACTTTATAGAAGATATTCTAGTGAGGGTTAGGGAACTAGTTTTCCCAGTGGATTTTTATGTGCTTGATATGACAAGTAACACTAGTATGGATGATTCTTTAATCTTAGGAAGACCATTTATGAAGACTACTAAGATGGTGATTAGCCTAGAAGGGGGTTTGTTACAATGCAAGTGGGAAATCAGATAATAAGTTTTGATGTAGGCAAAGCTATGAGACACCCCCATGAGAACTATTCCCTCTTAGGTTTGAGTGTGGTGGATTCCTTGATGCATGTAATCTATGATGAGCATGTAAATTCTTTTAAGCTGAATATGTTTGATTTGGTTGATACTCATATGTGCTATCATGATTCTTGTGCTAGTTTGATTGATAATACATGCTTGCATAATGTTCCTAACGATTCATCTAGCATAGGAAGTTCAGTGACAGAATTCATGGATTCATTGCATGTGCACTATAATTTTGATGATGATTGCACGTCTATTTCTTCTCTGTCAAGCTACAACCCCTTGGAAGAGGGAGGTTTGTTTAATTTTGTAGAACAGGAGAATGGAGGTTGTGAATTCACCAAGGAAATTGAGAAATCAAGTGCACAAGAGTTTGACCATGAAGAGTATGAAGCTTTAAAGAGAGGCCGATTACACAAGCTGAGAGAGAAGATCTATCTGAAAGAGCATGTGCTCACTGACGAACAGCATGTTTCTACCCTAAGCGGAAGTGGTGATGAGAACTTGGATATTAGTTCTGAGGGCTTGAACTTTGAGAGGCCGAATTGTTGTGATGAGTTGCCAGACTTTGATGATGATCCCTATGAGCCTCAAGTGCTACAAGTTGAGATGCATACTTTGGTTCCGTCTATTATTGAGCCACCTACTTTGGAGCTGAAACCTTTGCCACCCAATCTTAAATACGCCTACTTGCTTGATGAGGAGAAGCTCCCAGTGATTGTTTCTAGTGCTTTGTCTTCTCTTGAGGAAGGGAAGTTGTTAGAGGTGCTCAGACATTACAAAGGGGCCATTGGGTGGACTCTAGCCAATCTTCCTGGCATGAGTCCTGTAACTTGCATGCACCGGATTTTACTTAATGACGATGCCAAACCGGTGAGGCAACCACAGAGGAGGCTCAACCCCTTGATACTTGAGGTTGTGAAAAAGGAGGTAGAAAAGCTCTTAAGTGCTGGAATCATATACCCGATCAGCGATAGTGAATGGGTGAGTCCCATCCATGTGGTGCCGAAGAAGAGTGGGCTGACTGTGGTCAAGAATGATAAGGAAGAGCTGGTTCCAACTCGGGTTCAGAACTCTTGGAGGGTCTGCATTGATTATCGGAAGCTGAATGACTCCACAAGAAAAGACCACTTCCCATTGCCATTTATTGATCAGATGTTGGAAAGACTAGCTGGCAAGTCACACTATTGTTTTCTGGATGGTTTCTCAGGAAACTTCCAAGTTCCCATAGCACCAGAGGACCAAGAAAAGACGACCTTTACCTGTCCATTTGGGACCTTCGCCTACAGGAGAATGCCTTTTGGTCTGTGCATTGCTCCAGGAACCTTTCAACGTTGTATGATGAGCATTTTCAATGACTTGCTGGAGGATGGCATCGAGGTGTTTATGGATGATTTCTCCCTCTATGGAGATAGTTTTGATGCTTGCTTGGTCAATCTTGAGAAAGCTTTGGGTAGATGTGTGGAGAAAGGTTTGGTACTTAACTATGAGAAGTGTCATTTCATGGTAGATAAGGGCATAGTTTTGGGACATTTAGTCTCAAAGGAGGGCATTCAGGTTGACAAAGCCAAGGTTGAGGTAATATCGTCTCTACCCTTTCCTACCTGCTTGAAAGAGTTGAGATCCTTTCTTGGACATGTAGGCTTTTATAGAAGATTTATCAAGGGCTTTAGCCAAATTGCTGCTCCTTTATCTCATCTACTTCAAAAAGAGGCCGAGTTTGACTTCTCTAGTGCTTGTAAGGAAGCCTTTGTTGAGTTGAAGTCAAGGCTTATCTCTCCTCCTATCTTGGTTGCACCTAATTGGGAGTTTCCTTTTGAGCTATCATGCGATGCTTCCCAACGAGGCCTTGGGAGCTATGCTCGGCCAGCGACATGATTCCTTGCCGAGGGTGATTGCTTATGCATCTAAGACTTTGGATAGAGCTCAAAGGAATTATACAACAACTGAAAAAGAATTATTTGCCATTGTCTTTGGTCTAGACAAATTTCGGCAATACTTACTCCATTCTAAAGTAATTATATTCACAGATCATGCAGTTGTCCGATATTTGTTATCTAAGCCACAAACAAAGCCCAGGCTCTTGAGATGGGTGTTGTTGCTACAAGAGTTTGAGGTGGAGATTAAGGACAGGGCTGGAAGAGAGAACCTAATAGCTGATCACTTGAGCAGATTGCCAATAGATGTGGAAGGTGTTGATGATTCTTCTCTTGTTTGTGACACCTTTCCAGATGCTTTATTGTGTGCCTTGAATGCCAAGAAGGATCCCTGGTATGCTCATCTTGTGAACTATTTGGTTGCTGAAGTCACTTCACCTTCTTTGAACAAGCATCAAGTTCAAAAGTTGAAAAGAGATGCTGGTTATTATGTTTGGGATGAGCCGCACTTGTGGAGGTTATGTAATGATCAAATAATCAGGAAGTGTGTGCAAGATGATGAAGTCCCATCGATCCTGGAGTTTTGTCATTCGCTAGCTTGTGGAGGACACTTTGGTGCTAAAAAGACTTCGAGGAAGATCTTGGAGGCCGGTTTCTATTGGCCTACCCTATTTAAGGACGCTTATGAGTATTGCAAGTCTTGTGATAAGTGCCAAAGGTTTGGAAGCTTAGGGAAGAGACAGGAGATGCCTCAAGTGCCGATGTTGTATTGTGATCCTTTTGATGTTTGGGGTATAGACTTCATGGGACCTTTTCCCCCATCCAACGGATACACATATATT
The DNA here is from genome assembly GCA_029929735.1 of Mimosa pudica. Taxonomy (NCBI): domain Eukaryota; kingdom Viridiplantae; phylum Streptophyta; class Magnoliopsida; order Fabales; family Fabaceae; genus Mimosa; species Mimosa pudica. Next base: position 15,950,598 of record JAKELP010000018.1, on the reverse strand, counting down.
CTGCTGGCGGTGGATTACCTATCTAGGTGGGTGGAAGCTGTGCCAACCAGGGCTAATGATGCAAGAGCCGTGTTGAAATTTCTGAAGTCTAATATCTTTTGCCGGTTTGGAGTTCCTAAAGCTTTGGTGAGTGATCAAGGTTCTCATTTTTGTAACAAGCTCATGACTTCATTGCTCAGCCAATTTGGGGTGAATCACAAGGTTTCTACACCTTACCACCCCCAAACCAATGGAGAAGCCGAGGTGAGCAATAGACAGATCAAAAACATCCTTGAGCGTATTGTGAAACCCAGTAGGAAGGATTGGAGCTTGAGACTTGAAGAAGCTCTCTGGGCATATAGGACTTCATTTAAGACTCCTATTGGCATGTCTCCTTATCGGCTCATATATGGAAAAGCTTGTCATTTACCAGTTGAGCTGCAGCATAAGTCTTATTGGGCAGTTAAATCTTGTATTGAAGATATGGATGCTGCTGCTCAAGAGAGGCAATTGACTCTGAGTGAGCTTGAGGAGCTGAGGAATGAAGCTTTTGAGAACTCAAGGATTTTGAAAGAGAAGACAAAGGCCATTCATGACAGCGGCATTCTGAGGAAGCAGTTCAAGGAGGGAGATCTTGTCTTGTGCTATAGGGTAAGATTCAAATTCTGTGGAGGAGGCAAGCTTAAGGATAAGTGGCAGGGACCTTATGAAGTGCTCAAGTCTTATGACTTTGGAATGGTTGAGATTAAGGATCTCAAAGATGGTCGTGTCTACCGAGTCAACGGCCACTTGCTCAAGCTATATAAAGAGAACTTCAAACCACCATAGAAGGTTGTCTCTTTCCTTTCCTCACTTATTCTCTTATTGCAAATTTTTATTTGTGGGGGAAGGTATTAGAATAAAGAAATATAGGATTTTGCTTTTGTGTTTAGGATTTTGTTTAGGATAGTTAGGTTGTTAAAATTTTCACTAGCGCTGGGGAGTGCCTATTTGCTTCAGGAAGTGTCACTAGGAAATAGAGGATCTTGCATCCGGAAGTGTTTTTGCTTCCGGAAGCTCTCACTTAGACTTTGCTACTTAAGATCAGATGGTGTCCATTTTGCTTTCCCTAGGGATGCGTTCTTGCTTCCACAAGCGTCAGTGCATCCGGAAACATTTTTGCTTCCGGTAGCATGTTTGCTTCCGCTAGGGTGAAACTTAGAATCTGAACCAGAGTGACTTCCTATAGCCATTTTGCTTCCGGAAGCCTAGTGATTTGAGTTTAAATCCAGTTAGGCTTCCTGAACGTAAGTGAGAAAAAAAAAGTATTATTAGGTTGTGTTTAGTGTAGTCTTGTGAATAATACATATGGGCCATTTGTATGTTTGAACTGCTCTGCCTTTTATGTTGCTTCCTTGCCTTTAAAATACATCTTCCTACTTGATTTGATTGGTCCATTGAGGACAATGCATGCTTTAAGTGTGAGGGAGGTGTATTATGTGTTTAAAAGTGGTTTATTTCAAAGCTCACACACTTAATTTTTGGACTTCATTGGCATAATTTTCTAAAACAATATTGACTTGATTATGGCTCTTGAAAGCAAATGGAATTGTCCTCTAGTGTGTAAGTAGAATTCTTGGAATGATTACTTAGGGCATTGCATGGGGCACTTTTAAGGTATAAAGAGGGTGTAAGTTTCCCATTTAACTTTTCTTAGGGAGGAAGTGACTAATTAGAGTAAGCCATAAACGTGAGAAGCCTTCAACCGAATTGAGTGGGCTAATAGTTACTTGACCTCCTAGAACTTGTCCTAGCTCTTGTTCAAGATCACAATGCATGGCATGATTGAAAATGAAAGGGGCGTTTCTTTCTAAACCCTCATGACCCAAACACTAAGCCAACTAAATATTATCCTTTGATTAACCCCTTTGGGCCATTCGCTTTTCTTTTCTATCACCTTGACCAATGTATGAATAAGTGACTATAGCATATGCTTGCATTTATATTAGTGTTGTATTGTTGTATCTAGTGTAAAACATGCTATATTGTGAGAAATAAAAGATGGCCGAGAGCCACATTGAAAAGAGAGAAAAGAGAGATGGCCAAAGGCCAAGAAAAACAAAAGAAATAAAAAAAAAAGAGAGAGAGGCCGAAGGCCTGAGAAAAATAATATGAAAGCACAAAGTGCTTATATATGATATGCCAAAGGCATGAGAGAAGAAAATAAGAGAAAAGCACAAAGTGCTTGAAACAAAAAAGAGATTTAGCATGTTTAGTGGAATTGTATTCATTGTATTGCATGCATATGTGGTGGTAACTTGTTTATATCATTGGTCATTCACTACTTTCCATCATTCATCATTCATTATTAGTCTTCCATTCAACCCCTTAAGTCCCCCAGATTTGGTTGTGTCATGCATAATAATGGGTGGAGAACTTAGAGCTATTACAAGCCTATGGTGATGGTCAAGTGCATTGAGCCAAAGAGTGATCACAAGTCCCTAGTTAGGCATTTTTCCTAACTTGAGTGAATGAGTTAAACACTTTATCCGGTGAGGAAAAATCTCAATTGGCACTCCTCCCTAATTCTAGTTGATTGTTAAACTTGCATTCACTTTGTATTCTTAGATTTGGCCCATGCGATGCTTTAGGGAAAGGTTCAAGAAGATCAACTTGTATGCTATGACAATTCCAAGTGCTTTCACTATGCTTAATGATTAAGTTAGTCTTTTATATAACTTTGCCCGGAGTGCAAAGATTAAGTGTGGGGGATTTGATTGGACCAAAATTTATACCTATAAGCATGAGCATTTGATGCTTAATTAGTGTGGTTTATTTGTTATATTTGATCATTATTAATACATTTTCATGTGCATGCTCATGTGTAAATATTTGAAGAATAATAGTCTTATTACTTGTATTTTGTGAAACCAAGGGTATTTTGGTCCTTTTGACTATGTGATGTGTTTGTCATGTAGGGGGGCGTCCCAAGTGGGCCCCACACACCCTTGGTGGAGCTTCAGTGGAGATAACTTGGCAAGGAGGAAGGCTAGATGGCAAGTACTCAAAGTCACATCCGGAAGCAAAGTTACATCCGGAAGTTGAGCCACTTGAGGAAGGGAACTTACATCCGGAAGCGGATGCACATCCGGAAGTGAATGCTCTTGAGCTTGCTCTGGGCATCCTGAGCTTAAACCCATCAGTCAGCGAGTACAAGAGTCAGACTGCACAATGTTCAGAAATGTCAGGTACTTTTCAGAAGTCTTTTGTGCAGAGTAAATTTAAGGCAAAGTCAGCCCTGCAGCTTGAAGGTACTTGGGGAGCATCTTTCCAAATGAGGCAAAATTGGCGCCAAGGTCAAATTCAAATCTGGAGGCCTCATTAAGGGCAATTTTGGAAGCACAATCACTTGGAGAAAAAGGAGGAACCTTTAGAAATGCATGGAGATGAGATCTAGTCCACATTCATCCCTACCTTTCACCAAATACCAAAAATACCCTTTGGGCGATAATTCCAAAGTTACTCACCAATATAAAAGCTAAAATGCCACAAACTCTAACTAACTTTTCTCACTCTCAACTTTTACTTTCTCTCTCCTCTAACAAACTCTCTCAACTCCATCTTCATCTTCTTCATCTCTTTTACTTTGCAAACCTCCGCCATGTCCAGAACCTCACACCTACTTTCATCCGCCTCCATCTCCATGTCAGGCTAGATCGCCTAGCCTTCTTCTCCAAGGAAATGTGCTTGTAGAATCAACATTTGGCTTCATATGCTTGTAATTTGCTCTTTTAGGTTTCAAGCTAGATGTATATTTTTGCCTATGTAATGACCTTGATCTAGGCTTGTATAGGTTAGAACACCTTGAATTAGGTGTTTTACTTCATTTTAGCTTGAGATCTCTCTTTTAGGTTAAGGACATGAAAACTGAGGCTTAATTCTTGTAGTTTCATACATGTATGTGTGTGTAATTAGCTCCTCTTACATTTGTGGAATGAATTTGTTTCTTAAGTGCTATAGATTTGGTACTTAATGTTGCTTAGGTATGTTCTTGGCTTGAAGGAGCTTAAGCCTTAATTGAATTAGTTAAACTCTTGTAGACTTCTTTGATTAAAGAGATCTTGAGAATTTAACTAGTTTATATTAAGAAGAACAAGTATATGAAGTCCGATTAAACGTAAGCACAGAATACTTGGGGAAGGAGGTACCTTCTATTCCATACTTTCACACTTTTAATTCTGTTAGTTGAAGTTTTTACTAGTTTTAATTAGTCTTAGATATAAAGCCTGCACACAACCTGTTTGATAATTTGCTTAACTTGCGATTATTTGACTTAAGCAAGAGATAAAACCAAACTGTGAATTGACCTAGGAATGATAGGTTCCCTCCTATACTTAACGGCAAGCAGGCCTGACATTCAATTTAGTGTAGGCATGTGTGCTAGATTTCAAGCCAACCCCAAGGAGTCACACTTAACATGTGTTAAACGCATTCTGAGATACCTTGAGGGAACACAAGAACTTGGTCTTTGGTATCCCAGAGTAACCAAGAGTTCTTGTGGACTTATTCTGACTCTGACCATGCAGGTTATAAGACTGATAGAAAGAGCACCAGTGGACAATGCGCCTTCCTTGGTGGTTGTCTGGTGTCTTGGGCCAGCAAGAAGCAAACCTGCGTGTCATTATCATCCACTGAGGCAGAATACATTGCTGCTGCAAGCTGTTGTGCTCAAGTGCTGTGGCTGAAGAACCAACTGAGAGACCTTGGCTTGGAGTTCCCTGAGGCACCCATCCTCTGTGACAACACAAGCACAATCAGCCTTGCCAAGAATCCGGTTCAGCACACAAGGACAAAGCACATTGATGTCAGACATCACTTTATCAGAGACCATGTTCAAAAGAAGGATGTCAAAGTGCAATTTGTCCCCACTCAACAACAGCTTGCTGATATCTTCACCATTTTTGCTTTTTTAGTTAGTCGTATCATGGTTATCTCGCTAACTAATTAGGTGATATGTTTTCATGCTCAGATATTTGTGAAGTACTTGTGGACAAATTATGTGAGGTGGCCATTGGATGAGTTGGACAGATCATGTGAGTTTATTTTGATACATGTGAGTTTATGGTTAGGCATATCTGGCTATGGAAAGTCTAATTTGACAGTACTTCTCCTATATTATTCACAACATGTATCTACCTTCCGTGGATGCCTATTATGGCATGTATCATTCAAAATGTTTAATACCTGATATTATCTTTCTATGTTGGACATTTTTCCTGCATTGGTGTTGCCATCTGACTTGGACTTGATTTGAACTCATTCAAGTCTTGTGTTTTAATTCTGATGCTTCATTTCTTTCACCTGCAGAATTGTTGTCTATTGATAGAAGCAGCTTCTATTATTTTACATCACTTGGAATGGTGACACTTTATGGCTTGACTTCTTTTCATCGTCCCTATGTATGGAGTATTTGCATTCATTATATTATGCAGCTTGAATTACATTGTTGTCTCTGGTGGCTATGATAATTAGTTAAAACCTTGTGTCATTTTCAGAAGCTGTATACTATATATGTTTGCTTTATCATGCCACAACTTCAATTTATATCTCTTTTTTGTTATTTCTTCCGATTTCAATTTTGGTCTTGCAGTACCTGTCACGCCTGTCAACTTTAGCTTCCACATTCCTTAAAACCTGATAACTAATTTTTTGGATAAAAAATTTCTTATATATATATCCTTAGCTTTAAAGATGAAAGATGGTATCTTCAAAAATTAGACAGTCATGTACTATATGTCTGTTTTATCATGCCACAACTTCAATTTGTATCTAATTTTTGTTTTTTCCTCCGATTTCAATTTTGGTTTTGCGGTACCTGTCATGCCTGTCAACTTCAGCATCCACAATCCTTAAACCTTTCTTTGTTACTGACATGTTTCCTTCATTCTTAAGCTGCAAATTCCAGTTTATTTTGGTCATTTCTCTTAGGCATAACACATGCTTAATGGTTTGTTTGAAAGTAATAAAAAATGGTAGTAGTTAAAGTTTCAATTCCATCTCTACTATAAGTAAAATCTTCCCTCAATTGATGTTTTGACTTCCTTCCTCTGCCGTATCCCGTACAAAAGGAAACTGAAATTTTGCGATTTGGGGGGAGGGGGATTGGTGGCACAGCTAGAAATAATACCATTACAAATATTCCTTTTTGACTTTTAGTATAGACATGTTCCTTCATGTTTCTCAATTAGTAATATTATGTTCGTTTTTTAGAACTGTTCACTCATGAATGAGAATTTGAGACATGTTTTGAACAAACTAATGTGAATTCAGAGAGTTTAATGTTGAAGGATTTTTTTTGTTAATGATTTGTTGTCTTACTGTACTATATGTGAGAGAAATAAGATATTTTCTTAATATAAATCTGTCCACTCAAGATAACTTTAAATTGCTTTTTAAAATATGCTTCCTTCATCAGTTCATTGTTAACGAGAATATCTTTCACTCTTGTACTATTGCTAATGATGTGATTTTGCGTGTGCATTCATGAACACCTTACTTTTGTCTCTATCAAAGGTTTGTTACTTCTGAAGGTGCATGTATTATTAAACTTTCAATGGTTTGTTTTGTACAGCTCTTCAAACCATGGTTTGGAAACTTCAGATCACGTCTTCATATGCTATAACAATCATGCTCTTAGTCAGGGGGGTTTGCTTTTGTACTTTTCAATCCTCCCTCATCTGCATTTTTTGTCCTCTTATATGCCTTGATTATCTTTTGAGGAATGATCCAGATCGATTTTGTGTTATTTAATGGAGCGCTATTAGGATTGTATTACTTTGGTGTTCATCTTGGCTACTTGGCTGAAGCAGTGAATTTTGTGTCAAAATGTCTGATTACTTTACAGCCTTGATGATTTTGCTCAATGATATGGCCATCAGAGGTTGCATTTCTTTCTTAGCAAAGTATGATAAATTGGGATAGAATCACCTTAAATATATTTTTGCGTAAGATATCATTTAACATAAATGTACTTGGCAAGCTATCCTGTCAGGAAAAGTAGGAAAAGAGAGACTTAGACCTCTCCAGATTTTTTTGCGTAACCAAGTTGTCCAACATTTATTGGCTGTAGTTTCTTTTTCTTTGTATTATTACTTTATTTATGTCAAGGCAATGTGTCAGATCATTTGTCCCTCCTTGACTCCAATTTGGCCTGAAGGCACTGCTTCCTCTACTATAAAGATTTTTCTTATACATTCTTCTGATGCTTGAGTTGCTCCAGCATGAAATGAATTTTCTCATATACTTATTGTTGAATTAATGTTCATGTAACATATGTTCTTTATTAAGGTATAATTTTGTTAGTCCTCGGATTCCCAGTAGATTCAAATCTTATTTTATAGATGTCAGCTCTGTCCTGCAGCTTTCTCCTGAATTATTTGTTTGCTCACCAATATATCTTCTTTAGGATATTAATAATGGAGTTTGTTATGATTGCCAGCATTTGGTTGGGCATGCATAACAACTGACACGATAACTGGTATCAATTCAATTTATGATGGATTTGCCCCTTCATTGGAGTAATGGTAGCTGCATTTGTGTTCTAAGCTTTGTGTGCCCCACTAGTGCCACTTGCGAAGCAGAATAAAGCCGGAAGAGCCCTGGCCCCTGGTTGATTTGGTTGTGATAGTTTTGTATAAGCTCCAAGTTTATCCATGGGGACCTTCTTTTCTTCAATTGTTCCTCCCTTCTCACCTTGATGAGATATCTCTACAATCTTTTGTTTATTTTTTCATGAAAATAATTTTCCTATTTTATTACAATTTCCTTTTAACCTTTTAATCAATTTTCACTTGCAAGTATTTTCTTTCATGCAACGCACGGGAGTTCTTGCTCACTATACTTAAAAACTCAAAGTAGTTTTTTGTTATCACTATTCACTCTACTGTTGTTAACACTGTAGCTTTGTTCTAATTCCTCTCACAACAAAATGTCAACTGATGTCAAATAATACTGTTTTGGTGTCTTGTAAAATGAACAGTTCTTCCTACAAAAATATTTTCGGGCATTTCATAGAGGGTCCCACCCATTTTTTTTCTTCCCTTGTCTCACTCCATAACTGTTGGAATTATGTTTTTAATATTAGTATTTCCTATTAGTAGAATCTTAATCTTAGTCATAATTAGGAATCATATGAATTAGGGAAATAAATGTTGGAGAGAATCAGGATCAAATCTCTTTTATTTTATTTATCAAGCAAATCCCTATAATCATGGGATAGATTGAGTTTCTTGTACTATATAATGGGAGTTAATAGTAAGAGAAATGTATCAGACTTTACCAATCCTTTTTGTGTTCCACATGACATCAGAGCTAGGTTTAGTTTAGTCTGATCCCTAGGCAGTATAAGTTGCCTTTGTATTCACAACCTTCACACAACCTTAAGACCTGAAGCATCGACCCAAATAGGAGTATGGTACAGGCAGACTTGGAGGATCGACCCAACAAGGAGTACGGTCCAGGCAGACTTGAAGGACTAACTCGGAAGAAGGAGTACGACCCAGGCATTATTGAAGAGCATAGTACGATGGGATGGTCATTCCCCACGTACATGCGTATGTGAATTGCGATGGGATGGTCATTCCCCACGCATAAGTGTTTTGTTAGTGAGATGGTCATTCCTCACATGTTGTTTTCGATGGGACGGTCATTCCCCACGTAATTGAAAAAAAATATTGCCTGTAGTTGAAGAATAAAGTTGTAACCAAGTTGGACCATAGTCCAACTTGAGGGGGAGTGTTGGAATTATGTTTTTAATAATAGTATTTCCTATTAGTAGAATCTTAATCTTAGTCATAATTAGGAATCATATGAATTAGGGAAAATAAATGTTGGAGAGAATCAGGATCAAATCTCTTTTATTTTATGTATCAAGCAAATCCCTATAATCATGGGATAGGTTGAGTTTCTTGTACTATATAATGGGAGTTAATAGTAAGAGAAATGTATCAGAGTTTACCAATCCTTTTTGTGTTCCCACAATAACCTAACCCAGTCCTCGCTTATCAAGCTTTTCTCTCTCTCTCAGACTCTCACTGACAGCATCGTCTCTTCCCAAACGACTCCGCCACTCTCCATTTCCACCCTACTCCCAAGGTTCCCTTGTTTTCCATCCCGTACATTTCTGGGAAAAACTATATGTCTTTGCTTAGATCTCATCAATCTTAACCTCTCCTCTCCGAGACCACCTAAAACATCATGCCCATGGTTGAGTACATGCCATATCTATCTCTCTCCATTTTCTAACTATGCATGTTTTTGCGTGTTCTTCACTTTCGTCTGTTTCTGATTTATAAATTGCTCTCTGTTGTTTTAATGCTGTGGGTTCATCTAAATTGATTGACTGATCTATTCAAAGCTTTAGCAAAGGCTCTATCCACTACAAGTTTTTTCTTTTTTCATTTGCCTTATTCTTTTGTTGCTTCGTATAGATTGGTTTTCCTTTTCACTATTTTTCTGTTTCCAAAGCAAAATGTTGGTATAGATTCTCTGATTCTCTTTCCATGTGTTTTTGCTGTGCCAGCCTTTGTGTACTATGGCCACAAAGCTATGACCATTATTGGCCAGAGAAGAATTCTTATCTCTTGCTCCATTCATTATCCAAGAAGTAGCCCATATGTAATCACCATCGCTCATTTCAATATGATTTTTCTTATCTATGTTCTTATTTTTTTAGCAGGTTTTCTAAAAGCAATATATACATATATTATATAATATGCAGATGTGGCTTGGATTGATTGAGAAAGCTAAAGCTGGGGAGGTGTTGATGTTTTTCAGACTTATGTCTTCTAGAACTTGGAGTGTTAATATTTTTTCCTCAAACTTTTCTAATGGTCCCTATGTCTGCGCTTAATGGAACTTGGGGTATTAATTTTTTTTTTTTTCAGCTAACTTATTTGAGTGGTTTTGCACTGTTTTTTTGTTGTTGTTTGAAACACCAAATTAGCTTTCAAAATTCCATGTTAGATAAATAACTCTTCCCTTATTAGCCTTACCTTTGTGTTCATTAGTTGAAGACGCCACAGTCCTTGAAACGTTTCATAATTTATATTTTCATCACCACCAAAGTTAGAATAAATATTCACAAGTTTTAATTCACCATATGCTTGCTTAAAGAAGGCAGTACATCTAAATACTGATGGGATAGTTATATATGTATAGTACTAATTAATTAGAGGCTAGATGCTGTTTAATTATAAGCTAATTAAGGTGACGACGCAAGAGCTTGGAAAAGTTGCTAGAAATCACTATCTGAAAGACACCCTATGTTTACAAATAGACACTACATGTCAAATACAATTCAATCAATCAGACATCATCTTGTCTAAATACATAAACTACTTCATCAAACAATCTATTTGAGCGAGCTCGACATATATACTTATACATGCACCCTGAATATAGTGAGTTATATATATATATCAGTTGCCTGATTAGGATCTGAGGAATAATTAACTTTGATTTCATGCCCTGTATCTTGACCATATTCAGACTGATCATGCTGCTGTATGTGGTGTTTTAGTTGAATCTTAATCTAACTCTCTTAGTGACTATTCCAGGTAGCCACTGGAGATGGGATGGCTATGGCACACCGATCTCAAGCTGTGATTTCCAACATGGAATAAGTAGATCATTTTGCAGAAATGAAAATGTTTGTTTTACTATTTTGTTGATTGTGCACGTGGATGAGCACTCAATGTATAGAATTCTGATATTGTGTTTCTCTTTATGATTGGCTCAGGTTTGTACAACTTCACCCTACTGCATTAGTTGATGAGGGCCTCCCTCCCAAACCAACTGAGCCTCGGGACAATGCTTTTCAGATATCTGAAGTTGTAAGATGTCATGGGGGCATCCTGTATAATTTTGGCATGGAGAGGTTCATGCCTTCATTGAAGATGCTTACTCTATTATGGGAGTTTTATGTTTCAAAGGTATGTTGTTTATTGGAAAATTGACTAAAAATGCTTCAAATTTTTTATTTTTGAATTGTTGATGGAAAGAGTTTATAGGTAGAGTAGGTGGTTATTACTGTGTAATTGGAAAAAAAAGTTATCTTGGTCTTTTTATAGTGCAGTTGAAATTGTGAAGATTCAATTTCTTTACGGTACGTTTGCATGATTACTTGGGAAGATTCATAATAGTAATCTTTTTTGAGAGAAGAAATATATAGATCTTGCTTTAAATGCTGGTGATATTTTGTGTTACTAATTTGATGATCATCGTCTTCAATTGGCTCTTGAACTAAAATTTCAGAATGATTTTTTGAAGCCTCAGTTTGAGGACTTTAAAGGACTTAATATTGTACATAGCGTCTTTAGTGTGGGGAGTAAAACTTGTGGCCTGAAGAAGTTCCATCTGATATCACTGAAAAACTGCAGCAAAGGGTACAAGCATTAAATAAAGAACTTCAAGATGAAAAACAAGCAAGAGGAAAGGAGGAAAATCGAGCTTTAGAGGAGGAACATATAATCTCCCGAGTTCAAGGAGGCCTTCAGCCTCTTCGACAAAAATGGAGACAGTCTTCTCTCTCACATCCCCTCCCTCTCCCAGAAGTTTCAATGTTTAGGTAGATTTATGTTTTATTGTTACTTACCTGAGAAAGTAACATTTGTGCATACAATTGTTGTTTGTTTAGTGAGAAAACAAGCCACACAATTTTTATTGTGTGATCTGCTTAGTAAACAAATACAAAAAGGAGGTTAGTGTGTCTACAAAATTATTATGTGCATCTTCATCATCATTAATTGAACACTTAAAAGGGCAGTATAAAAATCATTCATGTCTTGAAGATTTGCTCATCAGTCATCTCAAAAGGAAAGTATGGGTGAAGCCAACATTTTGATATTATTTTTGCTTTGTATCACCATTTTTCATACCCTTCTCTTTTTGTTGGACCGTTTGTATTATGTTGTTATTCTTCATGATATGACTACGTAGTTAATTTGCAGCTTGGCATTAGGCACTAATCATAATTGTGCTCCTGTCTACCACCAATTTTTGTGCTTGAAGTTTGGTTTTTCCTTTTTTTTCTTTTATTTTTCATATGAAGTGATTCTTGATCTACAATCAGATTTCTATTGTTTGAATGCATGATTGGTTTAGTTCAACTGGCTATCATATGCATGATCATAGAGTTACTTAGATTGTGCTTATAATTCTAACATGCAATTATAGCCATCTTTTATTTAGTTAGGGAATTTCACCTTCTAGTATTTATAACAGAGAAATTGGAAAAATTAAAGTTGAGCTTTCTCTCAATACTCTTCTTTTGCTTTTGGCCCTTTTTAGTCCTGGGTATTAAGTGCCATATAGGGATTTTGACGGATGTTAGTAAAAATTAAGTTATATTGATAACATTTCTTTTTTGGGCGACATCAAACACTTCTTTACATCAACTAATTTTGCCTAAGAAGCATTTGCATGGTCCTTTATGTTCGCTCATTCTCCATAAATAAATTTTGTTTGAAAAATTTAATGATTAGTGATTGATTAGCAATATGTCAATTAGGGGTTGATTTGATGATCCAAATGAATTATATGTGAACATAGATGCTTTTAGTTCATCCAATCAAGTGATGATGTATAGATGCTATATTGTAAACGAAGTGTGGGCTTTGTTGGATAGCACTTGGCAGGATCAATATGAAAGGACTTCAGCTTTTAATTTTGAGGATCTTTGAATGATGGTGGTGCCAATGGTAGTTGTATTTCTGAGAACAATTATATGCTTATTGGTATTTCAGTTAATTTTAAAGAAGACTCTTTATCTAAGCACAAAATAGGGAATCATGATTTTCTACATGCTCTCTTTCATGTTGCTCATGTTCACCCCTACATGGGACTTCAGAACAGCGAAGGATTAGTCCCACTTGACACGCGGGTGGGATACCCTTGAGAAATAAAAAAAAAAAAAATAGGGAAGACCTAAAAACGCCTAGAGCTTGCCCAAGGTGGGTAGAGAGCTAAGAGAGGGTATGGGTAGAGGTCATTGGTTCTATTCCTGCTAATGAACTCCGCAAATAAAGCACTAGAGATCATACTTATGTTAAGGGTAGTAAGGTAAGTTATGGTTTAATTAATAATTATTGCTTATTTTTGTTCTTCACCATTTCTCATGTTTTTCTATTGCAAGACAACTATATCTTTTTTTGTTTTTGGATAATCATAAATGTTACTCCCTCCGGTCCTAAATATAGGACCTAGATGACTTTTTTGAAAAATCCCAAAAAACGCAAAAAATAAGTTAATTATAAATTAATTTACCTAATTTTTTCTCTTAGACTAGTTTATTTTACCTATAAGCTAATGGATAATCTAAAAAGATATCAAATATATCATTATTTAATAACCTAGTTCGCAACCTTAATCTTTCCAAAAAAAAAAGTTATCTAGGTCTTATATTTAGGACCGAAGGTAGTATATTGTATGTAGGAGAGCAACAGACATTGAGCCTTTGCGGCCCTTAAAGAGTGGCTTTATCATCAGCCATGGAAACTTCAACTCCACAACCACATCAAGATCATCTTTCTTTATTGGTTGGCTTAAAATCTTTGCAAAGAGTTGGTTTTAACACTATTATGGGATTGGAATTATTTTTCAATCTGTCTTTAGCTGCTACAGTTTTTATATCTTGAATATTTTTACTTTTGAAAGAGTTGCTGATTTTTGACATTGGTAGATTTAACCTTTGAAAACAATTTTTTATATATATAGGTATATTGAAATGTTACTAGATTACTTCAATGATTTATCTCCATTTTCAATTTGTTTTTGTTTTTCTTGAATAGCAAATTCTTCTGTGTCACGCACGGGAAGTCTTGCTCGTTAAAACAAGTATTGGAGAGACAACATCAATCCCTATCTGAGCACCAACATGTAAGTAACCATGTAGAACCACTTAAGTAGTTCTAACAACCAGACATCTTTCGAGAATGACAGGTGGTTGGAATCGACGAAACACACTGCTACTATATCTAAGAAAACCCAAAGCCTTATGACATCTATACCACAATGGCATTGAAATGTTTTGGGTGTTACAATGGATCAAATATGTCACCTATAAAGAACTGGAAACCATCTAATAACATAAACTACTCACTAAAACCATAAGAATTTATTCGTGGGAGTAAGATTTTACAAGGTGGAAATATGACAACAATAAAATATAAACATTACAAATATGATAAGTGTGTTAAATTGCCCTAACATCAATCAATTTTTCAAATAAATATTAGATGGACGTGTGCGAAAATTAACGGACTTACCAACTTTGCATTATTATTATTATTATTATTATTATTACTATTATTATTATTATTATTATTATTATTATCCACCAGCATAATATTTTTTTTCCCAAATTTGTACATTTACTCAGGAAATTGATTAATGCATTAATTACATCTAGAGTGACTATATTGTCAGCGTCAAAAGAACAACTTGCAAATGGTGTGACACTCTATCTTGATTAGCACTAGTCAACACGTTTTGTGAACTAAATGGATTTGTCTTAATGGACCCTTATTAGTTGATCTATGATAATAAACACCTATACGGGCTGATTTCTGATGAGTGAAAAGAGCTATAGTTCACTTTCATACTTTTCACACCATTCATTCGAAAGATAATCTATAAAAATATGCATAATTATGTGTCATCCACCAAATCATTTTACTTTGAGATTTGCTTGAAACAAATAAGATTTAAATATTACATAGGATTAAATATTACCCATCATTAAATAGTTTTCCCACATTTGTCTTGAGTGATCATGTTAATGGATTTACATACGCTCACAGGCGCCGTAACAACAAACTCTTCATTTTTAGTTTTCCATAGAAGTGTCACATCTAGTGATGATTACATTTGAATCAAACAAGGAAATTAAAAGGGCATGAGCACTGCTATGGAGATAAACAAAAGTCCAAATATGAAATAACCCACAATAGTAATTGTATGTTCTACGGGTGATTAAAGGGTAGGCTACTGAAGCAACCTGAATTCCTGATCATCATGCAGTCAACAAACAATAAAATTTTCTAAACGGAGTTCAGCTCCATACAGCGAAGAAACAGAACATAAGTCACATAGTCTACAAAACAAATAACAAACTCCTTTCAAACACCCAAATATAAAGTATTAGACTAGAACTAATATCACAAAGTTTCCAAATAGACCAGAATTAATATCATGAGTCGATAACTCCACTCTCCAGCTCCACTTCCATCAATTGAGCATTGATACCTGCAATGATAAATCCAACAAAATGTCAGTTTAAAAAAAAGCAAAGTATCTTCAATTATTTCTTTTATGATATGAGATTTATTTCAAGGCTTATATATGATCTGAGATTTTCCTAATTTATCATCCAAACTAAGTGACTCAAATGATCAAGAATAAGAAATACAGCAAGAAACTCAACCGGGACTAACAAGTGCAAGAACACATTTCTTAAAAAGGGAGGGTAGAGGTGATGCTTTTGCAGCTCATCTCCATCTTGAAGCAGAGGAGAGTATATTCTGCTTCCCTTGGTAAGGTTCACATAAGATGGACAACCCCACCCAAGGGTTGGGGTAAGGTGAATGTGGATGGCTGTTTCAAAAACGTAACACAAGCAGGATGTGGTGGGGTTATTCAAGGAGATGGTGGAGAGTGGCTGCAGGGATTTTCAATGACGCTTAAAGAAAACATCCAGATCATGACAGAAATAAGAGCCATTACAGAGGGACTAAAACTATGTTTGGAAATGGGATTCTCACAAGTTATAGTGGAGACAGTGCAAAGGCAATCGTAATGGCAATCAACAATCAACAACCTATCCAGTTAGGTTCATCAGCTCTAGAAGAGTTAAAAGAACTTCTTCAAAGGGATTGGCAAGTCCAAATCAACCCTTGCATCTAAGCCCTATCTATGCATGCTTCATGAATGGGTCAAATGATGAAACACAAGAAAACTAAAATCAGTGATCAGTTGACATGAAATTAAATTAATCATCAATGAATATAAATAAAGACATTGAAATATGACATACCTTTGCTGTTAACCCCCATATAATGCAAGGCTTTCCACACAATGAAAAGCCACGCGACCGGGAGTTACCAACCTGAATCTCCTAGTTGTGAGATTGCAAAAAGCACACCACCTATCCCACTCTTCACCATTACTTTCACTTCCGCTTTCAGTCTCATCAGTCTCATTGTATTCAGGCAACTCATCTCTAGTGATGCAAGCAATATTATTATTCCAAACGGTTCGAGGCCAAAGTTTATATCTACATCTAGGTGTGATGCAATGAATTGATCTCCAGCTATGATCAATGTCTCTCAAAACATATAACGTAATACAATTGCGATATGAACGGGGATATTTAACTCTAGTAGCAGTTAAAAGGGCTAACTTATTGTTATAGTTTATCAGAGTACGATAGATTGGATCATATGGATTTTGATCAGGATCTTCAGAATCTTCATCACTACTGTCATCACTAGGAGCAGGTAATGGAGGCAAGGGAGGCAAAGTTATAAATGAAAACAATCCAGTTAACAAGTCAAACAAAACCGCCAGATCATATTTAAAGCCGTCCCATTTATCCTCAGCTGCCACAGTACTATTTCTGGTTCCATACCAGACTATGGTTCCAGTGATAGAAGAAAAAGTTGGGCAACTTACCACATACACATCTTTTAACGGGTCAACATCAACTGCTCTCCACACCCCTGTCCCAACTTCATAAACATGTCCCCCAAGAACCAGATTATTATGAGACACACCAAGGTATACAACCCTATAATCATTAAGCTGGGGGTTGAATCCAAACCCTAGGTGAAAGTCCTCATAACTATTAGGAGGAGAGTCCGGCAATAGTCTGAACGCCCTAATAAAGGGATTGTACAAGTAATAGGGGTTATTCCGATGCGGAACCAAGAGCTGAACCAAGAGCAAGCCATTGCAGGAAAACAAACATTGACACCGCCAAGAAAGTCAGGCTCACTTGGACCTTCATAATGATCCAACTGCCTGTCACGATTGAGCAATGCTAACCTCCATGGTACATCATCATGAGAATCAATCCAATCAACCAGAAGGAAAGGGTTTTTGTGGGATTGGCTGAGGCGAGCAGAAATAAAAGCTGGGCTTCGGAAAAGAGTTCTCCACTGTTTGCATACCAATTGAAATCGTATAAGGGATTTGACAGGAAGCCGGTGAAGAATGGATTGGACGATTTCTGAGGGAAGATGGTCCATGGCAGAAACTAGCTTTAGGGTTTGAGGCTTTTTGTTTTTGAGCAATTAGGGTAAGTTTTTGGTCGGAAAGGTGAGTGTGAGGTTGAAGAAGTGTAGAAGTGAGAAATGAAGGAGGTGGCCGGCCGGAGATGTAGGAGGTGGCCGGCCGTGTCGGCGAAGGAGAATGAAGAGAAATGAGCTTCGCCTGCGGCTCAGTCGAAGTGTGGGTTTTTTTTTGATACAGGTAAGTGTTGTAGGTTTACAAAGGGTTATTTGGTTTCTTGCCAGAGAAAATTGCATTAGTGCCCCTCTTTTCTTATTTCCTTCCCTCTTTTCCTTCTTATCCTCTTTTGAATGAAAGTCTCAATAATTTCACTATACTCTCTCCGGTCCTAAATATAAGACCTAATTGACTTTTTTGGAAAATCCTAAAAAGGAAAAAATAAAGTTAATTATAAATTTATTTACCAATTTTCACTTAGACTAGTTTATTTTACATATAAACTAATGCATAATCTAAAAATATATCAAGTATGTCACAATTTAATAACATATTTCACGACCTTAATCCCTCCAAAAAAATTCAACTAGGTCTTATATTTAGGACCGGAGGTAGTCTAAAATTAGTGTGCCTTAATTCTTAAAGATATTTTACTTTCTTGATTTATTAATTAAATAATTACTATATACGTATCTATTTATTTTATTATTATTTTAATTTGACCGGTTGAACCACTGGTTGACCTAGTTTTTGACCCTCTGCCTTAGTCGGGTCGACCTTCGGTCTGGGTTTTAATAAACACTGTATTTGAACCATTGCCCTATATTCTATTCCTTTCTCACCACCTTTTATCTTTTACTCCTAATTTCTCTATACTCCACGTAACATTCTAATTGATGTGATACAAATTTAACTAACTAGTCACTATTTTTTACTTCAAGCTGCCACGTTCCTTGAACTAAGCATATACCCACTGAACAAAAATATAATCATATGCTTCTACATTTGCTTTAATGGACACATATAATTGATCCCCATGAGTGTGCAGACCAGGATAATTAGAAAATTATATTTTTAAAGATTTATTACAGTGGAAAGCTTGTCATAGTAGTGAACAAAATTTATGAGAAAAAGAATGGTTCATTACTAGCAATCTCCTCGAAAAGCTCTTCTTAACCATCAACTATGTCAGCTCCTACAGTTCTAGCTTCCTTCGCATCAGCTCCTTCTGCAAAAATAGCCACACTGACAGCCTAGAAACTGTGTGTAATTAGGTGACAAGACTACAATTATAGGAATAAATAAACACTTGAAAATTACCTTAGGCACACCATGTGACGCAACAATACATAATAATGTGTGCAGCAGATGAGTAAGAAAAGGTACAAAAGAGGTAATAATGAAATTTTGGCTGATGAGGTTCGGATGCATTAATGAGAAGCTTCAGAAATGATCCACTCAATAAAAACTGAACAAAAATTTAAACACAACCATGAGAGCTTTATTAAAAAAAATGATATTGTGGCAAGATTTTAATGTTGCTTATCAACGAAATGGCCAAAGATAAAACATCATGCAGACTCTATAACTATCAATTCAAATGAAAAGTAAGGACACAGGTGGGTTGGATTGATACTTCGTTTATTATAGCCAATACAAGTCTTACTGTGCATGACAGCTAGACAACAAGACATGGATACACTTATGAATTTAAATTCAGTTGAAAGAACCATATAATGCTGATCTTTCTTCTTTCATAACACATCCTCCCAACTTCTAAGGAAACCAAAGAGTCTACAACATGTTGAATATGTTAAAGCTACCTTGCCTATGAGGTATTGATATCAAACTCTGATTGCATATTATACTTATACATCAGCTAATGAAGCAAAGCCGAACAGTAAAATACTTAAGATATATTGGCATATACTAGTTCTGTTCGCTTTGACTCAATACCCGGTCTTACATGCATGCACTTCAACAACAATAACAATTAAGCCTTATTCCAACATGCACTTCAACAATTTCATCAAATTTTGCCTTTGCATTAGCCTGAAGAGTAATCAAAGATATCAAATGAAGATACCAATGGTCAACTATAAATTCACTAAAAGTTTCGGTTGTTTGTTTTGGTTCAGGGAAGTTTTTAGAATTGATGGTAAGTCCTCATCTGTACATTTAACTTTAAAAATGCATAAAAAAACATGACGACTAAAGTTTGATGTTATTGGTTTCGGTACTAGGAACTGCAAAAATGTCTTATATTGTTTTGTTAATAAAGAGTACAATAGTTCTTATACATTTATTGTTATTAAGATTTAAGAGGAATAAGATGAGGCAAGAGGCAAGTAATCCATTGATGAAGTTATTTCAAATTTGCCATGCCAGTAACGACAACTAGCGGTAATAATGTGGTGTGACATCCATTTTAGCATATTGTTTTCTATTTCGGCATTAGTGCCCCTCTTTACTTATTTCCTTCCCTCTTTTCCTTCTTATCCTCTTTTAAATGAAAGTCTCAATAATTCTCAATAAAATTAATTATTGATAATAGACAAACGAAGTCACAAAAAATACTTCCTTCCACTTATTAATTTACATTAACATTTGTTAAGTTTATTAAGTTATTAAATGACTCAAGTTTATTCATATGTTTTTTTTATATAAAAAACACTTGCAAAAGAAGTATCCTCACTTATTATTTTACATTAAGATTTGTTATTTTTTTCACGTTATTAAATCACTCAAGTTTATCTGTACATGTTTTTATATTGAATTATATGTTTTTATTATTTTATAGATTATTTGACATCTTAATATTAAAAATTATATAAATTTAGATTACATGTAATATCTTTAATTGGCCCGTAATCAAACTCACCCATGAATAATAGTAAAAAAGGAGTCAACCCTCTTGAATAATATACCAATTTTTCTCGGGCAACTCCTCAACCTGAAAGTTCACATGGACTAAATTTTTGTTATAGTTAATCTTTCCAAGTAATTTCAAGGAAAAATTAATTTGAGGTCCCCCACAAGGGACTTAATACTAGAAAAGTCCCAAAAGTTGAAATAATTAATGTAGGGTCCCAAGGGACCTCACTTTAATATATTTGAAAATTGAAAAGACACTTTTGCCCCTGACAACTTAATCGGCAGCCTTGACAACTCGATGGGCATAACTTGACAACTGAATGGGCAAATGTGACAATTTGTTGGGCATGTGCTTTAAGTTAATGGCCCAAACTCTCTTAAGTTAATGGGAAAAATCTGACAACTTAATGGGCAGCCGTGACAACTCGATGGGCATAACTTGACAACTGAATGGGCAAATGTGACAACTTGTTGGGCATGTGCTTTAAGTTAATTGCCCAAACTGTCTTAAGTTAATGGGAAAACCTGACAACTTAATGGGCAGCCGTGACAACTCGATGGGCATAACTTGACAACTAAATGAGCAAATGTGACAACTTGTTGGACATGTACTTTAAGTTAATTGCCCAAACTCTCTTAAGTTAATGGGGAAAACCTGACAACTTAATGGGCAGCCGTGACAACTCGATGAGCATAACGTGATAACTAAATGGGCAAATGTGACATTGTGTTGGACATGTGTTTTAAGTTAACTGCCCAAACTTTTAAGTTAATGGGAAAAACCTGACAACTTAATGGGCAGCTGTGACAACATAATAAGCATAACATGACAACTAAATGGGCAAATGTGACAACTTGTTGGGCAAAAGTGTCTTTTCAATTTTCAAGTATATTAAAGTGAGGTCCCTTGGGACCATACATTAATTATTTCAATTTTTGAGACTTTTCTAGTATTAAGTCCCTTGTGGGGACCTCAAATTAATTTTCCCTAATTTCAATTTATATTACATATAATATTTTTAACTTTGGCAAGAATCAAACTCACCCGTGTATAACACAAAAGAAGAGTTAAACTCCATCCGCAACCCCATTCAAAACCCCCTCCAAAAATGTCAAATCTCCCTCAAACACCTTCTCATTTGAAATTTTAGCTGGACTTAATATTTTGGATGATAGTAGGTATCAAATTTATAATAGTCAATCATACCAACAACTAAATAGGCATGATATGTTGATCCAACAACTGAATGTTTGGGTTTCCTTGATCATATTATTATCTAAATTTTGTAGTCCATAAATAAGCTTAATCAATTTTATCCTAATTTAAAATCCTGACCATCTAATTAGGATAAAATTCATGACTATCTAAAAAATCATGATCATCTATTAACTTGTTATAATCAAATTAAATTCATTTGAAATAATAATCACTTGCTCATAAATGTGACTTTTTAAGCATGAAATAAAAGAAAAGTTGTTTTCTCCATGTATCATGCAGTTTGTTTCTAGTCTCAGTTTTCTAATTCCATTATCATATGCATAATTCAAATCATAATCCACTCCACTTAATTCTGCTTCCAGGCTTCTGTCAACATGGATCTGAACTGTGAAGCCACTATCACATATATTGTGTTCATCCCAAATCAGTCCACCTACACCTCCTCTTCCATCAGCTGTAATGCTCCTTCTACGTCTAATTTTCACCATCCCTCCCTTGTAAGTTGCCATCTCTTATTGAGATCCACTACCTTAACCACATTAAGAAGTTAACAATTAAAATTGATACATGGGGCAAAAAATCATCAAATATAACCCTTAAAATTTACAATCGTAATAACCTGCAATGTACTACATAGCAGATATATCCACATCAAAAGCATATTTGTTGAGACATGCAAGTATATATTTTTTGGAGAAATTGTCCTATCTTAATAAGCTCACATAGTACTGATTCTATAATCTTAAGAAAATGCTAAGACCATACTCCAATAAGCTTCCTATATATTTTATATTTAGAACAAAGTTGTTTTATGTCTTGATTCAATTAAAGGGTGATTCACGAATACATGTAAAGAAAAGAAAATAGAACCTAAAAAGCTATATATCCATTAGTAGGCACATCCCTAGGGAAGATATGTGTGGTTTGTCCATTATTCGCCGGTCCATTCTCGCCAGCCTTATACGCCCTCCTAAATCACTTTCATATTAAGAGCATTTAGCGTGGTGGCTTGGAGGACTGCATCACAACTTGATCCAAAACCATTTTAAGCTTCCATTATTGTAAGTATGAGCACATTATACTTACCATTAATACATCTCTCTTACCAATGGAATCCATGTTATACATGACTTAAAATAAAGGGATGTAGAAATGTGTCTAAAAATTTGAGATAACCAATGGAATTATATGACTTTTAGTCCTTAACTTTAAAAAGAAACTATTCAAACTCCATACCTGATATTCAAGTAATGGTTTCGCACACTTTGGCTTGCAAGACTCTTCAAGATATCTCTTTGAATCAACAGAATCTCTGTCAGCCCTATACTGACAAAAAAATAGATGAAATAGTTATGAACATGGACAACTAAATAGCAGAGCAACGACCTACACAAAATAAATTTAAAACAGCATAACTTAAAAGAAGCAATTAGTACAACAGTTAAAAATATGAAAAGCCAAATATGGGTTCTGGTATTAAAATAAAAATCTTGCATCAGGAACAGTAAAATCCAATACCTTATCATACACCAATCTATCATACAACAAATCAGCATTCTATATAAACATGGGAGTTATCATCTTATCAGGACATTCCAAGTCGCAATCAATGAGGTGTGTTAGCTAAGTTATAAATCCATTTCTTCCCCACCTCTTCCAACCACCCAAAAAAAGCCAATAAATGGCATTAGTGAAGATTTAAATGACTCCACAGTTTACAACAGAAATTTCAAAATGGTCATGAAAATGTCACTCAAAACCCTATCAAGTGAAAAATCACCAATGGATCACCTCCTTTAAGTTTCACAAGAGTAGTTATAGCTTCATCAAAACACAAAGGAGCTCATGTATTTTGTCTTGCCAAAAGTATATCAGAATAACACAATTTAACTTTCAACCAACATCAAGGCAAGAAATGGATCTATAACAATAAGCAAATGATTAATGTACTTCTTCCATTAAGATGTCTTCATTCTCATAAACAAACAATATCTACTGATTCCTGAAAATGTGGATACCTAATCTTTGTTCCTATCACATCTTCCTTAATCAAAAGTTTGGCTTTTCGATTTTTTTTTAAATTGGCCTAAGCTTTTATTATATACCCAAGGAATTGCTCTTCAAGAAGATCTAAAGCCATATATTGGGAACAACAACAAACTCAAATTGTTATCAAACAAGACCACCTATACAACATATCAGAGATACTTTCAAGATCATTGAAATCCTTTTATGTAGAAACAGAAAAACCCTGGAAAATCGCAATAGCATTTACTTTGAACAGGTGATCAATGGAAGACACTTAAAACACACATATATAACCGAATAAGGGGAAAACAACATACATTAGAAACTATCAAAGCTTCTCTCTTTTTCACAGTACATTCAAAGCTTAATTCTCAGAGAATCAAACTCCAAAGCATACTTAGGCAAGTTGAACAGGAGCTATTTAAAAGCTAAAATCAAAAAGAAAAGAAACAACCTACTTAATCAAAAACTACAAATAACTAAAATTTCTCATTCAAACATAAATGGTACATACAATTCCTTAAACCCATTGTTACCTATCTTGGCCATCCATCAGTCATTTTCACAGTCCCTTCGATCTCTAAACATTGGAGCAAGCAGAAAAAGTAATCACATGCTAAGATATAATCTATTAGAGTATGAGAAGAATCTATCGTTGTATACAAATAATTAATGAAACAATAAGAGTAAATAAAGGAAAAAACTCTCATTAAACTTCAAGCCATATAAATTATAAATAACTTATCACCATAGACACTAAAAATTCATCATCAGATTCAAACTCCAAGGCATAAGTAGAATCAAACCAAGAAGTATTCAAACAAAGGATAAAAGCCCTCATTACCAAGTGTATGTTGGATAAATTGAGTAAAATAAACAGGGTTACCAACCATACCTGTCTCTTTACTCGTGTCACCAACTCTAGTACAAAGTCATAAAACTACTTAAATAAAGTTGTTTGGGAGAATACTGTCAAAAAATATAAAATATAGTTTGAGAGAATGATAAAGCAAAAAAAAAAAAGAATAACTGGATCAAAGAAATCTTCAAGTTAAATATTAAACTTTTGATATCCTAAGTAATTTGAGGACTGTCTTGTATTCAAGCAAGAGATCACACAGAGAATTCCTAAGCGATTAAATCAATTGTTTGTAACTTTCCCTTTAACCTAATTTGTTTAATTTCTAATGTCCCTACATTAAAAGCTCGGTGCTTGTTTTCTTTTAATGCGTTAAACATAAGATTTGAAGGAAGGAAAGGGGAGGGGAGGGAAAATGAGTCTCTCCCCCTACATGGTTTTAAAAATTGGAGGGGAGAGAGAGCCCAAAATCTTCCCTTCCCTCCCCTTCAAACCCCTTATTATGGTTCCCTCCAAATTGGAGGGTTTTGGAGGGGAGCCAAATATTATGACTAATTTGTCCTAAAAAACCCTATAATATTCCCATGATGCCCTCAGTAAAAACACCTCGCCAGATTCTTCGCCCATCCCTTCTCACTTCAGCAACCCAGTCATTGTATTCACAATACTTCCTCTCGTGTTCAGGTTTTACTCATCCGTATAACACCGTAAGAGAGTCTTCATAAAACACTCCTCTCTCTCTCTCTCTCTCTCTCTTCCTTCCTATTTGTCCAGTGATGATTATAGCCCAGTTGCTTCTTCTCTTCCCTCTCTTGGCCGTTGAAAGTTTTGCATATACTGAGAGAGATTCATGAATTTTTATCCTCTGGAGAAATCGAGCACATTGAGAACAAAATGGCTATTTTTTTACTTCTATTCTTGTTCTTTCTGTTATTTGAATTCAAGTTTGGTCCTTTTGATATACTGACTTGAATGTTATACTTACATCATTCACGTCACAATTATATGATAATATATTTTAATGAATTATGTCATTTAGATTAGGTTATAAAATATATTATGTAGCATAAAAATATAAAAACTATGAACTAATTTATATAATAGACAATAATTAATAATATAAAACTACAAGGTTACAATGGTAAATTAAACATTATCACCCTCCCCTTCCCTCATAAACCAAACAAATAATCATTAAATCCTCTCCTTCCCTTCCATTCCCTTCCCTCCTTCTTATCAGACCAAACAAAGTAATATTTGTTAGAATCTTAAGTTTTGATGAAGACTAAAATATGAAAGAACAAGTTAAACACTTAGGAAAAATCAGGTTAATATAGAACCCCAAGTAAGAGTACAACCGGATGTGGATTTATTTCCGGATGGACTAGGACTAGCGCTCGCGGATGAATGACTCATCCCCCAGCGGAAGCAAGTAATACACTAAGTCATAACTCAGTCTAGGAACATTAGGAGTACAAAATCCTTGAGACTAAGTTAGGACGCAACCGGATGCAGGAATGCTTCCGGATGCTTAGTGACTAGCGCTGTCTGTTGGCTTAGGCAACATCGAGCGTCAGTAAGCATAACTCTAAGCATAACTCAACGTCCAGTAGGAGAGCTTCCGGATGTGGAATTGCTTCCGGAAGTAAGAGAGCTCCCTTAGACTAATTGGACTCCCACTGCATGTGATTATGTATTGTCATACTATACATCCCATAGCATGAGTAAATGACACACTAAGTTACTTAGGAAGAATTAGACTAATTTCGGGCCTTTTTACGAGTAGAAAACTGGGATTAGGGTTTAAGGTAATGAGGGAAAAGGGGTTTAACGATACGATACAAGAATAAATCTGATAAATCGAAGACGTAGGTCACACGTCTGTTTTATTTGCAAAACAATTGATGCGAAAGTGCCTTTTTTACGTCACCTACCCATGCCATAATTATATTGCACTCCAAACACATGAATAAAGCTAATTTAGCTAATAATAATAAAACTATAAAACAATGAATAAAGCTATAAAACAATAATCACAATACAATATAATAGTAAAACAATATAATAAAACCATAAAAACAAACTAAAACTAATAAATAAATAAATACCATAAAACAAAACAGCAGCAATATTCAGCGTTCAGCAATGAAATAAAACAATAAATTAATAATAAATACTATGACAAACACAACAACAATAATGCTCAATATCAATAATAATTAATCAAACCAGAGATTGTTATTGATGGTGTGAACCGTGCTTGTATGAAAATGATTGTGATGAACTTAATGAAAATTCTTCGAAAATTTTGAGGATGAGAAAGATTATAAGAATTAGAAGATTGAGGAGGGAAAAATTATAAGAATGAGAATATTGAGAAGAAGATGAAATGAAGAATGGAAAAGATTATAAGTAACGGTAACTGCCATTTTTTGTGCCATACTCATGATTTTCGCCATTTATTTTTTTGGATTAAAAAAAATCAAAAATTCATGGGCACTAACTGCAATTTTTGGGGTCATTCTCGTGATTTTCGCCATTCTCTGGCGCACTAAAAAAATCAGAAATTCATGGGCACTAACTGCAATTTTCTTGGGCCATGCTCATGTTTTTCGCAACTATAACAGATTAAAAAATAACATTCAGAAATTCATGGGCACTAACCGCCATTTTCAAGGGCCATGCTTGTATTTTTCGCAAAAAAAAGCAAAAAAAAATCAGAAATTCATGGGCACTAACTGCAATTTTCTGGGGCCATGCTCATGTTTTCGCAACTATAACATATTAAAAAATAGAATTCAGAAATTCATGGGCACTAACCGCCATTTTCAAGGGCCATGCTAGTATTTTTCGCAAAAAAAATTCTGTTTATGGTTGAGTTCATCATAACTGGCGATTTTAACACGAATCTTACCCTATTAAGATCGAAAATATTCAGTTGCTTTCACAAACTTCACAATAAACTCATATTTGTTGATTTACTTAATGAATCATCATGAAAAATCTAACCTTTACACACCATTCCATAATAAATGAAAATTTGAAAACCAACATCATATTTAATGAGTTGAAGAAATAGATATTACCTGAAAAAGTAAATTCTGATACAAGTAAACATACCTGGGCCTTAATTTAACTACCTGGATGTGCAGATTTGTTAAAGAAAATGCCTTAACTGAACAATTCGAACCTGATGTCAAATGTTGTCTGGAATGGCAAAGCAGGAAGTCCAGTACCAATGGCGAAGCAAGAAGTCAATCTCTTAGTTCATGTGCTTTCAATGGCCATTTATTTACTATTCATCGACTTTGGTGCCTACCAGTCTACCCCCTCATTATATAAAGCTTCCTTCTTAATTAAAACCATGCTTTACCCAAATTTACGTTCTTCCTTTTGTTCGGTGCATGTTGACAATGATGTAAGAGAGGCAGTTAAGCAAATTAATAACATATTAAATTACTAATTGACCATAACCATATGCTTTTATTCTCACTCTCTCACTCTTCCATGTTGACCATAACCATATGCTTTGATTGATGATATGGTTTAATTGTAAAATTAAAAAACAAATGCACAAAAAAATTAAATAACATTATATGACCCAGCAAAGGGATTACCCCTGAAAATAGCAATCATCAAGGATAAGGTAAAAATTATTTTTCAAACTTCAGCTGTAATATTATCCCTTAACTCATTTAGTATCGAAGTGAGGTATATGGATTATCGTAGAATGTATCCACAAAATTAAAACATTTAAGACTAATTATGATGTTTAAGAAAGGTAATAGTTGTCGACAATCTTAAAAATTGCATTAAATCTCAAATAAATCCACAAATTAAGTGAATTATATAATAAATGCAGTATAGTAGATAATTATCAAAGTACTTAGAATAATGTAATTCATATTTGTAAATTCACAATGATGCATATATACTAATGAATAAAATAGTTTATGTTATGTCATATCTAGATATTGCTACTATTTAGGAAATCATGAGTGAAACAAATTACACATTCATCTTTCTCATTAGGTGATATATATGAAAGAAAAAAATTATCACCTAATGAGAAAGATGAATGAGTAATTTTTGCCACGTAGTATATGTCATGTGGGCCCACATATAATAAAGAAACAATTTTATCTCCTCTCTCTTCATCATTTCCAAACAGCCTCACCTCATTCCCCAACACAGCCACTGCCCCTCACCCCTAAAGGGAATTGTTTTAATATGTGGGCCTCATATGACATCTACTACGTGGCAAAAATTTAACCCACGTAGCGGCCACAATATATGTGCCAATGAAAAAACAACACCCAAAGAGAAGTAAACAAAGTGGAATGCATCTATCCTAATCCTAAATGATGAAATGATGCAACTATGATGAACTAAACCTAATCCTAATGACTCCTACCCCTTGTCAAACTTAATTGACACTTAGCTACCTTAGGGAGTCAAAAATGACTCCCCGGCAACGGCGCCATTGATTTAACCGGTTTCTAATCGCCTTAGGGTTAAATACAAGTTATTTATCAAACCAAGGATTGCAACACAGTGGCGCAACCTTGGGTCGTCTCTCTTGAGGAGTCTTCTAAACTACCCTAAGATGAACTAAATGCAAATTAAAAGCGACAAAGGGAAAGAGTTTTGTTTGTTTGGTTTTTGAATTTAGCTAGTAAGAAAATGTAAGTGCTTGTTTTTGGTGTTTTTCAAATAAAGGTGTGAAGGTTTAAAATAAATGCAATGAAAAGGGGCTTTGGTGGTGATTCAATGGATCAATTACTTCTTTAAAATTATGGGAGTTATATCATTCATCAAGTCTATTAGAAAATCCCAAAGCAACCACTAAGGGTCCTCCAATACTAATTAATAGCTTATCAAGCAACCACTTAAAACTAGCCATTACTTAGGGTTAGAGTTAGGTTCCACTTGATGTGTATTAGAAACAAGTTTGTGAATCAAATTCCACTTCAAGGAAGTGCAACCACAACAACCTAATTGAAACACTAGCTATCCAAGCCAAGCAACCACTTAAAGCATGTGAAGCATCATGAATCAACTAACATAGGAAATAGGAAATTCATAATATTTGACATACAAACATAGTATCGAATACATATGATATCAATCCATAACAAATAGAATGATAAAATCATGTCTCTACCCAAAATACACAAGGAATTGCAACCACATATCCCAAATATACAATGAAAGAGCATGGAACAAGATAAACTCCCCTTTGAAGCCCATTGAAGCAATTGATCATTTTCACACCACCAAAGCACCAAGAACTTAGCCTCTCATGGAAGGAGGAGAGGAATTTCGCCCAAAATCTACCCAAGAAGTGATTTTCATGAGGTGGGATGAAATGGAGAAGATGGGTGGTGAAAATGGAAGAGGAGATGGAGATGAAGAAGAAAATATGGAAGATTTGTGGTGAAATATCATGGAAATGGAAGGGAAATGAGTGGGTTTAAGAGATTTTTGAGTGAACCATAGCATAGCCACCTTATTTTCGTGCAAATGGGGCTTGGATAAATGCTTGGGGTGTGTTAGTAAGCTTTTATAGGCCCAAAAAACCCTAAAAATCGCGTCAGAATTTGTGACAGCGTCAGGCTCGCCAGTGGCTCGCCAACGGGCGACCAAGTGGCGAGTGACTCGCCAGTTGTCCTGCCTCAGGACTAAAATGCAAACTTCATCTAGAAACGTTATTTTGACCCTTTTTCTTTAATCTTCACCTTCAACCTCCCAACCTACATATTCAAATGTCTCAAAGGTAGCATCAAAATGTTTTTGAAAACATGTAAAACATTATAGCATGCTAAAAAAGCTTAAGTTGCCCTTGATTAGAACAAATTCCAACAACTAGTGCAATAGTTAGAATCTATGCAAATTAGGTGCAATTATCATCAAAACATGCATTTATTCAATGGATTTGGCCATGAAAATATATGCAAAAGAATGGTTCAATCACTCTATATGGGTCAATTCAAAGGAAAAGTAAGGACACAGGTGGGTTGGATTGATACTTAATTTATTATAGACAATACAAAGTCTTCTTGTGCATGCATGGCAGCTAGACAGCAAGACATGGTTACTTATGAATTTAGATTCAGTTGAAAGAACCGTAAAATACTAATCTTTCTTCTTTCATAACACATCCTCCCAACTTCTGAAGAAACCAAAAAGAGTCTACAACATGTTGAATATGCTAAAGCTACCTTGTATATGAGGTATTGATATCAAACTCTAATTACATATTGTATTTATACAACAGCTAATGAAGCAAATCCGAACAATAAAATACTTTAAGATATATTGTCAAATACCAGTTCTGTTCGCTTTGACTCAATACAAAGTCTTACATGCATGTGAAATGTAACATCCTGAAAATTTAATACATGATTAGGGAGTATTTTGGGAAATAATAAATGGAGAAATTGGAAATTTTGGAATTCTTAGGAATTTTTGGTGATTTTTGAGGACATTTTGTAAATTTTGAGTAATAAATGTGCATATAATTAATTAAGCAATCGAAGAGTTTGAAAATGAGGGAATGGTAAAACCCAAGATATTTTGAAAGTTAAGAAAATTGGAGACTGGTTTGAGTGATTTTAAATTAAAAGAGTACACCATGACAAGTTTGGGCTACAAATCATCGGGGAATTCCCTTATTTCACCCAACCAAACACACCTCTCCTCCCTTCCCTATTTATACATCTACTCTCTCTCTCTCTCTCGCGAAACTTCCCTCCTCCCTCTGTCATCTTCTTCGTTCTCCTCGCTCCCTCCGTCGGCGGCTTCGTTTTCCGGCGACCATACGGCGGCATCGACTGCCGCAGGTTCATCCATGAACCTTCTTCCTCTCCTTTCTCCCTTCGCCTTTCTTTTGCTTTCCGGCCAGCCGCGGTGAACGGCGATGAAGGCGATTTCCGACGTCCACTGCGGCGAACGGTGGCGGGTGAGAGGTGAGCTTAGTTATTTCTCTTGGCTTTCAAGTTACTTCTGCTTTCACCTTCATTTATCTCACTGTTTCCTCTCTGCTCTCGTCGTCCTTCACTCCTCACTGTCGGCTTCTCCATCTCCGTCGAGCCCGGCGGTGTCCGGCGACGGCGAACGGCAGAAACGATCGGAGACCCTTAGGTGAGCTTCAATCCCTTTGTTCTTTCATTTATGTCCGATTTGAGAGCTATTTGAGTGAGAATTTTTGACCCTTTTCTACATTTCTTTTTCATGAACCGGTGAGGAATTTGAGAGGAACGAATGGGTTGTTTGGACTTTGTGCTGGTATAAATAGAAATAGAGAAAATTTTATTTCTGAGTTATTGAAGAACACAAACATAATTTTAATAACAATATGTGTTTTGATTGAGTGTTCACTTCTCTGTTTTCTTTTCAACATATGATGAGAACAAAGGAAGTTCCCTATTTAATTAACAATATGTATTCTGTTATGTGAAGAATGCAAGGTAGGAAATTGTGAGGAGCTAACCATTCTCTAATTTGGGATTAGTTTTGGTGCGATGAAAGTGTGGAATCTTGGTTTTAGGTGTTACTTGCTATTTGAATAAGTTTCTGTGGTGGTCATGTTTGTACAGTGAAATGGTGATCCTAGAATTTCTAGTAATGCTTATATAGTGGTTGAATATTGAGAGGAGAAATGGAAAATTCTTGCTATGTTAAATTGCTTCTGTTTGGTCATGATTACTAATGGGAGGTTATGTATGATTGTATGCTTTTCTGTCATTATATTAAGTAATATTCTTAAGAGTTAGTTAAGGGTTATAAGGGGTAGTTATTGTTGTTGGGGTTGTTAGGATTGCTGTTTTGGAAATGTATAGATTAAAAGGATATAAATTCTGTTATGTTAGACAGTTGCAGCAAACCTGGAAGTGCAATAACAAATTGGAGATTTGAGTGAGATATCCCAAAAACATCATTTTATATTGTGTTATAATGTTTTGTGAGTATTAAACAAATCTGAACCGTTTCCTTCTCTTTTCTCTCTAAAATTCAACATAACACATTTTGATTTAAATGAAGTTATTTTCATTTGTTGATGATAAGATTGAAGCTTCAAATGTTGTCGTAGGATTTAATGAAACCATTTGCATTTCAGATTTTTGTGTTTCTTGTGAACATCTGGATGTGTATGTATTAAATCATTTATAATAGAATTATCTTTACAATTTGAGTTTCTTACTTTCTCTACTTGTGTTTGAGAGCTGTGCAAATTTCCTTGGCATTAAGGGAATGTGATTGTTTTGGAATTGAATGCTTAAATGTTTAAGTGGCTAGAGATTTAGCAACATGACTTTCTTTTGTGATAATTGTGGAAATTCTTTTGGTGAATGGATTAGCTCCATTATTATTTTGGAGGGATCAATTGTGATCCATTTATTGTGAATTATTGAAGGTTTCTTGGTTTGCTTAGTGATTAATGATTTGATTGGGTTTATTGATTATTTTATATGAGTGAATGATTTTGCTATGACATAATAAAGAGATATAGCTAAAATAGTCTTAATGCATGTATGTTCAGTTCTTAGCTATATTCTGAATTTCTGGTTCCTTTGTGGGATTCAGTTTCATGTTCTTCAGTTTTCTCTTATGGTGCTGATGAGATGAGTATGGAATTAGCCTATGGTTATGCATGCTTAATATAGGATTAAATGCTAAGTTTCATTTTATTCTATTTTATTCTTATTTGTAATGTAATTGATGATTAGGAAGATAAAAATAAATGATGGTGAGATTGGTTGCAAGTTGCTTCTAAATTTGTTGGTGTGATTTGAAATGAGTTTGGATTATATGGATTGAATTAAATCATGGGGTGTTTGATTAAAATATATATATATTTGTTGTTCTCTTGACTTTTAGTTCATTGATTTGAATGTAGTTATTGGTTTTAGGACTTGGATAACTTAATATATATATATATACATGATTAGTGAATGCTATTGTATCAATTTGTGAAGCAACATAATTTTCTTAAAATGATGCATATGAAAAAGGGGGAAAATGGGTAGTTATATAAAAATGAGAGAGACGTTGAAGTACTATAAAGTGAAAATGATATTAATTTGTCATTTTGCTCTATACTATTATAGGAGTGGATGTAGGTAGGCTTATGTGGCATAAAGAAAGGATGAGAAATCGCGTAAATTGCTAAAGGGCGACAGGTAATCACACTTACCCTTGCTATAACATTGAGGGTGACGTTAGCTGGGATATTCAAAATCCCTTTTCACCCTCCATATAAATATTATTTTTGAAAAGGTATTTTTATATAAAACAGGCTATCGGGTGCCTTTCAAACACGATTACTTTCATATAAAGAATTTGACTTATTATATGTAGTATCCTGGCTGGTGGTATTGCTGGATATTATGGAATTGTGTGATATATTTGCAGGTGTTGGATATTGAGAGGTTTTGAGTATAGAAAAGGAATTAGTTGTGAGTTTAGATTTTGGAAAGATATTATGGATAATAGATTGAAAGGTGATGTTGATGTTGATGTTGTTGTTGATTATTGAGGTTGTGATATTGAAATACTGAATGAGGTTGAGGTTGATGGATATGAATGAGGTCATTGTGGAAGTGATATTGATAGGATATTGATAGATTATAGTGAGCATTGCATGACACTGATAGTACCGTCGGCCGATGTAACCTATCGATCTGCGCAATCGATAGGTTAATTGTACAGGTTCCTCGGATTTTAAAGGAACCAGGGACGTTTTCACTTTTTATAGTGCTCCCTTTTCAGGGACGTTTTCACTATTTAAAGTGCTCCCTTTTTATGCTTTCAGATTTGAGACTGGGCACAGTGTCAATCACGTTTATTTTCGTCTGTTGAGTTGAATTGGATTTGACTGAGGGATTTTAGTGATATGTGGGAAATAGAGATGGTGATTTTGAATGGATTTAGAAGGAGGGACTTGAATGATGAATGACAGATTTGTCATATATATATATAGTATTGGTTTTAAATGTGGTACCCTTTAGACGCCCTCGCTACCGCACATCTCACTGTTATAGTGAGTTAAGCGGTGATTACTGGGACAAATTGTCTCATCCCACGATTACTGACATTTTTGCAGGTATTCATGCACTGATGCAAGCAGCAGGAAAGGGAATTAGGTAGTAGAAGCTTTATAGACTATTTGAATTGTATATTGCCAATTTGTATAGGCCTGCATTCGTTTCCGCATGTATATATATTTATATATGGTTTGATATTTATTAGTTTTGTTTATTAACCATGTTAGGCAAATCCTTTCTAACATGGTTATTAATAAATTATCCATGATAGCAGCTGTACTGTATTAGTTTATTCTTTCCTATCATGGATAAACTATAAAAGGATTAGAATAATCTTTTCTAACTATGATAGAGATATTAATATTATGGAAATTCCTTTTTCTATCATAGTTAGTAAAGAGCTTAATGATTTGAAATAAATATTGTTGGTTAATTAGGTAATTAGTAACACAATGTTACAACTTGGTTATCAGTATTTGGTATACGATAACCTAGGACTGTGCTGCATTGCATGTAGATTGGCAATATACATTCTTAGTATTCCCTTCCTTATGTGCATGAATATCTGGCCTTTTGAGAGGAATATCACTCCTCCCGTGGTGGGGAGAGAGTGATAAGAGCAAATGAATAGGTATTGTGGAGAGATTGAGAAGAATATAAGAAGAATAATGAAATAAGCAAGATATTGATAAGAATTTCATAAGAATGACGAAATAAGGATGCTTCTCTGGGGTTTCGATTATAATTATGAGTCGACCATAATTATAGTCGAGGCATCATGAGATACCTTATTGGGTTAAGGGATTATGGAAACTTGAAAATAACAATTAATAATGAATGATAATGAATATGATGTGGAATAAGAAATTATTGACCTTTTTTTTTTTTTTTGTTTAGTTTGTTAAATTGTTTTGTTTGATTGTTTTAATCGAAATCCTATTACAATTATTGTTTGTTGGTTATTATTTGTGTTATTAAGATGTCCAAATTATTTATATTACTTGTTTTATTTTGTTGGTAAGTGAAGGATTTGTTGATTAATAGGTTATTTGATCTAATTGAATTTAATCATACTTTTATTACACTAATTGTTATTTGATTATTCTTAATTTGTATTTTGATAATTTATTATTTATTAATGGTTGGAGGACACATCACCATTAGTAGTGAAAGGTTGTTGCCCATTTATGTTAAGTGGCTGGAGGCTTCCTCACTATATTTAGCGATTGGAAGCAGCCCCCTTAATAATATATGTTGGTAGCCCTTACTACTTCTTGAGTGGATGTTTCCCGAAAGGTAAGTTGGTTGTTTAAAATTAATTGTTAATTGAATTTTAATGTAGCTAATTGTGGAAAATTAAAAAGTTTTGCAAATCAATATTATGTAATTGTAAGAAATTGGTTATTGATACTATGTGAATGAGAAATTTGTAGTGGATCATTGTTGGTAAAATTGCGAATCGTAGTGATAAATGTGAATTGATTTTATTTTGAATGAATTTTTGGTTGGTTATAGTGAATTGTGGTATACACTTTGAATAAGTTATATTGTGTAATTGGAATCTGGTTTAGTGGTCCTATCCTTGTTAGCATATTGCTGTGTTGGATTCTTTCAATATGATAATATTGTGATATGAAAGATTCCTTATCAATCATGATGAGTTTGAATTTTGTAGGATTGTTTGCAAAGAAAATAAGAAATGACTATTCTCTCATCCTTTTCCCTATTAGTCGATCAATATGTAGGAAAAGATATAAATTCTTTTTGCTTAGCAATGATTTAAATGTGGGGTTGACTTGCATGCATGGAAGAAGAATTGGTTTTAGTACAATGGAAATTGGTGTTACTATTGACATGACTTTGTTCTTTTTATGAAGTATGGGTGTGATAGTGTAGGTTTCAACCATTGCTTGTTAATTGGAGGATCTATGTTTCTATCTCTGTTTTGATGAACTAATTTGTTAATGGGGTGGAAGTGGTCACTTTAATTAGAAGTGGCTGTGATTATTAATGACTAGTATAGTAATTAAACCTTTTGAATGCATGTTTGTTACTTGTGAGTTGGTTTTGTTTAGCTGAATTAAAAGTATGATTAAATTGAATCGTTGATGTTTTATTGTGGTTGACGTGAGACCAAGAGTGCAAGTCTAAAGGGTATGGTGATCTTGAGGTATGATTGGCTGGTCTTTATGGTTTAGTATAGTTAGTATAAATTTCTGGTTTAGTTTAGAGATGAAAGAGAGTTTGATAATGATTCAAGGATGATGAATATGAGTTTGGCATAATAAGAATTATTTAAGATTCTTATAGGAATAAAATTTGTTCATTGATTGATTAGTAAAGTGGATTGATTTGTGAAGATGGCTTAAGTATTTTTGGATGCATGGAACATTAATTGTAGGTGTAAGGGAAGATGGCTTAAGTGTGTTTATGAAGTTGTGATTTGCTTTATGGAGTTGTTATATATAAGGACTTTTGAGTGGTAGTATAGGGTGACCAAATATGATTTAGATTGATGTTGCAAGTAAGGAGATTGGAATACTTGATTAGGATTAAAATCATTGTCAGATTTTAGTGATGTGGAATTTAGTAGGATTGGATTCAAAACTTAAGGTTTGTTATAAAGAAGGGATTGGAGACTGTATCAATTAGGATGTAGAATAGTTGGGAATCAAATGGAAGGAAATCATGATGCGAAGATTTGAGTAATTTAGGGAATTATGGGAAATAAGATTGTTAAGATAGTATGGATTGAAATAGAGGTCATTGAGAGTGAGTTTTGATTCTAAGGATTAAAATACTATATATTGGCTATGAATCGATAAGTGACTAGAAATTATGGTTTGCAGAGTGGGATTTAGGGAATTGTGCTTGAATTAAAGTAAGGGTGATTACTTGAGATTATACTGTGGGGTGATGACATAGAGTGTATATTGATGTTGTAAACTATTATGATTTGGTGATAGGTTATCACTAGGTTTTATGGATGAGATTAGGATGATTTGAGAAAAGTTGTGTTTATGGTTGAGCAAAATAGATCAAGAAACTAATAGATGTAATGTGTCAGATTGGGAGTTTTCGGAAGTATTCATTGATTTATTGGATTTGAAGGTAATTAACCATGAATTTGATGTTGAAATGACATGAATGAGGGTATATTAAGTTAGAATCATGAGTTAAAGTTAGAAATGGAATTTTGTAGAGTTGTTATCTAATAATTAAGAAATGAGATCTTGGAATACAAATGAGGAAATCATTGGAGTTTGAAAAGGGATGTGATTGTTATCTATGTTGTGGGATTTTAACATAAGTACTTTGAGGTTTGGGATGCTAGTAAATGGAGGTTAGTTAAGAAAGCGGGACGACTGTTGATGGATTACCATAGATTAATTGAGGGATGCTAAGTTGAAATGAGTATTTCATATGTGTTAGGTGTATGTATGGTGAATTTTGGGGACAAAATTCCTAAAAGGTGGGGTAAATTGTAACATCCTGAAAATTTAATACATGATTAGGGAGTATTTTGGGAAATAATAAATGGAGAAATTGGAAATTTTGGAATTCTTAGGAATTTTTGGTGATTTTTGAGGACATTTTGTAAATTTTGAGTAATAAATGTGCATATAATTAATTAAGCAATCGAAGAGTTTGAAAATGAGGGAATGGTAAAACCCAAGATATTTTGAAAGTTAAGAAAATTGGAGACTGGTTTGAGTGATTTTAAATTAAAAGAGTACACCATGACAAGTTTGGGCTACAAATCATCGGGGAATTCCCTTATTTCACCCAACCAAACACACCTCTCCTCCCTTCCCTATTTATACATCTACTCTCTCTCTCTCTCTCTCTCGCGAAACTTCCCTCCTCCCTCTGTCATCTTCTTCGTTCTCCTCGCTCCCTCCGTCGGCGGCTTCGTTTTCCGGCGACCATACGGCGGCATCGACTGCCGCAGGTTCATCCATGAACCTTCTTCCTCTCCTTTCTCCCTTCGCCTTTCTTTTGCTTTCCGGCCAGCCGCGGTGAACGGCGATGAAGGCGATTTCCGACGTCCACTGCGGCGAACGGTGGCGGGTGAGAGGTGAGCTTAGTTATTTCTCTTGGCTTTCAAGTTACTTCTGCTTTCACCTTCATTTATCTCACTGTTTCCTCTCTGCTCTCGTCGTCCTTCACTCCTCACTGTCGGCTTCTCCATCTCCGTCGAGCCCGGCGGTGTCCGGCGACGGCGAACGGCAGAAACGATCGGAGACCCTTAGGTGAGCTTCAATCCCTTTGTTCTTTCATTTATGTCCGATTTGAGAGCTATTTGAGTGAGAATTTTTGACCCTTTTCTACATTTCTTTTTCATGAACCGGTGAGGAATTTGAGAGGAACGAATGGGTTGTTTGGACTTTGTGCTGGTATAAATAGAAATAGAGAAAATTTTATTTCTGAGTTATTGAAGAACACAAACATAATTTTAATAACAATATGTGTTTTGATTGAGTGTTCACTTCTCTGTTTTCTTTTCAACATATGATGAGAACAAAGGAAGTTCCCTATTTAATTAACAATATGTATTCTGTTATGTGAAGAATGCAAGGTAGGAAATTGTGAGGAGCTAACCATTCTCTAATTTGGGATTAGTTTTGGTGCGATGAAAGTGTGGAATCTTGGTTTTAGGTGTTACTTGCTATTTGAATAAGTTTCTGTGGTGGTCATGTTTGTACAGTGAAATGGTGATCCTAGAATTTCTAGTAATGCTTATATAGTGGTTGAATATTGAGAGGAGAAATGGAAAATTCTTGCTATGTTAAATTGCTTCTGTTTGGTCATGATTACTAATGGGAGGTTATGTATGATTGTATGCTTTTCTGTCATTATATTAAGTAATATTCTTAAGAGTTAGTTAAGGGTTATAAGGGGTAGTTATTGTTGTTGGGGTTGTTAGGATTGCTGTTTTGGAAATGTATAGATTAAAAGGATATAAATTCTGTTATGTTAGACAGTTGCAGCAAACCTGGAAGTGCAATAACAAATTGGAGATTTGAGTGAGATATCCCAAAAACATCATTTTATATTGTGTTATAATGTTTTGTGAGTATTAAACAAATCTGAACCGTTTCCTTCTCTTTTCTCTCTAAAATTCAACATAACACATTTTGATTTAAATGAAGTTATTTTCATTTGTTGATGATAAGATTGAAGCTTCAAATGTTGTCGTAGGATTTAATGAAACCATTTGCATTTCAGATTTTTGTGTTTCTTGTGAACATCTGGATGTGTATGTATTAAATCATTTATAATAGAATTATCTTTACAATTTGAGTTTCTTACTTTCTCTACTTGTGTTTGAGAGCTGTGCAAATTTCCTTGGCATTAAGGGAATGTGATTGTTTTGGAATTGAATGCTTAAATGTTTAAGTGGCTAGAGATTTAGCAACATGACTTTCTTTTGTGATAATTGTGGAAATTCTTTTGGTGAATGGATTAGCTCCATTATTATTTTGGAGGGATCAATTGTGATCCATTTATTGTGAATTATTGAAGGTTTCTTGGTTTGCTTAGTGATTAATGATTTGATTGGGTTTATTGATTATTTTATATGAGTGAATGATTTTGCTATGACATAATAAAGAGATATAGCTAAAATAGTCTTAATGCATGTATGTTCAGTTCTTAGCTATATTCTGAATTTCTGGTTCCTTTGTGGGATTCAGTTTCATGTTCTTCAGTTTTCTCTTATGGTGCTGATGAGATGAGTATGGAATTAGCCTATGGTTATGCATGCTTAATATAGGATTAAATGCTAAGTTTCATTTTATTCTATTTTATTCTTATTTGTAATGTAATTGATGATTAGGAAGATAAAAATAAATGATGGTGAGATTGGTTGCAAGTTGCTTCTAAATTTGTTGGTGTGATTTGAAATGAGTTTGGATTATATGGATTGAATTAAATCATGGGGTGTTTGATTAAAATATATATATATTTGTTGTTCTCTTGACTTTTAGTTCATTGATTTGAATGTAGTTATTGGTTTTAGGACTTGGATAACTTAATATATATATATATACATGATTAGTGAATGCTATTGTATCAATTTGTGAAGCAACATAATTTTCTTAAAATGATGCATATGAAAAAGGGGGAAAATGGGTAGTTATATAAAAATGAGAGAGACGTTGAAGTACTATAAAGTGAAAATGATATTAATTTGTCATTTTGCTCTATACTATTATAGGAGTGGATGTAGGTAGGCTTATGTGGCATAAAGAAAGGATGAGAAATCGCGTAAATTGCTAAAGGGCGACAGGTAATCACACTTACCCTTGCTATAACATTGAGGGTGACGTTAGCTGGGATATTCAAAATCCCTTTTCACCCTCCATATAAATATTATTTTTGAAAAGGTATTTTTATATAAAACAGGCTATCGGGTGCCTTTCAAACACGATTACTTTCATATAAAGAATTTGACTTATTATATGTAGTATCCTGGCTGGTGGTATTGCTGGATATTATGGAATTGTGTGATATATTTGCAGGTGTTGGATATTGAGAGGTTTTGAGTATAGAAAAGGAATTAGTTGTGAGTTTAGATTTTGGAAAGATATTATGGATAATAGATTGAAAGGTGATGTTGATGTTGATGTTGTTGTTGATTATTGAGGTTGTGATATTGAAATACTGAATGAGGTTGAGGTTGATGGATATGAATGAGGTCATTGTGGAAGTGATATTGATAGGATATTGATAGATTATAGTGAGCATTGCATGACACTGATAGTACCGTCGGCCGATGTAACCTATCGATCTGCGCAATCGATAGGTTAATTGTACAGGTTCCTCGGATTTTAAAGGAACCAGGGACGTTTTCACTTTTTATAGTGCTCCCTTTTCAGGGACGTTTTCACTATTTAAAGTGCTCCCTTTTTATGCTTTCAGATTTGAGACTGGGCACAGTGTCAATCACGTTTATTTTCGTCTGTTGAGTTGAATTGGATTTGACTGAGGGATTTTAGTGATATGTGGGAAATAGAGATGGTGATTTTGAATGGATTTAGAAGGAGGGACTTGAATGATGAATGACAGATTTGTCATATATATATATAGTATTGGTTTTAAATGTGGTACCCTTTAGACGCCCTCGCTACCGCACATCTCACTGTTATAGTGAGTTAAGCGGTGATTACTGGGACAAATTGTCTCATCCCACGATTACTGACATTTTTGCAGGTATTCATGCACTGATGCAAGCAGCAGGAAAGGGAATTAGGTAGTAGAAGCTTTATAGACTATTTGAATTGTATATTGCCAATTTGTATAGGCCTGCATTCGTTTCCGCATGTATATATATTTATATATGGTTTGATATTTATTAGTTTTGTTTATTAACCATGTTAGGCAAATCCTTTCTAACATGGTTATTAATAAATTATCCATGATAGCAGCTGTACTGTATTAGTTTATTCTTTCCTATCATGGATAAACTATAAAAGGATTAGAATAATCTTTTCTAACTATGATAGAGATATTAATATTATGGAAATTCCTTTTTCTATCATAGTTAGTAAAGAGCTTAATGATTTGAAATAAATATTGTTGGTTAATTAGGTAATTAGTAACACAATGTTACATGAAATGTGTGGCTGTCACCCAAGAGGGGGGGTGAATTGGGTGAGGGAATAAAAACTTAAGACTCTTTTTCGAAAGACTGCTTGTGCTCGGTGATGATGATAATAAATAATGCTATGCACAAGTCAGTATGTTATGTGATGCAGAATAGAATGATTAAATGTAAATTTATGCACACTCAAATTTATCCCGGTTCGGTCACCCAGACCTACATCCAGTCCCCAGGCTACACCTGAGATTTCCAATCCACTATTCTTGTTTAAACCGGGCACAAGAGAAGCCTTTACACTTTAGGTTTTACGAACACGGGTTCACCTAACAACCCACAGGTTTTACAACGGGTTCACCTGCAAACCTAACCGCAAGTTTTACGGGATCACTTGCAACCTTTACAAATGCAAGTTTTGCGGGCTCACTTGCAACCTATACAGCTCCCCCTCACACCTAGAAGGGTTCAGTCTTTACAGACAATGATTTAACAATGATTACAATACTGTTCTTCAAGCAACAAGCTTTAGAACAGGTTTGATAGGATGTTCACTCTATGAACTGATTGTGCTAAACACTTAAGCTCAACTAAGTGGGTTCACTCAATGAACAGATTATGTTACTCACTTAGGTACAATAATTGCTCTCAACAAATTCTCTCTAAGAATATTACAACTTAAGATCAGAGAGTAGAAAGATATTTCAGATAGTAGGCTTGAGCTTCTTCATTCTATTTCTCTTGCTTTATCAAAACTCCTGAAGCTCTCTCTTCTCTAGCTCTTCTTTTTCAAGCTCACCTTTTCAGAAATGAAGAACATCTCCTTTTATACCAGCCTCTGATTATCCAACCGTTGGAGAGACAATAAGGCCGTTTGAATATAGCCGTTGGGGCCTTGTTTACGTTGTCCTCATTAATGCACAGCAGGGTTGACTTTGCTTTATCTGAAAAGGTGCTCTGACCACCTGTTCTGTCAACACTGTTCTGACAACACTGTTCTGGCAAAAGTCGTTTTGACATCTATACACTGTACGGTCTGACTCTTGCTTGTTGTCAGATGAGGACTTCGTTCCTCAAGCATAAGTCCAGGATGCTAAGAGACTTACTATCGGAAGCTCTCTTGCTATCTGAAGTGAAGCTCGTGGACTCTAACATTCTGCTTGCTATCACATAGAGGAACTTCGTCTTCCAAGCACTTGTCCATGAATGATAAGAGCGCTTTGCTATTGGATGCTCTCTTGCTATCAGAAGCTTTCTTATGGACTCTGACTCTTGTGGGTAGTATGAGCTTTGACAGCTTGAATGAATCTTCAGATTGTGTTCTCCTTATCTCTCATACTCCTCATGCTTGGTAGGTAACAATGTTGTTTGAATATCTGTTAACCTCTTGTTACCGTTGGGAAGTACATCTTCTTAATGCTCCATTAAAGCTTAGCAGGGTTGACTTGCTTTATCTCTGAAAAGTAGTCCTGACACCTCTGCCCTGATGAAAGCAATCTGACTTCTGTGTATGTGGCGTTTATTCTTGTACTCTTGCTGACGGATGATCATCGTTCATCCGGAAGTGGCAATCAAGTGTTAATCTCTGAATCCCAATGCCAAGAGTCTTTCCATCCGGAAGCGCATTTGCATCCGGAAGTGTGACTAAGTTCTGCACATACTGGTTAGTCCAACATAGCAATATATATAATCAAATACAGTAAGAACTATACATGCTGTGGGAAGCTTGTTTGCTATGGGGAGTAGTCTTACTTAGACTATGTTCTGACTTAGTGTATTG
Organism: Mimosa pudica; assembly: GCA_029929735.1. NCBI lineage: Eukaryota > Viridiplantae > Streptophyta > Magnoliopsida > Fabales > Fabaceae > Mimosa > Mimosa pudica. The sequence goes on along the minus strand of JAKELP010000018.1, from coordinate 15,906,951 downwards.
TGTACTTTGAACGTTAGTCCTCTTAGTCTATGATGTATCCGGAAGCACTTCTACATCCGGAAGTAAAACCACTGGATGAAGGATTTTGTTTACTATTACTCACTCTCGCTCAGTGTCCTTCAATCCAACAGTCAGCGCTAGTCACTACGCTATCGGATGCACTTTCACTTGACGAGGTAAACTTACTGACGCTTAGGGTTATATCTATTCTATCAGTCTGCGCCAGTCAAAATCTATCAGGAAGCTATTTCACTTGACGTGGCTTTTTCACTGACGCTTGGGGTTATTCTATTTTATCAGCCTGCGCCAGTCTAAGTCTAACAGGAAGCATTTTTACTTGACGAAGTGAACTTACTGACGCTTGGGGTGATATCTATCTTATCAGTCTGCGTCAGTCTAAGTTTAACATGAAGCAACTTCACTTCCGGTTGAATCATAGCTTAGTCTTAGGTTTTGTATAGCTAATGCTCATGGACTAAGTTAATTCCCTAGTGAGTTACTCGCTGCCGCTGGGGGATAAATCATTCATCCGCGTGCGCGAGTCCTAGTCTATCCGGAAGTGATTCCGCATCCGGTTGTGACTTAACTTAGGATTCTAACCATGTCATCTAATCCTTCCTAAGTGTTGATTATGTTCTCTTAAGTACTAAACCATATCACACCTTAGTCACCATCAAAACTTAAGATTCTAACAACATGCACTTCAACAGTTTCATCAAATTTTGCGTTTGCATTAGCCTGGACAGTAATCGAAGATATCAAATGAAGTTACCAATGGTCAACTACAAATTAACTAAAAAAGCAGATTATCACTATGAATCTGCAATGACCCTAAACAATATATATAATGAAAAAAGAACTTTCTAGTGAAGTTGGGTAGCAAAATCAGATGTCCTATGTTCTAAGCAAAATCAAATTTTATAGTCGATCTATCAAAAATTTTTCCAATCTCCACATTTTTCATTAATTCTAGAAGTGTTGTGCAGAATCGAGTCCAGAATTCCAGCAACCTGAAAATTTTGAAGCTCTAGTCACCAATCATTAATAGTTACAATAGAAATAAGGGCGAAGGGGCAAAACTAGCCACCGTAAATTTCCAAATGGACAACTCTGGGCCCACGCCAACACAAACCTGATTTAATGAAGGTGGGCCCCACGCCAACACAAACCTCTGTTAGCTTCAACTTAACGGTGTGGCTAAATTTGTCCCATTTTAATTTATAATGTACGGTTTTGCACCATCCAATTTACGGGTGCCAGAGTTGTCCATTTGGAAATTTACGGTGGCTAGTTTTGCCCCTTCGCCCTAGAAATAAATACTAACTAAGGAACCATACAGTGAGATGCAAACCGTGAAAACACCCCCAATAATAGCACAATCATTTGTAATGAAGTGTGAAAAAGACTTCGGATTTTCTGTTATTAAGACCTGATAAATAAATAATAAATAAATATATAACAAGAAAGCAATCCATGTGAATGAAGAAGTAAACTAAGGGATAAAGAGAAGAAATTATTGAAATATACCAAGTCCATTTACATATTTGCATGGGAGAGAGCTCAAGATAGAACCTAACAACAGGCAGGTGTAAACTATGAGCAATATTTGCTGTTTGCTGCATACTCATGCTCCTCAATTAATTTATAATCCTTCCCAGTTATCAACTACGTTTTAACAACCCAGAAGATAATGCTCCACCTGCACACACACAGATGAAAGACGCATTTGATTGTGAGATTATCTGACTCAGTTTTCTGCACTATGTAGTGTATAAATCCATAGAGACGAAGATAGAGAACCATATTAAGGGATAACAAAAGATATATAAAGTTGCCTTCAATACTAAATTATGTTATCTTAATGACGAAGGAAATGTAACTAATAAGTGAATATTTTTAGAAGGGTGTAAGAAGTACACTGAAGACTTGGGAGGCTTCTTGCAACATGTTTGGAAGGAGGCTAATGGAGAAATATATGAAAAGTTTTCATTTAAACCTTCCCAAATTTTAGAGGGTGCTTATAAGGAGTGGAGCCAGGAGTTTTAAACAACTCTCCAAAACAAATCCGATCAACCTTAGCATCATCCTTTTGAGTTCTTCCTCTTTGCATGATTTTGTAGGAAATATAAATAAACATTACTGCTGCCTCATGAAATATTTAAAAAATCAGTTCTCTTCTTTATTATAAAGGTATAAGCAAAAGATATGAACTCATATGACTCAAGAATACACCTGCTTATTAAGTATTATGTTCAAAATAACAAGAGAGGTAACTTCTGTTGCTAATTCCACTGCTAACATGTGTTAAATTTTGGAGCATTGTTTATTCAAATAAATTTCCAACTCCGCCTATGTTTATAGCCATTCTCAAACCTAGGTAAAGGGTTGTGTTGGACCGACAACCAACGTAAAAACCTAGTCGAATCTCATGAATATGAATCAACGACAATATAATCTTGTTAATTTTGTTAGAATATAGTTTCATTCTCATCTCTTATTCTTCTTGTTAATTTTGTTAGACATTAGAATCAGTTATATATTCTTGTTGTTGTTACTTAAAATGATGATTTGTTAAAAAAAATAGGTGTTTATTCAAAAATTATGGAATTGGCCAAAAAACATAATTATGGAAGGATTAATTTTTTGAACTGAAATGGAAAAATAAATTTGAAAATATAATATATATTTTTATTTATTGTAAGGGTCACTAGCTAATGTCATTTTATGATTTATAACTAATTTAAAAATAAATTTAATTTAACTAATCCTTCTAAATATTTCCACATACCAGACTTAATTTTAAAAATTGAATCTATTCACTCTCACTCTCACTCTCACTCTCACTCTCACTCTCACTCCCACTCCCAATCACAATCTAAATCGCTCAAAATCATTCCCTCCAACCAAACAAGCCCTGAGGTTCGATCCTTGGAGGATTGGAAAGGAGCAGGTGTGTTTGGGTATGTCTCCACCATCAATATTTGGGGGATTAGTCATCGGGCTTGCTCTGGTGGATACAGTGGTATCTCATAAAAAATGCTTAATAAAATTACCATCGAAAAACAAAGTGATTAATAGTAAGAGTTATGGTCGAAAAAAATAGTAAGGGTTAAGGCTTTAATTAAATGGGCAAAGCAGATCTATGGGCCTTTTTCTTATGAAAACCCTAATAAGGTTATTGTTGGAAAAGACCATCATTATTTGGCTTCTCTTCTTTACAATACTCATTCCACCATGAAATTATATATAGCTTTGGAGTTAGTTTTTGTGTGTTCAATTTTATCATTAAATTCAACGTGAAATTAGTGATATTTGGTATCTTAGATGAAAAATCGTTGTTTTTGAGTTTTCTATGATTTTCAAAGATTTAATGCTCAAAATTCTATATTTTTCCTCTTTAAAGCATTTGATTATAAAAAATTATACAGAATCAAAACTTGCCCAGTTTTATTAAACTTTAATAATTTTACATAAAATCTAATATTAAAATGAAATATGAACACTTTTATTCATAAACCTTATAATTTCAAGATGGATGAGAGAAGCCCATTCAGCCAAGGTTACTTAGCACGAACAAGCCTTTGAATTGGTCGAGGTTAAACCTAATAATACGGGCTACCCAATAGGTTTGGGCTGGGCTTTGAAAAGCCCGTCAAAATGGGGCGGGGCATAAAAAGCTTGTTTAAAACAGATTATGCTCAGAAAGGCTTGACCTACATTTATATAGGTTTGGGCTACCATTGTCATTTGTGACTTTGCATTTTTTGTTTTTGTTGTCGTCTGTGCAGTACAAGAAAATGTGGGGCTAGTCGCGCGTGATTTTGGGACTTAGTCGCGTTTAAAAACGTGACAAAGGGGGTATGTCACGTTTTATGCATACGCGATTTTCGTGTCATAGCACAAGTGTGTCGCACATACAAATGTCGCGCATGGGGCATCCCATGCGCGACAATCATATTTTATGTAAAAGAAAATGTCACGCATGCATACGCGACAACTTATTTCCCTTATCAATTTTTAGTATATGCTAGTTAAAATAAGGTTACAATCTTTTTAAGGAAGCTTTGGACAAATAAGGGATAAAGAGAATTTTTGAATTAGGAAGAATAGAGGGCAAAATGAAAAAATAGTAATAGATAATGAAAAATAAGTTACAAAGAGTTGAAAAATAAGTAAAGAAGAATTATAATAGATGATGTAAAGCCAAGTATTAGAGGATGTAAAGTGTATACCTTAACTTGTGGAGGAGTTAAATAATTAACCTAGGCAAAAAATTATGTGATGTGTTTAACTGAATATTAAGTATTGTTTTGTTTAAGGTGCTACAAGCACAGGATGATCTCTGTTTCGTTTTAACTTTCATGTTTGCAGACCTTAAAATATTATATGAAGTGATTCAAGGTTATGCTTTCAAAAAATATATAATTAGATACCTTATTTTTACCTTACAAAACTTACTCTAAAAATCGAGACATTCAAAGCAATACTTATATGTAAAATAATTTCTGTAAATGATGGCTAAACGCATTGATTTCCTTGTGCAAAGAAACAAACTAACCTTTAAAGTTCTGATATTTTTAAAAGATCCCTTATGGAAACTTGAGAGTGGCTGTCTATAGATGGAAGACTTAAACCTGACATTTCTACTCTATATAACAACATAAATCTGTGTATAACTGAATCAATATATCACTTGCAGAATAAAATAATGTTGGTATGGTAGTGATTTCAAATATTACATGCAGCACAATATATTATATAGGAAATTAAAAATATTATTCACAATAACACATGGAAAATATCTCTACAAAACAAATATGGAAATATGTGCAGAGAAAATAATGGATTAAACAAGGAAAAATACATTTGCACTAAAACTTTTTAGTGGAGTGCAGTTGTAGGACAAATAAACTAATATAAGAAAACCACATTGATGAACATGCACAAAAACTTGAGAAAGGGCGCCAAATGTTTTGCACCATTTTCATTTTGCCACATAAATTTTCTTGCCTTTGAACGGTGATCACTGTCTTCTTGACATGTCTCACTTCTCTCTGAAATTTCGATGGAAGCAAGTCATGTCGGCCACCAAGAAGATTGTCATCCAACTAAATCTAGAATTAAGAAAAGAACTTTATCAGCTGACAGAGGTACGTGTTACAAGTTTTTGGTGTACTTATTAAGTATTTTCTTGTGATTTTCCTGTGATTGTTCAGTGTATCTACCCTTGACCTTACATCAAGTGTTGTTAATCTTTGTTTTTCTTCTGTCCTTCAACTTTATGCTTTGGAGAGCCATTGCATCCTTCTCTATTATTCACACATATAAGTGCACAACAAAAAGAGGCAACTTTACAGAGTGAAAGCGTAAACCTACAAGGCACGTTATCTAAAAAATTTAAAGGTAAGTAAAAATATTGTCCACACTTGGATTTTTGTTCCATGATATTTTTCTTTCCTATGGGAACACAAGTTAATAAATATATATGTCAGTTGCATCAGGAAGTGCCAACAAATATCAACATTTCGATTGTTATCTATCCAGTGAGTGACTTTTGCAGACAACAGACCCTTCTACATTGTGGGGCTACAAATTTAACTAACTAGTCATTTTTTTTACTTGAAGCCGTCATGTTCCTTGAACTAAGCATATAACACGGAACAAAAACATAATACATTTGCTTTAATGGACACATAATTGATCCCCTGAGTGTGCAGACTAGGATAATTAGAAAATTATACTTTTAAAGATTTATTATAGTGGAAAGCTAGTCATAGTAGTGAACAAAATTGCTGAGAAAGAGAATGGTTCATTGCTAGCAATCTCCTCGATAAGCTCTTAACCATCAACTATGTCAGCTCGTGCAGCTCTAGCTTCCTCCGCATCAGCTCTCCTTCTGCAAAAACAGCCACACTGACGGCATAGAAACTTTCTAGTGAAGTTGGGTAGCAAAATCTCCTCCGCATCATCAAATTTTACTTTTGCAACAGCCTGTACAGTAATCAATTATATCAAACGAAGTTACCAATGGTCAACTACAAATTCACTAAAAATAGCATATTATCACTATGAATCTGCAATGACCTTAAACAATATATAATGAAAAAAGAACTTTCTAGTGAAGTTGGGTAGCAAAATCAAATGTCCTATGTTCTAAGCTAGACAAATTTATAGCTGATATATCAAAAATTTTTCCAATCTCCACATTTTTCATTAATACTAGAAGTGTTGTGCATAATCGAGTCCAGAATTCCAGCAATCTAAAAATATTGAAGCTCTAGTCACCAATCAATAATTGTTACAATAGAAATAAATACTAACTATGAAACCATACAATGAGATGCAAACCGTGAAAACACCCCCAATAATAGCACAGACATTTGTAATGAAGTGTGAAAAAGACTTCTGATTTTCTATTATTATGACCTGATAAATAAATAATAAATAAATATATAACAAGAAAGCAATCCATGTGAATGAAGAAGTAAGCTAAGGGATAAAAAGAAGAAATTATTAGAATATACCAAGTCCATTTACATATATGCATGGGAGAGAGCTCAAGATAGAACCTAACAACAGGCAGGTGTAAACTATGAGCAATATTTGTTGTGTGCTGTATACTCATGCTCCTCAATCAATTTATAATCCTTCCCAGTTATCACCTACATTTTAACAAACAGAAGATAATGCTCAACCATCACACACAGATGAAAGACACATTTAATTGTGAGATTATCTGACTCAGTATTCACATACCAAAGATTCTATTGTTTCTGCACTATGTAGTGAATAAATCCATAGAGAGGAAAATAGAGAACCATATTAAGGGATAACAAAAGATATATAAAGTTGCCTTCAATACTAAATTAGGTTATCTTAATGACCAAGGAAATGTAACTAATAAGTGAGTATTTTTAGAAGGGTGTAAGAAGTACACTGAAGACTTGGGAGGCTTCTTGCAATATGTTTGGAAGGAGGCTAAGGAAGAAATACATGAAAAGTTTTCATTTAAACCTTCCCAAATTTTAGAGGGTGCTTATAAGGAGTGGAGCCAGGAGTTTCAAACAACTCTCCAAAACAAAATCGATCAACCTTAGCATTATCCTTTTGAGTTCTTCCTCTTTGCATGATTTTGTAGGAAATATAAATAAACATTACTGCCTCATGAAACATTTTAAAAAAACATCATTTCTCTTTTTTATTATAAAGGTCCAAGCAAAAGATATGAACTCATCTGACTCAAGAATACACTTGCTTATTAAGTAGGAGTATTATGTTCAAAATAACAAGAGAGCAAACTTCTGTTGCTAATTCCACTGCTGACAGGTGTTAAATTTCTGAGCATTATTTATTCAAATAAATTTCTAACTCTACCCATGTTTATAGCCATCTAAAACCTAAGTAAAGGGTTGTGTTGGACCTCAACAACCAACATAAAACCTAGTCAAATCTCATCAATATGAATGAACTACAACAGAGACGAAAACTTCAGCTTTGAAACTATAGGGACTAAATCCCAAATGATGAGAAACTATAGAGACCAAAGTTGGTTTAACCCTTACTTTTAAGAATTTATTATGTTACTCACCAAAACTTGTGGTAAACTTATGTATTTATTTGACACATTAGATAACACATGGTCAACGGCATGGAATTTGATGGAATACTAAAAGGTTTTTACCTTAAATTAACTGTGATGAATTCTTTTACTCCAAAAACTTTTACATGCATTTAGATGAGCATTTTTGCATTTTATCCAATAATCATTATCTAAAATTATTGATCATGTGTGGTGTGGCCCTCAAATGTAAAAGTCACATAACTTTTTGATTGTACTAAGGCTTGTGCTACACTGCTGGACGGTTGTGGAATAAAATATTGTTGTGCGATGGTTTTTTTATACAAAAAATTTAGGAAGGGGTTTGGGCTCAACCCAATCCAAGGGCTGGGCACCTAACTCATGATTCACTGGGGTCTGTTCCTGTGGGCTCTGGAGCATGACCAGCAAACCCTTTCTGTCTGTCCACACAGGTAGGTTACTCCCAACTTCACTTAGCTACTGAGATGCCTCCCCCCACACAGGTAGGTTACTCCCAGCTTCACTTAACTACGGAGATGCCTCCCCAAGCGCCGCGAAGGAGACACAACAAAGTGTCACTCCCCAGGATCGAACTCGCGACGTGGTGGTCAACCCGACACTCATTGTTCAATCCCTTCGCCACTGAACCCACGGACGATGGGTGTTGTTCGATGGTTTTGATCTTGAACCTTTAATTAGAAGATAAAAACCTCTAAAGTGTTGGTTTTTGGTGCAAGTTGCAACGTCAAGGTCAACAACACAAAACCCTTCAAGAAACAAAAATAAACAATCAAACTAAAAGAAAAAGAAGATAACACACACAAGAGTACAAGACCCTCATAAAACAAAAATCATAAATTTATCAAAACAAAAAAAAACAAAAATCATAAATCAGCCCATAAAAATTATAACAATTTCAGTTAAAATTATTTAATTTACGTGAGAACGTAGCTGTCAATGCCTCAACCAAAATGTTCAACAATGCCTATTCTATTCACACCAAAATTGTTGGGATTTGCAGTTTAGTCCCTGGTAAGGGAAATTAATACTGGAAGGTTCCAATACATTCCAAAATAATTATAAAGTCTCAGAGCCTTTCCTGCAATTGTTTGCTTAACTTCAATGACTATTTTGCCCTCATTAAAGATGGTTGTCATCTCACTGGTCCCTACAGGAGGAATGCTTTCATCTTATGAGGGCAAAATGGTCATTGAAGATAAGCAAACAATTGCAGGAAAGGGCTCCTGGGACTTTATAATTATTTTGGAATGTATTGGGACCTTCCAGTATTAATTTCCCTTACTAGGGACTAAACTGCAAATTTCCCAAAATTGTTTGTCAACAGCTCAACAACCGTCATTACATTACGAAGATTTCATTAGTCTTATCAACATTTATAAGGACATTAAATAAAATTAAATTTCATAGTAATAACTGTAAAAGATTTGATGGTGATTTTGTTTCCATTTGTGGGGCCCACGTGTCATTTCCCAAAATAAAACCAACACATATTAGAGGTCTCTCCTAATTCCTATATGCCAACTCTTTCCTCTTCATCATCAATTCATCATCACTGGAAATGGCGACCAAGCTTATGCAAGCGATTCAGTTTGATAGCTATGGCGGTGGCCCCGCCGGCCTAAAGGTCTTTTTCCTTCTTCTATCACTCCCAATGAACAATTTGATTTTATTTTATTTTGTTTTATTTATTGTTTTGTACTGAATCTCATTTTTCTGTAAGAAAAAAAAGAAAGATTGGGGTTTTCTTGGTCAAGTCTTTGTGGGATTACTATCACTAGTTTAAGGGATTTTTTTTTTTGGTTCTCAATAATATTTCCTTAGAATTTCAACTTGATGTAGAAAAAAGGTTCTTTGTTTTTCTTTTTCTGTGTCTTTCTTTTTGACTCCCAGTTCTTTTGACAAGTTTATTCATTTTTATTAAAAGGGCTTTGCTGAATTGTAGTTTTCTTTGAAGAAATTCAACAAGTTGTAATTTTTCTTGTCAAAGAATGGAATTGTAATTTTCTTTAACATGTTTATTCACTTTTGTTAAAAGGGTCTTGCTGAATTGTAGTTTTCTTTTAAAAAATCAAGAAGTTATAACTTTTCTTGTCAAAGAATTTATCATGTTTATTCATTTTTGTTAAAGGGGTTTCGCTGAATTGTAGTTTTCTTTATAAAAAATCAACAAGTTGTAATTTCTCTTGTCTAAAGAATGGACTTGTAAATTTCTTGGTCAAATCTTTGTAGTGCTAGTTCTGTTCAGGCGATTTGTATTTTGTTCCCAATAGTACCTTTTAAGAATTTCAACTTGATATTGAGGATTTATTATTAATTAAAGGAGTTTCATTCATGCAATTGCACTTTTTTGGAGTTAAATTAAATTAAAGCACATGATTTGGTAGAACTGTGTTTGGTTTTTGGAGTTTAGTCAGATATATAAATAAGATCATTCTTTGGCCTTCATTTGGAGTCCTTAATTCTCAATTCTAGAATCAACAATTTTGAATACTGGGGGATTTTCAATATATTTTTAGGTAATTGTCAAATAAGTCAAGTTTCCTTGACAATGATATATATATTGTTGGGTCTTTGTCAAATAAGTCAAGTTTGCTTGACAAGGATTCACTCTGTGTTTTGTTTCTTACATTTAAGATTGCTTTGAAAGATTTATTCTTATTTTATATCTGTAAGCAGCATGTTGAGGTTCCTGTTCCAACTCCAAATAAAAATGAGGTTTTGCTGAAAGTGGAAGCAACTAGTATCAACCCTGTTGATTGGAAGATTCAAAAGGGCATGATACGGCCTTTGCTGCCTAGAAAATTTCCATATATCCCTGGTAAATTGGACTTTTGATTGTATTTTGAGATGGTTTTGAGCATTCTTCGTACTACTATAGCTTTATTTTGACCAAGTTATGTTTGATCTCACAATTTGCAGTTTCATCAATAGTTTTTTAGCAGTTGTGTTATGTGACTTATGTGTATTCACACACACGCACAAACACACACTCTACATATACATTTTTATAATTGTGTTCTCATATTTGTTGAACTCAGCCATATTTAGATTCCCTTATCTGAATTCAAAATGTGACCAGTCAATTTACTACTTCGTCCTTAAATATAATATAAGGTGAAGTTTTGTAAACATGTTTGTCCTTAAATATAAGGCAAAGTTTTTGTTGGTCTCTTCATTTATTGTCCTTTTTCCAATTTTACCCTTCATTTGTTTCTTCTCTCTCTTCTCCACTCTTTCTTCTTTACCGCAGAATGTATACTCTTTTCCCATACATTCTCTCTTTAATTTTTTCTTATTTACATCTCATTTGTTAAATGGGGGCAAAGTTGGAAAATAAAATGTTTCAAACACATTATTTTTTTTTAACAAATTTTAATAGTTTTTTCTAATACAGTAAGGTGGCTATTTTCACTTTATATTCAATGACAGAGGGAGTATCACTATAGATTTAAGCATCTGTTGATTAATCTGGAAGATCAATATGTTTTACTACTTTACTAGCCAAGTATATTTTGAAGCGGGAACTTCATACTTCAGCAATTAATAATTCCTCTACTTTTCTATTCCTGAGCTGTAAAACAGAACCTGTGTGTTGAGGATTTAGGGTTACAGTTCTAGGCAATGCTTCGCAAGAAAAATAGGGATGTCGTCTGAATGACTCTTTTTATTACACTATTTTTTGTGGCTGGCTCATTGCAATAGTAGGTTTAACTTTATCAGTTGGTCGCGGGGAAGAGAACATAATCATAAAAGTATAAGATTATCATAGGCATAACCATATTTGCAGTTTGTGCTATTTTCAAAATGTTATCCTTGTTCAATTGTTCTGCTGGCTGATTATGACTACTGATTTTGCTTTCTAACCAAATAGTTAGTTCCATAACGCTCCTGTTATATAACTATAATCAGTCACTAGTGAATTATTAAAAGCCTAGATATATGAAAATAAAAAGTAAGAGAATAACTAAGGGAACATATAAAGCAGTAAAGCACATATAGTGTCACATGCACACTGACATGTCATTTGTCCCCTTGAAAAAGTTTAAAACACAACATGCCTATATAAACTTTCTATTTAGTCAACCTCATTTAGAAGAGCATAGCAACCGACCTATATCCTATGTATCTTATTGTTTATTCTTAAAAACTTCTATCGAATATGAAGGTATTAAATTATATTATTTTAATTATTAATGTACGAAAAAAAAAAAAGCATTAACAGGCTTTTACATGCTTAACAAAATGGAACTCATTTTGATCCAAGTTGTGTTTTAGTGGAGCAAAAATTCAATGCTTTCTCTCACTTGTCTGATCACCGTTATACTTGAAAAGTGTCATTTTGGTGCATTACGACAAAGCTTTTCAAGCTGTGCCATAACCCTGGGTGACTACATGCTGTGCATTTTTAAATCGGTTTTGTTGGCTGTATCTTGCTTACTTTGATTGTTTATTTGGTTCATCATTCATGGCCTTTATCTGTCAGTTGGTTAATTCAATTTGTTCCTCTAAAATTATGGTATATAGTATGTGTCTGAATTATTATTCTGTTGGAAACAGGTACCGATATAGCTGGAGAGATAGTAGATATTGGAGCACAAGTCAAGGATTTCCAAGTTGGTGACAAAGTTGTTGCTAAACTTGGTCATGATGTAATATTTTCTCTAACCCTATTGTTTTAGTCTTTCTTTCTTTCATTTATGAGCCAGATCTCTGTTTAACTCCTTTGATATTCTGTTAGTTGTTAAACAATTATGAGCATGTTGAATATTTGATTGGTGACTGAGAGAAAAAATGAGTATATTCAGTTTTTTGCAAATTGCACCATATGTTTAGTTTTCCAACACCTTGTACTTTTATCTGTAAACCAATAAAGTTAAGTGCAACAATTGTTTTTTTATAACCCACCATTCTTAGTCCCTCTAATGCAGTTATATTGTCATGTTGGCTACATAGAAAACTCTAAATGATGCTATCTTTTTGTTTGATTGAGTTTATAGTCTGTGCCAATATATTCTAATGGTGTATAATTCATGTTGAATGGCAGCGCGGAGGTGGTCTAGCTGAGTATGCTGTTGCTCCTGTGAGCTTGACAGCTTCAAGACCATCTGAAGTTTCAGCTGCTGAAGCTGCAGCATTGCCTGTGGCTGGACTCACAGCCCTTCAGGCCCTCACTGAAGTTGCTGGAGTCAAGCTTGACGGAACTGGTGAACAAAAAAACATCTTAGTAACTGCAGCCTCAGGTGGTGTGGGTCAGTATGCAGTTCAGCTCGCCAAGCTAGGGAATACTTTTGTGACAGCCACCTGTGGAGCCCGCAACTTTGAATTCGTCAAGAGCCTAGGTGCTGATGAGGTTCTGGACTATAAGACTCCAGAAGGAGCTGCTTTAAAGAGTCCATCTGGCCGAACATACGATGCAGTTGTACATTGTACGACCGGAATACCATGGTCCACTTTTGAGCCTCAATTGAGTGATTCTGGGAAGGTGATAGATTTAACGCCTGGCATGAGTGCTATGGCGACTTTTGCTCTGAAGAAAATCACATTCTCTAAGAAGCAGCTGGTGCCACTCTTGGTGTCAGCCAAGAAAGAGAACCTGAGCTATCTGGTTCAATTGGTGAAAGATGGAAAGCTTAATTCTGTAATTGACTCTCGTTTTCCTTTGAGTAAAGCTGAAGATGCATGGGCCAAGAGCATCGATGGCCACGCTACCGGAAAAATCGTTGTAGAGCCATAGGCAGAGTTTCTTGGAACTGCTGGATTATGTGTTTGGGTAAAATATGTGTCCTCCCATACGTGCACGCTTATATACATGTGTGTTTGGAGAACAGTAAATAATTATGGTATGCATTTTCTCATTGAAATGAGGAACTTGATATTTCATACAGAATTACAGATTATTGGTTAAGTTGTAAACCTTGTTGTTTTCTGAACTTTTATTCTGTACATGATGATATTGGTGTATAAATTAAGTTATTGGATTTGTAGCATTTTGGTTTATTATTCATCTGAAGGTTTTACTAATAAGGTTTACTGTTTAATGTATAAATGAACTTGTGTCATTAATGATGATTGTCCAGGTCTTCTCTTAGAATATGTGTAAAATCAAGAGGAAATGATTATGTAGAGTATAATAGGTTGAGAGGGAATGGTAGTGGAATTAGGTCAGATCAAACTTTAAATAAATATTATTGGGATTGATCAAGAGATTCAAAGCCTAATTCTGGATTTGATTGTAAGCCTATGTAAAAGCTTTTTTTGGCTGAGGCTTGAGCGTAAAACTAGGTTTGAATTATATGTTTCTACGTTCATTTATAGCTCATCAATACTATTAAGAGTTTTGGTCCTGAAATTTGAAAATTATGGTTTTGGACTTTTAGTCATTCAAATCAACCCCATCTAAAAATCATTAGTAACTTTAAAAGGACTAGTAGATCAATGGGTTGACATTTGCACATTGTTTAGTTTGTGGGTATGAACTATGCTACGTTTAACGTTTGTGTTGAATGGCCAAGATGAGTTGACAAAATGTGTCTTCTCATGCAGACCACGTGAAAAAAGAAAAGAAAAGTTGGAAAAGCAATACAACAAATCCCATTTTGTGTGTACAAAAAAGAGGCAAGCAAGAAGAAATGTAATGTCTTTTTTTTTTATTCTTCCGATGTATCCAAAAAAAAAAGAAGAAATGGCTTTTTTGAGCAGCAGAAAAGGACTCTGTCAAGATAATGAAATATTTAGCAATCAGCATTCACATTTGGAAGGTAGAATAGAGAAAAGTCAGTAATGAAGGCCTCTGGTTTGCTTCAACCTTTTGCTTCAACCTTTTCCAACTTGTTCTTTGACCAGCTTATCTATATTAATAAGTAAAGAATGCTGTTTCTTATACCCAAAAAGAAATATATTTTTTTTCCTTTTTTTATTAAGTTGAGACCCAAATCCACACGATATTCGTATCCTCACGGAGGACATGGCCACCAAACTTATGCGAGCAATTCAGTATGATCGCTATGGTGGTGGTCCAAATGGTTTGAAGGTGATCCTTCTTCTTTTTATGTTTTTTATCTGCAATTTTCATATTATTTTAGTTTTTGCTGAGAACTTAAAAAGGTATTCTGATAGAGAAGGTGCAGTAATAAAAATAAGAAAGGCTAAAGTATTTATTTGGTCCCTTATATTTGCATCAAGTTTCAATTTAGTCCTTTATGTTTGGAAAGTACACTTTTAGTCCTTTTTTGTTAACACCATTAGTTTAACTTAACGGAAAATGTTAAATTAACAATTTTAAATGATTATTAAATACTGAAAAAATGTTCAGATTAAAATATTTGAGTGTAAATATTGTTATATTTTCAAAATTTATCATTTTTGATCCAATTTCATTATAAAATAATCATTTAAAATTATTAAGTTAGCATTTTCCGTTAAGTTAAACTAACGGTGTTAACAAAAAAGACTAAAAGTGTACTTTCCAAACATAAAGGACTAAATTGAAACTTGATGCAAACATAAGGGACCAAATGAATACTTTAGCCAATAAGAAAAGAAAGAGTTGATATGCAAATTTGTCTTGTAAGTTTTTGTATGGGAGCTATTTTATTATGCAAGTTTTTTTTTGTTGAAACTTGCATTTGTTTTTTGTGGATCCTTTTATTTGATTTTAGGTGTTATTAGGCATTATTATTAGTTATTAACATTAAATTAGTTGTCTACTCCTGCAGTCTATATATAGGCTCTTCTTATATACAAACACATCATTGAGAGAATATACATCATTCCAACCTGGGGTGTGTGGTTGAGTGGCAAGGACTCATTCACCCTTAACCAATTGTCTGGGGTTCGATCCCTGGCGTTGGGTATGGAGAAACATTAAATCTCCCAGGCCAGCTGTCCCACCCTTTGAGGTGCCTACAAATCAGCGGGGGATTAGTCTCTCACT
The DNA here is from genome assembly GCA_029929735.1 of Mimosa pudica. Taxonomy (NCBI): domain Eukaryota; kingdom Viridiplantae; phylum Streptophyta; class Magnoliopsida; order Fabales; family Fabaceae; genus Mimosa; species Mimosa pudica. The sequence continues at coordinate 15,891,418 of JAKELP010000018.1, read as the reverse complement.
TGTCGAGTGAGGGGATACCTTGATCATGTATCAAAAAAAAAGAATATACATCATTCCTCTCTCAAATTTCAATCCATTGTCCACACTTTACCATTTAAATATCAACATGTTCAGTTAAAAATTGACACTTATTGTTAATACATGGCAAAATTGTTACATTTTGGAAAGTTCTAGATAAGCAAAATAACCTTTAGAGAAAACTCCTACAACAAATTTGTAGCTTAACCGGAAACAAAGAATTGTGAATTGCTGGGTTGAGCCTTTGTTCAACTACTTTGGTGTAAAAAACTAGTGAGGAAAGACGACTCATGTCTGCACAAGCAATCTTTTATTATTTTTTTATAATGCAGTTGAGCATTTAAACTTAGTATCAAGCTATGTTAATAATTTAGTATGGAGTAAGTGGTTTGGTAATGACTTATTTCTTTCCATTTTCTCATGGGAAGTCAAATATATAAATAAAGTCATTCTTTTGGGGATCATAATTCTCAAATCTATGGCAATATTCCGAATACTATATTGCATTTATATTATTGGGTCTGCATCTAACTAATCAAGTTTTGGTATAGATGAAGTGGTCTTTGAAAATGATTCTCTGTTTCTCTAGTTTTTATGCATTTGAGATTGTTTTAAAATAATGGTATGGTTATTTTATACTTGAAAGCAGCATGTGGAGATTCCAGTTCCCACTCCAAACAAAAATGAGATTTTGCTTAAAGTGGAAGCAACTAGTCTCAACCCTTTTGATTGGAAGATTCAAAAGGGCGTAGCACGGCCTATGTTACCTCGAAAGTTTCCCTATACCCCTGGTAAATTGATATTTTTTTTTTTTGTTGTATTTTGAGAAGTTCATGTAGCATTCCCTGTAATATCATGTGTATCTTGTAGTTAGCTCTCAGAAATCATAATTTGTTCAGCCTATGTAGTTTTATTTCACAATTCCTGGTGTGATCAACATGGTTTTTTTTCATCCAGTTTTGTTATCTCCATACATACATCATGTGTGTATATTCTTTTCACATCTTTTTGTTCTCATATTAGTATATTGTTTTTTCTTCAAGAAACCCCTGCCATAATATAAATTTGTGAAGTGCTTGTTTAATCTATCTTATTTTTACGTGATTTTGCTTTGTATACATGTGTGAAAGAGATTTTTATCTCTTCAATAGTAAAACTGTTTTTGATAGTAATCTAAACTTGATCTAACTTATAATATTCAAACCATAATGCTAAAAAGTATCAAGAATTTTTATGAATTCATTCAAAGAAGTCAGTTTGTCTCCAAGTAAGAGTAAAATAATTCAATCTCTTGTACTTGTGCTTTATTGTCATTAAACTGCTCATGCAAAGCCATAAATAAATGATTGTCTTGAAGAATGAAGCCTATACTTTAATATATATTGTAACATATAAAGCCTTGACATGGAATATTCACCTCTAAAACTTTAATACACAATTCTAAATGGGTTTTGCTGCCTTCCTTCATCACATTTATAATACTTTTGATGTGTTTTGTGGGTTTTATTGGGATACATGATAATCTGAATTAAATTTTTGTTTGCAACAGCAACTGATATAGCTGGAGAGATAGTAGAGGTTGGACCGCAAGTCAAAGATTTCAAAGTTGGTGACAAAGTTGTTGCCTTTCATCCCCATAATGTAATCACCTCTCTTCTTTGATATCTCAATAGTTGTGATATTCTATAGTCTTAGATTTAGGAGTTAGATAACTGATTTGTATAGATTTTGAAAATAGTTGAGCTAGTTCTCTGTAAGAAATGTGCTGTTGTTTTCCAAAACACTTCTTAAAATCATATGCATTATAGACTACTAAGTGCAATCAATAGGGATACTTCAGGGAACAAATTCATAAATTGGGGAGACTAGCTAAGTGAATTGAAGTCTTATATTTAAGACCAAAGTTAATACTGGAGGAGTATAGTTGGTTGCTTGGTTACACATTTGATTGGTGACAAAGGAAAAATGCATAGCAGACAGAAAAAAATTATCAATTGATGAAATTGAAATATATGTTAATTTTTCCAATAAAACCACCTGAGGTGGATTTATTCCTTAAACTCTGAATGGAGGTGTCTTGTGCTTATTTTATTTGCAGTCTAGAAAACTCTGATGATGCTACATGAATGTTTGCATGATTTCACAATCTGTGTAGATTTTAATAAAATTGCCATTAGTGAAATTAGTTGTCTGTTTTCACTGCCTTAGTAGTTGTCATTTGATAAGTTAAAGCTATTACTTGTTAAGTTGATGCTATCATTTTTGTTTATTCATTTTGAAAATTTTAACTTAAGTGCAATTAGGTAATTACACCACCAAATTTATTCCCCAACTAGCCCCTAATTGAAATCAACAGTTTTGAGACCATATGAATTATGAAGAATTCATTTTTATGACTATTGTTCACAGCTTGGAGGTGCACTTGCTGAGTTTGCCGTGGCTTCTGAGAACTTGACAGTTTTGAGACCATCTGAAGTTTCAGCTGCTGAAGCTGCAGCTTTAACTCTAGCTGGTCTAACAGCCCATCAGCCCCTAATTGAAGTTGCTGGTGTCAAACTTGGTGATAGAACTGGTGAACAAAAGAACATCTTAGTAACTGCAGCCTCAGGTGGTGTTGGTCACATAGCAGTTCAGCTTGCAAAGATGGGTAATACTTTTGTGACAGCCACTTGTGGGGCCCGCAACATCGAATTTGTCCGGAGCCTAGGTGCCGCTGAAGTTCTTGATTATAATACTCCTGAAGGAGCTGCTCTGAAGAGTCCTTCTGGTAGAAAGTATGACGCAGTTATACATTGCGCGACCGGGATACCGTGGTCAACTTTTGAGCCTCAATTGAGAGATCATGGGAAGGTGATAGACTTGACACCGGGCTTGAGTTCATTTGCTATTTCTGCTCTGAAGAAAGTCACATTCTCTAAGAAGCAGATGGTACCATTCTTTGTAACACCTAAGAAAGAGAATCTGAGTTATTTGGTTCAGTTGGTTAAAGATGGAAGGCTTAAAATTGTTATTGACTCTTGTTTTCCTTTGAGTCAAGCTGAAGAAGCATGGGCTAAGAGCATGGATGGCCATGCTACTGGCAAAATCATTGTGAAGCCATAGACTGTTTTGTTTTTTGGGAATGCAGGATCCTATAATTCAAAAGGTTTATGGATAAAATCATGCATACATATACATACACATCACAAGAGGTAAGCCTTGGTGTTTAAATCATATGATTTGGAGTCATGGGTAGTTTAAATCATGGTAATAACCTCATTGTTCCTAGAGGTAAGGTTGTTTTAAATGTAACCCTCCCCAAACCCCACATGATGAGAGCATCATTCTCGTGGCAACCCTTTTTCATACATATACATACACACATTTATATGTTTGTACAAAAACGATGAAATGGTGGATGGTCCTTTGGTGCATATTTGTGTTGAAATAAAGAATTTGACATTTTTGTGCGATTGATGGGTGCATTATTTGGACTTTGTTGTTTCATAATTTTTTTATGTAAAAGATGAGAGTAAACAGGAGAAAGAAAGAGAAGATTTAATTCACATATTTTAGATAGATTAAAGAAATTAAACAAGATATATATATATATATATATATAAGTGAAGCAAACTAGTTTAGAAATAAATGAAGGAAGATCAATTTACAAGGCAAACTAGTTTAGAAATGAATGTTAGAAAGATCAATTTATAAGTAAATTATTTTGACTTATTAAGATTTTAAAAAAAAAATGTCTTAAAAATAATACAGGAAAGATTTAAGCAAATGATACATTAAAAAGAGGTAAAAAGTATTGGGGTGGGGAACCGTTTTTCCTTCCAGTTTTTCTTTTTCTTTTCATTCTCCTTTTAATTCCTTTCTTTTATCATAATATAAGCTCCATTAATTTGTTAGACCATATTTTAAGTAATTTATGTAGCTTAAATAATTAGAGAACATTGTAGGCCTTGCAATAATCAATTTGTATGACATTTCTCATGTAAGTGGAAAATTGCTGGGCCAATCGTATATTTAAAGTTTTAAGTAATTATTTTTTAGCCCTTTAATTAAAAAAATAAAAGCATAAATTTCATTTATCATGAAATAATTCTTCATAATGATAGTAATATTTTGGAATAGAACAAGTGGATGTTACATATTCCTTCTAAGATCCAAAATTTTTCCACAACCTATTGAAGATGCAATTTGAATAGCCAAAGTTTTAATATTTGAACAACTAACTCCAAAATATCACAACCATTCTTTTGTCACATTAAATGAAACATAATCAAATGATAAAATTACATATTTAATATGTAAGAATTAAGAAATGTGGCACATAAAAGAGTATGCAATTTTACAAGAGGTGGCAATGTTTTCCCATATTCATGAGTTAAATCATAACTGAAGCTACGGCTATTTCTTGTATGTTTACATATAATAAATTTGTTAAAAAAAAGGGTTAAGAGTCAAAAATAGAAATTTATTTTCTAAAAAAATATTACCCAACATCAGATACTTTTTTCCACTAAAAATACGCACAAAATTGTATACATGGTGAAATGTACACATAATCATTTATATTAGGTTCAAAAGTCATATAATCCTCTAAAGGTATCTCTTCTCTTATCTTAAATGTAAAACCTAGTTTGGGTGTGTGTTTTGGTCTTAAATGAAATTTATCCATCTTATATAAACCATTTTTACCAAATTTAATTAACTTAGCTTATAATTAAGTTGATAATTAATATAATCTAATGCTGCGGCATATAACAATTTTAGAAAAATCAAGTCATATTTTATAATTAAGTAATTTACTAGCTTTCATAATCTTCTTAAATTTCATGAATAGGTTTATAGTATTAGTATATGCATCAATGACAAAAGAAGTATAAATTTTGATTAGCTGGTAGGTGTGAGGATAAACATATATAGAGAAAAAAAGGATAAACACAATAAATGAGTTTAGATCATATGAACACATCCTTTATTTCAGATAGATCCCTTATCCGTAGACCGTAATATATAAGATAAAGATCTTTTATTTGGGAATGTGAAAAAGGTTAATAAACTACACTTCAAATTAAACCATATTACATATAATTATATTATATATTAATTTATAAGTCTTATAAATTAGTTTGGAGAAATAAATAATAAATATAACTTTTTTGAATAAAATTAATTTGCCTATTTAACCATCCTCAAATAATTCAATTATTTGATCATATATTACTTCCTCCGCTCCTAATTTTATGACTACTTTAACCTTTTTATAGAAATTAAGGATGTCTTATTAATCATTTCAAAATGATTATATGTATAATAGTTACAACTGTGGTTTGATATTTAATTACGATTAATTTGTTTAATCATAAGAACACGACATTTTTTTCCAATCCAAGTGGACAACCATGGTGGATCTCTAGAAACAATTTCGTAACCAGCTTTTGAATACAAATTGCGAGCGCCCCAATCATCTTCATGAGCTCTAAGGGCAAGATAGTCAAATCCCCACATCACTGATAGCGCATCGCAAGCTTTCAACAATGCAGTTGCTACCTTCCTCCTTCTGTTTCATCAAATCAAATTACTCACACAATTAATCATCATCACCTTCTTTTGGGCCAAAGATTTCACAAAATATGTTGATTGAAAATAGTTACTGGTATGTGTTGATTGAATATACTTGTTTGTTGTAAAGTTTACAAAATTTGAGGATGAAGTATGATATTCTCACGCGGAAATACGATTTCAATAATTAATTTTCATATTAAACATATAGTTACTGGTATGTGTTGATTGAATATACTTGTTTGTTGTAAAGTTTACAAAATTTGAGGATGAAGTATGATATTCTCACGCGGAAATACGATTTCAATAATTAATTTTCATATTAAACATAATAGTTAAGAAGATATTAAAAAGAGAAAGACAAACAAATAAATTATGGAACCCATTACTTCTGAGAAATTAGTTAAAAGAATGTTACACAGAATTATTTTAGGATGTAGCTCTAGAACTAATATTGAAAATATTTTAAGAGCAACATTAATCCCAAAATTATTTTATTACCCCAAGTATTATTAGCAAAATATTTTCAAAGACTTGAATACAATTTAACCCAACATAAAATTTAGGATGAATAACTATTTTGGTCAATAAGCAATTAGGCAAGTAACAATATGGACAACGAACAATAAACAACGATGTCAAATTGGTCAACAAACGATAAGAAATTATCTTATTAGCAAAGATTGTCATTTGCCTCCACAAGATTATAGTGGCCAATAAGATACTTTCTTATTGTTTGTTAGCTAATTTGATATTATTTATTGTTTATTGTCCAGATTCATATTTGTGTTAATGTTTACAAACCAAAATGATTATTAACCCTAAATTTTATAACAAGTACCGTAGTATTTATATTTGGCTAAAATATATTTTTGATCTCTTATATTTACATTAAGATTCAATTTAGTTCTTTAAATTTGGAAAGTACACTTTTAATCTTTTTTTTATATCGTTAGTTTCAATTGAATCTAAAAGATTATTTCATGATTAAATGAGGCTAAAAATGCCAAATTTTAAAAATATAAGAAGAAGTACGCTAAAATAATTTAATTTAAGCATTTTTATATTTAATTGTAGATTAACCATTTAAAATTGTTAAGTTATATAACATTTCCTGTTAAATGAAACTAACGATTTTAGCAAAAAAATGATTAAAAGTGTATTTTCCAAACATATATCACTTAATTGAAATTTAATGCAAATATAAGAGATCAAAAATATGTTGTAGCCTTTACATTATATAAGAATTATTCTAATTATGTGGATTGAGTTTGTATGCTCATCACTTGAATATGGATGGTCTCCATATGTTATATGAATGGTTTAGAATTTTTTTTATTTATATGAAAAACTATTTTAGTTTGTACAAATTTAGGACAAAGATAGGTATCAATATTAAATTAAAAAATTATTTAAAAATAATCAATTGAGAATTTTAAAGATAACAAGTCAAAATGATATTTGCACCAGTTGATATATCAGTCGAAATAATGGTTCAACGATTAATACTTAAAAAGAGTACTAAAACTCATGCGGTTAATTTTTTTAAAAACCTAAAATTACTTTGGACTGAACTAAAATGATATTTTCAGAGTCGTCAAACATAATGGTAAAAAAAAATCATCAAACATAACAAATTATGAGATTCAACCCATCCAACTCATTGAGTTGACCCGAGTAGCTGCTAATTTAATTGGTTAATTAGATTAACCAAGTGAATAATAAGTCATCACTGATCTAACAAGCTGGTCTGATCAGAATTTTTAATATTACCCTTTCATGGTATTGATGATGGAATTATAACATGATTTCTAATTTAGAGATCACAAGAACAAGATAAAACAATTGACACACAAATGATTATGGGACAAGTGATTGGGGTCGATCCCCAACCCTTATAAAAATGGATCGGAGCAAATTGACAGACTAGTTGTCTACCTTTATATTAGGTTTCAGAACGAGTGGTTAGTTCCACTTGACATGCAAGTGGGATATTCTTAGGAAAAAGGAAAAAAAATAAAACAATAATTGGTGAGAGATTATATATGAGTATGGGTTAAGTTGATGATCACCTGAAATTAAAGGAGACAGCAATTCCGGAGATATAAAGGTACTCTGGTGCGTGAGGAGGGAGATGTTGAAGCACATTTTCATCCCTCAAGGCAGTCACATCCACAACTCCCACTATTTCTTCAGATGAATGACTGTTTGGGGCGGCCTCAGCAACCAAACATGCATACCTATTTTTGTTATTTTCATGTGATCATAGCATTAGTTTGTTTGAAAATGTTGAGTAAAAAAATCTAGTCCATTTCATAGAAGGAAAAAAATAATTCTTACCTATCAGGAGGAGAGTTTTTCAACTTGTAAAGGAGGCCCGCAAGCACTTCCGCCTGTGTGCATTGCATGCAATAGAGGGGAAAACAAAAGGTTAAAAATATCATTTCATAAAATAGTTTTGCAATTACAGTGAATCGTATTTTAGATCAACAATAAATAGATCTTGCTACATAAATATGCGTCTATGCGCCTCACCACATCTAAGAAAAATAAATCTATCTATCATATTGATACAATTGATATTTTATTTTTGATTGAGAAAACATATAAATTACTTTACTTTATTTAAAGAAAAAAAGTTGAAGTGCATAAACATATAAATCATGGGTGGAAATGCACTCATAGAGGTATTTATTAATTCTCTCCACCAATAAGGATATATCCATATAATTCAAACCCACAAATGTTTAGTTATGATCCAACCACTTTATCAACGGAATTATCCTTTAATGATTAAACATATAAATTACTACTTCATATAATTATATTTATGCTTTAGTTCTAATCTATATTTATATTAGTCTCACCTCTCTCTCTAGGAGCATAATAAAGATAACTTAGGCCAAATAAAGAAAACTAGAAAGAAGTCTTACCTTATGTATAAGATCAAATTCACTTTCATGAATGTGTCCTAAATTTAGGATCAGATGCCATAGTATATGATTTGCTTACTTGTCACTTGTGACGTAATTAAAAATTTTGTAAGTTACCTAATTTTCCAAAAAAAAAGTCTTTTAAATACTCTCTCGCGTCTTAATATAACACTATTTTACCTAATTTGATTAGATAAAAAAATGTTAGTTAAATTAATTTAAATCACATGATATTACCAATGTACACCTATCATCTACCTCTTCACCCTTTCTCACTTGCTTGTTTAATACTTCTTCCCTCACACAAATATAAGCTAATGTGGTGGAAGATGATATGTCCCCTAATATAAATTAATGTGTGAAATGGTATGAGCATTATTGTTCTTTCCACCTTTATTCCCCATACACACATTCTCTCATTTTTCTTCATCTAATCACCATTCGACTTATCCTCTTTAAAAATAAAGGCAAATTGGGAAAAATATGTTATAGACATATTGATTATTTTCAACAACTTTTAACAGTTTTATCGAACATAACGATTTAGGAAGCATTAACTTATATTGTTGGATGAAGAGAGTATTGAAGACCCTTAGTATGCATAATTTTGGGAAAAGGAAATAATTAAAAGTGGTGTTATAATTAGGACTAAACTGAATTTTAAAAGTGGTAGGGAGTATTATATTAAGAATAAATACTTACATACACGCTTGACCATCCAAAGACTCATCATAAATAATTCACAATTTATTTTATTTATAAAAAAGTAAGTATTATATTAATAACAAAAATACTAATGAAATCTTTTAAAGAAAAATTGTGAAGTGTTTTGAATGAGTTATCAACCAAAAGTTGGATCGAATAAGCTCAATTGTTGTGAGCAAAACTTTTAATTTAAATTTAGGGTTAATGTGTAAAAATACCCATGTAATTATGTTTCAACTAAATACTTTTGCCCCTGTTTTGAAACATTATAATTACTTTTGCTCCAAAAAATATCACATGAGTATTTTTTCATGTTAGACATAATTACATGGATATTTTTGCACCAACTTTTAAACTTATTTTAAACTGTATGATTTTGTTAATTTTTTGAAACTTTACACTGATATTAATACTATTGTCAAATTCTAAAATTTATCAATATTTCAAATCTATTATTTGTAAAATAGAAACAGAGCTATCATTTACATATTAAATTTCCAGATTATCTTCAAAACAAACCTTCATTAAAGCAATATATGAACCATTTTTCAAGATCAAAATTAAATATATGCAATTAAGTTGAAAAAAGAGAGAAACAATATTGAACCTGAAAGAACTGGAAGAACAAAGGATTGAAGAGTGAAACAGGAACATGAAAAGCTTCAGCTTGAACATTCGCAGCATTCCTGATTTCCTCATCTTTCTCCACAAGTCTTCTCACTCTCCACCCATTCTCACATACCAAACTCTCAATTTCTTCATCCATAACACTCCCAATTCTCCTTCTCCTACCTTCTTCTTCTTCTTTCTCATTTATCTTCTCAATCTGCAACTCCCCAGAAACTACACTACTTGATGCTGAACACATAGTAAAACGGTGTCGTTTCCTTCTGGGACTGTAATAACACCCTGCATTTCGAAGGCTTACATTAATGGAGGATTCTGAGCAGAAGAATAGCTTCAGTGAAGGTGAAGAAGTAGTGGGGTTGGTAGCTAGCAAATGAGCCATGCAAAAGAGTGAGGATTCAGAAAATTAGGACTAATTAGCTACAAGAGTTTATGAATGTGCAAATGAGTTTTGTTTTGTTTCATTTTTTATTTTTATTTTTGTTTTTTGGTTATTTGTGTGTGGGGCTTTTTTTTGGTGGTGTGGGATTTGTGTCTGATTGAGGCCGTGCGTTTGGGATTGAAGTTGACACGTGGAACAAGGTGAGCCAAGGGAAGCTATATGGGTACTTCATAGTAGAAGATTATTGAACATGAGCGACAAAACGTTTTGGGCCTTAAGGTTTGGGAATTTGTAATGGAACTCTATGTGAAGATTTGAAATTAGTTAAGCTAGAAGAAACAGCCAGTTTGGTTTAGTCGAATTGAGAATGGAAAATGGAAGGTGGAAATGGATGTGTTAAATTCCATATATGCGTCGGATCTCATAAGTTTTCTCTCTCTATCTCATATTTTTTCTAGGTCCCATAAACTTTATTTTATCAGCATTACCTAATTTACCTCTACTTTCCATTTTTACCCTCTTACATTCATTTCGTTTCCATTTTCATCATCTATCTTCTGTCCAACCAAATGAGCCCTTAGATTGTTCCCATTGGGGAAAGAGTTTATTTAAAACCATAGACTAATGGGTTTGAATTGTAATGAGGTGAAATCGTTGTTGATATATTTGATTCAATTGCACATATCATTAATCATGCCATGTAATGTAACTAGTGTTTGACCCCGTGCGATGCACGGGTTGAATTCTTTTGTCTGCAAAATTTTTAAGAATATGTTGATATTGTAAAGTATAAATGAAAAAAGTGATTTAAAGTGAAAGTACTTGTAATTGGTAATTTTGTTTGTGAGTGATTTACATGTAGATTTATTATATTTGACGAAATAAAAAAATTGGCCAAAAATAAAATTGCTAACTAAATAGATGATTGGTAATGTGAAATTATCACGTACTAAATATGTCAACAACGATAGTGCCTGATATTTTGAAAGACTTCAAGATAAACGACATTTTTAGTTGTGTTGGTTGTTTTTTTCTCTTCGTCCAAAATTAGAATCCTTAAACCATTAATGAATTTGACCAGTGAGAGAGCAACATAGAGTTGTCCATGTGAAAAGACTGAGCTTTGTAAGTATAGCAACATATGTCATGGATTGTACTTGACTTTTGTTTTTCATTACAAAAGATACGATAACTGGGAATAACCTTCTATTCACATTGAAAGACATTTTTGAATATGAGCTGGTTCATATCCATGAGGTGTATAAGTACCTTTTGTCCACTACTTGCTGCATTCAGTGCAACTGCCTTTATAAAATGCTTCTACAACACAATTAAAAAACAATAACATATTTTGTTTGACAGTAATTGCCTGTTTGACAGTAATTGCCCAAGTTTCATTGTTGCTATGCAAATCGTTAAGAAGTGATCTCCATATGAGGTAAGATGGATTATCTTATAAACTAAAAAAGACAATGTTACTACGGAAAGTTGTAGCTCAATTGATGGATTTTGGAGGCAAAATGCTGACAATTGGTAAATTGTTCATGCATTAATAAGATATTTAAAAAGTTTCAGTTAAAAAAAAAAGATTTAAAAAGCTTATATTGTGTGTTCAACTACTATGGACATTTAATGTAATCTAAGATTTAAATTTCCAATTTCTAATTAGTATTTACCACTGTAAGAGAAAAGGTTATAATTCAATTAATTGGATTTACCAAAACTCGCTTTGATTGCTAAATCATAACTCGTATTTGATCATGCACTGGATAACATATTGGATGGTTCAAAATGTAACAGATGAAATAATGGCAATAAATATGGCTAGTCATGATACAGAATTTGGACCAAAAGCAGTCCATTTTCAATGGAAAATTAGAAGACATATCAATTATATCCCTAGGAACTATGAGGGAGGGAGATAATAAGGGTTCAAAAAGTTAGCATGTATATATTATTATATGGAATCAGTAATCAAACAATTTATGAAATCAAATAAATACATAAGATTTAGGGAAATATGTTTACTCCATGAGATTACAAAGGTTAGTTCTTAACTTCCTATTATCCATAAAAACAAAAAGGTTAAACCCAATGGGTAGTTAGTTAAACTGGTAAGTGGGCTACAACAACCGTAAGGATGAGAACTCGTGTTCAAATCCTAGGAAGCCCTCTCATTGGGAGAGGGGACAAGCTTGCCTATGTGGGCAACACTTCTATCCCTCCATTCCCGGATTAAATTGGGCGGTGATTAATAACAAAAACAAAACACATAAAGGTTAGTTCCTATTTTGTTTATATTTATATTGATTGTCAAGTTTGAGAAGAAATGTATTATATATACTAAAAGTAGTGACAACATATCTATTGGATCACTTGCCACAATATGAATGTTTAATATTAACGGTCAATAGTAAACATGATTATTAGTTTTCTTATATGTTAAAAATAAACTGTTAAAGATAACCATTAACACAACCCATCAACATAATGGTTAAGTTTAGTATTTAACTTAATATTCTAAAAAATAACTCTCTTCCTATTCTTAATATAAAATCAATTTGATTAATATTGAACAATATAAGGAAACAAAAAAAATTAATATTTATAAATGAGCAATGGATTTATTTTACCCTTCAAGTAACCACATGGACCACCGAACACCTAAACTAACACCAGGTACAATTTTACCACTTTTAGTTCTAGGTAATTTGTTGCCCATGTGTCAACATTACATTTGTGAGATGGTAAAATTGGACCACTTTGGTTACTTCAAGGGTAAAATTGTACTCAGTGCTTGTTTAGGGTGCCCAGTGATTTAGAGTGGTTACTTAAGGGCGAAATAGGGTCATTGCCCATATTTTAAAAGTGTTTTAATTCTATGAATAAGTTTGATTAAAGTAAATTAAATTAGTGATGGAAAAAATTATTAATACGTCAAAATAATTGTTAGGTTTCTTTAATTTATAAACAACTTTCTTAATAAGATTCCATGAAACAAAGCTAATATTAAAGGAACAATCCCAAATTAATATCATTGGTCATCTCTTTTTTATGATTAAAAAAATATAAATTTATAATACTTGTAATATATCAAATATAACCCTTAAAATCCCGTATTTGATCCCGTTGCCTTTTCACACGTGATCCTGTTCCAAATGTGGCTTCACCAAAGTTTGAAATATATAATATGATAATGGAAGCATCCTGAACGTCCATTAACACTGTAGGTCTTCCATGACGTCGCTCCCATGGTTGCAATCAATTGCCCCACATCATCACTCATTAATGTCTTATTTGCAGTTTAAGTGTACTCTTCGGTTGCCTATTAATGAAGATGTTCGAACCATCAATCAATCAAATATAACCTTATATTGTGCGTATGGAATCTTTTGATGTGTTCACACTTACCCGACTTAAATATGGTTTCACCGTTTTTTCTTATTAAATTCTAATTATTTCTCATTAATGGCTCATCTCTTTGATTACCTTCAGAATTATCACTCTCTCTGCTTTAAAAAAAAAGAATTATCACTCTCTCTCTCTTCATGGAGCGTTTCATCTCTCCATCGGCACCACTCTCTCACTCTCTCGCCGAGCTCTCTTCCTTCGTTACTTCGCTCCAGGCCTTTGCAACACTGATTCATGGCGGAGTGACCCGTCCATGACACATGCAAGACCAGGTTCAAACTCAAGTAAGCCTCTTCTTTCTATCTCAATCCTTTATTTCACCAATTTCAGTGATTTTCTGTCCTAGGTCCAAATTTGAGTGGGGTTCAATAATCATCTAAAAGCAAAACTTAGTTTCCATTTTTTCATAATTTAGAGAGAATTAAAATGTTAATTTAAGGATTGTTGAGATTTTATAAGAACCCCAGTTTGAGGTGCTTCCAACCCGACGGCCTTCCGGGGTCTTCGAGGAATTCTATTTCAAATCAACTAACATCTAAGCTTATTTGAGTCATAGATTGATGTTTCATGTATTATATACTGTAGGTTCATGTGTTAATTGATTTTCCTTTATTTATTCTCTATTTTCCTCATCTTCTCTGGTCCTCACGATTGTTTCTTCAATTTTTCATTTCAATTGTTGTTGTCCAATGTATAATCGTTTTAAGGTCTGGTAGTTATGATGACTGAGGGAAATATTGATTCATAAGTTTCATGGCTTTTATTTTCCCTTAATGACTGAATTGCCTTTATTTTGCTTGATTTTTCTGCCTCAGGTGATTTTTGGTAAATGTTTGAATCCTCATTCTCTCATCGTATCATGCCCAGAAAACTAGCAGTCTTCTTCTTCACTCCCCATATGTGCGTTTCGAATCCCCTGCAGATGGGTTTTTCCTCTTTTCCTTTTTTTTGCCCAGTTCCTCTTTTCCTTTTTTAAATATATATTTTTTGTGGGAAAAACATGTTTCATATTTTTCTTATAGAAGCACCATGCAACAATTTGGCTCCAATCAAAGGATGAAGCGTCTGACAAGGAGGCTTATGCCGTTATAACAAACTGTTGAATTTCGAGAGAATTGAGATAATTCTTCTCCACTTTCATTTTTTCCTCTTCCCCCATGACCAATTTTTTTTCAAGTCATTAGTTTTTCTTTACCTTTAGTCATTAGTTTTTACAATATAACTTCTATAATCCACTATTTATTTTTCTTAGCAGGTACAATACTTATTTGTTTTCTATTTCTGATTCTCTTTTTTTTATTTGTTCGGTTATGACAGTTTAAGGATTCTGATCAAGGTTTGTTAATGATGAATATAGCATATTTGAGTGCAAACATTCATATGCCTATCGAATCATGTTTTGGACATACTATTATGTTATATGAGATAATCTTATTGAGCCCATCATTAATTAGTTCAGTGCATTAACATAGAAAGTGCTCCCTTTGATCCATATTGTATTGATGTAATATTCCTTCAATCAAACATAACTACTAATTGTCCAATGAAAGTGGACCAATTCTCTGTTGCTTAAAAAGTTTTCTAATCATGTTAGTCTTGATATTAAAATCTAAATGGCCTTTTATTGACATCTACGGTTCTTGCATCACATTTAAATGAATGCGGTACTTCAGCAGATGACATGTCCTAAAATACTTTGGCTCATTGTTTATGCGCTTCTGTTGATTGCCCATTGAAAGGGAATTGATTTTCCCATGTCAATAGCAAGACTTTGATTACTTTGGAAGCATTAATGCTTCATGGGTTTCTATGTCTATCTTTTGTGCATGCTGAGCATCTGTCCATTAGTGGATTTCAATTGGAATTTTGGATCACCCGATTACATTGAAGCGCATATGGTAATAGAACGGGCCAAATATGATTTCTTAATCTTTTTAACAGACTGTTTTTTTTTTCATTCTCAGTGAACTTTACACATGGCTTCTTTTCTGTGTTTAGAACTGATTTTGGCCTACTTATTCAGGTTTTGTTGGTTGCCTCAATTTATTTGATCCTCTGTTTCAATGTAATCAGTGTCCTATTGTTTGCAGTGTTAACCCCAAATGGAAAAGGCAGCCCTAAAAACTTGCATGGTAACGCGGAAACTTGGTCTATTATTCTCTATGGTAAATTTTCAGTCAAGTAAATGTTCTTTCTTTGTGAATTTTGAGGATAATCTAACATAAGTTCGGTTGTTTGTTGCAGTACTTCAAGAACAACCCAGATTACAACAATTCTTCCGACAACAACAAAAAATGGCTTCTTCACTGAAGGTTGTGGAGTCATATCATGACATGATGATTATGTGTACTTTGTGAGCTTTGTTTATTATCAGATATCACTCTTACTATGTATGTATTTAGAAAGAAAAATTTAGATTTCATTGTCAATATTCTCTGGTATGTAAGTTATTATATTGACATTTACACCCTCAATTTTGCAGTATTGCACAAGGATGGTGCATATACACATTTGATGAACAAGGAAGATGTTGAGAATTTGAAGTGGGTCAAAATATTCAAGTATGCTTCTGTCATAAACTCTCAAACAGTTTTTTTGACATGACTACATAGATTTTACAAATTAAGCCAATCTATTCTTTATTATGCAGCAAGTATAATCTCTTTCCAATGGTTGATTTTGTTCAGTTCCAATGTTTGAATCCACAATTTATCATTCTTGGTTCAGGGTTTTTAAATACTTTTACTATGTAGATTACTACTTCCAAGGATCCTGATTACAATGATGTTGTTACAATAATAAAATGTTTTCTCAAAAATACCATTATTTTTGTATACTAATTTTCTCCCAATAAATTTGAACAATTGAGGAGGCTGAGGAAAACCCACTAGAATTCTTGCCTATTTCAAATCAATTAGGGGCTGAAGTGTTAACCTTTTAGATTGTAGGATGGTACTTTGATGAGAATTTGTATTTACTTGACTTTTACTTTGGTATCTAGGAACATTTAATTTTTATAAGCATCAGTTTTATTTGGTTTGAGATGTAAACTCAGATTACAACCATTATAAACTTGATGTAATGCTTATCAATATTTAGGTTGATATGTTGGAGCAAAGGAGGGTGTTTCAATCTTTGGGTATGTAAACTTAAAGATGTGATACTTGGTGAAGAAGCCCCTCCACCATTGGAAATAAATGAAAAAGGGAGTTCAGTCAGTAAGAATTATGAAAAAAGGATTCTCACTACATTAGAATGGTTAGGTTTGTGACCTTTTTGACTTCTTTTTGTCTATATTTAGATATTTTATTGCTTCATTAGTCTGCCATTATTCATCCATTGCTCACATTTTTTCAAAAGTCAGGAATTGTCCATTTGAGGTGCAGCAGACCAAGTAGTTTCTGCACTACATTTGCTGCTTAGTGAACAAATGAATGAAGATGTAGAGATGAAAAAAAATGCAAGTCTTCCTTTCACCAATGATAGACACATTTATAACTATAGACACATCCCGTTTGATGAGATCAGTTTGAATATTATAATGCTGATTAAAGATTGACATCAGTGTCATACTTAGAACAAGCTGAATTGCAAGCTCTTAGCATCTAAGTTCTGTTTACATGTATCCTTTTTCTGCATTAATTTTTAATCACAGTTCTCTATTCTGCATTGATTTTTTCTCTGTTCTGCATTAATATTTAATCACAGTTCTCTGTTCCCTGTTCTGCATTAAGAATTTAAAATAAGATGCCTATTTGTTTCTTTTAAGGGTTTCTATGGGAGGAGATAATTTAGAAAGCTGAGAACGCTGGCTCTTTGCAATTCAACCACTGCTCATTCAATTATGATATCTTGCTCCATGAAGTAGGCGCAATTACAAGAAGCATGGCTTGCGATTCATTATTGCATTGCACAGCATCATGTTGAGTGCTCACATGTTAAAAGTAGTTATAATGAATACTAGGTGTGTTTGTTATAGCTTTTTGGATGTTATGGTTAATACCTATTTGTTTCTAGAGTTGATTCACACAATTTTCTTTACTACCTCAATATGTGGTCTTTATTTTGTGTGACTTGTAATTTTAGTTGCAGGTTGAACTGAACAGGAGCAAAATGTTGAAATTATGCTCACGGAGATTAAGATGCCACTGTTTGTAAGATGGCACATAAGCTAATGCTCCAAACTGTCTTGATTCCTATGAACTGAAATGCGTGGCTGTCACCCAAGAGGGGGGGGTGAATTGGGTGGAGAATAAAAGCTATGATTTTCTCTTTTTAAAACTTTACTCCTTGTGCTTGATGAGAGTGACGATGGATCATCCCAAGCACAAGTGAGTATACAGTGGTGTGGTGCTTGGTGTGAGATTTAAATAAGTAGAATATGCACAAGCGAGTTTATCCTGGTTCGGTCACTCCCAGACCTACATCCAGTCCCCAGGCTCCACCTGAGATTTTCAATCCACTAATCTTCTTGTTTGAACCAGGCACAAGAAGGCCTTTACACTTTAGGTTTTACGAAAACGGGTTCACCTAACAACCCACAGGTTTTACAACGGGTTCACCTGCAAACCTTACAACCACAAGTTTTGCGGGCTAACTTGCAACCTATGGAGATTTAGGAAACCTCTAAATGCTCCCCCTTACTATTGTAATATAACAATTCTGTTCTTCAAGCACAAGCTTAAGAACAGCCTCTGTTAATTAGAGGATTTAATGATATGTTCACTCTATGAACTGATTTTGATAATCACTTAAGTACAAATGACTCTCTCTAAGAGTAGATGATGTTACTCACTTAAGTACAATTGAATTACTCTCTAAGAATGTTACAACTCTAGATCTGAGAGTAGAAGATGAGAGGAATGTAGAAGATAATACATCAGATAATATGCTCTGTTCTTCCAACCATCTTCTGAATGTAGATGTTTCTTTTATACTCGGCTTCTTGGGCGGCAGGTTGAATATGAACGTTTGAATATAGCCGTTAATCCCATGTTACCGTTGAGAAGTACATCTTCATTAATGCTTAGCAGGGTTGACTTGCTTTATCTCTGAAAAGTAGTCCTGACACCTCTGCTCTGACAAAAGCATTCTGACTTCTGAGTATGTGATGTTGTCTCTTGTACTCTTGCTGACGGATGATCATCGTTCATCCGGAAGTGGCAATCTTGCTCTGCAAGTGTTAAGCTCTGAGTCCCAATGCCAAGAGTCTTTCCATCCGGAAGCTCATTTGCATCCGGAAGTGTGACTAAGTTCTGCACATACTGGTTAGTCCAACATAGCAATATATATATAACCAAATATAGTAAGAACTATACATGCTGTGGGAAGCTTGTTTGCTATGGGGAGTAGTTTTACTTAGACTATGTTCTGACTTAGTGTATTGTGTACTTTGAACGTTAGTCCTCTTAGTCTATGATGTATCCGGAAGCACTTCTACATCCGGAAGTAAAACCACTGGATGAAGGATTTTGTTTACTCTTACTCACTCTCGCTCAGTGTCCTTCAATCCAACAGTCAGCGCTAGTCACTACGCTATCGGATGCACTTTCACTTGACGAGGTAGACTTACTGACGCTTAGGGTTATATCTATTCTATCAGTCTGCGCCAGTCAAAATCTATCAGAAAGCAATTTCACTTGACGAGGCTGATTCACTGACGCTTGGGGTTATTCTATTTTATCAGCCTGTGCCAGTCTAAGTCTAACAGGAAGCATTTTTACTTGACGAGGTGAACTTACTGACGCTTGGGGTGATATCTATCTTATCAGTCTGCGTCAGTCTAAGTTTAACAGGAAGCAACTTTACTTCCGGTTGAATCATAGCTTAGTCTTAGGTTTTGTATATCTAGCGTTCATGGACTAAGTTAAATTTCTAGTGAATTACTTGCTGCCGCTGGGGGATGAAACATTCATCCGCGAGCCCAAGTCCTAGTCTATCCGGAAGTAAGTCCACATCTGGTTGCACTCTTACTTGGGATCCTGTGTTATTCTATTGCTATCTAAGTACTAGACCTATTCTTTCATATTTTAGTCTTCATCAAAACTTAAGATTCTAACATTCTCCCCCTTTTTGATGATGACAAACCTAGTTTTATCGATTAAGTTTATATGAAAGGATTAGCAGAATAATAAAAGCAATGGATAAGAACAAGTAACTCAGACAGATATTATAAATGAACAAAGATTACATGTTAGAGTATACAAGCAAAGCATATACAAGTAATCTACACTAAGTAAGAATGAGAGATGCATGAGAATAAGGAAGAATTTCTAAGTTAAAAGGTTTTTGGATTGGGGGTTTTGTTTTGGATTGGGGGTTCAGACTTGGTGTCTCTTTTTCCTCTCCCTCTCCCTCTGTCTCTCTTCATTTTCTTTTTGTAGTTGGGCTATCTCGGCCTCACGCTCACTCTGGTTTATCTGGGCAATGATCTTCTGAAGCTCTTCTTCCTCTCTCTCTCTTCTGAGCCTTTCACATTCAATGGACTCCTCGAATGCCCTTTTCATGTTTTCTACTTCTTCATACCCAGGGAACCCTGTAGCATCATCGAAGTAGGCGACCTCTCCATTGGGGTAGTGAACAGCCCGAATCTTTACGTTCCATACAGGGAAGTTGGGATCCTCCTCAACTTCCTGGGCTTTCCTTTTCCCTTTCCCCTTACTCTTCCCTTTGCTCTTGCTAATCGGAGGAGTAGGCATGACACTTGCTCTGTCAGCATCGAGGCAGGCCATCTGACCGAAGGAGAGTTTGTCCGTGAACCCATACTTTTCATATTCCTCAATTGTCATGTCTTCAATTTCCAACTTGACCTCCTTTAGAATAGGAACTGCTTGAACTACTGGGGTTTCAGGCTCAACTTGGGCAGATGAGGTCTCTTGCTCAGGTTGGTCAGATGGAGTCTCTTCCTCACTCTCAGCAGTTTCAGTGGTGGCAATAATTTTCCTGGTCCGCTTCTTGGCAACGGCCTTCTTTCTAGATTCACTGAAGGTGACTGCTGGCTCAGATGAGGGAGGAGGGGCAGATGATTGCTCAGACGAGGAGATCTCAGACTCTTGCCCAGTGGATGAGGGGATAGGCTTGGCTATCACAATAGGAGGGTGATTGATCTTCTTCAGTCCCCACTTCATCATTATCTCCTCAATATCCTTTCTACTTATCTTAGTTGGAGGAGGTTCTGATGAAGATGACTCTGGCTGTGAGGGATTTTCACTTGGCTCAACAACAGCCATTTCCAATTGTGATCCTTGCTCAGTCACCCTCTGCTGCTGCATGAACCGGATGGCTTCCCCCCTTATTAGGTTCTCAGCTCCACCCAACCTTTGGGATTCCATAGCACGGCGAAGGGCAGCCGCGATATCTTCATCAACCCAAAGTGATGGCTGGCTAAGACCATTCCTGGTGTCCATATGTAGGCGGAGCGCAAACAGCATATCTCTCCCCCTTTTGTCATCATCAACAAGGGAGAGGGCCAGGGATGGAGCGGATGAGGTGGAGGGTGGAGGTTCAGGGCCAGATTGTGTTGAGGGTGAGGTTTCTGGGAAGGAGGTAGGGAGGTTAGGCTCGGGGGATGAGGCAGTCTCGGGGAACCAGCTGGGATTCACAAAGAGTCCCTCAAAGGGATAGGTGGAGGAGTATTCAGTGAAGGTAGTGGAAGGGGTGAATGGGGTAAAGGGTACGTGAGGATCCTCAGGGATTTGCTGAAGGCGTGGGTAATCTCGTAGATAGATGTGGCTGAGGGGGTGAATGGCAGTTTGAAATCCAAGGTGTTCGGCTAAGGGGTTGGATGGTGTGCGAGTGGATGAGGGAGGTGTAGATGGGGAGTTTTGTGGAGATGGGGAGTTGTTGGAGTGTAGGGGTGATTGGCTAGGAGATTGTTGGTGTGTGTCTTGGGTTTGGTGTTCATGGTTGGGTGAAGGTTGGGATTGGTGAGCATTGTTTGGTGATGGAGGGGATTGATGGTCATTTTGTGGAGGTGGCTGAGGTTGTTGAGTGTTAGGAGGAGGAGGGGGAAGTTGAGGGTGATTAGGAGGAGGAGGAGGTGGGTTTTGAGGAGGAGGAGGAGGTGGTAGGTTACCTTGAGATGGTTGGGGAATTTGTAGGTGTTGGAGAATGAGATCCAACTTTGCATCCACCCTGGCAAGGTGATTCTCGATCTGTCCTACTCTGTCCTCGAGCCGCTGGATCCGCTCCCCTTGATGCTGGAAGCCAGCTTCACATTCAGCACGGAGAGGAACCACCAAGGACTCAGGCAATCTGAAGAGAAGCTCTTCCTTTACTTCCTCGGCAAAGGCCCTAACAGAGGCTGGCACTCTTGCTACACGGCTTGGCCCAGCATGTGAGTCAACTTCCTGATCCCCTGCTCCAGATGCAGAGGGGGCTAAAGTGCCAGAAGCACTACTGGCTTGTGAGCCTGAGCGAGTGGGCTTAGGAGGCTTGGAGTACCTGATGCCCATCTTCCCAATATTGGTTGCTCCCACAGGCTTACACTTGACATTCTCTTCCTCCACAGCAGATGTAGCCTTGATCAGATGTTTCTCAAGGAGGAAGGCAATGATGGTGGGATAGGGAAGATGGCCAGACTTGTCATTGGTCAACCATCTCTGAAGCTCTAAGCTGATCAACTGGCCAGGATTGATAGGTTGTTGTTTGAGAAGTCTGGGGAACCAAGGGTTGTCAATGTTGGCGAACTCATTGAAGTTACCCCCTTTGTGAGTCATCATCCGGGAGTAAACATAGTACAGCAGTCTGTATGAATCAGACATTTTGGACACCTTTTTGTCATCGGTGCCATATAGTGTCACAAGATCCTCCTTGCTGTACTTGTGCGCCTCTGGATATAGCCACTCATTCATGCTTTCATCCGTTATCCCCATTAACTCATTCAACGTCTTCCATGTGAACCTGAAGGTTCTCTCCCCCTTACTGTGGCGGAGAAGGAGAGTTTGTGAATTTGCTCTTTCCCATCAACCTTCCTGTACTTGGCCCTGCCAGAGAGGGATTGGCAGAAGACTCGCAAGACGTTGACGTTGTAGTCCTGGTTGATGCCCAGCCAAGGCATATACTTTTCCAAGTAAGGGCGCAGATGGGGAAACCCTAGTTCATCCATCTTGTCTAGATTGATGAACAGGCCATGGTTGAAGATGGGAGTGGATGTCTCAAATTTGGCGGTCACACTCTCCAATGCCCCATCTCTATATACTGTGGGATCATCTTCTTCAACCCTCTGCCTCTTGGAAGAAGGCTCCTCAGCAAATTGAACCTTCTTCTTCTTTCCTTTTCTCTGAGCATCCCTCTCTTGTTCAGAAACCACTAACTGTTCTACTCGACCAGAAGTTCCAGGCTGACCCTGAATATTCTCATCCTGTCCCAGTGGTTGCCCAGAAACTTCACGGTGTTCATGATGTTCATCGCGATGTTCTTCATGATGCCCAGATTTACCAGAGTGCTTGTGACTTGATTTCCCAGATTTCGACTTGTGTTTCTTGGATGAAGAGGCTTTCTGGGTAACTGGGTTGGATTCATGCGAACCGACCATTTTTTTGTATGAATGTTGTGGTAAATAGAGATGAAATGCGAGGAGTATATAGAGAAAAATGAAGAACACGATGGAGAAGATGAAGAGACTTTTCAGAGAAAATGATGTGAGTGAAAAAGATGCAGTAAAAGATGAACGTGAAAAATGACATCTATTTATAGGTAAAACTTCTGAGGATAAAATGGTCATGTCTCTTCAGTTTTTTCACACATTGAATAACGTAAAGCTTTTAATTGAAACGGCCCACCTTATGACATGTGTCGTTTCATCTCGTCAGATAGGGCACACCTTCTCAGAGAGGAAGATGAAGCGTTTCTGAAGTGACGTGTCCCTTGGGCTGGCATTGGTGCTCTCTTGGCTTGATCATCCAGTGTCAGTGAGTGATCATCCGGAAGTAGTTTTGCTTCCGGTTGGAGTGGTGCTCTTGATCACATTGAGTTATTATCCAGCGCCAGCAAAAGAGTATCCGGAAGTGATTTTGCTTCCGGTTGGACTCACTTAAGATTTAACATTGTGGGGAACCTGCAAAAACTAAGGACTGGCACTTCGGTGCCTAAGTTAGTACAGTTAGCAGGTCTTATCAATTAAGCACAGATGTTTAAACTTCATTTGAGTTGTATCAACTCCATGCCACACATCTGCTCTCAGCCCATTAAATTTGCTTTGCCTTTTTGTACTTCCTCACAGCTTCAACATTAGTGTCAGGAGAGGAAGCAACAATGTTGAGAGTTATCTTTCTTCT
This sequence comes from Mimosa pudica, assembly GCA_029929735.1. NCBI lineage: Eukaryota > Viridiplantae > Streptophyta > Magnoliopsida > Fabales > Fabaceae > Mimosa > Mimosa pudica. The sequence continues at coordinate 15,867,512 of JAKELP010000018.1, read as the reverse complement.
CCATCATCATCCTTGTCGTTGGAGGCCAAAGGAGTCTCAAGAGAGAAATCTTCCATAGATTGATTTAGTATGACTAAGCATCATTTGTATTGTGATGAATGTCTCTTCTTTCTTTCCCTCCTTGTTGCTTTTTGGCGATTAAGCTCTAACTCTAGCTCCCAAAATATGACAAATATCTCAGCTGATGTAGTCTTGAATCTTGTTGTTGCTTCCAGTCTTCTTTCCTACAATATATCAAATAACCCCCTTTTTCTCTTTTCAGTATCCAGACTTGGATCTGACTTGTTAGTTTGTAGGAAGTACGTGATTCACATGCACCTAAAGATTATTCACTATGAATATGGCATTGCGAATCAACTATGACTATATGCACATAGTTATACACTGATAATGATAGTCATAGATAGCATGTAGATTATGAACATTGTGATAAACTCTTATAAGGCATATAATGTTCATATACATGATGCTTGATGTAAAATCTCAATAAGTCCATCTAACACTTGCATAGGAGATTTTACTATTGCATGCTTCAACCTTAAGTGATCCCTTGCTTACCCAAGGGAATCTTCTATACTTATCTTTGGCCTGAAGCACTTTAGGAGAGACAGAATTCATAGGCTTTCTCCATGTTGGTTGAGACATCCTCTCTTTCTTGTTCTTCTCAGGATAGTTGAATGGAACTTTGTGATAGCTTATTCTTGAGACAGAACCATTGTTCCTGGTGGTTGCGCATTGCTTCTTATGATTGTACCAGGGAGTATCAGCAGTTGCATCACCACGAGTTCTCTTCTTTAGGGTAAGAGGAACTCTTGATCTTTCCTGCACAAGTAAGGCACTAGGAGGATGTTTTGGTACCCATTTGTACTTGGGTCCTACATGGTTAGCACTGGACCTTACTTGTCCTTTAGGAATCCATACAAACTTATTTCTCACATTTGAATTTCTTCTAAGACTACATGTGTGAGAAATATGTCCTAATCTACCACAATAATGACAGATAATGGAATGATAATCAAAATGGGGTTTTCTATCATTATCATGATTAGTTTTCTTTAGAAAAGCTTTTTGTTCCTTTGAAATCTCAGTTTCTTTTGAAAGCTTTTCTTTATCCTTCAACACGTGTTTACAGTCAAAACATTTTTAAGGCATGTTGAAGTTTTCCCTACCGATAGTGGGCTAGCTATCGGAACCACTAGTTCTTTAAAAGAAACCTCAGAAACTTTGGATGTAGAAGAAGAAATTAGTTTTACAAGTTTCCTATCTTTTTCTTTTAAGCCTAGAAGTTCCTTTGCAAGTTTACAATATTCAGTATATAACTCATTGTATGCATCTTGTAAATCAGAGAATTCAATTTCAGATCCAGATACCTCACTTTCTGAATCTTCTAGGCAGAGATGGATACTCTCTTCACTGAAGCCTGCTTCCTCAATATCAGCTTCCAGAAGCTCATCAGTAGATGATCCACAAGGGGCACGAGTTGAGCTTTGGATAGCTGTGCTTTCATGAGATGGGTTAGAAGCATATATCACATTAAGAGTATTCCAAATATCTCTAGCACTAGAGCAATGTTTAATTTTCTGGTAATCATTGTCAGATAAGCTTTTGTGCAAAATCTGCATTGCTCTAAGGTTTAAGTAAAATAAACTTTTCTCCTCTTCTGTCCAATTTACTTTTGGTTTGAAATCAGAGTCCTTTTCAAAGACATCCCACATTTTGAAATCCGTGGATAGTATAAAACTTTTCATCCTTCCCTTCCATAAGTAAAAATCAGCATTTTCTAACACGGGTGGGATAGTATGGTCAAAACCTTCAAAACACATTTTGTAACCCAAGTCAGCCTAGGTCTTTGCACTTGAGATCGTTGGATCCTTTAAACAAGTGACCTTGCTCTGATACCAAATGAAATGCGTGGCTGTCACCCAAGAGGGGGGGGGGGTGAATTGGGTGGAGAATAAAAGCTATGATTTTCTCTTTTTAAAACTTTACTCCTTGTGCTTGATGAGAGTGACGATGGATCATCCCAAGCACAAGTGAGTATACAGTGGTGTGGTGCTTGGTGTGAGATTTAAATAAGTAGAATATGCACAAGCGAGTTTATCCTGGTTCGGTCACTCCCAGACCTACATCCAGTCCCCAGGCTCCACCTGAGATTTTCAATCCACTAATCTTCTTGTTTGAACCAGGCACAAGAAGGCCTTTACACTTTAGGTTTTACGAAAACGGGTTCACCTAACAACCCACAGGTTTTACAACGGGTTCACCTGCAAACCTTACAACCACAAGTTTTGCGGGCTAACTTGCAACCTATGGAGATTTAGGAAACCTCTAAATGCTCCCCCTTACTATTGTAATATAACAATTCTGTTCTTCAAGCACAAGCTTAAGAACAGCCTCTGTTAATTAGAGGATTTAATGATATGTTCACTCTATGAACTGATTTTGATAATCACTTAAGTACAAATGACTCTCTCTAAGAGTAGATGATGTTACTCACTTAAGTACAATTGAATTACTCTCTAAGAATGTTACAACTCTAGATCTGAGAGTAGAAGATGAGAGGAATGTAGAAGATAATACATCAGATAATATGCTCTGTTCTTCCAACCATCTTCTGAATGTAGATGTTTCTTTTATACTCGGCTTCTTGGGCGGCAGGTTGAATATGAACGTTTGAATATAGCCGTTAATCCCATGTTACCGTTGAGAAGTACATCTTCATTAATGCTTAGCAGGGTTGACTTGCTTTATCTCTGAAAAGTAGTCCTGACACCTCTGCTCTGACAAAAGCATTCTGACTTCTGAGTATGTGATGTTGTCTCTTGTACTCTTGCTGACGGATGATCATCGTTCATCCGGAAGTGGCAATCTTGCTCTGCAAGTGTTAAGCTCTGAGTCCCAATGCCAAGAGTCTTTCCATCCGGAAGCTCATTTGCATCCGGAAGTGTGACTAAGTTCTGCACATACTGGTTAGTCCAACATAGCAATATATATATAACCAAATATAGTAAGAACTATACATGCTGTGGGAAGCTTGTTTGCTATGGGGAGTAGTTTTACTTAGACTATGTTCTGACTTAGTGTATTGTGTACTTTGAACGTTAGTCCTCTTAGTCTATGATGTATCCGGAAGCACTTCTACATCCGGAAGTAAAACCACTGGATGAAGGATTTTGTTTACTCTTACTCACTCTCGCTCAGTGTCCTTCAATCCAACAGTCAGCGCTAGTCACTACGCTATCGGATGCACTTTCACTTGACGAGGTAGACTTACTGACGCTTAGGGTTATATCTATTCTATCAGTCTGCGCCAGTCAAAATCTATCAGAAAGCAATTTCACTTGACGAGGCTGATTCACTGACGCTTGGGGTTATTCTATTTTATCAGCCTGTGCCAGTCTAAGTCTAACAGGAAGCATTTTTACTTGACGAGGTGAACTTACTGACGCTTGGGGTGATATCTATCTTATCAGTCTGCGTCAGTCTAAGTTTAACAGGAAGCAACTTTACTTCCGGTTGAATCATAGCTTAGTCTTAGGTTTTGTATATCTAGCGTTCATGGACTAAGTTAAATTTCTAGTGAATTACTTGCTGCCGCTGGGGGATGAAACATTCATCCGCGAGCCCAAGTCCTAGTCTATCCGGAAGTAAGTCCACATCTGGTTGCACTCTTACTTGGGATCCTGTGTTATTCTATTGCTATCTAAGTACTAGACCTATTCTTTCATATTTTAGTCTTCATCAAAACTTAAGATTCTAACATGAACAACTGTTATAAGTGATACTCATGAAATTTGGGTTTTGATTGTGCCCCTTTATTGAAGTTTATGGTTACCAACATTCTGTTTTAAGAACAATGATGATAGATATAATCATTTTAGATCTGAGTTATGGAAGATTCTTGCCTTAATCTTTTTCATGTGGACAGACTTTGGTAAACTTCTGAAATTTTAATCTTTGATATTTAATTAAAGTATTGTCTATTACATCAAAATGTAAATCCATGTGCTACAATTCTAAATTTGGATGATACAATAATAGAAGTTGATAATGTTGAAAGTTATTCTTCTCCAACCAATGAGGATATGTGACTTTTGAAGGTAAAGCATAATAAAAGTCCATTTGTTTCTGAAGCTTTTGAAACATTATGAGAAGTCAAACATCGTGAATCCTTACAACTTTTTGTCATATCTATATCCTAAGATAAAGAACTATAGTTATGCTTGCTTTTGTTTTCTAATCATGAATCCTGTTACTTGATTGAGGTTCTGAATTTTATTAATTCAAAATTGGTGGGATAACTTTTCTAGGCTTTGTGTTGTTGCTGATGCTAGGAATGAATGTGGTAAAGGTGAGGGCAACTATACATTTACTTAAGGGTTAAGGTGCATTTTTAGTACTCTAGAATATAGCAAAGTGCACCTAGGGTAATATATAATATTGTGGTCCATTTGTGATAACCAAGAATTATTTTCGTGGCTTATTTAGTAACAACGTTAAATAAGTCAAGTTTGACCGTTATGTGTCAAATTTTGACCGTTAAATTGTGGGGTAAATGAGCATTTTCAGTACTCTAGAATATAGTAGGAGCACCAAACATAAAATACAATATTTTAGTCTATTTATGATAATCAAGAATTATTTTCATTGCTTATCTAGTACTAATTTGTTAGCTAAAACTCACTTTTGTAAGATAAAATATGATGTGACATAATGATGTTATGTATGTTGAAATGACAATTTGATTAACATTTATTTTATGTTTATAACTATGTAATAAGATAAAAGTAACTCTTCTTCTATTACATCATAGAGCCATTAATTCGGGTCGAGCCAGTATGGCCAACCCGTTTTAATTCGGGTCGAGCCAGTATGACCAACCCGTTTTAACTTAGTAAGACCAACCTATTTAGTTTATGATTCTTTGCTTACTTTTTTGATATATGTAAAATACTAATGACTTATTAGTTTATACATGCATGATATTAGGATATTATATGGATCTTTATAACTTTGTAGTGTTTAATTATTTGACACTTTGAATAATATTGTGATTTAGTGTTTATGGTGTTTAAATATTGTATATTATGTTTGGCGCTCCTTCTATATTCTAGAGTACTGAAAATGCTCCTTTACCCAACAATTTAGGGGTCAAAATTTGACACATAACGGTCAAACTTAACTTATTTAACGTCGTTACCAAATAAGCCACGAAAATAATTCTTGGTTATCACAAATGGACCACAATATTGTATATTATGCTATGTGCACTTTGCTATATTCTAGAGTACTAAAAATGCACCTTAACCCTTTACTTAAAATATCTTTGGCAAATTATTCTTCTCCTTTCTTTTTGTTATTCAATATTGAATCTATTTTGTTAATTTGTTAACTTTCTGCTCAATATTGTTTTAATTTAGATAGTTCTACATGTAGAATAATTTCTTTGCCGAATTTTGTTTAAATAATTTTCATTTAAAGAAGAGCCTCCCTTCAATAGCTGCATCAGGATCGACCATGGCATCAGGATAAGAAGCCTTCTGATTGTATTTCTTTATATTCCTTTGATTATACTACTTACAAAGTATCAAGGATCAATATAAAAATATGACATTTTCCGGCCGGGGGGTGTAGCTTGATGATTTGAAGAGGATCCCCAAGGTGTGGATCCCGCCATTTAGCCCAAAGGTGCCAAGTTCGAACCCCCGGGAAGTCAGTCACCCCGTTTACGGGAATCCTGGCTGGCGACTCTGGATTAGTCTGCACCCGAAGGGTGTGGGACACCGGGGGAAGCAATTCAAAAAAAAAAATATGACTTTTTCCTTACATTGATTCTTGCTATGTATTCCAAATAATGTTCATAAAATTGCGTTCATGCTACAATATTGCTCATCTTTTGTCAACTAATCACTAATAACCTCAGTTCAGAAAAGTCAGTTGTATCTTCCGCAAATGAATATGTTGCAAGAAACATTTTTCAAGTTGTTTATTTATTATTAAGGAAAATTAGTTAGAAATAGTAAGAAGTTGCCTATAAATTAAAAGGGCAATGACCCTATTTTATCCTTCAAGTAACTACCCTGGACCATTAGGCACCCTAAATTAACATCAGGTACAATTTTACCCTTGAAGTAACAAAAAAAGTGCAATTTTACCCGCTGGCCAATGGAATGTTGACACGTGGACGACATGGTACATTTTTAACTTCTACGTGTCAACATTCCATTGGCTAGCGGGTAAAATTGGACCACTTTGGTTACTTCAAGGGTAAAATTGTACCCGATGTTAGTTTAGGGTGCCCAGTGATCTAAGGTGGTTACTTGAAGGGCAAAATAGAGACATTACCCTAAAATTAAACCAACCTAACAATTATTTTGAACTATTTATAGTTAGTTTTTTCCATCACTAATTTATATTAATCCAGTTTATTCATAGAATTAAAGTGTTTTTTAATAATTTAAAAGTTTATTTTATTTCCTTAGGCTTTTTAATATTAATCAAATTAACTTTACATTAAAAATAAGATGATTGTGATATTTTATCAAAAATAAAAGCATGTGCACGGGCTAGGCCACTTGACTCTTTATTTAATATTAATTACAGTAAAGGACTTAATGTATTCTATCAGAAGATATTTAAACTATTTAAATATATTAACTTTATTAATCAAAGTAAAAGTATAAATGCCACACAAAAATGTTGCATATGTACAAGCTTTTTTACTAATTTTTTTCTGAATAATAAAAATTTCCAAATAAAATAAAGAAAATTATAGTAAAGTGACTTAATTATGAATATTTTATATAACATAGGGATCTTAAAAATTGAAACATTATGGAAAGATCAACTATAAAAAAATTCAGTCCAAGTAAACTTTCGGATGGGCAATGTCTGGGACATTTAGTTTGTTTTGGGGTTTAAATAGGGATTTTGGAGATGAAAGTTGACTCCTTATTTTTTTATGCACATGCAACTTTGATTCTTTGTCAAGTTAAAAATATTAAATATCATCTAAATTGAAATAATATTGAAAATTGTGAGTGAAGGCCAAAATTTAATAACTAGGAAAAATTGTGAGTGAAGGCCAAAATTTAAAGTTAAATATCACATGTAAAGATGCATTAAAAATTGTGAGTGAAGGCCAAAATTTAATAACTAGGTAAAAAGCATCAATCTTTCAATATTATTTCAATTTAGATGATTAAAAATGCATTAAACGCCCTGGGCTTTATTTTTTACCTATTTTGGTCATTATATAATGTAAAAGTTCTATCTATATATGCACACATGTATAAAGGCTCATGTAAAGTTCCTCATTACATGTGCTTTTTCTAAGCGCATATAAAGATGTGTTGGTATGTGAGACAATATGTAGTAGTACTAGGAGACTAACGGAGTAGCAAATTAGGTTGCTCGAGCTTCTTTGCTTGGGTTATGCCCAGCGGACTAGATTGTGAGATAACCTCACCTTCTGCTTCTGAACCAAAACTCTGGCTTGGGTTGTTGCTTAGATTTCTTAATTCAATGTGGTTTTCCTATTTCTGTAAGTTTTCTTTTTTTGGTTTTTCGTGTCTAGACTTTGTCTTTAGTTTGAATACTTTTTAGGGCAATGACCCTATTTTACCCTTCAAGTAACCACCATGGACCACTGGATACCCTAAATTAACACCGGGTACAATTTTACCATTGAAGTAACCAAAGTGGTCCAATTTTACCCTCTAACGAATGTAATGTTGACACGTGTCGTCCACGTGTCAACATTACATTTCACGTGTCAATATTATATTTGCCAGAGGGTAAAATTGGACCATTTTGATTACTTCAGGGGTAAAATTGTATCCGTTGTTAGTTTAGGGTGCTCAGTGGTCAAGGGTGGTTACTTGGAGAGCAAAATAGAGCAAGTTCAAAAAACCGGACCGGACGTCCAACCGGTCAAGCTACTGGTTCAAGGGTTATTGGTTCAACCGTGGTTTGACCGGGTCAACTCGGAAATAATAAAATAATAATATTTAATTGTGGAATATAAGAAAATATGTAAATAAGATAAATGCTAAATAGTAAAAATAATTTAATACCAAAATAGTAAAAATAATTTAATACCCTAATGCATTTTGAAACTTCTAGGGACTGAAATGTAATTTTCACTTAAAAAACCCTAATATATATATTATATCTCTTTCCTCTTCCTTCCATCTGTTTCTCTTTTCTTCCTTTCTCACCCACATCGGTGGCGCCGACCCCAACATCACACAAATGACAAAACCACATACTGAACTCATTTCAAGCCTTCTCTTTTTTTGATCAAAAGTTCAAAGCCTTCTCACTTTCTACTTCCTTCACTTCACTGTTCTTTTTGGGTTTCGCCCACTCCGTCTTCTTTCTCACTAGCGACAACCCCCGACAGTGAAAGGCCGATTCCAGATGAGATACTCTGTCTTAAAATAAGGAAGTGCTGCGAATCGGCAAACCCACATGAAGTCCAGTTTTCCCGGTTCATCCCCGGTTGAACGAGTTGAAACGGGCCAACGGCGGGCTGACTGCTCCTCCGGTTCTTAGCTCAGATCGGACCTGATTGTTCTCCGGTTCAGCGGTTTTCCGGTCGGACCTTCCGGTCCAATCCGGTTTTTCAAACCATGATAGAGTCATTGCCCTACTTTTTACCAAGCTTTTCTTGATTTAATGATCATTGGCAAGAAATAAGTTATGAGAAAAACAAATTGAAAGTAACTTTATGCCTGTTGTTTGAATCATATGGAAAACTAATTTTAGATGAAAATCTAACATACATGGAGAGTGACTTCAAGGAAACAATATCTTCTAGGAAGCTAAGTGGAAAAATGAACTCCATGATATCAATTTCCAATTTGCCCCTAACTATTGTTATAATTAATTAATAATGTCCTGATGTTGTCTATTTAAAACGTATGTAATGGAATTTAATTTTCAAAAGAAGAAAATTTCAATTTGAGATTCATCCAATGAACCCAATAGTACGACGCAAGTTCTAATTAATTGATTATTTGTATAATAGCACAATTGAATAAAACATAAAAATCCCAAATCATGATGTACTATATATTAGTATGAATTCATCTTCCATGAGGTTCTAATCCATCGTATGAATATAAATCCTTCTTATTTAAAATTGCGACGACAATTCCCAATAATTGTCTCATTTGCAATGACAATAAACTACTAAATGCCAAATGTCCCGCGCAACGCGCGGGGTCCATACTAGTTGAACTCAGTCGTAATCAAACCTCTTATTTATTAGAACAAAAGAAAAGTTAAACTCTATTTATTACGGCCCGAAAACTAAATTTTCCATAGACACCCCAAAATAATGTTTGAACCTAATATTTTTCATTAATATTGCTACATAGAATTATTATCTCTGATCATTGATATTGAGCATTAACATTTACCAATATTTTCGTATTTAATATTGTAGGCTACCTAGCTAACAATAAGTCATTTGTTGCTTCCTTGATTTTTGTATATTCTTGAGAAATCCTCAGTCAAACCTTTGTGGATAGATAATCACTATTATTTGATTTATATTTGTTAATGAGTGTAAAGGAGCTTGAATTATATTTGTTCTTATCTTGCATTAATTTCAGCAAAGCTTTCTCTTGATGGCACGTTCCAAATTTTTTTTGTATTATTGAAAATGCAATACAAATCGTTAATATTGAATGATAAATGCAAATTCAAATTCCTTGATCATCTGATAATCTAAATTTTTAAATCTTTTACTCTATAAATAAGCTTCATTACTTTACCATTATTTAAAGTATTGACAATTTATTAACTTATTGCAATCTTAAATTCACGTGTAATAATAATCACCGGGTTATAAATGAGATTTTTTAGGAATAAATAAGAGAAGTTGTCTATGATTTGAACAAAAACAAAATAATTATAGCTTCATATCCGCTACTAACAGCCTCAAATTTGGAAGTTCATGAAACGCGATTAATCATTGACCCAACGCTAAAGTTGCAAGAGAATCCGATCACCATTCAATCTCAACATCCCAACATGTTGCTTCTGCTGCACTACTTAACGCAACAAATTAGCGCAACTGATACTTTGCTTTACTCAAAAATCTATATTAATTAGAACATCGATATATTCACAACATCATAATCAAAACCCAATTATTTCTAACATGATATCAAAAATCCTAGTTTCAAGAATATTGTGCAGGGTAGTTATAAAACATAATTTCAAATATAAAACAAAATGGCAGACTCAATATTGCTTTACTCCTCTGTAAAAGACGAAATACTCTATTAATAACAATTGTATATCACTCCAGAAAGAGAACTATATGTATGGCAACATCATATAAGAAATTGTGTTCACTTCTCCATTAAATGTATGAGGTTGATCATTCCTCCTCAGTACTCCAAACATCACAAAAATCATCAACATTGCATGTAAGCAAGATAGCAAGCCCAAGGTGGCCCTCGCAAAATGTGCTTCATGATCTTCAGGTGATGTGAATGTTGCTGCAATAGTCAAGAAGGAATAGCAGGCTTTTGTTTTTGAGATTGGAAAATGTAGTATTTCTAGTCCACCATCTATAAACCATTTGATCATCATTAAGACATGATTATTTTTTGTGAAATTATTAAATGATGAGCTTGATCAGATTTTTGAGAAAGATTTTATTTATTAAATAGATTGAGTTCGTCACGAAATGTCAATTAGCAGTTATTAAACTCTTACTCCCAGTTTAAGGAATTCTTCATTTGCAAGTTTCAAAAAACTGATCAAGAGGATGAAATGTCAAGCAAGTAATCTATGTATAACTCAAGAAGCTCGCCTTTGGTTGAAAAGAAATATAAATTAGATAAGGTTGTGATATTATCATGTACACCTATATGAAGATTTCTCCTTTGATCGACCCTGTAGTGCCCTATAGATCTTTGGTTTAATATGAAATCCAAGTAAGCATGATGAGGAAAATGCCAAGCGAAAGGACATGAAATTAAAATATGAATTAAAAGTGATTGATAAACATGAGATGATGTACAGAATAGTTGAGATACAAAATTGACTTTGTGAGATTGTTTGTACCTATTGATCAAAATAATTGAGCTTTTGGATTTTTTCTTGGTGAAGTTGACAAATAATGCTTAAGAATGTGTCCTGTCCAAAAGTTCAATTGCTCTAAAATTGGATCATTTGAGTGTGTGACTATATGTGAAATCATGTGTAACTCCAAAAGAGACTCAACATCCTTCAAATAATCATGGAAGGTGTTGAGGAATTTGTCTTTTAAAAACCTCAAGTGCTTCTGAAACGCACACATATTATAAAATTTACTTTCTTTATCCTTGATCCCTTTTCAATTAAAGAGAGTCAAAGAAGATACAATGCCTTTTTTTTTTGGTCTAGAAGAAGATACAATAATTGAAGAAACAGTATATGCATTGCTTTATATTGAACCTTCTTGGTGAGGGACCTTGTTACTTTTAACTCTTTCCTAGCATTAGATGTCCTTCCATGCTTTTATATTGAACCTTGTGACTTCAGACTAACGCATGCTCCCTCAAAATCCATGATATCATATTAACAAACTAAATATCACATTAGGCACAACCATATAAAATTTGTATTAATAATGGTATGAACAATTCCAAGTATGATCTTGGGAATATGAATCAATTCATGGACACTAAAAGAACCCAAGTAATAAGTATAGATTATCATCAAACATAACACTATAAGAGGTAGGATTATCATCAAACATAACACTATTAGAGGTATCAAATTTTTATTAGTCATCCATAACAACAACAAAAGAGGCATGAATATGGTGATCCAACCATTCAATATGATGCTTGGATAATATTTCTAGCTTTAGCCACTCCATGAAATATCAAAAAACATGATTCCCTAGGGAATGGGCAAAAACAATAGAGGGAACACCAGAGAGTTTAAAAGTAGTTTCAAAGGTCAATGTGCAAAGAGGAAAACCAATTAAACAATGACACTTTTTAATGATATTTTTTACGAAAGTCAAACAAAAAATCCTTCTTTATAATCTGGAAACAATTGACAGAAAAAATTTGACAAATAAGCATTTCATTCTCACTTCAAAATAGAAAATATGTTCAAATAAAGAGAAATTTGTGAAAGATTTTATTTATTAAATAGATTGAGTTCGTCACGAAATGTCAATTAGCAGTTATTAAACTCTTACTCCCAGTTTAAGGAATTCTTCATTTGCAAGTTTCAAAAAACTGATCAAGAGGATGAAATGTCAAGCAAGTAATCTATGTATAACTCAAGAAGCTCGCCTTTGGTTGAAAAGAAATATAAATTAGATAAGGTTGTGATATTATCATGTACACCTATATGAAGATTTCTCCTTTGATCGACCCTGTAGTGCCCTATAGATCTTTGGTTTAATATGAAATCCAAGTAAGCATGATGAGGAAAATGCCAAGCGAAAGGACATGAAATTAAAATATGAATTAAAAGCGATTGATGAACATGAGATGATGTACAGAATAGTTGAGATACAAAATTGGCTTTGTGAGATTGTTTGTACCTCTTGATCAAAATAATTGAGCTTTTGGAATTTTTCTTGGTAAGTTGACAAATAATGCTTAAGAATGTGTCCTGTCCAAAAGTTCAATTGCTCTAAAATTGGATCATTTGAGTGTGTTACTATATGTGAAATCATGTGTAACTCCAAAAGAGACTCAACATCCTTCAAATAATCATGGAAGGTGTTGAGGAATTTGTCTTTTAAAAACCTCAAGTGCTTCTGAAACGCACAAATATTATAAGATTTACTTTCTTTATCTTTGATCCCTTTTCAATTAAAGAGAGTCAAAGAAGATACAATACCTTTTTTTTTGGACGAGAAGAAGATACAATAACTGAAGAAACATTATATGCATTGCTTTATATTGAACCTTGTTGGTGAGGGACCTTGTTACTTTTAACTCTTTCCCAGCATTAGATGTCCTTCCATGCTTTTATATTGAACCTTGTGGCTTCAGACTAACGCCTGCTCCCTCAAAATCCATGATATCATATTAACAAACTAAATATCACAGTAGGCACAGCCATATAAAATTTGTATTAATAATGGTATGAACAATTCGAAGTATGATCTTGGGAATATGAATCAATTCATGGACACTAAAAGAATCCAAGTAATAAGTATAGGATTATCATCAAACATAACACTATAAGAGATAGGATTATCATCAAACATAACACTATTAGAGGTATCAAATTTTTATTAGTCATCCATAACAACAACAAAATAGGCATGAATATGGCGATCCAACCATTCAATATGATGCTTGGATAATATTTCTAGCTTTAGCCACTCCATGAAATATCAAAAAACATGATTCCCCAGGGAATAGGCAAAAACAATAGAGGGAACACCACAGAGTTTAAAAGTAGTTTCAAAGGTCAATGTGCAAAGAGGAAAACCAATTAAACAATGACACTTTTTAATGATATTTTTTATGGAAGTCAAACAAAAAATCCTTCTTTATAATCTGGAAACAATTGACAGAAAAAAATTGACAAATAAGCATTTCATTCTCACTTCAAAATAGAAAATATGTTCAAATAAAGAGAAAGTAAAAATGAAAAAATAATAAATTACAGAGGCAATAAAAAGTTCATCGACAACAGCTCCCATGTATAGAAACATCATGGATTGGGCAAGGGGAGGTAGAACAGTCTTGTAGACAATGTACATGACTACAAAAGGGATACATGCCAAAGAACAAATATGGTGCAAACTCACCGGTATTTGGCTGACTTCAGTGAAATGCAAGAATCAGTTATAATCTTCCCACACTGGGTTCAAAAACTCTACATGTGAGTTCCTTCAACGCAATATCCAAGAAGTAAAACTAAGTTCTCGCCCCCTTACCTTCAGCTGATGTGATCAATTTCCCAAGCAAGAGGAGAAGCTGAGTCAGCATGAGAGCGAAGAACATTACAATAAGGATCCATTCTTATTATCGCAGATACTGATTTATTCTCAAATTACCATCATCACAAACATCTAACTACAAATTCTGAAATCCTTCAAGGGTATTAAACAACCGATCAGCAAACAATATTATAGATTTACATGAAAAAAGGAAAAAAGAAAAATTCCAATAGATCAACAATTGGACATGTTAGAATGAGATTATGCAAAAGGAAGTGGTTAAAGAAGATCAAAGCATAGCTTGAAAGCCATAATCGAAAGTAAGAGTAGTCAATTTCAGATGCATAATCAAATAAATTAACTATGAAGGACATTATGTTATTAAGATTGAATGAGACTCAAGTAGAAAAACTAAACGCTAGAGCAGACAAAGAAATTTATAAGTCACCATACTCTCTACTATATCATGTGTCTCTTCGATTTCTATCTTCTTCACCAACTTCCCCCGTGTCTTGCACACACATGGTAACAAAATAAAAAAACAAAAAAGGAAATAGTGAAACTTGGATTATGAATGTGATTTGTGAGGGACAATTCCTAGGGATATTAAAAAATTAAAATACTCCCAATCAAATCACCAAAATTAAAACCCTTAAAATACATGCAGATTTATATATGGAATAATAAGTAATAACTAAACTTAATATCCCTAAAATAAATCCATAGAAACTGAAACATAAACACAGGATTTATCAGAATCCATAGAGAAGAAAAATTCCAGCAAGGCAATGAAACAGAAAAAATTAATCTCCCGGGAAAATTTTTAAAAAAGGCAATAAATATTGAAACATTTTAAAATAAATCACCTTAAGGCCCAATCGTTTCTCTCACCCATAAGGTACAGCCTACAGGAAGTTGAAGATCCAAATCCTCATATTCAACGACGCACTTAGAGAAGGTGTGGAGTGATGAGAGCCACAGGTTTGTCTCCGGAGGGATGAACCCCCATATAGATTATGACTTGAATTAGATCGGGTCAAGGTCTGAGAAAGAAGGGATCTAGGGAGACGAAAAGAGTATAGTATTGGATTGGAATAGCATACAAAAATACTGTTTGAGAGAATGGTAAAGCCAAATAAGCACAACCAGATGAAAGAAATCATAATGCATAGGGAGCATGAAGCGACTGACTTGGGGATGGAATGGAATGGAAAACAAAGGGAAGAGACAACATTAACTTTTCATAATGGAGCATTAATGTAATATGGCATAACTCATAAGGGCTGAAAACAGAGTTACTTCTAACCACATAAATTCAGTTGCAAGTGTGAAAGCGTTGAAGATTCCACACGGAAAATATAGATATATATTTGATGCATTGTAATACAAGTCTTATTACCAATAATGTGTGTTTGGTTAGTATATAAAAATCATGTAAAAATATTTATTTTAAATTAAATAATAAATACTCTCTTCGGTCCGTGATATAATAGCCCAAAATTTGAATGATTTTAATCCAAAATATAAGATTTCATCTAACATTATCTCCTCATTTAATTCATTTTTTCTCACTTTACCCCTAACTCCCTTTCTTATTCATTTATGCTTATGTATTTCTCTCTCTTAAAAGTATCATAATAAACATGAGCAATATTTGAAAACAAGCATTAACTCCAGACACCCAACTAAATTTTACATGTTTTCTTAAGAAGTGTTTTTTTGTGGTTGTACTCTTAAATTACGAACTAGATGGAGTATATAAAATTATGATGTGAATTGATTATAATGGTTAATACTATACTTTATAGGTGGGGGTGGTTGTTTATGTTGTTGTCGTAGTGTTATTTGCCATACACTTGAACATCGAGTCGTTTTACTATACTTTAGTTTCAATCACAAATTTCTCATTAAAATTAGGAAGAGCTAATACCAGAGTTGAAGTCATTAGCTGCTTTTAAAGATTAAAAGCTTTGACAGCCTCTGTGGTCCATCGGAACTTCACATCTTTTCTTAAAAGAGCTGTAAGTGGGCGGCAAATCAACCCATAATCTTTGATAAATTTCTTGTAGTACCCAGTCAAGCCAAGAAAACCACAGAAAACCTTTACATCTGAAGGAATCGGCCAAGATTGGACAAGACTAACCTTGGAAGGATCCGGCAAATAACCACGGGCTGAGATAATATGACCCAGGTACTCAATCTGATCCATAGCAAACGAACACTTGCTGGCCTTCATGAATAGAGTATGA
Organism: Mimosa pudica; assembly: GCA_029929735.1. Lineage (NCBI taxonomy): Eukaryota > Viridiplantae > Streptophyta > Magnoliopsida > Fabales > Fabaceae > Mimosa > Mimosa pudica. Next base: position 15,851,342 of record JAKELP010000018.1, on the reverse strand, counting down.
TCTCTGAGAAGAGAAAAAGTGGTAGTCAGATGGTTCAAATGCGTCTCCCAGTCACTACTGTAGTCACTACTGTAGATCAAGATATCGTCGAAGAACACCAGGATGAACTTCCTCAAGAAGGGTTTAAACACCAAATTCATCAACCCCTGAAATGTGGTCGGCGCATTACTCAATCCGAAAGGCATCACCCGAAATTCATAGTGATCCTCATGAGTTCGGAACGCCGTCTTATGAACATCAGTTGGATGCATGCGCACTTGATGGTAACCGGAACAAAAGTCCAACTTAGAGAAGTACTGGCCACCTTGTAGTTCATTCATTAAATCTTCAATGAGGGAAATGGGAAACTTATCTTTCACAGTGATCTCATTTAAGCAACGATAGTCAACACAGAGTCGCCACGATCCATCTTTCTTGTGTACCAACATAATAGGAGCTGCGAAAGGACTATGACTTCTCACTCCAATAGCAAGCATATTCCTGACCTGTCGTTCGATTTCATCCATCTGCGCAAGACCATATCAGTACAGCCTGCAACTAACTGACTTCTCACTCTTCAAGTAAATACGATGATCACAATCGCTGGTAGGAGGGAGACCTTAGCTTGAGGTTCTTTAAACACCACCTTAAAGGAATCAAGAAGGTGAGATAGCTGGTTCACTGGGCTTCACATAGTTAAGGAGATATTACTCCTGATGATGACTAAGTAGATTCGCAAATCAGATAGGTTTGGGCAACCCCTGCAATTTCTTTAAGTGATAAACACTCCTCTATTGGGCCTTTAGTTGAATGATCTAGCCCATGTAGTTCAAAATGCTTATTCTAGTAACTAAAGGCTAAGTAAGCTTCACCCATGTCCAGAATCATGCGGCCCAATTTACGTAGCCATTGGGCCCCTAGAATGATGTCAAATTGTCCAATATCCATGACCAAAAAATCATCCACAAAAGCGGAACCAGCCATGGCCCAACTAAGTCCCTTGCAAACCCTCACTACTTGCACGGTTGTTCCGCCGGCTACCTTCACCATCAATCTAGCATGGGAAAGACATGGCAGATTCATCCTCTTCACCAGATTACAATGAACGACATTGTGTGAACTACCGGTTTCAATCAGAATAACAACCTCTCTGCATTTAAGAAAGTTCTGAACACGCAAGGTGGAACAGTCATCCCGACCCTCTATTGCATTTATTGTTCCAATTATCTCTGGAACTCCATCATCTTTATTAAGAATGTCAGCGGCATCCACAAAATCTTCCTCATCCTGGCCCGACAATACAAGCATCATCACCTATGACTCCTTAGCTTATGTGAGGCTGTTTACTTCTCGTTGCACTAGTAACACAAACCTTTCCTTCATCGATCTTCCATATCCTTTTTACTGTGAGTGACTGAAGGCGTCTTGGCTGAAGTTAACGAGGAAGATGAAGTCGATTTCTCATAGTAGGAAGGCTTAGAATTTGTACCTGTGGCTGATTTAAAGGCCGAGGGTAAAAATATTGCTCTGTATGTATATGTATATATTAGGTATACTTATCAAGTCATCGGTTCGACTATCGGTTCGACCGATCCGATCGTGTGAACCATGACCTAGAAGCCTCTTTGACTCGCCTTCCTGTTCGGCTTTTACAACACTCTAAGTGGTTTAAATATTTATCCTGTTAATGACTATTTTACCCTTCTATCTTTACTTTATTTGCTTTTCCCTTTCAAAACATTACCCTAAAAAAGTTGTGAAAATAATCTATCTACTCTCTTATATATTTTCTCCCACCATTGTTACCGAAGCCTTCAAGTATTTATAATAAAATTTTCAATCTATAATTTAAACTCTAACTATTTTTCTTAATTTTTCTAAACAAAATAAACACTTTAATAGTTTAATTTCTTAAAAAAATATTAATCATCATTTATTTATTTATTTACAATGATTTTTAATTTACTAATGTCATACTAAGACCTTAATTACTTCTTTATTACTTGTTATATAAATTTTGGGTGTTAAAATTCTCTCCCCCTCAAATAATTTCCTCCTCGAAATTGAATGAAATTAGAAATTATAAATTATTAATATATAAAGTTATGGGCAGCTCTTCAAACGTGCAATTTTTTGGGTTAGTGATTGTTTTTATATAAATGGGTTAGGGATTTCCAATACTCAATTTTGTACAAAAACTGAAAAAGTTGTAAAAAACGAATTTCCTTTTTAAATGACCACAGAAGAAATATCAACTTCCTAAATAAAATCAACAAAGCATCAAAAGTGATTAATTTTATCAATAATATATTAGGTGAATAATTTTTTTTGACATTGCTTTTGAAAAAAAAAATAACATATGCAAGTGTGTCATGCTCAATCTCTACCTAAATGTTGTTTCATTGGTATAGAAGACTCAATCATGACCTTTACCTATAGGCATGTATATCAAATAAACGCAATGATTTGCATTTTATGCATTTGCAATTATAAGAAGGCATGATATTTTTAGCCCAAATGTATTAATAACTTTTTCGGTATCAAGCTTTAGTTTTGACCCTCTTATTAGTATGTTTTAGACATACCCTTACTTTTTGATTTCTTTTTCTTTCAGTTTGACACACCTTCATAATGTCACTTTCACTTTTTCTCAAATTAAGTAATTATGGCTGATGAAAAAAGTAATTAAGTAGTAAGTCAGATATCGTATCCATTTTAAATATCTTTTACCCTACAGCTCCAATTTCTTATTCACGTACAATTTATTCTTCCTATATCTCATTTTCTCATAAACAACTTTTGAATATATTTTCTAACTTATCTGTTTATTTACATATAGACAAGAGAATAGTGAAAGAAGATTATTGAATCGAGAATATTGTTGAACTTATCTCCTTCGGATTTGTACATATATTTTCTTCCTTCGATTTCTTATTTTCACGAACCACTTTCATATATCTCCTTCTAACTTAGGGTTTGTTAATTTAACTTTGACTAACTTTGATCTCTTACTTGGTTTTTATTGATTTTCTTTTTGATTCCAAAGCATCTTGTGATGCTGAGATCGATGAAAATCGTAGCGTAAATGGTTCTATGTCTTGATTGATCTCTGTTGACTTGTCACGTTCATAAAGATGAGAATCAAAAGCATAATATAAAGGGATATATTTACCAGCGCGAGGCTCAACACGTAAAGCTAAGCTATTTCAATTTCCAATGCTATTAATAATGAGGATGACTATACGTGTTTACTCGATCATAATAATATGCGATTTCATACCCTATAATCCACGCATCACGTTGAGAGATATAGGCAGATAATTTTGAACAGAGGAATCCAATAGGATCGTTGATTATTGCACGAAGAGGTATGATGAATAGATGATCAATAGGAGAAAATGTTATAGAACCATCATGATCCTCACGAACCGTAAATTTGATATGTAAACAATCTTTATGAATATTTCTCATATCTTCGGGGGTCGCAGGCATTCTGTATATGAATTTGAGACTCACTTCGGGGTAGCAGTAGCAGCAGAGCACAAAAATAAGTAATACCGTGAGAAAGTTAGAATGAGAGTTAGAATGCGATATTTATAACGTTATCTATGGGCTTTTTTGTCATTTACTTGGTTGCCACAGGAAATTTGGAATGGGCAGTCTAAACGTGTAACTTCCTGAAATTTTAATTCTAATAATCAAATAATTAATATATAATATTTATGGTATATAATATAAAATATAGAAATTATAGTGTTTTGGGTAGTTGAGATTTTGTAGGAATATTGTTATTTGTTATTGTTTTGTTAATTATAGGTTGTAAATAATTTTTTATAAACCACGTTAAGCGTGGGAAACACGAATATAACATCAAACTAATGTCATGCATAATACCAAAGATTTGTCACTTCATAATTATTTTAAATTATTTTTGTTTTTACATTATTATTATTATTTCATAGTATTACTTTTATGATATTTGTAAATTTGTAAATGTAAATTGTTATTCTTTTCTTTTGAACCAATACATTGCTGTCTACTATGTGTGTATCAGTAGCTTGAACTTCGTCATTGCCAAATCATGTTCAACGCAGAGTAGGATTTGTTTGTTTTGTTAAAAAAACCTGATGATGTGGCATCCTATAAGCCTTTTGATTAAATCTTAATGGTTGAAATTTAAGAAAAAAGGGACGTCGAGGGAAGAGGCCACAGAGAGTATCCCATCTCTTTATATAGACATCAGAGACCCCAATTGACGTGTCTTTGATAAAAAAAAAATTGACGTGTCTTGTGGTAATAAGGATGATCAACTTACCAGTCTTGCCCTCAAATTTGGTGCCAAAATATCGCAACAACTTCGCGTGCTTATTGCTTAAGGGAAAATTCGTCCGTTTTGTCAGTTTTAATTAATATATTAGGTTTATTATATTAAAAAATTCAAAAAGAAGAGAAAATCTCTTTAATATCCGTATGGAATATCTAAATCTAAATTTAGGTTTGCATTTCCATTAAATTAAATCTCTAATAAATCCAAGAGATCTTATAAGGGATGTGATATCTTGTTGATTTTGACTATTTGCCCTCACCTAAAGTATATTCTCTAAATTTAATTATTTTTTTTTACAAGTGACAATTGAATTTCAAAATCATGTTAACTAGTTAAGTATCATGATTATATTAACCAGCGGACTATCGACATTTACTACTCAAAATCATCTTTCTGAAATTTTGAAATTTAAATGTCATTTGTTTGGTATTTCCCCTACAACTTTTTTAATATTATCATATCTTTGATTATCTTTATTCTTAAAAAAATTATATTTACAAATTTCATGATGATGTGGAATTCCCTTTCTTATATTATTCAAATGTACTTTTAATTTTTGATCAAAAAAATGTACTTTTAATTATTTTAATTTTGAACTTCCCTTATTTTTCTAATTAACATATCCCTCTCCCTTCCTTTTAACAACTTTTTTGTGCACCACCACAACTCCTTTTCTCAGCTTTAAATTAGCTATTAAATTAGTAACATTCAACAAATAATCAACGAAAAAATTTCAAATAATTTTTTAATAATTAAAAGAGTAACTAGGGTTAGTTTGGAGGAATAAAGTTGAGTGGAAAAAATTGAAGATATTTTATTAAATGGGTGGATGAGATTAATTGAGGATAAGGACAGATTTGAAAAGGTTGAGGATGAATTTGGGAAGATATTTTGATTTTGAATTCTAAAATAATTTCTCTAGATATGTTTTAATTCTCAAATTTATTCCTAAAATTTCTCAAATACTAATCAATACCTCAATATTCTAATTCATTATTATACCTTAATTATGCTTCTAGAAATTTGGTGTGTTAAGCTAGATAAAAAAAGAAATTTGGGGTGTTTCAATACACAACCCTATATCGCATAGGGTAATTATCTAATTGATAAAAAATCCCATCATAGGTTTACAAATTAGTAGATCTATTAATAAAGTTAAAACATACCAAAAAAAATCATCGAAATTTACAAATTTTAACTCGCAACCCATGTTATTGTTGATGTGGTTACAAATTTTTTATCTTTAAACTATTACCAGATATTTAACTTTTTGGATAACATATTTGTAGAATACAAGATCGGTGCATCGCACTGGGGTAATTATCTAGTTCATAATAAAAGTCTCTTAGAATAATAATTGTGACTAATGATAAATTTATATTTAGAAAATAATTAATAAAAGTAAAATATTTAAATTTATCATCTTAATATACATAATCAACACTTAACAAATAAACAAAAAGTCTCTAAGATAATCAACAAGGAACTATGTAGGCTACCATAACAGTGATATCATCAACCTTTCCTCCATAAAATTCCTTTCGAGCCTTGCGACATGCTTGTGAAAAAGGGGTTCTTGTAAATCGTTTTTTGGAATTTCTAAGAGCAACATCAGCTATAACCCTAGACAGGTCTCTAGGTGTCACTTTCTTTTCACCCCCACAATTTAACTCTATATATCGCTGAATATCTCTCGGAAACACATTGTCAAATAAACCATCTGTCCCAAACACGACTATGTCGTCAGCCTTCACATTAACCTTAAATTCCTTGGCTTTCTTTGGAGTATCACATTTATAATTTCCAAGTTGGTATGGAGTATTGAATTCATGCAACTGAGTTGGTGACTGGAATATTAATTTGAGGTTTCTAAATAGCATGAACCCACTATCTCCTATGTTTATTGCATGCAATAATGAATAGTACTCCTTATTAGAGCTTTTGTTAGGGTTTGGTTTTAGGGCGACAATACATGCAGTGGAGGAACCTTCGCATTCTGTGTTGCGGAAGGCATCGTTTAGTATAGTTCTAGGGTTGATACATCTTTTTGGTTGATGAAGTGTGGAGAGTAATGCATTTTGCATGAGATCTCGAGCATATTGTCCACCATCTATTCCTTTATCAGACCAGCCGCCTACTCCATCAGCGACACCAACAACATTTTGGCTGGAACAAATGAAGTACGCATCTTCCCCTTTGGGTTTGCAAGGATTTTTCTTTGGGTAGTAGGTTGCTCCGACATCCATCTTTAGCATAAGGGGAGGATCACATTCCTTCCCACGAAAGAAACCAAAAAATTTGTCTATGCACATGGTTTCTTGTGTGTTTCGAATAGTGGTACAAGATGATTTAGGAAGTAATAAGGCAGATTTATGGTTTCATAGGATTAAATCGCCGCAGGATTTTTAAAAGAGATATGAATGATGGGTTTGGTCTCTTTTTTACAAACTAGAAAATGTTCAATTTATTCTCCTTTTACAGCATTATATAAGGAGAGTTTGTTAATTTGTTATAATAAGATAACAAGTCGTAATTTAGATTATGCAAATTGGAAATATATATATATATATATATATATATATATATATATATATATATATATATATATATATATATATATATATATATATTAAAATCTTTTGAGATATGATCACGTACTTGAAGCATATATTTACGGAGGCGGGTCAGATTTTTAAGTGAGGTATATTTTTTGATCAATAAGTGAGGAATATTCATTGTATATATTTATATTTTTTTATTAGCATTGAGTATATATGTTTTGACATTCAAGGAATAACTTTATGAGAGTATTTTGATTTTGAACTTCCCTTATTTTTCTAACTAATATATACTCTTTTTTTTATCCATGATCAAGGTATCCCCTACTCGACAAGTGAGAGACTAATCCTCCGCTGATTTGTAGGCACCTCAAAGGGTGAGACAGCTGGCCTGGGAGATTTAATGTTTCTCCATGTCGAACGCCAGGGATCGAACCCCAAACAATTAGTTAAGGGTGAATGAGTCCTTGTCACTCAACCACACACCCCAGTTTCTAACTAATATATACTCTCTACCTTTCTTTTAGTAACTTTTTTGTGCACCACCATACCTCCTTTTCTCGGCTTTTAAAAAAAGATCTTTGAAAAAAAAACTAACTTCCCCAATTTTTATTATTTTGAATTTTTAATTTTATTTCTGATTTTTTGGACGGTTTTTTGATTATCTGATACAATATTCATTTTTAATGGTTTATTCATTATTTTAGTTTTGTAATATACATATATATTTTTTGAAAATATATATATATATATATATATATATATATAAATTATTTATCTTCTCTAAATTTAAGTATTTTATTGGAAAAAGACAAATAAAGTCTTCCCAATATATAAAAGGACAAGTGAAGTTGTTTAATATAAAAAAGGACAACTTGGGTCATTGGCACCTAACTCACATTACCAAATTAGGGAAAAAGACTCAAATGTCCGTAAAAAAACTTGACAAGTAAAACATGATTACTCCTCAAATGCCCTAACACAATTATCGTTGACGGCGAGTGTGTTTTTAAGGGTATTTGAGTCTTTTTACCCTAATTTGGTAATGTGAGTTAAGTGTCAATGACTCAAGTTGTCCTTTTTTATATTTAGCAACCTCACTTGTCATTTTACACATTGAGAAGACTTTATTTATTTTTTTCCCTATTTTATTTTACAACTTTTTTTATAGTATCATATCTATGATTATCTTTGTTCTTAAAAACAATTTATTATTTAACTATTTACAAATTCAATGATAATGTGAAATTCCTTTCTTATATCTAATGTACTTTTAAGATATTTAAATTTAGCACATGATCTATTATATCTTTATATATATAAAAGATCATGAAGACATTCCTATTGGACCACTTGGCACAATATGATTGGAGCACATGAATACCTAATTATTTAATGTTAAAAAAAGATAATTCAAACATAAATATTATCATTTTTATCCAAATTTCTTGAATTATTAATTTTTATTTCATTTGTATTCAGTTTTAAAATTCTAAAATTCTTGGAACAATATCTTTTAATCTATTATATATATATCAATATATATTAGAAGAGTGTTCCACCACATTTTTGTCTTGACACTGTTGCTGTAGACACATAGCACTGTAGAAGCCGATGGTTTTGTCCGGCTCCACACTCAATATCCCGTTCATCAGCCATTTAACGAGCCGATCAAAATAATATACCTTCTCTTCCTTATTTCATTTTTTCTTCTCTCATTTCTTTTTCTTTTTTTCTTTTTTCTATCATTTCTCTCATCCCCTCACCCACAACAATCTGCCTCCCCATCGCTCGCTCTCTCTCTCTCTCTCTCGCTGAAGCTCAAATCGGTCAAAATAATATACCTTCTCTATTTCTCTTTTCTTCTCGCCGTAGACGAAGTCAAGGCATGCCGACGCAGGAGGCTCGCATGACGCTGTCCAGTTTTTCGTGAGGGCTTCACGGGTATGACCTCACTCCTTTCTTCCGATTTGCGAGAGATCATGTGGAGAGATGATTTCGGTATTTCAAAAATAGAGTTTCCCATCGGTGGAAAGGAAGATTAAGGGATATTTTTATAAACCCTTTTGTGTGTTTGGTCGTTTTGTTATGAACCCTAGATTGGGTCACTCTTCTTCTGAAATATTAAATCATGTTTGAGGCTATTTTTTTCTTGACTTGATTTGTGGCGATTTGAATCTGTGTTTAATTTGTGCTTGACAGGTTGGGGCTCCACTCTATGTTCCTTCCAGAGATTGCATCAGTATTGGTCTCGTTGCATCCATTCAAATTAACAAGGAACCTCTTGATTTGGCCAGGAAAGGCCAGCGTGTAGCCATTAAGGTATGTGTCAGATGTGATGCTTAGTATGAATGCTTAATGCGTTAGGATGACCTTTTCATTTATTGCTATGCTTTTCTGTTCTTAGACCTCTTACATGTTGGATGTCCTTTCATTAAATGACTGGTGAATTTTTGTTTTTGATGGAAATCTGTTATGATTGAAATCAAACTGATAATGAAGGATACTGATTATCTCCGTGACTGTGACACAAATCGATGTAAAATGATAGGGAAAAGAGGAAATAAGAGGGAGAAGTAGATGGTCTAACAAAATGAAACAGAGGAGAGGATTAGAGAAAGTAGGAAGAGAGAGATGAGAGAGATATTCAATCCATCAGGCTAAACACAATATATGACTGAAAATACAATTCAACAACTCTATTGCCTACAGTCTAACGACTAAATTAAGCAACTTCTTATAAGTATCAAAAAGGAAAACTAACTCCTAATTTACTAAGCAACCCCATTATTCATATCTCAATCACATATCAGATAGCTTTATTGGAAGCTTTTCAATGTCCTTAGACTGAATAATTAAGGGAAAATATAATTCAAGACTTGAGGTTTGAAATCTGGGCTGTCTCAACATTTCAGTCACCTATCTCTCATTTCAAGAAAATTGGTGAGTCCCCATATTTGTGTATTTCTTATTTCATATAGGAAGTTAGGACCTATTAAACATGTTTATATGGTATTGTTCTTTATGCATTCTTGATGACTCTGTGTTTTCTTCTTTGGCGTATGTACAAATGTTGTAGAAGATGATAATTGGCAGAATGTAATTGATGGATTTGGCATAAAGAAAGGGGAGGAGCAAGCGGCTGAGTTGGAAAAAGATTTGATAGTGAAAGAACTCAAAACACTTGATGTGCTTGAAGAAGTTGGAGCCTCTAAGAGGATAGTGGAGGAACTTAAGAATTTGTATCTCTTTCTCAAAGAAGTGCAGGCAAGCACAATAACGTGTAAATTAAAGGCAATGCCTCTGATTATTTTAGTGAGGAATTAATCTATGAAGGAGCAAGGTGAGCAACATGCATTTTCCATTTTTATTGGTTCAAAAACAATAATTATGTTTGTCTTAAATGCTAAGAAGATGAAATTGTTGGCACTGTAATAACTTTTAACCTGGTATTTCAAATCAAATACCCAAAGCCTCTCATTTTGATGTTGATGCTTCTTATAGAAAATTCCTGTTTGGGTGTTACTTATTCTGAATAATTATGCATCCTAAATCATGTTGACACTGTAGAAACCAAAAGTCTCACTCATAAATTGGTTAGCCTTGGAATATGTTTTGGGTGAGGTAACGCTTAAAGTGACTCATATCAGCACTTGATTTCATATCAGAGTTATTAGAACTGTTAGAATCTATTTTGAATCTCATAACATTCATGACATTGCTTATGCTCTGTTTATTTAATCCATTATTACATCAATGTCTTTAAAAAAACTAAATGTGTGTATTTTAAGATTTTATTTGCACTGAAAATGATAATGGAGTTTCATCTTTATCAAAATTCCTTTCAATATGTTTTTTCTTCTTTGCCCTTCTGATCTGATTAATGATTCTGGCCATGTGATATCTAATAAATCTGTAGGGATAAAAATTTTGTGTTTCAGTTATTTTCTGCCCAAGGGTAGGATATACTTCTTTTTCATTTCTCCCCATTAAATGCTCACTGTCACACTAATAGTTTAAAGGACTGCCTACATTAGGTGCATTAAATGTGGGTCATGTTGTGTGTAAAATAGTAATGCTAAGGTTGTATGATCTCATTTTGTTTTGTCCATTTTCCTGCCTACTTTACACTGCAGATGTGACACCATGACTTCAAATTTGGTCTTCGGGACAGTTTTTTGGGCAAAAACGCTCTTTGGTATTTTTGTTGGAAGTTGGAAAATAACAAATCTTTCTTCTCACATCTACACAGTAACAATATAACCCCCAATTATTAATTATGATAGATATGCTAGGACTCAAAATATATTACCAGAACACAATTATTAGTCCGATCAATTTTCAGATCAGTGCAGCTTGGGGGATTGATTTAGTTGTTGTCCCAGCATTGAGAGGCTATTTGGCTCAGGTACTTTTGTTTTTGTGCATTGTGCATTAAATTATATGTTTAGAATAGAATTTGGCATTTCCATGACATAGGATGATATGTTTCATCCTACTGAGAAAGCGATGTTAGTGGAATTCCTTATGCATTGGGTAACATCTTTGCCTAGAGTTTTAAGGGTTGTTTTGGGAAAACATAATAAAATATAAGGAAATATCAAATGCTGCTAAGGATGAAAATACTATATATAGCCTTGAAAAAAGTTCATAAACTTGACTCATTTGCTCTGTCTAGCGGTATCACAATTCATGTGACAAACAAGGATTGCATGTGCTATATTTCAAACTGTTTCTTTTTGACAAACAAAGAATAACTTGAGATATTATAATTTTTTTATGAAATTTGTGCTGCTGTAGGAAACATTGCACATACACAATGATAGCAATGAGTCCCATGAGGATATAGAAGCTTTGGAAAATGGAACCACAGTGAAAAGAGTTCAGAAAAATGAAAGTCTCTTCTTGAATTGACCCTTGGTATCATCTATTATTGTTTACTGTGTTTTTGCGCTACATGATATGGCTTATCAAGAGGTGTGATTCCTACTTAATGACTGCATAATTAGTTTATATGCATTTCTTATTACATGTGTGCTGTTTTGCGCTCTTTTTTGCTTTCTGTCTTATTAAGCCTTTTTGGAACTGTGATACAACTAATTGCATGTGCAAGGTATGATTTTTTCTTCATTTCTAAAGCCTATTTGAAATTATCTGAAATTGGTCTCTTTTCTGCTTTCTGTCTTATTAAGCCTCTTTGGAACTGTGATACAGTTAATTGCATGTGCAAGGTATGATCTTTTCTTCATTTCTTAAGCCTATTTGAAATTATCTGAAATTGGTCTGTTTAATTAGTTTTCCCACTTTTTAGGTCATTTGTTTAGAAAAGTAACATCTACATAAATCGCAACTTGGATAAAAGAACCTAGGCGTACATTTTCGGAGCTTACTTGGCACCACTGTATTCATACCTTCCTATCGAATGATCTTTTTCAAGTGACAGAAATAATATTTATTCCTGCACCTTCTATGCCATGCATTCAGGTCTTGCCACTATAGATTTTCTATATATATGAAAGAGATGTCATGTATTGTATGGTTCCTTCAACATGCAAATCTTATAACTTCAAAAGATATTAAGGAAGCAGAGCCCATTTAATTATAGTTTTTGCGATGTAGGATAGTAAAGAAATTAAAGTTCTTTACGAATAAATGCATAAATAAAAAATGAAGGACAAGCCAGAGAAACAATGCATACTTTTGTGTTAAATTTTGGGTCGTCACATAATTTTGTTTACTATAATAGCTATGTTGTGTAGACTTCAATCACAAAGATGTCATTCTTCTTTTTTCATTCTAGGCTTGATAAAGAATGACTTCAACTTGGGCCTCCATTAATCAGATTTGGCAAATTGGAAAATTGTCCTTCAGCTCTTTCTCCCATTGGTTAAACGTTCATTTTTTTGTTATCAAAAGAAGCCTACATCATGGGAATAGAATTCTCCACTTTACGAACCATGTCTTTCTATTAAAACTTATTGATATTGTCATAACTTTTCATGAAACTGATCTTGAAGTTTTATTTCATGGCCTCAAAATTCATACTATAGAAAGTAAATAGGTTATATTTTTTATGTTTATTCCCAAATCCTTTTGTAAACTGTTGAATAGCATGCTTTATTGCATACGGGATGGTCCATTTAGGAAAAATTCAGATTCATATATAAAAAATATTTCAGTTAGTTGAAGAATAACTATCAAAAATTCAGATTCATATATAAAAAATATTTCAGTTAGTTGAAGAATAACTATCATTCGGGCTTACTTTGTAGTTGAATAATGTATATATGGTGGCAATTAGAGGTGTGGCTTGGCTTTTCCAACAGTTCTCTCACTTAGCATACAAGTTGTGATCAAAGGCTATGATTTACATCAATTCAAGATGCAAATGTCCCTTAAAAAGGAAAGGAAATGGAAAATTCATGAAAAAGGATATTCCGTTGGTCGTATTCCTCATATATCTCCCATAGTCACTTTGCATCCTTAATGTCATTCATTCTCAAAATCCTATAAAGTTCATCTGCTTGATCAATTTAAGTCTTAGCTCAACCAGCTTTAGTTTTATTTTATATCTTTACTTTATATCTTAATGAGTTCAAATGCTTCCTTTATATTGGTAATAATGCAAAATCGTTTGATTATTAAAATATTGAACATTGATGAGGTATGGGTTATCCACCAATTTACATTAAACTACGTGATTAAAAGTAGTTGCTTTTAGTTTAATAAAGCCCTTACTCTTTAGTCCATAATCTATCATGCCAAACTATGTCTTTTGCTTTTTCTTATAGGATTTGAAGCTTCTTCTTATAGGAACTTAGGAACCTATAAGAAGCTTCTGTCTCAACCACCAACCGAAGCTTATGTTCGATTGAATTAACCTTATTTTTTAGTTCACTTTGATTGGTAAGTATGGTTTTAAATATAGACATATTTACAGCTATTGGATATTCTTTCTCACTTGCTCCATCTGCTCAACATATTCTGTAGACATGTGATGTTGGTAGAACTGGATGCTGATCAAACAAACAAAGTGAATAGATTCCTTCTAGACCTGATCAAATAATCAAAGTGATCAAGTTCTTCTAGAAATAGATGCTTACTCTTTTAATTTGTATTGATATGTGCAATGTGAAATTCATGTATCTGTCAAGTCCTATCTGATTTTCTGCTTTTTGTCAACTAACAGAAGGATGAGACTAACATACACTGTGAAGGATGAAAGTGGAACAACATTAGTGAGATTTTTGAGGTGAAGGAAATAACAAAAAGAAAAAACATCTTTATATATCTGAACAGATGTTGGTTCTGCAAAAATAGAATTTGTTACACATAAGGAGCTAGATGTTTGCAGAAATTTCCTATCATCTCTTATGGTTCCCGTCTATATTTTTTATTATACCGTGCACCACTCAGTTTTTGTTTAGATACCTATTACTGCAGCTTTGCATTCAGCTTGCTGATGTACATGTTGTATATCTGTGCAATCAGTATTCCTATCTTTTTGGCCTTTTTATTTATGATTCTAAATAATATTGTCTCACACCTGACTATATCAATTCTCATCAACGCATAATTTTTGATGTTGACTATGAAAATAATGATGAAGAATGTGATGAAGCAGAAAACGAAGAATCAGATCAAGCTAATTTTAGATTTCTTTGTATCAAATTTATGTGATTGATTTTCTTACTGAATGTAATATTGTATCCTTTGATTCAGGTGAGTCCAATAGCTAACTTTTATAAGTGTGACATGGGACCTCCATGGCTGAAACCAATGCTTAAAGCTGATTACTTTGTTACCTGCCCAAGCCATGGTGATTCTAACAAGAGTGAGTGTAATATGTTCTGTTTGGATTGCGTCGGAAACACCCTTTGTTCTTATTGTCTCATTCATCACATAGTATCATCATTGATTAATTTTGTACCATTAGTTACATTATAATCATAATGTATCATCATTGGTTACATTATGATTATTGTGATTACTCTAAGGTTACATTACCATTATTTCATAAAAATAGTTTTCCTATTTTATTGCTAATTTTCTTCAATCTCAATCATTTTTCACTTGCAAGTATTTTTGCAGGAGATTTCTTGATCAGTTTTCGCTTTTTAGAATTTTTTATGGCTACCCTTTAAACTTAGAAGTCTATCTCCATCACATTATTTTTGTATGTATTCATCTTCTGAATCCATAGGTTTAGCAGACCAATGATGTTATATCTACATCACATTTTATTTTTGTATGTATTTATCTTGTGGATCCATAGGTTTAACAGACCAATGATGGTATTTTGGGACCAATATCTGTCTAAAAATATGAAAATCATTTTCTTTTATTGGCGTTTCCTTCATTTATTTCCTTCACGTATATCTCCCGTGCAACGCACGGGAGGTACCGCTAGTATATATATATATATATATATATATATATATAATCTCATGGCGACATTCCTAATGGATCATTTGCCACAATATGATTAGACCATATGGATACCTAATTATTTAAATTTTAAAAAAAATAAGTCAAACAGAAATATTATCCTTTTTATCTGAATTCCTCAAATTATTAATTCTTATTTTGTTTCTATTCAATTAATAATAATAATAATAATAATAATATGATTGTTTTTCATTATTGTGTGTGTGTATATATAAATGTAGAACAATTGTAATTGATAGTTTGATACAAAATCTCATCATTAGTTTACAAACTACTAGACCTAATATCATCATCATTATCATCATCATCAAAGTCTTATCCCAACTAAATGGGGTCAACTACATGGATCACACGATGCCATTGTACTTGATCAATAGTCATGCTCGGAGATAAACTCTTCATCAAAAGATCCCGTTGAATAACGATTTCTATTTGGTCTCCCTCTCTGTTTTTTTATATGTCTCCTCCCATGAGAGTGTAATGGCCCTTATCCCAACTAAGTGGGGTCGGCTACATGAATCACACGACATCATTGTGCTCGATCAATAGTCATGCTTGAAGATAAACCCTTCATCAAAAGATCTCGTTGAATAACTTCATTAAGAGTTCTCTACTGTTTACGTCTCCTTCTTTTGTAGGGCCTCCATACAATTTGATCAACTATTGTTATAAAAAATGCGTGTGTCCATACTCAATAGATTCGACATACTTTTACGTTGGCTGTTGAAGCCTAACACAACCCTACTCCTTTATCCGGGCTTGGGACAAACTACTAGACCTAATAATAAAGCCAAAACATAAAAAATCATCAAAATTTACAAATTAAAACTAGGGGTGTTCAAAAATTTCTCATCGTGTCCCGTCCCGTCCCGAGGTATTTCGGGACGGGAAATTGCCGTCCCGAAAAGGTTTGGGACGGGACAAAATTCCTCTTTGGATCCTATCCCGTCCCAATACATAAATATGTGTTTTTATATAATTTTTTTAAAAAAAATGTATGTGTCATTTATACCATGTATAAGTATACATGACATTTTCTTATGAAAAACACGATAATAATAGAATTTGATCTTATTATGTTGTATAAAATGTATTATAAAAGTAATATTAAACTAATTTATTTGTTTGTTACAAAAACAAATTGTCATATTTTTTTACAAGCAAATATTTTTAATTAAAAAGATTTTAAAATTTTTTTCGGGGTTTTTCCCGTCCCATCCAGTTTCCGGTCGGGATGGGACACGAGATCATGGAAACCCCGTCCCGACCCTTTTTCGGGACGGGACATGGGATAAGGGTGTCCCGATCTTGTCCCATCCCGTGAACACCCCTATTTACAACCCAAGTTATTGTTGATTGGTTACTAATTTTTATATTATATAAGATATTTAACTTTTCGGACAATTTAACTATGGAATGCACCTCATAGAAAGGGCAATTATCTAGTTATTTTACAAAGATAAAAAAATAAAAAATCTGTTTGTTATCTTATAAATATTTTCATTTTCATGAAAAATATTAAGATAAAAAGAAAATATTGATGAAAAATAATAAAATATCAAATAAATAAAATCAGTGGATTCGTCAAATTAAAGAAGATGCCTAAAAGACGTTAATATATCTCGGTTATCATCATAGAACATATTCATAATAAAAGTCTCCTAGAACAATAATTGTGACTAATGATAAATGTGTATTTAGAAAATAATTCATAAAAGTAAAATATTTAAATTTTATGAGCTTAATACATAATCAACCTAAAAATAATTAACGGATCAATAAAAAGTCTCTAAAAATAATCAACAAGGAACTATGTAGGTCACAATAACAACGATATCATCAACCTTTCCTCCATAAAACTAAAACTCATTAACCCTTCATTATTAAAAAAAATAAAAATTAAAAATACAAGTAAACTAAAATTCATTAACCCAATAACATTATACCACTAATTATTTATCTTCTTTGATTCATGTTTTTACTTGTATTTTCTTGATGAGAAATTTTTGACTTAATTAGATACGAGGGATTTGTGCATATTCAAGGAAAATGATGTGTACAATTTTTGAATATTTTATATTATTAGATCATATGTTAGCTTATAAATCAAATGAACTAGTTTGAAGAAAAATTTAGGATAATCTCTTTTTAAGTAACTTATTTGACTTTTAGATTCTCCAAAAAAGTCAACTTGATTTTATGTTTATGAACGGACGGAGTAGTAAACGTGATTGATATATTGATATACGGATAGATATTGCCTTTCTTATGAAAAACTTTTTGTATGATTAATTTTGAAATGTGCTTCTTTAGCATGAGGACTTGGGCATATTGTGAGAGGCATACAGCATCGAAGTTGTATGCATTTGAGTTAATCAAACTCTTTGAACTAGCAATTTCTGCTCAGTTACTATGCCTAGAAAGGAATGCATATATTTTTAAAAAACGTAAATTTTCTTAATATACCGACAGATGTTCTCTTTCTTTTGCATTAGTTTTATGCTATTTCTTCTGCAATCTATTTCTGTTGTATGATATCCTAATAATGGTATGACGACCATGGATTCGAGTTGGTTGTTTAATCCCTTTTGTTTTCTTTTTCTGATTTTGGGATAATATAACTCTTTGAGCTAGCAATCTCTGCTTGGTTACTATGCCTGAATAGGAATATGTATATGTTTTCTTAAACTTAACTGTCCTTGGTATGCTGATAGATATTTCCTCTGTTTTGATTAAGTTTTTGGTGCTTAATTTTGCAATGTGTTCCTCTGTAGCATGAGGAGAGGAAATGAGCATATTGTGTGTGAGGCACACAACATCAAAGTTGTCTGCATTTGAGGATTTACGGCCCATCAAATCGATGGGATTTAGGGGAGAGGCTGTGACAAGCATGACATATGTTGGGCATGTCACCGTCACTACCATAACCAAAGGGCAATTGCATGGTTACAGGTGAACAAAAGTTTAATATATAGAAATAAAAATACCAATGTTGAAAAATCCATAGTATTATGTCTTGCACTGGTTTGTGATTTGAAAACATTAAGGGTTTCTGCTGCCATAGCCAATCTTTTATGATACTAGTATCCTCTCTGCTTTGATGATCCAACTGAAGTGTACGACTTTTGTTGACTTGTGCTGCATTTTTGGTTCAGGGCATCATATAGGGATGGCATGAACCAAAGGCTTGTGCTGCTGTAAAAGGAACCCAGATAATGGTATGAATAAGTTTTTTTTTTCTTTGCTGGCTTGAAAGGAAAACAAGTTTTTTTGCTGAAATAGTGCACAACTCTCTTTTTTGCTCATAATCATTTATATAATTTTACCGATGACATTACTGAACAGAAATAAAATATTGAAAACAAAGGTCAGTATTATTAAGCATCTGAAATTTGGTGTTTTACTGTATTTAAAAATTGTATTTTTTTCCCAATGTAATACTGCTGCATAATATATATGTATGTGAGTGTATATATAAATACTTTGCTATTTATGAGTTTTTAAGTAGTTTTATTTTTACCTAGATTTTGAGCACAGTTTTGGGCTGGAATTATTTTTTCAAAAATGAAAGGAGAGTTTAGTCCTAGTTAGAGTGATCACTGCAAAAACAAAAAAATAAAAACAAAAACAAAGGGCAAGCGTTCCTCTACAAGCAAGAGGATAGGCTAGAAAGAAAACATGCTGGACTCTTTAATTAAAATGAGCTGTCCAATTACTTTAGAACCAATAGGAACTTCGTGCAAATAAAGTAGGGAAAATTAAATAGAAGTCCCTGGTAAGAGACATAATACTGGAAAAGTCCCAAAAATTGAAAAAATTAAAGTAGAGTCCCTTGGGACCTCAAATGTGTGGGCCCCACGTTTAATAATATTAAATCCATACATTCAAAAAAGGAGAGAAGAAGAGAGGAGAGAGAAAAGGTGGGTGGAGTTTTTTATTACCGAATTCAAAACCAGAATTCAAAACATGAATTCAAAACCAGAATTTTCAGTTTCAAAAGATTAGTTATGCAGCCAGAAGGTAGATTCTTAAACAAGTTTCCACTTAGATCTAATAGCTCCAAATATGATAAGCCTCCCAAGTCATTCAGAGTGGAACCATCATCAATATTGCAGTAGCTTAAATTTAAATATGATTGTGATTTCATACTCCATATTGAAGCAGGCAATGTTAAGCCCTTATGATTTGAATGACCCCAAAGCAATGCACGTTTCAGTTGAAGAATGAGGCTTTTAGAGTTGGATGTTGGCCTTTTGCACCCACTGAATAATAGTTTCCTCATCTTTTTTAAACCACTGATTAAAGAAGGTATTTCTGTTATATCAGTCTCACTTGCATCAATCTTCTCCAAGGCTTCCTGAAGGAAATTTTGGTGTTACCCGGCCCACGAGCTTTCCCGGATCCTGGAGCTTCGACCCGAACCCGAACCCGAACTCGGACAGAGTTCTTGTAACAACAACAAGAACAAACAAAAGCCGTGATAACAAAATTGAACTCGGAGCCAAGAATCCAGAAGGATTCAGCTCACGCAGAACCGGGTTACTAGAACCCGGGTTTAATTCGCACAGCGAATCACCCTCTCAGGAAAAACCGTGAGAAGGAAAGCAAAGTGGCTGAGGTGCACACTCTTGGTTACTGACAAATGAGCGGGACACCTCTATTTATAGTGACAAGAGTGTCACTAAGAAAGGTAGAAATATCACCGTCATTATTGCAGTCATTATGACACCAATCAACAATAATAACTGATTTGATTAGTACTAATCAAATCAATCACATATTAATGTTGATTTATTAACTGATTTGATTCTTTTTTTTGATACAATAAAGCACTAAACTCATAGCATATTATGTGGCATCTCTTGTCTAACTTTAGCAGCAACATGAGCAGGCACTTCCTTAAACTGTACAACTCCAGCACCCACTGTCATCGCATATCTTGCGAGCAAGTCAGCAACACTATTCCTCTCTCGATTACACCACAATATTTGGACATCCCATGCACGCCTACACAAAGACAGAATCTCTTCCATCTCATTTGTTCCATTCCCATCCATCTCACGGTATTGCTCAATATCTTGGACAAGTTCAAGACAATCAGATTCAAGTATGAGATGTCTAACACCAAACTCCCAGCTCCACTTTAATCCCATGAGAATAGCCCACCGCTCCGCTACGTAGCAATCTCCTCTTCCCATATTGAATAAGAAGCCTCCTCTCACCTTTCCTTTATAGTCCCTCATAACCCCCGCACACGCCGATGCTCCTCCATCCGGGTTACATGCTCCATCCACATTAACCTTCACATATCCTTTCCCAGGAGCTTCCCATCCATCAATATCCCTACCACGGTTCAACCCATGAGGTATACACTCCCCACTCCATGAGGCACATGCTCTAACTTTAGCAATAATAGTTCTAGATGTTACCTCTCCATCATTAAATATCTTGCTATTCCTTGCGAGCCATAATTGTTGACAAGTTAGGGAAAATACAATTTGCCACGGAATATCATACGCTTTAAATTGGGCCTTAAGATTCCATTTCATCCAATTTTTTATTCCTCCATAACTAAAAAAGGTAGAGCAATACCTTCCTGGTACCATTAATAACCAAACCTCTGTCGCCTTATAACAGTCTCGAAGAACATGTAAGTCGCTTTCAGGAAATCTTGCACAACATCCACACTCATCTAAAGTAGTTATATCACGCCTAACACGTTCCATATTTGTTAAAAGATTACCTCTACAAGCAAGCCACATAAACATTTTGCATCTCTGTGGCACATTCAATTTCCACACCTTCCTCCATTGCCATTCATCTCGCCTGCTATTATTCTCCACCTGGCTCATATACGCTGATCTAGTAGAAAAGTCCCCAGAAGCGGTATACCTCCAACTCGGGGAATCCTCCACATCCACATGAAGTCTCTGGTATAAAATTGTACGTACCATATCTGGTGTTAAGTACGGTACAAAATGATCTAGATTCCATTCTCCATCCTCAGTAATAACATCAGCAACTTTAACTTCCAAATACTCTTCTGGAAGATTATTTATAACCACCTCTGCCAGTTTAATTTGACCCGGAAGCCACCTATCTTCCCAAAATCTGATAGAATTTCCATTCCCCAATTGCCAAAAAATGTCATTCTGAACTTTTGACCATATATTCTTCACTCCTTTCCATACTTGAGATCCCGCTCTAGACGAATTTATATGTGGCATCACCCTCAGTCCGCACCCATATTTCTCCCTCATTAATTGAACCCATAAGGCATCCTTTCTATTAATTAAACTCCACCCTAGCTTCATCATAAATGCATTGTTCTGTAACTTAGCTTTCCTTAATCCCAACCCTCCTACCTCCTTCCTCATGCACACCTTATCCCAAGAAACCAAGTTAACCTTCGATCGAGCTTCACTCCCACCCCATAAAAATTTTCTGCAGCGTTTATCAATTTCGTTGCATGTTGATGAAAGTAAAGGCATCGTTTGCATATCATATGAAGGTATAACAGACACCACCGAATGAACCAACGTGTGACGAGCTGCACTAGACAGGGTATTTGCCTTCCATGATGACAACTTCTTATCCATTTTCCCCAAAATATACTCCTGAGATCGCCTCGTAACTTTCTGATGAATCAACGGAACACCCAAGTATCTCCCCAAATCAACACATGGGCTAAACCCCATGAAATTACTAATTTCATTAACTCTGGTGTGATTAACATTCTTGGAGAAAAATATCCTGGATTTCATGTTATTGACTTTCTCCCCTGAAGCTGCACAAAAATCATCTAAACAGGCCTTGATAATAGCTGCCTGGTCCATATCTGCTTCAGCAAACAACATCAAATCATCGGCAAAGAACAAGTGAGAGATACATGTCCCACTCTTCTTTAGCCTAAAAGGTTTCCAATTATCCTCTTCCACCTCAGTCTGAATCAAATGAGCAAATTTTTCCATAATTAAGACAAAGAGATAAGGAGATAAAGGATCTCCTTGCCTTAACCCTCTTGACGGAGAAAAAGTTTCGCCCTTTTCACCATCCCACATAACTTGTAACTTAGCCGTGCTGAGACACCATTCGATAATTCTAATCACATTAGAAGGAATCTTTAATTCATCTAGACACTTCAACACAAAATTCCATCTCACACGATCATATGCTTTTTCTAAGTCAATCTTTATGGTCATAAATCCCTTCTTCCCTTTTCTATTCCTCATGGAATGAATAACCTCCTGAGCAACAATTATGTTGTCTGTTCCTTGCCTCCCTGGAACAAAACTACATTGATTTGGGGATATTATTTTCGGCATAACTCTCCTCAAACGGGTAGCAATCACCTTTGTCAGAGTCTTGTAAACAACATTACACAAACTAATTGGTCTAAAATCCCGTATAGTTTCAGGATAATCAGTCTTAGGAATCAAGACAATATTAGTTTCATTGACACTACTAATCTCCTCCTTATTCTCAAACATAAGATCAACTTTAGATAAAAGAGACATACCTAAAGTTTCCCACTGGCTTTGGAAGAATAAGGGGTTTAATCCATCTGGGCCTGGTGCCTTCATTGGCCCCATAGCAAAAAGGGCTCTCTTCACCTCGTCCAAACTTATCTTCCTTCCAATAGATTGAATATCTGCCTTCGATAACTCAGGAAACCGGTAACCGAAATTCACTTTTGGCATCACATCGTTGTCATCCATATATAATGACGTGAAAAAACTTGTCCCAATCTGCCTTATCTTCATTGGGTCATACTCCCACTCTCCATCATCTCCTTTCAATGTCTCTATACGATTTCTTTTCTTTCTACTATTAGCCATAGAATGGAAATATCTCGTATTTTTGTCTCCTTCATTATACCAGCTACATCTAGATCTCTGAAGCCACATAATCTCCTCCTGAGCTAAAACCTCTTCCAACTGGCCCCACACATTTTCCCTCTCCCCCTCAATACTACTATCAAATTGTAATCTCTCAAACTTTCTATTAATCGAATCAAGTTTCCTTAACAAACTTCTCTTGCGCTGATTAACATTCCCAAAGACCTCCTTATTCCATTCCTGAACATTCCCCACAAATGACATAACATTCTCATGCCAATTTCTTGACTCAACCCAAGATCTTTTGACAACTTCATTAAAGTCATCATGGGTTACCCAAGGGGCAAAAAATCTAAACTCCTTCCTCCTCCTTATTTTTACCCTTCCCCCTTCCATTCTCAACAAAATAGGGCAGTGATCAGTGTTAGAATCTTAAGTTTTGATGAAGACTAAAATGTAGAGGATTAGACCAAGTGCCTAGGAAGCAATAGGATAACATAGGATCCCAAGTAAGAGTGCTTCCGGGTGAAGATCTACTTCCGGATAGATTAGGACTTGCGCATGCGGATGAATGTTTTCATCCCCCAGCATCAGCAAGTAAAATCACTGGGAAATAACTTAGTCCATGAGAATTAGGTACACAAAACCTTAAGACTAAGCTATGTTTCAATCGGAAGTGAGTTTGCTTCCTGTTAGACTTAGACTGGCGCAGAGCGATAGAATAGATATTACTCCAAGCGACAGTGAGTCTACTTCCCCAAGTGAAAGCGCTTCCTGTTAGACTTAGACTGGCGCAGAGCGATAGAATAGATATTACTCCAAGCGACAGTGAGTCTACTTCCCCAAGTGAAAGCGCTTCCTGTTAGAATTAGACTGGCGCAGAGCGACAGAATAGATATTACCCCAAGCGTCAGTAAGTCTACTTCCCCAAGTGAAAGCGCTTCCTGTTAGACTCAGACTGGCGCAGAGCAATAGAATAGTTATTACCCCAAGCGTCAGTAAGTCTACTTCGCCAAGTGAAAGCACTTCCTATTAGATTTAGACTGGCGCAGGTTGATAGACTAGATATAACCCCGAGCGTCAGCAGAAATGCAACATCAAGTGAAGTTGCTTCCTATTAGATCTTGACTGGCGCAGACTGAAAGAATAGATTTCACCCTAAGCGTCAGTGAGTTCACTACGTCAAGTAAAAGTGCTTCCGATAGCTTAGTGACTAGCGCTGAGTGTTGGGATGAAATACACTAAGTGAGAGTGAGTTATAGTGAACCAAGATTCTTCATCTAGTAGTTTTACTTCCGGATGTAAAAATGCTTCCAGATACATCATAGACCAAATCAGAACACAGTCTAAGTAAACTACTCCCCATAGCAAATAAACTTCCCACAGCATGTACAATTCTTATATATATTGCTATGTTGGACTAACCAGTATGTGCAGAACATGGTCACGCTTCCGGATGAAAATGAGCTTCCAGATGGAAAGACTCTTGACATTGGGACTCAGAGCTTAACACTTGCAGAGCAAGATTACCACTTGCGGATGAAAGATGATCATCCGTCAGCAAGAGTGCAAGAGTAAAAATCACATACTCAGAAGTCAGAATACTTTTGTCAGAGCAGAGGTGTCAGGACTACTTTTCAGAGATAAAGCAAGTCTACCCTGCTAAGCATTAATGAAGATGTACTTCTCAACGGTAACATAGGATTAACGGCACTATTCAAACGTTCATATTCAACCTGCCACCGAAGCCTATGAAGCCAAGTATAAAAGAGACATTCATTCAGAAGAGAAGATATGGAAGAAAGAGAGAGAACAGAGCAAAGTATCTGATATATCATATTCTTCATCCTATACATCTTCTACTACTCTCAGATCCAGATTTGTGATATTTTTCAGAGAGTAACTTTATTGTACTTAAGTGAGTAACATCATCCACTCTTAGAGAGAGTTAGTTTTGAGCTTAAGTGTTTAGCACAATCAGTTCATAGAGTGAACATAGTGTAAACTTACAATTTGTAAGGGGGAGCATTTAGAGGTTGTCTAAATCTCCATAGGTTGCAAGTTAGCCCGTAAAACTTGCATTTGTAAGGTTTGCAGGTGAACCCGGTGTAAAACCTGTGGGTTGTTAGGTGAACCCGTGCTCGTAAAACCTAAAGTGTAAAGGCTTCTCTTGTGCCCGGTTTAAACAAGAATAGTGGATTGAAAATCTCAGGTGGAGCCTGGGGACTGGATGTAGGTCTGGGTGACCGAACCAGGATAAATTTATGTGTGCATAAATTTACATTCAAACATTCTATTTTGCATCACATAACATACTGACTTGTGCATATCACTACTTCGTAAATATTATCACCAAGCACAAGCAGTCTTTCGAAAAGAAGAATCAAAAGATTTAATTTATTCTCTCACCCAATTCACCCCCCCCTCTTGGGTGACAGCCACGTTTATCATTTGGTATCAGAGCAAGGTCACTTGTTTAAAGGATCCAACGATCTCAAGTGCAAAGACCTAGGCTGATTTGGGTTACAAAATGTGTTTTGAAGGTTTTGATCATACAATCCCACCCGTGTTAGAAAATGCTGATTTTTACTTATGGAAGGGAAGGATGAAAAGTTTTATACTATCCACTGATTTCAAAATGTGGGATGTTTTTGAAAAGGACTCAGATTTCAAACCAAAAGTAAATTGGACAGAAGAGGACAAAAGCTTATTTTACTTAAACCTTAGAGCAATGCAAATTTTGCACAAAAGTCTATCTGACAATGATTACCAGAAAATTAAACATTGCTCTAGGGCTATAGATATTTGGAACACTCTTGATACTATGTATGCTTCTAACCAATTTCTTGATGATAAGGCTGTCCAAAGCTCACTATGTGCTCCTTGTGAATCCACCGTTGATGAGCTACTGGATGGTGATGTAGTAGAAGCTAGTATCAGCAAAGAGAGAGTGGATCTCCGCCTAGTAGATTCAGAAGCTGAAGAAAATGAGGTACCTAAACTTGAAACTTCTGAATTGCAAGATATGTATAATGAGCTACATGTTGAATTCTGTAAACTTGCAAAAGAAATTCTAGGCTTAAGAAAAAGGAATAGGGAACTTGAGGAACTTATTCCTTCTTCTACAACCAAGGAGTCCAAAGTCCCAATCATAAAAGAAGACTTTTCGAAAGACCCTGAGATTTCAAAAGTTAATAAACATAGAGTCTTTGAAAAGAAAACTGACCACCATAATAGTGATAAGAAATCTGATTCTGAACATCATCCCATTATCTGTCATTATTGTGGTAGAATTGGACATATTTCTCACACATGCAATTTTAAGAGAAATTTAAATGTGAGAAATAAATATATATGGATCCCCAAAGGACAAGTAAGGTCCAGCGCTAACTATGTAGGACCCAAGTACAAATGGGTACCAAAACTCTCTTCTAGTGCCTTACCTGTGCAGGAAAGATCAAGAGTTTCTCTTGTCCCAAAGAAGAGAACTCGTGGTGATGTCACTACTGCAACTACCTGGTTCAATCATAAGAAGCAGTGCGCTACCACAAGGAACAAAGACCTTGTCTCAGGGATAAGCTATCACAGAGTTCCATTCAACTATCCTGAGAAGGACAAAAGAGAGAGGATGTCTCAACTCACATGGAGAAAACCTGCGAATCCTGTCTCTCCTAAGAAAGTGCTTCAGGCCAAGGATAAGTATAAAAGATCTCCTTGGGTAAGCAAGGGATTATTTAAGGTTGAAGCATGCAACAGTAAAATCTCCTATGCAAATGTAAGATGGACTTATTGAGATTTTACATTAAGCATCATAAGCATGAACATGATATGGCTTATAAGATATTTCACACAATGTTCATACTCTATATGCTATCTATGACTATCATTATCAGAAGCCATGTGCATATAGTCATAGTTGATTCGCAATGCTATATCCATAGTGAATAATTCTTAAGTGCATAAGAATCACATACTTCCTACAAACTGACCAGTCAGATCCAAGTTTGGAGACTGAAAAATGGGAAAGAGAAATCATTTGCTATTTTGTAGGAAAGAAGGTACGAAGGAACAACAATTTTCATGATCATACCTGATCAGAGCAATGTATCAAATCTGAATGAGTTGTTGTTCATACTGGGCTCCGAGAGCTACTGCTCCTGAAATTAAGAAGATCAAACAAACTCTACTTGACGCAAATATAGCTTTAGTTATGAAAGCTTGATCGCTGTGGATGCACAAGAGAGAACATCAACGAGTTACTCAATGTTAAATCTTAAGTAAGTACCATCGGAAGCAAAACTACTTCCGGATGCTCTCGTGCTGACGCTGAATGACTACTCAAGGCAACCAGGAGCGTCTGTCCGACCAGAAGCAAAATCACTTCCGGATACTCTTTGGCTAGCGCTGGATGATAATTCAATATGATCAAGAGCGCCAGTGTCAGATCAAGGGACACATCACTTCAGAAAACGTTTCAACTTCCTCTATGAAACGCTGTGCCTTCTCTGAAGCAACACGTGTCATCAGGTGTGTCGTTCCAACTTAAAAACTTACGTTACCCAAATGTGTGAAAATTTGAAAGAATATACCCATTCTATCCTCAGAAGCTTTACCTATAAATAGATGTAACTTTTCACCTTCACTTTTTACTTGCATTATTTTCACACGCATCTTTTCTCTGAAAAATTTACTTCATCTTCTTCATTGCATTCTTCATTTTTACACACTTCTCGCATTTCATCTTTATTTACACAACATTCATACAAAAATGGCCGGTACGAATGAATCCAACCCAGTCATCCAGAAAACCTCTTCTTCCAAGAAACATAAATCGAAATCTGGGAAATCCACTCACAAGCATTCTGGTAAATCTGGGCACCATGAAGAACAACATGAAGAACTTCAAGAAGGTTCTGGGCAATCACGAGGACAGGGTGAAGACATTCAGGGTCAGCCTGAAACCTCTGGTAGAATAGAACAGGCAGTGGGTTCTGAACAAGAGCGGGATGCTCAGAGAAAGGGAAAGAAAAAGAAGGTTCAATTTTCTGAGGAGCCTTCCTCCAAGAGGCAGAGGGTTGAGGAAGAAGATGATCCCACAGTCTATAGAGATGGGGCATTGGAGGGTGTATCCGCCAAATTTGAGACATCCATTCCCATCTTCAATCATGGCCTGTTCATCAATCTGGACAAGTTGGATGAACTAGGGTTTGCTCATCTGCGCCCTTACTTGGAAAAGTATATGCCTTGGCTGGGCATCAACCAGGACTACAACGTCAACGTCCTGCGAGTTTTTTGCCAATCCCTCTCAGGCAGAGCAAAGTACAGGAAGGTGGATGGGAAAGAGCAAGTCCACAAACTCTCCTTCACTGCCACTGTAAGAGGAAGAACCTTCAGGTTCACTTGGAGAACCTTGAATGAGATGATGGGAATCACAGAAGAGGATATGAATGAATGGATCTACCCTGAGTCTCACAAATACAGCAAGGAGGAACTCGAGGAGTTGTATGGCACCAACAGCAAGAAGGTGTCCAAGATGTCTGATTCTAACAGGCTCTTGTACTACATCTACTCCCGGATAATGACTCATAAGGGAGGCAACTTCAACGAGTTCACACTACTAGACAACCCTTGGTTTCCTAGACTCCTCTCGCTCAAGCCTTTCAACCCTGGGCAGTTGATATGCCTAGAGCTTCAGCGCTGGTTAAGCAATGACAAGTCAGGGTATCTTCCCTATCCCACCATCATTGCCTTCCTTCTTGAGAAGCATCTGATCAAGGCTACATCTGCTGTGGAAGAAGAGAATGTCAAGTGTAGGCCTGTGGGAGCAACCAATGTGGCAAGGATGGGGATCAAGTATTTCAAGCCTCCTAAGCCCACTCGCTCACGCTCACAAGCCAGTAGTGCTTCTGGAACTTCAGCTCCCTCTGCATCTGGAGCAGGCGATCAGGAAGTTGACTCTCATGCTGGGCCAAGCCGTAGTGCAAGGGTTCCAGCTTCTGTTAGGGCCTTTGCAGAGGATATAAAGGAAGAGCTTCTGTTTAGACTGACTGATTCCTTGGTGGGTCCTCTCCGTGTTGAATGTGAAGCTGGCTTCCACCACCAAGGGGAGCGAATTCAGCGGCTTGAGGACAGAGTAGGACAACTTGAGAATCACCTTGCAAGGGTGGATGCAAAATTAGACCTCATTCTCCAGCACCTACAAATTCCCCAACCTTCATCACAAGGTAACTTACCACCTTCACCTCCTCCTCCTCCTCAAAACCCTCCTCCTCCTCCTAATCACCCTCAACTACCACCTCCTCCTCCGCCCAACACTCAACAACCTCAGCCTCCACCACAAAATGACCAACAAGCTCCACCATCACCCAACAATGACCAACAATCCCAACCCTCACCTACCCATGACCACCAAACCCAAGACTCAACTCACAACTCTCCACGCCATTCTCCTAGAAACTTCTCATCCTCACCTTCCTCATCCTCATCCTCACCCATTCCCACACGACCAGGTGCCCCCACACGCTCTCCACTCCGCTTCTCCAACCCTACCCATCCAAGCCCTAGACCCATAGGATCTGAAACAGCCATTCACCCCCTCAGCCAACCATACGGCGAATATCCCCGCCTTCAACCACTCTCCGATGACCATTTACCCTTTACCCCTGACTCCGCCAACTACAAAGAATACTCCTCCACTCATCCTTATGGGGATATCTTTGTCACCACCAGCTGCTTCCCCGACCCTCCTCAAACTCCTGAACACCTATCCTCTCCCACATCCTCTACCTCTACCCTCTCACCCTCCCCTCCCAAGAAATTTGGTCCTGAACCACCTCCATCCTCCTCCACATCCACTCCATCCCTGGCACTCACCCCTGTTGATGATGACAAAAGGGGGAGAAATGTTATGTCTACTCTTCGCCTAAGTATGGCCACAAGGGATGCCCTCAGCCAGCCTTCACTCTGGATTGATGAAGATATCACGGCCGCCCTGCGTCGTGCATATGAGTCTCAGAGGCTGAGTGGTGCAGAGAGCCTTATAAGAGGAGAGGCCCTCCGTCTCATGGAGCAGAAGAGAACAGCTGAGCAAGGATCACATTTGGAGATGATTGTGTTTGGACAGAATGAACAATCCTCACAATCTGAGTCATCATCAGAGCCTCCTCCAAATAAAACAAGTAGAGAGATGGTTGAGGAGATCATAATGAAGTGGGGACTGAAGAGACCCAACCATCCTCCCATTGTGATAGCCAAGCCTGTTCCTACACTATCTGAGCAAGAGTCTGAGGTCCCTTCATCTGAGCAATCTTCCGATCCTCCTCCCTCATCTGAACCAGCAGCCGGATTCAGTGTACCCAGAAAGAAGGCCGTTGCTAGGAAACGTGCCAGAAAGTTCGTTGCCACCACTGAATCTGATGAGTCTGAGGAAGAGACTTCATCTGACCTACCTGAGCAAGGAACTTCATCTGCTCAGGTTGTGCAAGAAAATCCAGTGGTCCAAGCGGTTCCAATTCTGAAGGAAGTCAAATTGGAAATTGAAGACATGACTCCTGAAGAATTTGAGAAGTATGGATTCACTGACAAGCTATCCTTTGGTCAGATGGCTTGCCTCGATGCTGAAAGAGCAAGTGCCATGCCCACTCCTCCAATTAGCAAAAGCAAAGGGAAGAGCAAAGGGAAAGGGAAAAGGAAAGCCCAAGAAGTTGAAGAGGATTCCAACTTCTCTGCATGGAATGTAAGAATCCGGGCTGTACACTATCCCAATGGAGAAGTCTGCTACTTCGACGATGCTACAGGTTTCCCTGGGTATGAAGAAGTGGAGAACATGAAAAGGGCATACGAGGAGTCCATTGAATCAGAAAGGCTCAGAAGAGAAAAAGAGGAAAAAGAGCTTCAAGAGATCATTGCTCAGATAAACCAGAGTGAGCGTGAGGAAAATGAAGAGAGACAGAAAGAGAGGGAAAAGAAAAAGAGACACAGACTCTAACCCCCAATCCAAATATTTTTTGATTTTGTTTTCATGCATATCTTCATTCATACTTAGTGAAATTTATTTGTATACATTCTTTACTTGTATATGTTATTTGATTGTATAACTCTGACTTGTAACTTCTGCTTGTCAATAATATTTGTCTGAGTTACCTGCTCTTAACTATTGCTTTTATTCTTCAGCTAATCCTTTCATATGAACTTAATTAATAGAACTAGGTTTGTCATCATCAAAAAGGGGGAGAATGTTAGAATCTTAAGTTTTGATGAAGACTAAAATGTAGAGGATTAGACCAAGTGCCTAGGAAGCAATAGGATAACATAGGATCCCAAGTAAGAGTGCTTCCGGGTGAAGATCTACTTCCGGATAGATTAGGACTTGCGCATGCGGATGAATGTTTTCATCCCCCAGCATCAGCAAGTAAAATCACTGGGAAATAACTTAGTCCATGAGAATTAGGTACACAAAACCTTAAGACTAAGCTATGTTTCAATCGGAAGTGAGTTTGCTTCCTGTTAGACTTAGACTGGCGCAGAGCGATAGAATAGATATTACTCCAAGCGACAGTGAGTCTACTTCCCCAAGTGAAAGCGCTTCCTGTTAGACTTAGACTGGCGCAGAGCGATAGAATAGATATTACTCCAAGCGACAGTGAGTCTACTTCCCCAAGTGAAAGCGCTTCCTGTTAGAATTAGACTGGCGCAGAGCGACAGAATAGATATTACCCCAAGCGTCAGTAAGTCTACTTCCCCAAGTGAAAGCGCTTCCTGTTAGACTCAGACTGGCGCAGAGCAATAGAATAGTTATTACCCCAAGCGTCAGTAAGTCTACTTCGCCAAGTGAAAGCACTTCCTATTAGATTTAGACTGGCGCAGGTTGATAGACTAGATATAACCCCGAGCGTCAGCAGAAATGCAACATCAAGTGAAGTTGCTTCCTATTAGATCTTGACTGGCGCAGACTGAAAGAATAGATTTCACCCTAAGCGTCAGTGAGTTCACTACGTCAAGTAAAAGTGCTTCCGATAGCTTAGTGACTAGCGCTGAGTGTTGGGATGAAATACACTAAGTGAGAGTGAGTTATAGTGAACCAAGATTCTTCATCTAGTAGTTTTACTTCCGGATGTAAAAATGCTTCCAGATACATCATAGACCAAATCAGAACACAGTCTAAGTAAACTACTCCCCATAGCAAATAAACTTCCCACAGCATGTACAATTCTTATATATATTGCTATGTTGGACTAACCAGTATGTGCAGAACATGGTCACGCTTCCGGATGAAAATGAGCTTCCAGATGGAAAGACTCTTGACATTGGGACTCAGAGCTTAACACTTGCAGAGCAAGATTACCACTTGCGGATGAAAGATGATCATCCGTCAGCAAGAGTGCAAGAGTAAAAATCACATACTCAGAAGTCAGAATACTTTTGTCAGAGCAGAGGTGTCAGGACTACTTTTCAGAGATAAAGCAAGTCTACCCTGCTAAGCATTAATGAAGATGTACTTCTCAACGGTAACATAGGATTAACGGCACTATTCAAACGTTCATATTCAACCTGCCACCGAAGCCTATGAAGCCAAGTATAAAAGAGACATTCATTCAGAAGAGAAGATATGGAAGAAAGAGAGAGAACAGAGCAAAGTATCTGATATATCATATTCTTCATCCTATACATCTTCTACTACTCTCAGATCCAGATTTGTGATATTTTTCAGAGAGTAACTTTATTGTACTTAAGTGAGTAACATCATCCACTCTTAGAGAGAGTTAGTTTTGAGCTTAAGTGTTTAGCACAATCAGTTCATAGAGTGAACATAGTGTAAACTTACAATTTGTAAGGGGGAGCATTTAGAGGTTGTCTAAATCTCCATAGGTTGCAAGTTAGCCCGTAAAACTTGCATTTGTAAGGTTTGCAGGTGAACCCGGTGTAAAACCTGTGGGTTGTTAGGTGAACCCGTGCTCGTAAAACCTAAAGTGTAAAGGCTTCTCTTGTGCCCGGTTTAAACAAGAATAGTGGATTGAAAATCTCAGGTGGAGCCTGGGGACTGGATGTAGGTCTGGGTGACCGAACCAGGATAAATTTATGTGTGCATAAATTTACATTCAAACATTCTATTTTGCATCACATAACATACTGACTTGTGCATATCACTACTTCGTAAATATTATCACCAAGCACAAGCAGTCTTTCGAAAAGAAGAATCAAAAGATTTAATTTATTCTCTCACCCAATTCACCCCCCCCTCTTGGGTGACAGCCACGTTTATCAATCAGATTTAAATTTGGGTAAATGAACAGCACTTGCCTCCGGAAACTTCAACAAGCATTCCTCATTCATCAACACCCAGTCAATTTTACTATAACATCCTTTCCTTGCCCAAGTAAATTTTGGACCTGCCGCTTGTATCTCTTTCAAACAAGAATCAGACACCCATTCTCTGAACCATTTATCGGGAGGAGCAACATTCCTTGCATTAGATAACCGGTCATCATAATTAAGTGTAGCATTGAAATCTCCACAGAAGCACCACCTAGCTACACCAAAATTATCAACCCTCTCCAACTGTCTCCACAATTCACGTCTTCTTTGTACCTGTGGACTCCCATAAATAATAGAAAGACCACACTCATTGCTAGTGCCTCTTTTTATTATTCCATGTAACACTTGCTCATGCTTCTCCACAACTTCGAACTCAGCCTCCTTCTCCCAAAAAACCCAAATACCCCCACTAAAACCTAATGACTCAATGATAGCTACCTCATCAAAGCCAAGCCTTCTTCTCATTTGTTCTGCCTTATCACCCTTCTGTCTTGGTTCTAAGATAGCTATTAGACTCAAACTGTACTGACGTCTAAGTTCTGTAAGAAGCGGAGTAAGCGTTCTCCCCCCCGCTCCTCGTGAATTCCAAAACAAATAATTCATCATTATTAATAATACTATTTAAAATAATGAACCAAACAACTCAAGATTTTAGCACTCTTCAAACTAACGACTTAGTCGTAGTTTCCACGCCCATCATATTGTCTTGCACAAAAGAAAGAATATTCTCCCTAATTTCCAAAACTCCTTGCCCCTTCTTCGAACCTGGATCCAATGGATTATCAGCATACTTCGAAGGCCCAAATGATGTATCCTTCACCTCTCCTTGTACAACATGGGTCTTTTCAGCCTTTGATTCCATTTGTTGCTTCATTTTCGGCCCCACAATCACAGCCTTCTCATTGACAACATTAGTCTCAAATTTTGCAATCCTATTTTTAATAGCCACGTAATCATCCATGGGATTAGGAACAACTTTATTCTCTTTCTTTTGACCCATAACCTTCGGCACATTCACTTCCTTATTTATTGACTTTTTCAAAAAAAAACTTTAGGCTTGAGGTGCGTATGATTTGTTACCACCGTTTCAGGAATATTATGATTGCCCTCCTCATCATTATTTGAAATATCTTCATGATCAACCCCATTTAAAATATTATAACGAGATCCCTTAAATTGTGGAACTGAATTTGCACTTTCTCCCCTTATTCCACGCATCTTCCCTTCACGTCGTCCGCCAAACCTCCCCTTCCAACTCCGTTGAACCACCATCCAATCACCATATTGCTTCTCTTCTTCCTCTTTCTCCGGCAACACATCATGAGACTGCTCCTTACCATCACTTCTATCTTGATCAATAATCATATTAGAAGCAATACAATGATCCTTATCATGCCCGTACTTGCCACACGCAAAACAAATCAAATGGAGGCCTTCATATTCAATCCTCTTTTCCACTCCATTAATCATGATACTCGGCAACAAGGGCTTAGTTAAATCAAGCATGACACAAATACGAGCAAATCTACCTTTAGTTCTTCTCAAGGTAGTGTTGTCGATTTTTACCACTTGACCAATTTGATTTCCAACTACATATAACATCCCCTTATTATAATAATCAAGCGGTAATTGGGAAATGCGAACCCAAGCAGCAATCTTTGACACTCTCTCCCCTTCTGGATTAAAGTCTGATCTCCATGGTTGAACACTAATATAATGATCAAAAATGAGCCATGGCCCTCCAGCTAAAGCCAAGTCATAAGTTTCTTCCCTCCTACAATTAACCAAGAAGAACCCTGAGCCAATATCAATCGTATCAACGTCACCCCATAGTTGTTCAAGCTTCCGTATCATAATCTCCTCTCGAACATTCATTCCCAATACCGAAACAAATAGGGATCGCTTCCATCTCCTAGCCATCCTCTTGCGAAGCTCCTCTGAGACAATGATATTAGGAACTTTCCCGGACCTATCAACGGTGATATCCTTCTTCCACCCCTCATTCCTCCACCATTCCTCATCTTCTTCATCCGTATCAATCATCCTATCATCAACCTTAGTACAAGCCTCTTTATAAGAACGGATGGGTTTAGCATCACCCCCTTTCATTTTGTCATTAGTCATCAAATCTTCTACTCGTGGAATGAGAGATCGTTCATTAGAACTACCCTCAGCTTCATGCAAATCATCTTTGGAAGACTGCACTTCTTCCCTTTTACCATCCTTCAGCCCCTCAGTACCTCCTTTGTCCACCAATGAATTGACGGACCTCTCCCTGCTACGTGACCGTTCTCGTTCCCTGCTACGTGATCGCTCTCGTTCCCTGCTACGTGATCGCTCTTGTTCTCTCATAACGTTCTTGATCTTGTTAATTCTTGCTCTCGTTCTTGATCTTGTTTCACTTTCTCCTTCGAATAGGTATTGTTTCACTTTCTCGTTCTCAGGTCGGTTCCATTTCTATCCCTCGGCTTGCTTTATCTTTATGGTTATTTGCACTTATCACAGAAAATACATTGCCGAATTGATTCAATTTCCTTGTCAAAGCATTAGTTTACCTTTAGCCTCAACACCAACTGATTTGATTCTAATCAAATCAATCAGCATCAATCACATATTAATGCTGATTAGTCTGATTTCCTAAAGGCTGTCGGATTTAGTAATCGGACGATCCGGTCCATCGAGGGCGGATCTGATTAAATATTTCCAACATCTCCCACTCGCACTTGATGGACACACCATCTTGCGATTCGTTTTTCTTGAGCATTCGTATGGGCGTCCGCCGTGACCGCGCGAGCACAATCTATGCAATTCAGATGTTTGCAAACTAGTAATCCTTGGAACAAGATCAGAATGCAAGGACATCAATGCATATGGATTCTCAGTCCTGTTGTCTCTGATTCCCCAGGCTAACTCACACACAAGTGACATTCTTAATCCCTCACGAGTTAATATGGACGCATTAACTCAAATGTCTTCACGTATTCCTAGATATTCCACACTTACTAGCACTTCTAGTAAGGGACCGGTCATGGAAATCTAGCGTTACATGTGTGTTTCAAGTTAAGACCATTCCTTTCTGACTGATCATCAATTCTACTTGCATTTGCCGCTTGCCCAGCTATCACTC
This sequence comes from Mimosa pudica, assembly GCA_029929735.1. Lineage (NCBI taxonomy): Eukaryota > Viridiplantae > Streptophyta > Magnoliopsida > Fabales > Fabaceae > Mimosa > Mimosa pudica. Next base: position 15,814,751 of record JAKELP010000018.1, on the reverse strand, counting down.
ATTAGGTCGGATCTCTCATGACCATGGAGTTTCGGCTAGAGTAGCGGTCACAAAAGCAAGTATCCTTGATGCCGCCTAAGTCACAAGGGTATCAATAGAGAGGATAATATCCATTCTCCTTTTATTTGGACTCACACCGTTATGGATCAGGGATTTTCCACCTACGTCCCGATTGCGGTTAATTAAGCACATGTAATACGATTTAAATGTTACGGTGATCGACCAATTGTCGTATGTCGATTTTTAAAATAAAAACTCACAGTACAGGCATTAGTCCCTCAACGGACCCCTAAACTCCCACAGGAGAATTTCATGCCTGGCAACAGACCTGGCGGAATACATGTGTATTCCTTATCATGACTTGAACTGTCATTTCCCAAACTTATTGGGTCGACTTATGTGAAGTATTCATCAACACATGATGATCTCTTGCACGTCTTACCTTCTCATACCCTCAGCATGTATGGAAGACGGTTGTCCGTGTGAGTGGACCAACTTTTCTTGGATCTGTACGACATATTGCATACTTTACATTCGTGTTTTATATATATATACAAACACACAGTATTGTGTATATGTGTGCGAAAAACAATTCCGAATTGAAAAATGCATCATTTTATTCCAGAAACTAAAAGTTGTTCAATACATCAAATGTTGCTTATGCTTAAACCCCTTTTTAAGCTAGTGAATGGATCAGCAAACATTTAGTGAGTGAAAATAGTACTGAACAATCACTTCTTTCTGAGAGAACACATCTCTTATAAAATGACATTTGATGTCTATATATTTAGTCTATTATGATACTTAGGGTCCACAGCGTAGGCTATCGCGATTTCACTGTCACAGTGGATATCCATAACATTTATGCTTAAACGCTTTAGGAATCTCTTAAGCCACACAGCTTTTTGAATATTAGCCGCACAAGCTTACAAATTCAGATTCCATAAATGATGGTGTCATCAAGTTTGGTAAGTTGAGTGTCCTCCAACCAGATCTCTTGCCCATTTGGCGTTTGAGTATCCTTCAGGATGGAGACTTTCTCCTATATAGCACAACTTTTAGTTCATTACCCTTCTAACATCATATAATTTGATTTTCAACTTCACAGACTGAAATCGGCTTACAAAGCCAACGACAAAACATATGTCCAGTCTAGTACACACCACAGTGTACAGACTTTCAATCACACTTGAGTGTGAGACTCTTTTCATGCGTTGTACCTCAGATTCTTTCACAAGACACTTATGTACTCTTAGATAATGTCCTTTCATCATAAGGGTATGTATAGGTTCGCAGTCTCTATTGTTCTAGGATCTTTCCTATGCATCCTTTTTGAACAATACTCTTATATCTTGACACACAAGATATTTTCTGCTCTACCCATGTATTTCACTTAGAAATTCAAAAACAACAAGTCTTCGAATTGCTTTAACTTCTTAGGTCTAGTCCTAGGAAGGAAAATAAAGAGATGATTTCACAAATTATCTCGTAATCGTTTTTCAATGGTCTTCTTCGATCATCTCGAATTCGAATGAAGTTACAATCCCATGAAACTTCAAATACATTGACTAGATGATTTTTTTCAGCCCACAAACGGACTTTAGATGCTTGCAAACCTTTTGTTCGCTTTCCTATTGCACAAAGCTTTAGGTTGTTTCATGTAAAAAACTTTTCATCTAATCCTCCATTAAGGAAAACGATTTTCACATCCGCTTGATGTAATTCCAAGTCTAGGTTGGTTACAAAAACCAATATAAACCTAAGGGAGTTAAAACGTACCACTAGAGAGAAGGTATCCTCTTGATTTACCTTTTCTCACTAGGTATACCCTTTGGTTAAGAGCTTTGTGTTTATTGATTGATCCATTAGCCCTTTTGCTTGTATTTGAGAATTCACTTATTCTCAATAGCTTTTGGCATTTTGGAAGATCAACTAATTCCCACACTTTATTAGCTCTCATGTAATCCATATCCTCTTATTTGGCCTTTTGCCAATTTTCCTTAGCCGGATCCGAAAGTGTATCTCTAACACTTCTATGATCCTCCTCAATGTCTTCAAACTGAGGATTAAGACTGCTTCCTCAACGGGAAAACTCTTTGGCTTTTCGGAATTGGGGTTTCAACAGGCTCACTTACCTGTGTTGGATTGTGGCTACCAGTGTCATCTAGTGAAAATAGTTCAATCCTCCCACTCGGAGCAGTTAACTGAGTAAACGCCTTCTTCCTCGTACTCACAGAGAGTGTTGGAATAAAGGCTTCCTCTGCTAGGGAAATCTTTTTCAATGAATATTGCGTTTCTAGAATCAACCTTAGTCACTGATCCGTCCTCATTTTCACTAATGAAGACATATCTTTTAGAGTTCATAGAATATCTTACAAAAGATACTCAAGTCTTTAAACTCCAACATTTCATTACTTGTAAAACAAGTTTTGGAAATAGGATGCTGACCCGTAAGGTCGTGGGACTGTTAAGTCCAGTTTATATCCTATCCATAACCTATATGGTGTTGTAGTGACTGATTTTGAAGGCACGTGATTAAGGATGAATGTCTTAGCCGAGAGTGTATCACTCTTTAGTAGATAGACAATTGTATCATAGACATCATTTACCTAACCACAACAAGAAGGACTTTGTTTCTCCTTTCAGCGACACCATCTTGTGGCTTTCCAAGAATTGTTATCTATATAACGATTCCCTTTTTATCACAGAGTATCTTGAACTGTTCATAGAGGTACACTTAGCCTCTATCAGTCCTTAAGGGTTTCACCTTAATGTTAAGTTTGTTCTCTACCAAACTTAAATACTTCCCGAAACATCCCAATGTTTCAGTCTTGATAGATACCAAATATACATTTCAATGAAAAATCATCGATAAATGTAACGAAGTATCATGCTCCATGATGTGCCTATCTGCAAATATTCAAATGAATAAGTTTAAGAGGGATACTGTGCATTGGTTTCGTTTCTGAAAGGTTTCCTTATTTTCTTGTATGCAAGACTATTCTCGCAAAGGGACTATTCCCTTTTCGATACATCACAACATGCCCTTATTTGGATAATTTAGTCATACGATTATGAAAAAATATATCCTAATTATAGCATAATATGTATCGTAATCAACATTAACTAAAATGTTGAGTAGCAAGAAATGAAATCACGATTTCATTAAAACAAGGAAACATTCTGAAATTTAACCAAATCAGAAAAGATTGGTTTCATTGTTAATGTCAACTTTATTGACAGTAAACCCAAATTTTAATTAAAGAAATAACAGACCTAGATTTCACCAGATATCCGGCATGTCGAGAACTTCACATAAATGTCAAAGTTTGGCCTCCTTGCAAATCTAATTTGTAGGTACCAATCTCTTTAACATCAACTTGTAATGTTTCCAATGTAAAGCCACATGCTCTTTGTTGGTAACATGGCGAAAATCCGTGAAATTCTGACAATCTCTAATCATATGGTCTGTATACCCTTTTCTAAGGGTAGCCCCTTGACATAGTGACCGGGATATCTACAAGTATATCACTTGATCTACGAAAGATCAAGTTTCTTAAACTTGCTTCTTCCCTTTCTTAAAGGACTTGTTTCCTTTTGAGCCTAAGGGATTCTCTTTCCTCTTTTGGGATCCCTTGCCATTCATGGACTTACTTTTCAACTAATGAATAGTTATTTCTTTAATTTAAATTGTACGACCTTTTGGTTCCACATGATCCATTGTCATCTTAAGCGGGTTTTGGTGAGCCACGTCAGCAAAAGTCCTAATCTCATCATTATGAGTGTTCATATGCCTCATGTGGTCCCAACAGATGAGAGCGTTCTTGAGACAATTTGCACCTAATGTGCATCGGAAAGAGGTAACATGTCTCTCAATTAGACATACTACATCGTTAGTCATAGCCGCACGCATTCTGACTTTAACGATAATGTCTTTCCTCTTCCAGACATATTATGCATGTTGCTCCCTCTATAGAACATTTTGCATTGTGTCATGGAAGAACACCTTTTAGGACTTAGTGACTTCTTGCTCCGCCAGGACATAAGAGATCTTATGACGACATATGTCATAATTTTTTCTCCATTCATCTTGTCACTTCTCATAAAGGACAGTGATGAATATGTTTTAACTCATATAGACATTTAATTTGATATTTTTCTATAAAGTATGCGCAAATAATCTTCGCATGAGATTAATAATTCTATGAATCCTCTGAAAAACCAATAATGGTAGTTTACTAGTTTTGTTTTCAGGAATCAACTAGGTTGACCCCCATCCAACTCATTCTAGTTCGCTATTCATCATTGAACTTTTCTTATATTCTCTGAACTATAATAGTTTAAATTAATAACAGCAACACATGCATATTATTAATAAACTCCCACTCAATTAAATCTTATTAAATTTTATAAGGATGTGTAATTTAATAAGTTATCTGTTGTTAATATTATTAAGTTGAAAGACATTAAGAGAATAACAACATGTGTAATTCAATCAATGTAGTCAACTCCCACTCAATTGGAGCATTAAATTTAAGAATAACAACACATGAAATTCATTAAATTAAACTCACTGAATTTTGAGTATTAAATTTATTAACAGAAAACAACACATGTAATTCAATAAATTTAACTCCCACTCAATTTGAGTATTAAATTTATTAAATAGAAAAACAACACATGTAATTCAATTAATGAATTTAATTTATATCCCGTGGTCGAAGAGTGTCTTAGGAAGATGGGGTTTTCACTTTATTTGGCTTAGATCATGATAATGGAAATAGATCCACACAGTATTCTACGTTCCTCGCTTTCATGATTTTGTCCTTATAGGTGTATTTGGCCTTTTATTTCATCTTTAGAATCCACAGTCACACAGACTTGTTCCCTCATAGAACATTTGATTCATTTTATGAAGTTGGTTGTGACCTTTGTTAGTGCTCATAACATCAAACACATTGATGCAGGGGTATTTTCTTGTTTACGTTGCCACCGGAGTTATTAATCAACACATGATTAAGTTTTAAAAATAAATTGGTCCCAAAAATATTTTTAAATTAAACACATTTTCCATATATGTACCAATCATGAATAAGAAAAATTAAAGGATTCACAAAGAATCTCAATAATTTTAAAGACACTTACATCACTTATGTAAGTTTAATCATGATTATTCACATATATATGTAAAATAGAAATCACTTATTTTCTATTTAATTGATACACAATCAATTAATTTCAAAATAAAAATCACTTATTTTTATTTTAATTAATACACAATTAATTTAATTGATGCACAATTGGTTTTAATTGATACACAATCAATTTGGTCAAATAAGGATCACTTATCCTTATTTAATTGGATACATATTCAATAAATGTCAAATAGAAATCACTTATTTCCATTTTGATTAATGCATAATTAATTTTTAATTGATGCACAATGAGGATCACTATCCCTATTCAATTGATATGTATAACCAATTAATGTCAAATAGAAATCACTTATTTCTATTTTAATTAGTGCATAATTGATTTAATCGATACACAATCAATTTAGTCAAATAAGGATCACTTCTCCTTATTTTAATTGATACATAATCAATTTTAATGTGTTTAAAAAAATTCCCAAAAAAATTTGGACCTACATACCTTAAAAAAATAAAGGGAAAAAATAAGGATTTTTTTTATAAAAAAAATAAATAATTAAATAATTATTAATTAATTTAATAATTAAATTATTAATTTTTTTTATTCAGCTGGGCCCACACACAGTGGCCCAGTTCACAAAAACAAACAGCTGGGCTGAACACAGAGGCCCAATCTGTTTAATTCCCCCCTTTTTTTATTTTCGCAATTGGGCCACGGCCCAATAAACATATGTTTTTTTTTTATTCTGTTTGGGCCACGGCCCAAACAGGGTTTTTTATTTTCTTGCAACCGGGCCGATTTTGATCTGAACCGGTCCGGTCCGGTTCGCTTTCACCGCCTACACCCCAAAACACAGCGTTTCGCTTAAACGGTGTGAAATTACGAAAATGCCCTTCCCCCTTCTTCAACCTCTGGTCGTCGGTGGCGGAGCTCCGGTGAGCCCGCTGCCATCTCCGGCGACACCCGAAACTTCGGGGAGGCGTATCTCCCTCATCCGACCTCCGTTTGACGCGATTTTTGCGTCGTTGGATTCGTCTCGTCGAGCTCTACAAGCCTATGCCTATGGGTATTCGCGAAAACTCTAAAATCACAGATCCCATTGATTTGTGTTTAAATCTTATGAAAAATTCAAGATTTATTATACTTTGATGTTTTATTGACCACGCAGGTTATTAAACTCAAGGAATAAGCTAATCTGAAAGCTATGGGATATAATCACCTATGTCTATGTCTGTCTATACTATGAGCATGCTTTTGAACACAACAGAAGTAGTATAAACGAAATTCCAGAATCATACAGAATCATACAATTGCTTATTTCTATACATACACACAGTAATATATTTCAAAAGCAAAAACATGATTTTACGCAGGAGTATGAACTTGATGAACATTGGATATATGAATATATTTCAGTTCAAGCATTTTTAGGATTTCATGCCATAATTCTGGAAAATTAAAGAAAACAAACACATACACATATATGTACAACAATATTTTCTTTAATTTAATCATGACAACAAACATATAATAATCACAAAGAATATTAAATAAATATATGTTATTCATCATGATTAAACACGCAGCGGAAAAATTTAATTCGAGACCCTACCTCAACTCCAGCCTCAGAATCAATTCGGCTCTGATGCCAATGAAGGAAATTTTGGTGTAACCCGGCCCACGAGTTTTCCCGGATCCTGGAGCTTCGACCCGAACCCGAACTCGGACAGAGTTCCTGTAACAACAACAAGAACAAACAAAAGCCGTGATAACAAAATTGAACTCGGAGCCAAGAATCCCGAAGGATTCAGCTCAAGCAGAACCGGGTTACTAGAACCCGGGTTTGATTCGCACAACGAATCACCCTCTCAGGAAAAACCGTGAGAAGGAAAGCAAAGTGGCTGAGGTGCACACTCTTGGTTACTGACAAATGAGCAGGACACCTCTATTTATAGTGACAAGAGTGTCACTAAGAAAGGTAGAAATATCACTGTCATTATTGCAGTCATTATGACACCAATCAACAGTAATAACTGATTTGATTCACTAATCAAATCAATCACATATTAATGTTGATTTATTAACTGATTTGATTCTAATCAAATCAATCAGCGTCAATCACATATTAATGCTGATTAGTCTGCTTTCATAAAGGCTGTCGGATTTAGTAATCGGACGATCCGGTCCATCGAGGGCGGATCTGATTAAATATTTCCAACACTTCCATTTGATTTAGCTTTTTTGGCAAACTACCAAATTTTAAGCAACCACTTATGTCAATAGCCTTGAGACGTTTCAAATTCAGGATGCTCTGGGGAAGGCAAACAAGATTTTTGCATCCCCTTAATTTCAATGTCTCAAGACCAGTCAAAAATCCAAATGACTCTGGAAGTTTCACTATACTTGTCTCCCCAACATCAAAACATTTCTAAATTTTTCATATTTACACCAAACTCGGGCAGAAATTTTACTTGAATGCACCCAAAAAGAATGAATTCTTTTAGAGCACTCATTTCCAACTTTTTTGGATGAAGTGCTTTGAGATTTTTGCAACCTTTCATGTTCAACACTTGAAGATTTTTGTTCTGTCCAATTGAAGCATGAAGATCAACAAGATCACAACCCTCAAGATCTAATCTTTCCAAATTTGGAAGTTTAGACAAATCGGGAGTTTCAATCAAGTTTTTGGAGTAACTCAAGTCCAAAACCTTCAGATTCTTCCAGCACTAGTCAAACAAACAAATGAGAATTAGTGCAAAGGCACAATCTTTAAGTATAACATTGCTACCATATAATGATTAAGGTCTAATGTTTGCAAAAATACACATGTGATTATAGTCAAGGTGCACCTAACACCATGTGATTTTTTTGGAGAAATTGTAACCATATTATTTCAATATATAGGCAAAAATACCTATAACCGCTAAAATCACATTGTCTTGGGTGCACCTTGGCCACAATCACATAGACATTTTTGCACCTTTGTCCTATAATTAATTACACTTTCTATAGCATCAAGGCATATGACATATCTTACAAGGCTTTTATCCCATGGCTTCTTTAATTTGCTATGACGCATCGTAAGATGAACAAGTTTATACAATTGAGTTCCAGAAGGTAGAGTATCTAGAGGATATTTTGTCCAGTGAAGTACTTTCAAAGCATGAGAAAGACATTTGAGGCCATCAACATGTTAAGAATCACTTGATGATACCATAAGTAGTCTAAGGTTACACAATGTTGAAAAGGCTCCACGATGCCAACATGCCTCACACGATGTGGATGAAACCATTCCTTGTATTTCTTTTGTGCCCTGAGAAACAAAATTTTTGTCATAAGAAAATGATATAAAAAATAATTGACAAGAAACTAATGAGAAATAAAATGTATTAAAACCAATATGTAAGAGATATAATCAACACTCACCAAATTATTTTGCATGATTTCATCAATAATCTCCCTTAGACCACAATCTACTACGGTATCCAATATCGTTGGGAGAATTAACTACAACAATTCTCCTACCCATTTGTTCAAGCAATTTCATGCATCACTAAACAGTCATCATAATTGTTCAACATGGACTTTTCTTGAAGAGTTGCTATTCCAATTTTCACATTCAATCCACAACTTTCCAATATATGTGTTATGACCTTTTTGCTCCATCCATTGAAGAAGCATGCAATATTAAAAAATTATTTTTTTCTACATCATTTAAGGAATTATAACTTATTTCAAGTACCCCAAAAATATCTTTATGTGGATCTTTCTTCAACAATTCTAGAGCATCTTGCCATTCTTGTACACTAGTTCTTCCACGAAAATTGGAAGCCAAAACAGAGAGAGCTAAAGGAAGGCCTTTTGCAAAATCACAAACATCCCTAGACACCTCTAAAAATTCCTCCTCCGGTCCTCTACTAGCAAATACTTTCTGACAGAAGAGTTGAAAGGATTCACTTGGGCTCATAGTTTCAACTTCATGAACAAATACTTTATGAACCCTACGCAGCAAGTGGAAATCTCTAGTGGTTATTATAATTCTACTCCCAGCACCAAACCAATCGGGGCTATTAGCCAAAATTTCAAAATGGCTTGCATGACTAACATCATCAAGGATCAATAACACTTTTATATTCCTAAAACAATTTTGGATTATTTCTTTTCCATCATACGTATCTTTAATTCCCATGTAATCAATGTTGAGATGTGAAAGAAGTTTACTTTGTAACTGAACCTCTCCATCTCTTTCTAGTGAAGTTGCCCTTACATTGAGAAGAAAGCAACTAATATCAAATTGCCTACGATATTTCACAAAAACAGCCCTTGCAATTGTTGTCTTCCCAACACCAGGTAAGCCCCATATTCCTACAAATCGAACATCATTCAAGCCTGCCCTCAACAATGGCTCCAATTGTTCAACTTTAGTTTCAATTCCATTTAGTTCTTCATTATGAGGTGGAAGTATGGAGCGTAATTTGGTCCACAACTTTTTAACCACATCATGAATAACTTCTGCTTCAGATCTACAAGTTAGAACACCACATATGAGTGTCCATGTTATATATTAAGCACAAAGCACATGTAAAATATAACTCAACTCAGTAATTTTAATTTTTGTTGCATATTCCTTTCTTCCAACTAATATTTGCTACTTCAATGATATTCCTTTTTATTTTTCATCATAAGCCGATTGAAACAATTTTGTTCAGGCCAACCATTTAGCCTTAGCTTGTAGTTGTTATCCCATATTTATTTAACGCAAGTGCTTTAATTTTAGGGGTAAAAATACACAAGGGCTTTTCCCAAAAGATATCATCTAGCACTACATGTTATTTTACCAAACCTACACATAAGCTTTCATATTGTGTTCAAAAGTCATATAATTCCTTAACAAAAGAGAGAAATTGAAAGAGAAAAATTATCATTATGTGACTTATAAACACAATATGCAAGTTTATGTGCAGCTCTGGCAAAGAAAAAGCATTTGGTGCTACATGATCTTTTAGGAGAAGCACATGTGTATTTTTATCTTTAACCCTTAATTTTATTGGGGATAATATCTTTTTTATTGAGAACAAAAAAATATTATTACCGAGGGGCATTTTGGTCAAAAATATGGGTTAATTCTGCGATTTAACAATTAGCTAATGATTTGAAACATTAGATCCAGAAGAAAAGTTTTTGCAAAATAAGGAGGTCCATAGACTTAAGCATTAAGAATATAAGAGATAATTAGTTATTATTATAGAGTATAGAGATAGTAGATTTTTTTTGCTTAGGAGATATGAGATTGATATATGGGAGAAAGACAAATAAAGTTCTCTGAATATGTAAAAGGACAATCAAAGTTGTTAAATTTCCAAAAGGATAACCAATGTCATATACACTAAATTAATAACGATCTAGTGATGATGCAATGGTTAAATATGCATGTTGTTGATGAGTATGCTGCAGTGGTTAATTTAGTGTCTATGACCTTGATTGTCCTTTTGGAAATTTAGCGACCTTAATTGTCCTTTTATATATTCATATATTCAGAGGGTTTTATTTGTCCTTTTCCCTTGATATATTTTACTTATAAAGGTCAATTGTAAAAACTCATTTATTAGTGGTAAATGGAAACGGAAAGAACGACTGAATAAACAATAAAAATGTTCATTATAATATTAAAATGTTACATCTATCTATAAAAATATGGACACATATAACAAACAAGTAGCTTAACTGTATCCATATTTATGTTCCATGTAATTATTGTGGGCGCACAAATACATATAGCATAATTTTACCCAATAAAAAATTAACTTACTGATTATTGCATTCCCAACCAGACAAGCTTGCAATCTTTGTGAGAGACTCTCTCCAATTTTTTATGACATGTATATTGTGCCTTTGACGCATTCCGTGCCTAGCAAAAGCTTCATCAAACTTTCTTTTTCGATGTCGTACATTAGATGGATCTACATCATAAAAAATGGGAAAAACCTGTTGACACAAATTATCTCTCGAGTGAAGAATATATTGCAGCTTATTTAAACACCATGAAGAAGAGGCATAATTTATGGATAGCACAACAATCGCAAAACGAGAGTCCTCAATGGCTTGTTTGAGTTCTTTTGAAATGACCTCTCCCTTCTTAAGCTCTTCATCATCTCTAAATACTCTGAATCCACTCTTGATTAACGCTTGATACATGTGATCTGTAAAGCCATTACGAGTATCTATGCCCCTAAAACTCAAGAAAATGTCATACTTGTAGGATTTAAAGGTTGAATTGGAAGAAGATGCTTCTTGGTCACTTGCCATAAATAATATTGGAGCCAACTTTACATATATAACTTTACAAACCACCAATACCTACAAGAATCAAGACATATATATAATCATTAGCTCTGAAGAAAAAGAAGAACAAATAAAATAGGGCCAAGGTGGAAAAATAGTCATCGTAAATTTAAAAATGTGCAATTATAACTCTGATAAATTGAAGGGGACAAAACTGTACACTGTAAATCAAAATGGGGCAAAATTGGGCAAATGTGCAAAAATAGCCATCGTAAATTTAAACGTACGTTTTCCAGACGTGGCCCCACCATCAGTAAATGATACGTCATACATTTAAGGGTGCAATATGTTGATGAGACTTTAATTTTTTTTATGAGGCTTTATTTTTTCAGATAATTACGTAGAAGTAAGGTGAATTTCACATGATTTAGGATTCTATTTGGTTTCTTATCGAAATGATTTGGGGGTTTAGAGTTCGTTTTTAGTGATTTAGGTTCAACTGGATGCATTTTAGATTTCACGTTAGATTTTGGAATTGACATGTCATTTACTGATGGTGGCGCCCACGTCTAGAAAATGTCTGTTTAACTCGGCCTAACAGAGATGTTACTTTTGCATTATTTTGGTTTACAATGTATGGTTTTGCCCCATTTTAGTTTACACTATATAGTTTTGCCCCCTTCAATTTACCAGAGTTATAATTGTCCATTTATAAATTTACGTTGGCTATTTTTGCACATTTACCCAATAAAATATGAGATGGAAATATAAAGTAATAGACTAACGTGGCCTGGGCTTACAACTATATGTGAATGAAGTGTTAAACTTTAAAATATGATATGCATACTATATCTTCCTCATGGTGTTATTAGACAGCTGAAGTTGGAATTTCTTTGCGAATATATCAATTTTTGTCTGTTTCTTTTATATCTAGATGCTATCAATCATCATCATCAATCATCATCAATCAATATATATCCTAAAAAAACTCTTCCACCAAACACTGTTCATAAGCACTGTTCATGAACAGTGTTTGGTGGAATATTATATATATTTTTTTTTAAAAAAAACTTTTTTCTATATTTTTTTAAAAAAAAAAACTTTTTTTTAGAAATTTTTTTTTTTAAAAAAATTCAGTTATTATATGATTTTTTCACCCGATATTTTAGTTAAAAAAATTTGGCATATATTTTTTTAGTGTCAATTTGGAAAAAAAAAGTTTAAAAAAAGTTAAAAAAATTGTTCATGAGCAAATTTTTAGTGCAGTGATTGACATTCTCTATTACTATTGTATGTGATTGCTTTCTTGTGCGAATTTATTTTGGCAATGTATTCTTTACTTTCTTGGGCTAATTTATTTGGGTCACATTTTATTTTTTGTCTGAATTTGCCTTAAAGATTTATATCTTTAGTGTTGCTATTATGATGATCTTTTTGGCCTAATATATATCTGCAAATGTTTTATTTTGTCTTTTTTTTACCTAATAAACCTTGAAACTTTAGCAAGACACAACTCAAATGAATAGGAAATCCAGAATGTTTAAAGGAGAAAACCAATAGCTTTCTTTGGCAAAAGGTCACATATTTTTTTGTGTAAATTTGCCTTATAGATTTAGTGTCACCATTATGATGATCTTTTTCATCTAATATATAGCAAATGTTTTCTTGTGTCTTTTTATTTGCCTATCTTTCCTTCATGAACAGTGATTTGGTGGAATATAATATATTTTTTTTTAAAAAAATGTTTTTTTTGTTTAAAAAAATAATTATTATATGATTTTTTTCACCCGATATTTTAGTTAAAAAAATTTGTCATATATTTTTTTAGTGCAAATTTGTTAAAAAAAAAAGTTAAAAAATTTGTTCATGAACAAATTTTTAGTGCAGTGATTGACATTCTCTATTACTATTGTATGTGATTGCTTTCTTGTGCAAATTTATTTGGGCTATGTATTTTTTACTTTCTTGGGCTGATTTATTTGGCTCACATATTTTTTTTGTCTGAATTTGGGTTAGAGATTTATATCTTTAGTGTCGCCATTATGATGATCTTTTTGGCCTAATATATATCTGCAAATGTTTTATTGTGTCTCTTTATATATAATTGATTCTTTAATGTTTATGGTTCTTTAGATGAGCTCACTCACTCACTTAACCAAAAGTAATTATTTGAATGTCTTTAAAAAATTTAATTTTTTTTAGAAAGAAAAACTTAGTTATTATATGATTTTTTTCACCCGATATTTTAGTTAAAAAAATTTGTCATATGATTTTTTAGTGCAAATTTGTTAAAAAAAATTAAAAAAAAGGTTAAAAAATTTGTTTATGAGCATGGGAGAGGTATTTCAATAGATTATAGACTAAACTTTTGGAATATTAGAGAAGAGGGAATTGTAGTGACAATTGAAGAAGCACAAAATATAATATATGATAAAACATTAGTGAGATGTATTATTTGGGATTTGGTGGAATTTTTTATTATTAATTTTTTATAATTTAATATATATTTATATTTGTTTATTACATTATATTTATTATTTATTATATTATTATATTATATTTATTTATTATATTATCATATTATTATTATATTTATATTTATTTATTATATTATTATATTATATTTATTATTTATTATTAGATTAAATATAATAATTATTTAATAATAATAAAATAATAATAATAATTATGATAATTAAATTAATTAATTAATTATTAATATTAATTATTTGCCACGTATTCTTTACTTTCTTGGGCGAATTTATTTGGGTCACATATCTTTAAATCGCGCGAAGCGCGGGAAACCCAAATAATACATCTCACTAATGTTTTATCATATATTATCTTTGGTGCTTCTTCAATTGTCACTACAATTCCCTCTTCTCTAATATTCTAAAAGTTTAGTCTATAATCTATTGAAATACCTCTCTCATGCACCGCACGGGAGTTAACAAAACAAAAAATGTTGTTTACAAGGCGATGTTTTCAAATATCTAGCCAGTTATGTACAACAAATATTATTTTTGTGAAGCTAACATCTATTCAAATATGTGAAGATATTTTTGTGATCATTCAAATATGTAAATTTTTAGTGCAGTGATTAACATTCTCTATTACTATTGTATGTCATTGATTTCTTGTGAGGATTTATTTGGGCTATGTATTCTTTACTTTCTTGGGCTAATTTATTTTGGTCACATATATTTTGTCATATATTTTTTAGTGCAAATTTGTTGAAAGAGAAGGTAAAAAAAAGTTAAAAGAAAATTTGTCATATGTTTTTTTAGTGCAGATTTGTTAAAATAAAAAGTTAAAAAAAAAATTTGTTCATGAGTAAATTATTTAATATTTATATTTATTATTATATTTATTATTTATTATTATTATTTATATTTATTATTTGGCAATTTTTTAATTTTTTAATTGTTAATTATTTAATATATTTATCATATTATTATATTTATTACTTATTTTTGTATTTATATTTAATTATTTAATAATTTATTAGGGATACGTATTCTTTACTTTCGTGGGCGAATTTATTTGTGTCACATATTTTTTTTGTATGAATTTGCCTTAAAGATTTATATCTTTAGTGTCACCATTATGATGATCTTTTTGACCTAATATATATCTGCAAATGTTTTGTTGTGTCTTTTTATTTGCCTATCTTTCCCGTGCAAACTAGAAGTTGTTCCATGTAGATATAGAACACAAAAGGAAAAGTTTTTTCTTCACATAGGGAAGATGTGTTCAGTTAAATTTAATTTCGATTTTCATTGCGACTTACAAAAAAATGTTCATTTGGTAATGTAAACTAGAAGTTGTCATTGAAATTTTCCTCCTTCTAAGGTTAAAGTTAGATGATAGTTTTTTTAGTTAATGCTGATTTTTAAGCAAAACCGCGCGGAGCGTGGGAAACCCTAGTGCAACGCACGAAAGATATTTTTTTTAACTTTTTTTTCCTTTTTACCTTTTTTTTTTAAAAAAAAATACAGTTATTATATGATTTCTTTTGCCCGATATTTTAGTTAAAAAAATTTGTCATATATTTTTTTTAGTGCAAATTTGTTAAAAAAACTTACAAAAAGGTTAATTGGGTCACAAAAACTTGCAAATTTGTGTTTTATGAAACAGGAGCGAAGACATTAATGTTGTTATTATCCATATTATTGAGTTTTGATTGTGTATCTAAAAGCCTTGAATAAACTGTACTCCAATGCTTATTTTTCACTCACTAATAGGGCAGAACGACACTATTTTATTTTATTAGTCATATTTGTCATTGAACCATTCCTTTATGCAATCCCTTGAAAACCTTGTTTTCCTTACATTTCCATCATTTGTGCTTTATCAAATACTCCTATATACCTTTATACCATGTATATAATTTTTCATTGATCCATTAGTCATGCTTAGTTGGTTTGTGCCGTCATTGCTATTGATCTATTGTTCTACATCAACTTATTGCTAACGTGGTGATTGAGTTCCATCTTCAAATATGTGAGAAATAATTAATCATATGCAGTTGACCACATCCATCACTAAGAACTATTATATTCAACGAAGCGTAATTATCATCTGCCCACTTGTGACCAGTCAAGAGAGTTTTCTTAGCATTGAATCATTTCAAACCACATCCATCACTAAGGAGTATTTTTTTTTATCAAAACATCACAAAGGAGTATTGAATTCAACGAAGTGTAATTTTCATCACCTGTGACCAGTCAAGAGATTTTTCTTCGATTTGAATATATCTTTGTCAAAATAATCAAATACTCTATTTTCTTTCTTTTTATTCCCATTATTCTACTTACACTATAGGTCTGCTTGGGTGAGAGCCAAATGAGAGAGGAAAGAATGAGAGGAAACAAAACAAGGAGGAAAGAAAAAACAGGGAAGAAAATATAATCTCCTCTCTTACTTGGATGAAGGAGGGAAAATAGGGAGGAAAGAAAATTGGTTTATATCAGAATGACTAAAATACCCTCATTTTAAACACTTTTGTAAGAAAACTATATATTTTAACAAAGAGAGTTATTTTCCTAGTAAGTCAACAAGTGGAACATCTCTTGATGAGATTAAATTAAGTTGATTAAAGGGAATAAATATAATAATTTATTATTCAATTCAAATATAATTTTATTATAAAGACAGAGAAAAAAAATACTTGACATTGTCTATTATATCCTTTCAAATGTTTGCAATTGCCCTTGAAAGTTCCAAGCATCAAGCACTTGATGATTCTAAGAATAAATGATGCATCCTTCATAATTGGATGACGTAATATAAATGAAATAAAAGAAAGTTATATCATGACAATATTTCACTAATAATGGAACAAGTGAATATATCACTACACTAGGATTATTATGTAAATTTCATCTCAAGTGAGATATAAAATTATTGACGCATATTATTTGTATATTGTTAGACTACTAATTTTGGAATAATATTTGTATCCAGCACAAAATGGTATGTCACATCATAGTCTGCATGGTTTTTGTGAAAAATTATATTTCACATAAATATTGGTAGCATACTAACTTTATTTTTCTATATTTTGGACTTATGTTTCATGAATTAAACATATATATTTTGAAACATCTATATTATTGCAACTTCATTTTTTATTCCTTTTTTTGGCCAATGTTGTTAATGTCTAATTCTCATCATATATTATATGTTAGACCCTCATTTTATCCTCATTTTATCACGTGATCTCATTATCAAAATTCTTGTTGGCAACTTTATTTTTTTTCTTTCGATTCCATGTGACATAACTTTTTGTGATCTCCTTATTTTTCAAGTACATGTACCTTATTTATTTGAGGTTTTTCAATTAGTTATACCTTTGACACCCACTCTAGTGGATCATCTATTTCCTCAATATAGTCATTTTAGGGTTAAAGTGCAAAAAAAAAAATGACCATGTAATTGTCACGAAGGTGCAAAAATGACATGTAAAATTTTTTGGAGCAAAACTACTCATCGAATTTCAAAACTGGGGAAAAAATGCCAAACACAGTTAGTTTTGTTAACTTTTTTACGTATCATCTTTTGCCAATTCATCTCTCACTAAAATATGTGACAAACTTATATATTTATTTGCCCTTATGTGATGATGATGCGACAGAAGATGATGAGTGAAAATGTCAAGAAAAATAACTGTGATATCATGCTCCAGACATGTCACATTTGTTGGAGCATTTTCTGATGATATAGCATGAGATTTAATTATTCTCATTTAGGTCAGAATTATTTGACAAGAATTTGTAATATTTCTTGAATGTAAAATCTGATTAAGTTTGGTTCATACTACTATATTTGAGGATAATAGGACATTCAATATATTATGTCTTTTAAGCATTTTTTGCAAGCCTATAATAATTTGATTTAATCAACAAATATTTATTTGTGGTTAAACACAATAAAACCTAATAGTAACAACCTTTGCGTATGATTTGCAAGATAATTAGACATTTCCGTTATAATAGTTTTTTTTTGGCCAATATTCAATAATGAAAGTACAATACAAGAAAATTTTGTAGCAATACAACATACTAAATGAAAATAGGAAAGTTATAGCAAGATTGAAAATAAAAGTGCAAGGATAATATCAAATAAGGAATGAATAAATAACTATATTTTAAGATACAACTGGTTTTGTTCAGCCATTTCCATTGATAAATAAGGGTATAATTGTAAATTTGTTATTACCTCCCAAATCAATCAAAATATCATTAAAAACAGATTTAATCCCCTCCATTTTATACAAACCAAACAAGGGAATATAAAAGCTTCTTCCCCTCCCCCCAAACCAAACAAGGCCTCAAATTCATAACATCCAAAATATTGGCTAGTAATAATTTTTAACTTGACAATAACAACTTATTGAGGTATACAAATCCACATTATGAGACTTATTACTAAGGGTGGTATTATATTTGAGACTTATTACCAAGGGTGGAACTTAAGATTAATTTAGTGATTGAGGCCTCATCTAAATAAAATTCTTTACACAACTTTTATAAATTGATTCATAAAAATTGAAACCTAGGTTTTTCTCAAACTTAGATTTGAGTCAAAACTTAGGTTTTGAAATCAAGACAAATAAAAATTAACTTAAATTTTTTTTTTAAATTTTTTTCTATTAAAACCTAGGTTTCATTTTAGTCAACAAACACACACAACTCTTTCATAATAACTTTTTTTTAACTCAAAACCTAAGTTTGTGGCCAAAATCCTAGATTTTCGCTAAAAACTATTTTTTTTCAACTTTTTTAGAAATTACTTTTCATAAGGGAAAATCCCAAATAAATCTCTACCAATACCTAAAAGGACAACTGAGAAACCTAAATTTTCAAAAGGACTATGAAAGAACTAGCACCTACTTATCATTTTAAAATTTTGCGAAAAGACAAAATTGTCCACATCCTAAAACATAAATTACTACCACACCCTAACACCTACCCTCTTCTCGCAATTTGTGTTTTAAATGGGGGGTAATTATGTCTTTTCGCAAAATTTTAAAATGACAGGTAGATACTGGTTCCTTCATAGTCTTTTGGAAGTTTAGGTTACTCAATTGTCCTTTTGAGTATTGATAGACATTTATTTGAGATTTTCACTTTTCAAATCCCCACCTTGAAAAGAGTTTTTTTAGCCTTTTTTCCCTAGAAACTAAAAAAAATGCTACTGTAAGCTAAGCTATATCCTAACATAGCTACAAATGTTTTTGGCGGGTTTACAAAATGAAGGCCCTACTTCTCCCGCCCATTAAATTGAACACTGAACTAAACAGACCATAACTGAAGAAGCCGAACAAACTTCATGGAATCTCAAGCCATTGACGAACCCTTACCTATGGAAGTTGAAGAAGAAGAGCACGTTCCTCTCAAAGAGCCTCCCAAAATTCACCGCCTCGATCTCTCCGTCGTCAACCGAATTGCCGCCGGCGAAGTCATCCAGCGCCCTGTCTCCGCCGTCAAGGAGCTCATCGAGAACAGCATCGACGCCAACTCTTCCAGCATCAGCGTCGCCATCAAAGACGGCGGCCTTAAGCTCATCCAAGTCTCCGATGACGGCCACGGAATTCGAGTCCGTTGCTCAATCCCTCGCTTAGCGTTGAATTACCAATTTCTGCTTCGTTTCTTAGTGAGATAGATGTTCGCTTTGGTTTTTGAATTAGTTTTTTGTGACTGTTTTTGCAATGTGTTTCTGTGTATGACGGTCATGGATTCTAATCATTTGTTTGGCTCCTTTTTTTTTTTGTTGATAATATCTTTAGCTCCTTTTCTTTTCAGAATGTGGTTTTCAGATAATTAAACTCTTTGCACTAGTCTCTCTGTTCCTAAATCAAAGAGTTAGTTGACTTTTTTTTTTTGAGAAATTAATGAAGCGAAATGAGCCATTGAATCCTAACATATGTTTTATATTATTAGATCATATTATGTTAGCTTATAAATCAAATAAACTAGTTTGGAGAAAAAATTTAGGAAAATCACTTTCTAAGTAACCTATTTGGCTTTTAAGATTCCCCAAAAAGTTAACTAGAACTTATATTTAAGAACAGAGGGAGTAGTAAATGTGATTGATATACAACGGATAGATATACATTGCCTTTCTTATGAAAAACTTTTTGTATGATTAATTTTGAAATGTGCTTCTTTAGCATGAGGACTTGGGCATATTGTGTTACAGAATCATATTGTGAGAGGCATGCAACATTGAAATTGTATGCATTTGGGGTAATGAAACTCTTTGAATTAGCAATTTCTGCTCAGTTTCTATGCCTAGAAAGGAATGCATATATTTTCAATAATGTAAATATTCTTATTATACCGACAGACGCTCTCTTTCTTTTGAATTAGTTTTATGTCATTTCTTCTGCAATCTTTTTTTTTAGTATGATACCCTGATAATGGTATGACGACCATGGATTCGAGTTGGTTGTTTAACCCCTTTTCTTTTCTTTTTTTGATTTTCGGAGAATCGAACTCTTTGAATTAGCAATCTCTGCTTGGTTACTATGCCTGGGAGTATGTATATATATTGTTTTTAAACTTAACTGTCCTTGGTATGCTGATAGATATTTCCCCTGCTTTGATTAAGTTTGAAGTGCTCAATTTTGCAATGTGTTCCTCTGTAGCATGAGGACCTGAGCATATTGTGTGAGAGGCACACAACATCAAAGTTGTCTGCATTTGAAGATTTATGGTCCATCAAGTCGATGGGATTTAGGGGAGAGGCTCTGGCAAGCATGACATATGTTGGGCATGTCACCGTCACTACCATAACCAAAGGGCAGTTGCATGGTTTCAGGTGAACAAAAGTTTAATATATAGATATAAATAATACCAATGTGGAAAAATCCTTAGTATTATGTCTTGCACTGGTTTGTGATTTGAAAACATTAAGGGTTTTTGCTGCCATAACCAATCTTTTATGATATTAATATCTTCTCTGCTTTGATGATCCAACTGAAGTGTACAAATTTTTGTTGACTTGTGCTGAATTTTCGGTTCAGGGTATCATATAGGGATGGCGTAATGGAGCATGAACCTAAGGCTTGTGCTGCTGTAAAAGGAACCCAGATAATGGTATGAATAAGTCTTTTTGCTTTTCTGGCTTCAAAGGAAAACAAGTTTTTTTTTTGCTTAAATAGTGCACAGTTCTCTTTTTTCCGCAGAATCATTTATATAATTTAACCGATGACATTTCTGAACAGAAATAAAATTTTGAAAACAAAGCTCAATATGATTAAACATCTAAAATTCTGTGTTTTTTTGTGTATAGAAATAGTTTTTTTCTCATTGTAATACTGCTGCATAATATATGTGTATGCGAGTGTATATATTTATATTTTGCTATTTGAGTTTTTATTTAGTTTTCTTTTTATCTAGATTTTTAACTCATTTTTGGGCTGGAATTGTTTTTTCAAAAATGAAAGGAGAGTTTAGTCATTGTTAGAGTGATCACTGCAAAATAAAAACATCTATATGCCATGACATTTAATGAGGGTGGGGCCCATGTGTAAAATAATTTCTGTTTCCTCTGTAACAGAGAGATTATCTTTGCCCTATTTTGGTTTACCATGCATAGTTTTGCGCTCGAATTTATCTGGGTTATGGGTGCCCTTTTTGAAATTTACGATGGCTATTTTTGCACCTTTACCCATTACAATATATTGTATTACTTCATAATATCACCTTAGTTAAGTATGCCATATGGGTTCCTTCAAGATTTTATTGTATGGAGGAATTTGGAAGGTAATTCAGATCAAATTAGTCATTTCGCTTGTTTATATTTTTTGTCAACAATGCCTATGAATGATGATACATCTTCATTCTGCGGTTGAAAAATGTCATATAAGAGAAGAAGATCTGCAATTTGGTCTGAGGCTTTCCTTGCCTTCTGGAAATGCACCCATTTCTTTGTCATTCTTCATTTGCTAATTGTTAATCTTACACATTATTGGCTTTATTGTTCTCCATGTAACTAAATTTTCTTGAGAATGTATTCTCTGAATATGCAATTAGACTTACCTTTCTGTGAGTTGAAATTGTTGTCATTTTGTGTTAAGGTTGAGAACTTATTCTATAATATGGCTGCAAGGAGGAAGACATTACAAAATTCTGCTGATGACTATCCAAAGATTGTAGACTTGATCAGCCGTTTTGCCATCCATCACATAAATGTTGGTTTTTCTTGCAGAAAGGTTGGTGTCTTGAGTGGTAAACCTGCTCTTCGTATTGTTTGATCGCATAGTATGTTCTTGAAATCGATATTCATTTATAACTTGACTCTTGTTGCATTCAGCATGGAGCTATGAGAGCTGATGTTCACACTGTTGCTACATCATCAAAGCTTGATGCCATTGGATCTGTTTATGGTGTTTCAGTTGCTCGCAATTTGATGGAAATTGAATCTTCTAGTGATGACCCGTCTAGTTCATCTTATGAGATGCACGGTTTCATCTCTAATGCAGATTATGCTGCCAAGAAGATCACAATGGTTCTTTTCATCAATGGTATGTCTTGTGTGTGTGAGATTAATATGCAATATATATTTAGCTTGCTCAGTGTCTTTTGCTCTTAGGAAGACATTTAAATATTGCAGAAATTCATGGGAAAGACAGCAGTCTAATCCCAACAAAATATAATGATCAGCCTAAAAACTAGCAGTAAAATATTTGAAAGCTCCTTTTATGTAGGACTTCTATTTTAACAAATGTTTTACACGTTATTAAAATTCATGACAGGATGCGTGAATGCCCCTCACCATTTGTAATTGTTGTTGCTGAAACCCCATGTTTATAGAGCCTGTCTCTTTCCTTCTGTTCTCTTTCTTCCTTTTTTTTGGGGGGGGGGGGTCTTAAATCAAACATGTTAATTTCACAACATACAAGACTTTCTTAGATTCTTTATCTGCTTGTATTTCCTTGACAAGTTATAATGGTTTTGGGATGCTGGACAATATCATGACATTGTGCTGATCCTCTGGTGTTATAATTTTTTTCTCTTGCATGCTTTTTTCATAGCACTGTCAAAGAAGTGTATTTGATTGAAAAATAAAAAATTATTCCATGCTTTGCAAGGATATCTCATCATTTACATTGGAAATCTATTTTCTTTTATCTTCAGCTTCAATTACAGGCTCTCATGAAAATTTTCATGTTGCTCAGATCGATTGGTTGAGTGTTCTGCATTGAAGAGGGCAATTGAAGTTGTATATTCGGCGACATTGCCCAAAGCTTCTAAACCCTTCGTATACATGACAATTGTTGTACCTCCTGAGAATGTTGATGTAAATGTGCATCCAACAAAGAGAGAGGTAAATAGCATAGACCTAATTTAAATTTGCATGTCAGTATCTCTTTATAGATTTTATTCCGACCATAATTAATCTTTGATTTGGATAGAAAATGTTAAAATTTGTGTTTTTTTTTTCAATGAATGTTTTGATATTTTATGAGTGCTTGTGAGGCCTACTTCTATAGGCCTAAGCAAAGCACAAGTTTCCAAGAAAGTTGCTAGTACTAAAAGGGATGTACAATAACAAAACCTTAAGATTCTTTTTAATTGCTTACCTTCATGAGTGTTAGCTCTAAATTTGGCCTTAGGTTGTTTCCAGCTATGATTGACTGCTTCTTACTTGTGCCGGTGATTGGTCATCAAAAGGTAGACACTATAATCTGAGTTTGATTCTCTATCATTGGGAGATTTAGCCCGATCAGCATTTAGAAACACCCAGCTCTATGCATGTGTTGGTATTTTTCTTGGGATGCAACCTTTTTCTTAATGTCGTTTTTTAAGATCAGAGATTTCGATTTATTGCTTCTACATGTGATTCAGTAGGGTAATTCATGAACTAGATTGAGATACTCAATGCAAAGCTAGTGTCAGGTTGAGTATGGAAAAATGTATTAATTTTCTCACTAATCTTGATGCATCACTTTATCAGATTAACCAGAATCTACCGTCATTATTTTTATTCAAGGAATTCATCATACCAATTTCTATTTATAAGTTGATGGTGTATTTTCTTCACACATAACAATTCTTTGCTGGACTGAGCTACTTTCCAATTGAAAATTATTTTAATGCTTCTAAGCATTTAATCTCATACTATTTAGGGTTTCAATGGGCGCATGATAATGGTATTCCTGAACCCATTACTGGTGTGTGTTTTGTACTTCTGTGTAGTAAAGACTACGAGGATTGACTCAGCAATCCTGATTGAGCAATTTTTTCTTTTGGTAATACCTATCCATAGGAAGGTACCTATGAATGGTAATTACAAGCTTCAAAATTGCTTCTTTGTGCTCTTTGTCAAATTTAGAAACTTAAGATTTAGAAGAAACAAAAAAAAAGGATTATGCTCCAATAAGTGGATGATTGTATTTGTTTGTTCTTTCTTGTTAAAGGAATTATTTTTTGGGCATACAGGTAAGCCTTTTAAACCAGGAAGTTATCATTGAGAAGATACAAACATTGGTTGAATCAAGGTTGAGAAGCTCAAACGATGCTCGGGCATTTCAAGAAGAGGTATGTCTTAGGGCACACTCCAGATTTCAATCACTTCTTAGAATGTCAGTAATATCTGCTTCTTTTGTGCATGATGAGTGGTAATTGCTTCTTTGAGCTGTGGGGAAATAGATTCTTGCAAATATCAATGCCTGTTACCGTTTTGTTGTGATGTGTTTTCAGTAATGTTTTGAGCAGCATGGTTATTTGTGCTTGAACTCTACTAAACTTATAGCTAGTCCCAAGCCCAGGTAAAGGAGAGGGGTTGTGTTAGACCCAAACAACAACAGTAAACCCTGTCAAATCTCATGAATATGAATCAATGACAATGGCGTTGTACAATCCATATAGCTGACTCCACTTAGTTGGATAAAACTTTGTTGTTGGTTGTTGGTTATTGGTTTCCTGTACTTACTGGGAATGACAACTTAATAATTTGCTAGAGATTAATTCATGTTAAAATGTTCAAGTACTGCTAATTTGTTATTCCTTTTTCATCGTTTTAAATTTACGTACAAAGTGGCTTGATAATTTTGTGGAGCATTCTCTCCACCAATGCTCGTTTGTTAAAAGGATTCTCATAAGAGTGTAGGATCAATTGCAGTTCATGCTATTCGGTCTTGCTTTATTCAACATAATATTTGGGGCTACTTTCTGCTTCTTTTTTTTAAAAGTGAAGCTTGAAGTTTGGTAAAAGGATTCATATAAAGAGTGTAAGATCAATTGCTGCTCATTCTATTTGGTTTTGCTTTACTGCACAAAATGATCTGCGGCTAATTTATGTTTCTTTTATTTTAGATGTGAAGCTTGAAGTTTTGAAATTTTTAAATTTTAATAATTTTGACCAGGATCTGTAACTTAGATTCTGCATCATTTTTTAAGACTTAAACTTTAATAATATAATTTTTTGTTGCTAAAAGTTTCCTTCCAATTCCGAAATTGTGTGAGGTTGTTTTTATTTATTTTATAGCTTCCATAACTCTGCCTATATTGAACTTCATGTCTATCTTATGTTATAGCCGGTCCCAAGCCTTAGTAACGGAGGAGGGCTGTGTTAGGCCTTGAACAACTAACATAAAAATATTTGTCAAATCTTATGAACAGGGACATACAGAGATATTGTGTTAATGTTAGGTTGTTACTTGTAAGTAATGTGTGGTATTGCTCGAGTACCGTAACAAAGCAAGAGCCACTGCCTAGCTCGAATGCAATGCAAAGAAAGCAAGAGGATAAAAAATGTTAATAAAAGAGGATAAAAAATGCATATTTCAGATTTAAGGGACTAAAACCTAACCTAACGCAAACATAAAAAAATACTCATCACATTAAAATGAAGCAATTGAAGTTTCTAATTGCAGTTCTTAATGAGCTTTATGGATGAAACATATAAATAGTCTCTTGAGGTATTTTCACCCTTAATACCTCTTTCAGCCAAAAGTATACTTCATCCGAATGCTTTTTCAATCTTATTAAAACTTTCTCGAGGAATTTTAATCCTTAATACCTCTTTTCAGCCCTAAAGAATAACTTAGAATCTGTCTATCATTTTTCTCTAATTTGCATAGTTTTCCTGAATTTTCAGGTAAACTTTCCATAATTACTCTAATACCCTAAACTTAAAAGGGTTGGCTTGTGTCAACGGTAAGCTCGCTTGCTGCGGAGTCTGAATTTATAGGTTTGATTCAGCCTCTTTGCAAAAACAGGGGTAAGGTTGCCTAATATATTTCATTCCCCAGCATCCTAACAAAGTAGAAACTAGAACTGGGTTGACCCTTTTTTACTCTAATACCTTAAATTTTAGTGACATAACCTACTACTCATGCAATTATCCTTAGATCTCGATTTTTTGAAATACTTATTATAAACCTTTTGAAGTTCCTAGATCACTTTTCAATTATGGAGACTACCATGCAACTTCTTAGTATCCAGAACACTTTTCATTTTGTTTTCCGACTTGGCCCTTTCTTCCTCTACATATGAGTTCCTATTCCGTTTTACTTTGTCCTTCAAAACATTTCTATCCTTTCAGGTCAATTTCAGGACTCCTCGTCTCTTCGTAGCCTGTTTTACCCTATCAGTGCTGTTTATACAGACATACACATAAGAGAGAAATAGATGGATAGAGAGAAACAGATAGCTTAGCCATGCAATTCATTCACAATATAATCTGCCCATGCAATAGTGTAAATTTATCTACATATGTGCTTAGGGACATGAATAGCTTATACCTCCATGACTACTTGTTCTGTTTCACTATCTAACTACTTGACCAATTATTCTATTCTTATTACATATCAGTGTAACTCATGAAATTTAATTTTTATTCTCTCTTGTAACAGACAGCAAGACCATCCCCATCTTGTTATGTGAAACCATGCGAGGAGGCCAACTTGAGCCCTGTGGTGTTAGGTATTACAGAATTGTTTTTCCTTATCTTGCATATTTTTTGTTGGGTTAAATATCATTATAGCCGATGAACTATTGGCATAAGTATCATTTGGCGTAACTACTAATTAAAGTTATCTTGTGTGCCGACCTAATTTTAAAGCAATCATTTGGCCAATATTGTCAAATGTGAGCAAATCGCCGTTAGTCCCTTGCCAGGCGGTGACATGTCATCATTCCAAGTGGCAACACATTGCTCCTTTTTCCTTCAGTCCAACATGGGCTCAACATTCATCATATATAGACCACGAGATTGAGGTAGATCTGTGAGTTCTTCCTTTTCTTTCTCAATTCCTATTTTGGGTTCAGACTACATAATGATAAAATGGGGTTCACATGCTCACCCTCATCATGAAGAAGCCTCATCTTTATCTTCCATTTGAATCTCACTATGCAATCCCAACACCCTCTTTCATCCCCTTACCTCTGACCTCCTTAATGGCAAGAATATCGATGCAGCCGCTTGGTGGGCTGTCAACGATTCCACCTTTGCCTTACCTCTGCCTCTCGTTAACCAAATCCTAGTCCCTTTCCTTCAAGTACAATAGTAATACATCCCTAGAGAAACTCAATATCATCACCAACTCATAACCACATTCACTTCATCTCCTTCCTCTATGATTTCCCTAATCTTCCATTGAAAATTCCTCTACACGTTATTTCAACAATGACATTTTCTCTTGGAGACAAGCCTTAATTTCACCAGTGATTCTCACAACGATGTCATGGTAACCAAATATGGATCTCTCAAAATCTTTCAACAGTGGTTCCCTGCTTTATTGATTTCAAGTGTTTAGAATTTGTACAGGATCATGAAGACACAATTAATGTGTTGGTTCTGTCTGGTGACAAGGTTGTTAATATTTGTCTTGTGGATAAGATCAAGAACAATTAATGTTAGTGGAAACCATAGAGAAGCACAAATCAGCTGTCAATCTACTAGCTTTGAGTACAAATGTTCTTTGTTTACCTTAGAAAAGGACAAAAAAGAAAGAACCATTCCATATGTTAAAAAAAGAACAATTTGTGATTGTCCTTGTTTAGTCCATTTGTGCTCGGTTAATAATGTGGACTAGTGATGTGTGCACATGTGGCATTGACTTAACAGCCATTTGGATGCATCTCATGCTATTGGCCTTTCTACTCCATTTTTAAAGTTTAGTTGGCATACAAGAACTAATTAATACTTGTTCATGATGATACTTAGCCAATATTTCATCGGCCAAAATGATATCTAATCCTTTTTGCATTTTAGCCCCTTAATATTTTTCATTAATATATAATATTTCTTATTAATTACAGGTTCAAAATCACAGAAAATTCCAGTACAGAAAATGGTTAGAACAGATTCAACGTATCCTTATGGAAGATTGCATGCTTACATGGAAACACAATCAAGTGGACATCTTGATAAGAGTCCTAGCTTGACTGAAGTGAGGTGATTTTTGTTTGCTTCCTGTACATTGTTCTGCTCATCAAGATAATATAAACCTATCAAATTAATTTATTTTTGATAAAATTAATGAAGCCATTTTTTCTGTGTTTAAAACCTTGTGTACTTATTGGGTTTTATTTGTCATAAGAAACAACTTCGTCTAATATTCTGATCTTATTAGCTCCTTTATTCACTCAAATGTGTTGAATGCTAATTTTTTAATTAATGACGTGTACATTCACCTCCCACCATCAGTAGGCTGGGCACCTTACAATCTGAAATTTTTCTCTGCATCTAGCCTACATGTTCAAATGACTACATCTATTGGTGTTTATCTTGGAAAAAAGAACTTCATTTGGTACTACAGTAGGGCCTATTTACCTAATTTGATTTGATAAGAGATGTTAGTTAAGTTAGTTAATGTGATATGTTATCCTAAAGCACGCTAATAATCTTCTTTAATTCCCTTGCTCCCTCTTTCTTGATTTTTACTGAGGAGGATCGATAAGGTTTATTTAGAACAAAACTTGAAAAAAATTAAAAATTAGAAATAGGTATTAATTTTAGTATTAAAATCAACTCCCTAATACCCCCTACATTTAAAACCAGAAGGAGTATTTCACCAGTTGAAATAAGAATACTATGTGTTGGCATTTAGTATGAATAAAAGTTTACTTAGTGTTAATTATGAGAATACTCAAGACAAAGACTCTTGGTGAAGTGAGGCGAGCACGATGAAGTGTAAGTTTTCAGATTATTGAGAGTTTGGGTTCTCATTGAATAAATGGATAAGGCCTTACATAAATTTGGATTTAGGAAGTCAAAATAAATTATACCGTTCATAAATTGGCAACAGCAATGTTAACTAGTGAAGAAACTTAAGTGGAAAGATATGAGGGGGTACAAATTAGAAAGTCATTAAAAAAATTTTAATATTCAAGGGCGCACCCTCTAGCTGGTTTGCATATGTTGAAATATCCCCACCTTAGTAACTAGTTATTTGAATTTAATTTTGTGTGTGTGTGTGTGTGTGTGTGTATTTATCCCGTGTTAAGTTGTCAACTACTTTGAGTTTGACAATGGACCAATACTGCTCTAGGTTTTGACTTTTTTTTTTTCCTTTTTCCTTTTATATTCCCTTACCCAGCACCATTGAGCCGGCTTTGCTCAATGGTAAGCTCAATGATATTGAGTCGATTTGGCTCAATGGTAAGCTGGCTTGCCCTAGGGTCTGAGGTCGCGGGTTCGAATCACCCTCTTTGCATAGCAGGGGTAAGGATGCCTAATATATTTCCTTCCCCAGCACCTTCACCAAGTGAGGACTAAAACTGGGTTGATCCTTTTATATAGCGGTGACCAATGACAATTTGGTGTGGCTGTGATGCATACACTTATAGTGACTATGTTATGAAAAGGAATTCTCATGGTTCCTTGTACACTAATTCTGTGTTGCCTGAGAAGTCTTTTTTTACTAGGTCTAATCACAAATGCCTTTTGCAGTGGCCTTAGACTATGTTTCTGCATTGTTAACAAAGAAAACTCTGTTTCCTCATTGACCTTGGTTTATTTGAGTGTGTTGTGTGGTTTTGGTGCCTCATGTAGGTTTTATGAGGTTATTATGCATGAATGTGCAGTAAAATTATGTAAACCTTCAATCACCAGCTGAGCACCTAATATGATTTGTCATTGATTCAAGTTCATAAGATTCAGCACGATAGAGTTTATGTTAGTTATTAAGTCACAGGATTCTATCACAGACTTACCTAAAGACTACATGATTCTAGCATCCAAATAAAGCATACAAACTAATCATAAAATTTCGAAAGGATCAAAGAAAATTGGTATAGTTGAATCAAAACTCACCACATATGTTAGATTTGATGGCAGCTTTCTAGTGAGAGAGGACCTAATTAATGACCTAAGTTAATTCATGAACACTTGGAAAAACAACAACATAGTCTTAGTCCACTAAGTGTGGTCAGCTACATGGAATACTTTGTTCTTAAATAAATGAGTTGCTGTGTTTATCAAAAAAAAATAAATAAAGAGTTGCTGTATCCCTTGTCAGGTCCTCAGTTAGACAAAGAAGGCGGCCAAATGATTGTTCAGTGAACATCAGTGCTCATGAGCTTCTTGATGAGATTAATAGCAATTGTCACTCTGGTATTAATCTTTCACGACTCTGTCTCTGATGATTTATTCTCACAAGGTTCACTGATTTGATAAACATTTTTTCAAGGTTTGCTTGATGTTGCAAGGCATTGCACGTATATTGGAATGGTAGATGATGTTTTTGCATTGGTTCAACATAACACTCATCTCTATCTAGCGAATGTAGTAAACCTGAGGTAGATATTTTGCTGTTTCTGGTTTATGCTAAGATGTCAACAATGGCACACGTTCTACAATTACTTTTTTTTTTGGTTTCTAACTGTTAGTTAATACATTTTCAGCAAAGAGCTTATGTATCAGCAAGTTTTGAGTCGGCTTGAACATTTCAATGCTATACAACTAAGTGATCCAGCCCCCTTGAAAGACCTGATTATGCTGGCACTGCAAGAAGATGATTTAGATTCAGAATCCACTGAGAATGATGAGTTGAAAATAAAAATTGCCGAAGTAACTGCCCTGCTTTCAATTAAGCTTATATGATGAATGTTAGAAATTGCTTCTGTTATATCATTACGAGCATATTGGTTAATTTGTTGGGCAAAGCTATTTTTAGCAAGAATCTATTCCCTTTCCTCTGTCCCCTCCTGCATCTTTGAAGAAGGTGCACCCTTTTTTCTGAAAACTTGAAATAGAAATTCTTCACAAAACAATGTATGCTTGAGTATTGAAAAATAAAACTGTTTTGTTCTGTGTTTTGTTCTTTTTCAATGAATATAGTTTTTTGTTTATTGATGGGAAGATAATATAGAAAGACAGAAGTAGAGATCAAGCCACAGTAATTTTTTCTTGAAATTGTAGCACATGTTGCAGAAAACAGACGATGAGGTCTGCGGTATTTCAGAGTGCTCGTATTATCTTGATCTAAATTTTGTTGAAAACGAAATGATTAGATATGTAAGGGAGGAAAAGAGACAATCTCCTAATCAATTTCAAACCAGTGGCATCAATCAATGTGGAACTAGATCCACTATTGGTTGATGTGTCTATTTGGTCGATGTACTCCATATATTTTCCCATATTCTGAATGAAGCCATTTTGCCATTTTAAGATTTCACTCTCAAGTCTTTCTCAAGAAATGGGTGACTGGATATCTACTTTTGTCAACATAATTTGTTTAAATGTTGTAATCCAGTAGTTCTATAAGCTTTAGATTCAATCTTCATTTGTTTGGTTTCCCAACCTAAGGTAACTCCAACTGAAATCATCAAAATTGTTTTGCTTCTTTATTTTTTATGAATACTCAACTGTAAACTTTCTAACATATATGAAATTATTGATATGACTTGCCAAAAATAAGTTAGAATCCTAGAAAATTGTTCAAATGTTGCTGTTCAGTTCCTGTACTATTGAATCTTGTCTTGCGAGTATATGTGCTTTTTAGATGTAACTTTTCTTTCTCGTTTCACCGAATTTTCTTGGTTAATCTTTATTTAGAGCTATGGTCTAATTCATGAAATCTTAGTTTGTGCATCACTGTTAGATTATTGTATTGTAATTATCTATGTTTAAATGTCTCATAAATTGCTGTTTTATGACTTTGTTTCTCATACTTTTAGCATGCATTTCTTTTACTGTTTTTCCAGATGAACACAGATCTGCTGAAACAGAAAGCTGGCATATTGGAGTATCATTTCTGCATTCATATTGACAAACATGGAAATTTATCTAAACTTCCTGTGATACTTGATCAATATACTCCTGATATGGATCGCATTCCGGAATTTGTGCTAAGTTTGGGAAACGATGTTAGTGATGCTTTTATGCTTTCCATGCTCTTCTCATCTTTTTTTTTCCTAATCTTTGATTTCTATTGTGATTTGTATGACTGGCTCCTCAGAAATGGAATGTTGATAAAACCCTTAACACCCGTTTAGGGCATGGTGCAGACAGGTGTTTTGTAACATGACTTTGAACTGTCTGATTCATAAATCAATCAACATTGACAGCTATACAGTTTTGTCTCAGTTTAGTTAATAAACTAAAGATGAAAATCACTTAGGCTACTTATAGGGCCTGTTTGGTACAAGAGGAGGGGAGGAAAAATGGATAGAGGGAAATTTCGGGACTTGAATTTACAAATAATTGAGAAATGAAATTAAAAGTTCTAAATCGATATTTATTGCTCTTTTATTTTATATCTTATTTTGCTTAAAATTTTACAACCCTACTTCAATTTTTAAAAATATGGTTCACTTAGATTTCCCTTTCCCTCCCTTCCCCTCCAAATATCCTGTACCTAATAGACCCATAGGCTTTACTCACATAAACATCTCTTTCCGATTTTTCTTCCTCCCCCCCTCGGCCCACTATTTTGTTTTTATAGTATGGATTTTGAGGACCTAGTTCTTGGATAGAGGGAAGTAATGAATGTGCTCATACAAGTCCTTGTGGGAACCATCAATGATGGGAAATAGGAAGGATTAAAGTCAAGCTTATGTTGGCCCAAGGTTATAGACTGGGCCATGACCATCTGAGCCATAACTTGTGATGATATGCACGTTGGCCGTAAAATAACCATGATTGGTTGATATGGGCGAAGGGGCAAAACTAGCCACCGTAATTTTCCAAATGGACAACTTTGGCAACCGTAAATTGGATGGTGCAAAACCGGACATTATAAAATAAATGGGACAAATTTAGTCACGCCGTTAAGTTGAAGCTAACAGACGTGTGTGTTGGCGTAGGGCCACCTTCATTAACCTCTAACTTCAACTTAACGGCGTGGCTAAATTTGTCCAATTTTGCTTTATTATGTCCGGTTTTGCACCATCCAATTTACGGGTGCCAAAGTTGTCCATTTGGAAAATTACGGTGGCTAGTTTTGCCCCTTCACCCTGCTTGATATTGCTCTTTTTTGTATGCTTTCCTTTTTTGAATTACTGTAGAATGTAATATTCTTTTGTTGATGAGCAGGTTGATTGGGATGTTGAAAAGAATTGCTTGCAAACAATTGCAGCCTGTCTAGGAAATTTCTATGCAATGCACCCACCCATGTTGCCCAACCCCACTGGGGATGGATTGCGGTTTTACAAGAAGAGAAAATCAAGTTATGCTGAACCAAACTCTTGCAACACTAATGGTATGAATTGTAATTGTGTTCAAAATATTTTTACTTTTGAGATTGATTGAAAATTCCTCAAGCTAGTTGACATCGATGCTTCTTTATTTGTATCATTTTTTATTTTTAATTAGCTAGTACTATCAATATTTGGGGGGGAGGGGGGAGGGGGGGAGTTCTGATAAAAAAAATATGGGGAGGAAAACAGGGGAAGAAAATACTAGGAAGGAAAACTTCCAAAACTTGTAAAAAAAATCACTATGTTTGGGAGTTTTCCCTCATAGTATTTTTCCTCTTTCATTTTCTTCCCTCATAGGCTTAATAGAAAGGTGTTGAAGCAAAGAGTAAAGACTTAAATGTGGTTTTATTGACTTGGACAAAGCTTATGATTTCGTGCTAAGAGAATTACTTTGGAAAGTTTTGGATACGATAGGTGTGCATGGTGTATAAATCAATGCCTTTCAAGATCTGTATGAGAAGGAAATGATTAATCTCGAAATTCTGGAGGGGAATCAAAGGACTTCCAGATGAAAATTGGATACATCAGGGTTCATTTTCTGGGTCACATTTGCTCTACATAGTTGTAGACTTCTAATTGAGCATATCAAAGAAGAAATCGTTCGTTAAGTTCATGCTTTTCTTGGATGGTATGTTCTTTTGGCTGAGTCAAGAGAGAATTGACTCTCAATCTGGGTTTCTCGGTAATTGACCAGGATTATTAATTTTTTTTGGGCTTTGATAGAGCCCCATACATGTATGGATGGTTCTATTTCTTGAATTGGAGAACTTAAGAAACTAAGTTGGGGTTATGTGTGCCTTTGGGAGTGACTCACAACATAATTAGAATATACTCCCTTCGTTCTCAAATATAAGATCACTTTAGCTAATTTGGAGAGATTAAGAAAGACATTTGAACTACATGATCTTCTTAAAATACCCCTCACTTAATAATAGTGGATTCTTCTCTTGCCGAACCAATGACGGCTGTGACGAATCAGTGATTCCTCTCGTGGGCCTTGCAACGTGGCTTCTTTTTCTTATCTTGCTTCGCAACTTTAGGAGTTTAGCCTATCACCTTCCCTGCATGACAAGATTTCGTCGTCGGGGCTCGGATCTATACTAAGAAATCTTGGCGGAGAGATGGAGGAGGAACTAAACAGTGACGAATTATCAGCCTTTTGGAATTCATCGAGCTGAACACGAATGGAATCGATTCGATGGAGGCGATGGAGAATTTGAAGAAAGCGTTTGTGGTGTTTATGTTAACCAAAATAGAAAGATCTCGGTGAAGGAGCTTCAAGTGGTAAACTGGTGATGAAGAGTTTGGAAGACGAGTTAGCGGAGTGTAAAAGGATGATTCAAGGAGCTGATAGTGATGGAGGTGGTTTGATTGATTTTGAGTTCATAGTGATGATGATGGGATCGAGGTATGATAATAGTGATAGAGTGAAGAGTGAGTGAGTGACTGAATGAGAATTAATTTGTCTACATGTAAAAGGATTAGGGGTAAATTGGGCAAAACTTGAGACAAAATAGAAAGTGATCTTATATTTAGGAACTAACCTAACTCCCCAAAGTGATATTATATTTAGGAATGTAGGGAGTATAACAACATGAAAACCTTATCTCAGTATGTGAAAAAAAATACTGTGCTATTTTTTTGTGATAGATGTTAGTGACATCTAGCCTCACCAGTCACTGCGTTATATATTCAGGGAGTGATGAGATATTGGAGAATGATGTTGATCATGAACTGCTATCTGAGGCAAAGCTTGCCTGGTCCCAGCGTGAATGGTCAATACAACATGTGCTGTTTCCATCTTTGAAACTCTTCTTCAAACCGCCTTCTTCTTTGGCTACGAATGGAACATTTGTTCAGGTAAATGTGTTTGTGTGTGTGTGTGTGTCTGTATTTTAAACCTTTAGTGCTTTTTGTATGATGATATCGTTGTATGGTTCATTGAAATCTCTTCCCTTTGATGATTACACTTACATACGGTGAAGTCCTTACTGCTTATCTTCTTATGTATTTCTGTCATTCCATAAGTGTTACTGAAAAAATTTACGAAAGAGTACATGAACTAATAATTAATCACTTTGGTCAATGGAATGGATTTTTGTTTTTTCAAAGTAACTTGAGTACCACCCATTAATTACTATAATAGAGTATAATGATGCCGTGTGATCCATGTAGCCGAACTCACATAGTTGGGATAAGACTTTGTTATTGTTATAGAAGTAACTTGAGTATAAAAAGTTATTGTTACCCCCCAACTTCTTAAAAAGAATTATTAAAATGATAAAATTGTTGAATAATGATTACAAAATATAAAGGCTTGATAGGCATTGCAACATAAGAATGAGAAGGGAATACCAGCTGAAACCTTGTAGAAGGGTTTTTGGGTTAGTTTCTTGCGAATTGTGAAATATGAGACCACATCATAATGACTAGCCTTTTTACATCTGCTTGAATTAACATAGCTGCTACTGAATATCTTTTACATAAATACTTTTTGCATCCCAGATGTATCAACTTAAGTGTTATTTTATACCCATCATAACTTAGCTGGTACTGACTATCTATTATATAAATCTTAGACCTTGAATGAGGCTTAGTAATCTAATTTTTAAATTTTCAATACTGTGTATATAAATATCTTTATAATCATTATCAGAATTCCATGATCAACGCTTCTATCAAGGAAAAAAGTGGTTTTCCATGAGCAAGACCCCGAGTGGTCAGGGTCTGTACCTCTGTTTCCTAATCAAATTAAGCTCTTGTATAAAATATAGTAGCCTGTGCTTACCCATATAGTAAACTAAATTAGTATGTCTTCTTTATTCCTTGTTAGAAATATGCCAGAAATTAATCTTAGACGATTTAGACCTTCACAAACTAGCTTAGGCAGTTAGGATGGAGTAGTTCTTCATGAGATTATAAATTGGTTGTTGTTTTAGAATTTGTGTGGAAACAAAAATGACTGAGTAGTCCGGTAGAAATTTCATTGCTATGATATCATGTTTATAATACAAAAGCTTACTAAAAAGATAATAAACTCCTCCTACAAGTTTAATATGATTCATTCATAACTTAATTTCCTAATACTATAATTGATAATTATGACTACAATTCTAATAATACAAAATAGGAAATACTAATATTAATTCTATAATACTAACACTCCCCTTCCATATCCAACTTGTTTACAAATCTTCATTCTTCAATCAAAACCTTTTTTTTTTTTCATGTACGTGGGGAATGACCGTCTCATCTTTACGTCCTTATACGTGGGGAATGACCATCCCACCGTTGCATTCTTGTATACGTATGGAATGATCATCCCATCGTAAACACTCATGCGTGGGGAATGACCCTCCCATCGTTATATCCTTAAACATGCTTATATGTAACTTTGTTCTTCTACCTTCTAGTTTGTAACCAATAACTACTAATTATAAGTTGCTGCTTTTGTGAAGTTGGAATGTATTTGGAATTTTGCAAGATTAGAGGTTTCTCTTTTGATTCTTAATTTATTTTAATTGGAGTTCCTTTTTCAGATTGCTTCTTTGGAGAAGCTGTACAGGGTTTTTGAAAGATGCTGATCTTTGCGTCTTCAGATAAAGTTGTATTATGGGCTTTTGGCTTTTTATTTTTGGGTGCTTCAAAGAATCACTTGGCCTACTGATGTTGAATCACGTTGTATCTTGTAAAAAGATTTCTGAATATACCTAGTACCTACACCTATATCAGATCATCCAAGGAGATATTTTTGTTTAGAAGATGGTCAAAGGAGTTCAAAATTTCATAGTAGTTAGTATCTTGTAACTAATGTAGCTGTAAATATGCTAGAAGAGCTTGGTTTCTCTATCGCCTCCCTTGCAAAATATAAAAAAGGGATTCTTGTATAAATTGTTGGAGCTATGTAATATTGAGTTCTTAATATAAGACCTAATTTAAGAGCTGATTTTGATAGTTTCTAATTTTTGTCAATATTCTCCTAGCTTACCCGTTATTGATGTTCCTTCAACAATCAAGTCAGAAGCTTATTGAAATAACCAAGTATGAAGTTGAGAAAGAGAGCTAAAAATGATGATCAGGATGCTTTAAAAGAAAAAAGAAATAATAATTAATATATTTATTTTTATCTAATCAAGTTAAGTGAATATATTTTACATTTATGATTTGAGGAAGTAGCTCCCAAGTCATGTTATCAGTAAGTGTGGAAATTTCACCATAGAGGTTTGCCTCTTGTGTGGGTTTGATTTTGACACCAATATGCCAACTTTATAAGCAGGCAATCTATAAGTATCTTTCTTTATTTTGTTCCCTTGAGAGACTTTTCCACTTAGCATCTCCATCAAGTAATTGATAATAGTCATTTGCTTGTCATCTCCGTTGTGAGAACATCTTTTACCATTATTCTGTCTTTCGGTATTAAATGTAGAAGATAAATAATTAATTTACATAAATTAAGAAAATTAGTTAAGTTTATTATTTGTATGAACTTTAAAACCACCTGTATAATTATTGTCACAATTGCTGAAAATTTTCTTTAATATGTGCAATAAAAAATAGTTCAAGATAAAATTATACTCCCTCCGTTCCTAAATATAAGATCACTTTGGTTAATTTGGGGAGATTAAAGAAGACAATAAAATTACATAATCTTCCTAAAATCCTCTCAATTACTTAACTTTAAAAGGAGGAGGAGTTTTCAATGAAAAGAGGAAGTATAAGGGTAGTTTGGACAAAACTTGATATAAAATAGGAAGTGATCTTATATTTAGGAACTTATCCACTTCCCTAAAATGATCTTATATTTAGGAACCGGGGGAATAATAAATTTAGAAGAATAAAGGCATTGAGAATGCATTGTTGATTCCTCCTCGTAAAAGGATGGTTTTTGCAGTGAGAATATGAAAGTCCATTTATCTTTGAATTTCTTCCTACTATCAGCACTACCATTTGTCCATATATAGATCGTGAATATACACAATAACAGCAACAGTGAAGTATCATCCTATTAAGTTGAATTAAGTACATTTATCTGACAACAAAACATTATTTCACTGCATGGAGATGACTCACATGTACGTGTGGGAGGGTTTCTTGAGGGTCTTTCAACATTACTTGCTTCATCTGGTTATAAATATAAGATACCTTTGATTATCTTTGTGAAAGATATACAAGCAAATTATATCATAATATTATAACATATGTCACATATAATTAGATGATAGGTTAATTTATTAATAGAATAAAATTAGTTCTAAAGAATAAATTCACAGTAGCAATTCAAAGTACTTAATTTTGTGTTTGTAATTTCTCTCAAAAAGTCAAAGCGATTTTGAAATTAGGGGAAATATATAGTTTTTTTCAATATATTATTTAAAAAAATTATATATTATTTTACATACTTTTATTATACATATAATTCACAATATCAAAATGTTTATACATGTATGGATAAATATATCTTAATTTTCAATTAATACTAACTCAAGCGAGATGAATCTGACCACTCCTCACCTACTTTGGAGCTGACAGGCGACAAGAGAGGAAACCTTCCTCTTCCCTTTTCATCGGCTTCTCTTTATTTATCAATCATTCCATCTGATTATGAAATGTCTTTATTATGTATTATAACATATTTATTATAACATATTTATCATAACAATCATTCCATTGTAACATCATTTAAAGGACTCATATTTTATTTTATACCAAATATTTTACGGAAAATTAATGTGAGGTCTTCACAAGGGATTTAATACTAAAACGTTACCATAAACTCCCCATATTAAAGTAGGGTCCCTAAGGACATTACTTTAATATATGTAAAATTCCAAAAGACCATTTTGCCCCTCATTTTATAAACATAGAAAAGTAAATTCATTTCCTTCGTTCCCTACTCATAAGTTTGTTATTTGCGGCCCATAACATTGTCACACTTGCTCATTACCTCGTTAGAGAGTTGCTCATGAGCTTGTTATTTGTGGCTCATTACGTTGTCACACTAGTTCATTACCTCGTTATTTGTTGTTCATTAATTTGTTAGAGAGTTGCTCATGAACTTGTTAGACCTGCTCATGAGCTTGTTATTCATGGCCCATTACGTTATCACACTAGCTCACTACCGCATTATTTATTACTCATTAACTTGTCAGAGAGTTTCTCATGATCTTGTTAGACCTATTCATAAACTTGTTAGACCCGCTCATCACCTTGTTATTGTTTGTTCATCAACTCGTTATTTGTTACATTAGATCATGAGCAATGAATTTACTTTTGTATGTTTATAGTATGAGGGGCAAAATAGTCTTTAGGTATTTAGAATATATTAATTAAAGTAAGGTCCCTAGGGACCCTACTTTAATATGGGGAGTTTATGGGACTTTTCAAGTGTTTAGTCCCTTGTGAGGGACCTCATATGAAATTTCCCAATATTTTATACTCCCTCTGGTCCTAAATATAAGACCTAATTCACTTTCTCTGGAAAATCCTTAAAAAAGCAAAATAGGTTACTTATAAATTGATTTACGTAATTTTTCCCTTAAACTAGTTTATTTTACCTATAAACTAATGGATAATCTAAAAATATATCAAATATGTCATCATTCAATAACCTATTTCACAACCTTAATCTCTCCAAAAAGAAGTCAATTATGTCCTATATTCACGACCGGAGGTAATATTATCTTATTCCAATATTTGACAATTAATTTTAAAATTGAGCTAATAAGTTTAATTTCTTTCTGCTTATAATTTAACATCTTAATAATAACTTTAAAAAGAGTACATTTGAACACTTCAAGTGTTGATT
Organism: Mimosa pudica; assembly: GCA_029929735.1. Taxonomy (NCBI): domain Eukaryota; kingdom Viridiplantae; phylum Streptophyta; class Magnoliopsida; order Fabales; family Fabaceae; genus Mimosa; species Mimosa pudica. The sequence goes on along the minus strand of JAKELP010000018.1, from coordinate 15,774,356 downwards.
ATGTGCTCTTTAATATTCGTAATGATAATAATTTTTTATACTTATGGTACTAAATTATTAATGCCAACATCAGCCAAAGCAACGTCCCTCAGTGTATTCATATATATGCCGTTTGGACGAGACGTAGAACTTTATAAGTCGCATCATCTTACCTCAACAGGAAATCTTAAATATTTTAGTGGACGCATAGTTTAAGTTTGAAAAGTTAATGTGATGGTGATAATATATGTGGCCACATAAAAAAGGGGGAAAATTTCTTCTACCAAAATTTCAAAATTTAATATGATAACATCAAAATTTTATTATAAATAAAAGGTTGCGGAGACTTAAATGTTAGAAGGGCAAAAACACTGATCTAATAATTAACTATTTCAGTTTGAGCAAAAATAATACTCCCTCCGGTCCTAAATATAAGACCTAGTTGACTTTTTTTTTGGAGATGTTAATGTTACAAAATATATTATTAAATTATGAAATATTTTTAAACAAAAAATTATGAAATATTTGATATATTTTTAGATTAGTCATTAGTTTATAGATTAAATAAATTAGTTTAAGGGAAAAATTAGGTAAATCAATTTATAATTGACTATTTTTCTTTTTTAGGATTTTCTAAAAAAAAGTCAACTAAATCTTATATTTAGGACCGGAGGGAGTAAGTGACTATTTCGCGATGCATAAATAATAAACAACTTTGTGACCCGGTGCAAAAAATAATAAAACCGGTGCTATGTGTTATTTTGTAATCATGTGAAACCTTATTAATATTATTTTTCAAGATGAAAATACCCTTTTACCCCTCTCAATTAAACTCAAACCTCATTCCTTCTTCCTTCCTCCTCCTCCCCTTCCCAAAAGCCACCACAACCCACGCCCATCTCCCGTTCTCCCCCAGCCACCATCAACCCATGTTAGAAATGGGGTCAAAAAAGAATATGTTTCTGAATAAAGAAAACATCGAGAGATTTTTTTTAACAAAATATGAAAATAATGAACATTAGACGATGCATACAAACAAGGGAAAACTTTACTGCGCCTCTTCAAAATAAAATAAATATCTATTGGACTAAAGATTTTAAATTTGAGAGAGTTAATTAAATGTCACTTGGAAATTAAAAGAAATATAATTGAATGAGGTCCCACAAATTGTGAACATCAGGCCAAAATTGTTATTTACAACTACTTGGACCTTAAGTATATTATGTCCTTTCCATATATAGAACCTTTAATTCAATTTTCATTCCATGACTTGGTAAAAAAATTAAATTTTGTGGCTGAAAATACATTGGTTCCCAACAAACATATACAAATTTACAACAGCAGTTAGAAAATATGCAACAACACATACAGAAACTAACAACTCTCCTTTCTCATATTTCCTACACTTATTCCTATATGTTTTGCAGTAAATTTACTTATTGTAATTGTATATTAAATTAGGAATACGGGAATTGATAGTTTTCTTATGTGCTATTTTGAATTTAGTAACGGTAGCCGCAAAATAGGTTTTTTTTTTATCAGGAAGCATAAAGATTTTATTAAATTATAAAATTACAATACAAAATAGGTCTGCAAAAAAGAAAATACATAGAAAACCTAAACATGGATAGGACATAGGAGTGAGCCACCGCCATCGCAAAAACCCTATAATCTTCTTCATCTTTCCTTCATGAGAATCTGTGGGTAGAAAAGAACCGTCACCGGTAGAAAAGCCATTGAGTAGTGGTTGTTCAAAGAACCATCCCAATGGATCCACACCTTTTATCGGCAATAAACCAATCAAATTGGTTTTTAAAGAAGCTCCATGAGTAGATCTCACAGAAATAAACATACCCACAAGACTAATACATAAGATGAAGATGAAGTAGAAGAAATTTCTCTTGTCGTCGAAACTCCTAGACCAATTTATTTGAAAATGAAAGAAACATAAAAGTAGACCAATGAAAGTGACAGACGTCTCCTTCCCCGACATGAACCGGAGAAGGAGACGCCGATGAAAAAACTCGTACGACGACGAGAGAAGAGATCCCACCACCACCCAAAAAGTTTGAGAGGAGGGGAGAAAGGATTCCGCAAAATAGGTTGAGAATAAAAGAAATGAGAGTTATATTTGTAAATTTGCATAAATGTGTTGTAAATCACGTAAGGCGTTTATGTTTTTTTCACCCACAAAATATAATTTTATTTTAATAGGTGGGTTTAAAAAATGGTGAAGGTGTAAAATTGCTCATGTTAATGTTAATTAGTTCAAGGTACACCCACCAGCAGAGCGAAGTTTCTTTTGTCATAAAAGTGTTCAAGTGGTTAGCAAACTAGGTCAAAATGCCCTTGCCGTCAATACGCACCAAGACACTAAGTTTTTCAAAGTTTAGGAAAAGAAAATGTGCATAAATGCCAATGAAGTTTTTGTTCAAAGTGCACTCAACACCATGAATTTAATTTTTGAATATTTGTTTTTGGTCCAAAGGTGTCTATGAAGTTCACCCTAGTATTCATGGCATTACATTATACATGTTAGGCAAGAAATATACCCAAGAAATAGGATCAAGAAATATACCCAAGAACTATTTCAAAAAGGGGAACTAACAGCGCTAATTAATTAACGTCGCTTTAATTTTAGGAGTATAGAAATGTGGTGGCAATTTTGTAATTAAGTTGAAAATTTTGTCACTTTCAAACTCACTTTTCTAGGATAAATGACATGGAAAATCTTCAACATCTATCGTGTTTTTAATAAAGAAAATGCTTGTACATCAAACATAGTACATAATACTCCCTTCGTTCATAAATATAGGATCTAGATGACTTTTTTGAAAAATCCTAAAAAAACAAAAAATAAGTTAATTATAAATTGATTTACCTAATTTTTTCTCTTAAACTAGTTTATTTTACCTATAAGCTAATGGATAATCTAAAAAGATATCAAATATGTCATGATTTAATAACCTATTTCACAACTTTAATCTTTCCAAAAAAAAAAGTTATCTAGGTCTTATATTTAGGAACGGAGTGAGTAATAACTTCAACTCATTGAAAATTAAGCTCAAAATTTTCTATGTAATTTCATGCTTCAATCTTCCTTCATCATTGGATAGGCCTTTTAGAATGCTAACCAATGTTGGGCAAAATTTGCCTAAAATTTGTTTACTTAGCTTCTTTTTAATTTTTGTTTTAAAATTGCTTTTGGCCTTCCAATTTTGACAATTATTTTACTGAAACACAAAATTCACACCTCTCTTATGTATCTTATGTATCTCTTCTACCTAACATGTGTAAAGTAATGACATGACATTAAAGGAACTGCTTTGACAACTTTATTGCCACTTTTGGGACAAAAAAACTTTCCATTGTTGGATGCATTTTTAACCTAACTTCATTAGTATTTTTGCAACTTTTATTTTATATAAATTTAAAAAACTTGATGATATTATTGTATATTCACGGAATTGACATTTTTGACATATTTTCGTAACATTTTTTGCCCGAAACAAACTTCACGGTGGTATTGATTCTGTAATGACGGCTACCAGTGTGAGAATAATGGACTTGTAAGTTTGGAAGTTGCTTTAACCCGCGCATATGTTGTCAAATTAATCGATTTATTAAGCAAGAATGAATGATTTTTTTAAATCCCAAAAAATCCTTTAAAGATGGGAAAAATTAAATGAATTATTCTCTTAAATTCAAGATATCTCAAATTAAACCCAGTTAAGAACCCGGAACTTTGACTTCTTACAAAAAAGAAACGACATTTGTGCTCCTATAATTGTCAAATGTGTCATAAGTCTTCATAAGATCAACATATGAATTTCAACTTTACTATAAAGATTTTCAAGTTTGTATTAATTTGGAAATATACATTGGTCTCAAACATAAGACCAATGGTTACTTTAGGATTTAAATGTTTGGTGGTCACATAATCTCTCCTTTTTGATAAAGATATCACATTATTTATTATAAATTTTATATTGGTAGGGTTATTCTAATAACCATGCTACGATTCAGCATTTTCTAACATGGTCAATGTTGTTAAATATGGAAGGATGAATTTTTATAATCATTAAGCAAATTTCTTCTCTAACACGCTAATCGATGACCACTTTAAATGATTTTCAATTCATTGCATCAGGGGATTTCTTTTCTAACATGTTTAGAAATGATTACGTTATTAGTAAATTTTAATTTTTATAACCATATGATCACGACAACTTTTTGAACGTAGTTAAGTATGCTAAATAATTGTAATAAAAAAATAAGTATGATAAATAATACTACCTCCGATCCTAAATATAGGACCTAATTGACTTTTTTGGAGATATTAAGGTTGTGAAATAGGTTATTAAATGATGACATATTTGAAATATTTTTAGATTATCCATTAATTTATAAGTAGAATAAACTAGTTTAAGGGAAAAAAATTAAGTAAATCAATTTATAATTAACTTATTTTTTCTTTTAAGGATTTTCTAGAAAAAGTCAATTAGATCTTATATTTAGGATCAGAGTGAGTATAACACAAAAGGTATAATTATCTATTATGGGAAAATGACAAATAAATCCCTCTGAATATCTAAAAGGACAAGTCATGAACCTAAAGTTGTAAAAGGACACATATAAGGAACTAGGACCTGAATTGAGATTATGAAATATTGTTACATGACTCAAATGCCTCTATCTTCATTAAACTCCCTCTTCCATTTTAACCACCCCATCCCACCACCAACGCAACACCCACTTCCCCACCACCACAACCCTCCGCCGCCCCACCATCCACATCCACCACAAAAAATCTTTTTCTCTCTTCAAATTTTAATTTCCCTCACGATTTCTTACAATTAATTACAGAGGAGAGAGAAAAACAGTTTTGTGGTGGTTGTGGGTGGTGGGGCGGAGGGTTGTGGTGGTGGGGAAGTGGGTGTTGCGGTGGTGGGGGGATGGGGCAGTTAAGAAGGAAGAGGGAGTTTAATGAAGATAAGGGCATTTGAGTCATTTCACAATATTTCATAATCTCAATTCAGGTCCTAGTTCCTTATGTGTCCTTTTACAAGTTTAGGTTTTTGACTTGTTCGTTAGGATATTTAGAGGGCTTTATTTGTCATTTTCCCATCTATTATTCTAATATTATGTAATTAGAAATTTCATATTTATCATGGTTAGTTTTCAAAAATTTAAAAGATGCGCTTATGATAGTTTTTTATTAGATTAGTAAGTGAACCTCTTTCTCTCATGGGTAGTGATCGTAGCTAAAGATAATTTATTCAAGTGAACGTATTATGAAATATAATTACAAGAACAACTCTTCACAAGTAGCTCTTTTTGGTTGGTCATTATTGGATGAAAACATAATTAATTAAATTGAACACAAATCTTTGGATTTCACATAACCTAGCTTAGAAACCTGACCATACAAAGCTCTTGTTTCATTAAGGGGAGGAGATAGAAAATTTTTGTAAGCTGAATTTCTAAATATTAAAGAAGTGGAGTTATAATAGTTTAAGAAAGATAAGTTGTAAAATATAAGAGTTTTAGATTATAATTTAAAATTTTTTATAAATTTATGTCACAAAAATTTTTTCCCTCCATTCCCCCGTACCAAACAGACCCTAAAGTACCTTTGTTCAATGGAATATTAATCGTGACCCAATGCTAGATCAAAATTTTTGTTTCAAATTTGTGTGGATTGAATAAACTTGTGACGTAGCAAAATAATCATCATTTTCTAACTATATATAAATATTTTTTTCATGCTAATTTCAACAAATTAAGAAAAACCTTGAACTCCATTAACTCGATTTAAATTTTTTTTTAAAAAAATCCCAGCTATATTCTTATTTAATATAGTATGTTGTACTCCATGAAATCAAAGTAAACTAAAATAATAAATGAAAAGTAAAATGCTTAATTCATTTGGTCATATATATAATTCACTTCCAACTTAGACACTACAAAACAAGTGTCGCTTACCGGCGTTTATTTTTGCCTCTCTCCGGCGTTTTTTTCCGGCGAAACTGCCGATAAAAAAATGTGGAAAAGTAGCACATCGGCGTTTTTACAAAACGCCGTAGGGTGCCACAAACGCCGAAAAGCGGGCTGCAAAAAGTAATATAATATTCAGACATACCGGCGTTTCCCGAAACGCCGATATGTCCATTTTTTTAATAATTGACATACCGGCGTTTTGGGGAAACGCCAGTATGCTATTATTTAATATGAACTTTTGAGCGTTTACAGAAACGCCGAAAAGTGTTTAAAAATTATTAAAAAAATAAATTTTCGTCCCAATTCAACATTAAATTGGGACAAAAATTTTAGTATTATAGAAAAAAATAAAAAATATTAATAAATGATAACGACAGAAAAATCATATTACACACATTAAAAGAAAATAATACATATAAGAGCAACTAAAGTATATCAAATATGTAAATTAATAATGATATAAAAATAAACAAAAATGAAGCAAATATAAATAAAAAGAGATATGACAATAAGCAAGGGATGATTGCTGAGAAACAAATAGAAAGAAGTAGGAAGGAGAAAGAAATGAATGAGCAAGGGAAAATGAGGGGGGAGCATCATTATTTATAGGGAAGGTGGAGCATACCGGCATTTATTATAAGAACGCCGGAAAGTGATATTATATTATTATTTTACCGGCGATTTCTCAAACGCCAATACATATTTAAATATTAAAAAAATACTTACCGGCGTTTTTCCTTCGCTTATCGGCGTGTCATGAAAACGCCGCTATGTAGTTTATTTTTTTTAAAAAAAAAAAATACCGCATATCGGCGTTTCTTGGAAACGCCGATAATTATTTTTATTATTTTTAAAAATTAAAACACATACCGGCGTTTTTCCTTCGCTTACCGGCGTTTTCCGAAACGCCGGAATGTAGTTTATTTTTTTTAAAAAAATAAAAATACTTTTCGGCGTATCGACATTTCTTGGAAAAGCCGATAAGGATATTTTATTATTTTTTTAAAAAAATAAAAGACATATCGGCGTTTCCAAGAAACGTCGATATGTCTTATTTTTCCAAAAACGCCGGTATGTGTGCGCGGGACAGAAGGCGGGAAGCGCGCGCCAAATTTTGCGGCGTTTCTTTTAGGCGTTTTTTAGTAAACGCCGGAAGGCATGTTATTTCCGGCGTTTTTGTTGAAAACGCCATAAGGTGTACGCCGGAAAGCGCCGCTTTTTTGTAGTGAGACCAAGAAAAAACTTTATACCTCATTAATTCTATCTTAAAATTAAACAATGTAACCTTATAGATTTTTTACTCGTAATAATATTAATTATACTACTCTAAAAAAGCCAATACATAATAAATGAAGGATAAATTGTACTACATTTTCAAGAAAATAGTCAAAGGTGTGACTTATTAATTAGATGAAATGAACTTTCTGTCTATGCTCTATATATAGAGCAAAAGGAGTATCCGGGATCTTTAATGACGTAGTTGACTGCTTTGAGAACAATAGGAGAGAAGCAAATGAATTATTTGAATATATAACATATATGACATGATATATTAAAAAACTTAGCATTTCATTGGAGTACATATAGGTTTATGAGTTGGTCAAATTAATTTGGATAAAATATGATAAATATAACATATAAAATAAAAAAAATTATAATTAAGGAAAAAAGTGTACATTGAGTTGTACATTCATGAAAATAAAAAGTGCACTATCAGCATGAAAATAAAAAGTGTAATGATACATCTAAAGGCAGGGTTGTCTGTACTCTCATTGGGATATAAGATAACATTGTCTATGCAGGCAGTATTCCAATCTCTAGAGTTTGGATATGGTGATTATCAATAGGCATTGAATTACCGGGTGTTTAATTAAAGAGGGAAAAGTTCATTATTATCATAAGTGTCACTACAAAAAAAGGCTTAAAGTGGATGCTTGCGTTTCAGCGGTTCGCCACAAACCGCCGAAATGGATGACCATTTCAGCACCTTTTTGGTTGACCGCTGGAAAGAAAATGTCATTCAACACATTTTTTTCCCAAACAAAACAGGTCATTTTAGCGGTTGGAACCGCGGATGTGTATGTTTAACTTTATTATTTTCAAACAAAAAAGTAAAATAATTGTTTTTAAAACAAAACAAAGACGGAACAACGAGTACTCACAGCGGTCCAAACCGCTGATGTGGTTTATCATTTTTTAAATCATGTCAGAGCAGAAAATGCAGGTGACCGTTGTCAGATTTTTTATATTAAAATACCATATCAGTGGTTTCAACCGCTGAAATGCGGTGACCGTTGCATTCCTGACCGTTGCGTCCCCAGCCTCGAAACAATAAAAAACATTAATGACATTAATGACTGTACACATCAGCGGTTGGAATCACTGATGTGCCTTTGTATTATAAATATACCCGATTCATATTCACTTTCAGCGTGCCTTTCCAGCGTGTTTTCTTTCCTGCGAGTTTTTCTAGCGTGTTTCTTCCACTATATATAGCATGTCTGGTAGTAGTAGTGAGGATAGCGAGTTTGATTTGGACGTGCCTATTGTTCCAGGATTATTTACACCGCCGATCAACCGCAATATTGACGATGTTCCGATAGATAGTGTGTTTGATGATGCTGACAGGAATGAAGTGTTAGATCATCACCACAATTCAGGAGACAGGAATTGCAATATGGTGGGGCATAATGAGGAAGAATATGAAGAGGGACGTGGGAGCAGGAATGATGATGATGATAGGGAGAACATTGATCATGATGATGAGGAGGGGAACAATGATGAGGATGAGGAGGGTGATGATGACGAGGAGAGAAGCAGTAGGGTGCCCCCTGCTCAAACCACATTTACTCGGGGGAGAACTTCTAGAGGTGCACCTGGCTCCGAAGTTCGAGTGAAAAGTGAGTAATTTTAATATTATTAATATATATTTTTTATTTTTTGTTATATTTATTTTTTATTTCACATGCAATTTAATTAATTTATTTTAAGGGAAAAGGTGCAAAAATAGCCACCGTAAATTTTAAAATGGGCAACTATAACTCTGGTAAATTGAAGGGGGCAAAACTGTACACTGTAAACTAAAATGGGGCAAAACCATACATTGTAAACCAAAATGAGGCAAAAGTAACCTATCTGTTAGGCAGAGGTAAACAGGAATTTTCCAGACGTGGGCTCCACCATCAGTAAATGACATGTCAATTCCAAAATCTAACGTGAAAGAAAAAATGCATCCAGTTGAACCTAAATTACTAAAAATGAACTCTAAACCACCAAATCATTTCGATAAGAAACCAAATAGAACCCCAAATCATATGAAATTCACCTTACTTCTACACAATCATTTGAAAAAATAAAGTCTCATGAAAAAAATTAAAGTCTCATCAACATATTGCACCCTTAAATGTATGACACATCATTTACTGATGGTGGGGCCACGTCTGGAAAATGTACGTTTAAATTTACAAAGGCTATTTTTGCACATTTGCCCAATTTTGCCCCATTTTGATTTACAGTGTACAGTTTTGCCCCCTTCAATTTACCAGAGTTATAGTTGCACATTTTTAAATTTACGATGGCTATTTTTACACCTTTGCCCTTATTTTAATCTTTACTTTCACATGATGCAGATTTTCGAGGTGGCACGATCTCAAGAAGGCGGTTAGTGTCCCACAGACTCATCACCTTCCTCTGCATGAGAGGGTGTTGCTTGAAGAATATTTTGACGTCACAGGGCAGCCCAGCGGACAAGCGGGCACTCTACTCAACCGGTTCTGTCGTAGTGTTGGTGCTGATTTTAGCATGTTTCCTATTGATTTGCTTGATTGGAAGAAGGTGTCGCAGCATAAGCGTGATCACGCGTGGTACAATATTGTTAAAGTAAGAATCGATTACTCAATTTTAGTTGTTTAATTATTATTATTTAATTTGTATATTGACATTATGTTTAATTTCATTTGTTAGAAAAAATTTGAGATTACAGATAAATTTGGTCACGTGTAAAACTACGCTCTGAAGAAGATAGGGGATGGGTGGAAGACAAAAAGAAATACTTTATTCAACAAAAGGAATCAGAAGGGATATAAAACTGAAGCGGAGGTTGCTGGACAAGTACCGCCTGGGGTTGATCCTGTTCAGTGGAGGAATTTTGTCAGATTCCGTTTCAGCCCGGAAGGCGTCAAGAGGTCTGAGATTGGTAAACAGTCGCGCAGTCAACAAGATGTTCGTTACACCACTGGCTTCCGTCCCTTTTCGGTGGTAATGGGCGAGATGGTACGAGATGAGTTATAAATATGCAAATTTCAATTGTATTTTTAATTTGTTGTTTAATATAATAATAATATAATTGCAATTCTTAATTCCAGCTGCATAGGGGCCAGGAGCAAGGAAGAACCTATGAGGAAATCGTCAGAGATTTTTTGTTGGAAATACGCAGACACGCTGATGGGTCATTTGTTCCATATGCCGAGGATGAGATGGTAATAATATTATTCTATGTTTAAGTTATAGAAATGAATTGTCTAGTTTTAATGAATAAATAGTTGTTCTACTGTTGTCGCTGTTTTATTTGCAGGAGGCGATTGATCGAGCCTGTAAGGAATTTGCAGACTCAGTTGGGATGGGAAACGACGAGTTTGATAGACATGCTAGGTATAACAACCCATTTGAGATCATAGCCAGACTATGGCAGGCCATCAGTGCCCGTGAACATTCTGGGCGAGTGCCCACTGCGGGATTTGGTGCGACACCTTCCCAAGTGTATGGTACTCGCTATCGGAATATGGAGGTTGGCGAGACCAGCGGAACCAGTGGCACCTATGGTGGCAGCCAATCTTATGAAGACCGGCAGCGGGAGGAGAGGCTGCAAAAGGAGTTAGAGGAGAGAGATCAAAGGCTCATGGGAGTGATTAATCAGGAGAGGGATCAGAACAGGCAGGAGAGGGAGCAACTTATGCGTGAAAGGGAGGATTTGGAGCGTCGGATGAATGAATTTGAGCAATTCAGACAACAGCTTGAGGAAAGACGCCGCAGACGCCAGGAACGACATCAGAGGAGGCGGCGGGGTGCTGGTGGAAGTTGAAGAAAGGATGATGTGGCGCGGGTTGGACGTGAGAGACTGGTTGGGTTGTTATGTAGCTAGCTACTTATTTTACTTATGTTTTTTTAGTTACCTTTAATTATGTTTTTTTATGTTGTAAAATCTATCCTCCTTTTTTAAAAAGGAATGAATATTGTATGTGTGTGTTCAATTATTATAACTCTATCCTTTATATATATATATATATATATCGATTAACAACAAACTAAAATAACAAAAAATTAAAATAGTACAATTTAATTAACAACATTGTTGATAATTAACAAATTAAAATAGTAAAAATTTAGAAATCCCGATTACAAAGTAATATTGTGTAATAAATCATTCGTTGTCTTCTTCCTCCCTAATAGCAGGTATGTGCACATCATCTGCAGTAATGAGATTCTCCAGATTCTGCGGGGCTTCGAGTTGAGTAGTGTAACATTCTGTTACTAATTACTTAATTAGCCAATGATATCCATTTTAGATCTAATAACCTCTTTACTAACTATGATAGAAAAAGGATTTCCATAATATCAATGTCCTATCATAGTTAGGAAAGGAATTTCCTAATGATTAAATACTATCCATGATAGAAAAGAATTTCCTGATACAACATGAACACTATCATGGATAATTAATAACTAACCATGTTAGAAAAGATTTGCCTAACATGGTTATTAAACAAAACTAATTGATATTAAACAAATAATAAATAAATATACACGCGGAAGCAGATGCAGGCCTATACAAATTGGCAATATACAATTCAAAATAATCTATATAACTTCTACTACCTAATTCCCTTTCCTGATGCTTATGCCTGTGCATGAATACCTGCAAAAATGTCAGTAATCGTGGGATGAGACAATTTGTCCCAGTAATCACCGCTTAACTCACTATAACAGTGAGATGTGCGGTAGCGAGAGCGTCTAAAGGGTACCACATTTTAAAATCAGTAATATATACATATATCTGTCAAGTGTCCTTCCATTCATCACTCAAATCCCACTGTCACATCCAAGTCAACCCAAATTCACCATCTCTACTTTCCGCATATCACTCAAATCTCTCAGTCAATTCCACATTAACTAAATATCATCTCCCAGTCTCCAATCTAACGATGCTACCACAACTCTCACACTCACCTATAGATGCATTGTGCCATCCCGGGGCATTCAAGCATCTAATCTTCTCTATATGATTTGACACTGTGCCCCTCTCTATGATGAGGGGGCAAATTTCCCTCTTTGGCAAACCCCAGAGAGGGAACCCCAATTCTGTTTTCCATTGCAGAATGGGAACGGTTGGGCTCTCAAATGCCTTAACAACCGTAGGGGCGGTTGGGCTCTAAAATGCCTTAACAACCGTAGGTCACTTCTCTCAATAAGTTGACCTATGATCCCCGATCCAATCAATCCGAAAAGGATCCATACAAATAACTGTCGATCGGCCAATCGACAGTTATCATCGCGCGATGGTACATAAATATCTCAGTGTCATGCAACGCTCACAATATTCATCCTCATCCATCCATTTCAATCTCATTCAGTATCTCAATCTCACTATTCAAGTTCTTCCCTTTTCTAACTATCACTATCCCTAACATGTACTATATACATTTCTCACACTTATTCTGCAACAATCCACCACCAACCAGAATACCATTTAAATATAAAGCAAGTAACAATTTTCTTTATACCAAAATAATCGTGTTTGAAAGGCACCCGATAGCCTATTTTGTATGAAAATAACTTTTCAAAGATAATATATATATAATGAGGGTGAGAAAGGATTTTCAAAATCCCTAACTAACGTCACCCTCAATGTTATAGTAAGGTAAGTGTGATTACCTGTCGCCCGTAGCATTTCTCTGTCATTTCTTACAGTTTCCTTGTAGATTATCTTCCAAGTACCATCACCACTATTCAAACCTATATGAATATAATACAAATTGCTAAATTAATATCATTTCCACTTTATAATATTTTACCGTCTCTCTCGTCTCCGCATTACTACCCAATCCCTTTCTTCTTTATTCAAATACATTAACCAATTTAAGTCATAAATCACATGAATCAAACATAACCACAATCACAATCACACATTTCATTTATAAATTCACGTAGTTAAAGCTACTTCAATAATTTCCCCATGAATTCTATTACACACAGAGAGAGGAAGAACCTCATGTTGCAGCAATCATATCAATATCCAATAATACAACACCAAACCAAGGTAAACACTTTCTTTTGCACACGCATACAAACACTAATTTCTCTAGATCAAAACAAACACCCATATTCAAAAGCAAACATTTTCCTCTTATTTTAATTCTTAAAACCAACATCTACTTGTATGAAATCATTACCAAGTTAACTAGCTATATATATAAGTTTTTTACTCTTTGCACTCAAAAATACACTCCAATTTCATTATTCAAAGTAATAAATCTGTTACCTTTTGTATAAAACCAGGAAAATAATACTATATAAACATAACCAATGTAGCACCAAAGGAAACCATTTTTCAAAGTCACATGAAGACACTTAAGTCTCCTCACAAACACTTCTCATTTTCACAAACTTTCCTATCAAATAGTTCAGTTTCGGTAGTAAAATGATGCAGACATCCTAGCTGCACATATAATCATTTATTAATTCTTATGATTTCACAATCAAATAGAAAGGCTAATAAAACTTAGTATAATAATAATGGTCCAGCAGCAAAATACAAGGCCAATTAAGTTTCATACATACATATAAACTTGGTTACTTGTTCACTTAATTTCCAAAAAAGTCAAACATTAAATAGGCAGAAAAGAAAAACGAAGAAAACCCAAAAATCCTAGCAAACAAACCTCCAAAAGACTAGAGCTTAGAGAAAGAAAACAACTTCGCATAAATACCAGCAAAAATCAGAGAAACAAGCAAGGACAATTTCTGCAGCGATGTAACCGAAAATCCCCCAAGCAAAAACATGCAATGTCACCACTACATCTACTTTACTACATTACTCAAACATGCATAGACATCCACCTAAATACAAAACAGATATGCACAATCATCTTATAACATAACACATATATTCATATAGCATAAACATGAAACATTGGAAATCAATGTGCAGTAAGATCTTCCCTTGTAACATTTAAATTACAAAAATCAATTTCCTTAAACCAGCAAATTTCAGTTCAGACAACAAAGAAAGGAATAAGATCACATTTCACCAACTAGCCAAAGAAAACTCACATAGTTGAACATGCTAGACCACTTGGTAACTTCATTGAACTCATAAAATCAGTAATTTGAAGCTTAAAATCTTAGAAAAGCCTAGGACCAACTCTAACAGATTTTTCTACCAACATATCAAACTCCTGAAGTCCACCAAAGATCCTTCCAAGAACGACTTAACAAACATTAATGGTATAAGTTTAATCCATGGCTTCCTAAATTAATTACTCTCATACCTTAACCTTATCAAAGTCAACATAGAGCAATCCATCTCCTTGTCAAACCAACACCACAGTCAACAACCACTCCATCCTTTCTTCATCACTAAAAGTCACTTACTAACTCCATCTTCAATTTAACTAAATCATCATTAATTAAAACAAACATAGCACTAACAATAAAAAGGGGAGGAAAAGAACTCAATAAAATCACAAATCAATAAAACTCAAACAAAACATACAAACAAAGTGTGGCAAACAACTCCAATGGTTTCCTAAGCAATTTAAATAGGAATTTCGAGTCCTAAATTCCCATGAAACTCGTCGGCCATAAAACCCCAAAGGTTAGGGTTTTCACAAAATCAACAAATCCTAAATCAATCATTCAAATCATCACTTGAATATCCAAACTAGAAGCTTAAAAATGTTCTTTAGATGGTTTATAACTTCAAAACTCAAACCCCACTCACGGCCTCTCTTCCTCCCTTGCGCAGATCGAAGGAAAAACGGGTAGAAAGTAGAAATAAAACTTACCTAAGTATGAACATGAAGTTGCTTGTTTCATTCGAACTCACCCTCGCCGGAATCGGCCTTCTTCCCGCCGGAAATCACCCTCCAATGTGTGGGCCGAATAAAAACCAAAAGGAGAAAGGAAAAAATAAGGAAACCAACACAAAAATGTAAGTATAACTCGAGAAATGTAGTAAAGGCCGAAGCTTTACCCATTCTCGCCGTCGATCCCGCCGGAGAAACAAGAAGAAACGCACGAGGAACGAAGAGGAGACGGAGGGAAACGAAGGAGAAGAGTTTGAAGGGGGAGGGGAGGCCGCGCCGCCGCGCCGCCGCTTCAGCTTGCCGTCGCCGGAGGAGCTCGCCAATTTCAAAGGGGGTGGCCGAAGGTTAGGGTTTTGGGAAGGGAAGTGTCAATTCTGAAAGTGAGGGGGGTGGTGGACGAGTTTTGTGTTTAGGTTGGGGAAGGGAAAGGTTGTTAGGGAAAATTACCATTCACTACCCTATTGTTAATTTTTAATTATATTTTTAACCCAAAAGTTTGTATATATTATTATACTCCTTTCTTTCCATTATAATATGATCTGGACTCCAATTTACCCTTAATGGAAGTTTCTATCCCCAATTAATTCTTTTAACCATATTTATTTAAATTCCAAACTAAATAATATTTAATATTCATAAATTGCCCAAAATATCTAAAAATTCCATCCTATTATTTTAAATTTCCTAAATGACACCTCAATAATTTCGTATTATTTTTAGTTAGAAAATTGGGATGTTACATTTTACCCACCTTTTAAAAATTTTGTCCCCAAAATTTGCTACACCTACCACCTAACATATAAGAAACATTCACTGCGACTGTGCACAACTCATAAAAACTTTAACTATTTATAAAATTGCCACTAGTAAACCACAATTTAGTGCACTCACACTATCCTTCATCTTGCATTTTCATTAAATATAATTAATCATTCATCAATCCTTATTCTACTTTCCCTTAGCAATCCTTCACTTACTAGCCACCTAAACTTCAAATCACATGTATGTAAATCCGTCATCTCATATGGCTACAACCTATACAATTATATTCTATTTAATCAAACCATTGTTTTCCTCAATGTAACTCTAAGACTAACAACACTTTAATTATTCCGATCATTCTTTATTACTTTTCCAAACAAGTGCCTATCAAAATACTATTCTATATCCGATCAACTTTCCTAGTCCTCCTTTTCCAATTTCCATTGTTTCCTCCATCATGCCCTAAAGTCCCACATCTTAACTGTTGAATAGAAACTCCCTAGAGTTTTGTTCCTCACTTTATCTCATGACTCTAACTTAGTACAAGCACAACCATGTCAACTTCTTTATCAAAATCATTCCCAATTACATTCAATTGTGAAATGCGTGGCTGTCACCCAAGAGGGGGGGTGAATTGGGTGGCAGAATAAAACTTATAGAAATTCTCCTTTATCAAAACGTTACTCCTTGTGCTTGATGAGAGTGACGATGTATTACCCTAAGCACAAGTGAGTATCTAGTGGTGTGGTGCGTGATGTGTAGATTGAAACAAATAGAATAAGCACACACAAATTTATCCTGGTTCGGTCACTTCCAGACCTACATCCAGTCCTCAGGCTCCACCTGAGATTTTTAATCCACTAAACTTCTTGTTTGAACCAGGCACAAGAAAGCCTTTACACCTTAGGTTTTACGAGCACGGGTTCACCTAACAACCCACAGGTTTTGCAACGGGCTCACCTGCAAACCTTACAACCACAGGTTTTACAACGGGATCACCTGCAACCTTTCAACCACAAGTTTTGCGGGCTAACTTGCAACCTATGAAGATTTAGACAAACCTCTAAATGCTCCCCCTCACTTTTGTAAGATAATAATTCTGTTCTTCAAGCACAAGCTTTAGAACAGCCTCTATCAATTAGAGGATTTGATAATATGTTCACTCTATGAACTGATTGTGATAAGCACTTAAGTACAAATGATTCTCTCTAAGAATAGATGATGTTACTCACTTAAGTACAAATGAATCACTCTCTAAGAATGTTACAAATCTAAGATTAGAGAGTAGAAGATGAGAAGAAAGTAGATTACAATATCTCAGACAATGGACTCAGTTCTTCCAACCTCTCTTCTGAATGTAGATGTTCCTTTTATACTCGGCCTCAACATTCAGGCTTGGGCGGCAGATGAAATATGTCCGTTTGAATATAGTCGTTAATCCCATGTTACCGTTGAGAGGTACATCTTCATTAATGCTTAGCAGGGTTGACTTGCTTTATCTCTGAAAAGCAACTCTGACAACTCTGCTCTGACAAAAGCATTTTTGACCTCTGAGTATGTGACGTTGGCTCTTGTACTCTTGCTGACGGATGATCATCGTTCATCCGGAAGTGGCAATCTTGCTCTGCAAGTGTTAGTCTCTGAATCCCAGTGCCAAGAGTATTTGCATCCGGAAGCTCATTTGCATCCGGAAGTAGAATTAAGTTCTGCACATACTTTTTAGTCCAACAGAGTAGCATATATAATCAAGTGGAGTAAGAACTATACATGCTGTGGGAAGCTTGTTTGCTATGGGAAGCATTCTTACTTAGACTATGTTCTGACTTAGTGTATTGTCTACTGACGCTAGGGGATGTCTATTCCAATAGTCAGCGTAAGTCTCGTTATTTTAGTCTAACTCTTCCTAAGTGACTTAGTGTGTCATTTACTCATGCTATGGGATGTGTAGTATAACAACACATAATCACATGCAGTGGGAGTTCACTTAGTCTAAGGAGCCTTTCTTGCATCCGGAAGCACTTCCACATCCGGAAGCACTACTACTGTATGAAGGGTTATATGTACTTTTACTCACTCTCGCTCAGTGTCCTTCAATCCAACAACCAGCGCTAGTCACTAAGCAATCGGAAGCAATTCCACTAGACGTGGCTCATGTTCACTGACGCTTAGTGTTACCCATTCCAACAGTCAGCGCTAGTCACTAAGTTATCGGAAGCAATTCCACTTCCGGTTGAATCCTAGCTTAGTCTTAAGGTTTTGTATATTTAGTGCTTCTTGGACTAAGTTATTTCCTTAGTTAATTACTTGTTGTTGCTGGGGGATGAGACATTCATCCGCGAGCGCTAGTCCTAATCTATCCGGAAGTAAATCTACATCCGGTTGCACTCTTACTTGGGATTCTTATATTAACCTAATGCCTAAGTGCTTGGTTCATTCTTTCATACTTTAGTCTTCATCAAAACTTAAGATTCTAACAAATTCCACTGAATCTATTTAAATACATTCATTAAAGCTTCACCCTAAACTCTTCATCTCAACTATCTATTTAGTTCCGACATGATCATAACTTCAAAATTCGTCATTTACTTCAACCGTCATAACCTTGTCAATAAGGTTCTAATAATAACCTGTCATAAAAACCTTACTGTTTTCCTACATAACCAAAATAAAATTCTAAGTCACTATGCCATGGTTTATATCTCCAAGTATTTCCCTTTAATCAACTTGATCCCTAAACATGATACCTACTTTTAACATCCTTCCATAATTATTTGAAGCATCACCAAAACCAAGAATCAGTTTGCTACCCATAGAATCATACTCAAATTAAGTAAAAATCCTCATTTCTTCAAGAGGACATTCAGCCAAATAGGGAAATGGAAAATGAACTAATTCCTATAATCCAAGCTGGTTTCAAGGCATACTATACAAAATCTCATCAGCCAAACTTTTCCAAAGAGAAAAGGCTCACATTTAACCATTGAAACAATACCATGTAAATTCTTTTGAGGCATTTCATCTCATATGACTACAACTTTAACTATAATCATGCATTACTTGATTAGATTACACATAGATACTAACACCCAAATCAATTCCTAACCATTATATGCAGAAAATAACATCAAAACAAGTTACAAATTTCACCTAGTCCCCAAAATAAAACTCACAAGAAATGGAAAATTCACAAATTAAGTGTATTTTCATGACAAACATCATACAATCAGCTCAATTCTCATATAATTAACAGCCCATCAATCATATTTCACCATTCACATGGGATCACAAAAATAAAATTCAACACTGAAACAATCCATAATTCGAATTTTCATATAATCCAAGTTAATTAATTGTCAAACCAACAATAATGAATCAATTTTAGCAACTTTAATTACTTTAACACATTGATATCTTTGTGATCAACCAACAAAAATTCACATAGACTGAAATCAATTCACATTTATGACAATAATTCGCAATTTTTTTTTTACCAACAATTATCAAATATAAATTTCTCATTCACATAGTATTAATAGTCAAATCCTTCCAATTACATATGATTAACTTGCAAAACCTTTTCAATAATCAATAAAAATTCAATCCATAAACACTTTTAAACAACAACTTACCGTTCATTCGTTTAGTAACGGTGGGGGATACACTCATAAAGTAGTGAGGGCTACCAACATCTATTAATAAGGGGGTTGCTTCCAGTCACTAAATATAGTGAGGAAGCCTCCAGCCGCTTAAAATAAATGGGCAACAACCTCTTACTACCCATGACGATGTGAACTCCAACCATTACTGGGTGATGGATAATCAAAGCACATTCAAAAACAAAAGCATATATCATGTTGAAGTTTATAAAAACAAACAATTTCAAGAGAATTTATTCCAAACAATCAAATAGCACAAGTTAAATCATCAATGAAGCAAACAATTTATCAAATATTAAGCAAATAAGCACAAGGTCAACAGTTCTTATCTCATGTTTTATTCATTACCAATTGTTATTTTTGAATTATTTTAATCCCTTAACCCAATAAGGTATCTCATGATGCTTCGACTATGATTATGGTCGACTCATAATTATAATCGAAACCCCAGAGAAGCATCCTTATTCCGTCATTCTTCCTGAATTCTTATCAATATCTTTATTTATATAGTTATTCTTACTATATTCATCTCAATCTCTCCACAATACCTATTCAATTGCTCTTATCACTCTCTCCCCACCACGGGATGAGTGATATTCCTCTCAAAAGGCCAGATATTCATGCACATAAGGAAGGGAATACTAAAGATGTATATTGCCAATCTACATGCAATGCAACACAGTCCTAGGTTATCGTATACCAAATATTGATAACCAAGTTGTAACATTGTGTTACTAATTACTTAATTAGCCAATGATATCCATTTTAGATCTAATAACCTCTTTACTAACTATGATAGAAAAATGATTTCCATAATATCAATGTCCTATCATAGTTAGGAAAGGAATTTCCTAATGATTAAATACTATCCATGATAGAAAAGAATTTCCTGATACAACATGAACACTATCATGGATAATTAATAACTAACCATGTTAGAAAAGATTTGCCTAACATGGTTATTAAACAAAACTAATTGATATTAAACAAATAATAAATATATATACATGCGGAAGCATATGCAGGCCTATACAAATTGGCAATATACAATTCAAAATAATCTATATAACTTCTACTACCTAATTCCCTTTCCTGATGCTTATGCCTGTGCATGAATACCTGCAAAAATGTCAGTAATCGTGGGATGAGACAATTTGTCCCAGTAATCACCGCTTAACTCACTATAACAGTGAGATGTGCGGTAGCGAGGGCGTCTAAAGGGTACCACATTTTAAAATCAGTAATATATACATATATCTGTCAAGTGTCCTTCCATTCATCACTCAAATCCCACTGTCACATCCAAGTCAACCCAAATTCACCATCTCTACTTTCCGCATATCACTCAAATCCCTCAGTCAATTCCACATTAACTAAATATCATCTCACAGTCTCCAATCTAACGATGCTACCACAACTCTCACACTCACCTATAGATGCATTGTGCCATCCCGGGGCATTCAAGCATCTAATCTTCTCTATATGATTTGACAATGTGCCCCTCTCTATGATGAGGGGGCAAATTTCCCTCTTTGGCAATCCCCAGAGAGGGAACCCCAATTCTGTTTTCCATTGCAGAATGGGAACGGTTGGGCTCTCAAATGCCTTAACAACCGTAGGGGCGGTTGGGCTCTAAAATGCCTTAACAACCGTAGGTCACTTCTCTCAATAAGTTGACCTATGATCCCCGATCCAATCAATCTGAAAAGGATCCGTACAAATAACTGTCGATTGGCCAATCGACAGTTATCATAGCGCGATGGTACATAAATATCTCAGTGTCATGCAACGCTCACAATATTCATCCTCATCCATCCATTTCAATCTCATTCAGTATCTCAATCTCACTATTCAAGTTCTTCCCTTTTCTAACTATCACTATCCCTAACATGTACTATATACATTTCTCACACTTATCCTGCAACAATCCACCACCAACCAGAATACCATTTAAATATAAAGCAAGTAACAATTTTCTTTATACCAAAATAATCGTGTTTGAAAGGCACCCGATAGCCTGTTTTGTATGAAAATAACTTTTCAAAGATAATATATATATAATGAGGGTGAGAAAGGATTTTCAAAATCCCTAACTAACGTCACCCTCAATGTTATAGTAAGGTAAGTGTGATTACCTGTCGCCCGTAGCATTTCTCTGTCATTTCTTACAGTTTCCTTGTAGATTATCTTCCAAGTACCATCACCACTATTCAAACCTATATGAATATAATACAAATTGCTAAATTAATATCATTTCCACTTTATAATATTTTACCGTCTCTCTCGTCTCCGCATTACTACCCAATCCCTTTCTTCTTTATTCAAATACATTAACCAATTTAAGTCATAAATCACATGAATCAAACATAACCACAATCACAATCACACATTTCATTTATAAATTCACGTAGTTAAAGCTACTTCAATAATTTCCCCATGAATTCTATTACACACAGAGAGAGGAAGAACCTCATGTTGCAGCAATCATATCAATATCCAATAATACAACACCAAACCAAGGTAAACACTTTCTTTTGCACACGCATACAAACACTAATTTCTCTAGATCAAAACAAACACCCATATTCAAAAGCAAACATTTTCCTCTTATTTTAATTCTTAAAACCAACATCTACTTGTATGAAATCATTACCAAGTTAACTAGCTATATATATAAGTTTTTTACTCTTTGCACTCAAAAATACACTCCAATTTCATTATTCAAAGTAATAAATCTGTTACCTTTTGTATAAAACCAGGAAAATAATACTATATAAACATAACCAATGTAGCACCAAAGGAAACCATTTTTCAAAGTCACATGAAGACACTTAAGTCTCCTCACAAACACTTCTCATTTTCACAAACTTTCCTATCAAATAGTTCAGTTTCGGTAGTAAAATGATGCAGACATCCTAGCTGCACATATAATCATTTATTAATTCTTATGATTTCACAATCAAATAGAAAGGCTAATAAAACTTAGTATAATAATAATGGTCCAGCAGCAAAATACAAGGCCAATTAAGTTTCATACATACATATAAACTTGGTTACTTGTTCACTTAATTTCCAAAAAAGTCAAACATTAAATAGGCAGAAAAGAAAAACGAAGAAAACCCAAAAATCCTAGCAAACAAACCTCCAAAAGACTAGAGCTTAGAGAAAGAAAACAACTTCGCATAAATACCAGCAAAAATCAGAGAAACAAGCAAGGACAATTTCTGCAGCGATGTAACCGAAAATCCCCCAAGCAAAAACATGCAATGTCACCACTACATCTACTTTACTACATTACTCAAACATGCATAGACATCCACCTAAATACAAAACAGATATGCACAATCATCTTATAACATAACACATATATTCATATAGCATAAACATGAAACATTGGAAATCAATGTGCAGTAAGATCTTCCCTTGTAACATTTAAATTACAAAAATCAATTTCCTTAAACCAGCAAATTTCAGTTCAGACAACAAAGAAAGGAATAAGATCACATTTCACCAACTAGCCAAAGAAAACTCACATAGTTGAACATGCTAGACCACTTGGTAACTTCATTGAACTCATAAAATCAGTAATTTGAAGCTTAAAATCTTAGAAAAGCCTAGGACCAACTCTAACAGATTTTTCTACCAACATATCAAACTCCTGAAGTCCACCAAAGATCCTTCCAAGAACGACTTAACAAACATTAATGGTATAAGTTTAATCCATGGCTTCCTAAATTAATTACTCTCATACCTTAACCTTATCAAAGTCAACATAGAGCAATCCATCTCCTTGTCAAACCAACACCACAGTCAACAACCACTCCATCCTTTCTTCATCACTAAAAGTCACTTACTAACTCCATCTTCAATTTAACTAAATCATCATTAATTAAAACAAACATAGCACTAACAATAAAAAGGGGAGGAAAAGAACTCAATAAAATCACAAATCAATAAAACTCAAACAAAACATACAAACAAAGTGTGGCAAACAACTCCAATGGTTTCCTAAGCAATTTAAATAGGAATTTCGAGTCCTAAATTCCCATGAAACTCGTCGGCCATAAAACCCCAAAGGTTAGGGTTTTCACAAAATCAACAAATCCTAAATCAATCATTCAAATCATCACTTGAATATCCAAACTAGAAGCTTAAAAATGTTCTTTAGATGGTTTATAACTTCAAAACTCAAACCCCACTCACGGCCTCTCTTCCTCCCTTGCGCAGATCGAAGGAAAAACGGGTAGAAAGTAGAAATAAAACTTACCTAAGTATGAACATGAAGTTGCTTGTTTCATTCGAACTCACCCTCGCCGGAATCGGCCTTCTTCCCGCCGGAAATCACCCTCCAATGTGTGGGCCGAATAAAAACCAAAAGGAGAAAGGAAAAAATAAGGAAACCAACACAAAAATGTAAGTATAACTCGAGAAATGTAGTAAAGGCCGAAGCTTTACCCATTCTCGCCGTCGATCCCGCCGGAGAAACAAGAAGAAACGCACGAGGAACGAAGAGGAGACGGAGGGAAACGAAGGAGAAGAGTTTGAAGGGGGAGGGGAGGCCGCGCCGCCGCGCCGCCGCTTCAGCTTGCCGTCGCCGGAGGAGCTCGCCAATTTCAAAGGGGGTGGCCGAAGGTTAGGGTTTTGGGAAGGGAAGTGTCAATTCTGAAAGTGAGGGGGGTGGTGGACGAGTTTTGTGTTTAGGTTGGGGAAGGGAAAGGTTGTTAGGGAAAATTACCATTCACTACCCTATTGTTAATTTTTAATTATATTTTTAACCCAAAAGTTTGTATATATTATTATACTCCTTTCTTTCCATTATAATATGATCTGGACTCCAATTTACCCTTAATGGAAGTTTCTATCCCCAATTAATTCTTTTAACCATATTTATTTAAATTCCAAACTAAATAATATTTAATATTCATAAATTGCCCAAAATATCTAAAAATTCCATCCTATTATTTTAAATTTCCTAAATGACACCTCAATAATTTCGTATTATTTTTAGTTAGAAAATTGGGATGTTACAAGTTGTAACATTGTGTTACTAATTACCTAATTAACCAATAATATTTATTTCAATTCATTAAGCTCTAATCTAACTATGATAGAAAAAGGAATTTCCATAATATTAATATCTCTATCATAGTTAGAAAAGATTATTCTAAACCTTTTATAATTTATCCATGATAGGAAAGAATAAACTAATACAACCTGAATACTATCATGGATAATTAATAGCTAACCATGTTAGAAAAGAATCACCTAACATGGTTAGAAAAATAAACAACCTAATGTTCAAAAATATCAAATACATATAAATATATGCGGAAACGTATGCAGGCCTATACAAATTGGCAATATACAATTCAAAGTAGTCCATATAACTACTACTACCTAATTCCCTTTCCTGCTGCTTGCGTCTATGCATGAATACCTGCAAAAATGTCAGTAATCGTGGGATGAGACAATTTGTCCCAGTAATCACCGCTTAACTCACTATAACAGTGAGATGTGCGGTAGCGAGGGCGTCTAAAGGGTACCACATTTAAAACCAATACTATATATATATACAAGTTAAGTCTTTCCTTCATCATTCAAGTTCCCCCTTCTAAATCAATTCAAATTCATCATCTCTATTTCCCACATATCACTCAAATCCCTCAGTCAATTCCAAATCAACCCAACAGACGAAAATAAACGTGATTGACACTGTGCCCAGTCTCAAATCTGAAAGCATAAAAAGGGAGCACTTTAAATAGTGAAAACGTCCCTGAAAAGGGAGCACTATAAAAAGTGAAAACGTCCCTGGTTCCTTTAAAATCCGAGGAACCTGTACAATTAACCTATCGATTGCGCAGATCGATAGGTTACATCGGCCGACGGTACTATCAGTGTCATGCAATGCTCACTATAACCTATCAATATCCTATCAATATCACTTCCACAATGACATCATTCATATCCATCAACCTTAACCTCATTCAATATTTCAATATCACAACCTCAATAATCAACAACAACATCAACATCAACATCACCTTTCAATCTATTATCCACAATATCTTTCCAAAATCTAAACTCATAACTAATTCCTTTTCTATACTCAAAACCTCTCAATATCCAACACCTGCAAATATATCACACAATTCCATAATATCCAGCAACACCACCAGCCAGGATACTACATATAATAAGTCAAATTCTTTATATGAAAGTAATCGTGTTTGAAAGGCACCCGATAGCCTGTTTTATATAAAAATACCTTTTCAAAAATAATATTTATATGGAGGGTGAAAAGGGATTTTGAAAATCCCAGCTAACGTCACCCTCAATGTTATAGCAAGGGTAAGTGTGATTACCTGTCGCCCTTAGCGCTTTGCTGCTCTTCCTTACCGTTTCCTCTCCTTCAAGTATCATCATCACTATACACTCCCTATAATGATATGATACACAATGATAAATTAATATCATCCTCGCGTTATAATATTTAAACGTCTCTCTTGTTTGTATTTCTACCCAACCCTTCATGTTTTATTTATTTTAGAAAGCTTCTGAACTCCCAAGGGGCACAAACAAGTGCTACAAAAACCAAAATAACAATTCAAGCATACAAAGATTTATAATCACCTGAAAAGAACAAGAAGACTAAATATAAAACTTCATCAACCACCTAGTTAAACAAGATTCTCACATAAGCAAAGACATATAAACACCCTTTTAAGCAACCAATAATATTAACCATAATCAATATAAACATCTTTACAACAAATGTAAAATCTTGCAGCTTAACAGCATTCATTTTAGAACTTTAAAGCATCAATTAAGCAAAACTAATCAATTTCTTAACCTTAACATATACCAAAACAATGCACTATCCATTCTAAATCTTAGCTTTATTCCTTCAACATCAATTTAAAACATTTTAAACACCATTTACAATCAATCAACCTAGACCTCTACCATTTCACCAAATATCCATGTCTTAAGCCATTCCATTTGAACCAAAATTACATGCCAAATCCTCATTGAACTCTGTCCATCTTTATATACACAAGCACTACCATTACTTTTATTTCTTCGCGTACCAGCAACAATCAAAACAGAACTTACCTCTACCTTAATGGAAATCAACAAATTCAGCAGCAAACAATTACTTATCAACTCTATCACACACCTATACAAGTTACATAAATTCTTAACTCCTTTAGACTTCTACCTAAGCAAATCTGAAATCATAATTTCATTCTCACACTAACATCACACACGGATAAAACAAAAGGAGAATATGAAACTTTATGAAATCACCCACTTCAACAACAGACAACAAGCAACAAAATCTTTCAACTCCCTTACATTCCTATCAAAACAAATTAAAGATTTTTGAACTCAAATTCTCTTGAAAACCATCGGACCTAAACACCCAAATTGTTAGGTTTTTGTACAAACTCAACAAATCTTCAATCAATCACTCAAATCATCAACTAACACACCAAGAGATGAAGATTAAACTTAGTTATTATTCACCATCACACCCAAAACCCAAATCCTAAATCGGATTCCTCTCATAAACCTCGGCCAAAACGAGGAAATAGTGTAGAAATCGGAAGAAAAGAGTCACCTGAGTTTGAATCCCACCTTGCTTGCCTCGCCGGAGGTGGACGTCGCCGGAAAATGGCTTGGCCGTCGCTGTCGGTGGCTGGGCGAAGGAAATGAGGGCGCGAGGGAGAGAAAAGGGAGCATAAGGGTGACCCACAGTGGGTTCTAGGTCTCACGCCTCTTACCAAGCCGTCGCCGTCGTTAGCCGCGCCGCCGCTGCAGTCCGTCGCCGGGAATCGCAAGGACGGAAGAGGAAGGGAGAAGAAGTCGAACGAAGAAGCAGAAGAATGGAGAGAGAGAGTCCGATATTTAAAGAAAAAAAAGGAGGGCGTGTTTGTTTTGCTGAATTAAGGGGGTCCTCTGATGATTTGTAGCCCAAACTTGCCATAGTGTACTCTTTTAATTCTAAAAACATTTAAACCAGTCTCCAATCTTTTTAAACTTCAAAATATTTTTAGCTTTACCACTCCCTCATATTTCAAACTCTTCATTTCTTAATTAATTATATGCACATTAATTACTCAAAATTTTCCAAATGTCCTAAAAATCACCAAAAATTCCTGAAAATTCCAAAATTTCCCAAAACACTCTCTAATCCTGAATTAAATTTTTCAGGATGTTACAATTCTCCCCACCTTTTAAGAATTTTGTCCCCAAAATTTACTAAACATACACCTTAAACAAAGAAAATTCTTAAGTCCACCTTCCATTCCTCATGTTAACTCTAAAAATTTTACTACAACTTAATACACTAATCACGATTCTTCATCATTTATCCTCATTCAATCTATATAGTAATCACCAATACTCATTCCACTTTTCCTAGCTCACCCTCACTTACTAGTCACCCTAATCTCAAATTACCTATATGATAGTCCAACATCCTAACTGGCAAGGCATATACAACTGTCTTTCCCAAATTTAATCAAACTATTGTCTTTCCCCGACTATAGTCCTTCGTCTTTCAACTATTTAAATGGTCACACTTCCAATCACAGTCGTTCCTACAGTAAGTCATTTAACATTTGGAACAACATTTCAATTAAACTCCAATCAGAAATTCCTTCAATTTCCCAAAATTCCTCAACTAATATCCAATTAATCATTAATATTTTAAATCGTTTTACTTCCTTTTCTCTCACTTTCCTTCAAACTCACATTCATGATCCTTATCATAACTAAACCACCAGTAAATCACGAACAAATATGATCCAAATACAACATGCAAAAATTGATTTCCTACTCAGATCCTCATATCTTCTCTACTACTCAAACACATGCCTAACATATCAAATCGACGTTGATGAATATACACAAAGCTTTTTATTTAAGTCTTATTACTTGAGCCAATTGCATATGTAAAAGTTTAATAGTTTCTGACCTAGTAGAATAAGCATCAACACGATAGAAGAAAGAAAAGAAATATTGAGTCTCTTTTCCAACCAAAAGATTCAATTCATTTACCGCCTATTTTGTTCGATGTCACCAACAACCCAAAAATTAGTTTCTTACAAATTCCCATCTAAAGGACAACAAAGCTATACAAACATAAATAATTTCCTAGTTCGTTGGCAAATGATACAACAAAAACTAAACTCCTTGCAATCCATCATGGACACAGCCATACCACTCAAACAGAATTTTCTTCACTAACATTTCAAGTAAAAATATCAATAGGCGTCCAAACTGCATGCCTACAATCCTTACATACACTCAAACCAAACAGAGGCATAATTATATCAACTCATATCAGCAACCCTAAACATAATTTACAGCAACCTAAATTATTTTGATCGTTTCAAAACAAAACAGCACCATTATAGATTTTTCTTGTGAGCCATGTACTCTTAATGAAATTTGAACTATATTTTTTATATTACCAAATTGGATTACTCATAGGAACTAACACCCAAATAAGTTCCTAACCATTACGTACACATAGTAGCATTAAACTCATCATAGATTTCACCATTAACATGACAAAACAATAAAATTCACTTCTAAATAGCCCATATTTCAAACATCACAAAATCCGACCTAATTCATTGTTAAAACCATCATAAATAAAAATCAATAATAACAACTTTAGTCACTTTAATATATTTCCACACCTTTGCAATCAACCAACCAAGATTCACTCAAAACAAAGTCAATCCACATCAGTAATTGTGGTTCACAATTTCACCATGAGACACTTACTGACTCCATTTTCAATAGACTAAATCAATAAAAGAAACCATATTTCATGCTTTCCACCATGTTTTAAAACCCATACTATCACTTCACAATTCTAGTTCATTTACCAAGTAGAGCATATATAAGAATCCTATATATTTCAATCCAGTCGGCCATGAAAACCCTAGCCCAAAGTCATATCCAAAGAAAGATCCACAAAGGTCCACTGTTACAGTTACAAGGATCATATATCCCCCCAATCAAACTTAATTCCAACCAACGCAAAACACGACTTCATAATCACAAATAAAACATGTGAAGGGATTATACTCATTTAATTCTAATATCATATATTCTTTCCCATGAACCTATCAAACACAAGCAATTATACAATAGAATCAACCCAAGCCTAAACATACAAGCATAATAGTACATATCACACCATCATCATTATTCCCAACAAAACGGATCGTGAGTAACAATTAATTACAATCAGATTTTCAATCAAATAATCAGAAATAACTTAATATCTACATATGACTAATACTTTTTACTTCATATGAATGAGTATCAATAACATAAATCATAAGGGTAAAGAAAATATCCATTGTTTTATCATTCTTAAAACATAATCTATGACATCTAACACCCAAGATGAATTTCACAATACTTAAATCCATCAATCAACCAAATGATAACAAGCTTACCAACAATTATCAACCATAACTTTTTCAATCACATAATATCAATTTGCAAAACCTTTTCAATTAAAACAATAATCAATTTTAAATAAACAACTTACCGTTATTTCGCTTAATAATGATGGGAAACATCCACTCATGAAGAAGTAAGGGCTACCAACATCTATAATCAAGGGGGCTGCTTCCAGTCACTAAATTTAGTGAGGAAGCCTCCAGCAGCTTAATATAAATGGGCAACAATCCTTACTACCCATGATGATGGAATCTCCAACCATTACTAATTGAAAGATAATCGAAACATAGAAGAGGAAGAATAAAATCAATAAAAGTTATAATAAGAATTTAATTGAAATCACTTGGATAGAATAACTTGATCATCAGTTAACAAATTTATCACCTATCAACAGAATAAAGCAACTAATACAACTAATTTGGACATTTACATACACAAATAATAACAAAATAACAATTTTAGTAAAATTTCAATTGAAACAATCAAACAAAACAAGTTAATTCATCAACTAACCAAACAATTCAAAAATTTCTAAACAACTACAATACAAGGTCAACAATTCTTATTCACATTGTATTCATTATTAATTGTCATTTTCGATTTCTCTTAGTCCCTTAACCCAATAAGGTATCTCATGATGCCTCGACTATGATTATGGCCGGCACATAACTATACTCGAGACCCCAGAGAAGCATCCTTATTTCGCTATTTTTCCTAAATTTTATACATATCAACATTAGTTTTGTTATTCTTTCTATGTTCATCTCAATCTCTCCACAGTACCTATTCAATTTCTCTTATCACTCTCTCCCCACCACGGGACGAGCGATAATCCTCTCAAAAAGGCCAGATATTCATGCACAGAAGGAAGGGAATACTAAGAATGTATATTGCCAATCTATATGGAATGAAGCACAGTCCAGGGTTATCGTATACCAAATACTGATAACCAAGTTGTAACATTGTGTTACTAATTACCTAATTAACCAATAATATTTATTTCAATTCATTAAGCTCTAATCTAACTATGATAGAAAAAGGAATTTCCATAATATTAATATCTCTATCATAGTTAGAAAAGATTATTCTAAACCTTTTATAATTTATCCATGATAGGAAAGAATAAACTAATACAACCTGAATACTATCATGGATAATTAATAGCTAACCATGTTAGAAAAGAATCACCTAACATGGTTAGAAAAATAAACAACCTAATGTTCAAAAATATCAAATACATATAAATATATGCGGAAACGTATGCAGGCCTATACAAATTGGCAATATACAATTCAAAGTAGTCCATATAACTACTACTACCTAATTCCCTTTCCTGCTGCTTGCGTCTATGCATGAATACCTGCAAAAATGTCAGTAATCGTGGGATGAGACAATTTGTCCCAGTAATCACCGCTTAACTCACTATAACAGTGAGATGTGCGGTAGCGAGGGCGTCTAAAGGGTACCACATTTAAAACCAATACTATATATATATACAAGTTAAGTCTTTCCTTCATCATTCAAGTTCCCCCTTCTAAATCAATTCAAATTCATCATCTCTATTTCCCACATATCACTCAAATCCCTCAGTCAATTCCAAATCAACCCAACAGACGAAAATAAACGTGATTGACACTGTGCCCAGTCTCAAATCTGAAAGCATAAAAAGGGAGCACTTTAAATAGTGAAAACGTCCCTGAAAAGGGAGCACTATAAAAAGTGAAAACGTCCCTGGTTCCTTTAAAATCCGAGGAACCTGTACAATTAACCTATCGATTGCGCAGATCGATAGGTTACATCGGCCGACGGTACTATCAGTGTCATGCAATGCTCACTATAACCTATCAATATCCTATCAATATCACTTCCACAATGACATCATTCATATCCATCAACCTTAACCTCATTCAATATTTCAATATCACAACCTCAATAATCAACAACAACATCAACATCAACATCACCTTTCAATCTATTATCCACAATATCTTTCCAAAATCTAAACTCATAACTAATTCCTTTTCTATACTCAAAACCTCTCAATATCCAACACCTGCAAATATATCACACAATTCCATAATATCCAGCAACACCACCAGCCAGGATACTACATATAATAAGTCAAATTCTTTATATGAAAGTAATCGTGTTTGAAAGGCACCCGATAGCCTGTTTTATATAAAAATACCTTTTCAAAAATAATATTTATATGGAGGGTGAAAAGGGATTTTGAAAATCCCAGCTAACGTCACCCTCAATGTTATAGCAAGGGTAAGTGTGATTACCTGTCGCCCTTAGCGCTTTGCTGCTCTTCCTTACCGTTTCCTCTCCTTCAAGTATCATCATCACTATACACTCCCTATAATGATATGATACACAATGATAAATTAATATCATCCTCGCGTTATAATATTTAAACGTCTCTCTTGTTTGTATTTCTACCCAACCCTTCATGTTTTATTTATTTTAGAAAGCTTCTGAACTCCCAAGGGGCACAAACAAGTGCTACAAAAACCAAAATAACAATTCAAGCATACAAAGATTTATAATCACCTGAAAAGAACAAGAAGACTAAATATAAAACTTCATCAACCACCTAGTTAAACAAGATTCTCACATAAGCAAAGACATATAAACACCCTTTTAAGCAACCAATAATATTAACCATAATCAATATAAACATCTTTACAACAAATGTAAAATCTTGCAGCTTAACAGCATTCATTTTAGAACTTTAAAGCATCAATTAAGCAAAACTAATCAATTTCTTAACCTTAACATATACCAAAACAATGCACTATCCATTCTAAATCTTAGCTTTATTCCTTCAACATCAATTTAAAACATTTTAAACACCATTTACAATCAATCAACCTAGACCTCTACCATTTCACCAAATATCCATGTCTTAAGCCATTCCATTTGAACCAAAATTACATGCCAAATCCTCATTGAACTCTGTCCATCTTTATATACACAAGCACTACCATTACTTTTATTTCTTCGCGTACCAGCAACAATCAAAACAGAACTTACCTCTACCTTAATGGAAATCAACAAATTCAGCAGCAAACAATTACTTATCAACTCTATCACACACCTATACAAGTTACATAAATTCTTAACTCCTTTAGACTTCTACCTAAGCAAATCTGAAATCATAATTTCATTCTCACACTAACATCACACACGGATAAAACAAAAGGAGAATATGAAACTTTATGAAATCACCCACTTCAACAACAGACAACAAGCAACAAAATCTTTCAACTCCCTTACATTCCTATCAAAACAAATTAAAGATTTTTGAACTCAAATTCTCTTGAAAACCATCGGACCTAAACACCCAAATTGTTAGGTTTTTGTACAAACTCAACAAATCTTCAATCAATCACTCAAATCATCAACTAACACACCAAGAGATGAAGATTAAACTTAGTTATTATTCACCATCACACCCAAAACCCAAATCCTAAATCGGATTCCTCTCATAAACCTCGGCCAAAACGAGGAAATAGTGTAGAAATCGGAAGAAAAGAGTCACCTGAGTTTGAATCCCACCTTGCTTGCCTCGCCGGAGGTGGACGTCGCCGGAAAATGGCTTGGCCGTCGCTGTCGGTGGCTGGGCGAAGGAAATGAGGGCGCGAGGGAGAGAAAAGGGAGCATAAGGGTGACCCACAGTGGGTTCTAGGTCTCACGCCTCTTACCAAGCCGTCGCCGTCGTTAGCCGCGCCGCCGCTGCAGTCCGTCGCCGGGAATCGCAAGGACGGAAGAGGAAGGGAGAAGAAGTCGAACGAAGAAGCAGAAGAATGGAGAGAGAGAGTCCGATATTTAAAGAAAAAAAAGGAGGGCGTGTTTGTTTTGCTGAATTAAGGGGGTCCTCTGATGATTTGTAGCCCAAACTTGCCATAGTGTACTCTTTTAATTCTAAAAACATTTAAACCAGTCTCCAATCTTTTTAAACTTCAAAATATTTTTAGCTTTACCACTCCCTCATATTTCAAACTCTTCATTTCTTAATTAATTATATGCACATTAATTACTCAAAATTTTCCAAATGTCCTAAAAATCACCAAAAATTCCTGAAAATTCCAAAATTTCCCAAAACACTCTCTAATCCTGAATTAAATTTTTCAGGATGTTACACAAGTAGTTTCGGTTGTTGCATCATATTCCTCGCCCATGTCGTACAGGTCTCGGGGCTTCACATGAATAACCATGTGCCAGTCCTTGTGTTTTGAAAGTGAGGATGCACAAGGGGGGTGAATTGTGCTACAAAAATTAATACTAATAAAATAACAACTCTAACACAGATTCTTTTATACTGGTTCGGTCTAACTCTTGACCTACGTCCAGTTCTCAATCCCTTGATTGAGTTCCACTAATCCCCAGGTTTTACAAACGGGTTCACCTGCAACCTTTACAACCACAAGTTTTACGGGCTAACTTGCAACTTTTACAACCTAACTAGCTCCCCCTTACAACTTGCAAGGGTTCAACCTTTACACAAAGGATTTACTACTAAGTTTATTTAATGAACAGATTGTGATACTCACTTAAGTATAATAAATGTTCTCAATAAATGTAGAGACTTAAATACAAAGAGTACAAGATGATAACAATAAGAATAACTCTCAAGGTATTAAGTGCTCTCTGAGTATTATGCTTTGAATGCTTGATTGTTGGTCAGTTTGATTCGATAACTTCATAAATGTTGAAGTTGTTCCTTTTATAGCAGCCTCTAATACTCCAGTTGTTTGAACGGTAATTAGTCCGTTTGAATATATCTATTATTCCCATGTTACCGTTGTCCTCATTAATGCTCAGCAGGGTTGACTTGCTTTAGCTCTGAAAAGTAGCTCTGACAAACTGCTCTGTCAAAAAGCAACTCTGACTTCTGAGCACTTGTACGTTCTCTGACTCTTGTACTTGCTATCGGATGGGTTTGTGCTACCGGTAGTAGGAACCTTGTTCTGCAAGTGTTAGTCTAAGAATACGCAGTGCAAAGAGCGTTCACTATCGGAAGCTCATTTGCTATCGGAAGCGAAACTAAGTTCTGCACACAAATGTTAGTCCAACAGAGTAATATATAATCAAGTGCAATGGGAAGCATTTTTGCTATGGGAAGCTATCCTACTTAGACTAGGTTTTGACTTAGTGTTGTATTGACTTCCGCTATGGGATGTGTACTACATCCGCAAGCGCTAGTTACGTTGTTTTTGCTCTAAGTCATCCGGTTGTGATTTTTCATCCGATTGTGTTCTAACTTGGGAGTTAACTTTAATCTACTTCTTCCTAAGTGTTCATTATGTTCTTTCATATTTTAGTCTTCATCAAAACTTAAGATTCTAACACTTGTGTTTAGGATCAGCAACGTAGCAAACCTGTTGTGCTTCGTCAGCAAGAATATACGGTTCATCGTCTGGTGATGCCCCTGTGTGGATGAGTCTTGAAAAGTTGACCGATGTGATGCCAAGATCGTCCACTTTTTTCCCTCTCTGTCCCCTAGTGTCTGCCCAATCACACTTGAAAAGAGGCACAGAGCGATGACCATTATATGCAAGCACAAAGATGTCAACGAGCTTTCCGTAATATGCAATATCTCCCTCATGCATCTCAGTGTCATGTGTACTAGCATAACTTCTTGTTCCAAATGTACCAAAGACTCAAGAGTTTTGGGTCGTCACCGAACCGCCATCTCGAGCAACGGTTTTGAAGTGGAAACCTTTGACATTATAAGCCATATATCTTAAAGCATTATCGAGAGGACCGAGAGCTAAATTTATCAGTTCTGGAGTTGCATTAGGATTGTTCAGCGTCGTTTTTCTAAACCAATCTGCAAATTCACGGTGGACCATCTTATCCACAACACCGTGAGTCCAAAGTTCTCTCAGCTCCTCTATCAAAGGTTGAAGATAAACGTCTATGTCATTTCCAGGAGACTTTGGACCGGGAATAATTGTTGAAAGAATGAATGAACTTTGTTTCATACACATCCACGGAGGCAAGTTGTAAGGTATTAAAACAACAGGCCATATGATGTGCTTTTGGTTGCACGCGCCAAATGGATTGAAACCATCAGAAGCGAGACCTAATCTCACATTTCTAGGTTCGCCGGCAAAATCGGGAAATTCATTATTGAATGTTTTCCACGCATCACCATCCCTAAGACGTCTCATCTTCAGGGCCACTTCAGCGGTTGAAACCGCGCAAACGCGTGTTCTTAAACACGCTGAAAGGGTCCCATTTTTTTGTAGTGTGTATCGGTCACCATCATATCATATGTCCAGTTTAATCCTCCGCACATGGTATGTGGTCATTTAGAGGGGCGAGGGGGAGAGATTTTCTATATATAATTATGTTTGTGTGTGGATCTTACAACTGCATGCATTAGTGGTGAGCTTCAATTCAATTCTTTCTAGAAAAAAGATGGCACCAAACCACACACAGAAATCAAATGGCACATCATCAAAAGTAAAAGAGGAAGAAGAAAGCTTCAGCTATGCCATGCAGGTGGTGATGTCAAGTGTTGTACCAATGGCTTTGAAAACGACAATAGAACTTGGCGTTTTGGAGGTCATAGCAAAAGCTGGAGAAGGTGCAAAGCTCTCTGCAAAAGACATTGCGTGTAGGCTTCCAATGAAAATGGAAAATCCAGAAGCACCCAAAATGCTAGATCGCATTCTTGGTCTCTTAGCCACTCATTCTTTGCTTCATTGCTCTGAAGAAGAAGAAGAAGAAGAGGGCCTTGGATTGGGTAGGTGCGGTCACAGGGTTAGAGTGTACAGCCTTGCTCCTGCTTCCAAGTTCTTTGTTGCTGATGATGATCTTGCCATGTCACTTGGGCCTCTTCTTGCTATGGTTCACCATAACAACTATTTGCAAAGCTGGTAATAATTCAAACAGTTTTTTTAAGTGGAATATTAGTATTTTGTCTTTGAAGTTCTTTTAAAATGAAGGATCAAGTTAAAATTGTAAATTTTGTTGAAGAACAATTATGGTAATTTCTTTTTTTTTAAAATAAAATAAAAAGTTTCCTTGAATTTGTTGAAGAAGCTACTTGCAACATGTTTGTTGTATATGCATACCTTTTATTTGTCTATATGTATCTTCAATCACGTGCAAATATTATGTCTTTGATTCTTGGTAAAAAAAAATATTGTCTTTGATTTAAGATAGGGTTAAGGTGCATTTTTAGTACTCTAGAATATAGCAAAGTGCACCTAATATAATACACAATATTGTGGTCCATTTGTGGTAACCAAGAATTATTTTCGTGGCTTATTTAGTAACGACGTTAAATAAGTTAAGTTTGACCGTTATGTGTCAAATTTTGACCGTTAAATTATGGGGTAAAGGAGCATTTTTAGTACTCTAGAATATAGAAGGAGCACCAAACATAATATACAATATTTTTGTCCATTTGTGATAACTAAGAATTATTTTCATTGCTTTTCTAGTAATTCGTTAGTTAAAACTCACTTTTGAAAGATAAAATCTAATGTGACATAATGATGTGATATATGTATATTGAAATGACAATTCAACGAACATTATTTTAAGTTTATAACTATGTAATCAGATAGAAGTAACTCTTCTTCTATTACATCATAGGGTCATTAATTTGGTACAAGCCAGTATGACCAACCCGTTTTAATTTGTGTCGAGCCAGTATGACCAACCCGTTTTAACTTAGTATGGCCAACCTGTTTAGTTTATGATTCTTTGCTTACATTTTTTATATATGTAAAATACTAATGACTTATTAGTTTATACATGCATGATAATAGGATAGTCTATGGATCTTTATAACTTTGTAGTGTTTAATTATTTGACACTTTGAATAATATTGTGACTTAGTTGTTTATGGTGTTTAAATATTGTATATTATGTTTGATGCCCCTTCTATATTCTAGAGTACTGAAAATGCTCCTTTACCCCACAATTTAACGGTCAAAATTTGACACATAACGGTCAAACTTAACTTATTTAACGTCGTTACTAAATAAGCCACGAAAATAATTCTTGGTTACCACAAATGGACCACAATATTGTGTATTATGTTAGGTGCACTTTGCTATATTCTAGAGTACTAAAAATGCACCTTAACCCTTTAAGATATGTCATGCATTCAAAAAGGACTTGCATATACTCAAGAATCTAAATACCTTTAAGCAATGTTATCTAAAAAATTGAGTGCGAATTTTTTCCCTGATGCTACATAAAGGATTGTTGCAAAATTTGTTCATAATTAAGACCTATTTGAAGAATTTGTTACTCTATTGCACATGATAATTTTTCATACACAAAAAGTGGGCAGTTCAATCCAAGTTTCATATAATTATAAGATCACTGACATTTTTAATAAATTAATGATGCAAAATTAATCAATTTAAATAGTTTATAGTTATCTTTTGTTACCACAAACTAATTTATTCTACAAATAAACTAATATATAATCTATTAACATGTGATACATTATAATTTAGAGGTCTATTTTACTTCATTTCCACAAAAAAGATTAAATGAGTCTTATATTAAAGACAAAAGGAGCAGTATTTAATCCTTGTGATTAGATATTTATAATTTCAAAAATGTTCAATTTAATATATTTGTATAGCTGATTAGTGGTGGCTTTAGGTTTCATTTGAAAGATGCAATAGTAGAAGGGGGAACAGCTTTTAGAATGGGAGTTGGAGGGAGAGAGAAGTTCGAGTACATAGGAATGAACTCAGAGTTGAATGAAATATTCAACAAGGCATCAATTCAACAAAGTTGCATGGTAATGAAGAAGGTTCTTGAAGTTTACAGAGGCTTTGAGAGACTCAAATCTCTTGTTGATGTTGGAGGTGGCCTTGGTCTTACCCTCAGCTTCATCACTTCAAAATATCCTCATCTCAAGGCTATTAATTTTGACTTACCTCATGTTATCAAGCATGCCCCTTCCTATCCAGATAGCATCATTTCCTCTTGTATATTTTTACCCATAGTTTCTCTTGGAAATGTAAGAATTAGTAAAAGGATTCATTTTCAATTATGGAAAGATTTAAACCAATCTTTCTCAACTAATTTTTAAATATAAGACCTATTTGATGAGTTGAATTTGTTTCTAAATATAAGACATATTTCCAATCTTTCTCAACTAATTACCCTTTTTGATACTCCTCAATACAAAATAAATAAGGGTGGGTGGGTGGGAATAAATATATGTGGTTCGGATATTTCGAAATTATCATGTGATTTTAAATAAAATAACTAATATACTTAATCTTATGGAATTAGGTAAATAGTTGTTATATTCAAGAATGAAAGAAGTAGTTTTTTTCCCTTTAACTCTCATTATTGGCTATATATATGAGGAATTGAGAGAGTATTCTGCAATATAATGCATATGACTGAATAGGTATTTTAGGAAGACCAACATATATTTTGTAACGTAAAAAAATTGAATACATTTTCTTTATAAATGCAAATTATTTAAGGATAAAAGAGCTATTGAAAAATATTTCATAGTGTTATATGCAACTTAATCCGATTTTAAATTAGGGCGAGGGTGCAAAAATGATAATAAACTTTACCAAAATTGCATTTCTAATACTAAAGTTTCGTGAGGTGCAAAAAGATTACCCAACTTGGGTTCAGGTGCAAATAAATATTTTCACTTGAGGGAAATAAAATTTAGATATGAAAAGATTGCTATGCCTCATTCCTCCCTCATTAAATAAAATTTAGTGAGGGGCATAAGAGTCTTTTCATATCTAAATTTTATTTCTCTCAAGTGAAAATATTATATTTGTACCTGGACCCCAAGTTGGGTACTATTTTTGCTCCTTGCGAAACTTTAGTATTAGAAACGCAATTTTGGGTAAAGTTTAGTATCATTTTTGCACCTTCGCCCTTTAAATTATAAGT
Organism: Mimosa pudica; assembly: GCA_029929735.1. NCBI lineage: Eukaryota > Viridiplantae > Streptophyta > Magnoliopsida > Fabales > Fabaceae > Mimosa > Mimosa pudica. The sequence goes on along the minus strand of JAKELP010000018.1, from coordinate 15,734,476 downwards.
ACTAACATCTAACATGCCAATATTTAATTGCATAATCATCATTTACATATCTTAAATAAACATCAACGATATAACTATTGAGGGACTGCAGCTTATTAATATATTAAGGCATTGAAAAATACTTTATAAACTTTAAGAACTAAACTACAATTTTGAAGTTAATGTATTCTTTTATCCGTCAAATTTTAAATGGAATGAGACAAACTTGAATAAAAAATTGTATAATCCCTAAATTTAATTTAATTGTATCAAATGTATATTTTAGTTAAAAATATTAGCATAAAAAGTAAAATTTGTGTTAAACTGCTCATCATAACTATTTTTTTGCCATACTCATCATAACTGTTAAGTTAATAGGATTTGGCTTTGATTATTACATATCCCTGGATTTTGAAGGGCATAATTGAAATAATGCGCTCAATGTATAAGATATGAGCTCTTTCTTTTATTTCATTTAATAAAAAATTGTTTGAAAAGTTCTCTTTCATTTTTCCTTTTTTCCAGAATTCTCTTATATTAGACTGATGATCGTGAAGGTCCAGTAATATGACTAACTAAAAAGTAAATATTATTATCAAGATAAATATATTTTACTAAAAAAATTAATTATTAAAATTTTCAATTACTGTTGCAGGGGTTCAACACGTGAGAGGAGACATGTTTGAGGATATACCCAAGGGGAATGCCATTTTCATGAAGGTAAAAAAACTAATTTTAGTTTTCTCTGCATGCCGCAAAACTTCATATTGCATTCGGTACACGCTACGAGTGTGTTTGATTGATAGAAAGAAAGTAAAGAATTAGAAATGGAAAGGGTAAAAGAGGGAAAGTAAAGGTAATGATGAGAAAGTAAAGTTTGTGGGCCCCAGGAAAAATGTGAGATAGAGAGAAAACTTGTGGGCCCGCGATATATGTAAATGACCATATTACCCCTTAACTTTTCAATTATTTTCAAGTCACTTTCTTTCATTTCAAACAACCAAACAAGCCCTACATCTTCATCGATAATAAAACTTTTGTTTTGACATTTTAAAATATTATATTTGTTTGTCAATAATAGGATAAACATAATACAATTAAAAATTTTATTCTTTTTAAGTTATGGAATACTTGAAAGGGTGAGCCACATAGCAAGGTCAATATTGTTGTTATGCAACATTAAAGCAACTTGTTTAAGCCAACAAAGGTTGATTTTCAGGTAAAAAAAGCAAAGGTTGATTTAGATAATAAAGGGGTTGAGTAATAACAATTATGTTTTAGGATCAAATCCTATCAATGTGAGGACTCTTTTATTTTGAATGGAAATCAATGTGAGAACTTTGTTAGTGATTGATCTATAAATATTTGTGTAACTGTTTTTTGGGTCTCAAGATTTATCTAAACTTAGTGATCCTCTATGACTCAATTCATCTAAATTACATCTAAATTACAGTTCAAAAATATGAGTGTTTACTTGCTAGAGCAGTAGAATTTGAAGTAGAAACATTTTTTTTATTGTTAAACAAAGCGTAAAGTCTTTTGTGTCATGCAAGAGCGTAATGGTTTTTTTTTTTTGCGGCTTGCATTCATTTTGCATTAATCTTTCTTACAATAGAAAAGGTTTAAGGGTGACACATAATATTGCAGTGGATTCTTCATGACTAGAATGACAAAAAGTGCTTGAAGCTATTGAAGAATTGTCACAAGTCCATTCCAGAAGATGGGAAGGTGATTGCAATGGAATCAGTGATATCTGATATGCCTCAGACCTCTGCTTCTGCAAAGTGCAACTTCCAAATTGATGTGTTCATGATGGCTCAAGGTGCTTCTGGTGGAAGACTTCGCACCCATCAAGATTTCCTCAACCTTGCAAAAGCTGCTGGATTTAAGGGTGTTCGATTCGCGTGTTTTGTTCGTAATTTCTGGGTTATGGAGTTCTTCAAGTAGCCTTCAAATAATTAATCATATTACCTATAGCAGAGTATTTCACATTGCAATTGTTTAATGTATAATTTGACTCGTGCAATATGTTTTTTTTTTTTCATTTGCATTTGATTTGGTGAAGATTCTTACCTCCTTTTATGTGTAAGAAATCATACGATACCTTCTATCTATTGGACTAAGACTTGTTGTATACACAAGGAAATGAACTTTTAAGTATATTTTCTCTGATCTTTGCTATTGTCCTACTCCTGTACTAAAATCTGATAGATAATTGCCGTTTTACAATTTAGAGGAATAGGCATGAACTTCTAAAAAAGTTACATGCAGGGTCGAACATATGTAACATTCCATAACCTTTTGTTACGTCTTCAACTGCGACAAACACATCCACATCATCTAACAATGTTGATGAGAGAAACTAACACGTGTACAAGTCACCAAAAAAAAGGATATAGTTCATCAGCTACTAGGAGAATTATAACTCCCAGAATTCAACAAACTCTTATAAAACAAATTTTATGGGTAACATGTATCAACTAATAATATTCTTCAAAGGAAATCAGCATGAAAAAGAGGAGCTTATGATTTTTAACCATATTGATATGGTTGAAAGTTACTCATTCCATAAACCAAACATTTTAGATTGGATCAACAAATGAGTTCATTTTGGCAGTTGAAAGTGACATGAAGATAAGAAGCCAAAAGTGATGGGGCCTTTGGGATACATTTTTTACCCTGTAATTTACAACATATTGCATCCTCTATTAATGATTCACATGGGTCATCTCTCCAATCACATTGATTTCAAAGACAATGTTAGTCAAAATCTTGTGGCAGGGTTTGTTGAAGGGCAAGGATGCAACATTCTTCAAAAGAAATTTAAGCAATTGAAATTTAGACAATCTGATTCTGAGGGGTAGACTAGATCTTGCTGAAGATATAAAGCGACTTGTCCACATATTTCTGTGTTTTATGACATTGACTCCCAACCAGATGCTATATATACCTTGTTGGATAATGTCAAGTGAGGAAGAATAGAACTAGATCATAAAATCTAGTCAGTTCTGACCTTCTCAATACCTGACTTGCTTAGTATGATTACACCAATCACAATAAGCAAGGCTCCTGCAAACCACTGCCAAACCAGTATTTCACATCAGATGAGCATAACTCAAGAACTTTGAATACATGAATTGAAAAGGCACAAGTTCACCCTTCAGAGTCCACATAAGATTTAGATACAGCACTGGAAGAAAGCTTAAGCAGAAAAATAAGTAGATATTACTTCTATGAGCAGTTATTACTTCTTGTCATGTAAGAACTAGTATATTTTACTATTTTATCAAGATAGATAAAATAATTATATATCCATTAACTTAACTAAATTAGTTGCTGATATTGTGAAAGATTATATTGGAGTGTTGTCCTCTTTTCATTCAATGAAATTTAAATGCAAAAGTTCTAGTAGTGACAAATTCATCCCTTTAACATTTGATTGGTTGTAGTGAAATTAGATTAGAGATTTTTCACCTTTCATTCCCACTATATGAAATTCCTTCACTCTCAAAAATATGATTCAGAGTCAATTAACAGTGAAATCTACATATACTGGTATGGAAGCTACAACTACCCATAAGGACTGATGTGATGACCTTATCCAGCAATGGATTTTATGTAAGTGGCCTCTAATGAAAAAACTTGTAAAGAATCAAAAATCAGGGATAGTTATATGTATGAACCCCAAATATTTAAAACTCAAACCATCTGTTCCTGTATGTATTCTTCATTTGATTAGATCTTTGGTGTCTAAAAGAAATTGAAAGTAAACTCGGGCTCTTACGTAATTTTAGTTTAACCCATAATGCTAATTCTTCTCTTTATAACGTTCAACAAGGTATCACAAATTCCAGACATCCACCATCCCAGCACAAAGAAATCTATATAGACATTTCACGAGTTTCAGTATCATGTGAGCTAACTTACAACATAGAAAGGCTGGTTCTGATTTCAGCACATATGCTGTCACCAATAGCATGACATGATAAGTCTAAAATGCTATGTTTTACAGTGATAGATCCACAAAATGCTAAATTACATATGGAATGATTCTCTATTTCTATCTTTCGTATTCCAATACCATAACAGAAGCCAGTATCACACACACTTACAACCAAAGAACATACTCATAGTATATAACACTTAATATATATAGCTAGGTCTGCTTGGTATGCATTTAGGGGAGCATAATGTATTGTTATCCAATGAAATTTCCAAAACATAAAGTAAAAAAGGTGCATCCAAAATTTCCCATAATGGATACAGAACATGGTAAACGAGAATATACCTTATAGGAAACTGCTTCCTCAAACAAAAAGAATCCAGCCAAACCAGAAGAGATGAAATTGGTGGCAAAGTTTGTGACAGTTGCTTGCAGAGATGATAGAGCCTTGAGACTATTGACATAGCAAGCCCACATCACCACATTGAATACCACAACCAGTCCATACCTAAGAAACTATTGAGAAAACTACCATTATAAAGCAGCAAAGAGAAGAGAGCATAACTCACACATATGCCAAAAATTCATTCCACTACAACATAAAAATCACCACATTGAAAAATACAACCAGTCCAAAGGACCACACCTAAGGAACTGTTGAGAAAACTATTATTATAATCCAAATTCACAAACAAGGAAATTTCTGTATGTGAGAAATACATTGGTATCATATCACTAAGCAGCAAACAGAGCATAACACACAGAAATACCAAAAAATCATGTCACTACAACATAAAAATTACTCTAATTTGTGTATGTGTGTGTCTTTGCATGTCCTTTTTATCCTATTCTAGCTTATCATTATGTACATATCATCTTAGTTTGCTAACTACAAAGCCAGACCTGAGAAAAATAAAAAATATTTAATATTTAAAACATTTTATATTTAATATCATCTTACATAACTCCTCACCAATCACCCTCACACTCCTATCTCTCTACCAGGGCTCATCCAAATCTTATCAGGCCCATGAATCTTGTTATAAGAAAGCATGAACCACCTTAGCTTGACCTCCAACCCTTCCCATAATTCACCCACTTGTACAAAATCCCACCCACAGTACCACCAAATACCTTGGAATCTCTACCCTCATCATGATTTGAAGTGAATGAAGCCTTACTGGAATCACACCCAAGTGATAATTAACAGTATAAAGGCTTTGCTTTGAACCAAAGTTCACATTTTTCACACACCCATTTTCTCCTAACTCACACTGAGCTTCTCATTTGGGCCCCATCGATTATGCAGCAAAGGGGGTTCATGATCAAATGCTAATCACCTCAAATATGAACAATGACCTAAAGGCTTTGGAAAATCAATAAACTTGATCAATAATAATAATAATAATAATAATAATAATAATAACCTGGAAAATGGGTAGCTTTGCAGAAATGGCAGCCATAGCAGCAAAAAATCCAGCTGATATGGCCCACGCGTAGCCTTTCCTCTTCAAATCATCCATCTTATTTACTTCTTCATCAAACATTTCCTAAAACCTATAGACCCACACACATATGCGTGTGTATATGTATATTGTGTATACATATATTGGGCCGGACTGACTGACATGCCGGTTTGGACCGACCGGAAAAGAAGAAACTGAATAAAACTCAAGTCCCACATCGGCTAAAACGAAATGGAATAAAACGTATATAAGCAGGATGCGAAGTGATACGGTCACGACCTTACTTGAACAGGATCTGTTCTATAGGCTCGTACCACTGTGTCCTTGAGCTTCAAGGAGACAAGAACCACAGCTTGGTTGATGACACATGACCAGGTGATCAGAGCGTGATTATTGGCCGAGCTGAATGGTTCAGCCCTAGCCGCAGAGGATCGTTCCCCTACAGTCTAACTGTGAGGGATGGTCACTTGGTTGTCTGACAAGTCCACACAATTTTTTCCCACTCAGAGGAAATTGCTTCAACTCATCCCACCTTTTGATTTCTCGTCTACCTTGCTTACTTTTTTGCGTGCTACTGTCTCTAACTCTATCCATATGAGGAGTCTTCTATTTGTGCATTTGGTGGATGGGATAAATTAAATATCAGTGTTTACAAAATAAGTGGTGCAACGATTATATGCCAAAAAAACAAATAATTACTTGCTATCAAAAAAACTAATTACTTGAAGGAAGAGTATTATTTTGATAAAAAAAGGCAGAATATTATCATCTTAGAAAACTAATACTCCCTATGTTCCTAAATATAAAACCACTTTTTAATTTGACTCAAATTTTCCACAAATTACCCCTATATCTCTTCACCCACAAATGGTTTGAAGGCGGTATGAGGATATTTTTAAAACTTAGGTGAGAGGTATTTTGAAAATTTCATGTAATCCTAATTCATTGGAATGTCTTCCTTAATCTCTACAAATTTGCTCAAGTGATCTTATATTTAGGAACGGAGCCCTATGTTCCAAATATAAGACCTAGTTGACTTTTTTGAAAAATCCTAAAAAACAAAAAAAGTCAATTATAAATAGATTTACCCAATTTTTTCCTTAAATTGTTTATTTAACCAATAAACTAATGACTAATCTAAAAATATATCAAATATGTCATAATTTAATAACATATATTGTAACCTTAACATCTAAAAAAAAAGTCAATTATGTCTTATATGGGAGGGAGGGAATATGATCTTTGTTCTTTGTAGATAGATATCTAGATTGCTAAGACACTTGTTAGCTTATGCTAAATGATTAGTGGCGAGGGGTTTTACTTATTTGTTGATTGAGAGGTATATATGGAAGTGGGGTCAAATCAATGGTACAAGATATATTGACGCAATAGGAATTTTTAACATGATGGGGCATTCAGTATTCACTGTCAAAATAATCCCAAGAAATCAAATTAGATGTCAAAGTGTGAAGGGTTGGGGGAAGAAGAATAAATATGGAAGGTAGATGGCCAGGCTGCTTCTTCAAGTGTTGGAAGTTTCTCTTTGGTTTCTAGTTTGAGAGACTTCTTGACAATGTGTGAGTTTCAACATATAGAGGGGTGTACAAATTTATGAGTGATCTTTAGTTTGAGTTCTGTAACTTCTAGCCAGTTGTGCAATGATGCTTATGCAATTTTGGTAATGGAAGGATAATACTCATGTGCAGAAGGGATGTGGAGGCAGAACAGAAAATTTCATCAATAATTTAACACAAAGCAGACTGATAGAATTGACTCATTGAGGGTGAAGCTTTTGATGTCTGAATAAAAGCTTTTTTTTCCTCTAAGAAACAGGCAGAGTTGTGAATGCTCTTGATATATTGGACTATGCTGGACATTTTCTCCATTTATATACTAACTACAAAACTATGTCATAATTTAGCTCAAAATGACTATTGGAGAGGGAACTACAGAATAAAATTGATGGTTTGTTCATGTTTTCGTGTGAAACAACTGTTAAAAGTGAGAAAACTACCTACCATCAATTTATAAGGAGCTCTATTTTTATTATAATTTACGTTGTTAGTTCATTGTATTATATACTAATGCCTGAACCATAGGTTGATTTTTAACAAAATGATAGTTGGAAACTGACTGAGAATGGTAGTGATAAAACACTTTTTCATAAACAAATATTGGATGGATTAAAGCCACTTAACGATCTACCAAATACTACTCCTATTATAAGAAAACTATTCCATATGTTTCACTTTCCATAAATCTCTTTTTCATGTAATAAGTGCATGCTATAAGAAATCTTGGATGGATTAGATTTAGCAAAAATGGCTGGCTTAAGACAAATTCAATTGGAAGTGGAAGTAACTTATCTTTTTGGAGGGTGGATTCATTTGGCCATTCCACTACAAAAAATTCGGCACTTACCCGCGCAAGCTGTAACACCCCAAAAATTTAAATGGGGATTATAATTATAAATCAGGAATTTTAGAAATTGGGTATATAAATTAATTAAGGGGAATGAGAAAGAAAAATAAATTGATCTTTGTTGAAAGAGGTTAGGAAAATAAATAGGACTTTATAAATGGATGAATGGGCATTCTATATGTTTATTTAAGGATAGAAAATGTTATGTGATTAAGAGAAAAAGAGAGTAGAAGACAAAAATGCCCCTCCCTTCATTAATTTTGCATGCACACAAATACCCCTCTTTTAATAAAAAAAAATGTATACACACACACATAAACTCACGCACACACATACACACTTACACCTACTTCACTCTAATTCACTTTATGTCACTCTTTTCCATCTCTCCCTTGGTTCCTTAATCTCCCAACACTCCAGCTCAAACTTTGGACCAAAATTTCATCCGATTTTCTCAAAGCTTACATGCAATTAGTGCTATAGATTCAGGTGAGAATTTCCTATCTTCCCATGTAATTTTTCTGCGTTTGGTGAGGGGTTGGGGACTGAACATTGAAGAAAAGAGATTTGTTTTTCTGGGTTTGTGAATAGGTTAACAACTATTTTAAGTTTCCATTTATAGTGTGGATTTTGTTGATTTGTAAAGGTTGGCATTCTCCTCTCTTTCTCATTTTTCTGCTTGGCCGATTGGGTTTTTGGTTTGGGGAGCTGAGGTGAACGAAAATTTAAGAATTAATAGGACTATTTGAGTTAGTTTTTGTGCATGCATGTTAGTAATCATTTGATATGTCAACTATGTATAGAGGATTTAGTTGATTTTGGGGTTGTTTGGGTAAATAAATATTGTGGCTTCTTTAATTTGATTTCTTGTTACTTTCTTTGATATGGAATGAAGTTAAATTGTCATGCATGTGTGTTTTTATCTTGGGTGCTGCTGAAATTATGTATGGGTTATAGTGTTGATGATGGGAAATTTGATAAATAATGTTTATATCTTTGCACTCTAAGTGTTTGATAAAATGCCTAGTAGAGTTAAAAATTGATTTTAGCTCACAAAATTTTGTTACAAAGGCTATTCTTTTATGTTATTTTATCATGGAATAATGTTTAGTTGTGTATGTTTGGTTTATGTAATGTTAAGCAAAACTTAGGAGGGTTGATTACAATTAAGGTAATTTGGAGGATAAACTTGTGAAATGAATTATAGAGTTTAGGTGTTGTGAAAAATGTTGTTTGGATTAATATATATAACACATATCGCTGATTACTAATTCTTTCTTTTCTTTTCTATCTTGTGCTATTTTTGATCATATCCATATGCTCAAGATAATTAAATGAAGTGAATTAAGTTCCTTTAGACACATGTATATTGTAACATCCCAATTTTCAAATTAAAGATAATACGAGATTATTGAGGTGTCCTTAAGAAAATTTAGAGTTTTAGGGAAGAATTTTATGATTTTTGGGCAATTTATGAATATTAAATCTCACTCAGTTTGAGATTTAAATAAGTATAGTAAAACGAATTAATTGGAGCTATAAACTTTCATGAACAAATATTTTTGAAACCTAGAAAATAGTACGATAGAAAGAGAGAGTAAAAATAATATATGCAAACTTTTGGGCTAGAAATATAATTAAGAATAAATGATAGGGTAGTTAATGGTAATTTTCACAAATACATATATATATACACTCAACTCACTCCCTCTCAACCGACATCTCTCTCTCTCGAGCCCTCCTCCCTCTCACCAGACCCTCCCTCCGTCTTCTTCTTCTTCGTTCCTCTCCCTTCCCCGGCGACGGCCACCGGCGACGGCGGCAACGAAGCCGTCCGTCTTACTTCTCCTCTCATCCTCACCGAAACCCATCTCTTCTTTCTTTTTCCTGTGTTCTTCATCCTCGTCACTCTCTGCCTCCACCGTCTCTGTTTCTTTTTCGTTCTCCGGCGAAGTAGCGGCGGACGACGTTGGTTGAGGTAAAGCTCCGACCTTTCTAGCATATCTCGAGCGATGCTTTCATTTCAATGTTTGTTTCCTCATGTTTCCCTCTTCTTTTGGTTCTTTTCATTCGGCCAGTCAATAATGGTCGATTTCCGGCCATTTTCCGGCGACGTCGAGCTCCGGCGAGTTATAGAAGGTCAAAAACGAGTTCAGGTAGTCTCATTTCTTCCATTCCTATCCCTTTTTCTTCTTGTTCTTCGCGAGTTGAGAGGGGAAGCCGAAAAGGATTTTCTGTGTTGGGTTTGATAATCCACCAACAATCATGTTTAGGCTTTGGTTTTGAAGTTTTAGGAAGGATTTGAGTTTTCAGTTGAGTTTCGGTTGGATTTGTTGAAAAACCTAATCTTTGTGTCTCTAATTAACTTCATGGGTGTTGCATTTTATGATTGTCTTGGTATTGTGCAGTTTTGAAGGTGTTGTGAAGTGCATTGGATAATTACTATGTAGATTTAGTTAGTGGAATTTGTCAATTCGTGATTTCTAAGGATTTAGATTTTAAATTTGTTAAGGCAGGTTCACTCTAGTATTAATATAGGTGAATCTTTGGAATTTCTAGTGTGCAACTTGGTTGGGTTCATGATGGAAAACACATGTATGTTGTTGTATTTGGTAATGCTTTTGTTTTTACTACCCCTTGTGATTAACAAAGAGATGGGTATGAAATTTAATTATAACAGAATATACTATGTTTGGAGTGGACTGATGTTTAATTGGATAAATAAGGTTCTTTTGGAGATAACGGAAAAACATGAAATAATCGTTGTTTTGGCTGGTGGTATCTTATGGAATATAAAATCAGAATTTATAAAGTGATTCTTGGCTTTAGGATACATCAAATTGTTATTTAAGCATGACTATTCTATTTGTTGGATCTTTTGCCTTCTTGAGTAAAGAAGAAAGATTGTTAAAGTGCATAATTGCTTATCATGTAGATTTTAAAGTATGTTGTGAATGGTAGTTAGTTCCCTTGTTGCTTGTGTGGACTGTCTTGGCCAAATGAGGTTAGAAGAGACCAAAATACTTATTTTGTTTGAGTGGGATTCATTTGGTTTATGATTTAAGAAAGTGAAATAAGAATTTGTGACTCATTAGTCATGATTAATGCATAGGAATTATTGTTTGAAAGTGTTTATATGTGTGCTTTATATGTGTGCTTTTAATAACACTTTGTTACTTTATTTTATTATTCTTGGTTCAGTCATTTGGACTAAACAGGGAAGACATTAACTTTAGTGATTTCTATTTTATTGGGAGTTAGATGAATGTAGTTAAATGTGAGTTAAAGTTGATCAAATAACTGCAAGTTAGTTTTGTGTAACATGAGAATAAATGTTTGTTAAATGGAGGGTTTTGAAATTATGTTTCCTATCTTATTTTGGTCAATTTTGGAGTTCAACTTGAGTTCATGATGCTTACTGTTTAGCAAAAATGATGTGGGATTAGATCTGAATATGAAAAGCTATTAATTTTACTGATTCAAAAATGTTACTTACACTTGTTCTAAGTGTTCCAATTGTTTCAGCCATTGTCCATGTGTAAAATGAATTGATTGAAAGATTAAGGAGTTGGCAAATAACTGATCAAGCTTGAGACTCTTCTTTATCAAGTTTTGGTTGTAATTCTTTAATGAAATCAGGTGTATTATTAGGAAATGAAATGATAAGAAATGTCTTCTAGCATTTTAAAGGGGTATTACAGAGATATATGTATTAGGTGGTCTAATTTGGATATGAAAGGGGTGAGTGTATATTAAATTCTTGTCCTTTTATTATCATGGATGCTTCGGTAAATCTATGAGTGAAAGTTTTGACCAAATTGATTAATGAAGGATTTGAGTGACTTTCATTTGATTTTTATTTTACTAGTGATTAGTAGCTAAATATTCTGTTTACTTGGATATGGATCTAGTTGGTATATGAGGTATTATAGTGAATTGGTGACAATTCTGGATAGGCGGTAACCTTGAGATAAAATGCATGATTCTAAACCTTGGTACTTTTCCTCTTTCATATGTCGCTTTCATTGTTCTAAAAGAAGGGTGTTGAAGGTTGTGGTTACGCTTTATAAGTGGAATATTGATAATAGTTGTATGCTTGTGAGAGAATCTAATTGAGGCATGGTGTTGACTTATATAAACTTACGTGAGAATTACATAGTTTACTAATACGGAACATGTTAAGGATGGAGTATAGTGCTTGTTGAACTTGTTTTCTTTTGATTGCCTTGGATGTGGATTGCTTTGATTTACGATTCTTTATGTTGGTTGTTGGATTTTAGTCATCGTTGGCTTGCTTTATAATAACTACTTGATTTTGATTGTTATGGTTAAAGATACTTAGTCTAAACAATAATGAAAATATTTCATAAGAGAATGTAAAAGAAGAATGAGATTGGGTAGTAAGATAAGATACGAGAGAGAGACGCTAAAGTATTATAATGTGGGAATGATATTGATTTGTCATTCTGTATCCTATTATTATAGGATTATATCATGGTGGTGGTATTTGAAGAAAACTTACGAGGAAACGGTAAGGAAGAGTAACAGAGTGCTAAAGGGCGACAGGTAATCACACTTACCTTACTATAACACTGAGGGTGATGTTAGTTGGGGATTTTTAAAATCCTTTCTCACCCTCTATATATATATATTATATTTGAAAAGGTATTTTTATATAAAACAGGCTATCAGGTGCCTTTCAAACACGATTATTTTCATATAAAAGATTTTGATACATTATATATGTAGTATCCTGCTGGTGATATTGTTGGACTGTGTATGTGAGTGTATAGATATTGGGATCTTGGTATTTTGATTTGACAGGGATATTGAGAGGTACAGTGGATTGGATGTATCGTAGGTTGTGTAGAGAAAATTAGGGAGTTATGTTGATGGAATATAGAATAGGGATTGTGAGCATTGCATGACACTGATTATTAGTACCGTCGGCCGATGTAACCTATCGATTTGCGCAAATCGATAGGTTAATTGTACAGGTTCCTCGAATTGTAAAGGAACCAGGGATGTTTTCATTATTTATAGTGCTCCCTTTTTCAGGGATGTTTTCACTATTTAAAATGCTCCCTTTTTCATGCTTTCAGATTTGAGACTGGGCACAGTGTCAATCACGTTTATTTTTGTCTGTTGAGTTGACTTGGATGTGACAGAGGGACTTGAGTAAGGAATGAAAGAAGATCTGGATATATATATTATTATTATTGTTATTAAAACTGTGGTACCCTTTAGACGCCCTCACTACCGCACATCTCACTGTTATAGTGAGTTAAGCGGTGATTACTGGGACAAATTGTCTCATCCCACGATTACTGACATTTTTGCAGGTATTCATGCACAAGCGCAAGCATAAGGAAAGGGAATTAGGTTTCAAAGGTTATTTAGATTAATTAGTTGTGTATATTGCCAATTTGTATAGGCCTGCATCTGCTTCCGCATGTATATATATTTATTATTTGTTTAATATCAATTAGTTTTGTTTAATAACCATGTTAAGCAAATCTTTTCTAACATGGTTAGTTATTAATTATCCATGATAGTGTTCAGGTTGTATCAGGATATTCTTTTCTATCATGGATAGTATTTAATCATTAGGAAATTCCTTTCCTAACTATGATAGGACATTGATAGTATGAAAATCCTTTTTCTATCATAGTTAGTAAAGAGGTTATTAGATCTAAAAAGGATATCATTGGTTAATTAAGTAATTAGTAACAGAATGTTACAAGTAATTAGTAACAGAATGTAACATATATAGGGAATGTTACAAGCTGAATTTGGGGATGACTTTCGATTATATGCTTGGGTTGGACTTAACTTGCTGCCTTTCAATTTGACTTTTATTAATTATGTTGGTTGTATATTCATACATCAAATTAAAGACTTAAAGGGCTGTTCTTATACTCTTTTGAATTGTGATTGAATTATGTGAATACTTGTGATTGATACTAGGCTAGTGAAGCAATAGAATTCTTATTTAGTAGTATAATTAAGAATAATTCATAGGGTAGTATTATTAGGACTAAGAGGGAAGCAATAGTTTATCAGATAAAGAATTACTTAATCTTATTCTTACATGATGTACTGATAGGAGGATCCAGTGGAACTCGTGCTAGGCAGCCAGGTCTTGAGCAAGAAAGGAAGGATAAGTAACGGTTGAAGTACAGGTAGCAGTTTACTTCATATTATAAATGAAAGTTGTTATATCCGCATGTATATTGTAGTATTTATTTTTCAAAACATGATAATGTTTATCCAAGAGGAGGAAGGATATTTATCTCAGATAGATAAATAAGAAAGTAGAGTACTCTAGGCATTAGGAGGGTCGCACCCCCTATGCCAAATTTTTACAGAAACCCTGCAGGTAAAGAATGCCTCCATTAATTAACGAACATATCGTTAAAAATGGTTGGTATAGTGAGGCAGGTTCCAATAAGAGATTGGAAAGAGGCAGGTTCCAATAAGAGATTGGAAAGAGGAGGATGTTATCATGATTATACTTTTATATTAAAAATTATTACTGCCTGTATAGAAGTAAACTGCAATGTACTCTTTGGTTTCACGTAGTTGGACGAACATATTTTGGAAAGGTAGTGGTGGAGAAAAGACGGGAACTCTTGTCTGACTGTTGTGCATGAAGCTCTATTTTGGAAGCTTATATGTTTTGAAAGTTTCCCTAATTTTTTAGTAGGTAGAATTAGGGTAACATAGTAGTATATTTTAAAGATACATTCATAGTATTTTGTATATAGGTAAAGGAACATCTGATCTTTACCTTAAGTAGTAAATATAGTTGTTTTTACATTATTATCTTATTAAACCTATGTTATGACTGAACCTACACTTAGACAAACCATCAACACGTTATAGTTGCAAGTGACCTTAGCAATTAGTATATGTTTCTTTTAATTGTTTTATAACCACTTGTTCTATATACATTTGACATATTTAAAGTTCTTTTTTTGATAAATGCTTGGTTAAATACCATTTTTGAAGAAAAGTTTTAATTCATTCAGATTTTTAAGCACATGTTTTTCTAAAAAAGGGTTGATCAAGTGGTTATAATTCAATTAAATCTTTTAATAGAGTGGTAGAAAGCCTAGGTGTTTACACAAGCATTTCGACGTTTTTACAAAAAACGTGAATAATAAATAATATACCGGCGTTTTTTTAGCCAAATGCCGGAACACAGATACCAAAAATGCGGATAAAAAATGCGCGCTGTTCGCACCACTTTTCCTGCATTTATTTATCAACGTTTATAACATGAAAAATGCCGTTTATTTTTTTTTAACAAAAAAATATGCATACCGGTGCTTCCAAAAACACCGATATGTTAGGAAAATTAAAACATAATCAAGTCCCCAGCATATCGGTGTTTTTCGAAACTCCGAAATGCAGGTTGAATTAAAAAAGTATGCATACCGCCGTTTCAAAAATGCCGGCACACATTTTTATTTTTGTAAAAAAAATAAAAAACTGTTTTATTATTTTTTTAAAAATAAAAAATACATACCGGCGTTTTTTTGAAACGCCAGTATGTATTTTTTTGTTTTTTTAAAAAAATAAAAAATTGTTTTTTTTAAAAAAATCAAAACATAGCGGCGCTTTTATAAGCGCCTAAAACACTTCTAAAAGTGCCGCAATGCTTTTGCGGGGCTTCACGAGCTTCTAAAAGCGCCGATATGGGAAAATTTAATTTTTTAAAAAAATAAAAAACACATAGCGGCGCTTTTAGAAGTGCCAGAAATATTTTTAAAAGCGCCGCAATGCTTTTGCGGCGTTTCACGCGCTTCTAAAAGCGTCGATATGTAGAATGTTTAATTTTTTTAAAAAAAATAAAGACATAGCGGCGCTTTTAGAAACACCACAAACGCTTCTAAAGGAGTTGCAATGCTTTTGCGGCGTTTCAGCGCCAATATATGGAAAATTTAATTTTTAAAAGCGCTAATATATGGAAAATTTAATTTTTAAAAAATAAAACCCACATAGTGGCGCTTTTAAAAACGTCACAATGGGGGAATTTAATTTTTTAAAAAACTTACCGGCGTTTTTGCTAAAAAAGCCGGTTCTAAAAATGCCGGTAAGGTTCATCTTCTCCTATAAATACCTCTTCCCCCCCCATTTTATTCTGCTCCAACTTTATTATTTCCTTCATCTCTCTTCTTCCCTTCTCTTTCTTCTTACTTTCTCCAATTCTCTCTCTATCAACCTTTTTATATTTTTGGGGCCATATTTTGTTTATCTATTTATGTATAACAATTTTGTTTAATTTATATGTAATTATTTTGTTATCATTTATTTCGTTTGCCTATTTATATATATTTTATTAGTAGTTGATGTTATCGATTATTCTTAATATTATCATTTGTCTAGTTTGTGTTTTATTTTTTACCCTCTATTTTCCGCCTTAATTTTTATAAATTAGGGCGGAAAATAGAGTTTTTTTTCATAAATTCAGAAATATTTATCGGCGTTTCTAAAACGCCGGTAAGTAGGTTTTTTTTGAAAAAAAAAATACAAACCGGCGTTTGTTCAAAAGCCGGTTTGTATTATTTTAATATAAATACATATCGGCGTTTTTAAAAACGCCGGTGTGTGTGATATTAGTTAATATTTTTATGAAGCATTTCGGCGTTTGTCCTACTCTACGACGTTTTATAAAACGTCAGTATGTTATTTTTTTCCACGGTGCTTTTTCTGGCGTTTCAAAAAAATGTTGCGTCAAAACGCCGCTATGAAACGCCGGAAAGAGGCAAAAATAAACGCCGGTAAGTAGCCCGTGTTTTGTAATGTTCATGGTGGTTCACCTTGTATGTGATGTTCACAGTACAATGTATGTTGGCGTTGTACTTCCTTGTTGTATCGATATGCGTCCTTTCCTAATGATACGAGCGTTGGTGCAAGATTGTTGGCACTGTAATCCCTTGTATAACGAACGATATGCTCTCTCTTGTAACGATACAATTATTGGTTTTGCACAAAACAAAGCAGTAGACAGATAATGTAACGATCTGAGTCGCGTCCTCAGGGACACTGACCTTTAGAGGTATTCCACGACCACCGGCAAGCTTAGGAAGCGGCTATCCCCAGCATTAAATAGCTCCGTCCTGCAAATGCAAGGAGCTATAGAACAGCGAAAGAGAATAGTAAACATAGAGAAATTTTCAGAGGAGGAAGAGAAAGCTCTAACACTTTTTGAGCTGGTGCACTTGGACTGTTTGCAGACTCTGCCTTTTACAGGCGGTAGTCCCAAGTGAACGTTGGAACGGTTGTGATGGCACATAAACACACATTATTTTGCAATTACAAAATAATGACAACGGTTTTATAATGTTGGAGTATTTATTCTGCCATTAATCACCCGGATAAGCATTGACAAAGATAAGCTAATGGCCACAATTTTAAAATACAAAGGTAATCAAACTAAAGCCCAAAATACGAGGTATCAGGTAAGCTATTTAATATTTATGTATTTGTTAATTTTGCAAAACCCGGATAAGTAAAAACGTACCAACTCTGTATTTACCACGCGCGCCGGGGGGGGGGGGAATCGCTGGATTTCCACTATGTTTTCCTCAACGGTGGTCCAACTTGTGCGCGCGAGGCCCATTTCTCCTTTGGCCTTTTTGAACAGCACCGTTGAGGCACTTGTGTTGTAGCTTAACTAAAAGGGCCAAAGGAGGAATAGGCCTCGCGCGCACAAGTTGGACCACCGTTGAGGTAAACGTAGTGAAAATCCGGCGATTTCCCCCTAGTGTCTTATATACACTTGTATGTTCTCACTCCTAAGTAATGTGAGACTTCTCTTTTTGACACACTCACATGTTTTCATTGGAAACTCTCACCATCTCCAACAATATATACTCTAGAGGAATTGGATTTGGGTCATTCATACTTTTTAACATGTGCTGCTGATGTTTGGCCATATATGCCTTGTTACTAGAACTTAAAGAGTCCATCAAGTATGAATAACTATCAAATGGGATTCTTTTTACCTGATCCATTTTCACACATCTTTAATGTAAATGAGACATATCTATATGTTCTATATTCTAATATTGTTCTTGTTCAATTTCAAATGGAGTTTCACTTTTTAATTCATAAACTCTACTCTCCTCCTACCGGTGTTAACTCCTCAAGTAATGGGATTTGTTCTATGTCCCCTTTGAGTGCATATTACTATTCAAATATAAGAATAATTATTTTCTCCCAAAAAATCCGCAGTTTTTTATTTGTTTTATTCTTCTTGGATGATTCTCCTCTGCTTTATGCCACTTTTCTACGTTGGATAATCTTAATGGCAAGGGATTATATGTAAGTATATAACTGTTGATTCATTTCCATGGTTAAGTAACTAGTTGAATATGATATCTTGTGTGTACTGATACACATTATATTGTGATTTTTTTTATTTTCCTTTTGATTACACAGCAATGCTATATTATTTATGTGCAAAACTTTTTTTTTTCTAGAAATTTTTTTTCATCTGGTTTGCATTATCTGACTGGCTTTTTCGGTTCTTGGTGATTGCAATTTGGGTTCTTCCGTTTGTTGGACTTCTTCTCATTGGTACACTGGCTAACAACCTAACTATCAAGGTATGTGAGAAAGTCAATTGGGTCCACTATACCTTGCACTTAGTTATCTGAATCACTTTATATAAACCAAGACAAAGTTTTTTTTTATAAATAACTGACTAAATTACTTTTATATATATCTGCAAATTAGTTATCTAGCTTATAACATTAAGTATATGAATGTGCATATCTGTTGAGTAAAAGTATTTCGCTACAAAAAAATACAGGTAATGATTATTTGCTTTTATCCTTTGGTTCCTTCTAAATAACGGAGCCAAGAGGGGTGGTTCTTTACTACATGATAAGTTTTTTAATGCATGTAGCAAAATAGTATATTCACTTCCCTATTGCCCCACCAAGTGGAATGGAAATTAGAATTGAAGTCGACACTTTTTATTCTTGGTTCCCTCTCAAGTCTTCTGAAAATTTGCCTCAACAGTTTGGTACATACATGTCTAATTTTATGTACAAGCTATGTGTGTGGCAACCCAAAGGGGATTCCATTTCAAAGGAAGGAAGAAGAAACTCCTCTTCTAAGTCAGACCTAATATTATTGATGCTGACTTTGAGGAGAAATGAAAGAAATACTTAAAAGTAGCATCATATGATTATGGACTTCACAGTGGGGAATCATACAGCAAATAGAATCTAGTGCAATAACATTAGTTAAAAATTAGAACCAATCAACAAAGAATGACTTATCCAAAGCCAAATTCATAATCATAAATTAAGAAAACAAAACAAAAAAAGAAAGTGACGACTCCCATATTTAATAGATTTGTCATATATTTGATATTTTTGGGGAGTAATTATGATTAAATTAAAGGGATTTGTTTGATATTTTAGGAGGATACTAATATGCAGCATTGTTAGAGAGATTTCACTAGAGATATCATGATTTTGAATTAAAATAGGACTATAGGAGTAGTCAAGTTTAGAATATAAATAAGTAAATGACAATAAATTTCACTATAGATATCATATCATGATTTTGAATTAAAATAGGAGTAGTCAAGTTTCGAATTTTTTTTATCGAAATCAAGTTTAGAATAGAAATAAGTAAATGGGAATAAATTTCACTCTATTACATTTTCTTTACTTATGTTTTGTCTTATTATCATTTAGAGCCGGTAATATAGGTTGGCCCGCGGGTTATGGGTTGACCTGTCTCAACCCAAGGGTCATATGGGCAGGGTCAGAAAGACCCGTTTTAAATGGGCTCAAATTTAGTCAACCCTAACCAAGCCTGCAGGATTACAGGGTCAACCCGCCCAACCCGTCATTTTAAAAAAAAATCTAAGCCAAAAATATATGAACGGCCTAGTCACTCATTGCCCATGCGGTAGTGCGACACGATGCATATAAAAAATATGAACATTCTAAATTTTAATAATATCAACACCGACTAAAACTTATGTAGTATCATAAATAATATTAAAGCAAACTAAATAATATCATAAATAGTATCATTCTAATAATATCATAAATAGAATCATTCTAATAATATCATAAATAAAACAAGTCTAACCAAATTCAACCAAATAATACAAGTCTAGTGCACCAAAAATGCAAAATAGAAAGTCAAATAAAGCAAACTAAAACTCCATCATTAGACAATCGAAACTCCATCATTAGAAGGAGAACAAATAGCTTAGAGAGAAAGAACAAAGTGTTGAGGTTTGAGGGAGGAGTAGCTGACAGATTTAATGTATAGGAAAGGGTTAGAGTTTGCTTAATATATAGGGTTAAAGGTCAATTTGGCCACCAAACAATTTTGCATGTATCAAATTGGCCTCTGAACAATTTTTGGTCTCAATTTGGCCACTAAAAAATTTTAAAGTCTCATTCTGGCCTACTCCATCCATTACTCCTTAACACCATCAACTAGTATGCCAAGTAAGCTTGTTTTAATGACATGTGGCATGTGACTGTGTTGTTATTTAGTGACATGGCATGGCAAAGTTTTTGCATTTTTTTTATTATTTACAATTAGTAATTATTTACAATTAGCATATAATAACATTGTGTCAAATAAATCAAACAAATAGACTAAGGCAAAAAAGGAAAAGAACCAGACTTGCAGAAGCTTCGAAAACGTGAGAGCTGAGAAAGAGAAAAGCCATGGGCTAGGGCAAGACACCTGCGATCTGCGACGGAGCTTGCGACGGAGCTTGCAAGGGAAAACTAGTGCGACTGAGCTCACGGATTCGCGGGGGATCTGCACTAACTTCGATTAGGGAGGCTTCACCTTCTATTTGGGCATTTGGTAGGTAAGTTATTTATTTGAAAGTTAATGTTTATTTGTATGTTAAGTAGTGAAAGCCCTTAATAACAAGCAATATTTCTTAAATATTTCTTCTTCGATGAATGCCCTTAATAACAAGCAATATTTCTTAAATGCCAGTTGACATGGGGACAAATGGGGGCCAAGGGGACCTACACGATGTTGGCACGTGTGAGGTCAGAAATCTGCAGCAAGCCTCTCAACAAGGGAAATCAATTCATGACATTTTGTGGCAAGAGGTATGCAAAGATGATGAATTAGCAAAGAAGAATGACATTAGAAACTTAGGAAAAATTAATGCTTTAGAGTTAGACCTGTTTGAAGCAAACCAGAAATCAGTTGGGAAAGGTGGTAATGTAGAAAAACTCACTGAGAAAAATGATGTTGTTGTAGACAGAATGAAGCAGGTAGTGGAATGTGAAAGGCACTTTGAGAGTAATTATGCCAATGATATTGAATCTGGCGGCGGTGAGGATGAGTTTAGTTATGAAAATTTTTGTGGATTTAATGGTATTAATGACTTTGAAAATGATATGGTCCATGACTTTGGCCATGAGGTTAGTGAGGATGATGACACTTATGGAGGAGATGGATCAAGTAGTTCAGATACAGAAGAGAGTGTTGTCGATGATTATGAGCTGACAGTGTATGAGAAAAGTCAAATTGGGGATGATGATGAGGAGCTTTGCACTAGAGGAGCGATGTATGGGCTAGATGGGCTAGATGTTCTGGATGGGCCAAGTGAAATGCCCTTTTTTTCTTTAGGCATGGCTTTCCTAAATAGAGTTAAACTATGGAAGGCTGTTGCAGACTATGCTATCACGAATGGGTATGGTGTGAAGATACTTAATAATGAAAGGAGACGTTTCTATGCTAGGTGTCAAGATGGCTGCCCTTTCAAGCTTTATGCACCAATTGATAAATCTGGAATTGGTTATGTGGTGACGTCTATCAATCACGAGCACAGGTGCACTAGGATTTTTAAAAATCCATTGGCCACCTACAAATGGGTCGCTGAGTACTTTAAGGAGAAAGTACAGGAGAATCCTAGGTACCCCATTGAAGAGATGAGGAAGGAGTTAGAAAGGGACCTGAAGTTACATGTTAGCAAACCAAAGGTCAAGAGGGCTAGAAAGATCATAAGGACTGCAATGGAAGGAAGCTATTGGGATGATTTCTCTAAGTTGGAGGCATATTGTAACGCATTGAGAGTGTCAAATCCGGGGAATGATGTTAGTGTGGAGATACGACCAGATGAAATACTAAAAGAGAGAAGAGTATTTAGAAGAATGTATGTCTGCTTCTTCCCTGCCAAGGTAATAAGATGTCATTTATGTAGAAGAATATACTTAGTCTGGTTTTATTTAATTAATATGATTGTTGTTTATTTGTCTGGCTAGGTTGGTTGGAAGAATGGGTGTCGGCCATTCATTGGACTAGATGGAACCTTTCTGAAGGGATTGAGTAAGGGTATTCTTTTAACTGCCGTTGGATTCGATGCAAATGATTCACTATACCCGCTGGCTGTTGCTGTGGTTGACAAAGAAACAATTGTGTCATGGACTTGGTTCATTGAACACCTTCATCGCTCACTTGATCTAGGAGACGGGAGCAAGGTCACAATCATGTCCGACATGCAGAAGGTTTGCATTGTGTAATGTTTGACATTGTGTAATATATTGTAAATGTTTGACATTGTGTAATATAATATTAATGCAGGGGTTGACTCGTGCCGTAAGAGATGTTTTGCCAGAGGTTGAACATAGATTATGTGCCAGGCACATATGGGCTAATTGGAGCAAGAACTGGAAAGGCAATGAACTGAAAAAAAGGTTCTTCTTCTGTGCATGGAGTAGTTTTGTAGAGCAGTTCAATGAAAATTTGAAAAACATATCAAAGATTAACAAGCAAGTCGCTACTGCTATCATGAACTACCCCCACACTGCCTGGGCGAGAGCATTTTTCAGCACAAGAAGCTTGTGTTGGTCTGTGGACAACAATGCTAGCGAGAGTTTCAATTATTGGATAGATGACTGTAGACACTTGCCTATTATTAGGATGTTGGAAGGAATTAGGAGAAAGTGCATGGAGAAATGGGCTAGGAGTGAGGAGAATGTGCGACGTTGGAGGTGTGATTACAGCCCGAAGTGTATGAAACTATTTGAAGCAAATCAGAAATTGGCCGGTAAGTGCAGCCTTCACTACAATGGTGATGAGGGGTATGAGATCGACGAAGGGCGTGATAGGCATTGTGTGCAACTAAGAGAGAAGAGATGCACTTGCAGAGGTTGGGACTTAACTGGGATACCTTGTCAGCATGCATTATGTGCCATGTATGGTGCAGGAATTGATCCCCTCTCTCAAATATCACGGTACTTTCATAAGGATGCCTATCTCGCTAGTTACAGGAACAAGTTTGACCTTGTAAAGGGTGAAAATTGTTGGGAAGCTTATAAGTATCAGCCCATGCTACCTCCTCCACATGAATCACTTCCTGGAAGGCCACAATTAAAAAGAAAGAGGACAGAGGAGCCTGCCAGAAGACTTGCAAGTTTTGCAGCGAGGCGCAACCCAAATAGAGGAGATACTTCGTTGGTAGATTGCGCTGCACCGACAGCCCAAGTGGAGAGATTAAGCAAGAAGAAAATTAGGATGACTTGTTCATGGTGTAGGAATGAAGGCCACAACAAAAGCACATGCCCAGATGTAGTGTAATCTAATATTATTTTTATTTATATGTAATTCATTGTTATTTATGCTAATACTGTTTATTTTAATTTTGTTTAGGCACCTCCTTCAGACAGACCACGTCCTGGTAGACCAAGGAAAAATCAGACTGTTACTCGTCCATCAACACAGGATTCGCAAGGGTCAACCCCCACTGTCACTTGTCCGTCAACACAGGCTTCTCAAGCGTCAACCCCCGCTGTCACTCATCCATCAACTCTTGCTTCTCAAGCGTCAACCGCTGCTGTCACTCGTCCATCAACTCTTGCTTCTCAATCGTCAACCCCCGCTGTCACTCGTCCATCAACACAATCTCAATCCATGTTTTACAACATGTTGAACTCAGGCGTGGGGATATTAGTTGATGACACCACCGGTAGAACTGTGTACAAGGTATGAACTGAACTTGCTGCAAGTTTAACATGTTTCCATATTCTTGTTAAGCTGCTACATTGGTCTTCTTAACTTGTATAATATAATTATAACCATGACACCCAGCTGGCCTCAAAGTGCTGACCTCTCGGTATTGGCATAAACTTCATTAGGCCTGCCTGTTTTATAGTTGGTTATATTATTTTATATAATATAACTAAAAGTTGAGCTTCTATAACGTATCTTGCACTGCTGAAAAATTGTCAGGCTCAATTTGGTTATATTATTTTATTGAGCTTCTACATTTCTTAGATTTTCTGGTTATATTATACATGAGTTCCAGCCTTGAGTTCTGTTATTTCAATTGGATAGAACCTTTCTAACTTTCTGAAAAATAGTGCAGCAGGATCCTTATCAAATAAGTCACGTTCTCTTATCTGCTGCTGTACTTTTGTAACATATTGAGCATGAGCTTTGTTATCTTGTAGTGTGAGCTTTGTTGTAACATATCTGCTGCTGCTGTACTGCTGTAGTTATGCATGGTATTGGGTTACTGTAAGTGTGAGTTTTTAACATATTTTTAATCTTGCAGTCATCCATATCATCGGTGCAAACTCTGACTGACGGGACTTCATCTGAACCTTTACCAAGGATTGCAAGTCCTGAGAAAAATTTTCCCCTGCCCAGCCGGACTATGGAACCTGTGCAATGTTCCTCTCAACCTCGTGCAGTAAAAAGCCCAAGGAGAATTCAGTTCATGGATCCAGCACACCCTCCTAAGCTTGCAATTAAACCACCTGGGTTGATGTGGAAGGGCAAGCCTGCCATTTCTACTACACAGCTACTACATCAGAGGGACATGATGATGTCCAAAAGTAGAAGTAGGCCAGCACAGCAGAGTCCTGACTGTTGAAGTGCTACTTATTTTTTGTTTTGATGTCCCTTTTTAGTGTATATCATATTCTGACTATATATGATATTTTTGGAGGGGTGTCATCCTCAAAATATGTAACTCATTGAGCAACAATGCTTTTGGCATGTTTTGGTCTATGACACCAACAATATATTGTATTTTGGCATATTATATCAATATTATGGTTGTTACACATGTTTTGGTCTATCAATATTATGGTTGTTACACATGTTATTTTGGCGTATTATTTTCACTATGATTTATGAATGTCATTAGCCATACCACATGTTGTTGCATAACATTTGAAGAACAAAATCCTTGTAAAATTAAACATTTTAGCCAAGAACATGTCTTTATACAACATCTGCCATAAATACATAAAATCTTGCACATAAAATCTTTTACATCACCAAGAACTTCATATTATCTACTACATGTTCTTACACATTATTTTACATCACCAAGTACTTCATACTATCTTCAAATACATAGAATCTTTAACAACTATCCAAGTAGTTCATACTATCTTCAAATACATAAAATCTAAAACACCTAGCCAAGTAGTTCATAATATCTTCAAATACATAAAATCTTCAACCTTTCATTAAAATCAACAAGAATACCCAAGCACTTAAAAGCACTGCCACAACTACTTTATATTTATTTTCCCTCTTTTCAATTACATCAACAATTTCCTTCATCATTTGCTTGTTCTTGAGCTCATTCCTCTCTAAAATCCTTCTCATTTCCACTCCTTGAGCATCCACAACTTCTTTGGCTGCTTGAATCTCTTCCTTTTCATCATACAATTTGTCAATAATATCAAGTAGCTCCAAAATGATAGTTTTTTGCCACACACTCCCCTCACTATCATGCCAATCAAAAAAAGCACACTGCCCTACCTGTACAGCCATTAACACACAACAGAAAAATAAGGGAAAGGGGTCAAATGAATGGAGTCATGCAATTTATTCAATATATTCATTAACACACCTTCATGCAGAAAATAAGAATGACAGCAAATAACAATGGCAGCAGCAAAATACCCTGGCAGCAACAGAGGAAAGCCACTAGTTTCACATTCCAGTCCCTATTTGCATCAAATTAATTGCTTCTACTGAATCTGTAAAATCCCTTATCTGTCACACTACTATTCCAGCATAAGTTCAAACAATCATGCCCTTATTTATTTTCTGGATTTTTGCAATGAAAGTGGTCACATTTATCAGTTTGCAGCAAAAAACACCATAGCCAAACATTGCTATGAGATCATTAAAGGCCTGCACTACCACTGCCACTATCAGATAACATTGATCCATTATCTTAAAAATTACAATAACATATGGTATGCTATTAAATTATGTATTAGTTTATAAACACACCCATGATCTCTTCAACTCGTTTATCAGCAATAGGCTAAGTACAATAACATATGGTATGCTATTAAATTAAGTATATAGATCTATACTTAGTGCTTTACAATATGCTACCATTATATATCCCATGCCCACTTTCATCCATAATTATATATCCTATGGTTGAAGTCAATGAAGAGACAATAAAAAAATTAGACTACTTACATTCATTGGCAGTGGGCATCAGTAAAACCTTCTCCCTGGATTTTTGTCGGTCCATGAAGTCCATCTTGCAGCGGGTAAGTGATGATTGTCACAAATTATTGGTGGTCCTTCATATGTGTCCTCGCGATTGTTTCTGAGTTGCCCAATCCTTCGTTTTTTCTCCCCTACAGCAGAAGAAGACGAAAAGGACGAGGCCGAAGAGGAGGCCATGCTTTGTCAGAGCTTCGTTCTCGGCCGTCGTTCTCAGAGCTTCGTCGTTCTCAGCTTCTTCTCTCAGCCGTCACCCTTAACATTGGGGCTAGGGTTTCTGGAGCAATTTTGTGCTTCTATTTTCAATTTTGTTTTTTTTTAAAAAAATAAACACAGAACACGTGGACATATAGGAGTCTGACTTGGCATCTACAATGTGTGACATGGCCTTTTCATTTAACGGTGTTAATGTAAATTTAACGGTGTAGGCAAGAATGAGACTTTTAAATTGTTTAGTGGCCAAATTGAGACCGAAAATTGTTCAGAGGCCAATTTGATACATGCAAAATTGTTTGGTGGCCAAATTGACCTTTAACCCTAATATATATATATATATATATATATATATATATATATATATATATATATATATATATATATATATATATATATATATATAAAGCAGGGTTGGCCTGCCAACCCGTCAGGCTAACCCATGTCAACCCATGAGTTGAATGGGCTGGGTCAAAACGACCCGTTTTAAATGGATTGAGATTTTACCAACCCTAACTCTGTCCAAACCCGCGGGTTGCAGAGCTTAACCCGTGGGTTCGACCCATATTCCCATAATATCATTGCATATTCATTTTCCCTTGTCGTGTTCTAATTGGAGTATGAC
This sequence comes from Mimosa pudica, assembly GCA_029929735.1. Classification (NCBI taxonomy): domain Eukaryota; kingdom Viridiplantae; phylum Streptophyta; class Magnoliopsida; order Fabales; family Fabaceae; genus Mimosa; species Mimosa pudica. The sequence goes on along the minus strand of JAKELP010000018.1, from coordinate 15,707,328 downwards.
GTGAGTTATGAAGGAAAGAATTCAAAATGGGAAATTAATTTGAGAAGGAAAATGGTGTGTTTGGTTTTGAAGAGGAAATGGGAAGACCTAAAACTCTATTCACTACTACAGAATAACCCCTTTACATGCGCTCATTTTGGCCTTTACATGCGCTTAAAAAACGCTGGCAATGGCCTCGCCGGGAAAGGATTTACATGCGCTTGTAAAAGCGCATGTATATCTATACTTATACATGCGCTTTATCGTCAGAAAAGCGCATGTAAATATATATATATACACGCGCTTTTGTAATAAAAGCGCATGTATATATGTATTTATTACATGCGCTTATGAGCTTGCGCTTGAAGCGCATGTATAAGTTATTTTTTTTTCATTTGTCATAATTTGTTTTCCTGCTTTTTTGGCAGTTAAATTGCTACCTGCACAATATAATATACCCAACCAGCCAGAATAACCAAAATCCTTTATATATCAAGAACTACTTTACATGTAATATAAAAGTCATCCACATATCCCAATCAGAATTTACATCTAATTTGTAGCACCAAAAGTCATCTAATTTGTACCAGCCAAAATACACAACAAAGTTGTACCAACAAAAGACATTTAGATTAAATAACCAACTAGCCAAAATAGTTCATCTATCAAAAGTGTCATACTCCCACTTCCTCCTTAGATGTATGAAACTCTAAGAAGGATGTAAATTTTGGATAATAGGATGAGCAATAGGGAAAACATACTTGCACTCTTCAATGAGATCATCGACCTCCTCCTTAGATAACTTTGATGATTGACAATCTTCATAATACTGAGTTAATGGACATAATAAACATATTTATGTGATAATTCACTTTAAATAACAAGTCAACAACAATTATGTAAGTTAAGACTATATATGTCATGTGCAATAGTAAAATTTAACATGAATGCAATTTCATATTAAATTGTTAATGAGATAATGCAGAGAGAACCACACATACCTTAAAGAAATTATCTTCTCTTAATTTTCTAAAATGATATATCCAACTCTTGTAACAAGAGATGACTTAAGATTTTGGAAGTAACCAAAAAGGGATGTAAAGCAACATCCCTTTGTACTTAAAAAGTGTTGCTCATCCAATACCAAGTTGGACTGCACCTAATTTGATTAGTGCAATGACATTTTTTAGCAACAATAGATTTCAACACTAAGAAGCACAATATATACTCTTAACCCTTTTATATATCATGTTTTGACAATGCCTAACTAGCTAACACAACATGAATTCAACAGGTAATCTTTAAACAGACAATCTCACTGATAACTAAAAACAAAAACAAAGCCTAATTAAATAATATTAACCTCAACCAATTGATAAAACTTCCAACAACTACAAAACAAGAACTAGAATTCAAGTAATCCCAAATATAAAACGGACATGTACTAAACACAGTCATGGACACTAACTTTTTCTTTAATGAAATACTTTTAAGTATTTTGATTCTAAAAACAATTTACAAGGAATTCTTTATGATTCTACGTTGATGGGACTGTACCAACAATTCTAAGCAATTTAATAAAGATCTAAAATCCCGTAATACAGTATGCAATGAAAGAATAAATTAAATTAGGAATCCCTTCTCCTAAAGTGAAGTAAATAGGCAGTTTAGTTTTCAGTTAGCCTTACAAACAAGTATTATTCTGTCAATGTTGAGCAAACAAACATGGATTTGATTCACTAAGTATCATAGCTTTATTATTATTATTGCAGAGAGGATGGGAGTGGTAAATGGAAAGTGGTGCAGTGAGGTTTGATGATGAAACAGGGATCTAAGAGGAACTGGACAATTTGGCGGGCATCCATAGACCATAGGTGTTTATATATTTCCATAGCACTATGATGAGATTGTTCCTCTTTTTAACCATAGTAGTATCATCAAAATCAAAACTTATAATCAAAACTTATCATCAAAACACAAAAAGATTCTCATACATATATCAACATACAGAGAGAGCTAAAAATCAAAACTTGGCAATACCTTTAGACAAAAAGCACAAACCTTTGCAACCAAAATCTCATAATCTCATACTTTTAAACTAAAAGCACAAACCTTTGCAACCAAAATCTCATAATCTCATACTTTTAACCTAAAAGCACAAACCTTTTTGAGGAATGAAGCTTTGAAATTACTCATTTACAAAGGTTTGTGTCCTTAACCTATATTTATTTATTTATTTTTCAGAATCAGACCACACCAAAACAACAAGCAGAATTGCACCAAAATGTAAATCCATATACTCATTTCCAACAAAAGGATCAAAGGCACCACATGCAACAACAAGCCAATACCACTCAAATTAATTAACTTTCAACTATCATACCAGCCATTTCAAATAAAAGATGAACTTCATTTATCTCCTCAATTTTAAATCAGCCATGACAGAGAAAACATTGGAGAATTAAAGTTATACACATATATACTCCAAAACAGTTTCCAAAAGCAATCATCCATGATTCCAAATACACATGCATATACAAAGTTTCAACAATTCCCCAAAACTTCAAAACCCGAAATTCCTATACACATATTATGTGTCCTGTTTAAACTACTATATATGTGTGTGTATATTACAATTTTCGGTTTCCCCAAATCAGTTCTCAAAATGGAAAGATCAAAGGAAAACTAGAAATTTGTGAAGCAAAAAAACTTCCAGAATCGAACAAAGTCATTTTACAACTTCAATAAACATATGTATTAGAAAGTTCATAGCTTTAGTCTCCAATAACCCCAAACACAAAAGTCAGTTTCCCTCTCTCCACTCGAAAATCACGCAAAATAGGTATGAAACAAAAGATAACACTCACCTAAGCTAGAGTCATCTTCTACATACGTCAATGGCGGCCTCCACCGCCAAGAAACTTGCCGGAAAACGAAGACTCCGACGGTGAGGAATGAAGAATGACGAGAATAAAGAGGAAACAGTGAGAAATAGATAGTGGATGGAGAAATAACTTTAGGAATGAAGGGAATAGTCAAAGCTTACATTTTTCCACCACCATAGGTCGCCCAAACTCGCCGTCACCACTCTCGTTCACCGTCAGACACGGAGAAATCAAAGGAAGACAGAAGAAATCGGAGAAATGAGGCTAAAGCATGAAGAAAAAACTCGCCTGAGCCTTTCGTTCCCACTGGCCGGACCGTCGACGTCCACCACCGCCGGATTTCATCTTTCAAAGGGAGGAGAAAAGGGATGAAGATGAAGAGACAAAATGAAGAAGTGTTGGGGTTTGGAGGGTGGCCGACAGTTTTAGAGATTAGGATGGAGTAAGGGTTTGTGTATTTATTAGAGAAAAATCCACTTATATGTCCACTTGTTTGTTTTTAATCATATTTTTGCCCCAACATCTTTTATATAACACTTATAATATTCCTCATTCCTTTTGGAATTTATAATATTTATTTCTTCCAAAAATTGGGATGTTAAAGGTAGTAGAGGACTTGGAAAACGAGGAAAGACATAAGGGCGAGGGAAATTATAAAAATGAAATTTTTTAATAAATATTTAGTGCCTAGAAGTTTATTTACTAGGCTAGAAATTTATTATTTTAAGATCAATGGTGTATGTGAACTTAATAATTAAGTTTTTAAATTATTTAATTATTTGATATCAATTTACAAAATTATCCTATGCATGGATATATTGTTCAAACAATATAATTTTAATTAAAAACTATACATGCACTTTCTAGGTTAAAGCGCATGTAAAGATGTGATATATATAGAGGCCACAAACATATACATGCGCAGTTCCTCAAGAAGCGCATGTAAAGAGGCACTATATACATGCGCTTTAAGCGCATGTATAGCTTTGAGTCCTATACATGCGCTCCTATGTATAAAGCGCATGTATTAACATATTAATACATGCGCTTTATGCTGTTCTTCTTGGAAGCGCATGTATAGGTGTAAATTACCAGCGCTTTTCTTGAAGCGCATGTAAAGGTGCGCTGGTATAGGGTTATTCTGTAGTAGTGATTCATCGTCTTCGGCATCGGGGGGCGGCCGCCACTCTTCATCATCAACACCACTTCACCCCGCCAGGCTAGCCAGAGTTTTGCTAGCCGGGCTGGTAATTCTCTGCATGTTCCCGTTTACCCCCGGTCGGATTGCCGATCCGGTCCAGGTTCCCCTTCCTTGTGCGATGGATCCAGGATGTTCTAACGGCCTAGCGAAAATATTGGAACTAATGAGTCCCACATCGACCAAAACAAAACAAAATCAATAGTATATAAACGAAGCAACACAGCGATTAGCCATGGCCATGTTGGGACACATGAACCATCCAAAGTCTCATTTAGGTGAGGAATGGTTCTAAAAAGGCCTTTTTGACTTTTTCATCTGGCGAAAACCAGAATTTATTTTTGCTGTGATGGGTATTCACTGACAAATATTTCTACCAATAAAGGCTTTCTCTAAAACACATGAGATGCTGCCATGTTATTAGTATATAACAAAAAGACATTTCATAATCAAATAAAAAAATCACACGAGATGTTGATCCCTTTACATTGAAGCCACTTTAGGATGTAATAAATGGAGTATTATAAGAACACTATTCCTAATTTTTTCACTTTCCATTAATTTCTTTTTCAGGTAACAAGTGCAGGCTATGAGAAATCTTGGATGGATTGGATTTAGCAAGGATGGCTGGTTGAACACAAATTCAATTGGTAAATTCATTCACAAGTGCCCAAATGAAGCAGAGAACGTGAGGCTAATGGCAATTCTCACCTTGTATGTAAAGTTCACAATACTCTAGAGGAATTGGTTTTTGGCCATTCATCATTAGACATGCTTTTTAAAATGTCCATGTGCGGATTTTTTGGCCATATATGCCTTGTGATTTTTTGGCCATTCATCAAGTTTACTATATTAATGGACCAGATGACTTTATTAGCAAAAAATATAACACAATAATGAGTTTACATATTAATAACATTCCACATAACTAATTCAAAATTTATAAAGAATGTGTGTATATTTCTTTCAATTACGACACAAACTAATGTGTTTATAAGCTGAGATGTAAAACAACTAAATGCCGAATGATCGTGCAACGCGCGGGGTCCATACTAGTTATCATTAAATTAAAGGGATTTGTTTGATATTTTAGGATGATACTAATAAGGAGCATTGTTAGAGGGATTTCACTATAGATATCATGATTTTGAATTAAAATAGGGAGTAGTCAAGTTTAGAATTGAATAAGTAAAGGGCGAATGTGCAAAAAATGATACTAAACTTTACCTAAAATTACGTTTCTAATACTAAAGTTTCGCGAGATGCAAAAAGAGTAACCAACTTGGTGTTCAGGTGCATATATAGTATTTTTACGTGAGGGAAATAAAACTTAGATATGTAAAGACTCTTATGCCTCCATTCCTCCCTAATTAAATTTTTATTTAACGAGAAACATAAGATTATTTTCATATCTAAATTTTATTTCGGAGAAAATCTATATTTGGACTTGGACCCAAGTTGACTACTATTTTTGCTCCTTGCAAAACTTTAGTATTAAAAATGTAATTTTAGGTAAAGTTTAGTACTACATCCGGTCCTAAATATAGGACCTAATTGCTTTTTTTTAGAGAAATTAAGGTTGTGAAATATGTTATTAAATGATGACATATTTGATATATTTTTAGATTATCCATTAGTTTATAGGTAAAATAAACTAGTTTAAGGGAAAAAATTAGGTAAATCAATTTATAATTAACTTATTTTGTTTTTCAAGGATTTTCCAGAAAAAAATCAATTAGTTCTTATATTTAGGACCAGAGGGAGTATCATTTTTACAACTTCACCCATAAGTAAATGAGAATAAATTTCACTATAATATATTTTCCTTACTTATGTTTTGTCTTATTCTCTTTGCATATTCATTTTCCCTTGCCGTATTCTAATTGGAGCATCAGGTGAGTTATGAAGGAAAGAATTTGAAATGGGAAATTAATTTGAGAAAAAAAACGGTGCGTTTGGTTTGGAAGAGAAAATGGGAAGACCTAAAACACTATTCCTCGTCTTCATCATTGAGGGGCGGCCACCACTCTTCATCATCAACACCACTTCACCCCGCCAGGTCAGCCGGAGTTTTTCCTTGCCGGGCTGTTAATTCTCTGCCTGTTCCCGTTTTCCCCGGTCGGACCGGCCGATCCGGTCCGGGTTTCCCTTCATTGTGCGGTGGATCCAGGATGTTCTAGCGGCCCAGTGAAAATATTGGAACTAATGAGTCCCACATCGACCAAAACAAAACAAAATCAATAGTATATAAAAGAAGCAACACAGCGAATAGCCATGGCCATGTTAGGACACATGAACCATCCAAAGTCTCATTTGGGTGAGGAGTGATTCCAAACAAGGCCTTTTTGACTTTTTCATCTGCCCAAAACCATAGAATTTATTTTTGATCTATCAAATGGAGTATTATGAGAACACTATTCCTAATTTTTTCACTTTCCATTAATTTCTTTTTCAGGTAACAAGTGCAGGCTATGAGAAATCTTGGATGGATTGGATTTAACAAGGATGGCTGGTTGAACACAAAGTCAATTGGACGTGGAAGTAACTGTTGGCTTTTTGGAGATTGTAAATTCATTCACATGTGCCCAAATGAACCAGAGAACGTGAGGCTAATGGCAATTCTCACCTTGTATGTATAGTTCACAATACTCTAGAGGAATTGGGTTTTGGCCATTCATCATTTCACATGCCTTTTAAAATGTCCATGTGTTGATGTTTTGGCCATATATGCCTTGTCATTAGAGCTAAAGAGTCCATCAACAGTGAATAACTATCAAGTGGGATTCCCATTCACATTTATGCCCATTATGAATTAATGGTATGGTATTCACTACTTGCTCCCTATATCCCTGACTCATATCCCATATCCATTATGTTAGATTCTTCCTTATAAGCAGTTGCTCTTTATGTGGAGTCTACAATCAAGCTTTTCCAAACGATACATTCCCATCAATCACCATATTAATGTCTTTGGCCAATGTCTTTGAACATTTATTCATTCACTGTCTATATGCTTGAGTGTTCATCATGATTTGACTGTCTTTTCATTCAAACTTCCTGATTACTGTTGACAAATCGGTGGGGAAAGAGAACAAGATGAAGAATTAAACAAATCTTTATATTGATAGATGATGAAGAAGAATACAAAAACAACAACAATATTCTAATCCTCTTGGACTAGATAAAAACATCCTCATAGAGGTGATGACCACTCCTCATTGAGGAAATAGATTTACAAAACAAATCCCTAACACTAGGGTAATGAGGAGAGAGACCAAGTTAACTCTCCCTCTTGGTGTAGACTCTCATAAATCTCACACACTAAAATGTTTAGGTTAGGACCCTTTATATAGGCAATAGGGTCACTAACCACTTACAAGATACAACTCATTTAATATGATAATAATATTTCTAACACGCCCCCTCAAGTTGACACTACTTAAACTATGAAAGTGTCAACTTGTCAATACAAACAATAGGGTTTAGTGAATTAATTAGATCGAGTTCTTTTGATCTTGTAAAAAAAATGGAAGACAATTTCCTCTGTTTGTCTTCAAAAAAGACATTCGTTTAATCTTTCTTTTCATTATTTTCTTCAAGTTAATCTTCAATAGATTGTTCTTCATCTTAGTCTTCAATATTATGATATTCCGCAGCAGAACTCATGAAACACTTCTTACAAAGTCATAACAGGCATTAACAAGACATCGATCTTTACATCACCGTTTACATGACCGATGCTTCATTTACAAATTTTGCATTCTAGCAACCAACATTCGAATTGTTGTACCATGCAAATATCAATTGTATCTATCACAAACTAATATTGGTAACTTGCCTCATCAAACTTCTTGCACTGGGCTTTTATAATTGTTTCATCCATTAAACCAATATGGAATATAATGTGGTTATACTTTCATCCCAATTTCCATCACGTACTTGCTGAATAAACAGATTCACCACATATGAGTTCATAGGCACTCCAAACTCGTCTTCTAAGCATACTCCATTCTTTATATAACCAAGAATTTCAACACTTCACAACACTCATCTATCTCATTCATATCTTTCAAACGAATGTGAAACAATGGTTTCTTTGAATCGGAATTGCAACAGCAAATAAAGAAAGTGGTAGGAGAGATCTTCAAAGTAAGGATGAATTCTTTGGATTGGGAGCACTTCTTGAACAATCTTTGTTGATTGACCTTGATTTGAAGGAAGGGTTGAATTGCATAAAAAAGAAGAATCGGGCTTTTGTCTTCAAGATGCTTCATACGAAAATCTTTAAAGTCAGATATGATGATTTGAGTTATGTAGTGAAACACAACGCAGTGGATGAATTTGGGTAGGAGGATCTTGAATAAATGTATTGGACTTGGATTTGCTTCTTGGGATGTGCACCTCAAATCTTGATTTCACGACATACCACCATCCCAAATAGCAAAGACTCAATATTACTTAATAATGATGCAAAACCTGAATTCTTGATGAAGATTTGATGACTTCTTGGACGATAAACATTAAAACTCAATATCAACTAAAGAAGATGACTGAATAACCCAGATTTGCTCTGATACCATGTTGACAAATCGATGGGGAAAGAGAACAAGATGGAGAATTAAACAAATCTTTATATTGATAGATGATGACGAAGAATACAAAAACAACAACAATATTCTAATCCTCTTGGACTAGATCAAAACATCCTCATAGAGGTGATGACCACTCCTCATTGAGGAAATAGATTTACAAAACAAATCCCTAACACTAGGGTAATGAGGAGAGAGACCAAGTTAACTCTCCCTCTTGGTGTAGACTCTCATAAATCTCACACACTAAAATGTTTAGGTTAGGACCCTTTATATAGGCAATAGGGTCACTAACCACTTACAAGATACAACCCATTTAATATGATCCTAATATTTCTAACAATTACAATCTTTCCAGTTGTTTGTTATGGTTCAAACACCCTTTGTCATATAAGGATAAATACATTCATCTCTTAAAAAGTAATTATTACACTTACCAACAACACCCTTTGTCATAGAAGGAATATTGCTTTGCATCAAGGAATATAGCCTATCATTAGTCATTCAGGAAGTACTGAACTCTTTATCTCTCATGACTACTGCTTTTTCTAGTCATGATTTCTTGCACATGACCCGCGTAAAATTATTCAACTTGACATCTGCTTAGTAATGCAATAGTTTTTCTAGTATTAACTACAGTAAATATCTAACAGCAGATGTGCCTATTATTTTGGACTTGTTGTTCTTTAAGATGCCATAATGTCTGCCTCTTTGGTAAAAATATAGCACGATATGTTATGTTATCTGAGATTGAAAGGCCAAAAAAGTAATTAATGCCCCCTGGCATTGCTTTGAATTAAAAGTTTCTTCTTTGCAACATTCTTTGCATACTGTACTCCTCCCATATTCATCTTCTGAAGCCATAATTGATGGGAGTTATCTAGTTTAGGTGTTTTCTTCTATTTTGTACTAATGAATTTATTTTTCCTTTTGCACTGGTTGAGTTCATGTTTTTCACCTCCCATATTACATTTTGATATTTTAAACTTTTAGAAGTGGAAATTTCCGTTGGAAGTGGACATTGGTAGCTTATCTGTTAGATTTGTATTTCATCATGTCACAATGTGGTTTTAAACTGCTTTGCTCTGCAGTGGAAACAGTCTATTAGACCTTTCTACCATATCAAATTGTTTAGGTTTCTTTAGAAAGCAGATATATGTGAGTGTGCAATATTAGTGCAGGTTTACAGATGAGCTGGGACTCTTCCATGTAACAAATTGGTGTGATATTGCATTTGTTTTATATCTTATCAGAGATGGTACAAATCTAATTGCAGCTAATTTGATTTGTTGCCGTTTGATCTCATTTGTAGTGGAGAATTGAAATGGTTTTTGTAAGCAGTTTTCCAACTTACTTGGAGGTGGTGTGTGCTCTTTGGAAAATTGGTGAATTAGAATCAATATTTGTTTAGAGTTTTCTGTTTAGATTTCACCATAAAAATCCTCTGTTTTTAATCTTATACTTCTCCTTATCATACTTAAAAGAACTCTTAAGCATGTGATTGGATGGGGGTTGGGATTAAAATTTATTTTATTTTCTTTTCTTGAAAATGTTGGAACTTTTATTTGATGAGAATATGGGAGACATTTCAGCAGATAAATCAGTTGAAGCATGTTGCTTTCCATGATCGTTTTTTACTTGACACGTTTTGGTTAGTTAACTCAAATGAGCATGTATCAATAATAGCAAGTCTTTCTTATCATATGTTGTCAAGTATCCATCCTAGTTTAGAAGAGAATATTGATTCATGAGTTTTAAATTTATTATTGTGGAACATGAGTATATTTAATAATGTGAATTTCCTTTTAGAAGATCTCAAGAGTTGCTTAAGTAACAAAAAATCTGAATTCTGCGTGGTTTATGTTCATCGCTAATTATTATACTTATGAAGTAATGTCATGAAGACTAGGATATTGATATACTAGTAGGGTTAATGCCGGTTTTGAAATGATAATGGTATCTTGTTTTACTCCCCCTATCCCTAACTAATATCCCAAATCACATATGTTGGGGGATCAATGTCTCTGGGCTTTGTTTCATGTATGGTTAATGGTAGATACAGGTCATATCCAGCAGAAATTTTTGGGTTTTTATTAGAAATTTTTGTGGTTATATATCCTCACAAATAGTTTCTCTATTTGTGATTAACAAATAGTTTCTCTATTGATGGAGTATACTTCATCAAGCTCTTCCCACACGAGACATTATTATTAATCATCATATTGATGTCTCTGGGGAATGTATTTTATTCTGTCAACAAGATAAATCCTTTGAGCATTCATTGTGGTTTGACTATTTTACCTATCAAACTTATTAATTGCAATCTTTCTAATTTTTTTTAGGTTCAAAAATACTTTATAGCAGACTTGTAAGGATGGACACACTCATTTTTCACAAGTACAAAGTAGTTATTATTCTTTTTTTTTAACTGAAAAAGTAGTTATTGTTCTCATTAACACCCTTTGTCATGAAAGGGATATTGCTTTACATCAGGCGCTTGCACAGGATCTGCACAAATATTATTCACCTTGAGAGCTGCTTATTATGGCAATCTAACAGTTTCTTTTTCTTTAACAAACATATCATGGAAGTTTTTTAGATTGGAACAATGCTGCTCGATAAGTTTTTTTTTTTGGCTTCACTGTACATCAATTCTGACTTGCTTCAGAAGGAGGAGATAATCAAGAAGAGCTGAGCCTTTCTCTTCAGAGTGTTGTGTACCTTGGCTTAAAGGAATAAGAGGTGAAGCGCAAATGGAGAAGATTGATGGTGAAGATAGTGTCTTGGATTCTAAAGAATTCAACAAAGAACCATCCTACAATTCTTCTTCATTATTGTTTATCGGATTGACCGATTGAAATGTTTTGATGTCCTCTACTTCTTCATAAAACAGAATCATTTCAACACTTTTAGCTTACATTTTCCCTTTCCTTGTGTGTACATGCTATGAGAGATCTTAAAAGGATTGCAATTAGGATGGATGTGTTGGCTGAAGACACATTCAAGTAACTTTGGACATCTTTAATATAAAGGCAAGTACATACAGCGGATGTTTTGATAATGTTCATCCACATCACTTCAAATCTTCACTGTAAAATAAGGCCTGATCTTGTTATTTTAAGGCAGATAGATCTAATGAGTGTTAAATAGTTATGTGATGCTAATGGAATATATAAGATATTTTGAAGAATATATAGGAAAATCTATTTTGCTTTATACACACACACACATATTATTATTATTATTATTATTATTATTATTATTATTATTATTATTATTTGGCAAGATGTCTTCCATGGGATCAATGATTTATCAATAATTTAAAGAGAACATGGTATGGAAATGATGATTAAGCTTGCCAATTTGATACAACTAGGCGAACTCTGAGATAGAAGCAACTTAAGGAAGAAATAGTTTCGAAGGCCTCTACTTTGAGATAGTGATGTTTTAGATGTATTGGACAGTATTCTAGCTTTTCCTCAATCTTTCTTTCCTTAATACAAAACTTTACACTAAAATTTGTATGAAAATTAAGGCCATCAGTGTCTGACACTTTTTAATAAATATTATTATCATATATTTAAGCAAGCACCAACCAACCAATATGGAACCATTCATTGCTGTAAAGGAAATAAGTTCACATTTGTGTGCAAGCTACCGTTAAAAATGAGAAAACATTGCTGCATGTACGTACAAAAAACTCTATTTTTTTTCCATAATACGAGAAAAAATAAGATTTCTATCCTACTGTAGCCTCCTTCCTTATGAAGACTAGGATCATCGAGAGGTATGAAGTGAGGACGCCAGTGATGGTGCTTTCATGGCAAGATAATCTGCTACTTGAATCTCATTGCCACTACAAGTTTTTATATGCATGCATATCACAATCTTATCACACCATACATTCTCGTTTTAGCATATCTTGACTTTCCTCAAGGAGAGATCTAAATGCATCCATATAACAGTCTCCATTTTGAATCAACTTAACATCATTTTAAATATATTCAATTTGTAAGAGTATTATAGTATTATTTCCTAATGGTGAAGACTGAAGAGTACAAAATGAAAATTGGAAAATGAAGATAGTGGGAATGAGAACACAATATTTCCATAAAGCAATGAGAAGCTCCCTTTTCAAGTACCGAAAACCACATTCTTACATTCTCCCATTCCTTGAATCCCTTTTCCATGTAACAAGTGCAGACTATGAGAAATCAATTGACAGTGAAATTAATTGATCTTTTTCACTAATTAAGAGATTGATTCAAGTGTTAAGAAACATTAGCTAAAAATCAGAACAAATCAACAAAGAATGACTCATTTAAACCCAGAATCATAATCATAAGCTAAGAAACAAAAAAAAAAAAAAAAGAAAGTGATGATTCCCCATATTTAATTGATTTGTCATATATTTGGTATATTTGGGGAGTCATTAATATTAAATTAAAGGGATATGTTTGATATTTTAGGATGATACTAATGTGGAGCATTGTTAGAGGGATTTCACTATAGATATCATGATTTTGAATTAAAATAGGAGTAGTCAAGTTTAGAATAGAAATAAGTAAATAACAATAAATTTCACTATATTATATTTTCCTTATTTATCTTATAAAACAATATTTTCCATATTTATGTTTGTTTTTAATTCTCATTGCATATTCTTTCCCCCTTGGAGCATGACGTGAGTTATGAAGGAAAGAATTTTAAATGGGAAATTAATCTCAGAAGGAACGGTGCGTTTGGTTATGAAAAAAAAATGGGAAGACCTAAAACCAATGTTTTAAAATATATATACGTAAAACCAATGTTTTAAAACCCGGCCCGGCCCAGCCGGTTGAACCGGAAAACTCGACAACCGGTGGTAAGGCCGATCCGGAAGGAGACAACCCGGTGGGGGATCGAACCAGAATATTCCGGGGTTGACCCGGCTGGTTGACCCGGAAACCGGCACTCGGAACCGGAACCCGTTTGCTTTTGGGGAGTGCTAAGTGTTGGTTGATCCCCTTTTATACATGATCTTTAGTATTCCTCTTCCGCTCCTGCACGATGTGGGACTTCCCTATATCTTGCTTTACCCACCTCCCCTCTAAAACCCCATCCAAACAATGCCTAGCCTTGTTCTTTTTTTTTTTTTTTTTTGATTTCAAGCCTTGTTCTTCTTTGCCGTCTTCTTACTCCAATAATCCAATTGTTGTATATTTGTTAGGCCAAAAAATAAATAAAATAATTGTATATATGAATATTTAATATCAAGTTTTATGTTAAAATTATTTTTGCAACTTGAAATTTCACCTTATACTTAATATTAATATTTTGAATAATTTTGATTGTATTGATTAAAGGATTATCAGGAATTATTGATGAAGATTCTCCATTTTGATGTACTATGCTCTTGAAATATTTAAATTTTTGTTGAATACTCTTATAATTTAATATTAATGTTGGTTTGTTGTTATTAATTAATATATTTTTTAATTATTTTAATGTGACCGGTTAAACCACTGGTTGACCCTCGGTTCAACCTTTAACCCTTGACCCTCTGACTTAACCGGGTCAACCCCCGGTCCGGGTTTTTATACCTTGCGTAAAACACAAGGCAACACTATTCATCCTCTTCACCCGGCCGGGGTTGTTAGATTCCCTGCCGGTTCCCTTTTTCCCGGTCGGACGGGTCTGGGTTTTCCTTCCTTGCTGCGATAGATCTCCAGGATGTTCTAACTGCCCAGCGAAAATATTGGAACTAACAGCTCCTGAGTCCCACGTCGATTAAAACAAAGTAAGATCAATTGTATATAACTGACGGAACACAACCCTTGAACACGACCTTATCTGAGCCCATCTCATAACAAGGTTCGTACTTCCTAATCAATGAGTCCCCACGGCGGCGCCAGACTAGACTAACGGCTGTAGCCATTCTAAAGCCAGCGAAGGCTCGACTAAAAGAAAAGGCTTGTCCCCACAAGACCCCCCCCCTTTTGACTGACGAAATCGCTTCTTCTATTCATCTCCTCTTTTTTATTTCTCATATATATATTTATTTATTTACCTGCTGCTTCATTATATTCATCTCAGGACTCTACTTTTCGTGCATTTGTTTAATGGGATAGTTAGAATTTTAAATAGTTAGAAAAACGATGCTATCTGACAAAATCCAGTACACTTGAAGGCGGAGAGTATAGTATTATTGTCCTGCCAAACTAAATTTTATATGCTGTTTGTTCTATGTACATATCTGGAATTCTGGATGCTAAAACACTTGCTTGCTTAGGTTAAATAATTAGTAAATGAGAGGCTTTAATTATTCCTGATTAAAAGGTAAATGGAAGTGGGGTCAAATCATTAGAATAGGAAATTTTTGCTATCAAATATTTCCAACAATAGTGGGGTGTACTAGTTTATCAGTGATCTTCACTGAGTCCTGAAACTTCTAGCTTGCTGTGAAATGTTGCTTATGCAGTTATTATGGTAATGGAAGGATTTATTTGGCAAAAAAAAAAAAAAGGTAATGGAAGGATTTAACTCATGCACAGAAAGAATGGTATTTTTCTTCTTCTAGTGGAAATTCTTGGATTCTGTTTTGCAAATTTATGTGGTCTATATCTCTTCCTTACAAGCAGTTGCTCTTGTGGAGTCTACACTCAAGCTTTTCCCAAACGATACATCCTCATCAATCACCATATTAATGTCTCTGGCCAATGTCTTTGAACATTTATTCATTCACTATCTATATGCTTGAGCATCCAATCATGGTTTGGCTGTTTTTTCATTCAAATTTCCTGATTGCAATCTTTCCAATTTTTGTTATGTTCCAAAAATATTTTATACATGTGGTATAAGGATGGGCACATTCATCTCTCAACAAACGTTGTCATAAAAGGAATATTGCTTTACATGAGGGACAATTCTAGCCTCTCATTACATTAGTCATTCAGGAAGTTCTTAGCATAGCTTTTTATCTCTCTTGAGTGACTACTGTTTTTTCTAGCCATGGCTTCTAGCACATCACCCGCGTAAATAATAATCAGCTTGACATCTGCTCAGTACTGCAATATTTTTCTCTAGTATTAAATAATAATCAGCTTGCCGTGGCTTCTTTTTTGTTTTGTTTTTTAACATTTTTTTTTATCAGATGTTTTATTTAACATTATTCTATTTTTACTTCTCCTATTGTTTTCTGCCCTCAATCCATTGGTTTCTTCTCTTTTTTATTTATTATTTCATTCTATTCCATTAATTTTGCATCCAATTCCTGGTTTTTCTCTCTGTTAAAGTTGTTGCGTACTTGCCGTTTTCAATTTTGCATCCGCTCAGAAAGTCACCTTGTTTGAAAAAGGCCATTTCAATTTTAAATTTCATTCCACTAACGTGTTCTCTCCACCACCCAACTTTTATTCCTCAGTTTCTTTAATCTCTTTTTATTTTTATTTATTTCATTTTTTTGCCAGTTTTATTCATTTCATTTTTAGTTGCATTATTTATTCTACTCTTTATTTTTTTTAAAAAAATATATATCTTCTTCTTCCCTTTTTAAAATCCGAAAAACAAATCTTTTCCATTCTTTTTTATTAAAAATAATCTTTAAAAAAACAAAATCTTTGCCTTTCTTTTGGAAAATAATCTTTTGGAAAACAAAATAATCTTTTCCTTTAGAACAAGAACCACATGAGAAATCTTTAGATTGTGGTATTTGTTGACATTTTAATGAATGTCCACATGAATCCTCAATTATTTTTCGCATCATATTAGTCCCGGGATAGATGGCCTAACCGGCCATGCCAAACATTAAATCTATCATTGTTTGTAAACTTCTGGTTTATAACAACATTTATCTCAATTGTACTAATAAATGTATAGTACAATCCACTTGAAAGAGGGGATAATATTTTTAGTATGCACTTTTTGCGAGAAACTATGTTTGTGATATCAAGATATTCTTTGATTCTCTTCAGTTTTTTTTCTACATGGTATCCATTTCTGCGGATATCCTTGAAATTAACCCAATAGGTTTCTTTTAGACTTTGTTGAGTAAAGTGCATTATCAATATATAATTTTGTTCCTCCAAGCAACAAAATATTAGCTCTTCCGGAGCCTTTATTCATATTTATGCTTCTAGATATAGTTTGAACATTGGCTTCTCGCAGGGAAGAAAAATATTGCTCATTCCTCAATATAGTGTGAGTTGTTGCACTATCAATGAGACACAAATCTCCACAATTGGTATCGACAAAAATCATTCTTTTTTATCCATGATCAAGGTATCCCTCACTCGAC
Organism: Mimosa pudica; assembly: GCA_029929735.1. NCBI lineage: Eukaryota > Viridiplantae > Streptophyta > Magnoliopsida > Fabales > Fabaceae > Mimosa > Mimosa pudica. The sequence continues at coordinate 15,690,402 of JAKELP010000018.1, read as the reverse complement.
AAGTGAGAGACTAATCCTCCGCTAATTTGTAGGCACCTCAAAGGGTGGGACAGCTGGCCTGAGAGATTTAATGTTTCTCCATACCCAACGCCAGTGATCGAACCCCAGACAATTGGTTAAGGGTGAATGAGTCCTTGTCACTTAACCACACAGCCCAGGTTAAAAAGAAGAAAGAAACAAGAGTCATTCTAACATTATGAGAACATGAAAAATAAAACCTTAACTAATGAAAAAGGGAGGTACAAATTTTTTTAATTGGAAAAACAATTATATCAAGGGAAAAGAAATCTTGAAACAAAAAGAGAAAAACAAACTAACAACATAAAAATTTCAACTCCAAAGAAATAACTTATTTTTCAACTCATTAATAAGGTGGCCAATGTAGAAACATACTTTTTATAACTACAAGTCATGATAATACAATCTTTATGGCAGTTAGACTCTCAGCATTTAATAATTAAATACAAAATTTAACTTTTATGACTACAGGTCATGAACTCTTCATGGCTTCAGGCCATGATGCTCTATCCATTTAAAAGAATGTTATATGACTACAGGTCATAAAAATATAATATTTATTATTTCGAGCCTTTAACTCTGAACATAAAATTGGTATATTTATGAGATGTAACTTCCGGTTTCATCCATCAAGTATGACTTTAAGCTGTTAGGTTATGAAGATTCAGGTTCCATCAAATAAGCTTTAGGCCGTTAGGTGATGGAACTTCGGGGTTCATCAAATAGGATTCAGGCCCTTTGGCAATGGAGCTTCAGGTTCCATCAAATATGACTTTGGGCTAAAAAAATCGAAATTTCCAGTACATGGAACTTCAGGTTCCATTAAAATACGGCTTCAGACCATAAATACAAATTGTAATAAGGGGTTCCTCCATTCACATATGGCTTCAGGCCAAATATTTATTGAGTAGAATTTCTGGTTCTATCTAATATGGCTTCAGGCCAAATTTTTATCACATGAAACTTTAGGTTCCATTAAAGATGACTTTATGTCAAATCTTTATGAGATGGAACTTCAGGTTCCGTAAAAGATGGCTTTATGCCAAACTTTTAATCAGAGAGAGCTTTAGGTCTAACAAATATGGCTTCAAGCCATAAAAAAATGAAAATTTTTAGTAGACGGAACTTCAGGTTCCATCAGAATTTTAGTAGACGTAAAAAATGAATAATAGATGGAAATTAAAAGACTGAGCTACACTTAGAGCTGAAATTTCATGTGAGCAATTCAAAATCAAATCAAGTAGAAAAAACTAAAAGACGGAGAATAGAATAAACATAATAATTGTAATGTTCACTAGCTTCAAACAAATTCCCAAAATCATTGACATTGATCATATAGTAATTACTACCATCTAAGCTCACACAACTCCATTAATTCATTCATCTCATATATGCACCAAAATTTCAATTCTCACAAATACGCGATTGTATTACAACTTCCCAATATCTCATGGAAAATTTGCATACGAAAACACCACATGAGACCATTAGAACAATATCACGAAAATGAAAAGAAAAAAGAATAAACTAATCAGCAGAAAGCAAATGAATAGAAAGAAAAGTAAATGTTTGGATTGAAAAGGCAACATCTATAGTGGGTGTAAAAAGAAAAGTAAATGGTTGGATTAAAAAGACAATTTCCATAGTGGGTGTGTTTGACTCGACTAGTGAAAAACTGGTTGACTTTATTTTTATATTTGGATAAGCTTATGGGTGTGTTTGACCATGTGTTTACACTGAACACTACATGAACTATAATGAATAATCAGAATGCATATATATTATCCTAATCAGTAAATCATATTATTCTTGTTCATGAAAAAATAAAATAATTTACAATTAACAAAAAAAAATTTAAATTTTTGGATGAGTATGACGACTATATTTATAAGTCTTGATCCTGTTTTGGAAAAAAAATTTCAGTTAGTAGAGATATCCAAAAGTATTGCAAAAATATATATATAGAAAGTTCATTCACCTATACAGAAAATTGAAGTTAATAAAAAGGAGGCATTTTAAAAAAATATAATATAATAATATGTGATAGATTAAAGATTATAAAGTAATAATTAAAATAATTAATAAAAAGTACACTTTTTATTAAAAGGAGGCATTTTAAAAAATAATAATAATACATGATAGATTAAAGATTATAAAGAATAAGTGTTTTTCAACTGAGAGAAAAGTTTCCTTCCTCTCGAAGGAGAAAGTGAAACAATATCAAGAACGAGAGCAAGAATTAACAAGATTAAGAACGCTATGAGAGAACGAGAGCGATCAGGTAGCAGGGAACGAGAGCGATCACGTAGCAGGGAGAGGCCCGTCAATTCATTGGTGGACAAAGGAGGTACTGAGGGGCTGAAGGATGGTAAAAGGGAAGAAGTGCAGTCTTCCAAAGATGGTTTGCATGAAGCAGAGGGTAGTTCTAATGAACGATCTCTCATTCCACGAGTTGAATGACTAATGGCAAAATGAAAGGGGGTGATGCTAAACCCATCCGTTCTTATAAAGAGGCTTGTACTAAGGTTGATGATAGGATGATTGATACGGATGAAGAAGATGAGGAATGGTGGAGGAATGAGGGGTGGAAGAAGGATATCACCGTTGATAGGTCTGGGAAAGTTCCTAATATCATTGTCTCAGAGGAGCTTCGCAAGAGGATGGCTAGGAGATGGAAGCGATCCCTATTTGTTTCGGTATTGGGAATGAATGTTCGAGAGGAGATTGTGATACGGAAGCTTGAACAACTATGGGGTGACATTGATACGATTGATATTGGCTCAGGGTTCTTCTTGGTTAATTGTAGGAGGGAAGAAACTTATGACTTGACTTTAGCCGGAGGCCCATGGCTCATTTTTTATCATTATATTAGTGTTCAACCGTGGAGATTAGACTTTAATCCAGAAGGGAGAGAGTCTAACAAATTGCTGCTTGGTTTCGCATTTCCCAATTACCGCTTGATTATTATAATAAGGGGATGTTATATGTAGTCGGAAATCAAATTGGTCAAGTGGTAAAAATCGACAACACTACCTTGAGAAGAACTAAAGCTATATTTGCTCGTATTTTTGTCATGCTTGATTCAACTAAGCCCTTGCTGCCGAGTATTATGATTAATGGAGTGGAAAAGAGGATTGAATATGAAGGCCTCCATTTGATTTGTTTTGGGTGTGGCAAGTACGGGCATGATAAGGATCATTGTATTGCTTCTAATATGATTATTGATCAAGATAGAAGTGATGGTAAGGAGTAGTCTCATGATGTGTTGCCGGATAAAGGGGAAGAAGAGAAGCAATATGTTGATTGGATGGTTGTTCAACGGAGTTGGAAAGGGAGGCTTGGCGGACGACGTGAAGGGAAGGTGGGTGGAATAAGGGGAGAAGGTGCAAATTCAGTTCCACAATTTAAGGGATCCCGTTATGATATTTTAACGGATGGAGGAGCATCGGCGTGTGCGGGGGTTATGAGGGATTATAAAGGAAAGGTGAGGGGAGGCTTCTTATTCAATATGGGAAGAGGAGACTGCTACGTAGCGGAGCGGTGGACTATTCTCATGGGATTAAAGTGGAGCTTGGAGTTTGGTGTTAGACATCTCATACTTGAATCTGATTGTCTTGAACTTGTCCAAGATATTGAGCGATACCATGAGATGGATAAGAATATAACAAATGAGATGGAAGAGATTCTGTCTTTGTGTAGGCGTGTATGAGATGTCCAAATATTGTGGTGTAATCGAGAGAGGAACAGTGTTGCTGACTTGCTCGCAAGATATGCGCTGACAGTGGGTGCTGGAGTTGTGCAGTTTAAGGAAGTGTCTGCTCATGTTGCTGCTAAAGTTAAACAAGAGATGTCACATAATATGCTCTGAGTTTAGTGCTTTATAGTAATAAAAAATGATAATGTTCTAACAGATATCATTTTTTTTATAAAAAAACAGATATCAATTTTGAAAAATGTTTTCTTATTTGAAGAAAAATCATTGTGGATAAAGTTTCCCTAAAATTTATCTTATTTTAGGGAAACTTTATCCACAGTAATTTTTCTTCAAATAACAAAATATTTTTCAAAATTGATATATGTTTTTTTATCAATTTTAGGGAAACTTTATCCACAGTAATTTTTGTTCACTAAAAACAGACCATAAGATATATCTATTTTATATAGGGTAAAGGTGCAAATATGGGTCCACACTATTACGCGAGGAGCACATAGGGGTACAATGTATTTTCGGGTTCAATTCTGGGTCTGAAGAATAAATATTGGTGCAATATAGGGTACGCCATTTATATTGACCGACGTTGACCGTTAAATGCTGACGTGGCGGGGGAAATAATATTTTTTGCTGACGTGGCATGCTTATGTGACAATATTTTTCTGAGTGTGTGGGCCCACATAATTTAAATTAATAAAAAATAATAAAACCCACCCCACCCCCCTCCCCCCCAACTCTCTCGTCTTCTTCCTCACCCCCTCTCCCCCCATACACTTCCTGTCACCCGCCCCCCCCACCACCACCACCTCCTTCCCTGCCACCTCCACCTCTCCACCCACCCACAACCTTCTTCCCCACCACACCCCACCCACACCAACACCAAACAAACACCACCCCAAACACCAAACACCCACCCTCCCTCTTCACCCCACCCACACCCACCACCACCCCCAACCTTCGGCCACACCTCCTCCACCCACCCTCCCTCTTCACCCCACCCACACCCACCACCACCCCTAACCTTCGGCCAAACCTCCTCCGTCCCCCACCACCTTCGCCTCCCCCGCCCGACCACCACCCTCACCGTCGCCCTCCCAACCACCCCCACCACCTTCGTCTTCCCCAATGCACCCCACCACCTTTGTCTTCACCAATGGCGGTTGAGGGTGCAAATATGGGGCGGGCCGGGTAAGGTGGGTGGCTGAGGGTGAGGGTGGTGGTTGGGGCAAAGGTTGTGGTTGGGCAGGGCGGGGGCGGTAGAGGCGAAGAAAAAGGCGGTGGGGGTGGTTGGGAGGGCGACGGTGAGGGTGGTGGTCGGGCGGGGGAGGCGAAGGTGGTGGGGAACGGAGGAGGTGTGGCCGAAGGTTGGGGGTGGTGGTGGGTGTGGGTGGGGTGAAGAGGGAGGGTGGGTGTTTGGTGTTTGGGGTGGTGTTTGTTTGGTGTTGGTGTGGGTGGGGTGTGGTGGGGAAGAAGGTTGTGGGTGGGTGAAGAGGTGGAGGTGGCAGGGAAGAAGGAGGTGGTGGTGGTGGGGGGGCGGGTGACAGGAAGTGTATTGGGGGGGAGGGGGTGAGGAAGAAGACTAGAGTTGGAGGGGTTTTATTTTTTTTTATTAATTTAAATTATGTGGGCCCCACACACTCAGAAAAATATTGCCACATAAGCATGCCACGTCAGCAAAAAAATCTTATTTCCCCCGCCACGTCAGCATTTAACGGTCAACGTCGGTCAATATAAACGGCGTACCCTATATTGCACCAATATTTATTCTTCAGACCCAGAACTGAACCCGAAAATACATTGTACCCCTATGTGCTCCTCGCGTAATAGTGTGGACCCATATTTGCACCTTTACCCTTTTATATATAGAGAGGGCTAAAAGTAGGAATCTCACAAGCCACCACATCATCACAATCTCTCTCCTTTTTTTGAAAAAAGAAAACCAACTACTCCTTTTTTTCTCTCCTCCACTAAACCTTCTCCTTTTTTTCTCCTCCACATTGTAGCCATAGTTTTCTCTAATAAAATATAACTTATCATTTTTCCTCTCTTACTCATTATGTCTTTAATGTCCTCTATTAAATATTAAATTTAAACTCTTTTTCTAGTGGAGTTCCTTCAATGGCCAATCTACAAATAAAAAAAATAAATACTTCCTCTTTAACTGCTCTTTTTTCTCTCTTCCTCTATAACTTATCCTTTTCTCTCTCTTACTCAGAGCCTGTTTGGATTCAGCTTCTGAGAGTAGCTTCTGGGAAAATAGCTTTTGAAGAATAGCTTTTGAGTAGAATAACTTTTCTGAAAAATAGCTTTTGATGAAATGAGAGTGTTTGGATTAATCATTTTGAAAATAACTTTTAAGAATAACTTTTGAGTAAAATATAACTTTTCTAAAAAATAGTTAGGATGAATAGCTTTTCATGAATCTTTTATTTGAAATAAATGTTTTTCCTAAATGAGAGATCGAAGCTTTCAGCTGGAAAAAGAGAAAAATATAGTTTTTCTCAAAATAGCTTTTGGAACCCCAAACTAGCTTTTCTTCTCAAAATAGCTTATCCAAAAAAATTGAGTGTTTGGATGTATTTGTGTGAAACCTAGGTTTAAAGCCAGCTTTTGGAAATGTATCCAAACATGCGCTTATTCTATTGTTACTTTTCTCCTCATCCTCTATAACTGCTCCTTTTTCTTTCTTCTGCATTCTAAGTTGATTTCCTCTAACACAAATTGAATTTTAATTCTCTTATTTTCAATGGAGTTCCTTAGTTTCCTTAGAATTTGTGAATGCAAAAAAATATATATAGTTTTTTTTTGGCAAAAAGAAAGATATATAGTAGTATAGTATGAAGAGTAGAGTATAGTATTTCGTATTGTTTATTTTCCACTACAAATGTGCCATAAAACAAGCGAGTCAAACCAATTATACAAATTCTTTGCTACACAACCGGTGAAACTACTCACACCCACTAACACTTTGCACAAAAAGACCTACCCACTAACACCACCCCTACAATTGGTTAGTCAATATTTCTTTCCAGTTAATTTAAAAAAATATCTATATTAATAATGTTGATTGTACAAAACCATAATATCAAAACAATTTATTATAAATAACGTGGATTGTACACGTACTATCGAAACATTATATTTCAAAACCATAGTATCAAAACAACTTATATAAAAAAACAAACTCTCAGTGGATAAACAAAAAGAAATTCTTGTGTGAACCTGGTGCACCACGTCATTTGTGTTTTGACTAATCATAAGTTGACACATACAGTTTGACGTGAAATTTTTAATTTGACATGACACCCTAAAAATAGGAAACAACTGATAAAAATTTTAAATGTCATGTTTCCAATGTTTTTTATTTATCAATGCAAATAAAAATAATTTTCAAAGTTAGTTGAATTTTTTAGGGTGTTATGTCAAATTAAAAATTCAAAGTCAGATGATGTGGTGCACCGGGTACACCCAATAATTTCTCACCAATTTTTTTTGAAACATTGCATGTATTTTTTAACAAAATACGTGTAATGTCAAAGACTTCAATAAAACTTATAATTTCTTTGCACATAAACCATGACCCATGGCCATGAGGCAACTACAACCACTAACACACAAATCATTTTTCAATATTTCAACTGCTTCCAAAAAATATTAACTATGGTTTTTCACAAAACATCTGAATAACCATCCACACAAATTGTTAATTATAAAAATTAATCCACACAAATTTGCATGATAAAAAAGTGAACCCGCACATCCTGTACTAATTAAAGGATAATATGCATCAAATAACAGGCTCATATGATCTTAAACACACTGAATAGCATTAAATAATATAAGTAGAGAATAAACATTCTAGAAAACTCTAAAACTTGACATAATATCAGTATAAAATTAACTAAACTAGTAGTAATTCCATTACACCAAAAATACTTCAACAATGAAAATTTGAAATCTTAGTTAAATTGTAATTTTAATTCAGGAACAAGATTAGCTGTTACCAACCGGTGCAAGGCTTTCCACATAATTGTAAATACGACTAAAAGAGCAACAATGGGGATTAGAGAAACTCTTTACTTCATTAGTCACAATATTCATCAACCAGAGAACATTTCTTCCTCTTTCATTATCCTTTCTAAAATTTGGTCTGCACACAATTTCATTGCCCCATATAGCCATTGGTACTGAAGTGTATGAAAGGGGACTTCTGCTACGATATATTTTTGACCAGCTCCATGTCTTCCTAGACGCATTTCTACCCTCATCTAACACCCACAACTCAACCCGATAACGTGTTCCACTGTAATCACTATCATCCCAAATGTCACAAAGCATGGCAAGTTTGTTCTCATACATAGTAAGCTTTTCATACCTTATATTATAGTCTAAATCAGGCTTATGTATCATAGTAAACACTTCCTTTGCTATGTCAAAGGAAATTATCACTGTTGCGACATAATTCAACTCAGTGTAAGAGGCCCATTAAGCCCAAGGAGGGAATAAGTCTGAAGAGGCCCAACGCGCCAGAAGGTCGACTAAGATTTTATTGCTGGTCAAAGATATTTTGTAACCGCCAATTAATTCCTTGTAACCTCCATATTTATTGGAATCAAAACGGAAATACCCATAAGTAAGGAAATTGATTGTTGCAACGGGTAGGAAATTTGTAGCCTATATATAGAAACTCAATCTATGTAAATGGGCATCCAATATCTTCGGAGTCTTATACACTCTATTTCTTTCTTTCGTTAGTCGACCGAAGTCTAGGCAACTAATCTCTTGTATGATCATTGTGGTTTGTCCACACATTCTGAATAAAGTCATTATTCTTTGTTTTGATATATTTGTGCATCAACATTTGGCGCCGACCGTGGGGACGATAGTCTTTTCATACAAGCTACCGTCTTTTTTGGCAATTCACTTACAATGGAGAAACCTAGTCATGGTGATCAGCTCTCACAAATTCTGGCAAAGTTGACTGAACAATCTGAAAGGATGACTCGGCAGGAGCAGTTTGTCACACAGCAAAATGAAGCTATTGCCATTCAAACTGAAGCTCTGGAACGATTGCAAAAAGAAAATCAAGAATTGCACCAGAAAATAAATGTCATCGCTGATAAGCAACTTGAAAATGAAGATGAGCATGAGGAGGATATTCCTCATGATTCTGGAAGTGGAGGTAAGAAAGATGCTGAACATAATAATTCTGGTCATGATGCAGGTTCTGAAGAGGAGGAGTCCACAAAAGCATCAACTTTTACAGGTGACACTCGTGTCACTGAGACAGAGTTCTTGAAAAAGAAAGTGCAAACTTTTGAGCGAACGGTGTTGCAAATACCAGGAATAAGAAAACCATTTGAGTCTCCTAGATTGGGGAATTATTCAGATAGCCCATTTATTGATCAAATTGCTTTAATTGACTTACCTGAGCGTTTTGTGTTTCCTGTTTTACCAAAATATAGCGGGAAAACAGATCCAGATGAGCACATGGCTCAATATAGACAAATTATGATGGCTGCTGTCATCCCTGCCGAGAAGCGTCAAGCTGCAATGTGTCGTGGATTTGGAATTAGTTTAATAGGTCCAGCATTATCTTGGTGGACCAACCTCATGCCAGGTAGTATTAATTCATTTAGTCAACTAACCGAAATGTTTGTGCAGCAATTCGCTGGTAGTCGTAATTTGGTCAAAACATCTGATGATCTATACAGAATTTTACAAAGACCAAATGAGACTACTAGGGAAATACTAACCAGGTTTACTCAAGAAATGGTAAGTATTCCAAATTGTGATGAATTTATAGCTGTGCAAGCTTTTCGTAGATGTTTGCTTCCAGGTTCACAGCTGTATAAGGAGCTCACTATGCATCAAGTTAAGACTTGGGTAGAAGTGCAAGCTTATGCTTGGGCCTAGATAAGGTGGGAGGAAGATGATGCGAAATTTAGATTAGAACTGGCTGAGCGCCAGAAAAATGCACAGCAGGGTAGTTATGTCGACAGGCGATCTCAACAATCTCGAGGTAAGAATTGGAGATCTGAACCTTATTCTACAGGAAATCGAGGAGGATCATATGGAGATGACTCTAAGAAGCCACCCGTACCCAAATTGAGTGAGCATAATTTTTCAGTAAGCCCGGCAGAACTAGTTAACACATTGCAGAAGCTAGGCGATTCTGTTAAGTGGCCCAATAAGCTTAAATGAGAACCAGAGAAGCGTAATCCGGATAAATGGTGCCATTTTCATGATGATCATGGACACAGGACGGAGGATTGCATTCAGTTAAGAAAAGAAGTGGTGGAGTTGATGAAGAAAGGTATGTTAAAAGATATTATTAAAAATAGGGTAAGGGACCTAATCTGCCCCCGAAGTAACCACCAAGGAGCGCTGAGCACCCTGAACTAACAACAGGCCCGTATCTGCACTCCAAGTAACCAAGGTGTTTAAAAACTACCCCGGTTTGACGGTCAACAACGTTTGACCGTTAGTATGCATATGTGGACGCCACGTAGGATAAGTTAATGTGGGTCCCACATTAAATAAAAAAAAAATTCTCCCTCCCTCTTCACCTCCCACCCACGGCCCCCCCACCCCCCCTCTTCACCTCCCTTCCCAGCCCCCCCACCACCATCCCCACCCCCCTTCACCTCCCCCCCACCACCAGCCCCACCCCCCTCCACCGCCCCCCCACCACCCGCCCCACCCCCCCTTCACCTCCCTCCCTCACTTCACCACCCCGCCCCACCTCCCCCCCACCACCAGCCCCACCCCCCCTTCACCTCCCCCCCACCACCCCCTTCACCTCCCTCCCTCACTTCACCACCCCGCTCCACCTCCCCCCCACCCCCCTTCACCGCCCCCCCACCACCCGCCCCACCCCACCCCCCCTTCACCTCCCTCCCTCACTTCACCCCCCCGCCCCACCTCCCCCCCACCACCAGCCCCACCCCCCCTTCACCTCCCCCCACCACCTGCCCCACCCCCCCTTCACCTCCCTCCCTCACTTCACCACCCGCCCCACCTCCCCACCACCACCCGCTGTTAGAATCTTAAGTTTTGATGAAGACTAAAATATGAAAGAACTAGACAAACACTTAGAGAATATTAGGTTAATATAGAACCCCAAGTAAGAGTACAACCGGATGTGGATTTACTTCCGGATAGACTAGGACTAGCGCTCTCGGATGAACGTCTCATCCCCCAGCGACAGCAAGTACATCACTAAGTAATAACTCAGTCTAACAACATTAAATGAATAAAATTCCTTGAGACTAAGTTAAGATGCAACCAGATGTAGAGTTGCTTCAGATTGATTAGTGACTAGAGCTGGGTGTTGGCATAGATAACACTGAGCACCAGTGAACATAACCCAACGTCCAGTAGACTTGCTTCCGATTGCTTAGTGACTAGCGCTGGCTGTTGGAATGAATAACACTGAGCGTCAGTGAGCAAAATGTGAACATAACCCATCATCCAGTGGAAGTGCTTCCGGATGTGAAATTGCTTCCAGATGTAAGAAAGCTTCCTTAAACTACGTAAACTCCCACTGCATGTGACTAAGTGTTTATCTTGCTAGACTAACGTTCAAAGTGCAGCACACTAAGTAAAGTTGCTTCCAGATGTGAATCCGCTTCCGCAAGTAATCAGAATGTCAGAACGTTCAGAAGTGCAGTGTCATAATGCTTTTGGCAGAGCAGAGTTGTCAGAACTACTTTTCAGAGATAAAGCAAGTCAACCCTGCTAAGCATTAATGAAGCATTAATTGGGCAAACGGTAACATGGGAAAAACGGCCATATTCAAACGGCTAACCCACCTACCAAAAGGGAAAATACTTGAAGACTATATAAAGAAGCTCACCTTCATTTATGAAGACAACTAATATCTTTGACATCTTGAAGAAAAACTAGAAAGAGAAACCGAGAAATCCTTCAAGCATTCAAAGCTGCCCAGAAAAGAGAAAGAGCATTTAACTCATTGAGTGATCTTTACATCCACTTATCTTGTACTCTTTGTAGTTAAGTCTCTTCTTGTATTAAGAGCATTTATTGTACTTAAGTGTGTAACATTATCCGTTCTTTAAGAGAACTTAGTTAGAAAATCCTTTATTTGTAAAGGTTGAACCCTTGCTGGTTGTAAGGGGGAGCTAGTTAGAAAGGTTGCAAGTGAGCCTTGAGTAAAACTTGTGGTTGTAAGGTTGCAAGTGATCCCGTTCAAAACTTGCGGTTGTAAAGGTTCCAGGTGAACCCGTTGTAAAACCTGGGGATAGTGGAACTCTACCTGGGTGGTTGAGAACTGGACGTAGGTCAGGAAGACCGAACCAGTATAAACTCTTGTGCTGTTTTTATTTGAGTTTTTATTTTGGTAGCACAATTCACGCCCCCCTCTTGTGCATCCATTACTTTCATTTGGTATAAGAGCGGGTCTTTCTCACTTGATTCCAACGAATCCAGAAAGTAAAGATCCAGTAATGGATACAGATTACTCCTTGCCAGATGTCTCTATTCAACCCAACAAGCCCCCAGGCTTTGATGGGTATAACTATCCATTCTGGAAATTTCGAATGGAGACCTACATCAAGTCCAGCGACATCCGACTCTGGGATGTGATTGAACGTGGGGATCACACTCCCCTAGATGAAGATGGTTTTGCAAAGCAGCGATCCAGATACACCAATGAGGACTATGCTCTAGTCCAGCTAAACTTCAGGGCCATGCACTACATTCAGTGTGCTCTCAGTCCTAAGGAGTTTCATAGGATCAGCCACCACAAAACTGCTAAGGATATGTGGGAGGCTCTTGAGGCTGCTCACTCTGGAACTAGGGGAGTGAAGGCAAGACGAGTTGAGATGTTGGTGGAAGAATTTCACAAATTCGCCATGATTAGCCCAACTGAGCCAATCAGAGAGCTGGAGCTCAGGTTCACTCACCTTATCAATAACTTGGCCTCCCTGGGGAAAGACATTCCTGAAAGAGAGCAAGTCAGCAAGATCTTAAAGGTCTTGAAAGGTGATTGGATCACCAAAGTTACCATCTTGCATGAAGTACAAGGAGAGTCAACCAGCTCCATCACTGCACTCTTTGGCTCTCTGGCTGAATACGAACCAACCCTGCTGGCTCAGAGAGCACCTCAAGCCTCATCAAAAACCAAGAATCTTGCCCTTGTTGCTCCCAGCAAGGAGATTGACAATAATGATGATGATGAGGATGATGAGGAGGAATTGGACGATGAGGAGATGGCCATGATGGTGAGGAAGTTCAGAAAGTTCTTCAAGAAGAAAGGAGGCTTTCAGAAAGGAGATTCCAGTCAGAGGAAGGGATACAAGAAGGAAAAGGCCCCGGTGTGCTTTGAGTGCAAAAAGTCTGGCCACTTCAAGGCTGAGTGTCCAAGCTTGCAGAGATCAAAGGGGAAAGACAAAAGAAAAGCCTTCGTATCCTCTATCTGGGTAAATAGCTCAGACGATGAAGCAAGTGATGAGGAAGAAGTTGCCAACCTCTGCCTGGTGGCAAGAGAAGATGATGATGAAGCATCCTCAGATTTTGATCTCACCCAGGAGGATAATGAGGTAACTTTTTCTGAACTACAAGAGGCTTACAATGAGGTTCATGAAGAATTCTCTCGATTATGTAAAGCCTATAAAGTGTTGAAAATTAAAAAGGAATCACTCGAGTCTAAGGTGGACTCACTGAGTGAAGAGCTAGCGGAAGCCAGAAAGCTTGCGGTAGCGGATGGCAAGGGTTCACCCCAAGCAGAACCCAAGGCCCCAACACTTGAGAGCTGCCCTAGCTGCAGCAAAATCTCAGCTGAAAGAGATAGACTGCAAAATGCCCTGCAGAAGTTCACAAATGGATCTGAAATGTTGAATATTATTTTAATGAACCAAAGGGCATATAGGGATAGAACTGGACTAGGGTATAAGCATAAGGGTAAAAAGTGGGTGGAGCCCAAAGTGAAACCATACTTAAAATTCTTCCATAAAGCTACAAATCACAGCTCCACACCCTTTAGCTTCTGCAACTACTGCAACAAAAAGGGACACTCCACGTCCACTTGCAATGCAAAGAAGCATGGAGTAAATAGCTCCTATAAGTGGGTTCCAAAAGGAACCAGGGTAAATGAAGATCCTCCAAAGAAAGAAACTAAGGGAGGACAAGGGACTAGAACTTGGAAACATATTCCAAGGGAAGTCCGTCAGCCTAGAGCCTCCACAAGGCCAGAGGCACAACACAATCACAAACCCAAGGTCAACACTGGACCAAGGGGAAAGAAGACTAATGATAAAGGACCCAATAAAGGTTGGGTACCTAAGCTTATCTAATTTATGCAGGTCTGTCTCAAGGCATCCAAGAACAAAAAGTGGTACATTGACAGTGGATGCTTGAGACATATGACTGGTGACAGAGACAAGTTCAAGTCCTTGGTGATCAAAGATGGAGCCACAGTAACCTTTGGAGGTAATCAAAGTGGAAAGATCATCGGAGTTGGAGAAGTAGGACCAGTCAAGGATGTCTATCTGGTGGATGGTCTCTGTCACAACCTGCTGAGTGTGAGCCAGAGCACTGACAAAGGAAATTGGGTAATCTTCGATTCACATGAGTGCATAATAGTAGATAAGCAGGATCTGAATCTGTATAAGGCCAACTTAAAATGCAAACTTAAGTCAAATAGAAATGGAAACCTATACACTCTAGACTTATGTCAACAACTGGAAGAAAAATGCTTAATATCTAGTGATGAGAACAGTTGGCTTTGGCATAAAAGGCTAGCACATGTTAATTTTACACAACTTGACATGCTAATTAAAAAGGAGCTAGCTATAGGTATTCCATCCTTTAAGGTGAAGCATGATTTTATCTGTGAATCCTGCCAACGAGAGAAGCAAACAAAGTCCTCGTTTAAAACCAAGAAGAGAGTCTCCACCAGCAGGCCCTTGGAACTAATCCATATGGATTTGGTTGGGCCAGCGAGAGTGAAGAGCTTGGGTGGAAACCTGTATGCTCTAGTGGTGGTGGATGATTATTCTAGGTTCACTTGGACTATGTTTCTTGCCTCTAAGCAAGATGCTTTTGATGCTTTTGTTGTCTTGGCTAAGAAAGTGCAGAATGAGAGAGACCTCAAAATCACAGCCATAAGGACAGACCATGGAGGAGAGTTTGAGAACCATAGCTTCTCTGAGCTATGTGAGCAGAATGGTATTGAACATAACTTCTCAGCAAAACGGTGTAGTCGAGAGGAAGAATAGGGTTCTGACTGAGATGGCCAGAAGCATGCTCAATGAGAAAGAGGTTTCTCAAGTGTTCTGGGCGGACGCTATGAGCACTGCTTGCTACATCTCTAACAGAGCCTATGTTCGCAAGGGCTTAGACAAGACTCCCTATGAGCTGTACAAAGGCAGAAAGCCCAACATCAGTCACCTCAGAATCTTTGGATCAAAATGCTATGTGCATAACAATGGAAAGGTAAATCTGGGTAAGTTTGATCCAAAAGCTGATGTAGGTGTATTCATAGGGTATTCCCTTAGGAGTAAGGCTTACAGAATATACAACATGAGAACTAGAGTCGTAGAAGAATCAATGCATGTTGTATTTGATGAAACTCCTACATGGGGACAATCCACAGAAGATGATGAAATACTTAACTTTCCAAAACCACCATCATCTTCTTCACCACCAAAAGAAACACCAGCAAACAATCCCAAAGAAGGAGATGAACCCAGTGATGAGCCTAGAGTGCAGACCATGCCTGATGAGGCACAGCTGCCAACAGCTAGGAGACATCACAGGGATCATCCTCTTGATCAAGTGCTTGGTGATGTTTCTTCTGGTGTCAGAACCAGAAGGCAGGTTCAAAATGAAGTTGAGTTTGGAGCATTTTTATCTCAAATCGAACCAACTTCAGTTGAACAAGCTCTTGAGGACTGCGACTGGATTATTGCCATGCAGGAAGAGCTAAATCAATTTGAAAGAAGCCAAGTTTGGGAACTAGTCCCAAGGTCGTCTCATCAATCCATAGTTGGGACCAAATGGGTCTTCAAAAACAAACTGGATGAGACAGGTCAAATAACAAGGAACAAAGCCAGATTAGTAGCCAAAGGGTATAACCAAGAAGAAGGCATAGACTATGAAGAAACTTTTGCTCCAGTCGCTAGACTCGAAGCAATAAGGATTCTTCTAGCCTTTGAATCCATGAAAGGCTTTAGATTATATCAAATGGATGTAAAGAGTGCATTTCTTAATGGTTACATCAAAGAAGAGGTTTATGTAGAACAACCTCCTGGCTTTGAGGACCACAAGCGTCCTAAACATGTGTACAGGCTAAAGAAAGCTTTGTATGGCCTGAAACAAGCTCCTCGAGCTTGGTATGAGAGACTCAGCAGCTTTTTGCTGGGCAAGGGTTTCTCAAGAGGCAAACTAGATAGTACACTGTTTATTCTTCACAAAGATAGAAACATGTTAATTGTCCAGATTTATGTTGATGATATTATTTTTGGGGCAACTAACGAAAAACTTTGTGAAGAATTCTCTAAGACTATGCAGGGTGAGTTTGAAATGTCAATGATGGGAGAACTAACGTTCTTCCTAGGCCTGCAAATTAAGCAAAAGAAGAATGAAATCTTCATCTCCCAAGCTAAGTACTGCAGAGAGCTACTCAAGAAGTTTGGGATGGATGAGTGCAAGGAGTATGACACTCCCATGAGTACCACTGCCGCACTCGATGCTGACGCAAAGGGTAAATCTGTCATCCTGCCCATGTACAGGGGAATGATAGGTTCCCTACTATACTTAACGGCAAGCAGGCCTGACATTCAATTTAGTGTAGGCATGTGTGCTAGGTTTCAAGCCAACCCCAAGGAGTCACATTTAACATGTGTTAAACGCATTCTAAGATACCTTGAGGGAACACAAGAGCTTGGTCTTTGGTATCCCAGAGGTAACCAAGAATTCTTGTGGGCTTACTCTGACTCTGACCATGCAGGTTATAAAACTGATAGGAAGAGCACCAGTGGACAATGCGCCTTCCTTGGTGGTTGTCTAGTCTCTTGGGCTAGCAAGAAGCAAACCTGCGTATCCTTATCATCCACAGAGGCAGAATACATTGCTGTTGCAAGCTGCTGTGCCCAAGTGTTGTGGCTGAAGAACCAACTGAGAGATCTTGGCTTGGAATTCCCTGAGGCTCCCATCCTCTGTGATAACACAAGCACTATCAGCCTCGCCAAGAATCCGGTTCAACACACAAGAACAAAGCACATTGATGTCAGACATCACTTCATCAGAGATCATGTTCAGAAGAAGGATGTCAAAGTAAAGTTTGTTCCCACTCAGCATCAGCTTGCTGATATCTTCACCAAGCCTCTGCGTGTTGATCAATTTACATTCATAAGAGGTGATTTGGGAATGGTAAACCCAAATGAAGTTTAAATAACTATGTGCTTAATTGATTAAAACCTGCAACAATACTAACTTAGGCATCGGAGTGCCAATCCTTGTTTTTGCAGGTCCCCAATGTTAAATCTTAAGCAAGTGCAACCAGAAGCAAAACCACTTCCGGATGACCATTTGCTGGCGCTGAGTGTTGAACTAAAGCAAGCAAGAGCACGAGTGCCTGGATCAAGGGACACGTCATTTCAGAAAACGTTTCATCTTCCTCTATGAGAAGTTGTGCCTTCTCTGAAAAGGTGAAGCGACACATGTCAAAAGGTGCGCCGTTCCAATTAAATGTTTACGTTACCCAATGAATAAACGCATGCTTTCATCTGAAGAGTCATTACCCATTTTACCCGCTGTCACTTTGCATATAAATAGGAAGTTACTTTCACTTTCACTTTTCACTTACTCAAATTTTTCACCCACAAACTCTCTGCATACATTCATCATATTCTCTTCATCTTCTTCATCCTGTTCTTCATCTTCTTCATCTTCTTCTTCGCATTTCATCCCATATAAACCTTAAACCCACACAAAAATGGCCGGCTCACATGAAACTAACCCCAACACAAAGAAAGCCACCACATCCAAGAAATCAAAGTCCAAAACGAGCAAATCTGGGCATTCACACTCTGGAAAATCTGGGAAATCACATGAACACCAAGAACAATCTGGGCAGAGCCAAGGGCAGAACGAGCAAGTCCAAGAACAGCCTGGACGTTCTGAGCGAGTCCAAGAACAGCCTGGGCATGCTGAACGTCAACAAGAACAGGCCAAGAGAAAAGGGAAAAAGAAGGTTCAGTTCAGCGAAGAGCCCTCTTCAAAAAGACAAAGAGTAGAGGAGGATGATCCTCTGGTATATCGAGATGGGCCTTTGGAGGCAGTTTCCTCCAAGTTTGAGACCATAAAGCCCTACTTCAACAACGGAGTGTTCATAGATCTGGCCAAGATTGATGAACTAGGGTTTCCACACTTACGGCCATTTCTGGAAAGGTACATGCCCTGGCTGGGGATCAACCAGGACTACAATATCAACGTCCTGCGAGTGTTCTGTGAGTCTCTCACTGGGAAAGTCAAGCATAAGAAGGTGGATGGGAAGGAACAAATTCGTAGACTCACCTTCACCGCCACAGTAAGGGGGAGAACCTTCAGTTTCACTTGGAGGGACATCAACGCCCTAATGGGGATTACTGAAGAGGGAATGAATGAGTGACTATACCCTGAGTCACTCAAACTCAGCAAGGAGGAACTCGAGAAGATTTATGACACCCAAGGGAAGAAGGTGTCCGGGATGTCTGACTCCAACAGACTCTTATACTACGTCTACTCCCGCATGATGACACACAAGGGGGGTAACTTCAACGAGTTCACACTCCTAGACAACCCATGGTTCCCCAGACTTCTCTCCCAGCAGCCAATCAACCCCGGGCAGTTGATCAGCCTTGAACTACATCGATGGATGGTAAATCATAAGGCTGGATGTCTTCCCTACCCCACCATCATCGCCTTCCTCCTTGAGAAGCATCTGATCAAGGCTACATCTGATGTGGAGGAAGAAAATGTTAAGTGCCTTCCTATGAGTGCAATTAACATCAGCAAGATGGGCATTAAGTATCTTAAGAAGGCCAAGCCCACTCGCTCAGGGTCTCAGGCAGGCAGTGCCTCTCATACCTCAATCCCCTCTGTGTCTGGTGCTGGAGATCAAGAAGTCGACTCTCAGCCTGGTCCCAGCCGGTTCGCGAAGGTGCCAGCTACAGTCAAGGCCTTTGCTGCAGATGTAAAGGAGGAGATCCTTTTAAGGCTGACTGACTCATTGGTGACTCCTCTCCGTGATGAGTGTGACACTGGATTCCTGCAGCAGGGAGAGAGAATCCAGAGGCTTGAGGACAGAGTAGGGCGAGTCGAAGCTCAACTAGCACGGGTAGACGCCAAGTTAGACCTTATCCTCAATCATCTTCAAATCCCTCAACCCCAAGGTAACCTACCAACATCCACAGCCACCTCCTCCTCCTCCATCTAATCAATCCTTACTTCCTCCTCCTCCTCCTCCCAACACCCAACAGCCACAGCCACCTCCTCCTCAGAATGACCAACAACCCCACACATCCCCAAACAACAACCAACAACCCCAGACATCACCCAACCACAACCAACAAACCCAAGACTCACCCAACCATGACCATCAAACATCACCTCAACACTCCACTCAAGACTCACCCCAACAATCTCCTCGCCAATCACCCCTTAACTCCAATAACTCATCTCCACATAACTTCCCTAACCGATCACCATCCCCCACTTCCGCCGGGCCTTCCAACCCTAACCCTACCACCTCTCAACCCACCATCGCCCAAACCTTAGGCTTTACCTCTCCTGATCACCCACTTCACACCTACTACCTCCGAGACCAATCCATTCGGTGGAAAGTTAGACAACCCGATGTCTACTACTCTACCTACCCATTTGATGGCCTATTCACCCACCCCTCCTTCTGGGAAAGAAACACAGCCGTCCTCCCCAACCCTCCTAATTCACCAGAACAAACCTCACCCACATCCTCTTCATCCACATCCTCACCCGACCAATCACCCCCTACACAATTTGGCCCTGAACCTCCACCCTCCTCTTCACCCAATCCATTCTCCATGGCCCTCGCCCTCATTGATGATGACAAAAGGGGGAGAGATGCTGCTATCGCCCTCTGCCACACCATGGATACAAGGGATGTCCTAACTCAACCATCCCTCTGGCTCGATGAAGATATCACTGCTGCACTCCGTCGAGCTATGGAGACTCAAAGATTGGGTGGTGCTGAAAGGTTGATCAGAGGAGAAGCCATCCGATTTATGCAACAGCAGAGATCAGATGAGCAAAGGTCCAAGTGGGAAATGGTTGTGTATGAGCAAACTGAAGGTATCCCACAGCCTGAGCCTGAGCCAGAGTCTTCGTCTTCTGAGCCTCCTCCCTCTGTGCCTAGCCGAAACATAATAGAGGAGATCATGATAAAGTATGGGCTGGAAAGGCAAAACCATCCACCCATAGTAATAGCCAAGCCTATTCCTCCTCCTAAGCCAACCTTTGCTCCTCCTCCTCCTTCAGTAATTCCCCAACCTGAACCAACCTCTGCTCCTCCTCCTTCAGCAGTTAAGTACAGTGAATCAAGAAAGAAGACAGTCGCTAGAAAGCGTGCTAACAGAAGTACTACTTCTACTGAGTCTGCTGAGAGTGAGCAAGAGATTCCATCAGACCAAGCTGAGATCATACCTGGGACTCAGCCATCTTCTCAAGAGGAGCATGCCATCCCAATTCTAAAAGAAGTTAAGCTGGAGATAGAAGACATGACTCCTGAAGAATTCGAGAAGTATGGGTTCACGGACAAGATCACCTTTGGTCAGATGGCCTGCCTAGACGCTGAAAGAGCAGCAGCCAAGCCTGCTCAACCCATAAGAAAGGGCAAAGGCAAAGGGAAGAGGAAAGCCCAGGAAGTTGAAGAGGACCCCAACTTCCCAGTATGGAATGTGAAGATCAGGGCTGTCCACTACCCAAATGGCGAGGTCACTCCCTTCGATGATGCAACTGGATTCCCTGGGTTTGAGGAAGTTGAAAATCTGAAAAGAGCCTTCGAGGAATCAGTTGAGTCTGAGAGACTCAGAAGGGAAAGGGAAGAGGAAGAGCTGCAAAGGATAATTGCCCAGATTGACCAGAATGAGAAGGATGCCCACTTAGCTCAGCTCCAAAAAGAGAATGAGGAAAGGCAAAGGGAGAGGGAGAGGAAAAAGAGACACCACCTTTAGACCCCACTCACCCTATACATTTACCTTAGAAAGTTTTCTGTTCTCATATTTTTCATGCATAATTCATTTTTGCATAGTGTAGATTACTTGTAAATTTTATCTGCTGTTGTAACACTAACTTGTAATCTTTTGTTTATCAATGATAACTATCTAAGTTATTTGTGCTTGATCTAATTGTTATTTTTAATTCTTTCATATGAACTTAATCGATAAGACTTAGTTTGTCATCATCAAAAAGGGGGAGAATGTTAGAATCTTAAGTTTTGATGAAGACTAAAATATGAAAGAACTAGGCAAACACTTAGAGAATATTAGGTTAATATAGAACCCCAAGTAAGAGTACAACCGGATGTGGATTTACTTCCGGATAGACTAGGACTAGCGCTCTCGGATGAACGTCTCATCCCCCAGCGACAGCAAGTACATCACTAAGTAATAACTCAGTCTAACAACATTAAATGAATAAAATTCCTTGAGACTAAGTTAAGATGCAACCGGATGTAGAGTTGCTTCCGATTGATTAGTGACTAGCGCTGGGTGTTGGCATAGATAACACTGAGCACCAGTGAACATAACCTAACGTCCAGTAGACTTGCTTCCGATTGCTTAGTGACTAGCGCTGGCTGTTGGAATGAATAACACTGAGCGTCAGTGAGCAAAATGTGAACATAACCCATCATCCAGTGGAAGTGCTTCCGGATGTGAAATTGCTTCCAGATGTAAGAAAGCTTCCTTAGACTAAGTAAACTCCCACTGCATGTGACTAAGTGTTTATCTTGCTAGACTAACGTTTAAAGTGCAGCACACTAAGTAAAGTTGCTTCCAGATGTGAATCCGCTTCCGCAAGTAATCAGAATGTCAGAACGTTCAGAAGTGCAGTGTCAGAATGCTTTTGGCAGAGCAGAGTTGTCAGAACTACTTTTCAAAGATAAAGCAAGTCAACCCTGCTAAGCATTAATGAAGCATTAATTGGGCAAACGGTAACATGGGAAAAACGGTCATATTCAAACGGCTAACCCACCTACCAAGAGGGAAAATACTTGAAGACTATATAAAGAAGCTCACCTTCATTTATGAAGACAACTAATATCTTTGACATCTTGAAGAAAAACTAGAAAGAGAAACCGAGAAATCCTTCAAGCATTCAAAGCTGCCCAGAAAAGAGAAAGAGCATTTAACTCATTGAGTGATCTTTACATCCACTTATCTTGTACTCTTTGTAGTTAAGTCTCTTCTTGTATTAAGAGCATTTATTGTACTTAAGTGTGTAACATTATCCGTTCTTTAATAGAACTTAGTTAGAAAATCCTTTATTTGTAAAGGTTGAACCCTTGCTGGTTGTAAGGGGGAGCTAGTTAGAAAGGTTGCAAGTGAGCCTTGAGTAAAACTTGTTAGAATCTTAAGTTTTGATGAAGACTAAAATATAAAAGATTAGACCAAGTGCTTAGGAAGCAATAGGATAACATAGGATCCCAAGTAAGAGTGCAACCGGATGCGGATTTACTTCCGGATAGTCTAGGACTCGCGCACGCGGATGAATGATTTATCCCCCAGCGGCAGCGAATAACTCACTAGGGATTTAACTTAGTCCATGAACGCTAGATAGACAAAACCTTAAGACTAAGCTATGACTCAACCGGAAGTGAAATTGCTTCCTGTTAAAATTAGACTGGCGCAGGTTGATAAAATAGATATAACCCCAAGCGTCAGTAAAAATGCAACGTCAAGTGAAACTGCTTCCTGTTGGACTTTGACTGGGGCAGACTAATAGAATAGAATAACCCCAAGCGTCAGTGAATCAGCCTCGTCAAGTAAAATTGCTTCCTGTTGGATTTAGACTGGCACAGGCTGATAGAAGAAATATAACCCTAAGCGTCAGTAAGTTTGCCTCGTCAAGTGAAAGTGCTTCCGATAGCTTAGTGACTAGCGCTGACTGATGGATTGAGGGACACTGAGCGAGAGTGAGTATTAGTAAACAAAATCCCTCATCCAGTAGTTCTACTTCCGGATGTAAAAGTACTTCCAGATACATCATAAGCTAAGAGAACACTCACTGCATATGACTATGTGATTATATTGCTAAACTAACGTTCAAGTGCAGAACACTAAGTAAGGTTGCTTCCGGATGAGAAGTTGCTTCCGCAAGCAATCAGAATGTCAGAACATTCAGAGATGCAGTGTCAGAATGCTTTTGTCAGAGTAGAGGTGTCAGGACTACTTTTCAGAGATAAAACAAGTCAACCCTGCTATGCATTAATGAAGCATTTAATGGGCAAACGGTAACAAGGGAAAAACGACCATATTCAAACGGCTATCCCACCTACCAAGAGACAGATTGCTTGAAGACTATATAAAGAGACTCAAACCTCATTTATGAAGAGAACTATTATCTTTGAATATTCTTGAGAGAAGTTAGAGCGAGAAACTAAGAACATCTTCAAGCATTCAAAGCTGCCCAGAAAAGTAAAGAGCATTTAACACATAGAGTGATCCTTTCATCTACATATTCTGTACTCTTTGGTGTTAAGTCTCTTCCTGTTATAAGAGCATTGATTGTACTTAAGTGTGTAGCACTATCTGTTCTTTGAGAGAACTCAGTTTGTAAAATCCTTTAATTCTAAAGGTTAACCCCTTGCTCGGTGTGAGGGGGAGCTAGTTAGAAAGGTTGCAAGTGAGCCTTGTGAAACTTGTGGTTGTAAGGTTGCAAGTGATCCCGTCCAAAACTTGCGGTTGTAAGGTTTCAGGTGAACCCGATTTAAAACCTGAGATATAGTGGAACTCGGCCTGGGTGGTTGAGGACTGGACGTAGGTCAGGTAGACCGAACCAGTATAACTCTTGTGTTGTTTTATTTGAGCATTTATTTTTGAAGCACAATTCACCCCCCCTCTTTTGCATCCATTACTTTCATTTGGTATCAGAGCAGGTCTTTCTCACTAGATTCCAACGAATCAAGAAAGCAAAGATCTTGTAATGGATACTGACTACTCTCTACCAGACGTCTCTATTCAGCCCAACAAGCCTCCAGGGTTTGATGGGTACAACTATCCATTCTGGAAATTTCGAATGGAGACTTATCTCAAGTCAAGCGACCTCAGACTCTGGGATGTAATCGAACGAGGAGATCACACTCCCCTAGACGATGATGGTTTTGCAAAGGAACGATCCAGGTACACCAGTGAGGACTATGCTCTAGTCCAACTAAACTTTAGGGCCATGCATTACATTCAGTGTGCTCTTAGCCCTAAGGAGTTTCATAGGATCAGCCACCACAAAGCAAAGGATATGTGGGAGGCACTTGAGGCTGCTCACTCTGGAACCAAGGGAGTGAAAGCAAGACGTGTTGAGATGCTGGTGGAAGAATTCCACAAGTTTGCCATGCTCAGTCCCACTGAGCCTATTAGAGAACTGGAGCTCAGATTCACTCACCTCATCAACAACTTGGCCTCGCTGGGTAAGGACATTCCTGAAAGGGAGCAAGTAAGCAAGATTCTGAAAATCTTGAAAGGTGACTGGATCACCAAGGTGACCATCTTACAGGAAGTCCAGGGTGAATCAACTAGTTCCATCACTGCCCTGTTTGGCTCCCTGGCTGAGTATGAGCCTACACTATTAGCTCAGAGAGCCCCTCAAGCCTCATCCAAGGCCAAAAATCTTGCCCTTGTTGCACCCAACAAGGAGACTGAAGAGGATGATGAGGATGATGAGGAGGAAATGGATGATGAAGAGATGGCCATGATGGTGAAAAAGTTCCGAAAGTTCTTCAGAAAGAAAGGAGGCTTTCAAAAGGGTGACTCCAGCCAAAGGAGGGTTTACAAGAAGGAAAAGGCTCCTGTGTGCTATGAATGTAAGAAGCCTGGTCACTTCAAGGCTGAATGTCCCAGCCTGCAGAAGTCGAAAGGTAAAGACAAAAGGAAGGCCTTTGTATCGTCTATCTGGGTGAATAGCTCGGATGATGAAGCAAGTGATGAGGAAGAAGTAGCCAATCTCTGCCTTGTTGCTCGAGAAGAAGATGAGGAAGTATCCACAGAGTTTGATCCTGTTCATGAGGATAGTGAGGTAACCTTCCCTGAACTTCAAGAGGCATATAATGAGATGCATGTAGAATTTTTTCGTTTATGTAGGACATATAAAGTGTTGAAAGCTAAAAAGGAATCACTGGAGTCCAAGGTGGACTCACTAAGTGATGAGCTAGCAAAAGCTAGAACACTTCCGTTAGTGGAAGGACAGGGTTCTCCCCAAATAGAACCCAACGACCCAACACTTGAGAGCTGCCCTAATTGCAGCAAAGTCTCAGCTGAGAAGGATAAGCTGCAAAATGCCCTGCAGAAGTTTACAAATGGCTCAGAAATGTTAAATATAATTTTAATGAATCAAAGGGCTTATAGGGATAGAACTGGCTTAGGATATACTCCTAGAGGGAAGAAGTGGGTAGAACCAAAAGTAAAGCCCTACTTAAAGTTCTTCCATAAAGCTTCTAGTCATAGCTCCTCACCCTTCAGCTTCTGTAACTATTGCAACAGGAAGGGACACTCCACGTCCACCTGTAATGCCAAGAAGCATGGAGCAAGCAGCTCCTACAAATGGGTCCCCAAAGGAACCAAGGCAACAAAGGATCCTCCTCCTGCAAAGGAAACTAAGAGAGGACAAGGATCCCAAGCCTGGAATTACTCCAAAGGGAAAACCCAAGAGTCCAGAGCCAGCACTCGGCCAGAGGCTCTAAATAATCACAAGCCCAAGGTCAAGGATGACTCTAAACCAAGGGCATTGAAAACTAATGATCGAGGACCCAAGAAAAATTGGGTACCTAAGTTTGCTTGATTTTTCCAGGTGTGTCTCAAGGCATCCAAGAACAAGAAATGGTATATTGATAGCGGATGCTCGAGACATATGACTGGAGACAGAGACAAGTTCAAATCTCTGGTGATCAAAGATGGAGCCACAGTAACCTTTGGAGGAAATCAAAGTGGGAAGATCACTGGAGTTGGAGAGGTCGGACCAGTAAAAGATGTCTACCTAGTGGACGGTCTCTGTCACAACCTGCTAAGCGTCAGCCAGAGCACAGAAAAAGGAAATTGGGTAATATTTGACTCACATGAGTGCATAATAGTTGATAAGCAGGATCTAAGTTTAGATAAGGCCAACTTAAAGTGTAAACTTAAGGCTAATAGAAATGGAAACCTATATACACTAGACTTGTGCCAACAGTTAGAAGAAAAATGCTTTATATCTAGTGATGAGAACAGTTGGCTTTGGCACAAGAGACTAGCTCATGTTAATTTCACTCAACTTGACATGCTAATTAAAAAGGAGCTAGCTATAGGCATTCCATCATTTAAAGTAAAGCATGATTTTATCTGTGAATCCTGCCAAAGAGGAAAGCAAACAAAGTCCTCATTCACAACCAAGAAGAAAGTCTCCACCAGCAGGCCCTTGGAACTAATCCACATGGATTTGGTTGGGCCAGCAAGAGTGAAGAGCTTGGGTGGAAACCTATATGCTCTAGTGGTGGTGGATGACTATTCAAGGTTCACCTGGACTATGTTTCTTGCCTCTAAGCAAGATACTTTTGATGCTTTTGTTGTCCTGGCTAAGAAAGTGCAGAATGAGAGAGAGCTCAAAATCACAGCCATAAGGACAGACCATGGAGGAGAGTTTGAGAACCATAGCTTCTCAGAGCTATGCGAGCAAAATGGTATTGAACACAACTTCTCAGCTCCTCGGACCCCTCAACAGAACGGAGTTGTCGAAAAAAAGAACAGGGTTCTGACTGAGATGGCCAGAAGCATGCTCAATGAGAAAGAGGTTTCTCAAGTATTCTGGGCGGATGCTATGAGCACTGCATGCTACATCTCAAACAGAGCCTATGTTCGCAAGGGCTTAGACAAGACTCCATATGAGCTATACAAAGGAAGGAAGCCCAACATCAGCCACCTCAGAATTTTTGGATCAAAATGCTACGTACACAACAATGGAAAGGTAAATCTAGGTAAATTTGATCCAAAGGCTGATGTAGGTATATTCATAGGATACTCCCTCAGGAGCAAAGCATATAGGATATACAACATGAGAACTAGAATTGTAGAAGAATCAATGCATGTTGTATTCGATGAAATTCCTACATGGGGACAATCCAGAGAAGATGATGAAATACTTAATCTTCCAAAATTACCATCATCTTCATCACCACCAAAAGAAACACCAGCAAGCAATCTTAAGGAAGAAGATGAACTCAGCGATGAACCTAGAGTGCAGACTGTGCATGATGAGGCACAGTTGCCAATAGCTAGGAGGCATCACAGAGATCATCCTCTTGATCAAGTGCTTGGTGATGTTTCTTCTGGTGTCAGAACCAGAAGACAAGTTCAAGATGAAGTTGAGTTTGGTGCTTTCCTATCTCAAATAGAACCAACTTCAGTTGAACAAGCTCTTGAGGACTGCGACTGGATTATTGCCATGCAGGAAGAGCTAAATCAATTTGATAGAAGTCAAGTCTGGGAACTAGTTCCTAGGCCGTCTCACCAATCCATTGTGGGGACCAAGTGGGTCTTCAAAAACAAGCTGGATGAGACAGGGCTAATCACAAGAAATAAAGCCAGACTAGTAGCTAAAGGATATAATCAAGAAGAAGGCATTGACTATGAAGAAACTTTTGCTCCAGTCGCTAGACTTGAAGCAATAAGAATTCTTCTAGCCTTTGCATCCATGAAAGGCTTTAGACTATATCAAATGGATGTTAAAAGTGCCTTTCTTAATGGTTATATTAAAGAAGAGGTATATGTAGAACAACCTCCTGGCTTCGAAGATCACAAACATCCAAGACATGTGTATAGATTAAAGAAAGCCTTATATGGCCTCAAACAAGCTCCTAGAGCTTGGTATGAGAGACTCAGCAGCTTCTTGCTGGGCAAGGGTTTCTCAAGAGGCAAACTTGATAACACATTGTTTATCCTTCACAAAGATAGAGATATGCTAATTGTCCAAATTTATGTTGATGATATTATTTTTGGAGCAACTAACGAAAAGCTTTGTGAGGATTTCTCTAAGACTATGCAGGGTGAGTTTGAAATGTCAATGATGGGAGAACTAACGTTCTTCCTAGGCCTGCAAATTAAGCAGAAGAAGAATGGAATATTCATCTCCCAAGCCAAATACTGCAGAGAACTACTCAAAAAGTTTGGGATGGATGAATGCAAGGAGTATGATACTCCCATGAGCACCACTGCCGCACTTGATGCTGACGCAAAGGGTAAATCTGTCAGCCTGCCTATGTACAGGGGAATGATAGGTTCCCTCCTATACTTAACGGCAAGCAGGCCTGATATCCAATTTAGTGTTGGCATGTGTGCTAGGTTTCAAGCCAACCCCAAGGAATCACACTTAACATGTGTTAAACGTATTTTGAGATACCTTGAGGGAACGCAAGAGCTTGGTCTCTGGTATCCCAGAGGTAACCAAGAGTTCCTGTGGGCTTACTCTGACTCTGACCATGCAGGTTATAAGACTGACAGAAAGAGCACCAGTGGACAATGCGCCTTCCTTGGTGGTTGTCTGGTGTCTTGGGCGAGCAAGAAGCAGACCTGCGTGTCCTTGTCATCCACTGAGGCAGAATACATCGCTGCAGCAAGTTGTTGTGCCCAAGTGCTGTGGCTGAAGAACCAGTTAAGAGATCTTGGCTTGGAATTCCCTGAGGCACCCATCCTCTGTGACAACACAAGCACAATCAGCCTAGCCAAGAATCCGGTTCAGCACACTAGGACAAAGCACATTGATGTCAGACATCACTTCATCAGAGACCATGTTCAAAAGAAGGATGTCAAAGTGCAGTTTGTCCCCACACAACAACAGCTTGCTGACATTTTCACCAAGCCTCTGGGGGTTGACCAATTTACTTTCATAAGAGGTGATTTGGGAATGGTAAACCCAAATGAAGTTTAAATTCTACTTGCTATACTTGTTTACTCTTAAAACTTACAACAATACTAACTTAGGCATCGGAGTGCCAACATGTGTTCTTGCAGGGCCTCAATGTTAAATCTTAAGAAACTGCAACCGGAAGCAAAACCACTTCCGGATGATCAATCGCTGCCACTGGATGACGAAACCAAGAGAGCGCCAGCACCAGTCCAAGGGACACGTCCCTTCAGAAAACGCTTCAACTTCTCAATGATACGTTATGACTTCTCCGATAAGATGAAGAGACACGTGTCATCAGGTGTGTCGTTCCAACTTAAATTGTTTACGTTACCCAATGTGTGAAAATCTGAAGCGACATGACCATTTTGCCCTCAGTAACTTTGCATATAAATATGGCGCCATTTTTTCACTTTCACTTTTCACTTGAAAATTTTTACCCACATATTCTCTCTGCATACATTCATCTGTGTTCTTCATCTTCTTCATACTCTTCTTCGCATCTTTCATCACATTCATATCAACCCCACACAAAAATGGCCGGATCCGATGAACATATCCCAGTTACACAGAAACCCTCTTCATCGAAGAAACCCAAGTCGAAATCTGGGAAAACTCGACATGAACGTTCTGGAAAGTCTGGGAAAAACGATGAACACCATGAAGAACATCATGAACGCCTTCAAACTTCTGGGCAGACACCGGGGCAGACTGAACAAGTCCAGGACCAGCCTGGACACTCTGGGAGAGTGGCAGAACAGTCAGTGGTTTCTGGGCATGAGCAAGAGAGGGAAGCCCAGAGAAAAGGGAAGAAGAAGAAGGTTCAATTTGCTGAAGAGCCCTCTTCCAAGAAGCAGCGGGTTGAAGAAGATGACCCCACAGTGTATAGAGATGGAGCATTGGAACTTGTCGTCTCAAAGTTTGAGACTATTAAGCCCTACTTCAACAACGGGCTGTACGTAGATCTGGGTAAGGTAGATGATCTAGGGTTTTCTCATCTTCGCCCATATCTGGAGAAATACATGCCCTGGCTGGGGATCAACCAGGACTACAACGTCAACGTCCTGCGAGCCTTCTGTCAATCCCTCGCAGGCAAGGTTAAATACAAGAAGGTTGATGGAAAGGAGCAAATCCACAAACTCTCCTTCACTGCCACTGTACGGGGGAGATCCTTCAGATTCACCTGGAGGACGTTGAATGAGTTGATGGGAATCACAGATGAGGGTATGAACGAGTGGCTGTACCCTGAGTCATTGAAGTACAGCAAGGAGGAACTCGAGCAGCTGTATGGCACCAAAGAGAAGAAGGTGTCCAAAATGTCTGACTCTTACAGGCTCCTGTACTACATCTACTCCCGGATAATGACACACAAGGGGGGTAACTTCAATGAGTTCACACAATTGGACAACCCATGGTTCCCTAGACTCCTCTCCCAGCAGCCAATCAACCCGGGGCAGTTGATTTGTCTTGAGCTTCAGAGATGGTTATCTAATGACAAGTCAGGCTATCTACCCTATCCCACCATCCTTGCCTTCCTCCTTGAGAAGAAACTGATAAAGGCGACATCTGATGTGGAGGAAGAAAATGTCAAGTGTGCTCCTGTGGGGGCAACTAACATTAGCAAGATGGGGATCAAATATCTGAAGCCTGCTAAGCCCACTCGCTCAAGATCACAGACAAGCAGTGGCTCTCAGACTTCCGTCCCCTCTTCATCTGGTGCAGGGGATCAGGAAGTTGATTCCCACGCTGGGCCAGGCCGTGCTGCAAGAGTGCCAGCATCAGTCAGAGCCTTTGCTGAGGAAGTAAAGGAAGAGCTCCTCTTTAGGCTGACTGACTCCTTGATGGCTCCTCTCCAAGATAAGTGTGATGCTGGGTTCCAACAGCAAAGGGAGCGGATCCAACGGCTTGAGGACAAAATTGGCCAAGTCGAGAATCACATAGCCAGGGTGGATGCCAAACTTGACCTTATCCTTCAACATCTCCAAATTCCTCAACCTCATGAAGGTAACCCACCTCCACCACCTCCTCCTCCACAAAATCCTCCTCCTCCTCCTGGTCACCCACAACTTCCCCCTCCTCCTCATTCCCACACTCAACAACCACAGCCACCCCCACAAAATGACCAACAACCTCACTCATCCCCAGGCAATGACCACCAACCTCAGCCATCACCCACCCATGACCAACAAAACCAAGAATCCCATCAACAATCTCCTCGCCAATCCCCTCTCAACTCACCATCCTCAACTCCCTCACCCACTCGCCCCAACGCACCTGCTCGCTCACCTCTCCGTCTCTCAGACTCATCCCTCCCTGACCCTACCTCTAGACCTAGATCCAACCCCTTGGCAGACCACCTTGGTTTCCACACCGCCATTCACCCCCTCAGCCACATCTACCTGCGAGACTACCCCCGCCTTCAGCAAATCCCTGAAAATCCTCATGAACCCTTTACCCCATTCACCCCTTCCACTACCTTCACTGAATACTCCTCCACCTATCCCTTTGAGGGACTCTTTGTGAATCCCAGCTGGTTCCCCGAGACTGCCTCATCCCCCGAGCCTAACCTCCCTACCTTCTCCCCAGAAACCTCACCCTCAACACAATCTGGCCCTGAACCTCCACCCTCCACCTCATCCGCTCCATCCCTGGCCCTCTCCCTTGTTGATGATGACAAAAGGGGGAGAGATATGCTGTTTGCGCTCCACCTACATATGGACACCAGGAATGGTCTTAGCCAGCCATCACTTTGGGTTGATGAAGATATCGCGGCTGCCCTTCGCCGTGCTGTGGAATCCCAAAGATTGGGTGGAGCTGAGAACCTAATAAGGAGGGAAGCCATCCGGTTCATGCAGCAGCAGAGGGTGACTGAGCAAGGATCACAATTGGAAATGGCTGTTGTTGAGCCAAGTGAAAATCCCTCACAGCCAGAGTCATCTTCATCAGAGTCTCCTCCAACTCAATCAAGGGAAAATATTCTAGAGGAGATTATGATGAGATGGGGACTGAAGAAAACCATCCATCCTCCTATTGTGATAGCTAAGCCACTCCCTGCACCTTCTGCCTCGTCTGAGCAATCCTCTGTCCCTCCTTCCTCATCTGAGCCGACAGTCCAGTTCAGTAATTCTAGAAAGAAGGCCGTTGCTAGGAAACGCGCCAAGCACATTATTGCCTCCACTGAATCTGAGAGTGAGGAAGAAGAGACTCCCTCTGGCCAGCCCATGCAAGAGTCTTCATCTGCCCGTGTTGAACAAGGGATCCCAGAAGTACAAGCTGTCCCTATTCTGAAGGAGATCAAGTTGGAAATAGAAGACATGACTCCTGAGGAATATGAAAGATATGGGTTCACGGACAGACTCTCCTTTGGTCAGATGGCATGCCTTGATGCTGACAGAGCAAGTGCCATGCCCACTCCCCCAATCAGCAAGAGCAAAGGGAAGAGTAAGGGGAAAGGGAAAAGGAAAGCCCAGGAAGTTGAGCAAGATCCCAGCTTCCCAGTTTGGAATGTTAAGATCCGGGCTGTCCACTATCCCAATGGAGAGGTAGCCTACTTCGATGACGCCACAGGGTTCCCTCGGTATGAAGAAGTGGAAAACATGAAGAAGGCATTCGAGGAGTCTATTGAATCAGAGAGGCTCAGAAGGGAAAGAGAGGAAGAAGAGCTTCAGCGAATAATTGCCCAGATAGACCGGAACGTGCATGAAGCAGAGTTAGCCAGACTCCAGAAAGAGAGTGAGGAAAGGCAGAAGGAGAGGGAAAAGAAAAAGAAACACCAACCCTAACCCCCAATCCAAAAACCTATTTTTTTTGAAATTTTTCCTTAGTTTTCATGCATCTCTCATACTTACTTGTATATG
The DNA here is from genome assembly GCA_029929735.1 of Mimosa pudica. NCBI lineage: Eukaryota > Viridiplantae > Streptophyta > Magnoliopsida > Fabales > Fabaceae > Mimosa > Mimosa pudica. Next base: position 15,657,687 of record JAKELP010000018.1, on the reverse strand, counting down.
TGATTTAACATGTTATTTGTTTGTATACTCTAACGTGTAATTTGTGTTTATCAATAATATATGTCTAAGTTACTTGCACTTATCTATTGCTTCTATTTATCTCCTAATCCTTTCATATGAACGTAATCGATAAGACTAAGTTTGTCATCATCAAAAAGGGGGAGAATGTTAGAATCTTAAGTTTTGATGAAGACTAAAATATAAAAGATTAGACCAAGTGCTTAGGAAGCAATAGGATAACATAGGATCCCAAGTAAGAGTGCAACCGGATGCGGATTTACTTCCGGATAGTCTAGGACTCGCGCACGCGGATGAATGATTTATCCCCCAGCGGCAGCGAATAACTCACTAGGGATTTAACTTAGTCCATGAACGCTAGATAGACAAAACCTTAAGACTAAGCTATGACTCAACCGGAAGTGAAATTGCTTCCTGTTAAAATTAGACTGGCGCAGGTTGATAAAATAGATATAACCCCAAGCGTCAGTAAAAATGCAACGTCAAGTGAAACTGCTTCCTGTTGGACTTTGACTGGGGCAGACTAATAGAATAGAATAACCCCAAGCGTCAGTGAATCAGCCTCGTCAAGTAAAATTGCTTCCTGTTGGATTTAGACTGGCACAGGCTGATAGAAGAAATATAACCCTAAGCGTCAGTAAGTTTGCCTCGTCAAGTGAAAGTGCTTCCGATAGCTTAGTGACTAGCGCTGACTGATGGATTGAGGGACACTGAGCGAGAGTGAGTATTAGTAAACAAAATCCCTCATCCAGTAGTTCTACTTCCGGATGTAAAAGTACTTCCGGATACATCATAAGCTAAGAGAACACTCACTGCATATGACTATGTGATTATATTGCTAAACTAACGTTCAAGTGCAGAACACTAAGTAAGGTTGCTTCCGGATGAGAAGTTGCTTCCGCAAGCAATCAGAATGTCAGAACATTCAGAGATGCAGTGTCAGAATGCTTTTGTCAGAGCAGAGGTGTCAGGACTACTTTTCAGAGATAAAACAAGTCAACCCTGCTATGCATTAATGAAGCATTTAATGGGCAAACGGTAACAAGGGAAAAACGGCCATATTCAAACGGCTATCCCACCTACCAAGAGACAGATTGCTTGAAGACTATATAAAGAGACTCAAACCTCATTTATGAAGAGAACTATTATCTTTGAATATTCTTGAGAGAAGTTAGAGCGAGAAACTAAGAACATCTTCAAGCATTCAAAGCTGCCCAGAAAAGTAAAGAGCATTTAACACATAGAGTGATCCTTTCATCTACATATTCTGTACTCTTTGGTGTTAAGTCTCTTCCTGTTATAAGAGCATTGATTGTACTTAAGTGTGTAGCACTATCTGTTCTTTGAGAGAACTCAGTTTGTAAAATCCTTTAATTCTAAAGGTTAACCCCTTGCTCGGTGTGAGGGGGAGCTAGTTAGAAAAGTTGCAAGTGAGCCTTGTGAAACTTGTGGTTGTAAGGTTGCAAGTGATCCCGTCCAAAACTTGCGGTTGTAAGGTTTCAGGTGAACCCGATTTAAAACCTGAGATATAGTGGAACTCGGCCTGGGTGGTTGAGGACTGGACGTAGGTCAGGTAGACCGAACCAGTATAACTCTTGTGTTGTTTTATTTGAGAATTTATTTTTGAAGCACAATTCACCCCCCCCCTTCTTGTGCATCCATTACTTTCAAAACTTGTGGTTGTAAGGTTGCAAGTGATCCCGTTCAAAACTTGCGGTTGTAAAGGTTCCAGGTGAACCCGTTGTAAAACCTGGGGATAGTGGAACTCGACCTGGGTGGTTGAGAACTGGACGTAGGTCAGGAAGACCGAACCAGTATAAACTCTTGTGCTGTTTTTATTTGAGTTTTTATTTTGGTAGCACAATTCACCCCCCCTCTTGTGCATCCATTACTTTCACCCGCCCCACCCCCCCTTCACCTCCCTCCCTCCCTTCACCACACGCCCCACCCCCCCTTCACCTCCCTCCCTCCCTTCACCACACGCCCCACCACACGCCCCACCTCCCCTTCTCGAGGACGATGTCGTTGGAGGCGGCGAAGAAGGCGAGGACGTGGGTAATGAAGTGTTTCTCGCCGGTGGCAAGGGAGTCCCAGTCGCGGAGGTCTTGTGAGAGGTCGACACGCCGGCGGGAGGTGGGGCGTGTGGTGAAGGGAGGGAGGGAGGTGAAGGGGGGGTGGGGCGGGTGGTGGGGATGAGGTGGGGCGGGTGGTGAAGTGAGGGAGGGAGGTGAAGGGGGGTGGGGCGGGTGGTGGGGGGGAGGTGGGGCAGGGTGGTGAAGTGAGGGAGGGAGGTGAAGGGGGGGTGGGGCGGGTGGTGGGGGGGCGGTGAAGGGGGGGTAGGGCTGGTGGTGGGGGGGAGGTGAAGGGGGGGTGGGGCTGGTGGTGGGGGGCTGGGAAGGGAGGTGAAGAGGGGGGTGGGGGTGGGGGGGCCGTGGGGGGGAGGTGAAGAGGGAGGGAGAATTTTTTTTTATTTAATGTGGGACCCACATTAACTTATCCTACGTGGCGATGACAAGGCGCCGGGTGGCAAAACAGGTCTCCACGTGGCGTCCACATATGCATACTAACGGTCAAACGTTGTTGACCGTCAAACCGGGGTAGTTTTTAAAAACTTTGGTTACTTGGAGTGCAGATACGGGCCTGTTGTTAGTTCAGGGTGCTCAGCGCTCCTTGGTGGTTACTTCGGGGGCAGATTAGGTCCCTTACCCTTAAAAATAATAAAAATATGTCTCATGTAGGGAATGCACAGCAGAAGCCGTTCAATTCATCGACTACCCCACAAAATGCTCGTACCATTCATATGATAATAGGTGGGTCCGAGGTAAGTAGAAGTACATATTCTGCAGCAAAAAGGCATGCTAGATCTTTCTTTAATCATGATTCGTCGACTAAAGTTTTAGATGACGTTTTGTCGACTAATAACAATATTAACGAACAAATAACTTTTAAGAGTAGTGAAATTCAGATGTTTTCTTATCATGACGATGCATTGGTAATAACTTTAATGATATCTAATTGCAATGTTAAACGAGTTCTAATAGATGCAGGTAGTTCTGTTACTATAATTTATTTACAAACGGTTAGAGAATTGAATTTAGAATCTCAAATTGTACAAGCACCTACCATATTGGTATTCGGGAATGGCGCACCAGATAGAACGGTAGGAGAAATTTCTTTAGTCACCCAAGCTGTGGGTGTCAATCAATTAATCAAATTTCAGGTGATGGATTGCCCTTCAGCATATAATGTGTTATTAGGACGACCATGGATTCATCAAATGAGGTCTGTATCATCTACTTTGCATCAATCTATTAAATTCCATACTCCTTGGGGGGTAAGGGAAATTAAAGGAGAACAAAGAATTGCAAGAGAGTGTTACCAAACTGCTTTAAAAGGGATTTCAAAAAGTCTTGAACCCGTATAGCAATTACAGAATCTGTCTCCAAAGGATAATGGGGGCTTAGGTGATGAGTTAGAGAAAATTTCTTTAATCCCTAGAAAACCTGAGAGGACTTTATCCATTGGAGCAGATTTGAATAAAGAAATTAGGGAAGAATTAATTGCATTTTTATCTAACAACTTGGATTGTTTTGCTTGGTCTCATGAGGATATGATAGGAATTAGCCCAGAGGTAATAGTTCATCAGTTGAATGTATATTATGTTTGGCGCTCCTTCTATATTCTAGAGTACTGAAAATGCTCCTTTACCCCACATTTTAGCGGTCAAAATTTGACACATAACGGTCAAACTTAACTTATTTAACGTCGTTACTAAATAAGCCACGAAAATAATTCTTTGTTATCACAAATGGACCACAATATTGTATATTATGCTATGTGCACTTTGCTATATTCTAGAGTACTAAAAATGCACCTTAACCCTTTATTCATATACCACGTTAATCAATTGTTATTAGAATCATAGTATTTTTATTTTATTAAAGTTATTTAGATTATACGAAATCTAGGTAACACATTTTGGCGCCGACCGTGGGGACTACGACTGTAAGTCACTCTCTTACCTGAAATTCAACATGTCTGATCTTCGAAACCTTGTAGTTCCAATGGAAGAGGATGATTCTCAAACCCCATATGGAGATCCATTCCAACCCCCTATTCCAAAAGGTGACAATCACGAGCAAACAATTCCTGAAGATCACCAGGAGCAAATCCCTGAACCTGAGACACCACCTGAACATCAGGGGAGTGAGGGGGAGAACTCGCAAGAGGATCACCAAGATGATCATCAAGAGGATCACCAAGATCATTATCATCAAGATGATCACGAAGAAGGTCGTGAGGAAAATCATGACCAGCAAAACTTCGATCACGGAGATGACCCAGCGCAAAACGTGCGTATGTTGTACGAAAAACAAGCTTATCTCACTCGCTTGATCGAGTCCCTGAACAAAGACATACACAATTATGTTGCCCACACAGCTCAAAACTCAAATCGTAACAATAAAGGCAGCTGTAAAACTCGCCTATTCCAAAGTCCACGAAAAAAAATTCCTCATCAAACAGGGTTCCAACATCAACAAAGAAAGCAAGAAACTATGAATCACAAGAAAGGAGGATACCAGAAGCACAAAACTAAAATTCCTCGTGATCATCATAGACGCTCTCATATACGACATGAGAAGTCTAGACCAAACCCTAGAGAGAGTCAGAGCTTCAGCAGTGGTAGCATCTCGAACTCAGGATCTAAGTCTCGAGATTCAGATGGTGCTCAAGCCCAGAAAAATCCTGAAATCACTAGGATGGAACGTGAGATTGAGGAATTGAAAAAGATAATTCAACAGGTCCCGGGAGCACCAAAACAAATTCCTAAATATGCCCAGACGAGTTATGATGATTCACCTTTTGCGAGGTGGATCACAGAAACTCAATTACCAAAGAGATTCACCTATCCCTCAATAAATCAATATGACGGGACTGGTGACCCAGATGAGCATATGGCTCACTTCAAACAAAGGATGCTAGCAGCTCCTATATCAGACTCAGCCAGAGAGGCTTGCATGTGCAAAGGATTTGACATGAGCTTAACAGGTCCAGCCCTGAAATGGTTCATCAAACTACCTGTCAGATCCATATCATCCTTTGCCCAGTTGCAAGAACAATTCACTCAACAGTTTTCTAACAGTCGCAGGATGCAGAAAACCTCAGCTGATTTATACCGGATGCACATGTATCGGGGGGAAACCACTCGCAGCTGGGTTACCCGTTTCAATACAGAGAGGCTCACCATAGACAAACCTGATGAGGAGACCTCAATCAACGCTTTCCGTAAAGGAATCTTTGTAGATTTAGACCTCTACAAAAAACTGACAAAAAACCCGTGATACCTACGCTGGGGTTATGCACAAAGCTGAAGACCAGATGCGTTGGGAAGAAGACCATGCAGCCAGATATGCCTGCTTTGATCCTGAAGAAGAAGACAAAGATCCTGAATCTCAGGATCACCCTGATCAAGAATCTTCTACATCAGATTCATCCTGATCACAGGCCAATTTACTTGTATTATTTTACATCTTAAATCTACAAATTGTAATCGAATTATTTCAAACGAGACATAATTAATCTTGTTAAGATAAGTGAATTAGATCTCAGAAGAGTGTTCCCAAACACTCCTGAATCATCAGAAGGAAAACTCAGCCCTAATTATGAAGGGCCTCACCTGGTAAAAGAAATAGCGGACCCAGGTTCTTATCAGCTTCAGGACTCCCAAGGGAATGTCTTACCAAGAAGCTGGAATGCTAAACATCTCAAAAGATACTACCCATAGAGGGTAGGAAAGGGCCAAGTGCCCTAGTCCTTGATAAGACAAATTCTTATCAAGGCAATAAGAGGAAACAACCTCTCCATCCAGTTTCCCAGATTTCTAAATCTTCAAAATTAAGGTTCACCTGGACCGTGAAACCTCACTCAGCATCTCAGTGTGTGCCCTCGTGACGACGAGATCAGCACCTCAGTCCAGAGTGATTCTCGAGAATTTCCAGATCTCAGCTCCCTTTCTCAGAAGGTCCTCCAGAATAAGGGAGATAAGTCACAGTTTCTCAGGTACTAATTAATCTAAATCTAATTTCTAAGTTTCAAAATAAATCCAGAAAATTCAAATTCTTATCTGTGACTTTACAAAAATCCAGGAAACACAAAGGTCATAATGGATGACATTCAAGTCCAGGTTGACTCCAGATTGCAAATTCAAAAAAGGTAGAAACCTTTACAAATTCTAATTCTAATTCCAATTCTAATAAATTTCAAATTCTAATTACATATTATGTTTGGTGACTAACCTTTTTTAGGGGGAATAAGAATGATGATTTATCCAAAAAAAAGAGAAGAATAGCATGTATGCTATTCATTTGTTAACCCCCTTTTTATGTTAGTTACCTTATTACTTACTTTTATTTCGCAGAATTAAAAGCAAAACTGCCCAGAAAGATTTCAAAGGAAATCCCAGATGATAACCAGATCCAGAATTCCATAATAGAAACAGGTAATGAACTATACTCAGAAAGCTAGATTCATTACTAACATTAAACACAGAAAGATTCAAAGTTAACTAAACAGAAAGTAAATACAAAGTACTTGCACTACAATGAGTGCATTTAACAAAATACAAACAAAAGAAATCATAACCAAGTTCACAAACACATAATCAGTCCAGAAAGAAAGCTAGCTAGATTCTAGATTCCAACACTATATTCTATTGCATCACTTTGGATCATCTGCTTTCCCAGCCTCCAAGTTAGTAGTACTCTTTGATGTCTCAGCAGGTACATTGAGAGGAATTCCAGAAGAGACTTCTTCCTCCTCGCCACCTGGCAGTTTTACAGCTTCTTCTTCTGACTCCTGAGGGAAAGGACCAAACTTCTCTTCATACTCCTTTTTCCAAAGTTCCAAATCCCAGAGGTTAGACTTTCCATCCCTGAACTCTTGAGCTGTGGTGATGGTAGCTTTCAAAGCCCACTCTTCAGCAGTGCTCAGCTCCCTAGCTGTGACCTCATTACTAGTTGCAATGGCATCATCCCTTTCAGATTCAGCTTGCTTCAAAGCAGCCGCCAGATTAGCATTCTTCAAAATCAAATCAGCATTTTCTCCAGAAACAGCCCCAACTTCAGTGTAGGCTTTATCCCTTTCTTCGCGCGCTAAGGTGAGATCCTTCTCTGCATTTATTGCTCTCTCAGAAGCCTCTTTACAGAGGACCTCAGATTCATTGAGCCTTCGCTCAAGTTCTACATTTCTCAGAGCGCGAGTCATGGATAAAGTCTTGTACATTGCTAAATCTTCCTCTGTGGACATGGTTAGCTGATATAACTAAAAAAACAACAAACAATGAGAACCAGATACAAGGCAATCCAGATGGTTCACAACAAAAGGAAATGGAAGCAAATTTACCTTCAGAGCTTCACGAGAATTAACATGCTCAGAACCACCAGATTTCATTGAGACCACAGCCTTGCGATCCTGAGGGAAAAAGAGTTTGCTGCACTCCTTGTGAATGGAGTCATACCCAGAATGAACAGAAGTGTTCTTGTCAAATTTCAGAGAAACCACATCAGGGATGGTGGCCTTGGCAACATGATGTATCACAGATGATTCAGCAATTCCTTTCTGCTTAGGCGAGTCAGACAGAAGTGACACCACTTCATGCTCACCAGGTATGATAGGATCATCTCTGATAGTCTCAATGCTAATGGGATCAGAAGTAGCTGATTCAATTTTTGCAGATTTGGTGGGAGATTTATCCTTCAAACCAGATGAAAATCCAGATGCAGCTCTCTGCCTTTTCCTATTATAAACAGGACGAGGTGGAGCTTTAGACTTCTTCTCCTTAGCAGGAGTAGGAGCACTTTCTGGTAGTTGCCTAACTCCTACAGAAGGTAATGCTAAACTCAGAATTTCCAAATACAAAAATATTCTTAAGCAAATGGCAAAAATAAGAGCTTAACTTACCCAGATTAAAAATGGAGTTGCAGTTCCTCTCTTCAGCAGAAAGCTTCATGGAAGCATCAATACGCTGATCAGAGCCTTCCTCCTCCGTATGCCTGAGGTACCTTCCCACCGAATCTGTCAAAATTAAATTTATACCATCAACAAATGGTAACTAATAAATTATCCAGATTATTCAAATTATTCAAATAAGCAAATATCTTACCCAAGTTTACCCATTGGGTTCTCAGCTTGACACCAGAATCTACCAGAGCAGATTTGTGAACAAACACAAATCTGCCCCTCCATCTCTTTTATAAATCAGCAGGCACAGTAACCAAAGGATTTAACTTATCAAGGGCATGCAGGGTATAAAGCCCTGGAGATTTCCTTTGGAAGTTGTAGCACTTCATCAGATCCATGAAAGTGAAACTCAGACCTAACTTCTCACATAACTCCTCAATAGACAGCAATATTAACCAGCATGAAGGCAAAAGTTGGGAAGGCGCTAAATCAAATGCTAGGCATAAATCCAGAACCAGTTTGGGTAAAGGCACAATTTTTCGCAGAGGAAAGAAATCCACACACAATGTGGCCCAGTTTTCACTATACCAGTCAAGTTGTTCCTCACCCTCTGGGAGCCTAATGGGCAGGTTTATGTCTAAGTTGTTCTGGGTGCAAAGTAATGCTAGGTTTTCAGCAGTTAAGATTGAGGGATAATCATTGTCCATGATACCTGAGTCCAGCGTGCCTTCCTTCAGAGAATCAGGGATGGGTTTGAAAGTCTTCAAAGCAGTTCCTTCTTTATCCATCGGAAAAGGAGGGACAGTCGCAGATGAGGAAGTAAAAGCCATTTTACTACGGGTATGAACCATGGCCAATGGTGAGAAAGAGTATCAACTAAACTGAGGGAAGAAACTCGAAATGAATGCCAGAACCAGAAAAAAAAAATGAAAATCACCTGATAACGTTGATGTTTCGAGAGCCTGATTAACAAAGATTTGAAATGCCAGAAATGGAAGTGAGAAGATGAAGACAAGGAATGGCTTGAGTCTGACTTAAAAAGGCAGGATTTTTAAACCTAAAAAGAACCTGTCAATCGAACGGCTCAGATGCACTCAAATCAAAATAAGCGCCAAGATCTAACGGTTTGCAAGGCATTGGATGAAACCGCCTTTAACCGCCCAATAACTGCTCACCCAGACCTGACTCATGTTTCAAACCACCCCCACGAACCTCGCTTAGCTTGCCACGTGGGGGCTGGGGGAGTAAATGTATTTTTTGAGTTCGCAGAAAAAGAGAAATGGGCTGGGCCCAATGTCCAGAGAATGCGAAACGGTTCTAACGTGTACTTAAACATGAAGAAAATGTGGAAGTTGGATCCAGAGCACGTGCAGCACAAATTTCGGGAGATGGAGGCCAGAATTAACGTTAAGAGATAAGGAAGTCATAGCTGTCCGAAGATTCAGGCGGAGAGCTTGAACTGAAGACTCAGACGTGCTAAAGACCTGGCAGCTAAAACCGCTCTTTCAGGATAACGCCTAGCATAACTGTTAGGAGAAATAAGTGGGGCCCCTTAGTCTATATAAGAGAGGTCCAATTAGGGTTTAGAGTACGGAATATCTGAGAGCAAGAACACAATCACTTTTTACTTTCTTGTATTGAGAGATCTCTTGTAACCAGCTATTCATCTTGTATTCTGATTATCCTACTCAATAAAGCTCGCCAGGTTCTATCTAATAATATTCGTTTACGCTTTATGTTTTATTATTCCAATCCTTATTGCATCATATCTCAGTTATCTCTCATTATTTGTCAAATTTTATCAAACCTTCGCTTTACCCTTATTATTTCCAGTTCATGATCCAATATCATTACGTTTAATTATTATTTCTATTAATTCTAATTCATAATTCGTGATTATCTTATTTAATTCTCATTTACTGTTTATATTATCGAATCCAGCCCTCAAGCTTGATTATTCTAGGTCAGGTTTATACCTCGAAATAGATAGTCTATATTTTATTCATATACCACGTTAATCAATTGTTATTAGAATCATATTATTTTTATTTTATTAAAGTTATTTAGATTATACGAAATCTAGGTAACACAGTTATAAATTTGCAATGCAAATAAAAATTAACATACATAAACTTGTTTGTGACAATATCCAGGGAAAGAAGACGAAAGTAACTGAAATTTAAAGCAAATTCTAGCTAAAATGTAGATTAAGCAGATGGAGCATCAGTATTGTCTCTGCCATCTTGGGCTGGGGGACTGCGAGGTTCATTCTTTGGAGAGGAAACAGGAGGATCTGAGAATGTGGCATAATATTCGTTAATCATAGCTTCAGGATCCCAGTTAACATGCTTACCCTCCTTATACTCCAGCATTAATTCCATTTGAGTCCTCATTTCAACCTCAGCAATAGCTTCCTCCAGGTACTTCTTCCTGTCCTTGAGAGCTTTGTTCTCTACTAGCAGTTGCATGGTTTCTTGTGATTTACTGGAAATCTCCTTACCCAAGTTGGCGTTGACCTCCTTCAGCTCTGTCACCTTCTTCCTCCCCTCTTCAACGCCTCTGCGAAGGTTGTTAATTAATTCAGTTTTCTGGAGAGAGGCTGCTTTTTCTTTAGCTAATGATTGTTTTCCCTTTTCAATTTGAGCTTGAAGGGTTTCCAGTTCTTTCTCCATGATAGCAATCTTTTCCTCTTTTTCCGCTTTAAATTAGGCAAGATGATCCTGGGTGACCAAAGTCTTGACTTGCTCCCTATGCAAGGGCATGAACTCTAGAGCCTAAACGGAAAAACAGAGTATATAAGTAATAGTTTAATACTTGCAAAATGAAGTAGTATGAGTTATAATGATTACCAGAAAGAGATTTCTCATTGTGTTGTCAATGTTTTCTGTCACCTCTAAAGATTGAAATGCCGCTCTATCAGTAGGAGTTGGAAGCCATTGCAGGATTTCCAGGGTGGTTGCCCAAGGTTTTCTGTGGAATGCAGAAGCCTCAGCAGGGAGGGAAAGATCAATACCCTTCATTTCTTCAGGAGAAATTAAATCATGAGAAGCACTCTTCAAACTCCAGTCTTTGTCAGAAGATGCTTTGAATTTCTTAGGAGACGGAGGAGCTGAGTTAGTAGATGGTTATTGAATGGTAATCCCAGGGAGGACCGCCCCCCTGGGCCTTTTGCTTCTAGTGGCAGGGGGATCAGCTACAACGACAGCTGTTTCTTTGCCTTTCACTTTGGATGGACTAAGGTTCTCAGTCTAAGGGGGAGGTGGTTGTAACACCCCAAAAATTAGATTAAAAATAACAAAGAATTGGTTATAATTATAGGGAATAATTGACAACTTAGAATGTATTATAAAGGTATTTTAAAGGAAATAGTGAGGAAGTGAGTTTTACACTAGAAATTTTATGCAAGATATTTTGAATATTATGTAAAATATGGTCAATGAAAATTTTTGAAAGAGAAGTGAAATTTATTTTAAGAGGTATAAGAAATAGGGATTAAATTGGAGATAATGAAAACTCATGAAAAAGGGACTCAAGTGAAGAACAAAATATCAAGAGGGCCAAAATTGTTATTTTTCCCATAAGCCTTTTATGAAAGCAATTCCTATTCTCTTCTAGAAGGATCGACTGAATCATCATCAAATAAAAAAAACATACATCATCTCTTCTCTCTATTCTTCTTCTTCGTCTTCCAAACTCGGCGCCTCCGTCACCGGCGAGTGAGGCCGCCGTGCTCCGCCACCTACCATCTTCCGTTACTCTATCCTTACTTCTATGTTCTCTGCCTCTCCTCCCAAAAATAATAATCATAAAAATCCCTTTTGACCCGAGAAGGACATGGAAGAGGAGGAGACGAATTTTGGCCGGTACTTGGGCGTTTTCCGGCGAATGAAAATTTAATATGAACACTCGTACTTGGGCGTTTTCCGGCGAATGAAAATTTAATATGAAAATTTAATATGAACACTCGTATTGTGTTCATATTAAACGAGCTTCCGGCGTTTTCCGGAGGAGACGAATTCTCTTGTGCTAATTTTCATTGCCGGTACTTGTGTAATCTTCATTGCCTTACTTCCTTTTGTGCTAATTTTCCTTTCAAAGAGAAATTTCTAGGGTTCATATTAAATTTTGAAATCTGTGTAAAATGGGTAAATTGGTTATTCCTTCATGATTATTTGAGTTATGTGATGATGATGAATTGGTCAATTTTGTTGGATTTAGTCTTATATGAGATTTTTCTTGTTTAAAGTTTGATTAAGATGAGTTTATATTTAGAACTCCTTTGAATATTAGTTGTTAAACTTGATCTATTGTTTTGAGAGAGCTATTATAGTTCAATGATAAAGTTTATTTGACTTATTTGGTTTAATTTAGAATGGGACAAAGAGTTGGAATATTTAGGGGTTTTGGGATGAATTTTATCTCTTTGATTTCTCCCTGCTTTATTTCATTTGATTAATTTGATGGTATCGGTGGTGCTTGGAGACTTTGAATTGGATTCTTTGTGCTCTGTTTTGGTGGTGGCTGGAGAGTTCTTTTCACTTCTTATTTTGCTATGGGAACAAGTTAATAGTTGTTGTTGAAGAAATTATAAGTTAGATCCAGAAATTAACTTTGGCAATGAAGTGGGAAAATTGTGAGATTCTGATTTCTCCTTGCATCCCTCGGAAGTTATTGAATTATTTGGTTTGTTCCTTGTTTTGTATTGGCCTGTAAACATAAGAGATAATGTGTGTTTTCTTCTTTTCTTTTTTTTTAACGTTTCAATACAGCCCGATTTAGTACATGGAAGAGTGTGGAGTAGGAAATCATTGTGTGGGTGTTTTGAATGATTATTAATGTGAGTTTAGGAAATTCTGGGGTTTGATGTTTTGTTATAATATTGATTTCAAAGTCTCTTTGGTTTATGACGTGGAGTCATTGATTTGAAGGGATGTTAAATCTGATTGATTCAAAGATAACTGATCCAAGGTTCCAAATGGTAAATTAAGATGCACTAAGACATGAAATATTTTGATTACCGTTCTAAGATATCAAGTATTAATTACGGTTCAGTCATTGATGAATGATTGCATTGATAACTGATTTAGTTTTGGATAATAACAAGTCACCTTATTGTTTTGAAATGTGTAGTTTATGAACCATGTTTTAAAAGTGTATGACACTACTTAAGATCAAAGCTTTTATCTCTGAAGTTGTGCATTTACATAGTAAATCAAGTGGAATTAGTGTTTGATGGTTGTTGTTTCTATAGAAAGTATTGGTCAAACATTGAGAATCAGGATAAATAAGAATAGAACATTTGAAAAGGGTTGGGTAGTGACAAGCCTATTAGGATTCATGAGTGGCGAGGAGCATGTATATGCATGGTTATTAATTTTATATCTGAATATTATGGATCAAGAGAGACTAGTGAACACTTATGTAAGGCTTATGATATTTAAGAACAAATTGTGCTGATCATAGTATAAGATGGACTGTTTGAAGACTTTGGAAAGAATGATGTTGCTGTTTGGATATATGATTTGGGTATAAAGAGTTGTTTTGTTCAGCTTTTCATACTGGTAAACTTTAGTAGTAGGATAATGTGATGAACAATAGTTGTTTAGTTTAATGTTGGAAGTTAGGATGATGAATTTGCTTATTAGAATTTAGAATATGGAGGTAATGAATCTTAGTTGAGAAATTAGAAATGAATGTAGTGAAAGAAGAGATATGTCAACTTACTTCTGCACTATATTGGGATGTGTCTATGGTAAGGAAGAAAGAGGAATGGTGGTTTTGAAATTAGTGGCATGTATTGATGAAAGTGTAAATATTTGTCCAATGCGGTAACTAAAGAATAATGAAGTTGGATGTAGTACTTTGAGTTTTACAGTGCTTTGCTTCCTCTTGGCATGGGTGGTGGGATATGGGTTGCCATTCATTTATATTTTATTGTATGACTGAAGAATTTATTTTGTTTTATTATTCTTAATTATATTTGTTAAAAGTATATTTTATATTTATGCATTAAAAATGTTTTGAAAGTTTTAAAGATATTGTTGTAAAATTTCTTGCTGGGGTATTTTACTATAAAATCATTGATAAGGAGTTATCGTTTTCCTAGAATATTTGTTATGATTTTCGGTATATTGGCATCAAGCATGTTTCAAAAACGTTTTGAAGTCCTACGGATGATGAGATTTGATATGTGATTTCAAATTGATCTATTTATTACGATATATACTTTTATTAGAGGAACTAGACACAAAGCGCCTGTTTTCGTGGCTTGACACGCCTGTTTCGTGGTTTTACCACGCCTGTTTTCGTGGCTTGACACGCCTGTTTCGTGGTTTTACCACGCCTGTTTTCGTGACTTCGTGTCACGCCTGGTTATTTTACCCTCGTGGACTGTGTGTCCACGTCTGTTTTCGTGACTTCATGTCACGCCTGGTGATTTACCCTCGTGGACTGTGTGTCCACACCTGTTATTTCGCTTGTGTCAGTTCCTCTATAGAAAACAAGTTTTTCACAAAGATGAGCTTTCATATTTACTTTGTAAACCTTGAAAGGGATTACTTTATGATGTTGATTTTGCGATTTTGAGTTTTACTCTCAAATACAAGTATGGTTATAAACTATTGAGGTTTCTATATTCCAAATCTTTATATATTTATCTATTTTTGGGAATTTAAATACGAAGTCAGTGTAAAGAGATTGCAGATATTTATATAATATTTTGTATTTCAGAGTGAAGAATGTGGAACAACACTTCGTGCTTTAAGACGAAGGAAGGTATAATTAGCTTTATAAAGAAAATCGATTCTTATTATTATTGTAAGTAATAATACTTATCTATACATTCAAATTGTGTATTTATCTTTGTATGCATTAATACGAAAATGATAAATGTTTAGAAGTATTGGTTCATGGAAATGGCTTACGAAGTTTAAATACCTTAAACTTCGTGCCGGTCGCGCCATAGAATTTAGGGTGTGACAGTGGTGGAACAATAACAGCAGGAGGAGTAACAGTAGTAGCATTCACAGAATGTCTCTTCTTGCTCCTAATCTCAGAAGCAGCAGCAATTTTTGCTTCAACCCTAAACTGAGCCCGTTCAGCAGCAGTTAGCTTGGGAGGCATTTTTCCTATGTAAAGTGTGGTAAAATTTGTCATTATTTTTGTACAAGTATTATTTTTGTACAGTAAGTAAGATTTTGGAAGAGGTTAAAATTTACCTGAGATAATGAATGAAAAACTTCTAGATTCCTTAGGAAGAGCGAGGATTTTCTTAATCTTGTCGGTAGAAGTCTTTTCGATAGGATGAGTATAATTCAACTGTTTGTCACCTATAAATAAAAATGAAGTAAGAATGAGTATCGAAGGGTGATTTATAATTAGGAAATAAGGTTAGTCGTCTTACTTAGACGACTCCACTCCTTTCTGAGTTTGACACCAGGAGGCTCTAAGCTAGCAATCGGAATAATAAAAAATCTCTCATCCCATTGCCGATCATTAGTGCCCTTGTCAGTAGTCCAGGTTTCAAGCCCTTTGCGATTGCGGACTAAAGTATAAACACCTACCCTAACTTCGCCTGAAGGAGCCTTAACTTCACTAATAGAATAAGAGGTCAAAACATCTAGGAGATCAAGGGGAAAACCTAAGTGACGTCCTAGGATGTCGGCTACCAAGGCCACCCTCCAAACATGAGGCATAAGTTGGGAAGGGGATAGATCAAAATGCTTGCAAAGTTGTTCAATAATGAGAGGAACAGGGAAACAACTAGCGTAACGAAAAGCCTCTACGCTCAGAGCGATAGTGTTTTTAGAGAATGAATCGAGCCTTTCATCATTATTGGGAACTCTAAAAGGTACCAAGGGGTTGAAAAAATACAAACTTTTTTCTTCTAACTTCTTAGATTCAATTGCTTTTAATTTGACAGGTTTCAAATCAGTAACCAAAGAGGGTCTTTTAGTTTCAATGTTAACCATTTCCTCAGGAATCACCCTAACTAGTGACCTAAGGGGTGGCGATCTAGAGCTCGTACCTTCAGAGGGTACATTTTGACCACTAATATTTTTTGGAGTTTCACTTGACCCAGAGTCAGACAGGTTAGGAGAATCATCACTTGGATAACTCACATGCGAAAGGTTAGAATCGGAACCAGACATGTTCTAGGTAAAAGAAAGAGGAAGAAGATACCTGGGAAAGAAACAAGGAGAGCGCTCGAGGAGAGTATGACCTAGGGTGATGGAAGATGAAACAAAAAACAAAGAAGGAGAGCTTCAAATATAAGGGGAAAGAGCACCAGTTCTGCGAAAATAGCGCCAATTTCCGGAAAAATGTATCTAGGCCGTCAGACGTGAGCAAGTGAAGCGTCGGATTGATCTCAGCCATTAGATGTTTAAACCGCTACTTCCCAATGACCGTTTGCAACGTCATCAAGAAGTGGGGGACTTAGTGTTGCGACATAATTCAACTCAGTGTAAGAGGCCCATTAAGCCCAAGGAGGGAATAAGTCTGAAGAGGCCCAACGCGCCAGAAGGTCGACTAAGATTTTATTGCTGGTCAAAGATATTTTGTAACCGCCAATTAATTCCTTGTAACCTCCATATTTATGGGAATCAAAACGGAAATACCCATAAATAAGGAAATTGATTGTTGCAACGGGTAGGAAATTTGTAGCCTATATATAGAAACTCAATCTATGTAAATGGGCATCCAATATCTTCGGAGTCTTATACACTCTATTTCTTTCTTTCGTTAGTCGACCGAAGTCTAGGCGACTAATCTCTTGTATGATCATTGTGGTTTGTCCACACATTCTGAATAAAGTCATTATTCTTTGATTTGATATATTTGTGCATCAACAATCACATAGTCTTCAACCTCCTCCTTTACCTCATACCACTTTGTCCCACACCAATATATGGCTCCATTTATCGAGATAGTTTGAGATTCAAGTTCCACATTCTTTAAGTTCCCAAGTTCTAATACCTTCCAAGTCTCATTTTTTAACGAAAAGACTTCCACCAGATCAACAGTTTCACACTCAGCATAAGTTCTCACTATCTTAAAATCATTCACAATTTTACTAAACCCAAATCCTGTCACACATTCATCAACTAGCAAACGAGGTTTCCTTATTTTAGGAACATATCTAACTATTGCAGTCGCAGGATTCCACAACAAAAGCTTAGGAGGAAAATCACTATCCCTACACATATACTTATTGAATTCAAAATAAATCAGTCCATTACAGGAACCAACAATATATGCATCCTTCATTGCATTGCTCAAAGCTACGTTCCTAACTGTTGACAAATCGTTTGGGAAAGAGAACAAGATGAAGAATTAAACAAATCTTTATATTGAAAGATGATGATGAAGAATATGAAAAACAACAACAATATTCTAATCCACTTGGACTAGATCAAAACATCCCTCATAGAGGTGATGACCACTCCTCATTGAGGAAATGAATTTACAAAACAAATCCCTAACACTAGGGTAATGAGGAGAGAGACCAAGTTAACTCTCCCTTGGTGGAGACTCTCATAAATCTCACACACTAAAATGTTTAGGTTAGGACCCTTTATATAGGCAATAGGGCCTTTAACCATTTACAAGATACAACCCATTTAATATGATCAGAATATTTCTAACACGCCCCCTCAAGTTGACACTACTTAAACTTATGAAAGTGTCAACTTGTCAATACAAACAATAGGGTTTAGTGAATTAATTAGATCGAGTTCTTTTGATCTTGTAAAAAACAAAAATGGAAGACTTCCTCCTTTTGTCTTCAAAAAGACATTCATATTTCTAATATTTCTCTTCGTCATCTTCTCCTCAAGCTAATCTTATTCATCAACTTAGTCTTCACAATATCTGCATACCACCACGAACTCTCAAAACCAAGTGCAATGTGGACTCCATTATTAATCTCCTAAGTCCAACTCCAACAGATCAAGACAAAATTATATTTCTTGATATAACTGGTCTCTGAAAGTAACATACATAATTCCTCATATGCCATTTTTTTTATGAAATTGCAATCCACCATGACATCAATCCATCTAAGTAGAGCAATTTATATCATGCATCCCGCTTGTCTGCTCAATCATTTGCATTTGGTTGACCAGCATATAGGCACTAGCTTAAAAATGATTCAAACAGAACTGAACATGTTGAATTCCAGTAAAACTAGCAATGACAAAGAAAACCCTCTGCCACCAATTAGGCAAACATGAAACCAAAAGAGGACACGAAATCCAGAAAACAAGTAGCCCAAGAAACTTCTGACACCTATTAGGAACCTTCCAAGAATCTTGACATAGCATCAAAATTCATCTTCCTTTCATAAATTTTGGATGTGAGGGAATTATTGAATAGAGGAGATATAAGAACTGGATAAAGAATCATCACACTCACCAAACTCATTGGTAGAAGACAAAGATTTCTCTCCAATTGTAATTGTAGTTGGATTCTCTCGTACGGATTCCGGAAGCTGAAGATCGATACACTCTATCAATCTGCTTGAAGCACTATAAATGAATAGTTTTGAAGTGTTCCTCAATTTGAAGTGAGCCCTCTTAAACATTAATCATTCCTTCGACAATGCATATTATTACCAGAATCAGAAAAATCATTATGATCTTGGAAGCCTTCACCTTCTTCGTCTCTTGGTTCTTGGGAAATGGAATCTTGCTCACTTTCTTGAATAATGTCGTCAAGTAATTTGTGAAGGATTGCAACATAAATTTGAGCACTACAAGCCAAGTCTTGATTTGGAGGTTCTTGAATGGATTCTTGATTATCCATCTTAGGATTTTTGAAACACATGAATCACTATCTCAAAATCTTGGTGATAATGACATGAATTAATCCGATGAAAGATCATCTATGGCTCTGATACCATGTTGACAAATCGGTAGGGAAAGAGAACAAGATGAAGAATTAAACAAATCTTTATATTGATAGATGATGAAGAAGAATATGAAAAACAACAACAATATTCTAATCCACTTGGACTAGATCAAAACATCCCTCATAGAGGTGATGACCACTCCTCATTGAGGAAATGAATTTACAAAACAAATCCCTAACACTAGGGTAATGAGGAGAGAGACCAAGTTAACTCTCCCTTGGTGGAGACTCTCATAAATCTCACACACTAAAATGTTTAGGTTAGGACCCTTTATATAGGCAATAGGGCCTTTAACCACTTACAAGATACAACCCATTTAATATGATCATAATATTTCTAACACTAACACTATAAGATTGAAACCCACGATCGAGAAAACGCCAATCAGATTGGAAAAAAAGAAGAGGGTTTTGTTCACTAGAATATTCGATATGCTCCACCATGAAAGATTCATCTTTTATGAGATTATTCCAATCTTTACAAACAGATTGATATTGAAGTAAGGATTTTACTGAAAGTCTCTTCAAAATAGTTCTAAGGTTATCTGAAGGATTCTGCTCCATGCAGACGTTCTTTGAGAGAAAATATATCTGAAGGAATATATGGAACTTTTTAACGCAACATGGGTGTTTTTTTTTATCATAACATCATGGGTATTATCAAGGTATGAAAACCCGGACCGGGGGTTGACCCGGTTAAGTCAGAGGGTCAAGGGTTAAAGGTTGAACCGAGGGTCAACCAGTGGTTTAACCGGTCACATTAAAATAATTAAAAAATATATTAATTAATAACAACAAACCAACATTAATATTAAATTATAAGAGTATTCAACAAAAATTTAAATATTTCAAGAGCATAGTACATCAAAATGGAGAATCTTCATCAATAATTCCTGATAATCCTTTAATCAATACAATCAAAATCATTCAAAATATTAATATTAAGTATAAGGTGAAATTTCAAGTTGCAAAAATAATTTTAACATAAAACTTGATATTAAATATTCATATATACAATTATTTTATTTATTTTTTGGCCTAACAAATATACAACAATTGGATTATTGGAGTAAGAAGACGGCAAAGAAGAACAAGGCTTGAAATAAAAAAAAAAAAAAAGAACAAGGCTAGGCATTGTTTGGATGGGGTTTTAGAGGGGAGGTGGGTAAAGCAAGATATAGGGAAGTCCCACATCGTGCAGGAGCGGAAGAGGAATACTAAAGATCATGTATAAAAGGGGATCAACCAACGCTTAGCACTCCCCAAAAGCAAACGGGTGCCGGTTCCGAGTGCCGGTTTCCGGGTCAACCAGCCGGGTCAACCCAGGAATATTCTGATTCGATCCCCCACCGGGTTGTCTCCTTCCGGATCGGCCTTACCACCGGTTGCCGAGTTTTCCGGTTCAACCGGCCGGGCCGGGCCGGGTTTTAAAACATTGGGTATTATATGGCCGTAGTCAAAGAAAAACTATTTGTTCCTTCTTTTTTGGTCAAAAAAATATATTTATATATGTTAATTAAATTGATAATATAGATATATTAACACTTCCTATATTTTCTCCCTATATCTTAATTATTTCTTTTTTGACCAATCAAATGTAGATATAATTTCTTTGTTTTTTTGATAATTAATGTAGATATAATTTCAATATTATTGAAAAGAAAACACATCAGTTCAAAAAATCATGGTTTTTTTCTGGGTTAGGATTTAGGGCGATGATTTTTTGAACTTTACTATGACTAAGAAATGGGTATAACCGTATAAGATTTTAAAAGAAAAATGTTGTCATTAAAAATGAGAGTAATTTTTTCCGGCACAAAATTGAGTCACTAATTTTTTAATAATATCGTGAGCTAATTGACTCTAACAGCTGGAAGGGATGTTTTAGAAGAAAAACCTTACCATTGATAACACAAACATTTCATATCAGTCATAGTAGAAGAAAAACGGATCTAATGGGATTCAGATTTGATTCTGTTATATTTTGAAGGAGTTATTTTATTTAAATTATCTTATTATTAATTATGACAACATTTTGTTTTTATATTTTATCAACCTCAAATTAAAATATATTGCAAAATTAATTGTGAGTTTTTTTTATCCATGATCAAAGCTAAGTATCCCCTCACTCGGCAGGTGAGAGATTAATTCTCATCTGATTTGTAGGCATCTCATCAAAGGGTGAGATAGCTAGCCTGAGAAATTTAATACTTCTCCATACTCTATGTCAAGAACTTCAGCACCAATGTAACAACTAACAACCATTCCACAAAATTCTCAAGGAAGGAGGAGATCTAGAGACTTAAAAGGTTTTTGATCTAACCTGGCGGGTTGGCGTGAGTGGTAAGTACTCTCGTCCCTTAAGCAAGTGGTTGGGGGTTCGATCCCCAGCTCTTGCGAATGGAGCAAATTCACAGGCCAGCTGTCTACCCCCTATATGGGACTTCAGAACAGCGAGGGATTAGTCTCACTTGACACGCGGGTGGGGATACCCTTGGGTAACAAAAAAAAAAGGTTTTTGATAAAAAAAAGGGACTTAAAAGGTTTTAAATTAACCTTTGATCCTAAAGTTTGGTGTGATTTGAGTTTTGGTTTTACAAGAATTTTATTATAAAAAAAAACTTACAAGAATTTTGGTTTTAGTCCCTATACTTTTAACAAAGAGGTTTTGGTCCTTCAAATTTCATGTCGTTCAAACAAATAATTCATGTAGTTTGATAAGAATATTATGGTGTTAAATAAGATGACATGTCTCTTATCAAAAAAAAAAAATAAGATGACATGTCAGCTTAGTTGTGATAACGTAGTTAGATAAGTAGACAATATTACATGGAAAAACAAATTATAAATATATAATTAAAACAATTAGTTTTTTTTTTCTTTGAGCGCTTATGATTTTTTTTTATCAGAATTGAGAGCTTATGATTGGAATTATCAATTATCAATTATGCATCCAATTGCTATAAATGAGGAGACCACAATAATCTCAAAACCCTACCTAACCGCCCATTGCAATTTTAAGGGGCTGCCTTCTATATGTTTGCCGTTCACGTCCAGGCATCAAGAAGCAATGGATAACGATGAGATATATCTTGCTGAAGAAATCATCTTAAACATTCTGAAGCGACTTCCAGTAAAATCCCTAATCCGATTCCAATGTGTTTGTCAACTTTGGAAAACTCTCATAAAACGTCCATCTTTCATCATGGACCACCTTCAACATTATAGTAATCGAAACCCTTATCGCCTTCTTCAATTCACTAGCTATAGTCCTCCTCTATGCATGCACCCATCGTTGCACCTACTGGACTGTGATTTCCATGTTCGTGAATTTCCAAAACCACCTTTGGATAAGATAGGGGGAGGTAGAATCGTAGGTTCCTGTAATGGCCTTCTTCTTGTTGATTATGGTAATGATAAAGATCCTGATTTTCCTCTTTCACTGTGGAATCCAGCGACTAATTCAACCACATTCGTTCCTAGGCTAACAACTCATTATCATGAAGTTAGTAATTGGGTGACTGGATTTGTGTTATGCCCATCTGATAACGATTACAAAATAGTGAGATTTTATGCTAATAAGGATTTTAATACCATTAGTTTGGTGGAAGTGTTTTCTTTCCGTAGAAGTTCTTGGAAGGGAGTGCATGTTGAAAACTTAGAGGGAGTGAAAGTTAAGAGGAAAGAAACTGTGACGTTGGGTGGGGTAATATTTTGGATTGGAGTAAAGGGAATGCGTGATGATGAAGTGATAGTTTCGTTTGACATTGCGAAAGAAGTGTTTACACTCATACCAACTCCCATTTTCCTCACAACTAATACGCTTACTATTTATGAGAACAAACTTGCTATGCTTTATGACGTTTCGAAGAATCTCACGGAATTGTGGGTGTTATTAGAGGATGGATCATGTGCATCTGGAAAGACATTGGGGATTTGGAATTTAGAATACATTGGCAGCCCCTTTCCAAAGGGATCATATCCATTGTGTACATGGAAGAATGAAATATTGAGCAGATGTCGTTATGAAAATGTTTTGTATTTGGTGAATCTCACAACTAAGGAGGAGAAGAGGCTTGTAGTTCCCTTTCATGATGGCAATGTTAAGTGCTTTTATGATTATGTGGAAAGTCTTGTATGGGTTAACACTAATGACTATGTAGAATCTTGATGATATCTTAACATATGTGATTTTGAAGTAGGGTTTCTTTAATATAATGTTCCAAGTGTCTGGTTTTAAAGTTTAATATATCCACTGGTTTATTGTCTTATGTGATTGAGAGGCCAAAAAATAATTAATGCTTCCATCTTTTGGCCGGTGCTTTAAATTAAAACAATTTTTTTTGTATATATATCCTTCTCCTCCCACATTCATATTCCACGGCCCTAACTGATGTGTTTTCCTTTTTGCTTTGGTTGAACTGAAGATTTGTCCCTCTTGTATTACCTTTTGATATTTTAAACTTCTAGCTACAATTTTAGAAGTGTGAATTCCAAGGGAAGTGTACATAATTGGTAGCTTTATATGTTATATTTAGATTATTTCAATGAGAGGCCACAATTTCATTTGAGACTTTATTCTGTCATTTATGTATGTCTAGTGACCGGGCCCCTAAACCTGTGGATGGGGTTGGAAACACTTAGAATTTTGTTATCTGTGTGGGCATTTTCAAGCAATGTCATTGATTTTTTGAAACAACTTTGGTGTGCAGTGTAATATGTTTATTAAACCTTTTTTCCATATTAGGTTATCTAGTTTTCTTTGAAAAGCAGATTTATGTGAGTGTGCATTATGAGTGGTGGCGTACATATTATATGGAATATGTGATTTGTCCGCGTAAGTTGTAACATAAGTGGTGGTGACATCTCTGTTTCATATCGTTTAGGAGAGTGAACAAAAATAAGGAAGCTAATGAGTTTATTGCCATTTGACATCTTTTATTGTGGAGAAATTCATTATAAGTAATTTTCCACCTTACCATGAGATTGGTGAAAAAGAGTCCATTTCTTTTAGTTCAGTTGTTTTTTTGGTGTAGATTTTTGAAGCGGAAGTTTTCATAGGAAAATGACATTGTTAGATTTATCTGTTTAGATTTAATCAAGATATCACAATTTGCTTTGAAGTTCTGCTGCGTATGTGTGCAGTTGCCCCAATACTTTGAAAGTAGATGCTATTCCATTGATTTATTGAAGCTGCTTTAGTCTTCAATGTAAATAATTTTTTTAAGATTTTCCTAACATAATGAATTGGTTGGTTTTCTTTGTCTATCAAAATTGCTGGTGTATGGAACTTGTACAATTAATAAATATTGGTGTTTGTTATACCATGGTATTAATTGCCATTTGATTTCACTTGTTGAGAACTAAATTAAATTGATTTTTGTGTAAGCAGTTTTCCACCTTAATTGGAGCTGTTGTGTGCTTTTTGGATCACTAGTGAATTAGAATCAACATTTGTTTTTAGAGTTTTCTGTTCAGATTTCACCAAACTAATGCATGCTCTGTCATTTTTTGCTCTTTTCAGTCAGTCATTACTTATAGTAGCATTAAAGCATATGATTGCGTGAAGGTTGTGATTAACTGTTAGAAATATTAGGATCATATTAAATGAGTTGTATCTTGTAAGTGGTTAGTGACCTTATTGCCTATATAAAGGGTCCTAACCTAAACATTTTAGTGTGTGAGATCTATGAGAGTCTACACCAAGAGGGAGAGTTAACTTGGTCTCTCTCCTCATTACCCTAGTGTTAGGGATTTGTTTTGTAAATCCATTTCCTCAATGAGGAGTGGTCATCACCTCTATGAGGGATGTTTTTGATCTAGTCCATGAGGATTAGAATATTGTTGTTGTTTTCATATTCTTTTTCATCATCTATCAATATAAAGATTTGTTTAATTCTTCATCTTGTTCTCTTTCCCTACCGATTTGTCAACATGGTATCAGAGCAAATCTGGGTTACACAGTCATCTTCATCATCTTCTTTAGTTGATATTGAGTTTTAATGTTCATCGTCCAAGAAGTCATCAAATCTTCATCAAGAATTCAAGTTTTGCATCATTATTAAGCAATATTGAGTCTTTGCTATTTGGGATGGTGGTATGTCGTGAAATCAAGATTTGAGGTGCACATCCCAAGAAGCAGATCCAAGTCCAATACATTTATTCAAGATCCTCCTACCCAAATTCATCCACCGCGTTGTGTTTCACTACATAACTCAAATCATCATATCTGACTTTAAAGATTTTCGTATGAAGTATCTTGAAGACAAAAGCCCGATTCTTCTTCTTTTTATGCAATTCAACCCTTCCTTCAAATCAAGGTCAATCAACAAAGATTGTTCAAGAAGTACTCCCAATCCAAAGAATTCATCCTTACTTTGAAGATCTCTCCTACCACTTTCTTTATTTGCTGTTGCAATTCCGATTCAAAGAAACCATTGTTTCACATTCTCTTGAAAGATATGAATGAGATAGATGAGGTACGTGATGGAAATTGGGATGAAAGTATAACCACATTATATTGCATATTGGTTTAATGGATGAAACAATTATAAGAGTTCAATGCAAGAAGTTTGATGAGGCAAGTTACCATTATTAGTTTGTGATAGATATAATTAATATTTGCATGGTACAACAAAACAATTCGAACGTTGGTTGCTAGAATGCAAGATTGTAAATGAAGCATCGGTCATGTAAACGGTGATGTAAAGATCGATGTCTTGTTAATGCGTGTTATGGCTTTGTAAGAAGTGTTTCATGAGTTCTGCTGCGGAATATCAAGGTTGCCTGAAGACGGGGAAACTCTCGACTCCTGGTCTAGTGATACAATCGCCCTGAGTTTCGAGAGCTTTCGTTATGTCAATCCCTTTCCTTTACCTAACATAGCCTTAGAATTATGTGTTTTCTATGAAATTTCTCCCTCTCAACTTTCCCCTCACGCCTGGCGTCTCATCGCCATGGCTGAGTTAATGTACCACGAGATAGGAGTCGACTTAGATATGTTTGATCTATTCGGCTCCTATAAACTCCAAGAAATTAGGATGGGCGTCTACTCTTTCATCCAAGCCAAGGAAGGGCTACCAACTTGGACGCATGGGTCGTTGCCCAATGATCGTCAGTGGGATGCACGATTTGTAATGGAGAACAATGTATTGAAGATTAACTTGAAGAAAATGATGAAGAGAAAGATTAAATGAATGTCTTTTTGAAGACAAACGGAGGAAATTGTCTTCAATATTTTTTTTACAAGATCAAAAGAACTCGATCTAATTAATTCACTAAACCCTATTGATTGTATTGACAAGTTGACACTTTCATAAGTTTAAGTAGTGTCAACTTGAGGGGGCGTGTTAGAAATATTAGGATCATATTAAATGAGTTGTAACTTGTAAGTGGTTAGTGGCCCCATTGCCTATATAAAGGGTCCTAACCTAAACATTTTAGTGTGTGAGATTTATGAGAGTCTACACCAAGAGGGAGAGTTAACTTGGTCTCTCTCCTCATTACTCTAGTGTTAGGGATTTGTTTTGTAAATCCATTTCCTCAATGAGGAGTGGTCATCACCTCTATGAGGGATGTTTTTGATCTAGTCCATGAGGATTAGAATATTGTTGTTGTTTTCATATTCTTTTTCATCATCTATCAATATAAAGATTTGTTTAATTCTTCATCTTGTTCTCTTTCCCTACCGATTTGTCAACATTAACATCCATTAACTTTATTAACTTATCCTTGCAATTTGGAAATATAGATGTTGTTATTTGCTGAAAATGTTGGGGAACTTTTGCCAGATGAAGCGGGACACGTTCCTTCTCATTGTAATTGGTATATCTTTTTTAGTGGATTCAAATCAGTACTCCTTCCGTTCCTAAATATAAGATCACTTTAGTAAATTTGGAGAGATTAAGAAAGACATTCCAATGAGTGAGTTAGGATTACATGAAATTTCCAAAATACCCTTCACCTAAGTTTTAAAAATATCATTTCACCTTCTTCAAACCACTATTTTTTTTGTGAAGGGAGTGTAGGTTTAATTTGGGGAAAACTTGAGTCAAATTAGAAAGTGAACTTATATTTTGGAACGGAATGAGTATTAATTTTTACCAAGTCTCCAAGTTTTACTTATTACCAAGTCACCAAGTCTTCAAAATTTATCACTTTTAAATTTTTTAGTTATATTTTTCCTTCGAAACTATTTTATCTTACTTATAAACTCAAATATTATAATCACATATAAGATATATTAAAATTAAATGGCTTATTTGACTTCTTTAATTTCCATAAAAAAGCCAGAGTAATTTTATATTTGGGACAAAAGGAGTACAAGTTAATTAGCATTATGGATATCCTTCTAGCTTTTTTTTATAGATCCATCCAGCTTCAAATTAAAAACGTACCATCACGCGCCTGTGTAGACTGAGATTGGAAAATCCTAAAAAAAAAATAAAAGTTAATTATAAATTGATTTACCTAAGTTTTTTCTCTTAGACTAGTTTATTTTACCTATAAACTAATGAATAATCTAAAAAGATATCAAATATGTCATGATTTAATAACCTATTTCGCAACCTTAATCTCTCAAAAAAAAGTCAATTAAGTCTTATATTTAGGACCGGATGTAGTACAATATTTGAATTGCTAATAAATTCATATGGAAGAAATTAGTTAAGTCGGCTATTTATGGTATGGTGGTGTTGTTAGAAGCAATTTCTAATGAAAAGTCTTTCAATATGTGCAATCAATGTGAATATTTTATGAGAAAGTTTAGACTAATTGGGGGACAAAATAAATTAAGATATCTTAAGGAATGATGTAACTACTCTCTTGTACTACTTTGGTCTCATATATAGGATCTTTTAAGGTAGGGAAAAAGACAAATATTTATAGGGTTTAAGATCATAATTGCCCCGGAAATTTTAGGCAAGAATCAAAAGTGTTTTTAATAAGTGTATTTTAGTATTATGATATTTATCCATTTTCTTTCCTCCATGTTTTCCCTCCTCTAGCCAAGCCAGAGAGAGGATTATATTTTCTTTCCTCCCTATTTTTTTCCTTTCTCTCATTTCCCTCTCATTCAAAGCAGACCCTAAAAAATTGATGCTAAAATCGCTTATTGAAGAACTGATTGGCTTTGTAATTGAATGAAACTGTTAATTATCTTATAATTGAATGGGTTATTAAATTACAAAAATCACATATTCAATAAATGAATAAAATTGTTGAATATATGTAGAAATTCTTGTGTAAACTCAGTGCACCATGTCATTTGAGGTCAGACCAATAATAGGTGAACACGTAATTCGAAAAAAATAGCTGAACATATAAGGTTTTATGTGTAATTTTCAATCTGATGTGACATCATCAAATTATTAATTATTAATAACTAATTAATAACAATCTTTTTTTAATCTGTAAAATGAAAAAAATAAAAACATATCATTTGAAATTTTTTAATCTGTTAGGGGGGCTGTTAGTTAGATTATTTACTATTTAGGATACCAAATCCAATTGAATATATTTTTTTTTTGGTAAGGAATCCAATTGAATATTTCACCTTACCGTCAGGTGTTACCCAAGAATTTCTCATTTTATAATTGACTGGGTTGTTGTAATATGAAATCCGTCCCTAATGCCTTCACATTACAATTCTGAGAAAACTTTTGGAGCTAAGAGTATCATGATGCATATGGGATTCTATCTTCAGGAAGAAATCATCACAAACATTCTCAAACGCCTTCCAGTAAAATCTCTAACCCGATTTCAATGTGTGTGTAAAGATTGGCAAACTCTCATCCAAACTTCATCTTTCATACACGAACATACATCTTCAACACTCCACTCTTCAACCACCTTCTCTTGTTCTTGTGGTTGATACAATCCTTCCTTTACGCACGTGCGGCCTCCTGAGCCAACGCTTGAGCCTGCTAGATCGTGACATGCATGTTCGTGTATTCCCACAAACTCCTTTCATTGATTCCTTCGAGAGGGCTTACATCGTAGGTTCCTGTAACGGCCTTTTCCTTGTTGAAACACACGACTTTGAAAATGGAAATCCCCCTCCTTGTCTTTTTCTGTGGAATCCTGCCACTACTTCAGTCACACATGTTCCTAGGACCCCAACTGATGTTTCTCAATATGATGATTTGAAAACAGTATTTGGGTTCGACCCAATATTCAATGACTACACTATAGTAAGAGCTTATGCTGTTTCTCGTTCTGTTAGTAAGGTGGAAGTGTTTTCTTTAAGGAGAGGATCATGGAAGGAAGTGGATGCTGGAAAGTTAAAGGGAGTGGTACTTTTTTCTGATGCTGTCGCGCTAGGTGGTGCCATGTATTGGAGTGGGATAAAGTTTGTTAATGAAGGGGATTTCCTTAGATATGAAACTGATATGAAAGTTTCGTATGACATTGTAAAGGAAGAGTTTTCATTGATCCCAAGTCCCGAGCCACAGGGTTTACAAGTTATGGATTATCTTACTATTTATGAGAACAAAGTTGCCATTCTTCGCATCATTGCAGGGAGTGATTGTTCGGTTGAAATGTGGGTGTTAGTAGATGAGGGTTCATTTGCATCTGGGAAGAGATGGAGTTGGATTAGAAGATATAGTGGCAACCCCTTTCCTGGCGCATTGGACCCATTGGCTTTTTGGAGGAATGATATTGTCCTCAAACCTGATTCTGGCAAAGCTTTGGATTTTGTGAATCTCACTACTAATGAAGTAAAGAGCCTTTTTTTTCCATATCATGGCATATTTCATCGTTCTTACAATTATGTGGAAAGTCTTGTATCAGGTGTTGGCAACAACTAGAATGAATAATCTTGATCTTAAATCCAAATTGCTACATCACTAAATTCTGCATAGTTGAAATTCTTTTGGTGGAATTGGATCTATATTTTTTTTTTATTTTCTATGCCTATATTGTTTGAATGCAGATTAACAGAATATCTTCATATTATATGGGACTTGTCTTTTTATATGCCAAGTTTCTGTCTTTTGGTGAAAAATATAGCACTGATTTGTTATATTATGTGAGATTGAGAGGCCAAAAAAATCATCTATGCTCCCCCCCATCTCATTGCTTTGAATTTTGAAAATTTATTCTTTGCAACATTCCTTGTTTACTGTGGCCCTCCCATATTCATGTTCTGCAGTCACAATTGATATCGATATGATTCATTTAGTTATACGTTTTGTTCTTGTATTTTTTTTACCCAGCATTTTGGAATCTTGTGACTTCTGCAATAAGGCATGTTCCTGAAAGCAGAATTGATTACTTTCTTGACTAACGTGACAGGATTTGGGTTCTTCATTTGTTAATGACCAGAAGAAAGTAGGAACTTTTGGTGCATATTGCTGTTTGTAAGAACAAACTAGCCATACTTTCTGATATTGGGGGATGGGTGAAGCTGAATTGGTTGATTTGTGGGTGTTTAGATGAGGTACATGTGAATCTGGGGATACATGTAGGTGGAGTAAAAGATATGATACTTTTGACCTAAATGACTCAAATGCTACTCCCTCCGTTCCTAAATATAAGAATAGTTTGACTTTTTTGGAGAATTCTAAGAAAACTAAATAAGGTAATTAAAAATTGATTTTTCCAAATACTTTTACTACTAAACTAGTTTATTTGACTTATAAACATACATATGATCTAATCATATACAAAATATGTTATGATTAAATTGTTCATTTTGCTTTCTTAGGATTCTCCAAAAAAGTCAACTTGCTCTTATATTTAAGAACGGAGGGAGTATTTGTAGAAATGAAATTGTTTCCAAAAATGAAAGTATTTTTCATCTTTTGAATCCCACTTCTTAGTCATCAAAATGGTTTGTAATTCTCAACTGTGATTTTATTCATAGAATTTACAATTATGTGGAAAGTCTTGTTTCAGTTGGGGACAATTACATGGAAGAATCTTGATTTAATTTTGGTCATGGAAATATTATGGAGGAATGCAGACTCTAATGTTTTAAACATTATGAATCTATAATATTTGATCCAGTTTAGAGTTATTTAGAATAATGAATGCATATATTTTGACAGCATGTGTGGCCACTACCACAGATTACCCCTTTTACATGCGCTTATTTTGGGCCTCTACATACGCTTATAAAGCGCATGTAGAGGGGGGCGCTGGTAAAGGCTCTACATGCGCTTGTAAAAAGCGTATGTAGATGTGCCTCTACATGCGCTTTAAGCGCATGTATGGTATATATTACTACATGCGCTTAAAGCGCATGTATGGTGTATATACCTCTACATGCGCTTAAAGCGTATGTATGGTGTATACTTCTACATACGCTTTAAGTGCATGTACAGATATATTTTTTTTTAATATAATATTCATTTACACTTGCCACCTGTATTACTTTCAAAAGTCACCAGAAACATTTACTCAAAATAATGTACCTGAGAATTACGTGAAATCTTGCTAACAGAATTATATATGTATATTGTATCAAAATATAATAGTACTTGTTTCCAGTTATATATATAAACATTACCAAAATATATATGCACTGCCACTGCACCAAAAGAAGATCTACTGCCTCATAACCAAAATGAATATTATGCACGACCATTGCACTAAAAGAAGATCTACCTCATCACCAAAATATTTGCCACTTGCACCAAAGAATCAAAAAGATATGAACCTACATTAAAGAATAGTATAATATCAAAGATGAACTAATAATAAACAAGCCACAATTGATCAAAAGTCAAAACGAAATTCCACCAAGGATGTCCATAATATAAAACTACCAATTCCTAAGTAAGACTACATGCAGCAAAAGATCATATGTACCTCAACGCCACAAATGAAAATGATCTCCAGTAAAGCACCAAAAGGGATATATCATCAACCTACATGAAAAAATAGCATTAATATCATAAAATAAACAAGCATGTTATTCATAACAAAATTTCATTAAGACATATCCACATTTTTTATTCAAGTAATATATGAAGATACTTTAGTAAAACCTAATAAGTAGCAGGTGGCTGATTAAGAACAACAGGTTCAAAATTGGGGTATACAAATTTGCTCCATTCTTCAATAACTTCTCCAACTTGTGTCTTGGAGAGGCTGTCGAAACGACAGTCTTCATAATACTAGGTGGACAGAAACATGTCAGTAGCAATTAAATTTAAGTGAGTTAAAAGTAATCCACACATACAAGCAAATATGTGATCAAATTAAACAAGTGTACAAATTAATGGAAAATTTAAGAACTTACCCTTTCTGGGACCTCTATTTGATCATGAGTGACAATATCTTTCATAAATTTCATAACATAATACCCGCAATTGTTATCATTCGGTTGGAATGGGCACTACAACAAAAAAAACCACAAATGTGTTAAAAGACTGGTATATGATTACTGTCCATAATTCAAATCATTGTTTTAGCGTGTATAATTAACCTAAATTTTGAGCCAGTCATATGCTTTGGAGTATTTCATTTTTTTACTGGACCTACAAGAAGTGGTCACACTAAAGTCGAGACAAATAAGATTAGTAAGAGTGACATTTATAATTGAGTTAACATAATTTAGTAAGGTTAAATCATTACCCATTGATAAACCTTATATACGAAGGTCTATTTTCAGGTTTACCCGACCTAATAGGATCCAGATAGTACACCACAGGCTTTGATGCAACGGGATTGAATGCAAGGAGAACCCAATGATTCCTAAAATGTGATTAACAGTTTATATACATGTAAAATTTGTAAAAATAAAAAAAATTATTAATGACGAGTAAGAACTTACGATACATTCACTGGGACTAGAAAAAATGTTTTATCTGAAGCACGCACATCTTCCCAGACGTTCTTTCACGTCACCTTCATCCCAATAGTTGGTTGTTTCAGTCAGCATTGAGGTTGAACTTGGATTTATGAATGCGAAATTGACATTTTCCCCTGTCACAATTATTTCATCATGCAAATACCTATACAAAAAACATATCAACACAGATACAATTATTGTAATTTAAATACTAATAATGACAATGTAAGAAACCACAACAGCATAACAATAAATTCAACATTACATACTTGATCCATATGTTGATAGCTGACGCACTAATCCATGCCTGATTAACCACATCCATAATTACTTCATTACCAAGCTGCTCAGTGACACTCTTGTAATAAATTGTCCTTGTTAATTGAACTTCGATTTGTTGTAAATCAGGTAATTGGTTTGCCAAGTTCTTTAGTTTAACACGGAATGATTCAGAGGGATGTGGTTGGGTGACACGAGTAGGAGTTGGCTGATGCGGTTGGGTGACAAGAGGAGTAGGAGTTGGCTGATGCGGTTGGGTGACACGAGGAGTAGGATGTTAGAATCTTAAGTTTTGATGGTGACTAAGGTGTGATATGGTCTAGTACTTAAGAGAACATAATCAACACTTAGGAAGGATTAGATGACATGGTTAGAATCCTAAGTTAAGTCACAACCGGATGCGGAATCACTTCCGGATAGACTAGGACTCGCGCACGCGGATGAATGATTTATCCCCCAGCGGCAGCGAGTAACTCACTAGGGAGTTAACTTAGTCCATGAGCATTAGCTATACAAAACCTAAGACTAAGCTATGTTTCAACCGAAAGTGAAGTTGCTTCATGTTAAACTTAGACTGACGCAGACTAATAAGATAGATATCACCCCAAGCGTCAGTAAGTTCACCTCGTCAAGTAAAAATGCTTCCTGTTAGACTTAGACTGGCACAGGCTGATAAAATAGAATACCCCAAGCGTCAGTGAAAAAGCCACGTCAAGTGAAATAGCTTCCTGATAGATTTTGACTAGCGCAGACTGATAGAATAGATATAACCCTAAGCGTCAGTGAGTTTACCTCGTCAAGTGAAAGTGCTTCCGATAGCTTAGTGACTAGCGCTGACTGTTGGATTGAATAGACACTGAGCGAGAGTGAGTAATAGTGAACAAAATCTTTCATCCAGTAGTTTTACTTCCGGATGTAGGAGTGCTTCCGGATACATCATAGACTAAGAGGACTAACGTTCAAAGTATACAATACACTAAGTCAGAACATAGTCTAAGTAAGACTACTCCCCATAGCAAACAAGCTTCCCACAGCATGTATAGTTCTTACTATATTTGATTATATATATTGCTATGTTGGACTAACCAATATGTGCAGAACTTAGTCACACTTCCGGACGCAGATGAGCTTCCGGATGCAAAGACTCTTGGCATTGGGATTCAGAGATTAACACTTAATTGCCACTTCCGGATAAACGATGATCATCCGTCAGCAAGAGTACAAGGATAAACGCCACATACACAGAAGTCAGATTGCTTTCATCAGGGCAGAGGTGTCAGGACTACTTTTCAGAGATAAAGCAAGTCAACCCTGCTAAGCTTTAATGGAGCGTTTAAGAAGAAATACTTCCCAATGGTAACAAGAGGTTAACAGATATTCAAACAACATTGTTACCTACCAAGCATGAGGAGTATGAGAGATAAGGAGAACAAAATCTGAAGATTCATTCAAGATGTCAAAGCTCATACTACCCACAAGAGTCAGAGTCCATAAGAGAGCTTCTGATAGCAAGAGAGCATCCAATAGCAAAGCGCTCTTGTCATTCATGGACAAGTGCTTGGAAGGCAAAGTTCCTCTATGTGATAGCAAGCAGAATGTTAGAGTCCACGAGCTTCACTTCAGATAGCAAGAGAGCTTCCGATAGTAAGTCTCTTAGCATCCTGGACTTATGCTTGAGGAACGAAGTCCTCATCTGACAACAAGCAAGAGTCAGACCGTACAGTGTATAGATGTCAGAACGACTTTTGCCAGAACAGTGTTGTCAGAACAGTGTTGACAGAACAGCTGGTCAGAGCACCTTTTCAGATAAAGCAAAGTCAACTCTGCTGTGCATTAATGAGGACAACGTAAACAAGGCCCCAACGTCTATAATCAAACGGCCTTATTGCCTCTCTAACGGCTAGATATTCAGAGGATGGTATAAAAGAGATGTTCTTCATTTCTGAAAAAGTAGAGCTAGAGAAGAGAGAGCTTCATGGGTTTGATAAGCAAGAGAAACAGAATGAAGAAGCTCAAGCCTACTATCTGAAATATCCTTCTACTCTCTGATCTTAAGTTGTAATATTCTTAGAGAGAATTTGTTGAGAGCAATTATTGTACCTAAGTGAGTAACATAATCTGTTCATTGAGTGAACCCACTTAGTTGAGCTTAAGTGTTTAGCACAATCAGTTCATAGAGTGAACATCCTATCCAACCTGTTCTAAAGCTTGTTGCTTGAAGAACAGTATTGTATTCATTGTTAAATCATTGTCTGTAAAGACTGAACCCTTCTAGGTGGGAGGGGGAGCTGTAAAGGTTGCAAGTGAGCCCGCAAAACTTGCAGTTGTAAAGGTTGCAAGTGATCCCGTAAAACTTGCAGTTAGGTTTGCAGGTGAACCCGTTGTAAAACCTGTGGGTTGTTAGGTGAACCCGTGTTCGTAAAACCTAAAGTGTAAAGGCTTCTCTTGTGCCCGGTTTAAACAAGAATAGTGGATTGGAAATCTCAGGTGTAGCCTGGGGACTGGATGTAGGTCTGGGTGACCGAACCAGGATAAATTTGTGTGTGCATAAATTTATATTTAATCATTCTATTTTGCATCACATAACATACTGACTTGTGCATAGCATTATTTATTATCATCATCACCGAGCACAAGCAGTCTTTCGAAAAAGAGTTTTAAGTTTTTATTCCCTCACCCAATTCACCCCCCCTCTTGGGTGACAGCCACACATTTCATTTGGTATCAGAGCAGGTCACTTGTTTAAAGGATCCAACGATCTCAAGTGTAAAGACCTTGGCTGATTTGGGTTAAAAATGTTTTCCAAAGGCTTTGATCATACCATTCCACCCGTGCTAGAAAATATTGATTTTTGTTGGTGGAAAGCAAAGATGGAAAGTTTTATACAATCCACTAGTTTGAAAATGTGGGATATTTTTGAAAATGATTTTGATTTCAAACCAAGAGGAAACTGGACTGAAAAGGAGAAAAATTTGTTTTCCTTAAACATTAGAGCAATGCAAATTTTATACAAAAGTTTAACTGAAAATGATTTCCAGAAAATCAAACATTGCTCTAGTGCTAGAGATATTTGGAATACTCTTGATGTGATATATGCTTCTAACCCATCTCTTGAAAGCACAGCTATCCAAAGCTCAACTCGTGCCCCTTGTGGATCATCTACTGATGAGCTTCTGGAAGCTGATATTGAGGAAGCAGGCTTCAGTGAAGAGAGTATCCATCTCTGCCTAGAAGATTCAGAAAGTGAGGTATCTGGATCTGAAATTGAATTCTCTGATTTGCAAGATGCATACAATGAGTTATATACTGAATATTGTAAACTTGCAAAAGAACTTCTAGGCTTAAAAGAAAAAGATAGGAAATTTGTAAAACTAATTTCTTCTTCTACATCCAAAGTTTCTGAGGTTTCTTTTAAAGAACTAGTGGTTCCGATAGCTAGCCCACTATCGGTAGGGAAAACTTCAACATGCCTTGAAAAATGTTTTGACTGTAAACACGTGTTGAAGGAAAAAGAAAAGCTTTCAAAAGAAACTGAGATTTCAAAGGAACAAAAAGCTTTTCTAAAGAAAACTAATCATGATAATGATAGAAAACCCCATTTTGATTATCATTCCATTATCTGTCATTATTGTGGTAGATTAGGACATATTTCTCACACATGCAGTCTTAGAAGAAATTCAAATGTGAGAAATAAGTTTGTATGGATTCCTAAAGGACAAGTAAGGTCCAGTGCTAACCATGTAGGACCCAAGTACAAATGGGTACCAAAACATCCTCCTAGTGCCTTACTTGTGCAGGAAAGATCAAGAGTTCCTCTTACCCCAAAGAAGAGAACTCGTGGTGATGCAACTGCTGAAACCCCCTGGTACAATCATAAGAAGCAATGCGCAACCACCAGGAACAATGGTTCTGTCTCAAGGATGAGCTATCACAGAGTTCCATTCAACTATCCTGAGAAGAACAAGAGAGAGTGGATTCCTCGATCAACATTGAAAAGGCTCTTGAATCCTACCTCTCAGAAGAAAGTGCTTCGAACCAAGGATAAGTATAGAAGATCTCCTTGGGTAAGCAAGGGATCACTTAGCAACGAAGCATTTGATAGTAAAATCTCCTATGCTAATATTAGATGGACTTATTGAGATTTTACATTAAGCACCCTAAGATGTGAACATTATATTAATCATAGAAGAAAGCTTAAAGAAATTAATAATGTTCATAATCCACATGCTGTCCATAACTAACTTGATCAAAAACCTTGTATATCCTTGTGCATATAGTCATGATAGATTCACCATGCCATACACATAGCAAGTAATCTTTAAGTGCATGTGAATTATATATAACCTACAAACTGACCTTCAGATCCAGACTTGGATACAAAAGGAAGGAACTATCTGATATTTTGTAGGAAAGGCAATCCGGAGGTTCAGCAAGACAAGGGTGAAGAAGACTCTGGCTAAAAAGAAGATCTCCTCCCTCGGTGAGCCATCAGACAGTGAAGAAGAGTCAATTGCTGTTCCTAAGAATGCTCTGAATGAACAAGAAGGGAAAAGGGAAAGCTAGGTCAAGCCAACCTCAAGACCCCAGCAACCCTGTCTGATAAACTCAGACTTCCCAGTTTGAAGGTTGAGATCAAAATGTTTATCTCCCTCACGGATCCATTACAATAGGAGATGCATCAACATTTGAAGGATCTGTTGAATTTAGTGAGACTGTTGATCTGAAAAGCCATAGTAGAACCCCTGGAGCTTCAACAGATTCTTGTCCAGATCAATCAATCAGAGTTAGATGAGTTATGGGCTAAAATGAACAAGGAGCATGAGCAAAATCAGAGAGAGATAGGCTAAGATAGCCATCCCTCGGACTTGACCAGGATGTCACTGCTGCCCTCAGAAGGGAAATTGAAATGAAGCGGATTGCCCAAGCAGGAAGGCTCGCCCTTGGGGAAGCCATCTGATTCATGTGCCCCCAACAGTCTGCTAGCACAGAGGCAAGCTTGAGATAGCGCTGAGTGATCAACCTGCGGAGATACCCTCTGCTGAACCTGTGTCTCCCTCTGCGCCAGCACCCAATCTGAGTGAAGAGCTGTGTATGAAGTATGGGTTCAAGAGGCCAGAGACGCCAGTGGTAGCGATCACCAAGCTAATTCATCCCTCTGTACCAACTCCAATCCATCCTATTAGCGTCAGCAAGACTCAGGACTGTACCTCATCTGAACAATTTGTCAAGTCTTGTTGAGCATTCGTCACACATAGATTTTGGTGCTGCTCTGAAAATAGAAGAATCCTTGTATTGCCAACCAAAATCAAGCAAGCTACTGCTTGATGCGAATGGAGTTATGGTGATATCATTCTTACCCTCCTCTTTACTTGAATAATCATTTGGGTAATGAATGCATGATGGGCTTAACAGCTTTTATTTCTCTGAAACTGATAAGAATTCTTTTATCTGTGATGACCTTATGATCCTATCATATCAAATTCATTTTCTGATATAATGCATACTGATTTTACAGATTCAAAAAGGTCTGACACTTTGAAACTGAACTTTCTTCAAAACCTTCTGAACTTGTGCACACTGAATCATTGTGTTCCAAGATTTCTGACATTGTTAAGAAGACTCAGAACTAGTTTCAGAATTTTGACACTAAAACTAAAAACCTTCTTCAGAGGCTTCATATGGTGTCTAAATCGTTTTACTTAGCGAATCTTTTTAAGGGCGCCTCTCATGAAAGAAAAATAGTTTATGCATTCACCTTGATTTTTGAAAGATCCTTTTTGAAATGCAAACTTTCAAAACAGATTCCGATCCTCTTTAAACTTACATGACAACCATACCTCATGATAGCATTCAAAAGTTATTTCTGATTTTCCATTTCATTTGGTATCTCTTGCATCAAGTTTTTCAATGCATAAGCAGCTATGACTTCAAGAACAATACACCCCTCTTAATTACATCTTTAAGTTCTCAATCTACTAATGATCTCGGTTCAAGTTTGTGGTTTAAGAATGTTGACACAGATTATTGAAGCTTGAACAATGAGAATGACCAAGAGAGAATGGCAACGAAAATGCTCCTTATCAAGATATGTGGAATGGCTACACTAAACCTGAGAAACTCTCGCCAATACACATGAGCATTTCTATCCCCTACACATTCTGTTGTGAAATTTAATGAATAGTCTCTCTCTTGTCTGACATGCATTAGAAATCTTAGGAAATGCCTTGAATTAAACTCTGCTAGATCTGTAAAACATGGCATAATATCACAAGCATGCTATAATCTGTATTAATTTCAAGCTTGTTGATATCCTAAGAACAATGAGACCACACTGAGCATATCTAGAAGAACTTGAGCTAATATTTGGAAATTATTCTCGTGATCATATGCTGAAATTTGGTTGTTTTTGTAAACCGGATTTAGTCTTAAAATCAAACTATTCTGTGAGCATGAAGATTTCCAGTATTTCATTTTTGTAAGGATAAAGATTCTTCAAACTTTCATTGTGTTAATAATTCACATGTCTTCATGATCTAACATGAACATCCTTGAGGCATATTTATTGAACTATACTTGCTTATGAAACTCTGAAAATATGCCACCTGTTTGATACTCGCTGTACTATCACATTGATATTTATCTGAGAGTATAAATAGAGTTCATGTCTTGATAGTGAAACTATGTGAACGTGTAGACAATTTCAAAATTAGTTCTCACATAATCATTGCTCATATTTTCTTAAAACCAATTAGCAAGCATGATTTCTTAAAATTATTAACTTGTGCTGATTAACACAGATTGACTTGAATGTCCTGAGTATGGTCTCCAATGTTAAATCTTAAGTTCCTTCACTGACCATCAGGAAGCACTTGCTTCCTCAAGCACATGCAGGACCAATCATCAAGTCTGAGCAAGGTTGCTTTCGCAACAATCAGCGCCTTCGATAGCAGACCAACTATTGAACCATGGGAAGAGTAGAGTGACTGCCCAGTCATGTCTGCTTGTGGTTGTAGCTCAGCTTGCCGAAGCGAATCATCAAAGCACTTGCGCTAGGGGTTTCCACTTGAGATAACACACCTCTTGAAGATGTCAGGAAGCATGCTCATCTGCGTATGATTCAGATTCATGAGTCTAATAGAGTATGAGGATTCCCCATCTGTGGTAACATCTACACCTTACCATCTCTTATATATGATGCATACATGGCATTGGTAAGGGTGTCAATTTAGGATGTTTTTCTCGATCTGCATTGACTTCAAAATCATTCACTATCTTAGAAAATCATCCCAGCTCACACATCTGTATCATTTATATTGCACGCTGGAAAGTAATTGATAACATACCTCTCTTATATGCTTCTTTTCTTGATCTTGTGATGATTAATCTTAATATAGAAGAGAAGTAGATGGACATTACTTGATAATGATCCCTTGAAAATAGAGAGTTACATGCTGTCATCGATAATAAACCCTTGAGATGCTGTGATGCAATTTGTTTGAAAATTACTTTTGGCATTTTAAACTCACAAAATTCATTTGATTTGGTTTCATTTCATATGGTATCACAAATTTCACTTGGCATTCAATCATTTCATATCACAAGCTCAAACTCACATATTTCATTTGATTTCATTTGGTATCACGAATTTAAAATCACAAATTTTCATTTGATATCATGATAATCATTTCGAGAGGGTCAAAATTACTTTTGATGTCTTTTATATTTGAAAAGAATTTTCACCTTCAAAAAGAGAACTGTTTTTGTATGTTTTGATCTAGACTTAATCTTTGCAAAACATGTTCTGTTATCTTGCATAATGGTTAGGGAGAGTAAACTCACTTAGAATACTGAATCAATACTTTCTTCCTTTTGTCTCACACTGTTTAGCTATCCTACATAATGGTTAGGGAGAATACAATCATTTAGGATCATGAATCATTATTGTTGTCCCTTGGTTAATTCTCGTACGTTGTATTGAATAGTCTAGAACAGATCTTTATTAACGATACATAGGGAGATATATTAGGTAGAAAGCCCATTCCGAGGAGAACGATAGAAGTATCCCCATCCCTAAGGCTAGCTTGCACTTGTTGAATTTTGATGAAGCCAAAAGGGGGAGAGAGATGAGATATAAGATGTCTAGCTAGAGATGAGACATGAGATGTCTAGAGCTGAGAGATAAGATAAGATGTCTATATCTGGAGAGAGAACTGGGGAAAGAAATATAGCTCTGGGAGTGATCTAAGTTTAATTATGTTCTCTAGTCATCTATTTGTTTGTCGTCATCAAAAAGGGGGAGAATGTTAGAATCTTAAGTTTTGATGGTGACTAAGGTGTGATATGGTCTAGTACTTAAGAGAACATAATCAACACTTAGGAAGGATTAGATGACATGGTTAGAATCCTAAGTTAAGTCACAACCGGATGCGGAATCACTTCCGGATAGACTAGGACTCGCGCACGCGGATGAATGTGTTAGAATCTTAAGTTTTGATGAAGACTAAAATATAAAGGATTAGACCAAGTGCCTAGGAAGCAATAGGATAACTCAGGATCCCAAGTAAGAGTGCTTCCGGATGAAGATTTACTTCCGGTTAGATTAGAACTTGCGCATGCGGATGAATGTTTTCATCCCCCAGCGTCAGCAAGTAAATCACTAGGGATTTAACTTAGTCCATGAACATTAGGTACACAAACCCTAAGACTAAGCTATGTTTCAATCGGAAGCGAAGTTGCTTCCTGTTAGACTTAGACTGGCGCAGAGCAATAGAATAGATATTACCCCAAGCGTCAGTGAGTCTACTTCGCCAAGTGAAAGCACTTCCTGTTAGACTTAGACTGGCGCAGAGCAATAGAATAGATATTACCCCAAGCGTCAGTGAGTCTACTTCGCCAAGTGAAAGCACTTCCTGTTAGACTTAGACTGGCGCAGAGCGACAGAATAGATATTACCCCAAGCGTCAGTGAGTCTACTTCACCAAGTGAAAGCACTTCCTATTAGATTTAGACTGGCGCAGGTTGATAAACTAGATATAACCCCGAGCGTCAGTGGAAATGCAACATCAAGTGAAGTTGCTTCCTGTTAGATCTTGACTGGCGCAGACTGATAGAATAGATTTCACCCTAAGCGTCAGTGAGTTCACTACGTCAAGTAAAAGTGCTTCCGATAGCTTAGTGACTAGCGCTGAGTGTTGGGATGAAATACACTAAGTGAGAGTGAGTTATAGTGAACAAAGATCCTTCATCTAGTAGTTTTACTTCCGGATGTAAAAATGCTTCCGGATACATCATAGACCAAATCAGAACACAGTCTAAGTAAACTACTCCCCATAGCAAACAAGCTTCCCACAGCATGTATAATTCTTATATATATATTGCTATGTTGGACTAACCAGTATGTGCAGAACATGGTCACGCTTCCGGATGCAAATGAGCTTCCGGATGGAAAGACTCTTGACATTGAGGCTCAGAGCTTAACACTTGCAGAGCAAGATTTCCACTTGCGGATGAATGATGATCATCCGTCAGCAAGAGTGCAAGAGTAAACATCACATACTCAGAAGTCAGAATGCTTTTGTCAGAGCAGAGGTGTCAGGACTACTTTTCAGAGATAAAGCAAGTCAACCCTGCTAAACATTAATGAAGATGTACTTCTCAACGGTAACATAGGATTAACGACTTTATTCAAACGTTCATATTCAAACTGCCACAGAAGCCTATGAAGCCGAGTATAAAAGAGACATTCATTCAGAAGAGAAGATATGGAAGAAAAAGAGAGAACAGAAAAAAGTATCTGATATATCATACTCTTCATTCTACACATCTTCTACTACTCTCAGATCCAGATTTGTGATATTTTTCAGAGAGTAATTTTATTGTACTTAAGTGAGTAACATCATCCACTCTTAGAGAGAGTTAGCTTTGAGCTTAAGTGTTTAGCACAATCAGTTCATAAAGTGAACATAGTGTAAACTTACAATTTGTAAGGGGGAGCATTTAGAGGTTGTCTAAATCTCCATAGGTTGCAAGTTAGCCCGTAAAACTTGCATTTGTAAGGTTTGCAGGTGAACCCGGTGTAAAACCTGTGGGTTGTTAGGTGAACCCGTGCTCGTAAAACCTAAAGTGTAAAGGCTTCTCTTGTGCCCGGTTTAAACAAGAATAGTGGATTGAAAATCTCAGGTGGAGCCTGGGGACTGGATGTAGGTCTGGGTGACCGAACCAGGATAAATTTATGTGTGCATAAATTTACACTCAAACATTCTATTTTGCATCACATAACACACTGACTTGTGCATACCACTACTTTTATATATTATCACCAAGCACAAGCAGTCTTTCAAAAAGAAGATTTAAAAAGAATTTATTCCCTCACCCAATTCACCCCCCCCCTCTTGGGTGACAGCCACGCTTATCAGAATGATTTATCCCCCAGCGGCAGCGAGTAACTCACTAGGGAGTTAACTTAGTCCATGAGCATTAGCTATACAAAACCTAAGACTAAGCTATGTTTCAACCGAAAGTGAAGTTGCTTCATGTTAAACTTAGACTGACGCAGACTGATAAGATAGATATCACCCCAAGCGTCAGTAAGTTCACCTCGTCAAGTAAAAATGCTTCCTGTTAGACTTAGACTGGCACAGGCTGATAGAAGCCACGTGAAAAAGCCAAGCGTCAGTAAGTTCTGCACATATTGGTAATAGAATACCCCAAGCGTCAGTGAAAAAGCCACGTCAAGTGAAATAGCTTCCTGATAGATTTTGACTGGCGCAGACTGATAGAATAGATATAACCCTAAGCGTCAGTGAGTTTACCTCGTCAAGTGAAAGTGCTTCCGATAGCTTAGTGACTAGCGCTGACTGTTGGATTGAATAGACACTGAGCGAGAGTGAGTAATAGTGAACAAAATCTTTCATCCAGTAGTTTTACTTCCGGATGTAGGAGTGCTTCCGGATACATCATAGACTAAGAGGACT
Source organism: Mimosa pudica (assembly GCA_029929735.1). NCBI lineage: Eukaryota > Viridiplantae > Streptophyta > Magnoliopsida > Fabales > Fabaceae > Mimosa > Mimosa pudica. Next base: position 15,613,752 of record JAKELP010000018.1, on the reverse strand, counting down.
AACGTTCAAAGTATACAATACACTAAGTCAGAACATAGTCTAAGTAAGACTACTCCCCATAGCAAACAAGCTTCCCACAGCATGTATAGTTCTTACTATATTTGATTATATATATTGCTATGTTGGACTAACCAATATGTGCAGAACTTAGTCACACTTCCGGACGCAGATGAGCTTCCGGATGCAAAGACTCTTGGCATTGGGATTCAGAGATTAACACTTAATTGCCACTTCCGGATAAACGATGATCATCCGTCAGCAAGAGTACAAGGATAAACGCCACATACACAGAAGTCAGATTGCTTTCATCAGGGCAGAGGTGTCAGGACTACTTTTCAGAGATAAAGCAAGTCAACCCTGCTAAGCTTTAATGGAGCGTTTAAGAAGAAATACTTCCCAACGGTAACAAGAGGTTAACAGATATTCAAACAACATTGTTACCTACCAAGCATGAGGAGTATGAGAGATAAGGAGAACAAAATCTGAAGATTCATTCAAGATGTCAAAGCTCATACTACCCACAAGAGTCAGAGTCCATAAGAGAGCTTCTGATAGCAAGAGAGCATCCAATAGCAAAGCGCTCTTGTCATTCATGGACAAGTGCTTGGAAGACAAAGTTCCTCTATGTGATAGCAAGCAGAATGTTAGAGTCCACGAGCTTCACTTCAGATAGCAAGAGAGCTTCCGATAGTAAGTCTCTTAGCATCCTGGACTTATGCTTGAGGAACGAAGTCCTCATCTGACAACAAGCAAGAGTCAGACCGTACAGTGTATAGATGTCAGAACGACTTTTGCCAGAACAGTGTTGTCAGAACAGTGTTGACAGAACAGCTGGTCAGAGCACCTTTTCAGATAAAGCAAAGTCAACTCTGCTGTGCATTAATGAGGACAACGTAAACAAGGCCCCAACGTCTATAATCAAACGGCCTTATTGCCTCTCTAACGGCTAGATATTCAGAGGATGGTATAAAAGAGATGTTCTTCATTTCTGAAAAACTAGAGCTAGAGAAGAGAGAGCTTCATGGGTTTGATAAGCAAGAGAAACAGAATGAAGAAGCTCAAGCCTACTATCTGAAATATCCTTCTACTCTCTGATCTTAAGTTGTAATATTCTTAGAGAGAATTTGTTGAGAGCAATTATTGTACCTAAGTGAGTAACATAATCTGTTCATTGAGTGAACCCACTTAGTTGAGCTTAAGTGTTTAGCACAATCAGTTCATAGAGTAAACATCCTATCCAACCTGTTCTAAAGCTTGTTGCTTGAAGAACAGTATTGTATTCATTGTTAAATCATTGTCTGTAAAGACTGAACCCTTCTAGGTGGGAGGGGGAGCTGTAAAGGTTGCAAGTGAGCCCGCAAAACTTGCAGTTGTAAAGGTTGCAAGTGATCCCGTAAAACTTGCAGTTAGGTTTGCAGGTGAACCCGTTGTAAAACCTGTGGGTTGTTAGGTGAACCCGTGTTCGTAAAACCTAAAGTGTAAAGGCTTCTCTTGTGCCCGGTTTAAACAAGAATAGTGGATTGGAAATCTCAGGTGTAGCCTGGGGACTGGATGTAGGTCTGGGTGACCGAACCAGGATAAATTTGTGTGTGCATAAATTTATATTTAATCATTCTATTTTGCATCACATAACATACTGACTTGTGCATAGCATTATTTATTATCATCATCACCGAGCACAAGCAGTCTTTCGAAAAAGAGTTTTAAGTTTTTATTCCCTCACCCAATTCACCCCCCCCTCTTGGGTGACAGCCACACATTTCATAGGAGTTGGCTGTTCAAGAAATATGTCAATAAGTCTTTTTACAAAATGAGTGTTAGCTAATGTAAATCCATTAGTAAATAATTACCTTCAAACTCTTTTTCCGAGGTTTAGTCGGAATAACAGAACGTGGTGGACATCATGGTGGACTCTTTTTCCCAATTCCTTCTTTTGTTCTTTTTTGGGCTGTAAAACATAGTAAGTAAGCAATAAGACATATACTAATTAAATCCCTTTATCTATTATATATTAATTATAACTAACTAAGTAATCACCTCTGATTGAGGAACCATCCACTTTGGGCCATGCCACAAAAGAGCTTATTACGTCAACGACCACGTTCATTCCATCAATGGGATACGGCAACGGTGAATTATCCCTAAGAGAGATGTGGATGGACACCCTCACCATGCCTGCAGGGGGAGGCGAATTGTGCAATATTTTGCTCCCATCATTGAAGACATAAGCCAGAGCAACCGGGATATTCAAGGACAGATCAGAAATATATTTATATATAGTTCAAATATATATAGATATATATATTTATGGAACTTAAACTAAATTTGTGTTCTACACACACACACACACATATATATATATATATAGTTCAAATAAAAATAATAATAAAGTCTCACAATTGTGACAATATTATTTCAGTCTAAATATTATTTTAAATAACAGCGCCAAGATTACTCAGGGAAATAAAATAATGAGTTATATTATGTTTTAAAACGTACGTATGTATATGAATCAAATAATGAGTTATATCAAGTTTTTCATCATAAAATAAATTGAATGAATCAACTTTTATTTTAATATTAGACCTATTTCTCACATGGAAAACCTATACATGCGCTTAAAGCACATGTAAAGGGTGTTTCAACATTATCATAACACCCAAAAGTGGTAATGGATCTTTTAAACACTAAGTACACAAGCAGGAACACCTTATGAGGTCTGAGGAGGATCTCTTATGCATGACTTCATGTTTTGCACTTCAGTAGTGCATTTACATAACACCCAAAAGTGGTAATGGAGCTTTTAAACACTAAGTACACAAGCAGGAACACCTTATGAGGTCTTAGGAGGATCTCTTATGCATGACTCCCTGTTTTGCACTTCAGTAGTGCCTTTACAGGCGCTTAAAGCGCATGTAAAGGGTGTTTCAACATTATCATAACACCCAAAAGTGGTAATGGAGCTTTTAAACACTAAGTACACAAGCAGGAACACCTTATAAGGTCTGAGGAGGATCTCTTATGCATCACTTCATGTTTTGCACTTCAGTAGTGCCTTTACATGCGCTTAAAACGAATGTAAAGGGTGTTTCAACATTATCATAACACCCAAAAGTGGTAATGGAGCTTTTAAACACTAAGTACACAAGCAAGAACACCTTATGAGGTCTTAGGAGGATCTCTTATGCATGACTTCATGTTTTGCACTTCAGTTGTGCCTTTACATGGGCTTAAAGCGCATGTAAAGGGTGTTTCAACATTATCATAACACCCAAAAGTGGTAATGGAGCTTTTAAACACTAAGTACACAAGCAGGAACACCTTATGAGGTCTGAGGAGGATCTCTTATGCATGACTTCATGTTTCGCACTTCAGTATTGCCTTTACATGCGCTTAAAGCGCATCTAAAGGTTGTTTCAACATTATCATAACACCCAAAAGTGGTAATGGAGCTTTTAAACACTAAGTACACAAGCAGGAACACCTTATGAGGTCTTAGGAGGATCTCTTATGCATGACTTCATGTTTTGCACTTCAGTAGTGCCTTTACATAGGCTTAAAGCGCATGTAAAGGGCGTTTCAACATTATCATAACACCCAAAAGTGGTAATGGAGCTTTTAAACACTAAGTACACAAGCAGGAACACCTTTTGAGGTCTGAGGAGGATCTCTTATGCATGACTTCATGTTTCGCACTTCAGTATTGCCTTTACATGCGCTTAAAGCGCATCTAAAGGTTGTTTCAACATTATCATAACACCCAAAAGTGGTAATGGAGCTTTTAAATACTAAGTACACAAGCAAGAACACCTTATGAGGTCTTAGGAGGATCTCTTATGCATGACTTCATGTTTTGCACTTCAATAGTGCCTTTACATGGGCTTAAAGCGCATGTAAAGGGCGTTTCAACATTATCATAACACCCAAAAGTGGTAATGGAGCTTTTAAACACTAAATACACAACCAGGAACACCTTATGAGGTCTGAGGAGGATCTCTTATGCATGACTTCATGTTTTGCACTTCAGTAGTGCCTTGTTTCAACATTATCATAACACCCAAAAGTGGTAATGGAGCTTTTAAACACTAAGTACACAAGCAGGAACACCTTATGAGGTATTAGGAGGATCTCTTATGCATGACTTCATGTTTTGCACTTCAGTGTGCCTTTACATGCGCTTAAAGCACATGTAAAGGCTATTTCGTATATAGAAAGCCTCTACATGCGCTTATAGCGCTTGTATATTGACTTTAAACATTGAAATAACACAACAATGTGTTTTTTTGAAACTTGATGTATGTGTCTAGCATGAACTAGCATGGACATGATTTATTTCATTATGTGGGGAGTAAGTGACGTTATCCTATTTACATGCGCTTAGAGCGCATGTATTTATCCGGCTATGTACATGCGCTTAAAGCGCATGTACACGTTGCTATGCACATGTGCTTAAAGCGCATATAGAGAAGGACATATGTACATGTGCTTAAAGCGCATGTAGACAATATTTGTACATGCGTTTTTTGCACTGCATATATGAGCGTATGTAAAGCTGCGCTGGTATAGGCTTAATTTGTAGTAGTGGGCTATTATTTGGGACCTGTTCTTGATATGCCAATGATGTAGGTGGAAACTATATGCCCGGTTTACTATACTTCATGAAACTGAAAGGCCACAAAAGTGATTCCATGTTATTTCCCCTGCCTTTGCTTTAAATTAAATCCTCTTTCTTGCATCCTTTGTTTACTCTCATCTTTCCATATTCAACTTTTGCCTCACTTCCATAAGTTGTGGGTTATTCAGTAATGGTTTTGGGTTTCATGCTTGATGCTGTCATTTGTAATGTCCATAATTGATTTGAGTTATCTGGTTTCATCTATTTGATTAACCTCCCTTTTTTCCCATTCTCTTATGCTTCCTTCTATTTTGGACAAATGATGGATTTTATTTTTTGCATTACTTTTTGATATTTTAGACTAGTACATTTTTAGAAGTAGAACCATCAATGGGCATGGTTAAATTAATCTCTCATGATTCATCACAGATTTCTTTGAAGTTTTGATCGGTCTCAATCGTACATGTCTGCATGCCCACACCTACAAAACTTGTGCATGAGATTGGAAATTTTTAAAATTTAGTTATTTTGTTTTGGAAGTGTGTGTGTGTGTGTCCCTGTTAGTGTGTTAATTGACAGGTTATAGGGCTTTTTCCTGATTAGTATATATATGACAGGGCCATAGACTGATGCATGTTTTGCCTCCATGACTAATGAATATACATTTATCCATGTTGTCAAAAAAAAAAGGATACTACTATATATTTAGCCTATGTTCTCTTCTCTCCCTCTCCCCTCCGTTCCGACTCCTTCTTCTCTTTATCATCATCTCTTCTCTTTACCATTGATTTATTAAAACTGCTTTTAGTCTTTCACGGAAGATGTTTTCTTTAAAGACACGTACACACTCTCTCACGCACACAAATATGGTGCTATATGGTGGTCTTTGTTTCATATCATTTGTTGTGAGAAATGAATTAAATTGATTTGTTTGTAGCAGTTATGCACCTTACTTAGAGTCGGTGTGCCCTATGCTTCCTATTATTAAAAAAGTTGGTGTGCCCTTTTTGCAGCATTGGTGATTATCATTATTTGTTGTGTTTTCTGTTCAGTCTTGGGCCCGTGGCCATACAAATTCTCTGTGTAGGATCTCAATTCCATTTTCATTTCGAATTTGAATGGTTATAATACTGGTATAATTTAATTTTTATATTTTGAATGAATTTTTATTTTAATTTATTTAAAATATGAAATAAATATATTAATTGCATAATTAACATGTATCATAAAAATGAATTAATCACTTTAAAATTAACAAATTACAAATTTTGAATGTGAGATGTTAAGATATAAATTTGAAGGGTCTAGATCTAATTAAAGTGATGAGAAAGTGATTTCACATTACTGTGATGCTTGACAAGCATGGAATGTGGATTTGTTATCCCATAGTCTTATTTGTCAATCATGCTCAAAGAATCGTGTATGAAGATGAGATGCAAAGGGTCTAGGGTTTGCTCTCTTTATCACATATGTATCATGTTTTGAGGCTTAGATAAAAGATATAGTCATAACAAATTTAAGAAGTAACATTTATAGACTTTCCATCTACTTTGAATTCTCCTCAAGCAGTAGTCTTTGAAATCTTTAGTGTCAGGCACATGCCAAAATTACTGCAATGAAATTACAAACATTAGTTGTAACATCCTGAAAAATTTAATTCAGGATTAGAGAATGTTTTGGGAAATTTTTGGAATTTTTAGGAATTTTTGGGATATTTTGGGAATTTTGAGTAATTAATGTACATATAATCAATTAAGAAATGAAGAGTTTGAATTATGAGGGAGTGGTAAAGCTAAAAATATTTTGAAGTTTAAAAAGATTGGAGGCTGGTTTAAATGGTTTTAGAATCAAAAGAGTACACTATGACAAGTTTGGGCTGCAAATTATCAATAACCCACCCTATAAACACTAAACCAAACACTCCCTCCCCTTCATTTTCCATTTTCTTCTTCTTCCTCACTTCCCTCACCGACTTCCCTCTCTCTCTGGCACTCCTTCCGTTCTCCTTCCCTCTCACCAGACCCTCCCACCTTCGACTTCTCTCCCTCTCTGGCCGATCGACGGCGGCGGCGGCCAAAGCTGGCTGGACCGTCGTGGCTCCCTCCAACCCCCTCTATTTTTCTTCTTCCACTTCGTTCGGCTTTCTCTTTTCTTCCTCCGGCCACAAGCGACGGCGGCGATCGGCGATGGTGGAGGCTCACGGCGGTTTAGCCGTGGTTGGGGGTAAGAACCCTCTCATTATTCTTTCTTTCTTTTGCCATTCATGCTCGCAACTCCACCGTCTCTGTCTCTTCTTCGTTCTCCGGCGAAATAGCGGCGGACGATGTTGGTTGAGGTAAAGCTCCGACCTTTCTAGCATATCTCGAGCTATGCTTTCATTTCAATGTTTGTTTCCTCATGTTTCCCTCCTCTTTTGGTTCTTTTCATTCGGCCAGTCAATAATGGTCGATTTCCGGCCATTTTCCGGCAACGTCGAGCTCCGGCAAGTTTTTCCCGGCGGCGGAGGCCGCCATTGTTGTGTGCAAACTCGGCTCGAACTTAGGTGAGCTTCCTTTCCTTTAATTTCTTTCGTTTTCTGCAAGTTGAGAGGGGAGGCCGAAAAAGGGTTTCTGTTTTGGGCTAGATAATCCACCAAAAACCATGTTTAACCTTTGATTTTGAAGTTTTAGAAAAGATTTGAATGTTGATTTGAGTTTTTGTTATTTTGCAAACTTTAGTTTCCTTCACCCTTGCTATGCTTTCTGATTGTTGTCTTCGGATGCTTATACTAGTTTTACATTTGGGATGCTAAGTTTGGAAGTGAGTAGTGATATTGCTTGTCAAGTCATGAAGGTATAACTAGCATGCAAGTTATTTTTTTTTGAGTATATGAAGTTGGTCAAATTTCTCATGTCTCCCCTGTTTCTGATTTCGAAATTGTTGGAATGACAAGGATTTGGCTTGTTATTTGTTCTATGGTTTTGTTGAAAAGCAAGCTCAATGGTTAGAGCAACATATATTATTTTGGTAGGAAAGTTGGTTCATGCTTATGTAAATATTTAAGTTTAGAATTTATATGATGTGATTTTGTTTGGTATTTAAAGGAGACATGAAAAGATTTATGGTTCAATTGTTTGGTATGAAAGGTGAATTATTATCTTGGAAGCTATTTCACATATAATGTCATATCTTATTATTACTTGTAAATATTTTGTTTAGTTTGAGAACCTTTGTTTACTTCTTTGGTTGAACTGATTATGATGGAGGTTCTTTAATTATTTTGTTATGAGCATGGCTGGCTGTGTGAATAAAATAGTTAATGATGATGATGCATGTGTGTATTAAGTATCTGCACTAACTTTTCTGTCACGAATGAATTGATGACTATGGCTTATGATTGATTTTATTTACAAATGAAACTTGGTTCTTATCTTTCCTTGCTGCACTGTTTAGCTAGTTGAAATTCTTTGCTCTCATAGGCAAAGGGCGGATGATTCTTGGAGGGATAATATTATAATTGGTACTTAAAATGATAGACATGGTTGGCTTAATGATTAGATAGCCCATGCTTATGAAAGAGGAGATATATGTGAACTCATGTATTTATGTATGGTTGTACTCTTCCCTGCTATATGAAGACAGTTGTTTTGAAAAGACGGAAGTTCTTGTTAAAATGAACATGGTGCTGTTATATTTCATTGATGCTGTGAAATGATGATTTTGGAAACTTGTATTGTTATGTATGAAATGATCAATTATTTTAATTCTATTCTGAACATGCTTGAGTTGTTTTATGGTTGTAATATATGGTTTGAAGGTTCAATCAAAAGTGTATGTCTGTGCAAGTTTGCACATTGAAATTGTGCTTAGAAAGTGTAGAATTTGTGTAATTCTTATCCTGTTTGGGCTGCTATTTTAGTGCTGAATATAAAGCGTTGGGTATCAGTTGATGATCTCTGGCTAGGGCTTGTTTATGCACATTATTGTTTTGATTGGAAATTGGAAATGCTTGTGTTTAGTGATTTGAAGAGTTTTATTCCATTTCTTTTCTAAGTCAACTTTCCAAGGACATCTATAATTGAAGAAATTGTTGAGATTGAAATAGAATAGTCATTTTCAGGTGAGGGTGCAGTTTTAAATTTGGATACTAAGTTTTACAGAGGGTTTTGAAATAGAGTTGGTTGATTTGAATTGAATATGTAGTGGTATTGTTATGCTATTTGTTAGTATGTTCCAAACTAGCATGACACATGCTTATTCTAAATAAACACATTGGTTGCCGTGGAAAAGGATGGAAATAGTTGATTGTGAAAGATGTTTGATTGTTATGAATGTAGTGATAGTGAATGAGAATTTAGATAGTTTAACTTTATAAAATGATATAACTAAGAATTTGGGATTTGGGTAGTAATATATAAGAACGAGAGAGACGTTAAAGTATTATAAAGTGGAAATGATATTAATTTATCATTTGTATCCTATTATCATAGGAGGAACTAAAGTATTTGGAGAAAATCTACAAGAAATGGTAAGGAAGAACGTCAGAGTGCTAAAGGGCGACAGGTAATCACACTTACCTTACTATAACATTGAGGGTGATGTTAGCTAGGATTTTGTAAAATCCTTTCTCACCCTCTATATATATATTATCTTTGAAAAGCTATTTTTATATGAAATAGGCTATCGGGTGCCTTTTAAACGCGAATAATTTCGTATAAAGGAATTTGACTCATTATCTATATATTATACTGATTGGTGGTGGTTACTGTCCTTGAATGGTGTGAATGAATATAGTAATAATGCTCAGATACTGGTGAGAGATGTGTATAGTATATTGTCAGGGATAGTGATATTTAGTTTGATGGAAGGAGTGGAATTGTTGTGATGGAGATATTGGATGAAATTGAGAAGTTGATGGAAATTGTGATTTAGATATTGAATATTGTGGAAGTGATATTGATAGGATATTGATAGGTTATAGTGAGCATTGCATGACACTGATAGTACCGTCGGCCGATGTAACCTATCGATCTGCGCAATCGATAGGTTAATAGTACAGGTTCCTCGGATTTTAAAGGAACCAGGGACGTTTTCACTTTTAAAAGTGCTCTCCAGGGACGTTTTCACTTTTAAAAAGTGCTCCCCAGGGACGTTTTCACTTTTAAAGTGCTCCCCAGGGACGTTTTCACTTTTAAAGTGCTCCCCAGAGACGTTTTCACTATTTAAAAGTGCTCCCTTTTTATGCTTACAGATTTGAGACTGGGCACAGTGTCAATCACGTTTATTTTTGTTGTTGAGTTTGAGATAGTGGTGAGTTAGGTTGTGGGGAATCATTTGATGTGTTGATTAAAGTATTGATAAGTGATGTGGAATTGATGGTGGGATTTGGAAGATGAATGAAAGAAGAATTGATATGGATATATATATATATATACTACTGGTTTAAAATGAGGTACCCTTTAGACGCCCTCGCTACCGCACATCTCACTGTTATAGTGAGTTAAGCGGTGATTACTGGGACAAATTGTCTCATCCCACGATTACTGACATTTTTGCAGGTATTCATGCACAGGCGCAAGCAACAGGAAAGGGAATTAGGTAGTAGAGATTTCATAATTTATTTAGAGTTGTATATTGCCAATTTGTATAGGCCTGCATACGTTTCCGCATATATTTATTTGATATTATTGAACATTAGGTTGTTTATTTTTCTAACCATGTTAGGTGATTCTTTTCTAACATGGTTAGCTATTAATTATCCATGATAGTATTCAGGTTGTATTAGTTTATTCTTTTCTATCATGGATAATGATCATTATTAGGAAATCCTTTTTTCTAACTATGATAGATTTATTAATGTTATGGAAATCATTTTTCTATCATAGTTAGTCAGGGTATTATTGAATTAATTAGGGAATTAGTAACACAATGTTACAACTTGGTATCAGTATTTGGTATACGATAACCTAGGACTGTGCTGCATTGCATGTAGATTGGCAATATACATTCTTAGTATTCCCTTCCTTATGTGCATGAATATCTGACCTTTTGAGAGGAATATCACTCTTCCCGTGGTGGGGAGAGAGTGATAAGAGAAATGGAATAGGAAGTTTGGAGAGATTGAGAAGAACATAGAAAGAATAACGAAATAATGTTGATATGTATAAGAATTTAGGAAAAATAGCGAAATAAGGATGCTTCTCTGGGGTCTCGAGTATAGTTATGTGCCGGCCATAATCATAGTCGAGGCATCATGAGAAACCTTATTGGGTTCGGGGGATTAAAGTAAGCTGAATATGATAAATCACAAGGACTGTAAAGCGATGCAAGAAACATCTAATTGGCTCGTGTTCTTGTTTTGTTTGTTATTATATGTATGTTTGTTTAATTGTCTTAAAATTTGTATTAATTGATTGATAAGTGATGAATTCATTAACTGATGATTAAGTGATTTTATTTATGTGAAGTTAAAAAAAAAAAAAATTTAGATAAATGATGGTAAGTTGGTTGGTTGAAAGTGATTATAGTTGAAATTTTGATAGCCAATCATATGTAATTTGAAGAATTCATCTGTTAATACTATGTGATCGAGAAACTTTTGGTTAGAACTTGTTAGTGAATTGGTGACTCGTAATTATGATTGTAAATTTTCAATTGTGATTTGACTACCCTATAATTAATTGCGATGTTTGGTTGAAAATTGATTGTGAAATATAACTTGTGTTGATGAATATGACTTGATTCTGTTTTGAATGAAACTGTTTTTGTTGTATGGATAATTGTTGGTTATGGTCATTATAAATGTGTGAGTGTAATGGGAGAATTGAAACATGATGGTTGGATTATGATAATGTTGGTTCAATGGTGAACTTCCAAGTGTAGGTAGTTATAGAAAGTCTGAAGTTAAGGAAGAAATGAAGGTGTTTCTTGAATTCTGTGTTGATTATGAACAAATCGTGAACTCAAATGTGATTGTGTAACATTGAGAGTTAGCAATTTTCGATGACCTTCAGCCTAGTTGAGTGTGTGAGGAGTCTAGAATCTGAGTTGTTGATCGGTTTTCGGGTTTTCATGTGAGTTATATGGGAAATCAAATTCTTTGATTTTATAGTTTTGGTGGAATCAAGCTTATTATTCAAAATTCCATGAGAGAAAGTTGAGAATTTTTTTTTTAAAAGAAAAAGGGTATTGATGTCTAATTGATTGCTTGGATTATTTTAAGTAACTTGTATTGAGTTTTAAGTATGGTTTGAGAGAGATGATTGCTGGGAGAAATTTGAGACATGAAATTCTTTTGTCAAATATACTACGATGTTAGTAATAATTGGGGTATTGATGTAGGAATATAATCAAGAGATTATAAAAGTTGGATGGAGTTATGTGGATACTGGAAGTTATGGTGATTGACAAGATATTGAATAATGGTTAAGTATCATAATGATTGGAATAAGTGAAGTATACAATAAGAGGAGTTTGTGATCTTGATGAGTAAAGGATGCAATAGTGATGACGGGTGGATGACTGATTGCAAATTTACCTAAAAGTGAAAATGGAGGATTATAATGATGATGGATTGTTGTTTTCTGAGACCAAGGTTTGTATTTCTAGAGTATGATGCATTTCGATATTAGGAGTTTTGTTAGAAAATATGAGAAAATTTGGTTAGAATTATATGGATTTACTGTGATAGCACTAATTATTTATATCTTTAAGTAGGAGGAATTGGTTAAGCTTTGGACACTGGAATGTAATGGTTGGTCAAAATTTCGATATATATTTTGAGTATTTCAACAATTTGATGACTTGGACCTAATAGATTGTTTATAAATTTATGATCAAGTCGGATAATTTATTCAGATTTGCGGTTTTTACTTTGATTTGAGGAATGCGTACACTAGATTCATGAGAAATTGTAAATTATTGGACCTGAATGATTTTAGGCTTGAAATTGATAGTACAAATGAAGGGTTTACGGTGAAGCTTTAGTGATTGTTTTAAATGGATTCAATAGAATTGAATGCAATTGGGGAATAATTTTGATCAGTTAACATAGTTGGATATGTACTAAATTAGAGTCATGAGGTAAAGTAAAGAATAAAATTCTAGGGACTTTCTATGTAATAGTTGAGATGTGGACGTAAGGATGTGATGGAGGAAACAACTGAAATTAGAAGAGGAAGATTAGAAAAGTTGATCTGATATGGAATAGTATTTTTGATAGGCACATGTTTGGGAAAGTAATAAGGAATGATCAGAATGATTAAGGTGTTGTTAGTATTAGAGTTACATTGAGGAAAAAGCATAGTTTGATTAAATTTAGGGAAGATAAGTTCATATGTGTTGCCATTTAGGATGTTGGGCTTTCATCTAAATGATTTGAGGCGTAAGTGGCTAGTAAATGAAGGTTAGTTAAAGGAAGAGAGATGAGAATTGGTGGAGTATTGATAGATTGACTGAGGAGGAATGGTGAGAGATGATGTTGAGTGGTGAAATGATTAGAGTTTTAGTTATATTTCTAAATTTCCTTGCGTAGTGTTTTTAGTCTTGTTCAAAGGATTATATACATTCAAGTCAATCTGACTTGATTTCACCTCTTTTAAACCTTTTAATGAACTTGAGAATGAGATCTAGTATCCTTAACCTCACCTTTATCATAAGAAACTGTTCTTTTCCCTTGTATTTAGTGATAATTTCTACTAATTTCGAGGACGAAATTAATTAAGAGGGGTAGAATTGTAACATCCTGAAAAATTTAATTCAGGATTAGAGAATGTTTTGGGAAATTTTTGGAATTTTTAGGAATTTTTGGGATATTTTGGGAATTTTGAGTAATTAATGTACATATAATCAATTAAGAAATGAAGAGTTTGAATTATGAGGGAGTGGTAAAGCTAAAAATATTTTGAAGTTTAAAAAGATTGGAGGCTGGTTTAAATGGTTTTAGAATCAAAAGAGTACACTATGACAAGTTTGGGCTGCAAATTATCAATAACCCACCCTATAAACACTAAACCAAACACTCCCTCCCCTTCATTTTCCATTTTCTTCTTCTTCCTCACTTCCCTCACCGACTTCCCTCTCTCTCTGGCACTCCTTCCGTTCTCCTTCCCTCTCACCAGACCCTCCCACCTTCGACTTCTCTCCCTCTCTGGCCGATCGACGGCGGCGGCGGCCAAAGCTGGCTGGACCGTCGTGGCTCCCTCCAACCCCCTCTATTTTTCTTCTTCCACTTCGTTCGGCTTTCTCTTTTCTTCCTCCGGCCACAAGCGACGGCGGCGATCGGCGATGGTGGAGGCTCACGGCGGTTTAGCCGTGGTTGGGGGTAAGAACCCTCTCATTATTCTTTCTTTCTTTTGCCATTCATGCTCGCAACTCCACCGTCTCTGTCTCTTCTTCGTTCTCCGGCGAAATAGCGGCGGACGATGTTGGTTGAGGTAAAGCTCCGACCTTTCTAGCATATCTCGAGCTATGCTTTCATTTCAATGTTTGTTTCCTCATGTTTCCCTCCTCTTTTGGTTCTTTTCATTCGGCCAGTCAATAATGGTCGATTTCCGGCCATTTTCCGGCAACGTCGAGCTCCGGCAAGTTTTTCCCGGCGGCGGAGGCCGCCATTGTTGTGTGCAAACTCGGCTCGAACTTAGGTGAGCTTCCTTTCCTTTAATTTCTTTCGTTTTCTGCAAGTTGAGAGGGGAGGCCGAAAAAGGGTTTCTGTTTTGGGCTAGATAATCCACCAAAAACCATGTTTAACCTTTGATTTTGAAGTTTTAGAAAAGATTTGAATGTTGATTTGAGTTTTTGTTATTTTGCAAACTTTAGTTTCCTTCACCCTTGCTATGCTTTCTGATTGTTGTCTTCGGATGCTTATACTAGTTTTACATTTGGGATGCTAAGTTTGGAAGTGAGTAGTGATATTGCTTGTCAAGTCATGAAGGTATAACTAGCATGCAAGTTATTTTTTTTTGAGTATATGAAGTTGGTCAAATTTCTCATGTCTCCCCTGTTTCTGATTTCGAAATTGTTGGAATGACAAGGATTTGGCTTGTTATTTGTTCTATGGTTTTGTTGAAAAGCAAGCTCAATGGTTAGAGCAACATATATTATTTTGGTAGGAAAGTTGGTTCATGCTTATGTAAATATTTAAGTTTAGAATTTATATGATGTGATTTTGTTTGGTATTTAAAGGAGACATGAAAAGATTTATGGTTCAATTGTTTGGTATGAAAGGTGAATTATTATCTTGGAAGCTATTTCACATATAATGTCATATCTTATTATTACTTGTAAATATTTTGTTTAGTTTGAGAACCTTTGTTTACTTCTTTGGTTGAACTGATTATGATGGAGGTTCTTTAATTATTTTGTTATGAGCATGGCTGGCTGTGTGAATAAAATAGTTAATGATGATGATGCATGTGTGTATTAAGTATCTGCACTAACTTTTCTGTCACGAATGAATTGATGACTATGGCTTATGATTGATTTTATTTACAAATGAAACTTGGTTCTTATCTTTCCTTGCTGCACTGTTTAGCTAGTTGAAATTCTTTGCTCTCATAGGCAAAGGGCGGATGATTCTTGGAGGGATAATATTATAATTGGTACTTAAAATGATAGACATGGTTGGCTTAATGATTAGATAGCCCATGCTTATGAAAGAGGAGATATATGTGAACTCATGTATTTATGTATGGTTGTACTCTTCCCTGCTATATGAAGACAGTTGTTTTGAAAAGACGGAAGTTCTTGTTAAAATGAACATGGTGCTGTTATATTTCATTGATGCTGTGAAATGATGATTTTGGAAACTTGTATTGTTATGTATGAAATGATCAATTATTTTAATTCTATTCTGAACATGCTTGAGTTGTTTTATGGTTGTAATATATGGTTTGAAGGTTCAATCAAAAGTGTATGTCTGTGCAAGTTTGCACATTGAAATTGTGCTTAGAAAGTGTAGAATTTGTGTAATTCTTATCCTGTTTGGGCTGCTATTTTAGTGCTGAATATAAAGCGTTGGGTATCAGTTGATGATCTCTGGCTAGGGCTTGTTTATGCACATTATTGTTTTGATTGGAAATTGGAAATGCTTGTGTTTAGTGATTTGAAGAGTTTTATTCCATTTCTTTTCTAAGTCAACTTTCCAAGGACATCTATAATTGAAGAAATTGTTGAGATTGAAATAGAATAGTCATTTTCAGGTGAGGGTGCAGTTTTAAATTTGGATACTAAGTTTTACAGAGGGTTTTGAAATAGAGTTGGTTGATTTGAATTGAATATGTAGTGGTATTGTTATGCTATTTGTTAGTATGTTCCAAACTAGCATGACACATGCTTATTCTAAATAAACACATTGGTTGCCGTGGAAAAGGATGGAAATAGTTGATTGTGAAAGATGTTTGATTGTTATGAATGTAGTGATAGTGAATGAGAATTTAGATAGTTTAACTTTATAAAATGATATAACTAAGAATTTGGGATTTGGGTAGTAATATATAAGAACGAGAGAGACGTTAAAGTATTATAAAGTGGAAATGATATTAATTTATCATTTGTATCCTATTATCATAGGAGGAACTAAAGTATTTGGAGAAAATCTACAAGAAATGGTAAGGAAGAACGTCAGAGTGCTAAAGGGCGACAGGTAATCACACTTACCTTACTATAACATTGAGGGTGATGTTAGCTAGGATTTTGTAAAATCCTTTCTCACCCTCTATATATATATTATCTTTGAAAAGCTATTTTTATATGAAATAGGCTATCGGGTGCCTTTTAAACGCGAATAATTTCGTATAAAGGAATTTGACTCATTATCTATATATTATACTGATTGGTGGTGGTTACTGTCCTTGAATGGTGTGAATGAATATAGTAATAATGCTCAGATACTGGTGAGAGATGTGTATAGTATATTGTCAGGGATAGTGATATTTAGTTTGATGGAAGGAGTGGAATTGTTGTGATGGAGATATTGGATGAAATTGAGAAGTTGATGGAAATTGTGATTTAGATATTGAATATTGTGGAAGTGATATTGATAGGATATTGATAGGTTATAGTGAGCATTGCATGACACTGATAGTACCGTCGGCCGATGTAACCTATCGATCTGCGCAATCGATAGGTTAATAGTACAGGTTCCTCGGATTTTAAAGGAACCAGGGACGTTTTCACTTTTAAAAGTGCTCTCCAGGGACGTTTTCACTTTTAAAAAGTGCTCCCCAGGGACGTTTTCACTTTTAAAGTGCTCCCCAGGGACGTTTTCACTTTTAAAGTGCTCCCCAGAGACGTTTTCACTATTTAAAAGTGCTCCCTTTTTATGCTTACAGATTTGAGACTGGGCACAGTGTCAATCACGTTTATTTTTGTTGTTGAGTTTGAGATAGTGGTGAGTTAGGTTGTGGGGAATCATTTGATGTGTTGATTAAAGTATTGATAAGTGATGTGGAATTGATGGTGGGATTTGGAAGATGAATGAAAGAAGAATTGATATGGATATATATATATATACTACTGGTTTAAAATGAGGTACCCTTTAGACGCCCTCGCTACCGCACATCTCACTGTTATAGTGAGTTAAGCGGTGATTACTGGGACAAATTGTCTCATCCCACGATTACTGACATTTTTGCAGGTATTCATGCACAGGCGCAAGCAACAGGAAAGGGAATTAGGTAGTAGAGATTTCATAATTTATTTAGAGTTGTATATTGCCAATTTGTATAGGCCTGCATACGTTTCCGCATATATTTATTTGATATTATTGAACATTAGGTTGTTTATTTTTCTAACCATGTTAGGTGATTCTTTTCTAACATGGTTAGCTATTAATTATCCATGATAGTATTCAGGTTGTATTAGTTTATTCTTTTCTATCATGGATAATGATCATTATTAGGAAATCCTTTTTCTAACTATGATAGATTTATTAATGTTATGGAAATCATTTTTCTATCATAGTTAGTCAGGGTATTATTGAATTAATTAGGGAATTAGTAACACAATGTTACATTAGTCACCAATATATCTTATGAATATAAAGTAACACTACCACAAATAAACCCCTTTACATGCGCTCATTTTGATAGGAATTCTATACATGCACTTTTTATCTAAAAGTGCATGTATAGATACACATATACATACCCATGTATATAAGATATCTATTCATGCGCTTATAATCTAAAAGCGCATGTATAGGTATAGTAATACATGCGCTCTTGTTGTATGAGCGCATGTATTAGTTATACCTCGCCCACATTTTTTAATTTGAATATTCCCGCCGGTCCTAAATATAGGACCTAGTTGATTTTTTTGAAAAATCCTAAAAAAAAAGCAAAATAAGTTAATCATAAATTGATTTACCTAATTTTTTCTCTTACAATAGTTTATTTTACCTATAAGCTAATGGATAATCTAAAAAGATATCAAATATGTCATGATTAAATAACCTATTTTGCAACCTTAATCTCTAAAAAAAAAAGTCAATTAGGTCTTATATTTAGGACCGGAGGTAGTATAATATTCCTCACTCTATTGAATCTATTCAGCAGTGCTTTTTTTATACACACCCACCTAGCATATAAACTAACAAACTCCAAAAATCAAACTAACAACCAAACAAGGAAAGTATCAGAATAGACCGACCAACCAAAGAGCCTTGAATAAGAACAAAAAAATACTATAAAGTCACAGTTGCTAAATGAATAAGTCCAAACTAACTCATTTAGTGATTTAAATTATTAAACATCAAAAAGTATATGATCAAATAAAAGCTGGGTGCTAAACCAGTTGAATAAAGTTACAAACAACTTCCATATCTCATTAAGTTTCACCAAACCAATATTTGCAACCATATTCAATGAAGAAGCTAATAAAATATATAAAAGAATCAAAAAAGTTAAATCATGAAAATGTGACAAGCATAACAGAATCTAGGGATTTGAGGAGATTTATTTCACATTTAACACAAACATGGGATACAATTATCTTGTTTTGTGTAACACCCCAAATTTTGATTAAAGATAATAATAAATTATTAAGGTGTCATTTTAGAAAATTTAAAATCTTAGAGAAGAATTTTATGATATTTAAGAATATTGAATCTTATTTAGTTTAGAATTTGAAGAAATATAGGTAAAAAGATTAATTGGAGCTATAAACTTCCATGAAAAGTAAATTGGAATTTATAACATATTATGGTGAAAAGAAAGAGATGTAGTAATATATACAAACTTTTGGGCTAGAAATATAATTAAGAATAAACTTCAGGGTATTTAAGTGTGATTTTCCCTAAGATTATATATATATAAACCCACTCTTCTCTCTGAAAACCCTGGCCGCCTCACCCAACTCCTCCCTCCTCCATCGGTCTTCTTCTTCCTCTTCTCCGTATCTCCTCTTCCCGGCGACCTATGGCACGGCGGCGCCGGCCTCCTCAAACCCGCCTTCTTCCCCTTCTCTCCCTCTGTTCCTCTCCCAAACACTTCGACGTTCTTCCTCACTTTCTCCCTCCATGCATCTTTTTCTCCGTCTTCTTCATATTCCGGCGAAGCGGCGCCGATTTTGGGGATGTACGGTGGTGGAGAAAGGTAAAGGTTCGGCCTTTCTAGTGTCTCCTCGGACTATTCCTCTTTCCAACATAATTTCTCACTTTTCCCTTTTGATTTTATTTTTCGGTTTGGTCCGACGCCTCTATGGCCGTTTCTGGCGATTTCCGACGGCGACTCGGCGGTTTCTGGCGAGACAAGACAGCTATGAACTCCGGTGAGATTTTTCTCTTTATTTTTCCCTACTTAGTTTCTACGATTCCCGCTGATTGTGAGAGGTTTGGAGTTGGATTTTGGGATTTTGGGTTTAATCTTCAAATTAACTTAGATAAGATTATAATAAAGTTGATTGCTTGTACTGTTTCTTTGATCTGCTGAATTGGTTTGAGGTAAATTCTGTTGTTGTTTTCTTTTTCTATTGCCTGAAAATTGATTTGGGATTTTGAGTGTTGGAATGAAGATCAATGAAACAAAAGCTTAAATTTTTAGTGGTTAGGGGAGAATGTAATTATAGATTTTGTTGATTGAATGATGTTTGTGAAAAAGGCCACATAGGTTGTCAATGCTTTAAATGGTTCTTGAGGGGATTTGTGACTTCGGGTATTTTAAATTTTCAGTGAATTAAGCTATGAATAATGAAGACTTGTTTGATCCATGAATGTTCTGCCATTTGTACTTAGTTGCTAAATTGATATTTGTTAGGATGAGGTATGTTTTGTGTAAGTTTTAGAGTATTCTAATTAACCAAAACAGATTTCAATCTTTAGTTAGTGATGTTAGACAAGGGATTTGAATGATTGATTGAGGATTTGTTGAGTTTGATGAAAACCCTAATTTTGGGTGCTTGAGTATTTCTTGGGTTTATGGGATTTAAGGAGTTTAATCTCCAACTTAGTAATTTTGTAAGTCAATTGTGTTATATTGATTGATTGTGCATGTACGATCTATTGATTTTAATGATTTTCTAAGACTTTTCTTGTATTGGCCGATTGAGTTTAGGATTTTTGGGTGATAGAAATTGTGATTTAGGTATGTATTCTTGTCTTTCTTTGATTGCTATGTTATGTGTTAGAATGGATTTCTTGACTTGATTGAAGATTTAATTTGTAGTGTGAAAACCCAAATTTTGAGACCCTTCAAATCCGACTGAGTACCAAAAGAATTGGGCTTTTGATGTCTTAAGACTTTAAACATTAAGGAAACTGCCACATAAGTCTATTTAAGTGTGTGATATAAATTGCTAGTATCTTAATTTCAGGATTGGGTGATTAATGTCAATGGTTGTATGCTCAATTGGGATTTTCAGGTTTTATTTACTGCATAGACCATGTAAAATTTTATAAGTGCAAAGTTCTGTTTGTGTATTGTCATGGGTGTGTTTTTGTTCCTCCTTGATTGACCACGCTGGTTTAATTCAGATTCATGAGAACTTCTTACTTTGTTATTTGAATTGATGTTGGCATAAATGCATAAGAATTTCCTTTCCTCTTTGCTTCGTTGTTGGGCTGAATTAAGGAAGGTTTTTAGGAAGGATAATAATTTTCTGTTTTGACTAAATAGGAAGCATGAAAATCTGGCCTCCTTGTTTGAGTTAAGAATGGGAGAGAAACTTGATGTTTCAGGGCTGTTTGGAATAAAGATGCTTTGAATTGTAATTTATATGTGGTTAGAAAATATAGTAAGACAGTTCTTGGCTAATGCTTATGTTTTAAAAGAACGATTGATGCTGATTTCTTGTTCTTGTTGGTGCTGTTTTACTTGGTTGGTGTTGTGTTACTTGGTACAGGAACTAATTGAGATAAAAATTAGCTAGAGTAACAATTGATTTGTGTATGTTGGGTCTGAAGTATGTGTTGATCAAGGTTTTGGGCTGTAGTGTTGTTGCATGCAAAACTAAAAATCTTTCTAAGCATTTTCTACGGAAATGGCAGATTAGAATTAGGAAGGAATGAAGTTAATGGCTTGAATAAAAATCTGATTGTGGTTAATGGTTTTTCTCTATTTTGCTGCCATTGTGTTGCTATTGTTGAAGTAGATTTGATTAATTGAATTGGGTGAATAAAGTAATGGTATTCAACTTAGTCATATTCTATTGCTTGAGCTGATTTCTTTAAATTGAGTTTGATTGAAGTTGTGAAGAATGAACCCATGGAATCTGTACTAGGAATTTAGAGATTTTACTCTCTTAAAATTGATTGTGTTGATTTGTGTATGTACTTAATAAACCACGTAGTCTTTCAAGAAAAGGGGAAAAAATGGGTAGTAATATATCATACGAGAGAGACGTCAAAGTGTTATAAAGTGAAATGATATTAATTTATCATTTTGTATCCTATCATTATAGGAGCAACTAAGGAAAATATTTGGAGGAAATCTAAAGAAATGGTAAGGAAAGGCAGTGGATTGCTAAAGGGCGACATGTAATCACACTTAACCTTGCTATAACAATGAGGGTGACGTTAGTTGGGATTTTCTTAAAAATCCTTTCTCACCCTTCATATATATATTATCTTTGAAAAGTTATTTTCATATAATATAGGCTATTGGGTGCCTTTCAAACTGGATTATTTTCGTATAAAGGACTGTGCAACATTTTGTATACATATACATATATTATCCTGGTTGGTTGTGGTGGTAGTTCTTGGATAGTGTGATAGATATATAGGTACCGAATTATGACTGTGCTTTTGAGAGAATTGAGAATGGAATGAGAATGAGATGATGAGTTTGATATTGTGGATAGTTAGGTTGAGAGAATGAATTGAATAGTCATGAATGACATTATGATATTGAAGAGAATTGTGATGGAAATGTTGAGATTGTGGATGAGATTTGATAGGGATATTGTGAGGATTGCATAACACTGATATAATTATGTACCATCGCGCGATGATAACTGTCGATTGGCCAATCGACAGTTATTTGTACTGATGATCATTTTCGGATTGATTAGACCGGGGATCATAGGTCAACTTATTGAGAGAAAGTGACCTACGGTTGTTTGGCACTGGAGAGCCCAACCATTCCCGTTCTGTAATGGAAACAGTATTGGGGTTCCCTCTCTGGAGATTGCCAGAGAGGGAAATTGTCCCCTTATTATGGAGAGGGACACAGTGTCAAATCATATAGTGAAGAATAGATGCTTGAATGCACCATGGTGGCACAATGCATCTTTAGGTGAGTGTGAGGGTTGTTGTGGTAGTATTAGTTGATTGGAGTATGGTGATGATGAATTGATTTGGTTTGGATATTATTGTTGGACTTGAGTGAGCATGGAAGAAACCTTTATATATATATATATATTATATTCTGGTTTTTATATCTTTGGTACCCTTTAGACGCCCTCACTACCGCACATCTCACTGTTATAGTGAGTTAAGCGGTGATTTCTGGGACAAATTGTCTCATCCCACGATTATTGACATTTTTGCAGGTATTCATGCACAGGCGCAAGCTTCAGGAAAGGGAAATTAGGTAGTGATGGTGATATAGGTTATTTAGAATTGTATATTGCCAATTTGTATAGGCCTGCATCTGCTTCCGCATGTATATATATTTATCTATGATTTGATATCTATTAGTTTTGTTTATTAACCATGTTAGGCAAATCCTTTCTAACATGGTTAGCTTTTAATTATCCATGATAGCATCTATATTGTATCAGGAAATCCTTTTCTATCATGGATAATGTTTTATTCACTAGAATATTCTTTTTCTAACTATGATAGGTATATTAATATTATGTAAAATCCTTTTCCTATCATAGTTAGTAAAGAGATTATAGATGAGCGAGCAATAATCTAGGTTTTTCATAACCGCTTTTTCTCTCAAACTGAGAGTATTTTCACCACCCTTGTTGGCAGTTTCTTTTCCATAGATTCCACCCACTGTGGTCTCTGATCATCAAATCTAAACAACTCTTTTGTTTATTCGTATTGTAAACTTGTCTTCTGTTTGAATTCTGACACTATGAAGGAAAGTGGAGAAGGGGATGATGAAGAAAATCCACCCATGAGAAGCCCACGTTTACAGTTATTGTGGGGCAAGAAGAGTGATGATTATAGTCACAAATTCATGCTTATTGGGAAAATCATGGCTACAAAAAGGATTAATAGGCGAACTGTGGTAGCAACAATTAGGAATGGCTGGAATATCAGTGAAGATACACAGATTGTTGAATTTGGAAGTGATACCTTCGTGTTTACTTTTTCAAATTTGAAAGAGAAAGAGAGGATACTCAGAGGAAGACCATGGTCTATTCAAGGTATGATGATGAGCATCCAAGAATGGTCTGATTGTATGGTGGTAAGTGAAGTTAATTTTAATTTTATTCCTTTTTGGATTCAATTCCACAATTTACCATTGGGGATTCTGGATTCAGAGGAAAATTTATGTGTTATGGGACAACTGGCTGGACAAGTGGTATTGTATGAGAAACCAAAAATTGATGGCAAATTACAACGAAGTTTTGGCAGGGCACGTGTTCTTATTGACATTACTAAGCCTTTGATTCATGGTTTTTGGGTTGATCGTCCTGGTAAGTCTGATGTATGGGTAGAAATTAAATATGAAAGGCTACAATCCTTCTGTTATCGTTGTGGCAAGATAGATCATGACGGTCGACTTTGTAAAAAATCTCCGGTCTGTGATGAAGAAGGAAAACAGATTTTTGGCCCCTGGTTGGCAGTTGGATATGAGAGGGACATTGATACTGCAATTATGAAAGGTAATTCAGATTGGATAGAGGAAGATTTTCGTGTAGTTGGTAAAAAAAGTGAAGCTACATGTCAGTATGAGGAGGAAAAACATCTGAATCTGTCTAAGTCTGAAGATATGGTTAGCCAAGATGCTCAAAAAGTACCTCGTGCTAAGAAGAAATTAGTTATGGATGATGTACAGGATGCTGATTTGGGCGTTGATCAACATGCTGAGGATGTAATGAACTGGATTTCCTGCAAGAACAAAGCCTCCATTATCCCAAAGACATTGGAGAATAATAATCCAAATGTCTCCAACATTGAGCCTGTTGTACAAATTCTTAATGACTTATGTTCCACTTCCAGAAACCAAAGTCCACAAAAGTCTCTATCATTCTTGGTATGTAATAGTCAGTTGTCTCCAATCTCTGAAGTATCATCTCGTTTGCTCACTGTTACCTTGATGCGAGAAACAACAAATTCAGACTCTTCCACACCAAGATAACGTCTCTTCTTAAGCCCTCTTCAAGAGTCTGCACATACGCCTTCTAAAAAGTGTAGTGTGCGTAAGAAAAGTATCCGCCAAAAGGAGTATGAGATGCGATCAAAAGATCTGGGTAAACTGAATATTAAAGATGCTACTGCAGGACAGGAGGAAATTGATTTTCCGGATAGCTGGAAAAAAACTCAAACTACTCATGAAGTAGAGACGAAAGGCAAGGATTCTGAAGGTTTTGGTGGCTGTCCTTCATCAGCCACCCAAGAGCCATGAGCATTATATCTTGGAATTGTCAGGGGTTGGGGGTTCCCTTGACAGTTCAAATCCTCAAATTAGAGGTAAGGAAAAACAAACCCCAAATGGTCTTCTTAATGGAAACAAAAAAGAAGATTCATTATGTTGACAAAATCAGAAGAAGCTGTGGTTTTCAAGAGGAGTGGCATGTAGATCCTATTGGTAAATCTGGTGGCCTTGCTGTTTGGTGGTTGGATACAATAGTTGTGAACATTATTAGCAGTTCCAAGAATTTCATACACACTGTCATCACTTCTGGTTTTTTATCTAGCCCCATATATATAACTTTTGTTTATGGACCACCAATTGAAAGTGATAGAGTGAAAATTTGGGATCAGCTGAGGGGAATTGCTAAACATATGTCTTCACAGTGGTTATGTATAGGTGATTTCAATGACATGCTTTCTCAAAGCGAAAAACTGGGGTCCCATCCATATACTATGAGGAGGTTAGTTAATTTTCAATTACTAATTTCTGACTGTCAATTATCAGAAATAGAAGCTAAGGGTTCTAGATTCACATGGTGTAACCAAAGAATTGGGGAGGACCATGTAAAGGAGAAAATAGATCGTGCCTTTGGGAATGTTGAGTTCATGGAGTTTTTTCCTAAAGCACTTGTGATGCATGTTGAGCCGGTTGCTTCTGATCACCACTTGTTGTTACTGCACTTGTGTTTTTCTGACTCCATTTCTCCCAGATCATTCAAGTTTGAAGATGTATGGACTACCCATCCTGATTTTAAATCTCTGATGCAAGAATGTTGGAATGAAGATATGGGTCAATCATCCAATGGAATTGTTGCTTTTATCATTAATTTGGAACGGTGCAGGAAATGTCTCATAAAATGGAGTAGGAAACATTTTCCTAACAACAAAAAGATTATTTCTGGCCTCATAAAGAAAATTGAAGAATTAAAGAGCACTGTCTATACTGATGTAACCAAGAGAAGTATTGATTCACTTGCCTTAGAACTTGAACAGGTTTGGCGCCAAGAAGAAATGTATTGGTGGCAACGATCTCGTACTAACTGGTTAATGGCTGGAGATCGTAACACAAAGTTCTTCCACCAGAAAACAATGATCAGAAGGCAAAGAAACAAGATTGTGAAATTGAAAGATGATACTGGTTTATGGATTGATAAAGAAAGTGACATTGCAAATCTGGTAACTGCATACTATGGTTCTCTCTTTCAGAGTGATCTGGTAGGCTCAATTGATGGTGTTTTACAATATATCCAGCCACATATTACAGACCAACAGAATTGTTTACTAACACGTCCAGTCACAGATTTAGAAGTTAAAGAAGCAACATTTCAGCTAGGTGCTTTCAAGGCACCGGGACCAGATGGGTTTAATGGCCATTTTTATCAAGCGTCATGGGATGAGGTTCGTTTCTCTCTTTTGGGTATGGTGCATAGTTTCTTTGATGATGATGATTCACTGGATGCCTTGAATAATACAAATCTTATCTTGATACCCAAAATTGATCATCCTGAAACCATCTCAAATTATCGTCCAATTAGTCTTTGCAACTTTGCTTACAAAGTTATAGCCAAAATTCTTGCAAATAGACTAAGGGATGTTTTGGACTGTTGTATTTCTGAGCATCAAAGAGCTTTTGTTCCTAACCGGTTAATTCAAGACAATACCATAATTGTGCATGAAGCCTTTCATTATTTGAAGCGGAAAAAAGGAGGTGATACGTATGAATTAGCTTTGAAAATGGACATGAACAAGGCTTATGATCGTTTAGAATGGTCTTTTCTTGCAGGTGTGTTATGTAAGCTGAATTTTAGTGCAACTTGGATTTCATGGATTATGCGATGTGTGAAGAGTGTTCATTTCAGTATTCAGTTGTCTGGCAAAACAGTGACTACATTGACACCTCAAAGAGGATTGAGGCAAGGTGATCCACTTTCACCTTACCTTTTCATCCTTGCAACAAAAGCTTTCTCTGCCATGCTATCATCTCATGCCATCAATGGTGATCTACAAGGGATTCAACTTGTTCGTGGCAGCCCAAAATTGACCCATTGTTTCTTCGCTGACGACACAATTATCTTTTTACATGCTAACCAGATCAATTGTAGTTTGTTTATGAAACTTTTGCAGGATTATTGTGATGCATCTGGACAAAGAGTAAATTATGACAAATCTACATTATTCTTCTCAGCAAATACACCAGATGATGTAAAGATTGACATTGTTTCCATGCTTAATATTGCTGAAGCTGCTGATCCTGGTCGGTATCTTGGCCTTCCCATCATTTGGGGTCGATCCAAGAAGGCTGCTTTAGCTTATGTAAGAGATAAGATGGGGCAAAAAGTTCAGGGCTGGAAGATGAAAAGCTTGACCTTTGCAGGAAGAGAGACAATGATTAAAGCAGTAGTTAATGCTATACCTATATATCCTATGAGCTGTTTCAAGTTTCCGAAGGATTTATGCACTGATCTTGATAGACTTGTCTCAAACTTTTTCTGGAACAACACATCTGATTCTGGTCACATCCATTGGATTGCTTGGCAGTCCCTCATGACTCCCAAAAAGGAAGGTGGTTTAGGTTTTCGTGATTTTCAAAGTTTCAATACTGCTCTTCTTGCAAAAACAGCATGGAGATTATTGCAATATCCTGATAGTATGTGGGCTAGAATTCTAAAGAGTTTATACTTCCCAAACACCACATTTATGAAGGCAAAAAAAGGCCATAGAGCATCATGGGTATGGGATAGTATTCTTTCAGGTAGAGAATTATTAAAGGATAATGCATGTTGGCGTGTGGGAACAGGACATTATATTCAGGTTTGGGAAGACCCTTGGATCCCAGATATAGACAATTTTATTCTGCCAAAGCTACAAGGGACTGAACCAGATAGAAATATGTTGGTTTGTGAGTTAATCAGCGATAGACAATGGCATCTTTCCCCTTTACAGCAATGCACAAGTGTCTCAATAAGAGAATCAATCAAGAAAATTCCCCTCTCAATTCAGCCTATTAATGACAAACTTATTTGGGCACCTACAATGAATGGAGAGTATACTGTCAAGAGTGGGTATTATAGAGCAAGACAAACTTCTCTTAATGATTCACAAAATTCTAAAGCTTCTTCATCTCGGTCACTCAATTCCAAAATATGGCAAGCAATCTGGAGCCTGAAGGTAATGCCAAATATCATAATTTTTATGTGGCGTATGCTAAACAAAGCTCTTGCAACTAAGGAAGCTTTCTTCCATAGGAAATCTTCTCTTAACCCATTATGTCCTATATGTGGTAATGGAGAAGAAACTATTGAGCATTTAATTTTGTTATGTGACTGGACTGCTAGAATATGGTTTGGCTGTGCTTTAAACTTAAAAGTGTCACCTTTTAATGTTACTAACATTGGTAATTGGGTGGAAGATCTGCTACTCAACATGGATCCTTGTCTGGATTATTCTAAGGCATATTTTGCCACATTGTGTTGGAATATATGGAAGCATAGATGTCAATTTGTGTTTGAACACACAAGTTTGAATCCAGATGTTGTTATTAGTACCACTGAACGGATGATATGGAATTATTTCCAAGTGCATTATCCCAATCCTGAACCCAAGACATATGTTCCCCATGTTTGTGCTAATTGGACCAAGCCAGTCTGCTCTACTCTGAAGTTCAACTGTGATGGAGCATATAGTAAGTCGAATGGTAATTCTGGAATTGGTATTGTCTGCAGAAATCATGATGGATGGCTTATTGATGATTGGTGTCAAAAGGTTAAAGCATTTTCAGCTTTTGAAGCAGAAGCACTAGCTGTAAAACAAGCACTCTTAATGTCATGGGAATGGCCAGATGTTCCTGTCATTATTGAAACTGACTGTAAAGTTCTTTTCTCAGCTTTGACAACACGCTCTTTTGAGTCTTGCCCATGGCAACTGCATGGAATTATATCAGATATTCTTAATTTGCTGCTTTCTCGAAGTTCTATTTCATTTTCCCTGGTTCCGGGAATGTAATGCTGCTGCCGATTTCTTGGCTGCCTTGGCTTCAAGGGAGATGGGACTTAACGGTCGGATTATTGTATCACCACCTCCTCTAGCTGCTATTCTTATTCGAGAAGCTGACAATAAGTGTAACATCCTAAAAATTTACTATTAGATTAGAGAATGTTTTAGGAAATAATGAATGAGAAAAATTAGAAAATTTGGGATTTTTTAGAATTTTTGGAGATTTTTGGGATATTTTAGAAGTTTTGCGAAAATAAGCACCTAAATCATTAATTAAACAATTGGAGAAACAGAAATATGAGAGAATGGTGGAATATGAAATATTTTGAAAGCTAAGGAGATTTGAAAGTTTGATTTAGTGGATTTAAATTAAAAGAGGGCATTATGGTAATTTCTGGTATAAATTAGAAAACCCATTACATATAACACAAACCAAACAAGTCCTTCTCCTTCCTCATCTCAACACTCACGCAGCCCCCCCCCCCCTCTAACTCAACCATTCGGCTCCTCCTCCTCCATCTCTCTCTATCTCACCATTTCTTCAACCAAACTCCACAATTTTTCCATCCAAGGTTGCTAAATCTCGTGGGTTACTCAAAAATTAATGGGGTTTGTTCGATCTGTTCCTTTTTCTTTTTTTCTTTTTTTTTTTGCTCGTGTTCTCCGGCTTCTCCGGCGGCGGTGGACGGTGGTCAACGGCGGCTAAAGGTAAGCTTTGTGTTTTCCTTAGCTTTCGCAAGCTATTCCTTCCCTTTCAACTTCTTTTTCTTCATTTCTTCATTCTCCTCAAACCCCAGCTCGACCAGCCACATGAAAGATGTTCTCTGGCGAGCTCTGGACGGCGGCCGGCGTTGGTGAAGCTCTTCCCTGCGTTCTTGAACTCCGTAAGCTTGTCCTTTGCCTTTTGTGAAGTTGATCTTGTGAAATTTTGCTTCTTTGATGCTAGGGTTTGTTGAAAAAATTGGAATTTTAGGATTGACAAGTTATGATAATGATTATTAAGTGGTTAATTGAAGTTTTGTGAGGGTAATTGAGTTTTATTGAAGTGGATAGTACTTTGGAATTTTTAGGGATTATTTTAGGCATTCTTTGAAGTTAGTGTTTTGCCATAATTAAATCTTTGGGGTTTCAAACAAGAATTTGTGAATGTCTAAATGGTTAATTGAAGATTTGGGAAGGTATTGGATTTTTCTTAAAGATGGAGATTATTTTGAGAATTTTTAAAGCTTTTTATGGTTCTTTGAATTGGGGGGTTTTGTTAATGAAAGATGACTTGAATGAATTAGTGGTTAATAAATGCTTATTGAGGTTATATTAGGATGTGGGAAGGTTGATTTTCGTTGGATTGGTGTTTGGGAGGAAGTTTGATAATTTAAGTGTTGGATAAAGAGGAAATTGATTAGCTAAAGATAGGTTGAAGTTTGGTGGAAGGTTTGAGAAGTTAGGAAGTTACTTGAAGTTATAGATTTGATATTAATATGACGATTTGGTGGTTGGTGATTGTTTTACAGTTTTATGAGCATTTTTGTTTTCTTTAAAGTTAAGGTTGTTATGTGAGATGTATGGATTAAAGTGGAGTTAATGAATGTTTGTGTAGATGTGATGGAGATGTTGAAGGAGTGAAATTGTTTGAAATGGTGTGTAGGGGGAAGTTGGTAAATAAAGTTTAGAAAATTTGGTTATGTAAAGTTTTGTTTAGGAATGCTTGTTGAAGTTATTTAATGATGTTGGAATGTTCGCTTTGGTCAGATTGGTGTTTGTAAGGAAGTTTAGAAGTTAAAGTGTTGATTAAAGGAGAATTTAGTTAGATAAGTGTGTTTGAATTGTACTGAAGTACTTGAGAGTTAGGAAGCCACTTTGAGTGCTAAATTAATATTAATGGAGTGGTTTTGGTGAGTTTTACATGATTGGGTAATTTTGGCCAAGAGTGATGTGAAATGGTAAAGTAATACTTTAAGAGACAAAATAAATGGTTAAAGGAATTGTGAAGGTTTAAAAGAATATAGAAAAGTATGAATGATGGAAGTAATTGATTATTTCAACAATTGTTGGAAATTGTTTGAAAGATTGAGTCAAAGCCACTTACAAAGTGTCTTGACCAATTATGATTTATGTTATTGTAAACGGCGTCAATTCTAGCGGTGTGCGTGGGGCGACCTTAGCTTGGTATACCTGCGGCTATTGAGTTTGAACAGGTAATCACGCTTAACTGACTGTGATACTGAGGGTGACGGTAGTTGAGGATTTCTAAAATCCTCTTCTACTTATATATATAAATGAAATGTGTTCAGATTATTTTATATTTAAACGTGGGCTATAGGGTACCTTTCTAAATACACTGTACTTTATATATACATATTCATATATAAATCTTTTGTATGTTGCATGACACTGATTATTAGTACCGTCGGCCAATGTAACCATCGATTTGCGCAAATCGATAGGTTAATTGTACGGGTTCCTCGGATTGTAAAGGAACCAGGGATTTTTCACATTTTAGAGTGGTCCCTTTTTCATGCTTTCAGATTTGAGACTGGGCACAGTGTCAATCACGTTTATTTTTGCCTATTGAGAGATGGATGTATCTGTTCTGTATATGTATATATTACGTGGTTTATGCAGGTTTTGAAAACTGTGGTACCCTGTAGACGCTCCACTACCCCACCTCTGAGTCTCACAGTGAGTTAAGTAGTGATTACTGAGACATAGTTTTGTCTCACCCCATTCCCTTTATTTTTTTTTTTCAGGTGATCATGCCAGAGGGATGCACAGAGGAAAGGGAAGGAGCTGTCCGGCCTGCACTTAGACAGTGAGTAGGCCGGTGGTGATCTATTAGGATTATATATATTGCCATTTTATTAGGCTGCATCCGCTTCCGCATTTGTTGGTAGTTATTTTGAAGAATTGATTGGTTGGATAAATGTGTTGGCTGTTTTTGGTAAATTGTTGTGTAGTTCCTAATACTGTTGTGATGTGATAATGGAAATTGTATTACACACTATGTTAGTGTGATCACTGATTGTGTACTACTTGTAGATTATTGCTACATGGGGATTGACTGAGAATGGAAAGGAAATCTTGTTTCCTGTTTACGGAATGCAGGTGGATTTATCGTTCAGGAGGATTGTCTGCTAATGGAAAGACAATTTCTTTTCCTGATACGAATGAATTAGATGATTGAAATTAGTGATGAATATTTGTGCTTTTTGATACTAATAAGTTGATTGTGTTTGTTGTGATTTAGTGATACAGGTGTTTGTTTTGGAATAACTGGGTTAAGGAAAATATTTTTCCTAACAGGGTTATGTGACACATTGAGGGTGTGAATAACTGTATGCTTTCTCTTTATGTAACCATGTTAGATGGGCCCCGCTCTAATGTGGTTACCTTTTTATGTATTTGATTGGTTTCTTTTCTAACCATGTTAGATGATCCTTTTCTAACATGGTTATATTTGTGTTATTGCACTGAGTGTAGGGATTGGTCAGGATGATGATAGTTCTTTTGCTAACTATGTTAGGAGATTCTCTTTTCTAACATAGTTAGATATGTGCTAAGCATATGCTTGGAATCTTAGTAGAGAAATTCTTTTGCTAACCATGTTAGGTGAATCTTTTACTAACATGGTTCGACATCATCTGTTTGGAGTATCTGAGTATGTGTTTAATTAGGTGAAGGCTAGTAGGTTAATAATTCGTTAGTAGGAGGTACGTTACAACTTGGTATCAGTTTTATGGTAAACGATACCCTGCCTGTTGCATTGCATATAGAATGGCAATATATATTCCTTTTCCCTTCCCGATGTGCATGATCACTAACCCTTGTTTTGAGGATATGTGCAGTGAATTTTGCGGACAAAATTCCTATGGTGGGGAGAGCGGTCATTCCGTACTAAGATTTATTTGAAGTAGAATGATTAGAATGAGACTTACTCAGGTTTGACACTTGCTGAAGTCTCTCAAGTGCTTGCATTTATGATTATTAAATCTTTTTCCGCTTTTATTTTAAAAGCGGAGTGGCATTGAGGTAAAATGAAAGTTCTAGTATGGTGGGTAAGGTTTCACTTGGCTTATTAGTTATGAGGAGAGAAAATGTTCGTTAGGATGTGTGCCAACAAGTTGGTAACTTTCAGTTTCTAGCTCATGGACTTCTATTAAGATATAGGGAACATCTAATATGTCTAGAAGGAATACAAATAAACCATGTAGGAAGATTGATTTGAGTCACAATTGGATTATACTTTGGGGTGATTTAGAATTTCAATTAAGGATATATTTGGTCCTTATTAATGGATGAAGAAATCCTTATAGAGGTATAGCTCAAAGAATGTTCATATGGAATAGGAAGCATTTGAATATAGAACAAGTTATAGCAACTGAGTGAGATCGGGAAGGAATGTTTCGATTACTATATTTCAAGATTCAAACTAATTTGATAATTGTAGAATTGATCACTTTATATAATAAGTGTGCTTATTCGTGCAGTGATGGTGAGATTGTGATATTAGGAGTTGCACTTTAGTCAAGTTATATGGGAGTAAATATGGATTAATTGATATGTTGACTTGAGTTGGATATTGGGAAAATATTAAGTTGGATTTTTTTTTTTTAAAACATAGAGGAAAAGGTTGAAACTATTTGATATCAATACATCAAAGAAGAAGAAACGTAGTTACATTTTAGTGATACAAAGGCATGAGAGCAATTCAAGTCCAAGGAGATATTTATGTTAGGATTAGTAATAGGTATAGAGGTTATGAGATGAGAATAAGTTGGCATGAATTCTTCGGAAGAGAAAATGCATAAAATAATGGAGATTACAATTGAGGGTTGTTTAGCTTGATTTTAGAATTTGGGAGTTATATTATGACTTAGATTACGTGATTGATGATTATATTCCTTAGGTTAACAAAATTCTTGTGTGGAAAGCCTGATTAGTATTGAAATTAAGGGTGCTTTTGAAAGAGATAAGATGTTAGAATCAGTATTCAAGGACGAGTGGATCAATTGGATAATAATACGATAGTTGAATATTTTTGGCTTAGAAGGGCATTGGTGATTTTGAAATATGAATTTGTTGAGAGATTCATGGGTCCCATCAAGTTGAATAAGTTTAATGCATGTCTTATGGTGCAGTTTTATTGGAATAAAGTATAACTTTTAGAGGGAAAATGTTACATTGATAGTTGGAGGACTAGCGAGGTCTTGAATGGATTATTCTTGGGCTTTGATGATATTGAATTCTAAAGTTTAAATTGTGTTAAGGAAACAAAAATGGTTGGATTATGATCGCTTATGAATATGAGTTTATGGTTTTATATATATGTAGGAAGCAAGTGAAGAGGACGCCTATAGTTAGTCAATCCCCGGTGAGACCTAGTTGGTTGAAGTTGGATATGAGTTTGAACTTTCTCTTGGTTGTTACCTAAGCTTGATTTCCATTTTAGGTATTTAAATTATGGGCATTTGGATTATGTTTATGGGGTCTAAGGGCTTATTTAGGTTCAACACTTATGCTTGAATAAGTTAATTTGGCTAGTTATGTTGTAGATTTTGAAAAGGAAATTGAGAATATCCTTAGGCTTGAAATTAATTTAAATGTACTTGGAAAGTGTGAGTAGTTAAATTAGGTTAATGTTGGGAAATGTGGAGCATGAATGCAAACTGGGTAATTGGGATTGCTTCTGACTTGAAGTTTAAAATTAGCTAGAGTGGTGATGATTTTGAAACTCTCTTTAACCTTGAGGTATTCATGATTCCTATATTATTAAGGGTACATATGGGTATGAAATTAATGAAGTATGAGAATGGTGTTTTAGTTGATTTTTGGTTGTTCAAAGGGATGTAAATTATGTGTAAGACTTAGGTAATTGACTCAAAAAGCACTTTTGGAATGTGAGTTACCAACTCTATTAAGATTGCATATGAATATAGATAATAAGCGTTAGGTAATTACTGGTGATGATATTTTAAATTGAGGATTGATATTAGAAGTTGTAGCGATTACTATGGTTTAGTGGCTTTTGTAGTTTTACTGACTATTGGAATTGGAAATGATATTAGTGAGAGAAGATTTTTGATGTAGATTCATATAATATTGTCGATAAGATAAAAGTTGTAAATGCTACAAATATGGTTATGACCTTAAGTTAAAGGAGAATTGTGAGGTTTCTCTTGGTTTACCAGGCATATTGATGTTAATGCTTATGAAGAATTCAATCGTTACAAATTGTTGGGACTAATATAGGTGGAATTATGAGATTAAAGTTAAAATTGACTGGCTTGTATTGATTAAAGTTAGAGGCATTTGACAGGAATTAACAATTATAATAATTGGAGAAAAATGATGATTATGGATTGAGGATTGACTAGAAAATTTTAGTTAAGAAGTGAAATGGAGGAAGAAAAATTAAATTTAGGTTTTGAATTAAAGTTGATTTAGGAGGATTGTTTGAGAGTAAGATGGAGAATATATTAGTTATGAGTTGAAGAATAAGTAAAATAAATTGTTGAATTTGAGGTTTTATCGCGGTTGAATGAATATATATACTATATTGGTCATGGAACTTAGAATTATTGGGTACAGATTACTGTTTAGGCTCGCGGACGTAACTGAAGTAACTATATATGGTATTGGTGGACAATTTGTGTGTGAAGTGGTTTAAATAGATTTAGCATGAATTCTTGAGTCATTAAGATAAGTGAGATTTTATGTTGAGTATTAAGACAAAGGATTGAGTTTAATAGTGTTAATCATATTTAGTATTAGTGGTATGGTGGGTTAGTGCAATACTAGATGGAGGACTAGAGTTCTGTGATAAGTTGTCATTATTCTATTGAGGAAATTCAGATTATTCATGTACTGACAGATTTAGAATTGTAATCTTGTGAGTTAAGTAGATAGAGAAAATAGATGAGGTTAAAATGTTAGGTTGAAGTTTTAGAAAAACTCTTAAATGATTCATTGGAATAAAATGCAAGTGAGTGATTTTGATGGACTTGATATGGTAGGACATATGTTAAGTTAAAGTCATGAGATAAGTAAGGAATGAATCTCTACGGAATTAGCATCTGGAAATTAAGATGTGAGGGTGTAGGAATAAAATCAAAGAAAACTATTGGATGCAGATTTAGACCGAGAACATTGATAGTGTAATTTTATCTTAAATGAGAATGTTGAATGGGGAGAAACCGTTGTAAGTAGCAACCTCTAGATTTCAAAGTAGATAAAAATGATAGGAGTATTATTGTGTGTAGGACCGAATTAGGAAAGCCTAAGTGTTGACATAGATTGGTGAGCCATTTGTTAGTTAGAAGATAATGGCTTTCAAAGGAATGAGATTGTATTTAAATATGAGATCTTACCATAGAAATTGGTCTAAGGATTTAACAATGTGTAATTATTTGAAGTACAATATTTGTAAATGAGTAAAGATTGACTCTTGTTGTCTTATATGTCAAGGAAATTAGACAATTAAGGTGTAGAAAGGTTAGAATTATGACTTAAAAATTTAGAAAGTTAGAATAGTGAATTGCTATTTTAACTGAAAGTTGGGGGATTTTCGTAACTATTTCAAGCTCTTAAGAGTGTATTGGGTAAACTATTTTATGCAGTATTTATCAAAATTGTTGGACATAGTGAATTTTGAGGGCAAAATTCCTAAAAGGTGGGGAGAATTGTAACATCCTAAAAATTTACTATTAGATTAGAGAGTGTTTTAGGAAATAATGAATGAGAAAAATTAGAAAATTTGGGAATTTTTAGAATTTTTGGAGATTTTTGGGATATTTTAGAAGTTTTGCGAAAATAAGCACCTAAATCATTAATTAAACAATTGGAGAAACAGAAATATGAGAGAATGGTGGAATATGAAATATTTTGAAAGCTAAGGAGATTTGAAAGTTTGATTTAGTGGATTTAAATTAAAAGAGGGCATTATGGTAATTTCTGGTATAAATTAGAAAACCCATTACATATAACACAAACCAAACAAGTCCTTCTCCTTCCTCATCTCAACACTCACGCAGCCCCCCCCCCTCTAACTCAACCATTCGGCTCCTCCTCCTCCATCTCTCTCTATCTCACCATTTCTTCAACCAAACTCCACAATTTTTCCATCCAAGGTTGCTAAATCTCGTGGGTTACTCAAAAATTAATGGGGTTTGTTCGATCTGTTCCTTTTTCTTTTTTTTTTTTTGCTCGTGTTCTCCGGCTTCTCCGGCGGCGGTGGACGGTGGTCGACGGCGGCTAAAGGTAAGCTTTGTGTTTTCCTTAGCTTTCGCAAGCTATTCCTTCCCTTTCAACTTCTTTTTCTTCATTTCTTCATTCTCCTCAAACCCCAGCTCGGCCAGCCACATGAAAGATGTTCTCCGGCGAGCTCTGGACGGCGGCCGGCGTTGGTGAAGCTCTTCCCTGCGTTCTTGAACTCCGTAAGCTTGTCCTTTGCCTTTTGTGAAGTTGATCTTGTGAAATTTTGCCTCTTTGATGCTAGGGTTTGTTGAAAATATTGGAATTTTAGGATTGACAAGTTATGATAATGATTATTAAGTGGTTAATTGAAGTTTTGTGAGGGTAATTGAGTTTTATTGAAGTGGATAGTACTTTGGAATTTTTAGGGATTATTTTAGGCATTCTTTGAAGTTAGTGTTTTGCCATAATTAAATCTTTGGGGTTTCAAACAAGAATTTGTGAATGTCTAAATGGTTAATTGAAGATTTGGGAAGGTATTGGATTTTTCTTAAAGATGGAGATTATTTTGAGAATTTTTGAAGCTTTTTATGGTTCTTTGAATTGGGGTTTTGTTAATGAAAGATGACTTGAATGAATTAGTGGTTAATAAATGCTTATTGAGGTTATATTAGGATGTGGGAAGGTTGATTTTCGTTGGATTGGTGTTTGGGAGGAAGTTTGATAATTTAAGTGTTGGATAAAGAGGAAATTGATTAGCTAAAGATAGGTTGAAGTTTGGTGGAAGGTTTGAGAAGTTAGGAAGTTACTTTAAGTTATAGATTTGATATTAATATGACGATTTGGTGGTTGGTGATTGTTTTACAGTTTTATGAGCATTTTTGTTTTCTTTAAAGTTAAGGTTGTTATGTGAGATGTATGGATTAAAGTGGAGTTAATGAATGTTTGTGTAGATGTGATGGAGATGTTGAAGGAGTGAAATTGTTTGAAATGGTGTGTAGGGGGAAGTTGGTAAATAAAGTTTAGAAAATTTGGTTATGTAAAGTTTTGTTTAGGAATGCTTGTTGAAGTTATTTAATGATGTTGGAATGTTCGCTTTGGTCAGATTGGTGTTTGTAAGGAAGTTTAGAAGTTAAAGTGTTGATTAAAGGAGAATTTAGTTAGATAAGTGTGTTTGAATTGTACTGAAGTACTTGAGAGTTAGGAAGCCACTTTGAGTGCTAAATTAATATTAATGGAGTGGTTTTGGTGAGTTTTACATGATTGGGTAATTTTGGCCAAGAGTGATGTGAAATGGTAAAGTAATACTTTAAGAGACAAAATAAATGGTTAAAGGAATTGTGAAGGTTTAAAAGAATATAGAAAAGTATGAATGATGGAAGTAATTGATTATTTCAACAATTGTTGGAAATTGTTTGAAAGATTGAGTCAAAGCCACTTACAAAGTGTCTTGACCAATTATGATTTATGTTATTGTAAACGGCGTCAATTCTAGCGGTGTGCGTGGGGCGACCTTAGCTTGGTATACCTGCGGCTATTGAGTTTGAACAGGTAATCACGCTTAACTGACTGTGATACTGAGGGTGACGGTAGTTGAGGATTTCTAAAATCCTCTTCTACTTATATATATAAATGAAATGTGTTCAGATTATTTTATATTTAAACGTGGGCTATAGGGTACCTTTCTAAATACACTGTACTTTATATATACATATTCATATATAAATCTTTTGTATGTTGCATGACACTGATTATTAGTACCGTCGGCCAATGTAACCATCGATTTGCGCAAATCGATAGGTTAATTGTACGGGTTCCTCGGATTGTAAAGGAACCAGGGATTTTTCACATTTTAGAGTGGTCCCTTTTTCATGCTTTCAGATTTGAGACTGGGCACAGTGTCAATCACGTTTATTTTTGCCTATTGAGAGATGGATGTATCTGTTCTGTATATGTATATATTACGTGGTTTATGCAGGTTTTGAAAACTGTGGTACCCTGTAGACGCTCCACTACCCCACCTCTGAGTCTCACAGTGAGTTAAGTAGTGATTACTGAGACATAGTTTTGTCTCACCCCATTCCCTTTATTTTTTTTTTTCAGGTGATCATGCCAGAGGGATGCACAGAGGAAAGGGAAGGAGCTGTCCGGCCTGCACTTAGACAGTGAGTAGGCCGGTGGTGATCTATTAGGATTATATATATTGCCATTTTATTAGGCTGCATCCGCTTCCGCATTTGTTGGTAGTTATTTTGAAGAATTGATTGGTTGGATAAATGTGTTGGCTGTTTTTGGTAAATTGTTGTGTAGTTCCTAATACTGTTGTGATGTGATAGTGGAAATTGTATTACACACTATGTTAGTGTGATCACTGATTGTGTACTACTTGTAGATTATTGCTACATGGGGATTGACTGAGAATGGAAAGGAAATCTTGTTTCCTGTTTACGGAATGCAGGTGGATTTATCGTTCAGGAGGATTGTCTGCTAATGGAAAGACAATTTCTTTTCCTGATACGAATGAATTAGATGATTGAAATTAGTGATGAATATTTGTGCTTTTTGATACTAATAAGTTGATTGTGTTTGTTGTGATTTAGTGATACAGGTGTTTGTTTTGGAATAACTGGGTTAAGGAAAATATTTTTCCTAACAGGGTTATGTGACACATTGAGGGTGTGAATAACTGTATGCTTTCTCTTTATGTAACCATGTTAGATGGGCCCCGCTCTAATGTGGTTACCTTTTTATGTATTTGATTGGTTTCTTTTCTAACCATGTTAGATGATCCTTTTCTAACATGGTTATATTTGTGTTATTGCACTGAGTGTAGGGATTGGTCAGGATGATGATAGTTCTTTTGCTAACTATGTTAGGAGATTCTCTTTTCTAACATAGTTAGATATGTGCTAAGCATATGCTTGGAATCTTAGTAGAGAAATTCTTTTGCTAACCATGTTAGGTGAATCTTTTACTAACATGGTTAGATATCATCTGTTTGGAGTATCTGAGTATGTGTTTAATTAGGTGAAGGCTAGTAGGTTAATAATTCGTTAGTAGGAGGTACGTTACAATAAGCTATCTGATATGGATCAGATTCTTCTTCATGAAGAAAGAGATGGTGTTGGTTAATGTAACAATCTATTACATATTCCCTAAATTGATAGATATATAATTTCTAATTCGGTAAATTCATTTACTAAATATGATAGAAAAAGAATATTTCCATAAGATCACTATCACTATCATAGTTAGAAAAAGAAATTTCTAATCATTTATGTGTTATCCATGATAGAAAATGATATCCTAATATAATAATACTATCATGGATATTTAATCCCTAACTCTGTTAGTAAGAATGCAACTAACATGGTTAGAAAAAGTAAACAACATCACAAATAACTAAACACATTAACAGATAACCATGCCAGAGAGGGGCCCATCTAACATGGTTATATAAAAAGAATACATCATCAATTCATACCAGATATCACATTTACAAAATAACCATGTTAGGAAAAGAATATTCCTTAACATGATCAAGATTCTGAAACCTGTACAAACATCACATCATTCACCATAATTTCAGCATAATATGACTATGCCAACACAGAACACAAATCCTAAGTACTGAATACATTGCAGTAACCATGTGGCATATCGTGGCTGGTGGCCCGATTCCGTAATTTCATACATAACAGAAATAGTACCGGCACTTGTATGTACAATCAAAAGTCAATATAAATGAGTAATTCATAAAATTCTTCCACCACATTCAAAACACAACACAACATAATGCGGAAGCGTATGCACCCTAGTATTGGCAATACATATATTCCAAAATACTACCTCCGGCTGTCTCACATCATTGGTGAGGACCGGACGGCCCCTTCCCCTTCCCCGTCCCCTGGGTCTCGGTATGATCACCTGCAAAAAAATATCAATAAACGTGGGGTGAGACAACTTTGTCTCAGTAATCATCTTTCAACTCACTGTAAAAATAAGGTATGCTGTAGCAGGGCGTCTACAAGGTGCCATATAAAAAAAACAGTGTAATAAATATATGTATGTTTATGCATGTTTCTCCAGATCTACGTCAATCCGTAATATGGTTCACCATCTCCAAATAAACCAAATAACATAAGTGACACTGCGCCTCTGTCTCTAATCAGCAGGCATACTTCCCCTGTCTCTACTCAGCAAGAAGTAATACGGAGCAAGTCTCTACTCAGAAACCGTCAGTCCCTGTCTCTACTCAATAGGACTAGTACAACTAACCGTTGATTGCGCTATCAAACGGTTACATCGGCCGATGGTACAACCAGTGTCATGTAGCAACCATCCATAATCAGAGTATTCACCACAGGATACTATATAGTAAATAAAAATCTTAATAAGAAGATAGTTGAGTTGAAAGGCACCCAATAGCCTGATTGTTATAAACTAATTTCTTGCTTTTACAATATAAATGTATGTATATGGAAAAGGATTTGAAAAATCCCATCTAACATCATACTCACTGTTACAGTAAGGTGAGGATGATTACCTGTCCAGCTCAAAAATAATGGATCTTCGCAACTATTGTTTTTCACGAGCTCCACTCGATTCACCAATGTCTACAATGATATCATAGTTGATCAAAACACAATATTAGTGACTTTGGCCTACCTTTCACCAAAATCAAAAACATTATTGAAGTAATAATTTACTTCCATTACAAACCATGTTTACATCCTTTAAACTATCGTAATTCTATTAACCATCCATTCATAACTTCCAATCATTAACCTTCACCATTTCTTGCAAATCCTTGTAAAATTAACCCACCATATTAAACTCCCACTATAATACCACATTTGCATTAAAATGGGTCACTCAAAAAGACCTCCATAACACCCAAAATGCTCTTCCAAACTCAAGCAACCTTTAATCTACTAAAGTCA
Source organism: Mimosa pudica (assembly GCA_029929735.1). Lineage (NCBI taxonomy): Eukaryota > Viridiplantae > Streptophyta > Magnoliopsida > Fabales > Fabaceae > Mimosa > Mimosa pudica. The sequence continues at coordinate 15,572,009 of JAKELP010000018.1, read as the reverse complement.
CTTCAAATCAACACTTTAATTATCCAACTTTCTCCCAAACACCAATCCGACTAAAATTAACATTCCAACATCAACAAACAACTTCAACTATCACTACCTAACCACCCATTTAGTCCAAAGCCATATCCTTTAGCAAACCCTTACTTAAAGAGTCAAAACAAAAATTCAGAAATCAATTTCCAACTTCAACAACTTAAGTACTTTCAAGAATCTCCAATTTACCACTTGTACATGATACAATCATTGCTTAAAGTCCCAAAAATCTATTAATGGCCAAACCCTAAACTCAAAAGAGGCAACTTCAATCAAAAATTTACATTACAAAGTGATAAGAAAACTTACGGAGTTCAAAAATGAAAAAGGAAGCCTCACTGCCTCCGGCCGCCGCCTAAAGTCGCCGGAAACACTTCTCTTTTGATGGTGGCCGAGCTAGAGCAAGAGAAAGGAAAGGAAAAATGAAGAAATGAAGTTGAAATAAGAGGAAAACTCAAGAAAATGACAGAACAGGGCCCCCATACCGCTCACCGCCGTCGTTGATTGAACCAAATTTCATACCTTTAAGCATGTGCATTTGAGCTTAATTAGTGTGGTTTATTTGCTATATTTGATCATTATTGGCATATTTTATTGCGCATGCTTATCTGTGAATTATTGGGAAATATTAGCTTAATTACTTGCATTTTAAGTAACCAAGGGTATTTTGGTCATTTTTGACTAGTTGTGCGTTTTCATGTGTAGGGGGGTCCCACGTGGACCCCACAACCCTTTTGGACAGCTTGGAATGCAAGGAATTGGCTTGGAGGGAAAATAGAACCAAGTTGGCACCTCAAAGGAGGGACTTGGAGGAAAGGCAAGCACTAGAGGATTGGAGCCCAAAATTCAAATTTCAAAATTGGCTCCAACTTCAAATTCAAATTTGGAGTTGATGGAGAGCTTCATTAAGGGCAAAAAGGGCAGCACAATCTTGAGGAGAAAAAGGAGCAAACTTTAGGGATGCATCTAGCCAAGTTCAAGACCACATTCATCCACCTTTCACCTAAATACCAAAAATACCCTTCCTTCCCTAACCTTCCATCAATTCGGCCTACACCCTCCATAACCATCAAAATATCTTTTGACAACTCATCCATTCCATTTGACAGCTCATTAACTCCATTTGCCAACTCATCATCTAACTAACCACCTACTTAATCCCTAACTAACTTCATTTGACACATTCCTTCATTTCCACTTCATCTTCATCTTCTTTCTCTCCATTTTCTCTCTTCTTTCCATCTCCTTCACCAAACTCACGGCCAAACCACCAAACCTCCATGGATTCTCACGCCATCCACCTTCCTTCTACCTTCTCCATGCTCGGCTAGATCGCCTTTCCTTCTTCTCCAAGGAAATGTGCTTGTAGAATCAACATTTGGCTTCATATGCTTGTAATTTGCTCTTTTAGGTTTCGAGCTAGATGTATATTTTTGCCTATGTATGTCTAGATCTAGGCTTATATAGGTTAGAGCATCTTCATTTTAGGTGTTCTACTTCATTTTGGCTTGGAATCTCTCTTTTAGGTTAAGGACATGAAAACCGAGGCTTAATTCTTGTAGTTTCATACATGTATGTGTGTGCGATTAGCTCCTCTTACATTTGTGGAATGAATTTGTTTCTTAAGTGCTATAGATTTGGTACTTAATGTTGCTTAGGTATGTTCTTGGCTTGAAAGAGCTTAAGGCTTAATTAAATTAGTTAAACTCTTGTAGATTCCTTTGATTAAAGAAGTCTCAAGGATTTAACTAGTTTATATTAAGTGAAACAAGTATATGAAGTCTAATTCATCAAAGCACTAAGTACTTGGAGAAGGAGGTACCTCTCATTCATATTTTCACATCTTTTATTTCGCTATTCACTGTTTTTGTTAGATTTAGTTGTAGATATACACACACACTCCAACTGTATGTTAATTTGCGTGACTTAAGTACTTGAAATTAGCTAGATAACCTGAACCGTGGATTCGACTCGTACTCACCACTACTACCTAGTGGAATAGAGTATTGAATTGATTTTGATTAACCTTTTTAGGCGACGAAAAAGAGTTAAATCAAGTGGCGCCGTTGCCGGTTTAGATTACATCTTGTTAGTTTTAGGTGTTAGTAGTCACAATTTTAATCTATTGTCACTTGTGTTCCATTCGGTTACTCTGGACTTGTGAGCATAATTCTGATTTTGTGCCTTTTGGACATTGCTCATTACTTTTCTGGACATATTTGTGCTGTTTGATGCTTAATTGGCTGCTCTAGTTAGCCAAACTATTGTTAGGAAATTGTTCAGAAAGTTGCTGGAATTTGTTGTCTGACTGTGCTGAAATTTCAGGTTCCTTGTTTTTAAAACTGGGAGCAATCTACTGCACAATAATTAAAACCGTTTTACCAGGATAATCTACCAGATTTGAGCTTTCTTTGGACATATTATTTGTGTAGAACTGATTTGTATATTGCCTGGAACAATTTGTTGAAGTCAGACTGTTTGCTGGAAAGTCCCTGTGTGACCAGTTTGCTTGCTGTTGCGACTGTAAATTGTGTAGCTGGAATTTGACCAAACTGTTTCTTGTGGTTAAACTACACACTTTAAGCTTTCCAGGGACATATTACTTGTTGCTAGACTCCTTCTGTATTGTCTGGAAAGAATTTTTGAACTCTGCCCTGTGTGCTGGAAATTGCTCTGAAACACTGTTTTTACTTCCTCACTATTTTTAAAACTGGGAGCAATATATAACGAATTTTGAGAAACTGTTTTAACTGGACAAACTACAGGTTTTGAGCTTTCATTTGATATATTATTTGCCTCAAAATTCGATTCCTACTGTCCAGCGTGAATTTTTGAAATTTCCCTGTTTTGCTGGATTTTCTGGACTATTTCTGGACAACTTGGGATTATATTCTGTTTGTGCTGCTGGCTGGTTGTTGTGGTTTGTTTGCAGGGTTTTGTTGGTTTGTTTTGCCCATTTTTGCAGGACATTTTAACGCTTGTTCTTCATGGATGAAGGAATGAATGACTTTGCAAGGCCATATGCCTCATTCGCACCTCACGGCATGACCACCAATCCACAACAATTCTATGGGAGGAGACCTCCATTCCAAGAGCATAACCCTCACACCAACACATATAATTCAGGATGGAGGGACCATCCAAGCTTTCAGTGGGGGGGAGGAGGTTATGCTACTCCATATCATGCTTTTCCAGACCAACAAAGTTATGCTCCTCAATATCAAGATCATGATTCTTACCAAATGAGGCCTAATCCTTCTTGTGCTCAAAGGCCGGATGTGTATGCTTATCAAGAAGTTTCTCAATATGAGCCTAATCCGCCTCCTCATGGCTATGGACACAATTTTTATGATTATCAAGAGCCTTTACAAAGCTGTGTTCCTACACATATGGAGCAGAATGACTTCTTTCATGCTCAAATGCCCAATGAGTATGCTTCTCCAAGTGCAGATTCTCCCTCTTCCAGTACAGATGATTTGATGATGCAAATGTGTGCATCACTTATGGAGAAGCTGAATGAATATCAAGAGGGACTTAAGGAGAACATTTGTTCAATTGTTTCTCAATGGATGAATGAAAGGGCCGAGGAAGAGGCAAGGCAAGGTGACCTCCTTTCCAATATGGTTGTAAATCCTAATGACATGAATTTGGAGGGAGGAGTTCAAGTTGAATCAATTCCTTGCTTTGATGAAGAAGAGCATGAACCTCAAAAGTGCCAAGAGGCTGATCCTAGGATTGAGATGGATGTTGCAAATCCACCTAGCACCTTTGAGTCTAATGGAGTCTTACCTAGTGCTTCTCATAGTGATGATCTTGATGATTCTATGACTTGTTCATGTGATGAGTTGAGCATATGCGCTGACTGTTATGAGGGTAAATATCCTCTTCTCGTGGAATTCCATAGAAGACAATTGAAAGAATTGCAACCAGCCAATGATGATGTTGTCTTGGGTGCTGATACAATGAATGAGGCTACTTCTAGGGGTGATATACATGTTGAACATCACTCTGATTCCCTAGAGAAGAATGAGGAGGTTGAGGTGCAAGAAGTGACCGGATTGCCCTCTTCCATTGGGGAGAAAGACCAAGAGACCGAGAGCTCCCTTCTCTTGGAGCAAGAGGTCTCAAAGGCGTTTAAACATGATATGGTGCAACAGTCTCAGCCTACGGATAATGAGCAAAATGGACAGCATCCTACTCCCGTGACACGTGTTCCTGAGGAAGTTCATAGTGAGGCAGAGAACCCTTCTCCCTTGGTTGGAGAATGCCAAGTGACCGAGAGCCTCAATCCCAGAGCGGCTGAAAGCCTAACGCTTCCGGATGCACTTCCGCTTCCGGAAGCAACGGAGGATGAAATTTCTAAAGATGAATGCAAGGAGGAAGCGCCATTGGCACAAGAGCTTGAATCTGTCTCTACTTCTCAACTCGGGCATAAATCATCTCAAGGTATAATTTTTGATCCTACACTTGTTACCTTTCCTAGTTCATGTAAATTAGGGAAGAAGACATTTCATGAGCTTGTTCAGAGTGTAATCCTTGATTTGTTTTCTATGCTTGAATTTAATGTGCCATTGCTGGTTGTTCTTGAGCCATTGCCTACTTATGCTAAGCCTTCATTTAATATTTGCATATATAAGGAAGCATGTAGGTCATATACATTGTTGATTGAAACTGTGGTAGAACAGCATGTAAGTCCCTTGCGCTTGCTTTCACATGAGGATGAGCAGACATTTTCCGGTTCATTTGATTCTTGCTTGGTGAATGTTAATGATGCTTGCATGAACTCTCTTGCTGATGATTCTAGTAGTGTGAGCATGCGTCTTGATATTCCTGGTCCCAAGCATGATGACTCTGATCTTGATGATGTTGGTATATTTACACACTCCTTGTCTAGCTACAACCCCTTGCACAAGGGATGTTTGTTCAATTTTATGGATCCAGCTAGGTTGGAAGGAGTACTTGCTTTCCTGATGGAGGCTGGAGTTCAATTGCAAGGAGACTTGCGTTTCTATACCTTGTATACAATTTTGGATTGGCGGAGCCGATTGAGGCGCATGCGTGCAGACAGTGCTTTGCAAGGAGAATCTTCTACCTTGATACTTGCTTTGAGGAGCCATATAAAAAGTTTGATGGGGAGGTCAAATGGTGATCACTGGTTAAGTGCTTCAGAGGGGCAACATCTTGATTCCTTTCATGATTCTCACTTGATTTCTATATCTTATGGTGTTACTTCTAAGCATGTATATTTTGATTTCCCTAGTGCTCCACTTTGTTTATCTTGGCATGCCTACAACCCCTTGCAAAAGGGACGTTTGTTTCATATTGTAGGCACTTTTCGGATGCACAAGGAATATTGGGAGTTCATTAAGGCGGTAAGGGAATTTTCTAGGAAGCTCCAAGCTTCATGCGATGCTTTTGGTAAAAGCATAATGAAGAAGCTTCATATTGGCCGACTTCACCAACTTCATGGCCATAAATTCCTATTCTTCAAGGATAACTTCAAGCCGCCCTAAAGGTTGTACCTTTCCTTCCCCTACTTGCTTTAAATTGCTCTTATCTTAAGTGTGGGGGAAGATAGTTGTTAGAGAAAATAGGATTTTGTTTAGGTTTATTTTCTAGTTTTGTTATAGGTTGTTAAGGAAAAAAAAAAAAATTCACTAGTGCTTGGGGATGCTTATTTGCATCCGGAAGTGTTTTCGCTATCGGAAGCTCTACACTTAGATTTTGATACTTAGGATCAGGTTGTGTTCATTTTGCTCCCGCTGGGGGATGCATTCTGCATTCGGAAGCGTCAGTGCTTCCGGAAGCACTTTTGCATCCGATAGCGCGCCTTCACTTAGAATCTAGATCCAACTTTGCTTCCAATAGTATTTTTGCTTCCGGATGCACTTTTGCTTCCGGATGCACTTTCACTTCCGATAGCAAGTTCACTTAGAGTCTAAGACTAGTTGAGCTTCCGGTAGCACTTTTGCTTCCGGAAGCACTTTTGCATCCGGTAGGAATGAGACTCAGAATCAAGATCCAGTAGCAACTTTTGCATCCTAGCGAGCCTTAACTTAGAGTCTAGAACCAACTTTGCTTCCGGTAGCACTTTTGCTTCCGGAAGCCTAGCAGCTTGAGTCTGAATCTAGATGGGCTTCCTGAGCGTCATTGAGTAAAAAAAAAACCAAAAAAAAAAAAAAAAAAAAAAAAATTTAGGTTGTGCTTAGTATGTGTTTGTTTGTAAATAATACATGCATTGGCCATTTGTATGCTTGGACTGCCCGGCCTTTTATGTTGCTACCTTGCCTTTGAAATGCATCTTCCTACTTGATTTGATTGGTCCATTGAGGACAATGCATGCTTTAAGTGTGGGGGAGGTGTATTATGTGCTTAAAAGTGGTCTGATTCAAAGCTTTCACACTTGATTTTTGGACTTATTTGGCATGATTTTTCTTGAAAATTTATGACTTGATTATGGCTCTTGAAAGCAAATGGAATTGTCCTTTAGTGTGTAAGTAGAATTCTTGGAATGATTACTTGGGGCATTGCATGGGGCACTTTTAAGGTATAAAGAGGGTGTTAGTTTCTCATTTAACTTTTCTTAGGGAGGAAGTGACTAATTAGAGTAAGCCATAAAAGTGAGAAGCCTCCAACCGAATTGAGTGGGCCAATAGTCAACTTGACCTCCTAGAACTTGTCCTAGCTCTTGTTCAAGATCACAATGCATGGTATGATTGAAAATGAAAGGGGCGTTTCTTTCTAAACCCTCATGACCCAAACACTAGCCAACCAAAAATATTATCCTTTGTTTAACCCCTTTGGGCCATTCACTATTCTTTTCTATCACCTTGACCAATGTTTGAATGAGTGATTATAGCATATGCTTGCATTTATATTAGTCTTGTATTGTTGTATCTTGTGAAAAACATGCTATATATGAGAAACAATAAAGAGGCCGAGAGCCCTAGAGTGAAAAAGAAGAAAAGAGAGGTGGCCAAAGGTCAAGAAAAAGCAAAAGAAAAGAGAAAAAAAAAAATAATAAGGCCGAAGGCCTAAGTAAAAAAGAAAGCACGAAGTGCTTGAGTATGCCAAAGGCATAGGAGTGTAAAAAAAATGAGAGAAGCACAAAGTGCTAGAAAAAAAGAGAGATGTAGCATGCTTAGTGGACTTGGATTTATTGTATTGCATGCATATGTGGTGATTACTTGTTTATATCATTGGTCATTGACTACTTTCCATCATTCACCATTCATTATTAGCCTTCCATTCAACCCATAAAGTCCCCTAGATTTGGTTGTATCATGTATAATAATGGGTGGAGAACTTAGAGCTATCACAAGCCTATGGTGATGGTCAAGTGCATTGAGCCAAAGAGTGATCACAAGTCCCTAGTTAGGCATTTTTCCTAACTTGAGTGAATGAGTTTAAACACTTTATCCGGTGAGGAAAAATCTCAATTTGCACTCCTCCTTGATTCTAGTTGCTTGCTAAACTTGCATTCACTTTGTATTCTTAGATTTGGCCCATGTGATGTTTTAGGGAAAGGTTCAAAAAGATCAACTTGTATGCTATGACAATTCCAAGTGCCTTCAATATGCTTAATGATTGAGTTACTCTTTTTACATGACTTTGCCCGGAGTTCAAAGATTAAGTGTGGGGGATTTGATTGAACCAAATTTCATACCTTTAAGCATGTGCATTTGAGCTTAATTAGTGTGGTTTATTTGCTATATTTGATCATTATTGGCATATTTTATTGCGCATGCTTATCTGTGAATTATTGGGAAATATTAGCTTAATTACTTGCATTTTAAGTAACCAAGGGTATTTTGGTCATTTTTGACTAGTTGTGCGTTTTCATGTGTAGGGGGGTCCCACGTGGACCCCACAACCCTTTTGGACAGCTTGGAATGCAAGGAATTGGCTTGGAGGGAAAATAGAACCAAGTTGGCACCTCAAAGGAGGGACTTGGAGGAAAGGCAAGCACTAGAGGATTGGAGCCCAAAATTCAAATTTCAAAATTGGCTCCAACTTCAAATTCAAATTTGGAGTTGATGGAGAGCTTCATTAAGGGCAAAAAGGGCAGCACAATCTTGAGGAGAAAAAGGAGCAAACTTTAGGGATGCATCTAGCCAAGTTCAAGACCACATTCATCCACCTTTCACCTAAATACCAAAAATACCCTTCCTTCCCTAACCTTCCATCAATTCGGCCTACACCCTCCATAACCATCAAAATATCTTTTGACAACTCATCCATTCCATTTGACAGCTCATTAACTCCATTTGCCAACTCATCATCTAACTAACCACCTACTTAATCCCTAACTAACTTCATTTGACACATTCCTTCATTTCCACTTCATCTTCATCTTCTTTCTCTCCATTTTCTCTCTTCTTTCCATCTCCTTCACCAAACTCACGGCCAAACCACCAAACCTCCATGGATTCTCACGCCATCCACCTTCCTTCTACCTTCTCCATGCTCGGCTAGATCGCCTTTCCTTCTTCTCCAAGGAAATGTGCTTGTAGAATCAACATTTGGCTTCATATGCTTGTAATTTGCTCTTTTAGGTTTCGAGCTAGATGTATATTTTTGCCTATGTATGTCTAGATCTAGGCTTATATAGGTTAGAGCATCTTCATTTTAGGTGTTCTACTTCATTTTGGCTTGGAATCTCTCTTTTAGGTTAAGGACATGAAAACCGAGGCTTAATTCTTGTAGTTTCATACATGTATGTGTGTGCGATTAGCTCCTCTTACATTTGTGGAATGAATTTGTTTCTTAAGTGCTATAGATTTGGTACTTAATGTTGCTTAGGTATGTTCTTGGCTTGAAAGAGCTTAAGGCTTAATTAAATTAGTTAAACTCTTGTAGATTCCTTTGATTAAAGAAGTCTCAAGGATTTAACTAGTTTATATTAAGTGAAACAAGTATATGAAGTCTAATTCATCAAAGCACTAAGTACTTGGAGAAGGAGGTACCTCTCATTCATATTTTCACATCTTTTATTTCGCTATTCACTGTTTTTGTTAGATTTAGTTGTAGATATACACACACACTCCAACTGTATGTTAATTTGCGTGACTTAAGTACTTGAAATTAGCTAGATAACCTGAACCGTGGATTCGACTCGTACTCACCACTACTACCTAGTGGAATAGAGTATTGAATTGATTTTGATTAACCTTTTTAGGCGACGAAAAAGAGTTAAATCAGTCGTTCGCCGGAAACAGGACCACCGTCGCCGGAAAGCTGCGCGTCCGGTTTTCCCCACTACTAGCCACAGATCAGACGCGTTTCTCACTAATCTATAGAGAAGAAGAGATGAAGAATGGAAATAAGGAAGCTTTTTGAGTAAAGGATGATGAATGAGTGTGTGGGTGTAGAGAAAATGAAGAAAAATAAAGGAAGGAGGGGTGGCCGACGCGTTTTCCGTTCAGAGGGAGGAGGAGTCCGCAAATTTAAGGAGTGAAGAAGGAAGGGGCGTGTTTGGTTGGGTGTAATAAGGGAGGTTTGTGATAATTTGCAGCTCAAACTTGCCATTATGTACTCTTTTTAATTCAAAACCACTTAAACCAGCCTTCAATCTTCTTAAACTTCGAAATATTTTAATTTTCACCATTCCCTCATATTTCAAACTCTTCATTTTCTTGATTAATTATATGCACATTAATTACTCAAAATTTCCAAAATATCTCCAAAAATCCCCAAAAATTCCTAAAAATTCCAAAATTCCTAATTTCTCCATTTATCATTTACCAAAACACTCTTTAATCCTGTATTAAATTTTCAGGATGTTACAATTCTCCCCACCTTTTAAGAATTTTGCCCTCAAAATTCATTACCATCACATCTTTACCAAATGAAAACAATAGAAAAATGAGGTAAAATGTACCTAGGAATAGCTGTGGGTACTTCTCACGCATCTGATCCTCAGCTTCCCAAGTCGCATCTCCTGGAGTCATACCTCTCCAGAAAACCTTCACAAGGCGAATGGTTTTATTTCTTAATTGCTTATCCTTGACATCCAAAATTCTTTCAGGCTCCACTTGATAAGTCAAATTGTTCTCCAACTCTACTTCTTCAGGCTCAATAACATGAGAAGGATCAGGGTGATATTTCTTCAGCTGTGACACATGAAACACATCGTGTAATCTTGATAACTGTGGCGGGAGAGCTATCCGGTAAGAAACATCACCAATCTTCTCAATCACATCATATGGACCCATATATCGAGGGGACAACTTCTTAGCTCTAATTGATCTGCCAACACCTGTCATCGGCGAAACTTTCAAAAACACATGATCTCCCTCTTCAAACTCTAGTGGTTGCCGCCGCTTATCTGCATAACTTTTCTGTCTACTCTGCGCCGTCAACAATTTCTCCCGAATCATCTCAATCTTCTGGGTCGTCTGGTCTACAATATCCGGACCAATAACAGCCCTTTCACTCACTTCTGTCCAACAAATTGGCGATCGACACTTCCTGCCATACAATGCCTCATAAGGAGCCATACCAATACTCGACTGGTAGCTATTGTTATACGCAAATTCTGCTAAAGGAAGATGTTTATCCCAACTACCAGGAAACTCAATAGCACACGCCCGCAACATGTCCTCAAGGATCTGATTAACCCTCTCAGTCTGACCATCAGTCTGCGGGTGGTACGCAGTACTGAACTTAAGTTTACTGCCTAAAGCAGCTTGCAATGACGTCCAATAGCCCGATCTATACCGCTGATCTCTGTCTGAGATAATACTCTTTGGTACTCCATGTAATCGTACAATCTCATCAACATACAACTGAGCCAACTTTTCCATTGGGCTTGAAATCTGAACAGGCAAAAAGTGTGCTGACTTAGTCAACCGATCCACAATCACCCAAATAGAATCATGACCCGACTGAGTACGCGGTAACCCCACGATGAAATCCATAGATATATCATCCCATTTCCACTGAGGCACCTCAATACTCTGCAGCAATCCACCAGGCTTCTAATGTTGGATCTTGACTTTCTGGCAAGTCAAGCACTTAAGTACAAACTGCGTCACATCCTTCTTCATCCCTGGCCACCAAAACCCTCGCTTCAAATCATTATACATCTTGGTGATTCCTGGATGCATAGCATATTTACTCCTATGAGCCTCTTCCAAAATAGTCTGCTTTACCTCATCACAATCAGGAACGCAAATACGATGCTTAAACCGGAGAATTCCGTAGCCATCAATCTCAAAATCTAGGACTGAACCATCCTCCAATTCCTTTCGGATCTTACTCAACTTGTCATCTTTCTCCTGAGCTACCCGCAAATCCTTATACAAGTCAAAATCAACTACTACTGCTCTCAAATTGGCCTGCTCCACTCTAGGAACGACTCGCATATCACGCAAAGTTTCCAACCAAGCCTGTTGTAACATCCTGAAAAATTTAATTTAGGATTAGAGAGTGTTTTGGGAAATTTTGGAATTTTTAGGAATTTTTGGGATATTTTTGGAAATTTTGAGTAATTAATGTGCATATAATTAATTAAGAAATGAAGAGTTTGAAATATGAGGGAGTGGTAAAGCTAAAAATATTTTGAAGTTTAAGGAGATTGGAGGCTGGTTTAAATGGTTTTAGAATTAAAAGAGTACACTATGGCAAGTTTGGGCTACAAATCATCAGAGAACCCCCTTATTTCACCAAACCAAACACGCCCCTCCCCCTTTTCTTCCTTAAAAACACATCGGACCCCTCCCTCTCACCCGAAAACGCTCCCTCCTCCCACCGCCTTCTTCGTTCCTCTTCTTCCAGGCGACGGGCGGCGGCCTAAGGCGCGGCGGCGCCAGCCCCCCACCATCATCTTCTTTGTCTCTCCTTCCATAGCCGACTCGCGCACACACACACATTTCACTTCCTTTCATTTTCTTCTTCACCATTTGTTCTCTACTCTCTCTCATCTCCTCTCATTCGTTTTCCTCTTCTCCTCCCAAATTTCTGGATGTGCTCGAGCCTTCTTGGTGAGTCCTTATTGTTGCTGCCGTTCTTCTTGTTCCGGTGCCTCCCTTCTCCATTTTTCCGGCGAGCCCGACGACGTACAACGCGGGAGATGGTAAGCTCGCATTGTTTTATATTTCTTGAGTTGTGATTTCTTTTTCCATGTTGGTTTCTCATTTTCCCTTTCTTCCTTGGTTGTTGTTGAACGGAATGGATGCACAAGAGGGGGGGTGAATTGTGCTTCAAAAATAAATGCTCAAATAAAACGACACAAGAGTTATACTGGTTCGGTCTACCTGACCTACGTCCAGTCCTCAACCACCCAGGCCGAGAGTTCCACTATATCTCAGGTTTTAAATCGGGTTCACCTGAAACCTTACAACCGCAAGTTTTGCACGGGATCACTTGCAACCTTACAACAAGTTTTACACAGGCTCACTTGTAATCTTTCTAACTAGCTCCCCCTTACACCTAGCAAGGGTTCAACCTTTACAACTAAAGGATTTTTCTAACTAAGTTCTCTTAAAGAACAGATAGTGTTACACACTTAAGTACAATCAATGCTCTTATAACAGAAAGAGACTTAACAACAAAGAGTACAGAATATGTAGATGAGAATGATCACTCGATGTGTTAAATGCTCTTTACTTTTCTGGGCAGCTTTGAATGCTTGAAGATGTTCTTAGTTTCTCGCTCTAACTTCTCTCAAGAGTATTCAAAGATAATTGTTAACCTCATAAATGAGGTTTGAGTCTCTTTATATAGTCTTCAAGCAATCTGTCTCTTGGTAGTTGGGAGAGCCGTTTGAATATGGCCGTTTAACCCATGTTACCGTTTGCTCAATAAATGCTTCATCAATGCATAGCAGGGTTGACTTGCTTTATCTCTGAAAAGTAGTCCTGACACCTCTGCTCTGACAAAAGCATTCTGACACTGCAACTTCTGACATTCTGATTGCTTGCGGAAGCAGATTCTCATCCGGAAGCAATTCTACTGAGTGTGCTGCACTGAGTGTTAGTCTAGCAATATAATCACATAGTTACATGCAGTGGGTGTTCCCTAAGTCTAAGATGCATCCGGAAGTACTTCTACATCCGGAAGTAAATCTACTGGATGAAGGACTTTGTTCACTATTACTCACTCACGCTCAGTGTCCCTCAATCCAACGGTCAGCGCTAGTCACTAAGCTATCGGAAGCACTTTTACTTGACGTGGTGAAATCACTGACGCTTAGGGTTATATCTCTTCTATCAGCCTGTGCCAGTCTAAATCTAACAGGGAGCAATTTCACTTGACGAGGCTGATTCACTGACGCTTGGGGTTATTCTATTCTATCAGTCTACGCCAGTCAAAATCTAACAGGAATCATTTCCACTTGACGTTGCACTTTTACTGACGCTTGGGGTTATATCTATTTTATCAACCTGTGCCAGTCTAAGTTTAACAGGAAGCAATTTCACTTCCGGTTGAATCATAGCTTAGTCTTAAGGTTTTGTTTATCTAATGCTCATGGACTAAGTTAAATCCCTAGTGAGTTATTCGCTGCCGCTGGGGGATAAATCATTCATCCGCGTGCGCGAGTCCTAGACTATCCGGAAGTAAATCCACGTCCGGTTGCACTCTTACTTGGGATCCTATGTTATCCTATTGCTTCCTAAGCACTTGGTCTAATCTTTTATATTTTAGTCTTCATCAAAACTTAAGATTCTAACATTCTCCCCCTTTTTGATGATGACAAACTCAGTATTTAACTATTTATCGATTAAGTCCATATGAAAGGGTTAACAGGAAAACAAAAGCAATAGATAAGAACAAGTAACTGAGACAAATATTATTGATAAACATAAGTTACATGTCAGAGCATACTATTAAATAACATATACACATAAAGAGCATATACTAGGTAAGTATGAAAGTATGCATGAAGAAGGAAAAATTTCTAAGTAAAAAAAAAATGTTTGGATTGGGGGTTCAGGGTTTTTGTTTCTTTTTCCTCTCCCTCTCCTTTTGTCTCTTCAGCCCGTACTTCATCATGGTCTCCTCAACAATGTTTTTGCTTGACTTGGTTGGAGAAGGCTCTGATGGAGACGACTTAGGCTGTGAAGGTAGTTCATTTGGCTCAAAGACAATCCATATCCCAATGTGGTCCTTGCTCAGTCGTTCTCTTCTGTTGCATCCCCTCTTATAAGGCTCTCAGCACCACCCAGCTTTTGAGATTCCATCGCACGGCGGAGACAGCTGCGAGACATCCCTCGTGTTCTTAGACAGGTGCAGAGTGAACATTGAGTGAACATTACATCTCTCCCCCTTTTGGCATCATCAAAGAGGGTGAGGGCCAGGGATGGAGTTTGGTCTAGAGTTGGGGTTGATAGGATTGGAGTGAGGGGAAGGTTTGTTGGGGTGAGTCTTGGGTTTGTTGGTCAGGAGAAGGTGAAGGTTGGGATTGGTGGTCAAGGTTTGGTGGTGGATGAGGATGAGATCTTGGCAAGATGATTCTCGACTTGGCACATTCTGTCCTCAAGCTGCTGGATTCGTTCCCAGCGTCATACTCAGCATGGAGAGGACTCACCAAGGACTCAGGCAGCCAAAAAAAAAGCTCTTCCTTTACTTCCTCTGCAAAGGCCCTAACAGAAGCTGGTACTGGTACCATGCATTTCCGGCAGATTTGATCGATGCAGCCTCCTCCTTAGGGATGAACTTCCTCTTCTTATCAAGCTTCTCTTGCTTAGAACCCACTAACTGTTCTGCCATTCTACCAGAAGTTTCAGGCTGACCTTGAATATTTTCATCCTGCCCCGGTGAATTCTGCCCAGAAACTTCATGGTGTTCTTGATGTTCATTGCGATGTTCTTCGCGATGCCCAGATTTTCCAGAATGTTTAAGGCTTGATTTCCCAGATTTTGACTTGTGTTTCTTAGATGAGGAAGGTTTCTTTGAAACTGGGTTTGTTTCATGAGATCCGGCCATTTTTGTGTGGGTTTGTGGTAAAATGCGAAAGGATGTATGAAGAAAATGAAGAACATAGAAGAAGATGAAGAGTTTTGTATGCAGAGAATTTGTGAGTAAAAGTGAAAAGTGAAAGTGAAAAATGATGTCCTATTTATAGGTACAGTTATTAAGGGTAAAATGGTCATGTTTCTTCATATTTTCACACATTGGGTAGCGTAAACAACTTAAGTTGGAACGACACACCTGATGACACGTGTCGCTTCATATTACCAGAGAAGACATAACGTCTCATTTGGGAAGTTGAAGAGTTTTCTGAAGTGACGTGTCTCTTGGACTAGTGCTGGTGCTCTCTTGGCTTGATCATCCAGTGTCAGTGAGTGATCATCCGGAAGTGGTTTTGCTTCCGGTTGTACTTGCTTAAGATTTAACATTGAGCACCTGCAAAAACATATATTGGCACTCCGATGCCTAAGTTAGTATCGTTGTAAGTGATAAACAATCAAGTATAATGAATAGAATTTAAACTTCATTTGGGTTTACCATTCCCAAATCACCTCTTATGAAAGTAAATTGGTCAACCCCCAGAGGCTTGGTGAAGATGTCAGCAAGCTGTTGTTGTGTGGGGACAAACTGCACCTTGACATCCTTCTTTTGAACATGGTCTCTGATGAAGTGATGTCTGACGTCAATGTGCTTTGTCCTTGTGTGCTGAACTGGATTCTTGGCGAGGCTGATAGTGCTTGTGTTGTCACAGAGGATAGGTGCCTCAGGGAACTCCAAGCCAAGATCCCTCAACTGGTTCTTCAGCCACAGCACTTGAGCACAACAACTTGCTGCAGCAATGTATTCTGCCTCAGTGGATGACAAAGACACACAGGTTTGCTTTTTGCTAGCCCAAGACACCAGACAACCACCAAGGAAGGCGCATTGTCCACTGGTGCTCTTTCTATCTGTCTTATAACCTGCATGGTCAGAGTCAGAGTAAGCCCACAAGAACTCTTGGTTGCCTCTGGGATACCAAAGACCAAGTTCTTGTGTTCCCTCAAGGTATCTTAGGATACGTTTAACACATGTTAAGTGTGACTCCTTGGGGCTGGCTTGAAACCTAGCACACATGCCTACACTAAATTGAATGTCAGGCCTACTCGCTGTTAAGTATAAGAGGGAACCTATCATTCCCCTATACATGGGCAGGCTGACAGATTTACCCTTTGCGTCAGCGTCGAGTGCGGCAGTGGTGCTCATAGGAGTGTCATACTCCTTGCATTCATCCATCCCAAACTTTTTGAGTAGTTCTCTGCAGTACTTAGTTTGGGAGATGAAGATTCCATTCTTCTTCTGTTTGATTTGCAGGCCTAGGAAGAATGTTAGTTCTCCCATCATTGACATCTCAAATTCACCCTGCATAGTCTTAGAGAAATCTTCACAAAGCTTCTCGTTAGTTGCCCCAAATATAATATCATCAACATAAATTTGGACAATTAACATATCTCTATCTTTGTGGAGGATAAACAGTGTATTATCTAATTTGCCTCTTGAGAAACCCTTGCCCAGCAAAAAGCTGCTGAGTCTCTCATACCAAGCTCGAGGAGCTTGTTTCAGGCCATATAAAGCTTTCTTTAATCTATACACATGTTTGGGGTGCTTATGGTCCTCAAAGCCAGGAGGTTGTTCTACATATACCTCTTCTTTAATATAACCATTAAGAAATGCACTCTTTACATCCATTTGATATAATCTAAAGCCTTTCATGGATGCAAAGGCTAGAAGAATCCTTATTGCTTCAAGTCTAGCGACTGGAGCAAAAGTTTCTTCATAGTCAATGCCTTCTTCTTGGTTGTTTCCTTTGGCTACTAGTCTGGCTTTGTTTCTGGTGATTTGACCTGTCTCATCCAGTTTGTTTTTAAAGACCCACTTGGTCCCCACTATGGATTGATGAGACGGCCTTGGGACTAGTTCCCACACTTGACTTCTCTCAAATTGATTTAGCTCTTCCTGCATGGCAATAATCCAGTCGCAGTCCTCAAGAGCTTGTTCAACTGAAGTTGGTTCGATTTGAGATAGGAATGCTCCAAACTCAACTTCATTTTGAACTTGTCTTCTAGTTCTGACACCAGAAGAAACATCACCAAGCACTTGATCAAGAGGATGATCCCTGTGATGTCTCCTAGCTATTGGCAACTGTGCCTCCTCAGGCATGGGTTGCACTCCAGGTTCATCACTGGGTTCACCTTCTTCTTTGGGATTGCTTGTTGGTGTTTCTTTTGGTGGTGAGGAAGATGATGGTAGTTTTGGAAGATTAGGTGCTTCATCATCTTCAGTGGATTGTCCCCATGTAGGAGTTTCATCAAATACAACATGCATGGATTCTTCTACAGTTTTAGTTCTCATGTTGTATATCCTATATGCTTTACTCCTAAGGGAATATCCTATGAATATACCTATATCAGCCTTTGGATCAAACTTACCCAAATTTACCTTTCCATTATTATGCACGTAGCATTTTGATCCAAATATTCTGAGGTGGCTGATGTTGGGCTTCCTTCCTTTGTATAGCTCGTATGGAGTCTTATCCAAGCCCTTGCGAACATAGGCTCTGTTGGAGATATAGAAAGCAGTGCTCATAGCGTCCGCCCAGAACACTTGAGAAACCTCTTTCTCGTTGAGCATGCTTCTAGCCATCTCCGTCAGAACCCTGTTCTTCCTTTCGACTACTCCATTTTGTTGAGGAGTCCTCGGAGCTGAGAAGTTATGTTCAATGCCGTTTTGCTCACATAGCTCAGAGAAGCTATGGTTCTCAAACTCTCCTCCATGGTCTGTCCTTATGGCTGTGATTTTGAGCTCCCTCTCATTCTGCACTTTCTTAGCCAGGACAACAAACGCATCAAAAGCATCTTGCTTAGAGGCAAGAAACATAGTCCAAGTGAACCTCGAATAGTCATCCACCACTACTAGAGCATACAGGTTTCCACCCAAGCTCTTCACTCTCGCTGGCCCAACCAAATCCATGTGGATTAGTTCCAGGGGCCTGCTGGTGGAGACTCTCTTCTTGGTTTTAAACGAGGACTTTGTTTTCTTCCCTCGTTGGCAGGATTCACAAATAAAATCATGCTTTACTTTGAAAGTTGGAATACCTATGGCTAGCTCCTTTTTGATTAGCATATCAAGTTGAGTAAAGTTAACATGAGCTAGTCTCTTATGCCAAAGCCAACTATTTTCGTCACTAGATATTAAACATTTTTCTTCTAGCTGTTGACATAAGTCTAAGGTATATAGATTCCCATTTCTATTTGCCTTAATCTTGCATTTTAAGTTGGCCTTATCTATATTCAGATCCTGCTTATCAACTATTAAGCACTCATTTGAATCAAATATTACCCAATTTCCTTTGTCCGTGCTCTGGCTCACGCTCAGCAGGTTGTGACAGAGACCGTCCACTAGATAGACATCTTTGACTGGTCCAACTTCTCCAACTCCAGTGATCTTACCACTTTGATTTCCTCCAAAGGTCACTGTGGCTCCATCTTTGATCACCAGAGATTTGAACTTGTCTCTGTCACCAGTCATATGTCTCGAGCATCCGCTATCGATGTACCATTTTTTGTTCTTGGATGCCTTGAGACACACCTGAAATAATCAAGCAACCTTAGGTACCCAACCTCTCTTGGGTCCTCTGTCATTAGTGTTTAGTGCCCTTAGTCTAGTATTGGGTTTAACCTTGGGCTTATGAACATTTGGAGCCTCTGGCCTAGTGCTAGCTCTAGGCTCTTGGATTTTCCCTGTGGAATGATTCCAGGCTCGGGATCCTTGTCCTTTCTTGGTGTCCTTTGCAGGTGGAGGATCCTGTGTAGCCTTGGTTCCTTTAGGAACCCATTTGTAAGAGCTATTAGCTCCATGCTTCTTAGCATTACAGGTGGACGTGGAGTGTCCTTTCCTGTTGCAGTAATTACAGAAGCTAAAGGGTGAGGAGCTATGACTGGTGGCTTTATGGAAGAACTTTAAGTAAGGCTTTACTTTTGGTTCTACCCACTTTTTCCCTCTAGGGGTATATCCCAAGCCAGTTCTATCCCTATATGCCCTTTGGTTCATTAAGATTATATTTAGCATTTCTGAACCATTGGTAAACTTCTGCAGGGCATTTTGCAGCTTGTTATTTTCCTCTGAGATTTTGCTGCAATTAGGGCAGCTCTCAGGTGTTGGGGCGTTGGATTCTACTTGGGGAGAACCCTGGCCATCCACTACCGGAAGTCTTCTAGCTTCCGCTAGTTCCTCACTTAGTGAGTCCACCTTGGACTCAAGTGATTCCTTTTTGGTTTTCAACACCTTATAGGCTTTACATAGTCTAGAGAATTCTTCATGAACCTCATTGTAAGCCTCTTGTAGTTCAGGAAGAGTTACCTCATGATCTTCGTTGGTGAGGTCAAGATCTGAAGATGCTTCTTCATCCTCTTCTCTAGCTACCAGGCAGAGGTTGGCAACTTCTTCTTCATCACTTGCTTCCTCATCTGAGCTATTTACCCAAATGGAGGAAACAAGAGCCTTTCTTTTGTCCTTGCCTTTTGACCTCTGCAGGCTGGGACACTCAGCCTTGAAGTGACCAGGCTTATTGCATTCAAAACACACAGGGACCTTTTCTTTCTTGTATCCCTTCTTCTGGCTGGAATCACCTCTCTGATAACCTCCTTTCTTTCTGAAGAATTTCCTAAATTTCCTCACCATCATAGTCATCTCCTCATCGTCCATCTCCTCCTCATCATACTCATCATTGTCATTGATCTCCTTGCTGGGAGCAACGAGAGCAAGGTTCTTGTTCTTGGATGAGGGTTGAGGAGCTCTCATAGCCAGCAAGGTAGGTTCATATTCAGCAAGAGAGCCAAATAGTGCGGTGATGGAGCTGGTTGATTCTCCTTGCACTTCTTGCAAAATAGTCACTTTGGTGATCCAGTCACCCTTCAAGATCTTTAGAATCTTGCTCACTTGCTCTCTTTCAGGGATATCCTTACCCAGCGAGGCCAAATTGTTGATGAGATGGGTGAACCTGAGCTCCAGCTCTCTGATAGGCTCGGTGGGACTCAGCATGGCGAATTTGTGAAATTCTTCCACCAGCATTTCAACACGTCTCGCTTTTACTCCCCTGGTTCCAGAGTGTGCAGCCTCAAGAGCCTCCCACATATCTTTTGCATTTTTGTGGTGGCTTGATCCTGTGATACTCTTTGGGGCTGAGTGCACACTGGATGTAGTGCATGGCCCGATGGTTCATTTGGACTAGGGCATAGTCCTCAGGAGTGTATCTGGCTCGCACTTTCGCAAATTCATCCTCATCTAGCGGAGTTTGATCCCCTCGTTCTATTACGTCCCAGAGTCTGATATCACTTGACTTGATATAAGTCTCCATTCTGAACTTCCAGAATGAGTAGTTGTACCCATCGAAGCCTGGGGGCTTGTTGGGTTGAACGGAGACATCTGGTAGAGAATAGTCTGTGTCCATTACTGGATCTTTGCCTTCTGATTCGTTGGAATCGAGTGAGAAGGACCTTGCTCTGATACCAAATGAACGGAATGGATGCACAAGAGGGGGGGTGAATTGTGCTTCAAAAATAAATGCTCAAATAAAACGACACAAGAGTTATACTGGTTCGGTCTACCTGACCTACGTCCAGTCCTCAACCACCCAGGCCGAGAGTTCCACTATATCTCAGGTTTTAAATCGGGTTCACCTGAAACCTTACAACCGCAAGTTTTGCACGGGATCACTTGCAACCTTACAACAAGTTTTACACAGGCTCACTTGTAATCTTTCTAACTAGCTCCCCCTTACACCTAGCAAGGGTTCAACCTTTACAACTAAAGGATTTTTCTAACTAAGTTCTCTTAAAGAACAGATAGTGTTACACACTTAAGTACAATCAATGCTCTTATAACAGAAAGAGACTTAACAACAAAGAGTACAGAATATGTAGATGAGAATGATCACTCGATGTGTTAAATGCTCTTTACTTTTCTGGGCAGCTTTGAATGCTTGAAGATGTTCTTAGTTTCTCGCTCTAACTTCTCTCAAGAGTATTCAAAGATAATTGTTAACCTCATAAATGAGGTTTGAGTCTCTTTATATAGTCTTCAAGCAATCTGTCTCTTGGTAGTTGGGAGAGCCGTTTGAATATGGCCGTTTAACCCATGTTACCGTTTGCTCAATAAATGCTTCATCAATGCATAGCAGGGTTGACTTGCTTTATCTCTGAAAAGTAGTCCTGACACCTCTGCTCTGACAAAAGCATTCTGACACTGCAACTTCTGACATTCTGATTGCTTGCGGAAGCAGATTCTCATCCGGAAGCAATTCTACTGAGTGTGCTGCACTGAGTGTTAGTCTAGCAATATAATCACATAGTTACATGCAGTGGGTGTTCCCTAAGTCTAAGATGCATCCGGAAGTACTTCTACATCCGGAAGTAAATCTACTGGATGAAGGACTTTGTTCACTATTACTCACTCACGCTCAGTGTCCCTCAATCCAACGGTCAGCGCTAGTCACTAAGCTATCGGAAGCACTTTTACTTGACGTGGTGAAATCACTGACGCTTAGGGTTATATCTCTTCTATCAGCCTGTGCCAGTCTAAATCTAACAGGGAGCAATTTCACTTGACGAGGCTGATTCACTGACGCTTGGGGTTATTCTATTCTATCAGTCTGCGCCAGTCAAAATCTAACAGGAATCATTTCCACTTGACGTTGCACTTTTACTGACGCTTGGGGTTATATCTATTTTATCAACCTGTGCCAGTCTAAGTTTAACAGGAAGCAATTTCACTTCCGGTTGAATCATAGCTTAGTCTTAAGGTTTTGTTTATCTAATGCTCATGGACTAAGTTAAATCCCTAGTGAGTTATTCGCTGCCGCTGGGGGATAAATCATTCATCCGCGTGCGCGAGTCCTAGACTATCCGGAAGTAAATCCACGTCCGGTTGCACTCTTACTTGGGATCCTATGTTATCCTATTGCTTCCTAAGCACTTGGTCTAATCTTTTATATTTTAGTCTTCATCAAAACTTAAGATTCTAACAGTTGTCCGTCCTCCTATTGCGGTGGACGTTTTCCGGCGACGGCGGAACTCCGACGAGGCGTGGAAGGTCAGAAATGAATTCAGGTGACCCAGTTACCTCCGTTTCTACTTTCCTCCTTTGATTCTGGACGCGTTTAGAGAGAGATATGAATTAGGGTTTAGGATTTTCAAGATTTTCAAAATAATTAAAGAAAGATTAAGCTTCAAAATGAAAATTTCTTGAATAGATTTTTGTGATTTAAGATAGGTTTGGTTGAGTTTGGTCATGTTGCAAATCCTGTGATTTTTTCCTTTGATTTCTGTCTGACTGGGTTCTGTTTGATTGAATGTGTGAGTTTGCAGTTTTAAGTTTGTTAGTTTTGCTTTGGATTTCTCCTTAAATTTCCGCTTGCTGTTGTTGTAATGAGGAGTGGAATATGTTAATCAAAATATGCAAGAGTATAATAGATTGGTTGATGTCATTGTATGTTTAATCTGTATGAGGGTTGATTGATTCCAGTTTTCAAATCCACATTTTCTTGTTTATTCTTTTGCTGTATGTGGCCGAATTGATTTCTCATGTTTGGGGCATATTATATGGTGTTTCAAGTTTGTGAATGGATGGTGGATGAGGTTTTTATGATGTCATGCTTAATGGAGTATTTGAATGTAATTTGGATTCTGCATTCTTGTTGAAGAGGATATATAATAAAAGATTAATTGGAGATATAAGGGATGATGGAGTTGTGATTTTGATCTCTTCTCCTTGCGTGAGGTTTTATTGAGTTGAGTTTAATTGGATGTTTTATATGAGTTATAAAACATTTTCTATTTTTCTTGCTTTGATGGCCAAATGATGTTTGCGGTTGGAAGTCCTTTTTAATGGTATTTAAAGTTTACATATGCTAGATTATAACCACTTTGGTGCTTGTATGTGTAATATTGTTAAGCTTTTGGATTCTGAAGATTTTTTTTAGCTTCTTGGAAATGGCTGTGTGTAGATAAGAATATGAAGGAATTTGTTGATATTCACATTTTGTAGATGAAGTGGTAGCAAAGGTGGTTTGATGTTGATATAGGGTCTGCATTAAAGTGTATGTGCACTAGGGATTGTTGATCATTAATTATTGGAATAAATTCATTTGAGATTATGAAAATGTTGTGATTATTAAATGGTAGCAGGAATGGATGTAAAGGGATATATTGTGTTGTGATTTGGAGGGGCAGTGAAGTTATCATGGTTGTGGACTTGTTTGGAAACTCACAAACCTGATTTGAACACCATATTATAGGAAGTCATTTGTTCACTCTCCATTCCTAATGTACTTAGTCAATTTCGGTTATATGATGGCTGTCATAAATATGATTTGGGCTGATCGGAACAAAGAAAATTAATATAAATATGATTTGAGAATGCATGTTTAGTGGGCAGTGCTTTAGGCATGTTGTGGATAGTTTTAAGCATTAGGGAAGCGTGCTTTGAAAGATAAAAGTGAGATTTAATATGCTAGAATGGTTGTAAAGATTTTTTTTAAATGGAGTGAATTGTGTTAATACTTATTCTATCAAGGGGGAAGTCAAATCCTTGGATTTTGTTTGAGGTCATAAATAATAAGTGGGGTATGAAATGAAGGTTCAATGAAATTAATACATATTTAATTTGTAGATGTTGGATTCATACTTGAATGGAAAGCTATGATTTGATTTCTTTTCTTCTTGTTATGTTGGTGGAATGTTTTAGTAATAAGAAAGAATGAATTGATCAATGTTATGATTTATTGCATGCTACACCGGGAAGGATATATATAATTTAAAGAATTAATACATGAAGGAAATTCGTTGGTCTTGTGACTCATGATGTGTGCATGTAAGGTTTTGGGATTTATTTTAGATTGTCTAATTGATGATATGAAGCTGATTATGTATGAAGTGTATTAAGAATCCTAAGAGGGCTTAAGTCATAAGGTAGTCAAACTTAGAAAATTAGGAAAGTGTGATTTTTCTGATAGGGTTGGGTAATGTTATACCTATAGGAACGAGAGCGACGCTAACAAATATGCATCAACGTAGTTACTTATATTTCGTATTGTATGGTATAATATCAGGAGACTTTGGTAAGGAAGATACGTAGAAGGAATCTACAAGAAAGGTTAAAGAAAAAGGGGAAAACAGCAGAGTGCTGTTTCTGTGCTTGAACAGGTAATCACACTTAACTGACTGTGATATTGAGGGTGAATGTAGTTGAGGATTCGCAAAATCCTCTTCTATTTATATATATAAATAAAAATGTTTACAAAGTTATTCTCTATATAAAATTGGCTATAGGGTGTCTTTCCAAATGTGAATTACTTTTACATATAAAGAATTTGGTTGTTGCATGACACTGCTTGTACCATCGGCCGATGTAACCGTTCGATAGCGCAATCGACGGTTAGTTGTACTAGTCCTATTGAGTAGAGACAGGGACTTACGGTTTCCGAGTAGAGACGGGCTCCGTTTATTATTTCCTTTTGATTAGAGACAGGGGAAATATGCCTTTCAGAGTAGAGACTGGGGCACAGTGTCAATCAGGTTATTGTGGATATTGGAGATGGATGATTTTGTACTGGATATATATTTGTATATATTGTATGATTATGCAGGTTTTGGAAACTGTGGTACCCTATAGACACTCCACTACCTCATATCTGAGTCTCACAGTGAGTTAAACAGTGATTACTGAGACATTGTTTTGTCTCACCCCATTCCCTATATTTTTGCAGGTGATCATGCACAAGCGCGAGGATCAGGAAAGGGGTATAGGTTATAGATGTTAGCAGGGATGTATATTGCCAATGAGTTTAGGCTTGCATTCGCTTCCGCATTATTGTTACATTTAATCAAGAAATTAATTATGAATTGAAGGAGTTTGTTTTTATTAACCATGTTAGATTAATCCTTTCTAACATGGTTAGCTTTAATATTGATTAAATGTGTTTGATTTTATTAACCATGTTAGATTAATCCTTTCTAACATGGTTAGCTTTTAATTATCCATGATAGTTTTCATATGATATCAGGTGACTCTTTTCTATCATGGATAATACTTAAATAGTTAGAAGGTTCTTTTTCTAACTATGATAGGGTTACAATATTAGGAAAATCATTTTCCTATCATAGTTAGCAAAGTAAATACGTTTAGGGTTAATGATATTGATTAATCAGGAAATTAGTAACATAATGTTACAACTTGGTATCAGTATTTGGTAAACGACAACCTGCCTGTTGCATTGCATTTAGTCTGGCAATATACATCTCCTAGATTCGCTCCTATGTGCATGATCACCAGCCTTCTTTGAGGTATATGTTTCATCCCTTGGTGGGGAGAGTGGTAAGGTCGAAAAGGACATAATTATGCAATGGAATAGGTTGTTTTGACTGAAGTTGTTGCAAGAAAAAGTCACATTGATGAGTAAAGGAGATTATGGATTGTTGGAGATTATGATGTGCGTTGTTGATTCGTTAAGAGAGAGTTAAGTCATGGATTGAAATTCAGTTTGTTAATAGTTGGTAGCGAGAAATAGTCCGTTGTATTCTTGGTAAGGATAAGAATGTATTTGACAAGGTAGGAAATAGAGATTTAATGTATTACGAGATATGTATAAGAATTTAGGAAGAATAACGAAATAAGGATGCTTCTCTGGGGTCTCGAATATAGTTATGTGCCGGCCATAATCATAGTCGAGGCATCAGGAGATCCCTTATTGGGTTAAGGGAGTAAGGATATTTGAAAATAACAATTAATAATGAATGCAATGTGAAATAAGAGTTGTTGCTTTGTTTATTATTTGTTTACTGATTTGTTAAATTGGTTGCTTCATAGATGAATTTGACTTGTGCTATTTGATTGTTTTGAAACAAAATTCTAGTGAAATTGTATTTTTATAAGCTCCAACATGAGATAGGCTATTTATTGATTGCGATTTGATTTTACATCATTAGTAATGGAGGTTGTTTCATCAGTATAAGGGAAGGATTTGAACTATGTGATAGGGTTTTGGTGTAAACTGAATCTTTTGCTTTTTGGTATGAAATTGGTGGTTTGAGAACCAAATTTAAGTAATTTCTAAGTAGTCTATGGATTAGAGTTAGCTTTATTTTGGTTGGAATGATATTTTGAGAAATTTTGGTGTTTGTAAGTTATGGTTTGGGGACAATTTCGAAAATTCAGCATGGTTTCTTGTAATTGATAGTTCCAACTTGTTTAATTAAGTTATATGATGAGATAATTTGTTTAAATTAATCATACATGAGCATATGAACTATTTTGCTTGCTTAAAGTTGGTTCACGACCAAGTGTGGTAACTAAATTCTTTTAATATGAATTTTCTTGAAATATAGTTTCTATAGGTTTATTGGAGTTCAATAAAAGTGTTGATTGAATCTGTTTGCTATTATGAGCATGAAGTTGGTTAGGTGGGACTCTTTGCAAGAAGTTCTACCTTATTTTATTGATTTCCAAACCTTTGTTTAGCCTCTCAACTTTTTCTCCTATGTTCAAGGAATGGTATGTCTGATGCTTTCCCTTCATCTTGGTGATTGTGGGCTGATTCATAGGAAAGAATTTATAGGCAAGTTGTTTCTAGAAAGATGGTTGATGTTTTGTGCTTGCATGTGTATTTAGAAATTTTTGCAATTTGAGATTTAGGAAGGAAAATCTTTCAAAGTTTCTGTTACAAGGGAAAGTGATGGTTAGGAGATTAAGAAGGACTAATAAGTTTCTGGGCTAGTTCTTTGATTGATGGTGTGATAGGTTTATTAATCATTTTAATGTGATGTTATAGGATTGAAAATGTGATTTAGATGAAAGTAATGGAAGAGGAATTAAAACATGTGACATATTGGTGATTAAATGGAGCTGAATGAGGTTATGATGTTTTGATATTTGAATACTGCTTTAGTAGTGCGTATTACTTATTTGATATTGGTTGCAAAATTGTAGGCTTTCAAATAGACATTTTTTTTATTTATTTAGAGGGTGAAATTGTGTTGAATGGTATAGAAAAGAATAATAACAAAGTATAGTTTCTAGTTTGGAAAGTTGATGCAATGTGTTATATTAAATGAAAGATTATAGAAGTTTGTTGATGTTAGAATTATGTCCTTTGTAGTAGAGCATTATGATGAGAACGGTGAACTCTGTTGTTTATTTTTGTATGTTGGTGATGATGAAAGAGAAGAAAAGAGAGATTTAGTTTAAGGGAAATTTAATTGGTGATAAATTTTAAAGTTGTGTTTATGGTTGAGTAAAATAGATAAGGAAGCTAGTGGAGTGTAATGTGATAGGTTGGAAGTTTAGCAAACGTCCTCCATTGATTTATTAGACTTGAAAGTAATCAATTACAAATTTGATGATAAAGTTGATAGGGATGAGTATATATTAAATTAGAATCTTGAGCTAAAATTTGAAATGGAATGTGAACTTGTTATCTAATAATTAAGAAGCGAGATCTTGGATTATGGTTGAGTAAACCACTAGATGTTGGAGAGGAATTTAGAGAGTTGGTTTGTTCTTATGAATTGATTTGACATATGCGAAAATACTTTAGAAGAGTTGCGATCTTAATGATTAGAAGATGATTAAAGAAGTGAGAGTGATGGCTTACATGGATTGGTATCTATCAAAGTTATTGATTATAGTTTGTTCACCAAGAGAAGGTTGACTATTGAAATTGTGTTAATGGCTCAAGGTTTGAATTAAGTATTAAGGAAAGCAAGGGCTGATTGGTTATGTATTTGAATATCAAAATTTTAAATTTGAAACTACAAGTTTTAGGGAATTGATGGAATCCTGTTTTGAGATTAAAAGTTTTATTTGATTGCATTCATAGGATTTTATCTGTATCATGATAGCCTTGGAGATCCTATTGGCTGAATTTTGTTATAGGATAAAGTGTTGCTGATAAAGCATTGAGAGAAGATTTATGCACTTGTATGTGAAATTGGGAGAAATATTTGAAATTGTGTTGAAGATTGTTTGTTTAGGAATTATGAAAGGAAGATTCAAATTTGTTTAAGTGTTAAAGAATTAGTTTCAAGGATAGTTGGTTGCTGATATGAAAAGGCTTAAGTATACATTAATTTGGTTGGAAGTGGACGTAAAAAGGGTAGTGTTTTTCTGTTTATGCAGTAAAATTGATATTGCTATGACTTGTGTATTGTGATTTTTGACATATTTATCCATTAATCTGCTAGTATAACAGAATCAATTGGGATTTTGAAAGGAAATTTAGCTATAATCCTAGTTATCTTACGTCGTGGTTCTAGCCTTGATCAAAGGTTATATACATTTAAGTCAATCTAACTTGATTTCACCTCTTTTCAATCCCTGAAGGAACCTGGGAAATTGGTGTAGTATCCGTAAATCTCACCTTTATCCTAAGATAATATCTCTCATATGTCGAACTTGACTGCTATTTCTAGGAAAGTTTGATCAACACCTGTTAGGAGAATGTTTAAAGTTTTTCTAATTCCTTGATATCATCTTTATGGTGTCACATGGATAACACTTATGGCAACAAAATCCTCAGTGTCAATAACTCCAATACTCCTGAATTATCTCCAAATTCCTCTTTCTCTCACTCAAACTAGGATTATCAGTGGAAGTAACTATCCCTTTCTTTGTATCTAATGATAATTTCTACTAATTTCGAGGACGAAATTAATTAAGAGCGGTAGAATTGTAACATCCTGAAAAATTTAATTTAGGATTAGAGAGTGTTTTGGGAAATTTTGGAATTTTTAGGAATTTTTGGGATATTTTTGGAAATTTTGAGTAATTAATGTGCATATAATTAATTAAGAAATGAAGAGTTTGAAATATGAGGGAGTGGTAAAGCTAAAAATATTTTGAAGTTTAAGGAGATTGGAGGCTGGTTTAAATGGTTTTAGAATTAAAAGAGTACACTATGGCAAGTTTGGGCTACAAATCATCAGAGAACCCCCTTATTTCACCAAACCAAACACGCCCCTCCCCCTTTTCTTCCTTAAAAACACATCGGACCCCTCCCTCTCACCCGAAAACCCTCCCTCCTCCCACCGCCTTCTTCGTTCCTCTTCTTCCAGGCGACGGGCGGCGGCCTAAGGCGCGGCGGCGCCAGCCCCCCACCATCATCTTCTTTGTCTCTCCTTCCATAGCCGACTCGCGCACACACACACATTTCACTTCCTTTCATTTTCTTCTTCACCATTTCACCTTTCCCTTTCATCATCAACCTCACCCTTCGTTCTCTACTCTCTCATCTCCTCTCATTCGTTTTCCTCTTCTCCTCCCAAATTTCTGGATGTGCTCGAGCCTTCTTGGTGAGTCCTTATTGTTGCTGTCGTTCTTCTTGTTCCGGTGCCTCCCTTCTCCATTTTTCCGGCGAGCCCGACGACGTACAACGCGGGAGATGGTAAGCTCGCATTGTTTTATATTTCTTGAGTTGTGATTTCTTTTTCCATGTTGGTTTCTCATTTTCCCTTTCTTCCTTGGTTGTTGTCCGTCCTCCTATTGCGGTGGACGTTTTCCGGCGACGGCGGAACTCCGACGAGGCGTGGAGTTTTGTGTAGATTTTTGAATAGATTTCTTGAATAGATTTTTGTGATTTAAGATAGGTTTGGTTGAGTTTGGTCATGTTGCAAATCCTGTGATTTTTTCCTTTGATTTCTGTCTGACTGGGTTCTGTTTGATTGAATGTGTGAGTGTGCAGTTTTAAGTTTGTTAGTTTTGCTTTGGATTTCTCCTTAAATTTCCGCTTGCTGTTGTTGTAATGAGGAGTGGAATATGTTAATCAAAATATGCAAGAGTATAATAGATTGGTTGATGTCATTGTATGTTTAATCTGTATGAGGGTTGATTGATTCCAGTTTTCAAATCCACATTTTCTTGTTTATTCTTTTGCTGTATGTGGCCGAATTGATTTCTCATGTTTGGGGCATATTATATGGTGTTTCAAGTTTGTGAATGGATGGTGGATGAGGTTTTTATGATGTCATGCTTAATGGAGTATTTGAATGTAATTTGGATTCTGCATTCTTGTTGAAGAGGATATATAATAAAAGATTAATTGGAGATATAAGGGATGATGGAGTTGTGATTTTGATCTCTTCTCCTTGCGTGAGGTTTTATTGAGTTGAGTTTAATTGGATGTTTTATATGAGTTATAAAACATTTTCTATTTTTCTTGCTTTGATGGCCAAATGATGTTTGCAGTTGGAAGTCCTTTTTAATGGTATTTAAAGTTTACATATGCTAGATTATAACCACTTTGGTGCTTGTATGTGTAATATTGTTAAGCTTTTGGATTTTGAAGATTTTTTTTAGCTTCTTGGAAATGGCTGTGTGTAGATAAGAATATGAAGGAATTTGTTGATATTCACATTTTGTAGATGAAGTGGTAGCAAAGGTGGTTTGATGTTGATATAGGGTCTGCATTAAAGTGTATGTGCACTAGGGATTGTTGATCATTAATTATTGGAATAAATTCATTTGAGATTATGAAAATGCTGTGATTATTAAATGGTAGCAGGAATGGATGTAAAGGGATATATTGTGTTGTGATTTGGAGGGGCAGTGAAGTTATCATGGTTGTGGACTTGTTTGGAAACTCACAAACCTGATTTGAACACCATATTATAGGAAGTCATTTGTTCACTCTCCATTCCTAATGTACTTAGTCAATTTCGGTTATATGATGGCTGTCATAAATATGATTTGGGCTGATCGGAACAAAGAAAATTAATATAAATATGATTTGAGAATGCATGTTTAGTGGGCAGTGCTTTAGGCATGTTGTGGATAGTTTTAAGCATTAGGGAAGCGTGCTTTGAAAGATAAAAGTGAGATTTAATATGCTAGAATGGTTGTAAAGATTTTTTTTAAATGGAGTGAATTGTGTTAATACTTATTCTATCAAGGGGGAAGTCAAATCCTTGGATTTTGTTTGAGGTCATAAATAATAAGTGGGGTATGAAATGAAGGTTCAATGAAATTAATACATATTTAATTTGTAGATGTTGGATTCATACTTGAATGGAAAGCTATGATTTGATTTCTTTTCTTCTTGTTATGTTGGTGGAATGTTTTAGTAATAAGAAAGAATGAATTGATCAATGTTATGATTTATTGCATGCTACACCGGGAAGGATATATATAATTTAAAGAATTAATACATGAAGGAAATTCGTTGGTCTTGTGACTCATGATGTGTGCATGTAAGGTTTTGGGATTTATTTTAGATTGTCTAATTGATGATATGAAGCTGATTATGTATGAAGTGTATTAAGAATCCTAAGAGGGCTTAAGTCATAAGGTAGTCAAACTTAGAAAATTAGGAAAGTGTGATTTTTCTGATAGGGTTGGGTAATGTTATACCTATAGGAACGAGAGCGACGCTAACAAATATGCATCAACGTAGTTACTTATATTTCGTATTGTATGGTATAATATCAGGAGACTTTGGTAAGGAAGATACGTAGAAGGAATCTACAAGAAAGGTTAAAGAAAAAGGGGAAAACAGCAGAGTGCTGTTTCTGTGCTTGAACAGGTAATCACACTTAACTGACTGTGATATTGAGGGTGAATGTAGTTGAGGATTCGCAAAATCCTCTTCTATTTATATATATAAATAAAAATGTTTACAAAGTTATTCTCTATATAAAATTGGCTATAGGGTGTCTTTCCAAATGTGAATTACTTTTACATATAAAGAATTTGGTTGTTGCATGACACTGCTTGTACCATCGGCCGATGTAACCGTTCGATAGCGCAATCGACGGTTAGTTGTACTAGTCCTATTGAGTAGAGACAGGGACTTACGGTTTCCGAGTAGAGACGGGCTCCGTTTATTATTTCCTTTTGATTAGAGACAGGGGAAATATGCCTTTCAGAGTAGAGACTGGGGCACAGTGTCAATCAGGTTATTGTGGATATTGGAGATGGATGATTTTGTACTGGATATATATTTGTATATATTGTATGATTATGCAGGTTTTGGAAACTGTGGTACCCTATAGACACTCCACTACCTCATATCTGAGTCTCACAGTGAGTTAAACAGTGATTACTGAGACATTGTTTTGTCTCACCCCATTCCCTATATTTTTGCAGGTGATCATGCACAAGCGCGAGGATCAGGAAAGGGGTATAGGTTATAGATGTTAGCAGGGATGTATATTGCCAATGAGTTTAGGCTTGCATTCGCTTCCGCATTATTGTTACATTTAATCAAGAAATTAATTATGAATTGAAGGAGTTTGTTTTTATTAACCATGTTAGATTAATCCTTTCTAACATGGTTAGCTTTAATATTGATTAAATGTGTTTGATTTTATTAACCATGTTAGATTAATCCTTTCTAACATGGTTAGCTTTTAATTATCCATGATAGTTTTCATATGATATCAGGTGACTCTTTTCTATCATGGATAATACTTAAATAGTTAGAAGGTTCTTTTTCTAACTATGATAGGGTTACAATATTAGGAAAATCATTTTCCTATCATAGTTAGCAAAGCAAATACGTTTAGGGTTAATGATATTGATTAATCAGGAAATTAGTAACATAATGTTACACCTGTTCCTCAAGACTCATTGCAAAGACATGAGTCGATTTCCTACTCAAAGCATCAGCAACCACATTGGCTTTCCCGGGGTGATACTTGATTTCAAACTTATAATCACTAAGCAACTCCATCCAACGGCGCTGTCTGCCATTTAACTCTTTTTGATCCATCAAATATTTGAGACTTTTATGATCACTGAACACCTCAAATTGAGCCCCAAAAAGATAATGTCGCCAAATCTTCAAAGCAAACACCACTGCGCACAACTCCAAATCATGAGTTGGGTAGTTCACTTCATGTGGTCTTAACTGTCTCGAAGCATAAGCAATCACTTGGCTATTTTGCATCAATACACAACCCAAACCCATCAATGATGCATCGGTATACACCTCATAGGGTTGAGATGAATCCGGCAAAACCAAAACTGGAGCTGTGGTCAAAAGAGTCTTCAACTCTTGAAATGCTGCTTCACACTGCTCTGTCCAAACAAAAGGACGGTCTTTCCTGGTCAAATTAGTTAAAGGACGGGCAATCTGTGAGAATCCACGTATAAACCTCCGATAATAACCAGCTAAGCCCACAAAACTCCGTACTTCTGTTACTGATTTTGGAGATTCCCACTGTAAAACTGCCTCAACTTTACTTGGATCTACTGCAACCCCCTCAGAAGAAACCATATGGCCCAAAAATTTAACTTCCCTCAACCAAAATTCACACTTAGACAACTTATCATACAATTGATGATCCCTCAAAATCCTCAGAGCGATGCCCAAATGCTCATGATGCTCCTCCTCATTCTTGGAATAAATTAAGATATCATCAATGAACACCACAATGAATTTATCTAAATATGGCCTGAAAATTCTGTTCATATAGTCCATGAACACAGCAGGAGCATTGGTCAAACCAAAAGGCATCACCAAAAACTCGTAGTGGCCATAACGGGTCCTAAAAGCCGTTTTAGGAACGTCCTCTACCCGAACTCTCAACTGATGATATCCTGACCTCAGATCAATCTTAGAAAACACTGAAGCCCCGACCAGCTGGTCCAACAGATCATCAATCCTGGGCAAAGGATATTTATTCTTTATAGTAACTTAATTCAACTGACGGTAATCAATACACAACCTCAAGCTACCGTCCTTTTTCTTAACAAATAAAACTGGAGCTCCCCACGGCGAAACACTAGGTCGAATAAAGCCTTTCTCAAGCAATTCTTCGATCTGCTTCTTCAACTCAGCTAACTCCACTGGAGCCATCCTGTATGGTGCCTTAGAAATCGGGGTAGCACTTGGTTCCAATTCAATGGTAAATTCCACTTCTCGCTCAGGTGGAAGTCCCTGGATTTCAGCAAAAACTTCAGAATAATCCCTAACCACATCTATCGCCTCAATGCAAATCTCCTCCTCAGAATTGATTGAGAAAAAGATAGCAAAAACCTGGCAACCCCTCCGCGCACACCTCTCAGCTTGTGTGGCAGATAAAAGTAAGGAACCACTGGAACCTTCGACGGACAAAGAACTCATTGCGTATCTCACGGTCCGTTCCTTACAAAGTAGAATGACATTATTGGCTATCAACCAATCCATGCCAATAATAACCTCTATTTCCTTTAAAGGTAAGCATACAAGATCTATCACAGAGTCTCGACCTTAACAAGCATTCCTAAACCACCAATTTATTCACACACTCCTTTACCTAACCAAAAATCTCTTTTAACCAAAACTTTAACTAACAAATTTCCTTACAAACACCAATCCCTCTAAAACCAACCTTCCAACATCACTAAATAACTTCATCAAGCATTTCTTAACCGCCAATTTATTCCAACACTCCTTTATAAACAAATCCTAATTTCAAAGAGTCATAAAATGTCCATAAAATTCCCAAATAACATTCCAACTTCAAAAACAACCTGAATATTTTCCCAAAAATCTCCAATTACCCAACTAAGCATTCCTAATATTTTGATTAAACTCCTAAGGTTCAAAAATGATCAAACCTACACTTCAAGAACCACTACCAACTTAAAAAAAATTCCCAATTACTTCATTTCTTCCAAAGATTCCTTTTTCTCCCAAGAATACCCAAATTCAATCCATCCCAATTTCAATATTACAACATTACACTCCCAAAATTCTAACATCATACCTAAATCCCAACTTTAAAGAATTCCTAGATATTCTCCAAAACTTTCCAAGGTAATTTCTCACTTCCATAAACATCAAATATGCTCACAAAACTTCAATTAACAACTTAAAAATCATTATGGTAGCTTAATAATCCTAAAATCCCAATTTTCACAAAAACCCTAACTTAAAAGAGAGAACTTTATCATAAAATCAACATCACAACGTGGTAAGAGGGCTTACGGAGTTCGAGAATGATAAATGGAGGTCAACCACCGCCGGCCGCCGTCTATACACGCCGGAATTCACCCTCCTTAGGTGGTTGGCCGAGCAAGAGCAGGGAAAGGAAAGGAAAGGAAAGGAAAGGAAAAAGTGAGAAAACAAAGTTGGAAGTAGAAAGTGACTTAAAGAACCAAAAGGAAGCACGTGGCCTACCTCTCGCCGCCATTCACTACCGGAGATGGAGCCGCTGTCGCCGGAAAACAAGGGAGAGCAACAAACAGTCGCTGGACAAGAGATGGCCGAATCTATGAAGTTTTCACAAGCTTTATGGACAAGAGAAGGAAAGAAAACCGAAATGGTTGCACTTGGATGAAGGAGGAACAAAATGGTTGAGATTTGGAGAAGAAAAGAAATGAAAATGGAAGAAGAAGGGGGGGCACTGCACATACGGAAATTAAAGGGAAGAAAGGAGTGGTTGGATGGCTATATTGTGTTATGCATACACATTTGGAGAAAATTACCAAAATGCCCTCATTAATTCCCAAACCATTTAATTTGCCAAGCCAAGCATTTAATTTATTTCACCTCCCCAATACTTTAATATCCATAAACTTCCATAGTTTCTAAATTCTCCCAACTATTTAATTGATTATTTCTAGGCACTTATTTCCTAAAACTCCCAAAATATCCCAAAAATTCTAAAAATTCCCAAATTTTCTAATTTTTCCCCATTTATCATTCCTAGATACTCTCTAATCTTGTATTAAATTTTTAGGATGCTACAATTCTCCCCACCTTTAAGGAATTTTGCCCTCAAAATTCACTATATCAAACAACCCATATGAAATAATATATAGCATAATCTGCTCAATACATCCTTTATAACTTGAATTAGGTAAGAAAACTTCAAATTTTAGTTAACTAATATACATCATGTCTCTTATTTCCAAATTTTCACGTCATATTTAAGCTTTTACAATATAAATGTATGTATATGGAAAAGGATTTGAAAAATCCCATCTAACATCATACTCACTGTTACAGTAAGGTGAGGATGATTACCTGTCTACAATGATATCAAAAATAATGGATCTTCGCAACTATTGTTTTTCACAAGCTCCACTCGATTCACCAATGTCTACAATGATATCATAGTTGATCAAAACACAATATTAGTGACTTTGGCCTACCTTTCACCAAAATCAAAAACATTATTGAAGTAATAATTTACTTCCATTACAAACCATGTTTACATCCTTTAAACTATCGTAATTCTATTAACCATCCATTCATAACTTCCAATCATTAACCTTCACCATTTCTTGCAAATCCTTGTAAAATTAACCCACCATATTAAACTCCCACTATAATACCACATTTGCATTAAAATGGGTCACTCAAAAAGACCTCCATAACACCCAAAATGCTCTTCCAAACTCAAGCAACCTTTAATCTACTAAAGTCACTTCAAATCAACACTTTAATTATCCAACTTTCTCCCAAACACCAATCCGACTAAAATTAACATTCCAACATCAACAAACAACTTCAACTATCACTACCTAACCACCAATTTAGTCCAAAGTCATATCCTTTAGCAAACCCTTACCTAAAGAGTCAAAACAAAAATTCAGAAATCAATTTCCAACTTCAACAACTTAAGTACTTTCAAGAATCTCCAATTTACCACTTGTACATGATACAATCATTGCTTAAAGTCCCAAAAATCTATTAATGGCCAAACCCTAAACTCAAAAGAGGCAACTTCAATCAAAAATTTACATTACAAAGTGATAAGAAAACTTACGGAGTTCAAAAATGAAAAAGGAAGCCTCACTGCCTCCGGCCGCCGCCTAAAGTCGCCGGAAACACTTCTCTTTTGATGGTGGCCGAGCTAGAGCAAGAGAAAGGAAAGGAAAAATGAAGAAATGAAGTTGAAATAAGAGGAAAACTCAAGAAAATGACAGAACAGGGCCCCCATACCGCTCACCGCCGTCGTTCGCCGGAAACAGGACCACCGTCGCCGGAAAGCTGCGCGTCCGGTTTTCCCCACTACTAGCCACAGATCGGACGCGTTTCTCACTAATCTATAGAGAAGAAGAGATGAAGAATGGAAATAAGGAAGCTTTTTGAGTAAAGGATGATGAATGAGTGTGTGAATGTAGAGAAAATGAAGAAAAATAAAGGGAGGAGGGGTGGCCGACGCGTTTTCCGTTCAGAGGGAGGAGGAGTCCGCAAATTTAAGGAGTGAAGAAGGAAGGGGCGTGTTTGGTTGGGTGTAATAAGGGAGGTTTGTGATAATTTGCAGCCCAAACTTGCTATAATGTACTCTTTTTAATTCAAAACCACTTAAACCAGCCTCCAATCTTCTTAAACTTCGAAATATTTTAATTTTCACCATTCCCTCATATTTCAAACTCTTCATTTTCTTGATTAATTATATGCACATTAATTACTCAAAATTTCCAAAATATCTCCAAAAATCCCCAAAAATTCCTAAAAATTCCAAAATTCCTAATTTCTCCATTTATCATTTACCAAAACACTCTTTAATCCTGTATTAAATTTTCAGGATGTTACAGTTAATAGGACAACTTTGTCTTTGTAGTTTTATTATTGTTTAGCTTGTTTCTGTATTTGCTTCTGTAATTTGTTTTTATCATTAGTTAGGTATTCATGTTGTTTAATTTCTTTGTATTAATCCTCAACATTGTAAATTCCTTTTCCATATGAATGTAAATGATGATTTACTGGCCAAAAAAAAAGTAAAGAGATTATAGAATTAAAATTGAATATCATTAGTTAATTAGGGACTAAGTAAGAGTATGTTACATTCTGTTCAAACCTAAATGATATTTCAGAATCATCAAGAAATTTGCTAGCTATACATCAAAAGTTCATGTTAAAGTAGCATACCAAATTTTCTTCCAACCCTCACAAAACTGAACACAACATTTGCTCCAAGTAAATACAACTGATCCAAAATTCATTCAGTAAAAGTACCAAGTAAGAACTTCTTAAGAATAAGAGTATTCAAATCAAATCTTTTTATCAAACAAAGAACAAAAAACCAATAAAGAAGTAACATACCCAATAAAGGATACCCAACAAGAGGGACCATATCACACATTCATCCATGCATAAGGAACATAGCTGTCATGCCCTGAAGTTCTATCGCGTGACCGGCACCAAGTATTAACAAAATCTCACTTCGTAAGCCATTCCAATTAACTATAGACATTTTAAGCATACATTTCAAATTCCAAACATTTATCATTTCAAACATTTGGCTATAACATTTACATCTCAATGCATATAAAAGTAATACACAAGGAAAGTGAATGTTTAAGTAACTATTATTTACAGTGAAAATGTGTATAAAATTTTACTTTTACCTTCTATTATCCTAAAGCAAAATGTGTTGATCTACATTCTTCAATCTGAAATACAAAGTATTATATATTATATATTCAACAAAATCGGATCATCTCCATCCACAGAGAAATAAAAATGCAAGAATAGAGAATTTTGCTTAAATCCAGGCACAATAATATTACTTGTAAGGTCTAAGGATGATAATAGTTTTATTGATATAAATCTCACAATATATATATAAGATACAATTCCACCTTAACCATTAACATATCTTAAGAAAACAACTTAGTCCAAATAATATAAAGTAAATAGGAAAACCCCTTTTTTTTATTTGAAAATCTTATCTTTATAGAGGAACTGACACGCAGCGAATAATAAGCGCAGCTCGAAATCTACAAGTCAATCGCAGCCCGAAGGCCACGAAAACCAGCGTAACTCGAGACTACGAAACAAGCGTGGACACACAGTCACACGAGGGTAAATAACCAAACGTGGCAAAACCACGAAACAAGCGTGATACAAAGTCACGAAACAAGTGTGGCAAAGCCACGAAACAAGCGTGACACGAAGTCACGAAACAAGCGTAGCTCGAGATTACGAAAACAAGTCAAGCGTAGCTCCAGACTACGAAAACAGTTCAAGCGTGTATGGATACTACGAAAACAGTTCAAGCGTAACTCGAGTCTACGAAAACAGGTCAAGCGTAGCTCGAGTGTACGAAAACAGGTCAAGCGTAGCTCAAGACTACGAAAACATTTCAAGCGTGGTAAAACCACGAAACAAGTGTGACACGAAGTCACGAATCAAGCGTAGCAAAGCTACGAAACAAGCGCTTTGTGTCTAGTTCCTCAAAAAAATATATCTGTATCTAGTAATAAATAAATTAGTTCGAAATCAGATAGTCAATAATAAAATAGCTCAGTATGAAATTCCACATCAGAATCTTTAAAACTTTCAAATCAGTTTTATCCGTAAGTATAAAATATACTTTGAACAAAAATAGTTGAGAATAAAAGAACAAAATAAATTCTTTAATCATACAACAAAAAAAATATAAATTGGTTGGCAACCCATATCCCACCACCCATGCCAAGAGGAAATAAAACTAAGGAGAACCAAAAGGAATTTTTAAACACAACTCCTAATTCCCTATTTACAGCTTTTCTACATAAGCTTCAAAAATTTTTAACTCTCTATATTCTATATTATACATATACATGCAGATTGCTACCAATCATTATTCTCTCCTTGCCACTCTTTATCCATATTATCCAGCTTTCATTCAAGAACAACTTCTTATCTTCCTATTGCTAGAACCTCACTCAACTTACAACTTTATTCATCTTTCAAATTGATTAGCTAGTGTAGAAAACAAATTATGCAAATCACAATCATTTCAAATTATCAATCATATTTAATTACAACTTTCAAACATCCAAAAATACCTTGGTTATATTTACAGCCACTCAATCACCTATAGTCAAATCAAATTTCCAACACTTTAAGGTAAGTATGCGTAGTTCTTTACATGGATGACTCAATTAAACTAGATTTTCAATCAGTTTTGCAGAACCCAAGTAACACTTATCTTAAATCCAAGTATTTGAGATTTCAAATTAGATGACAAGATGTACAACCCATACAAAATCTCCCAACATAATGTATGCAACGTACATCCTACTAACGAATTATTAACTTACTAACTTTCACCTAATTAAACACATATTCAAAATAACCCAAAGAAATGGTGTCTAACCATGTTAGTAAGAATACATCTAACATGGTTAGAAAAAGGAAAACGATATGATTTCAAATTAGATACCCTAACCATGTTATTAAAAGATTCACCTAACATGGTTAGCAGAAGAATTTCTCTACTATGAAGAGATTACAACCATATGCTTAACACATATCTAACTATGTTAGAAAAGAGAATCTCCTAACATAGTTAGCAAAAGAAATCAGACCAGCTACATAAAAGGTAACCATATTAGAGCGGGGCCCATCTAATATGATTATATACAGCTACAACATAAAATCAAATAATACACCTTCAATATATCACATAATCATGTTAGGAAAATGATTTCCTAACTATAATTCATCCAAGTCAACACTTGTATCCATAAATCCACGTCCTTTCCACAAGTCATCATTACACTGAACAAAGTGTAATACAGCAATAACGGACTTATTAGTTAGAATAGTCCCTTAACCATCATAAGGATCAATACCACAAATCATCAACCACTTCAGATTAAATCAACAGAACAAGTAAAACGATCATTCAATAATACAACTCATTCAAACTAACATTCATAAATGCGGAAGCTGATGCAGCCTAGTGAAATGGCAATATATATCCCTATAAGATCACCTCCGGCCTACTTACTGCATCAGTATAGGCCAGACGACCTCTTCCCCTTCCTCTCTGCCTCCCTTAGTGCATGATCACCTGTAAAAATAATAAAGGGAATGGGGTGAGACAAAACTATGTCTCAGTAATCACTACTTAACTCACTGTGAGACTCAGAAGTGGGGTAGTGGAGTGTCTACAGGGTACCACAGTTTTCAAAACCTGCATAAACCACGTAATACATACATATATATATATATATACAGAACAGATACATCCATCTCTCAATAGGCAAAAATAAACGTGTTTGACACTGTGCCCAGTCTCAAATCTAAAAGCATGTAAAAGGGAGCACTCTAAAATGTGAAAACATCCCTGGTTCCTTTACAATCCGAGGAACCTGTACAATTAACCTATCGATTTGCGCAAATCGATGGTTACATCGGCCGACGGTACTAATAATCAGTGTCATGCAACATACAAAAGATTTATATATGAATATATATATATAAAGTACAGTGTATTTAGAAAGGTACCCATAGCTCACGTTTAAATATAAAATAATCTGAACACATTTCCTTTATATATATAAAAGTAGAAGAGGATTTTGGAAATCCTCAACTACCGTCACCCTCAGTATCACAGTCAGTTAAGCGTGATTACCTGTTCAAGCTCAAAACAACACTATATATTCCCATTCATTGCCTTCTGCGAGCTCCACTCGAAGCATCGCCGATCAAAAATTCGCACAATGAGCTGCTAATGGTCAAGACACAATATCAGTGACTTTGACCACCAAAACCAAACTAATTCTAAACAATTATTGAAGTAATAATTACTTCCAATATTAGAAATAAACTACACCCTTTAAATCTCTATAATTCCCTTAACCAATTATAATTACTACCGTATTAAACTTTACCATTTCACATCAATCTTGGCCAAAATTTACCCAATCATGTAGAACTCGCTGAAACCACTCCATTAATATTGATTTTGCACTAAAACATGGTTTCCTAACTCTCAAGCATTTCACAACATTCTAACATACCTACACATAACCAAATTTTCCTTTTCAATGCTTAAACTTTCAAACTCCCTTTCCAACACCAATCCAATCAAAACCAAAATTCCAACATCCTAAATTAACCTTAACAAGCATTCCTAAACCACCAATTTATTCACACACTCCTTTACCTAACCAAAAATCTCTTTTAACCAAAACTTTAACTAACAAATTTCCTTACAAACACCAATCCCTCTAAAACCAACCTTCCAACATCACTAAATAACTTCATCAAGCATTTCTTAACCGCCAATTTATTCCAACACTCCTTTATAAACAAATCCTAATTTCAAAGAGTCATAAAATGTCCATAAAATTCCCAAATAACATTCCAACTTCAAAAACAACCTGAATATTTTCCCAAAAATCTCCAATTACCCAACTAAGCATTCCTAATATTTTGATTAAACTCCTAAGGTTCAAAAATGATCAAACCTACACTTCAAGAACCACTACCAACTTAAAAAAAATTCCCAATTACTTCATTTCTTCCAAAGATTCCTTTTTCTCCCAAGAATACCCAAATTCAATACATCCCAATTTCAATATTACAACATTACACTCCCAAAATTCTAACATCATACCTAAATCCCAACTTTAAAGAATTCCTAGATATTCTCCAAAACTTTCCAAGGTAATTTCTCACTTCCATAAACATCAAATATGCTCACAAAACTTCAATTAACAACTTAAAAATCATTATGGTAGCTTAATAATCCTAAAATCCCAATTTTCACAAAAACCCTAACTTAAAAGAGAGAACTTTATCATAAAATCAACATCACAACGTGGTAAGAGGGCTTACGGAGTTCGAGAATGATAAATGGAGGTCAACCACCGCCGGCCGCCGTCTATACACGCCGGAATTCACCCTCCTTAGGTGGTTGGCCGAGCAAGAGCAGGGAAAGGAAAGGAAAGGAAAGGAAAAAGTGAGAAAACAAAGTTGGAAGTAGAAAGTGACTTAAAGAACCAAAAGGAAGCACGTGGCCTACCTCTCGCCGCCATTCACTACCGGAGATGGAGCCGCTGTCGCCGGAAAACAAGGGAGAGCAACAAACAGTCGCTGGACAAGAGATGGCCGAATCTATGAAGTTTTCACAAGCTTTATGGACAAGAGAAGGAAAGAAAACCGAAATGGTTGCACTTGGATGAAGGAGGAACAAAATGGTTGAGATTTGGAGAAGAAAAGAAATGAAAATGGAAGAAGAAGGGGGGGGCACTGCACATACGGAAATGAAAGGGAAGAAAGGAGTGTTTGGATGGCTATATTGTGTTATGCATACACATTTGGAGAAAATTACCAAAATGCCCTCATTAATTCCCAAACCATTTAATTTGCCAAGCCAAGCATTTAATTTATTTCACCTCCCCAATACTTTAATATCCATAAACTTCCATAGTTTCTAAATTCTCCCAACTATTTAATTGATTATTTCTAGGCACTTATTTCCTAAAACTCCCAAAATATCCCAAAAATCTCCAAAAATTCTAAAAATTCCCAAATTTTCTAATTTTTCCCCATTTATCATTCCTAGATACTCTCTAATCTTATATTAAATTTTTAGGATGTTACAATGTATAACAGAATAAACTTGACCCCAAACAGCAACACTGCCTCAAACAGTAAAACAAAAATCTCCCCTTTCATTGAACACATTTTAAAGCAACAAAATATGAAACAAGATCCAGTTTCAGTTTGAACTTAAAGAAAAGGAAAGCTGAACATTAACCAATAAAAACAGAATTGAAGTTGCCAAACACTTGAAAACAAATCACAAGTAAAATATCACTTTTACTTCAAATCAGCCTTATGGACTCCCTTTTGAATATAATCTATAGAATTCCATTTGACAGAATTTACAATGCACACTAGGCACTCATTCAGCTAAAACAACACCATTCACATATGAGTGAAAGATACTGTTTATTTTCTTTGGTTTTCTTATGTGCAAAGTTATTTTTGTCAATGATATAATATTTTGACTCAATATTTTTTTAAAAAAAATTGTTGTAATAAACAATATGTCAAATGAGGTATTCTTATTCTGGTCAATTAATATTTCAATGAGGAAATATTTTAATTGATTCATAAAATTTAATAAATGCTGAAGATTTATTATTTTGGACTATTTAGTTTTAAACATGTATTATATTAAAAATGTCGAAATTTACATTATATTACAATATGGATATGTCCATATTATACATGTCAAAAGTTTCCTATGATTATGAATTACAAATTGAATATAACATATATGTTACCTAATATGTGTTGAAAAGAACTTATATATAACAGCATCATAAATGTCTCATTTAAAGCATCTATATTCAAATTGAATATAGGAGTTGATGGTTTTATCATTAGTTGAAAGTTTTATTTCTTTTATGATAGACATTATTTTACCGTGTGCAAACAGTATATAAATTATATTGAAGAGGGCAATGATTGTCATTATACCGAGTTTTAATTTTTAAACATCAATTATTCTTCTTGATGGATTTTAATAGGGTTAAGGTGCATTTTTAGTACTATAGAATATAGCAAAGTGCACCTAACATAATATACAATATTGTGGTCCATTTGTGGTAACAAAAATTTATTTTCGTGACTTATTTAGTAACGACGTTAAATAAGTTAAATTTGACCGTTATGTGTCAAATTTTGACCATTAAATTGTGGGGTAAAGGAGCATTTTCAGTACTCTAGAATATAGAAGAGACATCAAACATAATATAAAATATTTAAACACCATAAACAACTAAGTCACAATATTATTCAAAGTGTCAAATAATTAAA
Organism: Mimosa pudica; assembly: GCA_029929735.1. Classification (NCBI taxonomy): domain Eukaryota; kingdom Viridiplantae; phylum Streptophyta; class Magnoliopsida; order Fabales; family Fabaceae; genus Mimosa; species Mimosa pudica. The sequence continues at coordinate 15,527,497 of JAKELP010000018.1, read as the reverse complement.
CACTACAAAGTTATAAATATTTATAAACTATCCTAGTATCATGCATGTATAAACTAATAAGTCATTAGTATTTTACATATATAAAAAATGTAAGCAAAGAATCATAAACTAAATAGGTTGGCCTTACTGAGTTAAAACGGGTTGGTCATACTGGCTCAATGAAAATTAAAACGGGTTGGTCGTACTGGTTTGACCCAAATTAATGACCCTATGATGTAATAGAAGAAGAGTTATTTCTACCTGGTTACATAGTTATAAACTTAAAATAATGTTCGTTAAATTGTTATTTCAATATATACATATTACATCATTATGTCACATTAGATTTTATCTTACAAAAGTGAGTTTTAGCTAACGAATTACTAGATAAGCAATGAAAATAATTCTTAGTTATCACAAATGGACCAAAATATTGTATATTATGTTTAGTGCTCCTTCTATATTCTAGAGTACTGAAAATGCTCCTTTACCCCACAATTTAAAGGTCAAAATTTGACACATAACGGTCAAACTTAACTTATTTAACGTCGTTACTAAATAAGCCACGAAAATAATTCTTAGTTACCACAAATAGACCACAATATTGTGTATTATGTTAGGTGCACTTTGCTATATTCTAGAGTACTAAAAATGCTCCTTAACCCATTTTAATAATAAGTTATTAAAATCAATTTATGAGCAAAATTATGTGTGTCATTTTGTTCATACTGTGATTAAATCATATTGTACCATGTTAGTAGAGAACTATAAAGGTATGATGGTTTCATGCCATTGGTTATATATTTTATATGATGTTACTCGATATGCACATTTTAAGTCAATAGATGGAGATTACAGCGTTTGTGAATTAAATATTTGTTATTTAATTACTATTGCCAATTTTACCATATTAGCCGTGATATGAGGAAACGTTTCTGGATAAAGAATAAATTGGTAACCTTTGTATTTCAAGCCTCATATTTATGGTAATTTTCTGTGAAGGCATTGAAACATTCTAATTTAATTAGATTGGAGGGGGTTATCGGTAAGTTTCTAATTTAATTAGAAATGTTGCATTTTTAAATACAATGAGATATTTAAAAGTGTGGGGGTGCTTTACAAAGAGTACCTATGCTTCATTTTTAAGAGTTACAATTTTATTGCCTTTTCTAACACTTTGTTTGAAGTGATTTGGGTATGCACAAGTTATTGAGAATTTGGTGCATTATTGGATTAGAAGAATCCATGAGATATAGCTTATGCTATATAAAATGAAGCATATATAAAACTCTTATGAGTAGAGTAAAATAGTGCTTACATCTCGGAAGGCTAGCTGGCGTGGAGAATATCATTCTCACCCACATGTCGCCTGTTCGAATCGTAGCACCTGAGAGTAAAATAGTGAAGAGATACCATAATGGATTCCCGTTGTATGAGATATATACATGGACGTTAAATGAATTTCATGAATTTGTGAGAAAATCCACTAGCCACAAATAAATTATTGTGATGTGTATCCAATACTTAGTGTTGATGTATTATATGCAAAGTTTCTAAATTTATGAGATATTTGGAATTATGGGGCATAAATTGTAAATTGCCTTTTGAAATTATGAGACTAAATGGCTAAAAAAATATAGCAAATGAACTGGTGATAAGCCAAGATTTAATGTTGATGAGTTGTGATTTCCAAAAGGCAATAATCATTGTTGCAAGAACAGTGTAAATTGTTTGAGATGTAATGAGGGAGCGGCGTCGGCGAGATCCCTCCCTCCCTCTCGAGGTGGTCGTGGTGGTTGCGGCGGTGGCCATAGTGGTCGCGGAAGTTACGACAGTGGCCGTGGTGGTCGCAGAGGTGGCCGTGGTGGTCACAGCAGTGGCCGCGGTGATCGCGGCGGCGGCCGTGGTGGTCGCGGAGGTTAAAGCGTTGGCTGTGGTGGTCACGGCGGTGACCATGGTCATCATGGCGATGGCCGTTGTGGTCGCGGAGGTTACAGCGGTGGTCGTGGTGGTCGCGGCGGTGGCCATGGTGGTCACGGCGAAGGACGCGGCGGCGGCCATGGTGGTCGCGGAGGTAGCCATGGTGGTCGCGGCGGTGGCTTGGTGGTCGCGGTGGTCGCGGAGGTTACAGCAGTGGCCGTGGTGGTCGCGGAGGTCGCGGCGGTGGCCGTGGTGGTCGCGGCGGTGGCTTGGTGGTCGCGGCGGTGGCCATGGTGGCCGTGTTGGTCGCGGTGGTGGTCGCGGAGGTTGAGATGAAGGCAGTGAAGATGTAGAAGAGAGAATGGTAAAGACAACGATGTAAGAAGAGATCATTCCAGAAAGACCATTTTTTTGGGAAAAAATATCTGGAAGTCCCACATCGGTAAAATATAGACTACCACTAGTGTATATAAGCAATTAAGGGATTATGTAGAATTGCCTAGCACGACCTCTAGAATAGTGAATGGCTTGATTCCTAATCTAAACATGGGCTACTCTATCACTCAATAGAGTAGCCTCATAGGCTAGCAGGGCATTTAGATTGGTAAATTAGGGAATGAATATTGATTCCTAATCTAAATATATATGCTACTCTATCACTCAATAGGCTCAAACAAAAATTTGAGGTATTCTAAAATACCTCAAATTTAATTATTTTTTAAAATGCCTTTTTTATTTATATTATTTTTTTAAAATGCCTCCTTTTTATAACAATATACCTTTTTTAAAAAGTGTACTTCTTATTAATTTTATGCTTTTAAAATTCCTCCTTCATAGTTAAAATGCTTTTATTAATTATTCTTTATAATCTTTAATCAATCATGTATTATTATTTTTTAAAATGTCTCCTTTTTAAAAAGGTGTACTTTGTATTAATTTTTTTAATTATTACTTTATAATCTTTAATCTATCACATATTATTATATTATATATTTTTTAAAATGTCTCCTTTTTATTAACTTCAATTTTCTGTATAGGTGAATGAACTTGCTATATATATTTTTGCAATACTTTTGGATACCTCTACTAACTGAAATTTTTTTCCAAAACAGGATCACTCATCCAAAAATTTAAATTATTTTTTTGTTAATTGTAAATTATTTTATTTTTTCATGAACAAGAATAATATGATTTACTGATTAGGATAATATATTCGCATTCTGATTATTCATTATAGTTCATATAGTGTTCAGTGTAACCAAAGGGTCATCATGTTTTTACCTTTTGCTTCTAAAATTGGTCCTTTACTCAAACATACAGGTAAGTGTGTTTGGTTGGATTTTTTTGAGAAATAAGTCAGTTTATTTTGGATGTGAAACTTTTTTCTATGATTCACCAGACTTATTTTTCACTCAGCTTATTTTAAATAAGTCGGCTTATTCATAAGCCACTTTGGGTATATTATTTTAGAAAAAAAACCGGATTATTTTTCTACATGACTTAATAAGATAGTGTCAAAATAAGTATCTTTTAAACAGAAGGTCATCCAAACATGTTTATAAGTCAAATGGGAAAATAAGCCACTTTTATCAAAGTTTATCCAAATATAAAAATAAGTCAACCCATAATAAAAGTCAGCTTAAAAATAAGTCAGTTTTTCACTAGTCGAGTCAAGCACACCCACTATGGAAATTGCCTTTTTAATCCAACCATTTACTTTTCTTTCTACACCCACTATAGATGTTGCCTTTTCAATCCAAACATTTACTTTTCTTTCTATTCATTTGCTTTCTGCTGATTAGTTTATTCTTTTTTCTTTTCATTTTCTACACCCATACCCATTGTTGTATCCACCTAAACCGAGTCGAGCTTCTGGGCGGCCTAAAAGTAATAAGAGGCGTGAGTCGCAATTTCAAGACAAGAAGATTTATCATTGTGGAAGATGCAATGAAGTTGGTCACACCCGAAGGTCTTGCCGGAATCCAAACCCAAGCTGAAGTTTCATGCATTTTGTGGTGATTTTTTGGAGAAGCAACATTGGTTGTAGCTAATTACCTCATATATGTATTTTTGGGAAAGCAACTATGTCTATTTTTTGGAGTTACAACATTGGTTGTAGCTGATTACACCATACATGTGTGAACTGCATGTCTTTTATGTATTTTTGGGTTACATATTTTTGAAAATTTTGATGTGGCAACTTCGGTGACGTTGTTGTGCTTAAATGGGATAATAGTATAGTAAATATGTATATTTACGTGGTAAATACCGATGATGATTAACAATGAACATATCCAGGGTCCTGGCAACCCCAAAGAACCGGGGAAGTAAAAGTGGTTAAAGGGGAAGCTGGTGTGGGTATTTTGGACGATGCAGTGGTTAAAATGGAAGCGTAATTGGTTAAAACACTCAACGTCACAGGCACCTGACAACCCCACCAAAGACTCAGGGAAGTTAACGTGGTTAAAGGGGAAGCTGGTGTGGGTATGTTGGACGATGCAGTGGTTAAAATGGATGCGTAATTGGTTAAATCATCCCACGTCCACTTGGACCAAACTGCAAAAACAAACCCACCAAAAACTCAGCTACATAACAATGGTTATCTGAGAAAACAAACAAAATATGTGCAAAGAGGCCACAATACAAGGCTCCAGTATTTTGTACAAAAAATCAAGGCAATACATAATGCTACATCAAGGCCATACGTAATGTTTTTTAACTACATGATAGCCCACATAATATCAAAGTTATTAACAAAATGGCCTAACAATGCTACATCAGTTAATATCCTCATTGTGCATTCCTCTGCCTCTTTGATTGTATAACATTGGTTTTCTTTTCTCTCATGGAGAACCACTTCTGCCTGAAGAGGTTGAGACCAGTAATCCTGGAAGAGGTGCTTTTTTCTTTTTTGCCGACCATTTTTCTGAAGATAAAATCTCAAATTAAAGATAAAATCTACCTTAATACTTCCAAGATTGAAGCTTTAGCTTCCTCTTTAAGCCATTATATGACTTTACTCACAGAACCCATCCGGACCTTCACTCTCAAAGTCGCATATCTTGTCCAAAGCTACTATGAATTGGAAGAAAGAGAGATATCTAAACTCATTGTTGGTCTTGCATGCATCCTTGGGGGCTGAAGATGCAAAGACTCACCAATGTTGCCGTCGGATTTGAATGGGGTTCAAAATAAAAGTGGTGACGTTCGAACAGGGCAGAAGGTTTGGCAGAAGAAGAATTTTTGGATGGGGTTTGCGGCTGGGTGGGCTAGGGTTTGAGGTTGAAGAGGGGGTGGGGATTCAAATGTGTTTTGTGAGGGAGGGATGGGTAAGAGTTTTTAAGGGCACATTAGTCTTTTCCCCATATTTGGTAATGTGTATGAGGTGCCAATGACCTAACTTGGGCTTTCCACAATTTACCCACCTCAATTGTCCCTTGACTAATTGGGCAGACTTTATATGTCATTTTCCCTAATTTATTGGGTTGTTAACTTAAGAAAATCAGTAAAAACTTGGAAAATTGATTGGGTTAGTAACGTAGTTTTTGAATAAAATCGTTGATTATCTTATAATCGGTTGCCTTATTATATTAAGGAACTCTATTTCGCTGTTTTCCTTATTATATTTAGGGAATCTCTTTAATTCTATTTTCTCGTGGACTGAAATATTAGATAGGTGATTCCTTGGAAGTTCAAACCGTCAAGCATCTTTTTCTTTGTTTTCATAATAAAATTATATTTATGTTGAGTAATAAATTATTATATTTATTTCCCTTTATTTAACTTAATTTCAAGAGATGTTCCCCTCGTTGTCTTATTAGAAAAATAACTTTCTTTATTAAAATATATAGTTTTCTCAAAAAAGTGTTTATAATAAGGTATTTTAGTCATTCTGATATTTACTCATTTTTTCTCCTTGTTTTCCCTCCTCCAGTCAAACAAGAGACGGGATTACATTTTTCTCCCAGTTTTCTTTTCTCCCTATTTTCTTTTCTTTCACTTTCTTTCCTCCCAAAAAATGACTTTTTTGTATAAACCTAAAAAGTTGATTGGTGAAATGACTCAATAAAATTACTGATTGAAGCATTGATTGACTTAGTAATATAATGAAATCATTGATTATCTTATAATTGAATGAGTTATTAAATTACAAAGATCACATATTCAATAAATAAATAAAATTATTGAATATCTAGAGAAATTCTTTTGTGAACCCGGTGCATCATGTCATTTGAGGTCCGACTAATAATAGCTGGACCGACATGTAAGATTTTATGTGTAATTTCTAATCTGATGTGACATCATCAAATTATTGATTAATTAATAGAAATATTTTTTTAATCTGTAAAATGAAAAAAAAAATCAAAAACATGTCATTGATTTTTTTTTAATTTGTTCGTTATACTCTTTACTATTTAGGACACCATATCCAATTGAATATTCCACCTAAGCCTTTACGTGTTACGCAAGAATTTCTCATCTTATAATTGACTGCCTTATGCCTTCACATAATTACATTACAATACAATTTTGAGAAATCCTATCGTGCTGAGAGCATCATGAAGCATCATATTATGGGATTGTATTTTCAGGAAGAAATCGTCATAAACATTCTCAAACGACTTCCAGTAAAATCTCTAACCCGATTTCAATGTGTGTGTAAAGATTGGCAAACTCTCATCCAAACCTCATCTTTCATACACGAACATCTTCAACACTCCACCCTTCAACCATCTCTTGTTCTAGTGGTTAATGGAATCCTTCCTTTACCCACGTCCAGCCTCCTTACCCAACGCTTGCGCTTGCTGGATTGTGACATGCAAGTTCGTGGATTCCCACAAGCTCCCTTGATCGATTCCTTGACGACTGCTTCCATCCTAGGTTCCTGTAATGGCATTTTCCTTGTTCAGACAAACGAATTTGAAAATGAATATTGCCCTTTTTGCCTTCTTCTGTGGAATCCTGCCACTGCTTCAGTCAAACATGTTCCTATGACCCCAACTGATGATGTTTGTCTATTTGACGGTTTTATTACAGCATTTGGGTTCAGTCCAACATTAAATGAATACACAATAATAAGAACGACTGCTGCTGAATATCCTGATTGTAAGGTGAAAGTGTTTTCTTTTAGAAGAGGATCATGGAAGGAAGTGGACGCTGAAAACTTAAAGGGAGTGAAACTTTCTTTTCATGCTGTCACGCTGGGTGGGGCCATGTATTGGACTGGGATAAAGTTTGTTTTTCTGGATGAAATTGAGGTGATAGTTTCGTATGACATTGTAAAAGAAGAGTTTACTTTGATCCCAAGTCCCGAGTCACAGGGTCGTCAGGCTATGGATTATCTTACTATTTATGAGAACAAAGTTGCCGTTCTTCGAAACATTGAAGAAGTTGATTGTTCGGTTGAAATGTGGGTGTTAGTAGATGACGGTTCAAGTGCATCCGGGAAGACATGGAACTGGATTAAAAGATATAGTGGCAACCCCTTTCCTGGCACATTGGACCCATTGGCATTTTGGAGGAATGATATTGTCCGCATACGTCATTATGAAAATGTTTTGGATTTGGTGAATCTCACAACTAATGAAGTAAAGAACTTTGTTTATCCTAGCATAATTAAGTATTGTTACAATTATGTGGAAAGTCTTATATCAGTTGACAACATCTAGAATGGAGAATCTTGATCTTAAATACAAATTGTTACATTGCTAAATTATGCATAGTTGAAATTCTTCTGGTGGAATTGAATCTATGATACTTTTTTTTATTTTCTATTCCTATATTGTTTGAATGCAGATTAACATCATATGTTCCTATTATACGGACTTGTCGTCTTATATTGGTATAGAAATATAGCATTGATTTGTTATATTATGTTGGATTGAACGTGCAACAAAGTAATCAAAGGTGGTATATTGGTATAGAAATATACCACCTTCTTGCTTTGATTCGAAAAGTTTTTCTCTGAAACATTCCTTGCTTACTGTTCTCCCATATTCATGTCCTGCTGTCACAATTGATGAGTTATTTAGTTATAGGACTTGTTCTTTGCTTGTATTTGTTTGCCCTGCAGCATTCTATATTTTTGCTTCTCTACTTTTAAATATAAGCACTAGAAACATCCTCAAATGACTTCCGGTAAAACTGCTACTCTAATTTCAATGTATGTTCATAAAAAGTGGGAAAATGTCATAAAAAATCAATCTTTCATCACCAACCACCTTTAACAGTAATCAAAACTCTTCTCTTTTTAAATTTTATCGAAAATGTTCGCTCTATTTTATTGATTGATGACAGCTTGAAAATTCATGAAATTCATTTGATTGATTACTTCAGGGGTGCTAGAGTATTTGGTTTTTGCAATGGCATGCTTTGTGTTGAAGTCAATCAAAATGAAAAACCTCGTCCTTCATATCATTTTTGAACCTTGTGAAATAAGAAGGCATGTTCTTGAAAAGCAGAATTGATTACTTTCATGATCAATGTGTGAGAGGATTTGAGTTCTCCATTTATTAATGACCACAAGAAAGTAAGAACTTGTGGTGCATATTGCTGTTTGTAAGAACAAACTTGCCATACTTTGATGGTTAACATCATGATTCCAACCAATTTGTGAACATCATCTATCTCATCATTCCTTTATTGTTGATGGTTAACGTGTCTTACCAAGCTTTTGTTCTAGGTTTACCAATAGTAGTTGGCTTTCATTATGAATTTGTATTGGTTGCATATTCTATCTCTTTCCTTTTGGCTCTTCCATCTCAAGATAAATTTCTACAAATTTGATCCTCAAAGGTCCCGTGCGTCTTATTAGGGAGAATTAATTAGAAATCTCATATAAAAAACATAATTAAAGACTGATAGCTGCTTGTGGAGGCATTTTCGAGATGAAGGGGGTACTTTCCTTAGCGCTTTTCGTCAGCTGGTTCCTGATGGTGATGCTCTTACTGCAGAAGTTTATGCATGTCTAATAGGTATGAAACATGCTTGTGGTATGGAGGGTGGAGGAAGATTATTATAGAATCAGATTTAGCTGAGGCAATTGAGTTAATCTTAAAAGGTACAATAGAGACTGGCTTGAATAATTTAATCTCTGAAGCTCAAAGTTTATTAAAGAGGAGCTGGGATATCAAACTTTTGCATATAAACAAGGTCATCATAACTTGCCTGGATTGATGGTGATCAAACATCCAGGACCTGATTTGGACGAGTTGCTAAAAGTGGATTGTTGTAGGCTATTTTCTAGCAGAGGCTAATAGTTAGACATCTATTTTGTAAAAAAAAACATAATTAAGATGAGGTGAGTTATCACCTCATCTATTTTGCCAACAGTGTTAGTTGGTTTTGCTGTTGTGTTTGGTTCGAAAAATGTGTTAAAAAAAAAGTTATCACCAAGTCATAAATGTAATAAGTGGTTATTGTAAGGCCAAAATGTTGTCATTTTTTTTTATCAGAAAGATGTTGTAATTTAAAACTTGTAGAACATTATCTTAATTAGCTTTATTACATAGGACCTATAATTAATTCTCTTTATTTATTTTCCTTAGCTAAATAGGGAAAAGTTGATTTCTTTTCTAAAATTCTATTGGCTATATATTTTCTTGGTCAATGACCATTCATTAAAAACCAATGTTGTCAAAACCGGACCGAGTCGGACGGTCCAACCGGTCAAACCGTCGACCGCCCACTACAGCGGCTCGGTCCATGTGTGATAGTCGTTTCCCCAATTCAGCCGCTTTGACCGCCGTGAGCTGGCCAACGAGCCGGAAGCCAGTGAAAAACCGGGAACTGGAACTGTCAAACCGGCCGGCCTACCTCACACTCTCCGTTGAGCAATTGCTCAGTTTGACTCGTGACTTCACCTTCATCAATTCTCTCTTGTTGTGCCCAAAATGCAATTCACTTTCTCTCTCTAAAACTTCATGGTTAAAAAGCAGTGATTTTGAGAAAGAAGAGATCGCCGGTGAAATCACTCAAGGACATCTGCATCGGCTGCCGTTGCCGGCAAAGATCTCCGGCGAGGCATCATTTAGTCGCTGCCACCTTTGTGTTTTCTTTAATCCATCGCCGAATCTCGAAATTCCTCTCGAAATTCTCTTGCACAGTAACTCCAAACAATCACAAAGTCTACCAAAAGCTAAACAAAACTCAAAATCAATGAAAGGAAGAAGAAGGAGTAGAAATAGAAGGAACGAAGGAGGGGAGATGAAAAGATCTTTCTCACTCACTCCTTGCAAGTTTTGCTCAGCAGATTTGCCATTACCTTCCAGACCCTACTTGCAATTGCTCAAGTTTTGACTCTTTTTTTTACCATAATTTTTTTACTCATGAGATCTTATTAATTTTAACTTAGTATTTTAGAATAGTGAATCAGAAATTTTGAATATCTTTATTGTTTATTTGTTTTTTGGATATATTAAAAATGTCATATTTTTTCTTGATTATTAATTCACTGGTCCGACCGTCGGTCCGACCATGAGAACCGTGAATCGCTACCTTCTCCGGCTTGCCTTCCAGTCCGACTTTTAGAACACTTAAAAACTAAGAGTTGAAGAAAGAATCAAAAAAAAAATCATAGGCTAGTCAAAAGTTCACAAATTCAATTGGAACGAGTTATAATTGGAGGATTGAGTTTTATAGTTGAGTCAATATTTTAAGGACCGAACAATTAGTTTTCACATTGCATTGATATAATATATGAATTTGATAAAAAAGACATAATAATATACGGATTGAATTCCGGTTGTATAAACACACACATGTTGGAACTATAGTTTAACGTATAGCAACATATTTGTACGTTGAATTCTGCTCTATAATTAGGAATTAAGGACTAATTATCACTCACATCTCAAAGCATACTTCCCCTTATTCAGGAATTATGTATTTCTAGCATATGCTAACAAGATTTTTTTTTTTATTAGAAAACTATTACAAGTAATAAAGACTCGGACTATACTAAATATAAAAAAAATATTACAACTTTAAAACAACATTTGACACAACAAAGGCAAGAGATTTTTATAAGAAATTCGTACACTTATCAAAGTGAAGTGATTCTTTATTTTTTCGTGACCAAATAAGTTAAGAATTTCATTATTCATCTTTTTAATAGTAATCGGTTGCTAATAATTTGACGTACAAGAAAGAAAGTTAAACTAAATGTTGAACTCTTTATTGATACTTGTAAACACCCTATTTTGTCCGGGCCCACCAAATTAAAAATAAAAAAATAATAAAAAATAAAAAATAAAAAATAATAAAAAATATAAAAACAAAAAATATAATAAAACAAGATATGCTCTCTTGATTCTTTCTTGTGAGGTAAGCACAAGTCAAATTGTGGAAACTAAGTGAAGAAATTGGAAATAATTGTAGTGATTGTGTCATAAAAGAATGATTCCCCATCAATTAGAATTTGATTTAAATAAGTTAGGAAGCTTTTTAAGGGAATTTGAGTAAAAAGGAAAAATTTTTATTGGCCAATCAAGTTTCATAATGGAATTGATACATGTGCAACCATCATAAAAAGAAAAAAGGAAATTAACATGATATAGAGAGAATGATTGGAATTTGGTGCGTGTGTCAAAAGAATGAAAAGGCAACCATCATTTCTTTGCCTTGCAAAATGTGAGAATAAATCAAAAAATAATAAATGGGCATTTAAGATGAAACCCTAGAGTTGGTGGCCTATATAAGTTAGAGTAAGAGAGCATAAAGGGGATCTTTTTTTGGAGAGGCTAGGTTTTCTAGTGAGGATCATTTTTTTTGTGAGGTTTTGTTTGAAAGAGAGAAAAAGGCTAGGTTTTGAGAGTAAAGAAAAGAGGTGTATTAGAAAGGTATACATCTATAACATACTTCTTATATATTTCTTGGGGAAACATAGAGAGAAGGTGAGTGGAGAGTGTTTTGTTGTGAGATCCCTTCTTCTTCTTCTTCTTCTTACCTTTGTTTTCTTATGCCGATGAAAGTCTATTGTAGACGGAGGCATTCATAATCTCTCTCTAATCTCATTTAGGCAAAAGTGATATAACACTCTAAGACAACTTATTGTCTCTTCACCTTGCCAATGATTTGAGATAAGAGAGGATTATTCTTATTTATTTGTTATTTATTTTTTTTTCTCTTTGAAAATCATTTTTTTTATACATGTATATATTTTTTTGCAATATTTTTTCTTTGCTTGATATATGATTTTGTTTCGATTTTATTTTAAAATTATGAAATCTCTCTTTTTTTTTATAAATAAAAAAATAAAAATGAAATGTCTTATCAAAAAAAAAAAAAAAAATAAAATGAAATGGTTTTCATAAAAGAGGAAAATGGGTTGAATGATTTTCATCCGTGAAAGATTGAATTATCTTCTCAAGTTGAAAGTCGATTGTTTCTCCGAGAGAGATTATCTCCTCAGGCGATTCAATCAAAATTGTGAAGTGTTTCCTCTAAAAAAAATAAATAAATATGCATTTTCATAATATAAAAAAAACAAACCAAAAATAATATTTTTTTCTTCTTAAATTCAAACAAATGTTTTCCTTAAAAAACACAAACCAGGTGACACACATTTCTACCCGAACTACGTGGGCTTTGATCCCTCAAGGGTACGTAGGCCCTAGGTCGAATCCTAGGTCAAGTCCAAAAATGTAAAAATTATTTTTTTCTTTTTCTTTTTTTTTGTTTTATTTTTATTTTTATTTGTATATATTAATTTCTCTTGATAATTTAAAATAAAATTAAAATTAAGGTCATATTTATTTTTAAACAATTAACTTAGGGTAACCGTTTTCTTGAACGGGTGCTGTGGGGTGCCTAACACCTTCCCCACGCACAATCGACTCGCGAACCCTATTTTATTTTTTTCATTTTAAAAGGTTTTCCAAAATATCCTTTTTAAAAAATTTTGGTGGCGGCTCCATTTTTACATTTTAATTTAACCTAGTTTTTCGGGCGCTACAGTTTGGCGACTCCACTGGGGAAATTTTAATTTTTTTTAGAGTCAAACCCATTTAAGTTAATTGTTTAAAAATAATTATGACCTTAATGTTAATTTTATTTTATTTATATTTTTCTTTTATTTATTTATTTTTTTTATCATTGACATTTATTTTTTTGCATATATTGTTTCTTTTGTAATCTCTTTAAAAGATGAGGGTTTCGATAGTATATAGGTTCAGATTTGTATGCCCTCTTCACACACTTTCACTTACACTATCTCACACACATTATTAGGCCCTATACCCGGGTCGAGAGTACATTAGTGAGAGGAAGTTTCTAGCGGTTTCCCAGAGGTTTTACAACCCTGAGGTTACTGTGAAGACTTCATCCTAGTTGTTACCCATGCCACAATATTAATCTCTGAGGAGTTTTCATTACTCCATGAAGGTTAATTTTTGTTAGTGGAGTCTTCATCATCATGATGAGGGCAACTAGGAGACCTTGTGAGGATTAGGACAACCTAAAACCATTTCACTTATTAGAAGGAATTTAGAAGCCTACCCAATTAGTTAACACTTTCTTTATAGGGTACATGACCCACCATAAGGTTATTCCCAAGATAGGACACTAGAGGGCATTTATTTATTTTTTTTTCATAATCATTCTCATTAAATGAATAAAATGCATCTTCTTTCCATATGTACTCTATTAAGATCTTAGATAGAATGAATTCAATTTTCTTCTTTTCTAAGGATCAACTCTAAATTTCCCTGAAGAGTACTAAACTCTCTGAGGATTTAGAGGGTCTTACGCCCAAAGCCTCCTTCGAGAAAGGTCTTAGGTTAAAATCCTTATTGCCTAATGATCAATTCCAAAACTCCCTGAAGAATATTAAATTCTCTGAGGAATCCCTGAAGAGTACTAAACTCTCTGAGGAATTAGATGATCTTACGCTCAAAGCCTCTTTCGAGACATTCAAGAAAGGTCTTAGGTTAAAATCCTTATTGCCTAATGATCAATTCCAAAACTCCCTGAAGAATATTAAATTCTCTGAGGAATCCCTGAAGAGTACTAAACTCTGAGGAATTAGAGCATCTTACGCTCAAAGCCTCATTCGAGACATTCAAGAAAGGTCTTAGGTTAAAATCCTTATTGCCTAATGATCAATTCTAAAACTCCCTGAAGAATATTAAATTCTCTGAGGAATCCCTGAAGAATATTAGATTCTCTGAGGAATCCTTGAAGAGTACTAAACTCTCTGAGGAATTAGAGGATCTTACGCTCAAAGCCTCATTCGAGACATTCAAGAAAGGTCTTAGGTTAAAATCCTTATTACCAAATGTTCAATTCTAAAACTCCCTGAAGAATATTAAATTCTCTGAGGAATCCCTGAAGAATATTGAATTCTCTAAGGAATTAGAGGCTATTATATCCAAAGAATCGCATCATGCATTGAAGGTCTTAAGCCAAATAGGACGTGATATCCTTATGGCCCTAACCATCAACTCTTGATCTCCTTCTGGGATAATAAATTCCTTGAGGAGGGAATGGTAATCCCTCTCAGGTCTTTGCTACTTTTGTTTCCCTATGATGTAATAAACATCTTGAGGATATGAAGTCTTTAATAAGATAAGGGACATTTTAACTGGTTTAACAAGTGTTCCCACTCAAATCAAGTACAAAAGAAAAGCAATAACAAAATAAATAAGATGCTAAATCTTCATTTAGTAATGTTTGCATATGCTATTTCTCCTTAAATGACTTCATTTGACATTTGTCTATGTCATCCTATCTTCTTCACCCTTCTCCCTAAAATGGTTGTCTTTCCAAATGTGTTAAATCCAAAAATTGATCCACAAGTTGCATGCATAGAGGTGATAACATACTGTGGAAATGGAATTTTTTTTTAAAAAAAAAAGAAAAATTGAATCTCACTTTGATGAGGCTAGTAAAGGGTAAATTGTTTAACTTCAATGCAATGCAATGATGATTACATAAGCCATGTGAGGATTTGAGCCTACAAATATTATTTCATTTTAATGTGTGTTCCACTTATCCCTTACCAATCTAGAACTTGGCATGTATCTTTTTCAAACTACAACTTAAGGGTGAATTTGCTTGATATAGAAAAGATCAAAACTTTCATTTTTCCATCAAATCTAAGAGCCACATTTTCATCTATTTTCATCTCTATGACATTCCTTTCGTATCCATTCACCAAATATCTTCCTTACATTCTGAGGTACATTTTACCCTTACAATCACTCAATTTTCTTGGCGATGGTGCACATGCACATTTCTACCATCATGGAGGTCATTTTATAAGAATACTCTCTTTTAAAAAGTTTAGACTTCACAAAGTTGAAGAAGAAGAAGAAGAAGAAGAAGAAGAAGAAGAAGAAAAGCTAAAAGGAGAGAAGCTCACTGAGCCGAAAACCCGAAAAGGCGGCTCAGGCAAAAGTTAGAGCAAAAACAAAGGAGAAAAGCTCGCTGAGCCGAAAACCCAAAAGGGCGGCTCAGGAAAAAGTTAGAGCCGAAAAAAAAGAAAGAAAAAAAGGAGAGAAGCTCGCTGAGCCGAAAACCCGAAAGGGCAGCTCAGACAAAAGTTAGAGCAAAAAAAAAGAGAGAGAAGCTCGCTGAGCCAAAAACCCAAAAGGGCGGCTCAGGCAAAAGTTAGAGCCGAAAAAAAAGAAAAGAAAAAGAGGAGAGAAGCTCGCTGAGCCGAAAACCCGAAAAGGCGGCTCAGGCAAAAGTTAGAAAAAAAAAGAAGCTCGAACCTTAGGCAAAAATTAGATCTTAAAAAGAAAGCACAAAAAGCTCGATAAGTTGAAAACTCAAATGGGCAATTTAGGCAAAACTTAGAGCTCTAAAAAAGGAGAAGCACAAAAATGCTCGCTAAGTTGAAAACCCAAATGGGCGACTTAGGCAAAAATTAGAGCTTAAAAAGAGAGAGAGCACAAAAAAAAGCTCTCTAAGTTGACAACCTAAGAGGTCAGCTTAGGCAAAAGTTAGAGCTAAGAAAAGAAAAGAAATAAAGCTCTCCAAGTTCCTCTTATGTATAAAGTTTTTGAAGTGTAAACTTGCTCGAATCTTTATTTGCTTCATATTAATCTTGAATATTCGCCTCAATTCCATTTGTCATCTTCTCCTTGTATCTTATTCTCATGTCCTAACCAATTGAAAGTTATTGTGATATATATATATATATATATATATATATATATATATATATATATATATATATATGCATTTGAATCTTAGGTTTATGAAGAAACTAGATTATTGCCAAGCCTATGGAAAGGAATTGGATAACCCGGATATTGAGAGCAAACACTAACCTTCAAACACTGAGTGATGAGAGTAAACACTATACCTTGTGAGGAAAATCATTGGGGCATTGCATTCTTGTTAAACTCTTTACCTAGATGCTATCTAACTCAAGGTGCATAACATGATTTTAGTAGCAATTTTAATCCTCTATTCATGTGACTTGTGTGTTAAAATCTCAAAGTTTTCACTATGCTCACACATTGTTCCCCAAACATTTGACTAAAGGGAAATATCTCATTTCAATCCTATTCTTCATTCCACATGGCATATGATTCTTTCACAGTACTTCTCATATAAGCTGAACAATACATGCCTTTTATTCAGTAAAGACAACCAAATTGGAACTTGGATTCTCCCCAGTTCTATTGTCATGCATCCACTTCATTGGACAACATTGATATTGTTAAATGAAGTCCAAAAAAAATATTTGAACTATGCAAGCATTATAAATGAAGATAGAGCAAAAAGGGAAATAATGTCATCCTTGACAATGAATTTAACATGAAAGAAATTGTAACTTTAAAGTTATTTCTTTGATCAATGCCAATAGGTCTTATATACATATACCATTATCCTTCTGAAAATATTTTGTGAGACATTTCAAATATTGGGGGTCCGTCGGGTTTTGAGGAAGGGAGGAGGAAGGAGAGACAGGGAAAATTATGTTTCTGCCCCTGAAGTTTCTTCCCTTTTCAATTTAGTCCCTCTTCAAACTTTATAATTTGGAATTTAGCCCATTTTCAACAACAATGCTCAATGAAATTAATAACATTCTTCCATTATAATTTGGTTTAGACTTCAAAGTATTTTTCATATAATTACTAACTCCAAATAAATCCTTTAACTATATTTCTTTAATTCTAAAGTTTTACGATTTAATATCAATAAATCATCTCAAACCTCATAAATTCCTCCTTAAAGCTCTAAGTTTCCTAAATTACACGATAATAATTTCTTATTATCCTTAATGAAAATTTGGGATGTTACAGTTTCCTCTAAAAAAAATAAATAAATATGCATTTTCATAATATAAAAAAAACAACCAAAAATAATTTTTTTTTTCTTCTTAAATTCAAACAAATGTTTTCCTTAAAAAACACAAACCAAGTGACACACATTTCTACCCCGAACTACGTGGACTTTGATCCCTTAAGGGTACATAGGCCCTAGGTCAAATCCTAGGTCAACTCCAAAAATGTAAAAATTATTTTTTTCTTTTTCTTTTTTTTGTTTTATTTTTATTTTTATTTGTATATATTAATTTCTCTTGATAATTTAAAATAAAATTAAAATTAAGGTCATATTTATTTTTAAACAATTAACTTAGGGTAACCGTTATCTTGAACGGGTGCTGTGGGGTGCCTAACACCTTCCCCACGCACAATCGACTCACGAACCCTATTTTATTTTTTTTTATTTTAAAAGGTTTTCCAAAATATCCTTTTCAAAAAATTTTGGTGGCGCCTCCATTTTTACATTTTAATTTAACCTAATTTTTCGGGCGCTACAATACTTCAACGCCTGTTTTGATTTCATTATTGTAAATAACAAGTTATTAACTCATTATTAAATTAATAAAATAGTTTATTATCTTGTAATTGAATGGGCTATCCAATTATTAAAATCGCCAATTCAATAAAGTAATAAAATTATTGATTATCTTATAATTGATTGGGTTGTTTACATAAGAAAATTGCTGATTGAAAATTTGTTAGGCTTTTTAATTTAATGAAATAATTGATTGGAAAATTATTTGGCTTATTAATTGAATGAAATCATTGATTATCTTATAATTGATTAATTATTAAATTATGGAAATCGGTTTATTGCTGATTGAAAAAATTGATCTGTGAAATGATTTGTTGAAATTGGTGATTATCTCATAATTGATTGGGATGTTAAAATTGAGAAATCGTTGATTGAAAATTTTGATTGACTTATTGAATTCATAGCATCATTGATTATAATTGAATATGTTATTAAATCAAAAAAATTGCTGCTTCAGTAAATTAATATAATTGTTTTTTTATCAGAAATAGACCAAAGAGAACTCTTAAATAAAGTTATTCATCTTTTGATGAAAGGTTTACCTCCAAGCATGACTATTGATAGAACACAATGACCATGTAGTCGAGCCCATTTAATTGGGATAAGGTTTATGTTGATGATGATGTTTTTTATCAAAAATAAAATTTTTGGTTATCTTATAATTGATTGGGTTGTTGAAGCACGAAAATCATTGATTAAAAATAAAAAAATGATTATCGGTTTATTAATTTAATGGAATAGTTGATTGGGAAAATTGATTGATTTAGTAATTGAATGAAATAGTTTTTTCTTACCAAACTTTGAAGGAAATATTTGATTATCATATAATTGATTGGTTTATTAAATTAAGGAAATCATTTAATTTTTATATCAAAAGGAAATCATCTAATCACTAATTTAAAAGTTGTTTGGTGAAATTTTTCTTGCGCAAAGATTGGTGGAATGATTCAATGAAATCGTTGATTATCTTATAATTTATTGGGTTATTAAATTAAGCTAATCAGGAATTGGGAAAATGGATTGGGATAGTAACCTTGTATTTGAATAAAATTGTTGATTATCTTATAAATTGATTGCCTTATTATATTAAGGAAATCTATTTTGCTAATTTTTTTATCAGAAATCTATTTTGCTGATTGCCTAATTATATTTACGAAATCTCATTAATTATATCTTCTTGTGTACTGAAAAATTAGAGAGGTGATTCCTCGAAACCTTCAACCTTAAAGAGAGAATCTGAACAGAAGAAAGTACATTGAATTGAAGTTGAAGTTTTATTTATAATTCTGATAGATGTTCTTTTCTCTTTCATTGTTTTTACTTTTCCCATCCATTGATCCACTTGAAGCGGGAGAAAATATTTTGTCATGTGTGGGCCTTTAGATATGCTTGGTTGTGTTGTAATTAATTTGATAAGATGAGGGCATTTGAATCATTTGCCCAAATTTGATAATGTGTACTAGTTTTCTATGACTGTTCCTTTTACAATTTAACAACACCAATTGTCCTTTTATCAATTGAAAAGACTTTTTTGATAAAAAAAATTGAGAAGATTTTATTTGTCTTTTTCCGAATTTTTTAAATGGTAAGTGAGATTTTTTAGGATAGCAAGTGGAATTTTATATTTCACATAAGCTTTCAAGTGTTAGCTGTTCCACATAATCCGGTGCACCACATGACTGTTACATAAGAATGTTTCATCTTATAACGTCCCTAATGCCTTTGTTCTGAGAAAGCCATTCAAGCCCGTAGCATCATGAAGCATATCATGGGACTCTATCTTCACCAAGAAATCATCAGAAACATTCTCAAACGACTTCCAGTAAAATCTCTAATCCGATTTCAATGTGTTTGTAAAGATTGGCAAACTCTCATCCAAACCTCATCTTTCATACACGAACATCTTCCACACTCCACTCTTCAACATCCTTCTCTTGTTCTTGTGGTTGATACAATCATTCCTTTACGCAGGTGTGGCCTCCTGAGCAAACGCTTACGCTTGCTGGATTGTGACATGCAAGTTCGTGAATTCCCAGAAGCTCCTTTCATTGATTCACTCGAGAGAGCTTACATCATAGGTTCCTGTAATGGCCTTCTCCTTGTTGAAGCATACATACGGACGTAAAAAAAACGAAAATGGCGCTTTTAGTCTTTTTCTGTGGAATCCTGCCACTGCTTCAGTCACACATGTCCCTATGACCCCAACTGATGCTTCTCCATTAGTAGGCGAAACAGAATTTGGGTTCAACCTAATATTTAATGATTACACCATAGTAAAAACTTATGCTGATGGATTTTCTGTTAGTAAGGTGGAAGTGTTTTCTCTAAGGAGAGGATCATGGAAGGAAGTGGATGCTGGAAACTTAAAGGGAGTGACACTTTTTTCTGAAGCTGTCACGCTGTGGGGCCATGTATTGGACTGGGATAAGGTTTGTTTATAACGAAGGGGGTGTCTATTTATATGAAATTGAGGTGACAGTTTGGTATGACATTGTAAAGGAAGAGTTTACATTGATCCCAAGTCCCAAGTCACATGGTCGTTGTGGTCATGATTATCTTACTATTTATGAGAACAAAGTTGCCATTCTTCGAAACATTGCAAAAGTTGATTGTTCAGTTGAAATGTGGGTGTTAGTAGATGAGGGTTCGTGTGCATCTGGGAAGACATGGAGTTGGATTAAAAGATATAGGAGCAGCCCCTTTCCTGGCAGGTTCGACCCATTGGCTTTTTGGAGGAATGATATTGTCTGCAGACGTCATTATAGCAATGTTTTGGATTTGGTGAATCTCACAAGTAATGAAGTAAAGAGCTTTGTTTTTCCATGTATTGGCATAATTTATTATTCTTACAATTATATGGAAAGTCTTGTATTAGTTGGCAACAAGTAGAATGAAGAATCTTGATCATAAATCTAAATTGTGTTGCATTGCTAAATTCTTTGCTGGAATTGAATCTATAGTATTTTCTTTTTCTATAGCTATATTGTTTGATTGCAGATTAACAGCATTTTTCCTATTGTGTGGGACTTGTCCTTTTATATGCCATGTTTCTGTGTTTTTGGTAAAAATATATAGCACTGATTTGTTATATATTATGTTGGATTGAAAGGCCAAATAACTAATCAATGCTCCCCTCCATCTCATTGCTTTGAATTAAAAATTTCTCTGCAATATTCCTTGTTTACTGTGATCCTCCCGTATTAATGTCCTGCTGTCACAATTGATGAGTTATTTAGTTATAGGTTTTGTTCTTGTATTTGTTTACTCGGCATTCTATATTTTTGCTTTCCTCTATTTTTAAGTATCCTTTTTGCATTGAATGAGTTCAAGTTTTACTTTGACTTGCTCTTGAAAATGTTGATGTTGTTATTTGATGGAAATATGGGATGCGTATCATAAGATGAAACAATATAAGTAACTGAAATATCTTCAAATGACTTCCCGTAAAATTGCTACTCAAATTTCAATGTGTTCATAAAGAGTGGGAAAATATCATAAAAAATTAATCTTTCAATGTTCACCTTGTTTCTGTCATTTGATAGATGGCAGCTTGAAAATTCTTGAGATTCATTTGATTGATTCCATAAGGGGTGCTAGAGTATGATGGCCTGCTTTGTATTGAAGTCAATCAAAATGAATAAACCTCGTCCTTGATATCATTGTGGAATCTTTTGACTTCTGCAATAAGACATGTTCCTGAAAGCAGAATTGATTACTTTCTTGATTAACGTGACAGAATTTAGGTTCTCCATTAAAGTTAATGACCACAAGAAAGTAATAACTTATGGTGCATATTGCTGTTTGTAAGAACAACTAGCCGATATTTGGGGATTGGTGAAGCTGAACTGATTGATTTTTGGGTGTTAGATGAGGGTACATGTGAATCTGGGGATACTTGTAGGTGGAGTAAAAGATATGATACCTTTGACTGTAATGATTCAAAAGCTTTTGTATAAATGAAATTGTTTCAGGAAATGAAACTATTCTTATAATATTTGATCTAATTTAGAGTTATTTAGAATAATGAATGCATATATTTTGATAGCATGTGTGACTATTATTTGGGACTTGTTCTTGATATGCCAATGATGTTTTAGGTGGAAAAGATATGCCCGGTTTGCCATACTTCATGAAACTGAGAGGCCACAAAAAGTGACTCAATGCTATTTCCCCTGACATTGCTTTAAATTGAATCCTCTTTCTTGCAATTTCCTTTGTTTTCTCTTATCTTTCCATATTGAACTTTTGCCTCACTTCCATAAGTGGTGGGGTTATTCAGTAATGGTTTTGGGTTTCACGCTTGAAGTTGTCATTTGTAATGTCCATAATTGATTGGAGTTATCTGGTTTTTGGACTTATGATGGATTTTCTTTTTTGCATTACTTTTTGATATTTTAGACTAGTACATTTTTAGAAGTAGAACCATCAATGGGCATGGTTAACTTAATCTCTCATGATTCATTACAGATTGCTTTGAAGTTTTGATAGGTCTCAATCATACATGTCTGCATGCCAACACCCACAATACTTGTTGATTAGGTTGGAAATATTTAAAATTTAGTTATTTTGTTATGGAAGTGTGTGTACACATATATGTCTATGTTAGTGTGTTGATTGACAGGTTATAGGGCTTTTTCCTGATTAGTATATATATGACAGGGCCATAGACTGATGCATGTTTTGCCTCCTTGACTAATTAATATACATTTAGCCATGTTATAAGAAAAATAGATATACATTTAGTCTCTGTTGTTTTACTTCTCTCCCTCTCCCCTCTGTTTCGACTTCCGACTCCCTCTTCTTTTTTTCATCATCTCTTCTCCTCTTTACTATTTCTCTTGATTTATTAAAACTGGTTTTAGTCTTTCAATTTTTCGGACTGAGCTTTTTAGTCTTTCAGGGAAGATGTTTTCTTTTAAAACACACACACTCTCTCACACACACAAATATGGTGGTCTTTGTTTTATACCTTTTGGTGTGAGGCATGAATTAAATTGATTTTTTTTGTAGCAGTTATGCACCTTACTTGGAGTTGGTGTGCCCTTTTTGCAACATTGGTAATTATCATTAATTTTTGTGTTTTCTGTTCAAAGGCCATACAAATTCTCTGTTATCGCGGGATCTCAATTCTATGTTCATCTAAAATTTGGATGGTTATTCGATAAAAAAAAAATTGGATGGTTATTCGATAAAAAAAAAATTGGATGGTTATAATACTTTAATTTAATTTTTATATTTTGAATGAATTTTTATTTTAATCCATGTAAAATATGAAACAAAATAATTTCATAACTATCATTTATCATAAAAATGATGAATTAATCACTTTGAAATCAATAAATTACATATTTTGAATGCATGTAAGCTGTTGAGATATAAATTTGGAAGATCTAGATCTTATTATAGTGATGAGAAAGTGTTTTCACTACCACAGATTACCTCATTTACATGCGCTTATTTTGGCCTCTACATACGCTTATAAAGCGCATGTAGAGGGGGGCGCTGGTAAAGGCTCTACATGCGCTTTTTAAAAGCGTATGTAGAGGGGGGCTCTACATGCGCTTTTTAAGCGTATGTATAGGTATGTACCTCTACATGCGCTTTAAGCGCATGTAGATGTACATGCGCTTAAAGCGCATGTAGAAGCGCATGTAGAGGCACATCTACATTCGCTTTAAGCGCATGTACATCTACATGCGCTTAAAGCGCATGTAGAGGTGCCTCTACATGCGCTTAAAGCGCATGTATAGGTAGGTACCTACCTCTACATGCGCTTTAAGCGCATGTACAGCTATATTTTTTTTTTATAATATATATTATTTTACATTTGCCACCTGTATACACCTAATTCTGCCACTGCACCAATGGTATACAAATAAGTAGCACGTGGCTGATTATTAAAAAAAGACCATCAAATATATATTCTTGCAGAAATATAAATCAATATAAAGAATTATTACAAGTAAATACTCTTTTTCCTCCTATGACTAAAACAGATTTAATAAGCTTAAAATCAGCTTGTAGCTTCCATTATTTCACAATAACAAATGATACAGTACATACTCCTCTTAACTTAAGGACATTTTTTTCTCTTAGAAAACAAAATTAAGCATGCACAGAACAATACCAATCTTCAATATCCAACATCAAAATATTTCTAGCTCATAGCATATGCACAGAACAATACCAATCTTCAATATCCACTTCAAAAGTACACAAATTCTCTATTTAAATGGCTAACCATTCTGTTAATCAAAAGTAGTTACAATCTAACCGCTTATAAGTTCCCTAATGACAGCTCAGCTACCAATTACAATCATTCTACACTAATCATGCAATGGGAGTTCATGGCAGAAAGCTGATTTGGACAGGGAAGTAAGGAAAATTTGCAAACTATGAGCTAAAATGTTGTTAATATCGCATGCATGAAGCAAAATATGAACACACAATATAGGACTTTAGAAAATCAATAATCTTCAACAGCAGCATAAAATAGAGTACCAGATTAAGTAGTTGTGAATAAGTCATTATCTCAACTCCAGCTGAGGATGGAAGAGACGGGATTTGATCATCCATACCTCCAACTACCTGTAAAAGAACTGTAACTTAGAAAATAATTGCATCATGCATAAAGATTTAATGGCAGACACCAGGCATAAATACATACCACAATTAGACGTACAGTTGGAATATCTGATAAAAAGCTCAAAAGCTGCAAGTTCAAGCAACAAAATAAATAAATTTCACTATAAAAAATTCAAATCGAAAATATGAACAATAGTGGAGAGGAACATGTAATGCATCTTCCTTTCTACCAAACATCCGTCACAGATTTAAGTGGGACCCACAATTTTTTGTGTCACATAAGTAACGGTTGTTTACTCAAATTAAGTAGTGTTTGCCAATCCGCCCACGAGTAAAGAGTTGATACATGATACTAACCCTTTTTATTATCAATTAAGCTATATGTAACCTGGACAACAATCTATTGACAATATTTTTCTTTAACCCATTTCATATTTAACTCAACATTTTAAAGTGATTTCTGTAAAAGTTAAACCATCGTGCTAGACAGTAATCAAGAACATTGGAGAGAAAACTCAAACAATTGTTATTCCTCTGCTTTTCAGGTCTCAATTTAGTGAATCTCACTCTGCATCAAGAGATTCAGGACCTCTTCTGCGGCATGAAAGACACAGCCAATTAACAAATACTAGTATTTCACAAGCATACTTGCTAAATTTAGTACATTTACTAGACAAAGTGATTGGACTTATATGGTACTTGCAACATAAGAAAGTATCATATTACATCAAGCAAGAATTGAAGCTGATATAGAGAAATGTACTTACTGAATTTAATGTTTGAGGCACACAAAATATAACTTGTACAGTAGCATGATTAACTATATACTTGACAGCATTAGGGCCTATAAAGAAAACAATACCTCACTGTTAAATTTAACAGAAAGACAGAGGAAATATGTAGCAGAAATGTTCCCAATTGAATGAAGCGCAACAAACCAAGAGTATCATATAATGGTACAGATATTTACGAATATGCAGAGCACGCATGATCAACAATGAGCCACTCGGGTCTGTTAATAAAATATAGCCCAACACAAGAGCCCTGTATGAGATCGAACCAATGATTGCATGAAGTTAGTGACAAACCATGAGTAATAAAAATCATTAGTCAATGATAGAATAGATCTATAGATCTGCAGTCACCTTTGGAATTCCACGATTAACCAAACCAGAACCTATGGCTGCTCGGGCAGTATCTGCTTCTCCATATGTCATCCATTAACCAAACTCACTCTCAAATAACCTTTATATATATACTATTGTACCAATTTTGAATCAAAATCAATGCAAAACATATGATAACCAATGAAATAATAAGAATCAGAAAATCACAAAAATACTGTCAAGACATACCAAGCCATTGCACATTTAACAATTGACAAGGCTGAACAACTGCACTGTTGCATCGTTCAAAAAAAATTCAGCATAATCTTGAATTTCTTGAGCAGAATTGTTCTCTCTGCTAGGATCATTATGAGAATTAACAAAACTGGAATCTGCATCACAAATGACAGTATCACTAGCACATTCCTTTTTGACATTCTCAATTGTTGAACTATCACAAAATTTATCAGGAACTGCAACCTCAACTTCAGAAATATTAGGTGAAGGGGTAAAGCACCTAATATTTTGATCATCTCAAATTAGACAATCGATTCTCTTCAAAGAGAGGAACAGAAATGCATTGTCATCAATCATGATCATTCACCTAACTTAGAAATGAACAAAACAGAAACATGAATTATTCTCATTTAATCAGTTCAGCTAGTGCAAAAATCAGAAAAAAATCTCAAATAAACATGCATATATCAAGTTTCAGTCAGTATGAAGTTTACAGTAGCAAAGGAATCCATTTGCTCCTTCACAATTTCAATGCCATCAACTCAAGTTCTTTAACTCAAAACATTATGCTTTACTGTTGACCACTCAATGAGCACCCAAAGTGTGAAATTACAAAATTTCACCCAAAAACATGGTTCAGAGTCATACACACAATTCACATGTTTATTCCATAATACAAATCACATACAATACCAAACAATCAAGGAAGAAAGATCAATTCAACCATTGCTTAACAAGTGAACATAATGAAACATATTAACAACTATACATTCAAATAATAAACAAGCCATCCTACTTCCATATTATTCAATTTTATCACTTTTTCAAACATAAATAATTCAGCCCAATCAAGCCAGAATTAATTACAGCTTCATAGTTATCACACCCACCTAATCACTATAAATTGTTCTAGACTTAAAAATGAATTACATGAAACATATTTCAAATTTCTTCCTTTTATTGTCCTTGAATGTCTATGACTAACAATTAAGACATTCTATATTATTAATCAGGCAGAATTTCCCAACAACAATAATATATTCAACAAACCAAAACAATACTATCAAGCATGATTACATCCAAGAATTCAGCCAAATAATCATATCTTAAACCATTCCATTTGAAACAAAATGACCTAGCAAGCATCAACACATCAATCACACACATTGTAGTTCAAAGAAAAACTGACTTGCTATTATCCATTATCACTAACATCCATAAACATTCACCTTCATAAAATCAGCAAGCATTTATACATTTATTTGTTTGCAAATAATCCTCACATACACAGTCAAAAACAAGGCCAAAGCAGAGATGAATAATAATTTATAAATCCATCATGCTCAACCAAAATCACACATGCACAATAAAGTCGAGATCAAACACCCAAGCAAGACAATCACATATAACACTTCAAGAATTGCCATACATAACAAGATTCAACTAACAAGCATAAATACATCATTAATACTTTGTGTACACCAAACCATAATCACCAATTCAATTAAATCAACCATAGCATACACCAAATCAGCCTCATAATATACCTACATGATTTAATTAGAATATTTGACCCAAAAATCTGTGAAACCCGTTGGATATAAAAATTCCCAAAAGTTAGGGTTTTGCAAAAACTTCATAATATTCAAGTTACAGCTCTAATCCTTCATAATACACCAAATATTCAAGCATAATCAGTTTCAAAGTCATGAAAAGAACAGACCCTATTTCGGATTCCTCTCAAATCTCGGCCAAAACGAAAATAAAAGGAGTGAGAATGGGTAGAAGATACTCACTAAAGTTCATAGCCATCATATTTGGCCAGATTCTCGCCGGAAACCGCTGTGATTGACAGATTTTGAAAAGAAAAAGAAAGGACTAAGGGATGGTAAAAACGAATAGAAAAGAAAGAATGAAGGAAAGGACGTTTACATCAAACACTGCTCGACCGCCGTGCACCTCTGCCGTCGCCGAACGCCGCTGACTCGCTGACGATGCAGAAGAACGAAAACGAAGACGGAGAGAGCAGAGAGGGTGAAGACGCGAGGAAGAAAAGTGAGGAAATTGTTTGATGATGATGAGAGACAGAGAGCCGCCGCCGCGCCTTGGGCTACCGGAGGTCGAAGGTAGAACGGTGGAGGTGAGGTGAGGAAGGAGAGTATTGTCGATGATGATTCATGATGGTGATTTGGTGAGGTGAGGGCGGCTGAACATACAGGGAAGAAGGGAGAAATGTGTGTTTAGGGTTTTGGAGGGAGAAATACAAAAATACTCTTATATCCTTAGTTATTTACATTTTCATTTAAATTCCTATCTTAAAACTAATTGTAAAATTAGTTTGAGAGATATCCATTTTGTGAGATCAAGGGGTCGTAAACCAGCTAGTAAAAAAGGGGAAGATAAGACACCGCATACCCACCAGGTCATGAGTTCGAGCCCTTAGAAAGTCGTAACCCCCAATTGAATGAATCAACTTTTATTTTAATATTAGGCCTATACATGCGTTTTAAGCGCATGTAGAGGTATAAACACCCTTTACATGCGCTTTAAGCGCATGTAAAGGCTGTTTCTACCTCTACATGCGCTTAAAGCGCATGTACATGGTGTTTCACCAATTTGATAACACCCAAAAGTGGTAATGGAGCCTTGAAACACTAAGTCCACAAGCAGGAACACCTTATGAGGTCTGAGGAGGACCTCTTATGCATGACTCCATGTTTTGCACTTCAGTAGTGCCTTTACATGCGCTTAAAGCGCATGTAAAGGGTGTTTGAACATTTTCATAGCACCCAAAAGTGATAATGGAGCTTTTAAACACTAATTCCACAAGCAGGAACACCTTATGAGGTCTGAGGAGGACCTCTTATGCATGACTCCATGTTTTGCACTTCAGTAGTGCCTTAACATGCGCTTAAAGCGCATGTAAAGGGTGTTTGAACATTTTCATAGCACCCAAAAGTGGTAATGGAGCTTTTAAACACTAATTCCACAAGCAGGAACACCTTATGAGGTCTGAGGAGGACCTCTTATGCATGACTCCATGTTTTGCACTTCAATAGTGCCTTTACATGCGCTTAAAGCGCATGTAAAGGGTGCTTGTGCCTTTACATGCGCTTAAAGCGCATGTAAAGGGTGTTTGTGCCTTTTACATGCGCTTTAAGCGCATGTAAAGGGTGTTTCCATATGATTTTGAGCTCTTCACCTAAGTTCATTTTATATTTTATCTCTAAATACTTAAATCCTTTTCTAGTCATTGTTTTAGTGAATTTTAATTGATGTACATTTCTATACATGCGCTTAAAGCGCATGTAGAGATAAGGCCTCTACATGCGCTTTAAGCGCATGTATAGATTCTTACCTGTACATGTGCTTTAAGCGCATGTAAAGGACCCTCAATACATGCGTTTCTTCTAAGCGCATGTAAAGGTGCGCTGGTAGAGGGACAATTTGTAGTAGTGGTTCTCATTACTGTGATGTTTGACGAGCACGGAATGTGGATCTGTTATCCCATGTTCTCATTCGCCCATCATGCTCAAAGAATCGTGTATCACGAATAGATGCAAAGGGTCTAGGCCTCTAGAGTGTGCTTCTTTTATCACATATGGATCATGTTTTGATGCTCGGATAAAAGATATAGTCATAACAAATTTAAGAAGTAATATTAATAGATTTATCGTGTAAGATGCCATGTAGTACTCAATAAATTGATGTGGCATTATTGGTTAATACTTTGATGGCATAACTGATTGTAGAGGGCGCCTAAATGTCAAAAATCTTAAAGCTAAGTAGGTTAAATTTTTTACTTCTATTTATGCAGAGGAGTTATATGCAATGCACCCAATGCTTTATGGGTGTATGTATATTCAAGCCTTAAAAATATCTCATAAGTTAAACCAAAGCTTGAACAAATACTTACCCGGCTGGAATATGGAGTGTAACCCCCCCCCCCCAAAAAAAAATATTATAAGTATATTTATACGCTTTATGAAAAAAAAATTAACTCACTTAACCAAACATATCCAACTAATTACTTCTAATATGATAATTGTAAGTTGTAACAAATAACAATTAACTGATTTTATCAATTATGTTAGATACTCCCTCCTTTCCTAAATATAAAACCTACTTGACTTTTTCTGGAAAATCTTGAAAAAGCAAAATAAGATAATCATAAATTGATTTACCTAATTTTTTTCCTTAAACTAGTTTATTTTACCAATAAGCTAATAAATAATATAAAAATATATCAAATATGTCATCATTTAATAACCTATTTCGCATCCTTAATCTCTCCAAAAAAAAAGTCAATTAGGTCCTATATTTAGGACCGGAGGTAATACTAAGAAAAAGACTTGAGAAAATATATTATTGTTATAAGTAAAGGGAGACTACTAAGGGAATAAGAGAGCGATTGCCCATAATTCTTATTCAATTTTTGAAGCCTATTCTGACATTGTAAATGCCCTTAATTTAAATTTATAAACAGAAGATCAATATTAACATATTTGATGATTATTGAAGATGATTATGGGAAATTTATGAAGATAATGATGAGTTATAAAATTATGGGAAAATTAATTTGAGGTCCCCCACAAGGGACTTCATACTAGAAAAGTCCCAAAAGTTGGGAAATTTAATGTAAGGTCCCAAGGGACCTCACTTTAATATACTTGAAAAGTGAAAAGACAGTTTTGCCCCTAGCCTATTAACACTTGTCACATGTGCCCCGTAACTTATCAAGGTTTGCCTGAAGAGTTGTCAAGCGTGCACAGTAACGTGTCATTTTACCTTGCCCATTAACTTAAAGAGTATTGGTCATTAACTTGTTACACATGTCCAACTAATTGTCACATGTGTCCAGTAACTTATCAAGGTTTGCCCAAAGAGTTGTCAAACGTGCTCAGTAACTTGTCATTTTGCCCTGCCCATTAACTTGAAGAGTATTGGCCATTAAGTTGTTACACATGTACAACTAGTTGTCACATTTGCCCAGTAACTTGTCCAGGTTTGCCCAACGAGTTGTCAAGTGTGCCCAGTAAGTTGTTACATCTAGACAAGTTACTGGGCACATGTGACAAGTGTTAATAGGCTAGAGGCAAAACTGTCTTTTCACTTTTCAAGTATATTAAAGTGAGGTCCCTTGGGACCTACATTAATTTTCCCAACTTTTGGGACTTTTCTAGTATTAAGTCCCTTGTGGGGGACCTCAAATTAATTTTCCCTAAAATTTTTGTCAAACTCACAAGTTGACAACCCAATTTTACCGTTTTTACTGGTCTACTTAAGCAAAACGTGTCACAAGTCACTAAAAGTTTTAGTAGCTATAAACACAGTAGAAACTCACGAGTTTACATGCCGTATTGACCATTTTTATATTTCTACCTCACAAAAAATAATGTTAACTTGCTCTAAAGTTTATTTTAACTATTTTTATTTGACCTTATTCAATGAATTTATGTATAAATTTCATAAAAATTTCATTATTGAGGTTGATAAAGTATCAATGTTGATATATATAACACCACTTATTTAAATATGAAATATATTCAAGTCAAACTATTGATTTTATTTTTGTATTTCTATTTAATTTTATATTAAAAATGTATTTATTAATAAACATAAACTCTTGTATGAGTTTATGATTCAAATCTACCATCTGATTTTACCTTATTTATACCAGTTCACTCAAACCCAGAAGTTTGACAACATTGGGTGATAATTGACAAGGAGGATAATGAGGAAAGATATGTACATTCATACCAATATTATATTGAAGACACCTTTTCTTCAAATCAGACTTGCTTTAAGAGCAATTTGGATGTTTTTTGGGGAAAATTAGTTACATTTTCTATGCAAGGAACTAAATAAGATCCCATGAATCCACATAATTAATCTAGTGTCATTTTCAAGAAGTAATCAACGTTATATAGAACGTTGTTAGGATAAACAGTTATTGTCGTCATTTTTTCTAGAATACCTTCTAAATAAAGAATGTGCAAGCGGATCTCAACAATATCCCCTTTTAGGTGTAAGTAAATATAAACTATTGATTGCACTAAATAAATCGTTTGCCTTTTAAGAAAGTGTATCTCATTACTCTCCATACATATGCAATTTTTAAAAGTGAAGTGTGATATTGTTTTCTCGCAACTCCTATTGATTAGATGCATATGTCATATGATATATGGATGTTGCTAAATTATATAGAGAAATGAAATTTTGAGAAACTCAACGCAAAAAATGTTGGTCACTTTTAATCAAATATATCCTATAATTGCGCGTAAGGAATATTCTCTAGATTCTCTTTGGACCTGGTTCCCGAGGTGGTTTTACCTAAGTCAAAAATGTTTATTTGACTTGTACAAAAGTTTTTTTGCCATATGCATGTATGTTGTGCCGTGCCCTGCGACCTATTCTTCGTCCCAAGCGTCGTGGCAGTAAATGTGTGGTGGGGTGTTATCGAGGTTAGTCCCCTATATTGCATTCTAAGTGTGTGACATTGAATGTAGTGAGTTTTAATCATGAGTGGGGTTTAATAGTTGTTTATTTGTATGGTGTTCTCGAGGTGATTTGGCGAGGTGTAGTATATATCATTTGCTTTGTTCTTATCAGGTTTGTTGGTTGACCTCAGTTGCTTCTTTTTGTTTTTTTTTCATTTTCATTTGGTCTGTTGTTTTACCTGTTTTTTTTTCTGTGTTTGGGTTATGCTTTTTGTTTGCTGAAAAATCTTGATCATGCGTAAGGTTGCAGATTAATGTTTACCTTAAAAGATTTGAAGGTGCACTTTTGTTTTTTGTTTTAATATAATTTTTCTATCTTCTCCAAAAGTAATTATACATATTTTAATGTCATGTGGCTGTATATGTTGTTGTTTCATTCTTTCCTCATGTCCGTTTGCCTTGTGTACACTGTGGATGCTTTTGGTATGTGGAAAGGAACTGCTCTTTAAATGCTATTGTGAAGGGCTGCGTCGATTTGTTTGTACGCTTTCTGACATTTCTCTTTTCACTCTTGGGATTGCATACTTTTTGTTACTAAGAGGGTATTCTTGTCTTTGTCAATTTCCTATGAATGATTTTTTATAGGGTTAAGGTGCATTTTTAGTACTCTAGAATATAGCAAAGTGCACCTAACATAATACACAATATTGTGGTCCATTTGTGGTAACCAAGAATTATTTTCGTGGCTTATTTAGTAACGACGTTAAATAAGTTAAGTTTGACCGTTATGTGTCAAATTTTGACCATCAAATTATGGGGTAAAGGAGCATTTTCAGTACTCTAGAATATAGAAGGAGCACCAAACATAATATACAATATTTTGGTCTATTTATGATAACTAAGAATTATTTTCGTTTGCTAAAACTCACGTTTGTCAGATAAAATCTAATGTGTCATAATGATGTAATATATGTATATTGAAATGACAATTTAACGAACATTATTTTAAGTTTATAAATATGTAATCAGATAGAAGTAACTATTCTTCTATTACATCATAGGGTCATTAATTTGGGTCAAACTAGTATGACCAACCCGTTTTAATTTGTGTCGAGCCAGTATGACCAACTCGTTTTAACTCAGTAAGGCCAGCCTGTTTAGTTTATGATTCTTTGCTTACATTTTTTATATATGTAAAATACTAATGACTTATTAGTTTATACATGCATGATACAAGGATAATCTATGGATCTTTATAACTTTGTAGTGTTTAATTATTTGACACTTTGAATAATATTGTGACTTAGTTGTTTATGGTGTTTAAATATTGTAAATTATGTTTGATGCCCCTTCTATATTCTAGAGTACTGAAAATGCTCCTTTACCCCACAATTAAACGGTCAAAATTTGACACATAACGGTCAAACTTAACTTATTTAACGTCGTTACTAAATAAGCCACGAAAATAATTTTTGGTTACCACAAATGGACCACAATATTGTGTATTATGTTAGGTGCACTTTGCTATATTCTAGAGTACTAAAAATGCACCTTAACCCTTTTTTATATCACTCTTTTTTTATCTGTTTTGTGCGGATATGCGTGTCAGAATCAACTTGGGTGATTGCATTTAACATCATATTCTCAATTCTTCATTTTTCAATTATCTAAGTTTCTATTTTGTGACATATGTGACGATTTTTATGAATTGTTTCAATTGTCTATGTTACTACGAGGGTTTTGTTTCATGTTGATTTTCTTATATGTGTTGATATTTTATATTTTATTCTCATACATGCAAAGGTTACTAAAATCAATCACATTTATCCTTCTTTTCGTTGATTTTATGTCATGTGTTATTATGTGAGCTGATATATGATTTATGTCATGTATGTAATGGTAAAAAAAAAATTAATCTCATATCCCTCAATTAGCATGCAACATATTTTTGATCAGTATCTTTAATATCTATGATTTAAAGGCAACATGTACCGAAACTTAAAAGCTCATATGTTTGTGAAATCTTTTGTTCATAGTTCATTTTTATGTTGAAAATTCTGGATCATAAGATTGCCGATTATGTTTTTACCTCAAAGGATTTCAAGGTATGCTTTTGTGTTTTGGGTAGTTTTCATTTTTCGATCTTCCACATGCCGATTAGACATAACTCTTTATTATTTTAATATTTCTGTTTAAAGGTTGATATAATCATGACTGTTCTCTCTCTCATATTTCCAATGCGTCTTTTCCTTCTCCCTTCCAACCTATGTTTTGTGTCTTCATTTTCTTTGTTGTGATTTAATCTCACTGAAATCGTCTTTGCTTATTTGACTTCTTCTTGATTTTTCTTCTTATTCTTCCAATCGCCATGCCTCTTTACGTTTCTTGCGGAAACGGCAAATGTCACCATGTCCTTTATGTTGTACCTTCGCGTGTGGACCCTCCATCCCTCACTGTTGACATCCCTAGAGAAGTATTGACTTCTGTGATGAAGATTCTTGCTCGAGACTGTGTTCTCTCTTATGTCAATGCAAAAGCCTCCTGCAAGTTATTGCGGGATGTTGGCTCTGACGGTCTGGTTTTGAGGAGCCTCTTTTCTGATTCAATCCCACTCTTAGTCGAGGACAACCCGTCTGTTCAAGGCCTTATTGAGGGTACTGCTATGGCAGAAAATTTTAGGGCTATTTTTCTTCTAGGTATTAAGGATTTTTTTAGGTATCAGGGAAATATTGGTTATGGGTTGGAGTTGATGTTGCGAGTTGCGAGCTGCTCGTGAGGGTATTGGAAGAGCTGTTATGTGTGGTATCATTCTTGCTGCCCGTTCCAGTCCAGATGGTAGTGAAGATGGAAGGTTGACTGAAAAACTGTGGGAGAACATTAATAGTCTTGAGGGCATAAATATGTTTAGGGTGATGATTGACCCATGGCTGGCGCGTTTGAGGAGAAGATTGCCGTCGGGTCCTCTATTTCATAGTTATCCATTCTATCGATGTGATCTTCATGATCGTAATGATAGACCTGCCTGGGGATGTATAAGATGCAGTATTGATATTGAAATTGAGTGGTTTGCAAAGGGACTAGGTGTAGATTATGTAACCTATTGGTAGTGTTGTATTTTTTGTTTACTTTTTTTTATTATGAGCCCTTTTTGTAATCTGCTACGATATTAAGCCAGCTGGTATAGTATTGTGTATTTTCATTTTTGAGTTCCTTTATGCTGTGGATTATAATTTTTACTTTTTTTTTAATATGTGTTTGCTGCATGTGTCTTTTTTTCGCTGATTTATCATGTAGTCGGATGAACACATATACAGTGTTTTTTATATTTTTTGTTTCCTTTAAGATTCGTTTGATGTTGCGGATAGTATGTTTAAAATCTTACAATCACAGCCAAAAGCATTACATAGTCTTGAAAAAAAAGAGACAAGAATTAAGACACATTAAAGATTACTCATTTAATAACATTGGAGTATAATATAAGGCCCGAGATTGAAGTATGACTATTAAAAAATGAGCATAAACAAATACACTTTATTTTAATATATCTATTTTGATAAGCTTTGTTGTAAGGAAGGGAGTTGTAATTTGATTTTGATTGACGAGATGTTTTGGATGACATTAATCTGACATCTTTTTCTTTGGAGTTGGTATCTCCAGTGTTGACGTTTGAGTTGGGCATTGGGAAAATCAAATTGGAAAATTTAAAAGATTAAGTAAAGTGATTACACAATTAATGGAAAATGAAAAATTGTGTTCAATGGATTCACATTCGGGATGATAAGTATGGAGATTAAAAAATGGGCAATAGTTTTTAAAATTAAGTTTATATATATGCCTTAAGAACGTTAAACAGTTGTATCGTTATTAGAAAATAATAAATTAATTACGTAATGTTATACGACATGTTCTTTGTATTGTTGAGATTAATGGTATATGTCATAAATTTGTGCTATATTACCTAAATTAATGATGGATTGCTATGTTTTCCCAATAACGCTCTAATTATGTTTTTAATTTTCCACATTCACTTACTTACCTAATTATTTGTAGGTGAATTAAGAAAAGATTGAAACATACAAATAAAAATAAGTCTTATAGTCATGATTGCTCTTTAATTATTCCTCAAGAAAATTACACAAGTACAAATCATTAAAACCCACTACTCACTAAAACCAATTACATGACATTAATAAATAGGAGTATAAAGCCATGTTAGTATAGAAAAAAAATAGGAGTATAAAAGAAAGTTAAGGGTAAAGTAGGAAACAACGATTTAAATGAGGTGTTTTAGCGAGATATAATATATATCCTTTGACATCAGTTACTTCTTTTGGTTTTTTCCCATTTTCATGTGGTCTTTCATCCTACTGTTTTCTTTCAGTGTTTGGGTTATGTGATTTCCATTTTTATGTTTGATTTTTCTTTTTGGACTAGGTTGTGCAGTTGACCGTAAACTGGAAATGTTTCTTCATGTCAAATCTTTAATCAAAGAAATTTTATCCATGCGTATTTGTTTATTCAGTTTTTTGTTTTGTCAATTTTCAATTTTGGGCCTTCAATTATGTTGTTAGTAGTTTTTTGCATTTGCCGTCCTCTGCGTCCTTTACTCTTCATTCCTTGGATTTTTTGTTTGTGAGTAGTTGGGTGTTATTTACTTTTTTAGT
Source organism: Mimosa pudica (assembly GCA_029929735.1). Lineage (NCBI taxonomy): Eukaryota > Viridiplantae > Streptophyta > Magnoliopsida > Fabales > Fabaceae > Mimosa > Mimosa pudica. The sequence goes on along the minus strand of JAKELP010000018.1, from coordinate 15,490,753 downwards.
TGTTTATTTTTTTTTTCATAAGTCTTGTGTTGTTGTTGTTGCATGCTTTAATTTTTCCCCTTTTCTTTCTGTCCACTGCTCGCTGTTGTGGTTTGTGAAAAGGAAGTGCTCTTGAAAATGTTTTTCAATGGGTTGCGTCTATTTGTAAATCTACTTTCTTTTTTTTTGATAAAATGTAAATCTACTTTCTGACATGTCTTTTTCCGCTCTTGCGATGGCATGATATTTGTTGCTACTAGGGTATGCTTGTCCTTGATATTGCTGTGTAAATGATTTTGTGGATCATTCTTTTTGCTTTGTGCGCGTACGCGTTTCTGAATCAACTTGCATGATTGCTTTTATCGTTATATTATTGATGGCTTATTCGTGTTTCAGTGTTTGTTTCTGTTTTGTGCCATATTTAATTCTTTTGATGTTTATTGATGATTGTTGATCTCCCTGTTTTTTGTTCGGTTATTTATTTAGTTCTGTGTTATGATATTTTTTTGTGTATATATTTTTTTGATTGAATTTTGTATGTGTGTTATATTTGTTTTTCTTATATTGATTTTCTTTTATGTGTTGTGATTATGTGTTTTATAATTATGTTTACGCTCATGTAATAAGACGTGTCTTTTTATTATTTTAAAATTTATGTCGAAAGGTTGACATAATCATGACTGTTCTCTCTTTTATACTTCCAATGCGTCGTTGCATTTTCACTCCTAACCCATGATGTGTGTAGCGATTTTCTTTATTTTAGTCTAATCTCACTCAGTGTATTTGGTTGTTTGACTGCGTCTTCATTTTTTCTCTTATTTTACCAATCAAAATGTCTGCTAGTGTAACATCCTGAAAAATTTAATTCAGGATTAGAGAGTGTTTTGGGAAATTTTGGAATTTTTAGGAATTTTTGGGATATTTTTGAAATTTTGAGTAATTAATGTGCATATAATTAATTAAGAAATGAAGAGTTTGAAATATGAGGGAGTGGTAAAGCTAAAAATATTTTGAAGTTTAAAAAGATTGGAGGCTGGTTTAAATGGTTTTAGAATTAAAAGAGTACACTATGGCAAGTTTGGGCTACAAATTATCCTATACCACCCTTATTACACCAAACCAAACAGAGCCCTCTCCTCCCTTATAACACCAAAACCCGACCTCCACCTCCCCTGACTCTCAAACCCTTCGTCCTCCTCCTCCCTCCCACTCTCAAACTCGATTTTCTCCCTGCCCTCCTAAGTGTCCGGCGGCTCGGACGGCAGTGACGGCGGAGAAGTCATATTCGGCGCGGCCCCTCCTTCCTTTTCCCTAGTGTCTTCATCTTTCTGATGTTCAGTAGCACCCTTCACGTCATCCTTGTTTCCTCTTCGCGTTCAGCTCCGGCGAGCCACGAACAACGGCGGCGAAGCTCCGGCCAGGCGTGGGGAGGTTGGGAATGAGCTCAGGATTGATTGCGATATGACTTCCGTGGCATCAAGAAAGGTTGAGAAATAGCGTAAAATTGCTAAAGGGCGACAGGTAATCACACTTACCTTACTATAACATTGAGGGTGATGTTAGCTAGGATTTTGTAAAATCCTTTCTCACCCTCTATATATATATTATCTTTGAAAAGCTATTTTTATATGAAATAGGCTATCGGGTGCCTTTTAAACGCGAATATTTTCGTATAAAGGAATTTGACTCATTATCTATATATTATACTGATTGGTGGTAGTTACTGTCCTTGAATGGTGTGAATGAATATAGTAATAATGCTCAGATACTGGTGAGAGATGTGTATAGTATATTGTCAGGGATAGTGATATTTAGTTTGATGGAAGGAGTGGAATTGTTGTGATGGAGATATTGGATGAAATTGAGAAGTTGATGGAAATTGTGATTTAGATATTGAATATTGTGGAAGTGATATTGATAGGATATTGATAGGTTATAGTGAGCATTGCATGACACTGATAGTACCGTCGGCCGATGTAACCTATCGATCTGCGCAATCGATAGGTTAATAGTACAGGTTCCTCGGATTTTAAAGGAACCAGGGACGTTTTCACTTTTAAAAGTGCTCTCCAGGGACGTTTTCACTTTTAAAAAGTGCTCCCCAGGGACGTTTTCACTTTTAAAGTGCTCCCCAGGGACGTTTTCACTTTTAAAGTGCTCCCCAGAGACGTTTTCACTATTTAAAAGTGCTCCCTTTTTATGCTTACAGATTTGAGACTGGGCACAGTGTCAATCACGTTTATTTTTGTTGTTGAGTTTGAGATAGTGGTGAGTTAGGTTGTGGGGAATCATTTGATGTGTTGATTAAAGTATTGATAAGTGATGTGGAATTGATGGTGGGATTTGGAAGATGAATGAAAGAAGAATTGATATGGATATATATATATATATACTACTGGTTTAAAATGAGGTACCCTTTAGACGCCCTCGCTACCGCACATCTCACTGTTATAGTGAGTTAAGCGGTGATTACTGGGACAAATTGTCTCATCCCACGATTACTGACATTTTTGCAGGTATTCATGCACAGGCGCAAGCAACAGGAAAGGGAATTAGGTAGTAGAGATTTCATAATTTATTTAGAGTTGTATATTGCCAATTTGTATAGGCCTGCATACGTTTCCGCATATATTTATATGTATTTGATATTATTGAACATTAGATTATTTATTTTCTAACCATGTTAGGTGATTCTTTTCTAACATGGTTAGCAATAAATTATCCATGATAGCAGCTGTGCTGTATTAGTTTATTCTTTTCTATCATGGATAGTGTTTAATCATTAGGAAATTCCTTTTCTAACTATGATAGGACATTGATATTATGGAAATCCTTTTTCTATCATAGTTAGTAAAGAGGTTATTAGATCTAAAATGGATATGATTGGTTAATTAAGTAATTAGTAACACTATGTTACAACTTGGTATCAGAGCTTGGTATACGATAACCCTGGACTGTGTTGCATTGCATATAGATTGGCAATATACATAGTTTGTATTCCCTTCCTCCTGTGCATGATACTCTGGCCTTTTTGAGAGGATTATCGCTCATCCCGTGATGGGGAGAGAGTGATAAGAGAAATTGAATAGGTACTGTGGAGAGATTGAGATGAACATAGAAAGAATAACGAAATAATGTCGATATGTATAAGAATTTAGGAAAAATAGCGAAATAAGGATGCTTCTCTGGGGTCTCGAGTATAGTTATGTGCCGGCCATAATCATAGTCGAGGCATCATGAGATCCCTTATTGGGTTAAGGGATTAAGGAAATTGGAAAATAACAATTGATAAACAATGTGATATGAAATAAGTTTGGTTGACCATGCTTAAATGTTTAGTTTATTTGTTAAATTGTTGGCTTAATTGATGGATCGATTTGTCATATTTGATGATTTTGAATGAAATCTTATTAAAATTCTTTGTGTTTTTATCATTTGTGTGATTTGTTAGTATTATGTTGGACCATTTTGATACTTTGAGCCAAATACTATGTGTATGGGTGTGTTAATTTGTAAATACATAATTTGATTGTGTGTGTTTTAATCAAAGGATGTTTGATGTGAAAAGAATCTAAACTTGATGCTTTTATATTAGCTTCTAATACAGGTTTTAATCTGTAGTTTAGTTACAGGCTGCAGAATTTCTTACATTTGTTTGGTTCAAATTTCACTAGATATAGACATAAATTTATTTTGATTATTGTGATTCTTTGCTGATTAAGCTTGGCCAACTTGGTTTGATATTTCTTTCTTCAGCAGTTGGTATATTTTGTTTCCAATATTGCTAATTTAATTTTTGTCCCTGTCGATCCTTATTGGTACAATAAATTTCAAGAGTTACATACCGATGAAAGAATGAATATGTTTTAAAATTCTTGTAGAGATTTAGTGATATATGAATACTTGATGATGAAATTTCTCACTTGTCTATATGTTATTAAGATGTTGGTATGTGAGTATGATGATACTAAATTGTAATACATTGATGTGTTTGGTGTTTTACAATGAATAATAGCATCCAAGTTGAGTTAAAAATATAAAGAGAACCTAATTGAGGTAAAATGATTATGGGATTGATGTTTGATTGGAGGAACTTAGGTTTCAAATTAAAGTTGACTAAGAGGAATACTTAGAAATTAAACTATGGTTTGATGACTTCGAATAATGTTTTGGTTATGTAGGGAGGACTAAGAAGGATAATATGTTGAATACGAAGTTTTTAACGTGATTTAGTAATGGATATACTCTTTTGATCGTGGTTGAGCTAAATGGATTGAGAAGCTAGTTAAGTTTAAGGGTTATGTTAAAGCTCTAGCTAACATTTTTGTAATGGATTCATTGGAATTGAGTACAATTAAGAATGATGTTGATCATAAAGTGGTTATGGCTAGACATGTGTTGAGTTAGAGTTATAAGCTTTACCAATAAATGAAATTCTATAGATGTGATATTTAGCAGTTGAGAGGTAAGACCTTTGAATATGACTGATGGAAACGATTTGAGTTGGAATGTGAGACTAAGGAATTTGATTCGATTAAGGGTAGTTTTTGTTTGAGTTAAAGCTTGTTGGAAAGAGATAATGGATAATTAGGATAACTAAAGCGTGATTAGTTTTGCAATTATATTGAGAGATGCTGATTTGTTTGAGCAAAAAGGGGAGAAGTTCAATAATTGATGACATCAATACTAGATTTTTGTTATATATATTCTTGGTTTTATGTGTTTAATAGTATTAGGATTATAACTATAGAATACAAGTTGTGTATTGGAAGTTATATAGAATACACATGTCATTGGCTGTTTTGGATTGTAGTTTGCACTCAACCATGATTCTAGGATTTTGTTATCTGAACCCTGTTTTTGCAACTATGATTTTTGATCATTGTGTCTAGAAAATGCAAGTTTTCATGTTCAATATGAGATTAGTCCTTTGGTATGACATGTGTATGGCTGATAGTTGGAATTTATATTTGCATAATAATTTGGCTGCGAAGTATTGGATTAATGACATCAAACTATGTTAAAATTTTGAATGTGAGAGATTTGTGATTAATGTTATAAATGAAAAGAAATTCAGCACATCATGCTAAGTAAAACCTTTCTTAAGAACAATGTGTTTAAAGATGAGAATTCGGTGGGACTCAAGGTTATGAAATTGGTAGTAATGAATAAATTACTTGAGGATTGCAAGATGTGAGTGGTAGGTTACACAATATTGGTAGGCCTTGTTTATATAATTTGGGTTAAAGCTTAAGTAGACATGTTTAATGATAAAGGATTGGCACTATGCTTGGTTGGTAAATTGATTGAACAGGGATGTTTGGTATTGTGAAAAATGGAATATGACTTTGTGAATTGCTAATAGATGGTTAAGGTAAGGATTGAAAATGTGATTTTGGAAGAAGATAATGGATGAGGAAGTGAAAGGATGTGAAAGTTGGTGATTTATTGATATTAAGTGAAGAGTTATGAGATATCAAAGGAATTTTTGGATTCTCAATAGTAAGAGGGTGTCGGGTTTGTTACCCATTGTAGGTTACAATTACGATTTTGGTATGTAGGACAACATACTTTTATTGAAGCTTGATTGAAATCTTGTTCCAAATGTTAAATGACTTGCTCTAGGCATGTGGGTTTAATAGAGAATTCTTGTTAAAATCTTGAGGAAATCATGGATAGCTAAGGAAAGTATTATGAGGAAGATGATTGTATATGTGTTGCAATTTAGGATTTTGGACTTTTATAAAGTGATTTGAGGCATAAGTGGCTAGTAAATGAAGGTTAGTAAAAGGAAGTAGAATGAGAATTGGTGGAGTACCAATAGATTGATTAAGGATGAATGACGACAGATGATGTTGAGTGTATTAATTTGTAGTGAATAGTTAGGATGTTATAAATAGGCAGACATAAGGTGAGGAATGTAAGGTTGATTTGAGAATTTCTTAATGTCAAGTGATACGTTTAGTGAATTTTGGGGACAAAATTCCTAAAAGGTGGGTGAACTTGTAACATCCTGAAAAATTTAATTCAGGATTAGAGAGTGTTTTGGGAAATTTTGGAATTTTTAGGAATTTTTGGGATATTTTTGAAATTTTGAGTAATTAATGTGCATATAATTAATTAAGAAATGAAGAGTTTGAAATATGAGGGAGTGGTAAAGCTAAAAATATTTTGAAGTTTAAAAAGATTGGAGGCTGGTTTAAATGGTTTTAGAATTAAAAGAGTACACTATGGCAAGTTTGGGCTACAAATTATCCTATACCACCCTTATTACACCAAACCAAACAGAGCCCTCTCCTCCCTTATAACACCAAAACCCGACCTCCACCTCCCCTGACTCTCAAACCCTTCGTCCTCCTCCTCCCTCCCACTCTCAAACTCGATTTTCTCCCTGCCCTCCTAAGTGTCCGGCGGCTCGGACGGCAGTGACGGCGGAGAAGTCATATTCGGCGCGGCCCCTCCTTCCTTTTCCCTAGTGTCTTCATCTTTCTGATGTTCAGTAGCACCCTTCACGTCATCCTTGTTTCCTCTTCGCGTTCAGCTCCGGCGAGCCACGAACAACGGCGGCGAAGCTCCGGCCAGGCGTGGGGAGGTTGGGAATGAGCTCAGGATTGATTGCGATATGACTTCCGTGGCATCAAGAAAGGTTGAGAAATAGCGTAAAATTGCTAAAGGGCGACAGGTAATCACACTTACCTTACTATAACATTGAGGGTGATGTTAGCTAGGATTTTGTAAAATCCTTTCTCACCCTCTATATATATATTATCTTTGAAAAGCTATTTTTATATGAAATAGGCTATCGGGTGCCTTTTAAACGCGAATATTTTCGTATAAAGGAATTTGACTCATTATCTATATATTATACTGATTGGTGGTAGTTACTGTCCTTGAATGGTGTGAATGAATATAGTAATAATGCTCAGATACTGGTGAGAGATGTGTATAGTATATTGTCAGGGATAGTGATATTTAGTTTGATGGAAGGAGTGGAATTGTTGTGATGGAGATATTGGATGAAATTGAGAAGTTGATGGAAATTGTGATTTAGATATTGAATATTGTGGAAGTGATATTGATAGGATATTGATAGGTTATAGTGAGCATTGCATGACACTGATAGTACCGTCGGCCGATGTAACCTATCGATCTGCGCAATCGATAGGTTAATAGTACAGGTTCCTCGGATTTTAAAGGAACCAGGGACGTTTTCACTTTTAAAAGTGCTCTCCAGGGACGTTTTCACTTTTAAAAAGTGCTCCCCAGGGACGTTTTCACTTTTAAAGTGCTCCCCAGGGACGTTTTCACTTTTAAAGTGCTCCCCAGAGACGTTTTCACTATTTAAAAGTGCTCCCTTTTTATGCTTACAGATTTGAGACTGGGCACAGTGTCAATCACGTTTATTTTTGTTGTTGAGTTTGAGATAGTGGTGAGTTAGGTTGTGGGGAATCATTTGATGTGTTGATTAAAGTATTGATAAGTGATGTGGAATTGATGGTGGGATTTGGAAGATGAATGAAAGAAGAATTGATATGGATATATATATATATATACTACTGGTTTAAAATGAGGTACCCTTTAGACGCCCTCGCTACCGCACATCTCACTGTTATAGTGAGTTAAGCGGTGATTACTGGGACAAATTGTCTCATCCCACGATTACTGACATTTTTGCAGGTATTCATGCACAGGCGCAAGCAACAGGAAAGGGAATTAGGTAGTAGAGATTTCATAATTTATTTAGAGTTGTATATTGCCAATTTGTATAGGCCTGCATACGTTTCCGCATATATTTATATGTATTTGATATTATTGAACATTAGATTATTTATTTTCTAACCATGTTAGGTGATTCTTTTCTAACATGGTTAGCAATAAATTATCCATGATAGCAGCTGTGCTGTATTAGTTTATTCTTTTCTATCATGGATAGTGTTTAATCATTAGGAAATTCCTTTTCTAACTATGATAGGACATTGATATTATGGAAATCCTTTTTCTATCATAGTTAGTAAAGAGGTTATTAGATCTAAAATGGATATGATTGGTTAATTAAGTAATTAGTAACACTATGTTACAAGCGTTTCTTGTATGGATGACAAACGTCACACTGGACCGTCGCGTGAGGTTCCTCCATCTCTTACAGTTGACATCCCTAAAGAAATATTATCTTCGGTGATGAAGATCCTCGCTAAACAATGTGTTGTGTCTTATGTGAACGCTAAAGCGTCCTGCAAGTTATTGCGCGAAGTTGGTTGTAGTGATGAAGTCGTGGGGTGCCTCCGTTCCGATTCAATCTCACTCTTTGCCAAAGGATAATCCGTCTGTTCAAGGCCTATTTGAAAATGCTGCTATTGCTGGTAATCTTAAGGCTGTTTTCCGTATAGGTTTTTTGGAGTTTTTTGGGTATCGAAGAAACTTCACTTATGAGTTGGATTTGATGTTGCGGACTGCTCGTGAGGGTCTTGGGAGGGCCATTTATGTAAGTGGTATCATTTTGGCTGCCCGTTCCAATCCAGTTGATAGTGAAGATGGAAGGTTGGCTGAAGAATTATGGGAGAACATTGATAATGTCGATAGTATAAATATGTTTAGGTTGAGAATTGATCCATGGCTGACGCATTTGAGAGCGAGATTGCCTCCAAGCCCTCTATTTCATACCTATCCCTTCTATCGTTGTGATCTTCATGATCGTGATGATAGACCTGTTTGGGGTTGCAGAAGGTGTAGCATTGATGTTGAGGTTGAGTGGTTTGTAGAAGGACTCAATGTAAATTATGTGACCCACGAGTAGCGTTGATGTTTTTTGTTTTGATCTTTGTACTGTGTGATTTCACTGTTGTGCTCGTATATGTTAAAGATTTTAGTTTTCCAGATGTCTTTTTGTTTTTGATTATTTTGTCTGCTACATGTGTTTTTTTTTCGCTGTTATATCATGTAGCCGGATGAACACAGATACAGTGGTATATGCACGGCCAGGAAATGAGAGGCAAGAATTGAAAAACATCAAAAGAATCATCTTAGTTCTCAAGATGATACAAGGTTTGGTATTGACATTTTAAGATTAGAAAAAGAACATAAATAAATGTATAGCATTTAGTTATGTCGTATATTGTTATATTTGAAAGACTAGATAAAAAATACGGTAAGTTGTGTTGTAAGAACGTGATTTTAAATTTGATGTGGATTGACGAGATGTTTTGGATGGCACTAATCTGACATCTTTTTCTCTGGAGTTGGTATCTCCAATGTTGCCTTTTGAGTTGGACTTTGGGAGAAACAATTTGGAAAACTAAAATATTAGGTAAAGAACGCTAAAAAATAATACTATTTGAGAAACGCAATGAAATATAAAGCAACAGGAAATTACGACATCAAATTAGAATCACCTAACCAAATCACTAAACCCTAGACAATAGATACAACATGCTAACAAAAAGGCAAACAATTTAGAAAGCATAAAAGAAAGGGAAAATCGCTCAACATTAGAAATACAACGCAATGAAAAAACATGAACAAGGGAATAATGAAATGAAAACAGATATTATACAAAGAAAGAACTGAAAGTAATGGATGCACAAGAGGGGGGGGTGAATTGTGCTACCTAATAAAAATCAAACAATAACAACACAAGGGTTTATACTGGTTCGGTCTTCCTGACCTACGTCCAGTTCTCAACCACCCAGGTTGAGTTCCACTATCCCCAGGTTTTACAACGGGTTCACCTGGAACCTTTACAACCGCAAGTTTTGGACGGGATCACTTGCAACCTTACAACCACAAGTTTTTCTCAAGGCACACTTGCAACCTTGCTAACTACCTCCCCCTTACTTCCAGCAAGGGTTCAACCTTTACAAATAAAGGATTTTCTAAACTTAGTTCTCTTAAAGAACGGATAATGTTACACACTTAAGTACAATTAATGCTCTTAATACAAGAAGAGACTTAACAACAAAGAGTACAAGATAAGTAAATGAAAAGAATTCTCAATGCGTTAAATGCTCTTTCTCTTTTTTGGGCAGCTTTGAATGCTCGAAGGATTTCTTAGTTTCTCACTCTAGCTTTCTTCAAGATGTCAAAGATATTAGTTACCTTCATAAATGAAGGTGAGCTTCTTTATATAGTCTTCAAGTATTCTCACTCTTGGTAGGTGGGTTAGCCGTTTGAATATGGCCGTTTTTCCCATGTTACTGTTTGCCCATTTAATGCTTCATTAATGCTTAGCAGGGTTGACTTGCTTTATCTCTGAAAAGTAGTTCTGACAACTCTGCTCTGCCAAAAGCATTCTGACACTGCACTGCTCTGAACGTTCTGACATTCTGATTGCTTGCGGAAGCGGATTCACATCCAGAAGCAACTTTACTTAGTGTGCTGCACTTTGAACGTTAGTCTAGCAATATAAACACATAGTCACATGCAGTGGGAGTTCACTTAGTCTAAGGAAGCTTTCTTACATCCGGAAGCAATTCCACATCCGGAAGCACTTCCACTGGACGATGGGTTATGTTCACATTTTACTCACTGACACTCAGTGTTATCCATTCCAACAGCCAGCGCTAGTCACTAAACAATCGGAAGCAAATCTACTGGACGTTGGGTTATGTTCACTGGCGCTCAGTGTTATCTATACCAACAGCCAGCGCTAGCCTTAATACAATCGGAAGCAAATCCACATCCGGTTGCATCTTAACTTAGTCTCAAGGGTTTTGTACATCTAATGCTCCTAGACTGAGTTATGACTAAGTGAAGTGCTTGCTGTCGCTGGGGGATGAGACATTCATCCGCGAGCGCTAGTCCTAGTCTATCCGGAAGTAAATCCACATCCGGTTGTACTCTTACTTGGGGTTCTATATTAACCTAATATTCTCTAAGTGTTTGCCTTGTTCTTTCATATTTTAGTCTTCATCAAAACTTAAGATTCTAACAAGAACTAGATCACAAACATAACGAATGTACACTGTAGTAAAAAGGCAAACAATTTAGAAAGCATAAAAGAAAGGGAAAATCAATCAAGTAATATAACTGAACTAAATGATAGAAAAAACAAAAATAATCATACTAACAAAAAGTATATCTAGGAAATCAAACAGACTAAATGTTTGAAGCATCAAAAGAAGTCATAAATAGTTGTCATTAATCAGAAGTTTAATGCTTCATTTGGATTCTAAAACATCATGAGAGAAAAACAATTGAATTCAGCAATTGTTAGTTGTCTAAAATATTGATATATATGGTAAATGGAGTTATGTTATTTACATTTTCGAGAGAAAACATAATCTATTATTCTGCTTACATTACATTAGTTATTTTGGTTAATTTGGTGGGATTAAGGAAGACAATAAAATTATATGTTCTTCCAAAAGTCCCCTCAATTATTTAACTTTAAAGGAGGAAGGGTTACAATGAAAATAGGAAGTATAAGATTAGTTTGTCCAAAATATAAGATAAAATAGGAAGTGATTTTATAATTTATGAAGTTATCCACTTCACCAAAATGATCTTATATATAGGAACAGATGGAGTACTTCGTACGGAGATATACAAGGAGTAGAATAACAGATACATAGGGCAAAAAAGGAAAAGTAACAATTTAGATCAGCCAACAACTCTAATAAAGACAGAGCAATAGATATACTTTGACTTGCTAAACTTCCTTGAGAACATCAAACAGTCGAAATTTGTTAAAATGCGCTAATCATGAAAACTCATTACATTTAATGTTCAAATAATTCGATTGATTTTATAGGATTCAAACCTTGAAAACACTCCGTCACAATTTAAATACTACTATTTGCAATATGGTTATTAGAAATGATATGAAGATCAAAGAGAAAACCATTAACAAAACATAGTTCAGACTGATTGATACGTAATAAAGTGACACGTATCCGTTCTTCATGCATTTGTAACATCTAGCTCTTGCATTTTATGATCAAGTTTATATGCCTAAGACTTAGTACAGTAATTTGAGCTTCATGCATTGTGTAGTATTATAGCAATCTTAGATACACACATCAAATAATAACTATATCTATTGTGAAAGTAATTGAAATCATAAATAACGATGAATGACCATTATGTATCCTTATAGTTATGGTAAATACATGCATAGCATAATGAACATAATATGTTACAAATACCGAAAGGATATATAGAATTGTGACTCATTGAATTTGATACATATTATTGATGCTTGTCATCATAGTAGGTACATTCATGCAATTTAAAACCCCGATACCAGTAACACCTTCGTATAATTTATCATGAAACTCATTGGAATCATCAACAACAATTAATGAACTCCATGAATGTATATACAAAGGAGGATGTAGTACGCTTCCAAATTCGTGGCACATCACAGGGCAGGGAAAAAAGACATTTAGATTAATATATTAAGTTTAAGTTATTCTCACAATGACAAGCATGAACAAGATACTGCTGACTCAGATACAAAAAGACAAAAAATCATGTACTATCACGGTAAAGATCTTACGCAAGTACGAAGTTTGTAGGAGGTTGCCACCATGTTTTTCATGGAAATACTCTATGTATTTACTGGATGAAGAGGTATGTATATCAGAATATTCCAAATTACATTTGCCATATGATGCAATTTGTAATTGTGTTCATATTGTTTGAAGGGTGATCTTATCGAGGGATATACAAATGTTCCTTCACTGATGCAAGTCTATAAGGATTACCCTAAGGAGAGAGAAATATATGAGATAGAAAACTTCCGGGTTGTGCACAACAATAATGTAGAAAAGTTAGTTGCTCACCCTTTCAAGCTGTTTTTCCATCCATTCACAACTTTCAGAAAATTGGATATGAGTAAGATTGTGCATGGTCTTCCTGAAGCTAGCAAGGTTACTTTTAATTTCAAACCTTTCATCTGTTAGTATTTGTTAATACAGGGAAGTTTCCATGTCAATTTCTAAAGATCCTAATCCAGTAACTTACATTATAGGTCAATGTTGAAAGTAAAAACGTAGTGGGAACTTTGATGTCTGGATCCTGCTCTTATACAGTTACATCTGCTTCAGTAATTTCATCTACTTCAACACAGTACTCGGACAAGAACGCATATCAATCAAAAATTGGAACAGATGACGCAACAATGGGTAGTACAGATGAGACAGTTGATGAAGACGAGTTTCCTTGTACCGATTGAAGCATCAATAAAAAGTTGTGTTTAATGATTAGTGTTTTGTTGTGCAAGGCAGTTTATTATAGTTTATGTTGTTATTGCTCTTGTGTGCTCCCATGTTGTGATATCAAACAATAGAATATGTGACGAATGCCATAATTATTATGAAGATTTCTATAGTCTCTTCTTTTAATGTATACTATACATTTTATTTCAGTGAATGAGTTATCCACTATCATGTATTGATTTACTCTCATATTCATACATGTCGGAATAAGGAGAAAATAATACATGGAAATAAAGTAGTAGATAATGTTTAATGTTCCAAAAACGTGATAGGCAATTGTTTTGACCAAGTCGTTATGAATTTATATTTAGAGTTTAGTGTTTTTCTCAATTACTATATATGGAAAAAAATCATTAATGATTATAGTATTTTACGAATGAATCTCGAAAACCTTTGTCAAAATCTCATCGTTTGATCCATAATATTTATGCCTTTACCTAATCAGAAAGAAAATAATCTGATATCCTTCATAATATTTGATTTGTTATATAGTTGATTTTTTGTTTTAGTGTAGCTAATGCAAGTTTAATTTTGTTTAAAAAAAACATTTCTGTATTAAAACTTTTGAAAATTTCTTGATCCAATTTAATAATTAACGCTAACTTTGTGTGTTAATGCTTATTTATAAAATAGTACGGTACAAACATAAAAAATAGTAGTGAAAAAGAATAGTACTAAAATATAAGGTTGTTAATTCAGATATTCTGTAAAAATTAATAATAATTAGTTAATTGTTACTGTCAGTTGTCTTTAAATTAGAAATTGTATAAGTTTTTTGATCAAGAAAAAAAAGAGAACTTGTATAAGCTAAAAATTCTGAATGAAAATTGTTCCCATTATCACCTACTTTTACATGGTTTATTGATGCTTTAAATGTATTATTCTGTTTACGCTTATGTATCAGAAATTTTATAAATGATTTTACTTTTCCTGAATGCTAATAAGACATTTTATTGTTGTTTTCTGTTTTGTGGCTTATTTGATTACTTTTATGTGTTTTGACGATTTTTGCTCTTGATGTTTTTTGTTGGGTTATATGCGTTATTCCGTTTTTAGGTGTACTATTTGGTAAGAGTTGAAAGCTTTGTATTTTTTTATTATTGTCCATCTACTTTTTCTAACAGTCAAGTAGAATAAGAAGTCACTGTCCAAAACACAAAAGCACGCAAAAAAGGCAAAGCTTTTACATGTGATTTATTCTTGGATATGAAAGTCCGTTTTAATGTGATCACTACTACAAATTACACCTATACCAGCGCAGCTTTACATGCGCTTAAAAAAAGACGGTAAAAAACGCATGTAAATATAACGTTTACATGCGCTTTAAGCGCATGTACATATATCACTCTTTACATGCGCTTTAAGTGCATGTAGTAAGTCACCTTTACATGCGCTTTAAGCGCATGAATATAGCCGACTAGATACATGCGCTTTAAGCGCATGTACAGGCAGTAGAGTGGGAAACATGAAGTCATGCATAATAGTTCCTCCTCAGATGGCAAAAGCTACTAATGCAAGTGTTTATAAGCTAGAGCACCCCATTAGGGTATTATGCTTTGGATATACTACATATACATGCGCTTAAAGCGCATGTACAGGCTCTACATGGGCTTTAAGCGCATGTAAAGGCAGTATTGGAGTGAAAAACTTGAAGTCATGCATAAGAGTTCATCCTCAGATGTCATAAGCTACTCATGCTTGTGGTCTAGGTGTTTAAAAGCTTGAGAACCACATTGTGGTGTTTTGCATGTGGTAATACTACATATATATGCGCTTAAAGCGCATGTATAGGCTTTACATGCGCTTTAAGCGCATGTAAAGGCAGTATTGGAGTGAAAAACTTGAAGTCATGCATAAGAGTTCATCCTCAAATGTCATAAGCTACTCATGCAAGTTTTTATAAGCTAGAGCACCCCATTGGGGTGTTATGCTTTGGTTATACTACTTATACATGCGCTTAAAGCGCATGTAGAGGCTCTACATGCGCTTAAAGCGGATGTAGATATAGTTACATGAACAAGTATTTTGGAATCTTAGAGAATATGATGATGGAAAGAGGGAGGTACAATAATATACACAAATTTTGTGCTAAAAATATAATTAAGAATAAATATTAGGGTAATTAGTCGTAATTTTCTCTAAAGTATATATATAAATGCTTACCTCCTTCCACCTTCTCCCACAATGGAACCCTAGCCCCCAAAGTGGCGTCTGTAACATCCCAAATTTTGATTAAGGATAATGAGAAATTATTGAGGTGTCATTTGAGAAAATTGAAAGTTTAAGGAGAAATTTTTGGATATTTTGGGAATCTTAGTTAGTTTGGAATTTAAATAAATATGGTTAAATGAATTAATTGAGGATATAAACTTCCATGAAAAGTAAATTGGAATCTAGATCATGCTATGATGAAAAGAAGGGGAAATAATAATATATACAAACTTTCGGGCTAGAAATATAATTTAGAATAAACAATAGGGTAGTTAATTGTAATTTTTCCTAAACTATATATATATAATCAACTCCTTCCTCCTCCACAAAGCCTAGCCGTTCCCCACCCCAAATCGATCTCCCTTCTCCTTCCTCTTCATCATCTTCAACCTCCATCGCTTTCCCTGCGTGCTCTCCGTCCAGGCGAGCTTCTGGAGGCGACACGGCGGCGTCAACCGCCACAGGCTCACCATGGATTCCCTTCTCCTTCGCGTTCTCCTTCCTCTTCTCTTCGTTCCTTGCTCATTTCTTTGTGATTTTCCGGCGAGCTTGGCGTCGGTCAAAGCTTTTCCGGTGTGGGAAGCCATAGATGACGCACACGAGGCTAAAAACAAGTTAAAGTAAGTATCTTTCTTAGATTTCTATCTATTTCCTCACTCAAACTCCGAGCCCTAACCCTCCTTTTCTCTTCCTTCGAATTCCTCTTCGCCTTCCTCGGTTCCAGTGGCTATTTTCGGCGAACTAAGGCGGCAACAACATTATGGGTAGCACTCCATCAAAGTTTTGAGCTTTGGTAAGTTTCCTCTACTTACCCCTTACATTTTCTGCGATTTGGGGAATTATTTGAGTGAGAGACCGATTTAAATATAGGATGGGAGTTACAAATGCTTTAAAATTAGTTGCTGCGAGATCCTATTTAATTAGAAGTATGTGCTTTATATTTACACCCTGTTTTCTTTGATTCTTGTTTGTCTTTGGTTTCAAGCGGTGGTTTCTGGCGAGAGGATGTCGATTCCGGTGATGGTGGGTTTGATAAATTCAGATATGCCTCCAAGGAATCAAGTAGGTGATTCTTTCCCATTTCTCTTTGCTTGCTTCTATCCGATTATGAGAGTTTGATTTGAGAGTTGGGGTTTGTGTTAAATTTGTTAATCAGTCAATGTGGAGGGTTTGAGTGTTATTTGAGAAAGGATTTGAAGGATGATTTGGGATTTTATTTGGGTTTCATAAAGATTCCAAATTTTGTATATGTGAGGTTTGATGGTTTATTTTAGGGTTAATGGAGTTTCAATATTCAATTTATCTGTTCAGATGTATAATGAAATTAATTGGTTTCATTGTTTGTTCAATTTGATTGAATGATGATTCACAAACTTTGAAATTTCTTTCCTTCTTCGCCTGAGTTAGCCACTGTTTTAGTAGTGAAATTTATGAGTTAATGAACTCAAAGTGATGATAGAAACACTGTGTTGATATTAATACTTAAGAGATGTTTTTTTTTTCCGGTGGTTTCAAACTCTAGATTAGTATGTAAAGTGAGGTCTAAACATTGAATGTAAGAGCTTCTTTGTTTTGGGGTTGGAGCATGTCTTTAGTGCTGATATGGTTTTAGATAATGTGGTTTAAACATAAATCTTTTTATGTTCTGTTTATAGTTGTTTCTAATGCAGTTGAGATTTTACTATGAGGTTAAGTTTTGAAATGCATTGTTCTAGTTTAACAAAGAAAGTTTCAGGATTAAATTGTTAAGAGTATAGCAGAATATTTTTTTTTATTTCTGCCCTGTTTTGATTTTTCTTTTGGTAGTAGGAGTAGTTTGAATACATCAAACGGTGGATTTATATACTTTGCTGCATACATAGCTGTTAGATATCACCTTAATTGGATGTTGAGTGGCTGTGATTAAATGCTGTAAAGATGCAAATATTGGTGTTGCATAATGCCTTAATGATTGGCTTGAAATGCTGATTGTATTTTGAATATTGTGTTTCTTGTCCATGCCTTATATATTTTGGAAATCTGGAACATAAAACACACTCTAGATGATTGAAACTGTAATCTAATTGCACATGGTAGTTAGAACCATCATTGTGGTTAAATTATTGGTGAGGTTGTAATTTGTAATGTAATATTCTGTTTTGGTTTAATAAAGGCTTGAGAGTTTAGTAATAATGTTCTTTTAAAGTGTTGCTTAATTGCTTTGTGTTTGTACAGTTTGTTTGAAGTTTAGTTGAAGATTTTGTGATAGTGATTTCTCTTGCCTTTCAAAGAAATTTTATATCCTTGCATATCTTCAAAGTAAGTTTGGAATAAAAGTAATGTGTAGTTTACGTCTTTTGATCATTGCTAAGTGTAATATTTAATATCATGTAGAAATAAAACAAAGAAGATTTATTGAGATACACTTGTTAAGCTTGATTTGAAAATTATAGTTTCTTTGAGTTGTATCAGTCTCTTATTTTATAATAGGATGATTCTATTTTGGCCAAATGAAGTATAACAAACAAATGGATAAATGAGAGTGATATGCTGTGTGAAGTGTGTGTTAATTTATAACATGGTAGTGAATAAAGTTGTATCTTTTGAAGTTGATGTTGGAGTCTAACCTATTCTTATGTGATAGTTAGTATCGGCTTATGATTAATTGCTTCAAGTATCCTTTGGCTATGTTTAATAATTTTATTTATTCTCTTTAGCTTTGTTTTCTCTTGGCATGGGTGGTGGGATATGGGTTGCCAATGAATTTATACTCTTTAAATAGTGTACATGTGTGTTTGCGAAATTCAAGGAATGGTTTTGCAATTCCTTGGTATTTCTCTAATTGTGATTAATTGGACTTTGAAGTATGGCTGAATTATTTGTTATGGTAAATGTGTAGTTAGAATGAAATGTGTGTTTGCATGTGGCATTAACAAATGAAATTGATAACTCATATGTACTTATTACTGCTATGTGTGGTAGTGCTTTGTGTCTTGTTTAAAGAAAATCAAGAAGGAAACATGAAAAGCATGTGAATTCTTTTAGTTGGCTAACATGTCCTTGCTGATTTTAATATCCTTGAATCTGAAATGCTGCTTTTAAGGGGGCTGATTCATTATTTTGAAGGCCTACATAGTATGAAGAATATTGCTTGTTGAAGTAATGTCACGAAGTAATACAGGTGGCAGATGTAAAATGAATATTATATTAAAAAAAAAATATAGTTGTACATGCGCTTAAAGCGCTTGTAGAGGTATACACTATACATGCGTTTTAAGCGCATGTAGAGAGGTATATACCATACATGCGCTTAAAGCGCATGTAGAAGTATATACCATACATGCGCTTTAAGCGCATGTAGAGGTATATACACCATACATGCGCTTAAAGCGCATGTATGGTGTATACCTCTACATGCGCTTTAAGCGCATGTAGAGGCACATCTACATGCGCTTTTTACAAGCGCATGTAGAGCCTTTACCAGCGCCCCCCTCTTCATGCGCTTATAAAGCGTATGTAGAGCCCAAAATAAGCGCATGTAAAAGGGGTAATCTGTGGTAGTGGATTGTGATTGACGGGATGTCTTGGATGATGTTGGTTCTGGCGTCTTTTCGCTTAGAGTTGGTGGCTTCAACATTGACGTTTGAGATGAAATTTCGAAAATAGGGAATTGATGTCATCTGTATTTTGCATTATTTATTCATTTTTTCCTCTGTTGGCTGCCTTTTGGTTTAATCACCTATTATGAAAGTGTAAACATACAAATCAATAATCAAATTAGCTAATGATTCTATCGATATCATCAATTACATTGTGCAACAACGTTTCTTTATAAGAAATTCTACATATCAAAATATTGCAATGACATCATATATGAATTCAAAAAAGTTTATAAAATAAACGTACCAGAAAAAACTTAGCAAGGAAAAAATAATTTTAGACTCCCCTATACGGCATTCCAAGTGTCGTGACATTGAATGTAGTGGCTTTTAATCATGGGTGGGTTTTAATGGTTGTTGGTTTGTGTGGTGTTCTCGAGGTGTTTCAGCCGATCATATACCCTTTGCGTTGTTGTTATCACATTTATTGGTTGACTGCAGTTGTCAATAAGTTTTATTAACGTATCTGTATATTATCTAAACAACGTACTTGACGCTTGATATTCCAAGATAAATGACCAGAATCATGAAAACGTTTGAGATCAAATTTCGAAAATAGGGAATTGATGTCATCTGTGTTTTGCATTATTTATTCATTTTTTCCTCTGTTTGCTGCCTTTTGGTTTAATCACCTATTATGAAAGTGTAAACATACAAATCAATAATCAAATTGGCTAATGAATCTATCGATATCATCAATTACATTGTGCAACAACGTTTCTTTATAATAAATTCTACATATCAAAATATTGCAATGACATCATATATGAATTCAAAAAAGTTTATAAAATAAACGTACCAGAAAACACTTAGCAAGGACAAAAAGTTTTTTAGACTCCCCTATATGGCATTCCAAGTGCCGTGACATTGAATGTAGTGGCTTTTAATCATGGGTGGGTTTTAATGGTTGTTGGTTTGTGTGGTGTTCTCGAGGTGTTTCAGCCGATCAAATTGCGTTGTTGTTATCACATTTATTGGTTGACTATAGTTGTCAATAAGTTTGATTAACGTATCTGTATATTATCTAGACACCATACGTGACGCTTGATATTCCAAGATAAATGACCAGAATCATGAAAGGTCATACTTTTTCATATTTAATGCATGGCGTTTATTTGGAAATCCTTATCATTTTCTGCACACCATTTACTTCATATTTGCTTTCATTTCCTCTGTAAATCTTTCTACAATACCTTTGTCCACTTTTGCCACCATGGTAGATGCTGGTCAAAGCTCAAAAAGGAAGCGCAAGGAGGCCAATCCTACGCTGAGAGATCTGCGGATGGGTGTAAACACCAACAGTATTTTTGTCAAAGTTAATCGTATCATACGTGTCATGACTGTGCTTTATCCGTTTGGGCCAGATCGACCTATGTTTGAGGAAGAAGCGATTCATTTGATAGTGTTTGGTGAGTTTTATATATATAAATATTAGTTGTTACGTTGATTAGTTTGACACTTGCTATTAAAGAACTTTTAAAATACAATTTACGTTCTTAATTTTAGCAAATACGTGTACTTCTTGTCGTGGATGATTACACGGTGAGGATGGTGTTCCGACATATGTTTGCTGAAGAAAGAATACTCCGCCTCCGTAACTTCGACGTGAAAAGGACAGAGAACACCGTACCAAGGACATTGTATATTCATGTCAATGGCCATACTGAGATTGAACGCATCACAAATTATAATTCTTTCATTCCGCCCATTGTAAATACACACTGTTTTGATTTGGTCACTTTGTCTGAAGTTATGCATGATCGTGAAAGACCTCATGGTTTAATAGGTACGTAATGTGTAACATCCCAAATTTTGAATTAGAGATAATAGGGAATTAATTAAGGTATTAGTATAGCTCTATTATATTAAAAGGACATTTTAAATAAGTAAATGGGGATGAATATATTTGTAAGAAAATAATATGCCTATTTTCTTTAGAAATTATGGAAAAAAAAATAGTTAGAGGTTGAATTTTAAATTAAAACTTTTATGAAAAATACTCTAGAACATGTATAATAATATGGTGTGAGATAATATGTAAGTTGGTGTGTAGATTAATTTTGCAATCTGTTTTACAGTGGGAATTTAAAATGGAAAAAGTAAATAAATGTTGATAGAGGGGCATTTCTGTAATTTTCTCTCAAAACCCTAATCATATACAACTCCTCCTTCCTTCTTCAAGTTGCAGCCACCATTCTCCTCCCCCTTAACCAGCTCACCTCCGTTTTCTCTCTCTCTCAACCTCCACACCTCCGTTTTTCACTTCTTCCTCCCCAAATCGTCAAAATCGCATGGGCTACTCATGTTCCTCACTATCTCTCCTTATTGTTGTCGGGTTTCCTCTCTTCTCCATCGCCTTCCTCGTTTTTCCGGCGACCTCAGCCATGGTGGAAGTAAGATTCGGCCATTTCTTGTGTTCTTTAAGTTGTTTCTTCTTTTCTAGTCGATTCCTTACTCCTCCTTCCTTTCGATTTGCTGTCTTCGTTTTATCATCATAGTGGCCGTGGCATTTCCGGCGACGGCGAGCTCAAACCATACCACCAACTTTGGGTATGAACTTAGGTGAGGCTTTCTTTCGATTTTATTCCCTTTTCTGCAATTTTTGGGCGAGTTTGAGAGGGATTTCGAATTTAGGGTTTGAGATTTTGATTTGGGATTTTGTTTGAGTTGAGGATCAAGCTTAAATTTTTGGTGTAGTGGAGATAATTTTGGTGTTTATGGATGATTGGAAGAAGTGACTTAGAAGCCCAAATGTTGCATGTTTGAATTCAAAGAGATTTAGAGGAATTTGGACATTGAAATCCCTAATTAATTGGAATAGAAATCTCTTAAAGTTGTATTCAATGCTGCATGTTGATTTTGTTTGAGATTGAGTTATATAAATCTGGAGATTTCATCTCTTTGTTATTGGCCGAACTAATTAAGTCAAGGGTCGTCAAACTTTTGTAGGGATTTCCTATTTTTAATCCTTGTTTAAGTTGAACTAGAAGGAATAATTGAGAGATACTTAATTGTGGATTATATGTGTTACATGAGTGATTAAAATTGTGTGTTTGATGATATCTAATGTGTTCAAAGTTCTCTACTTCTTATAGGTTAATGGCTGAATTGATTTGTTGAGGAATTATGTCTCCTCTGCTGCACAAACAAACTGAACAAGAGATTTTAAGAAAAGAAAATTTATTTTTAAAGCCTAACTAAAACATGTTATTTGAATGTGAATGATGATTTTGTTTATGTATGTAACTCTGAAATATTTCTGGTTGTTTTCAGTGGCTGAATTGACTTTTGGTTTTGTTTTGGGTATGATTCAGTTTGGTTTAGAGTAATGTTCAGCAGTCTTAAACTGTTGTGATTGATACAAATACCTATAGGATGAGTTATAGTAAATTTCATTCTTCATTTCTCAATGGCTGAATGGTTGGTGAAATAAGGATGATTTCAAATGTGGATTCAAGTGTGATATATAAGTAGACATAAATGAATATATATATATATGTGTGTGTGTGTGTGTGTGTGTGTGTGTGTGTGTGTGTGTGATTGAAAACTTATTTTTGGGAAATATGGTGTGAAAATCTATTGAGTTCAAATCTAAGTACACAATTTCAGATGTGACTTTTGTCTTAATGGTAAGCTTAGATAGTGAAATCTGATTTTATTTTGTTAATTGTTGATTGACAAGCACACAATCTGCTTTGTTGCAAATTCCATGGGTCTTGTTCTCTTGGTGTATTATTGGTGTTCATATGCTCTTCTTGAATTCTGATTTAAAACAGTCTCTATAATCTTAAAAGGAAAATAGTAAATTCTTATGATATATGTTCTCTTGTTTTGAATGCATGCACATATACTTAAAACCCTTTGGAAGTGTTGAATGTGTAAAGATGGATGCCATTTGTTAAAATGGATAAAAACAGATAGTTAGTATTGATTCATGAAGTATAGTGCAAGAAATAACTTTTTGTTAACAAGATAATTGATATGTTTTAGGATGTTGTTTTACCTTGCTTTTATTGGTAATGATGGTTATTATTGTAAAGACTTCTCAGTCTATTATGACTTGCCAGTTTGGATTAGCAAGGAAGATAATGGATTATTAATGATTTGAGTTGTTTGGTGGGGAAACTCTTGGTTGTTGTTTGACTTGAGTACTTGGTGATTAAAAATGTTTTCCTCTTGCTTTTGTTATTAATTATTGAGTTTGCTTTAGTTTGATTGTATTAATTATTTGTTGATGAATTGGACTAAGATTTGAAATAGATTTTTAGGATAGCAAATATATAAGAGGAAAGGGGAAAATGGGTAGTATATTAAGACCGAGAGAGACGTGTTATTCATTATACATATATGAGCATGGTTGTTTACCTTTATTATTACTTTGATGTAATAATAGGTGAATCTAGTAAGGAATGGTAAGGAAGAGCAGCAGAGCGCTAAGTGATGCAGGTAATCACTCTTACCTTACTATAACATTGAGGGTGACGTTAGTTGGGATTTTCAATCCTTTCTAACCCTCAAATCTTTAAAAGTTATATTTTTATACAAACAAGCTGTCGGGTGCCTTTAAACACGAGTATTTTTGTATAAAGAAGCTTCATACATTATAGATATTATCCTGTCTGGTGGTTGTGATTTTTCCTGGAATAGTGAGATATATATATAGGTGTGGTCCTTTGACAGCAGTGTTGATAGGTTATTCGATGGTAAGTGATGGAGTTTGTGATGGTGCTATATATAACTGGTACTCGGACAGGGGTATTGGAAAGTGATATGGATTGGAAGTATCATACTTTGTGGTTGAGGAATTGGAAAGTTGTGTTGATGGAAAGTATCAAAGGTTGTGATTGGGATGTTGAAAAGAATTGTGATCATTGCATGACGCTGAGATATATGGATCATCGCGCGATGATAACCGGTTGATAGGCCAATCAACGGTTATTTGTAACGGTCAACAGATTTGAGACTGTGACCAGCAGTCTCCTGATTTGAGACAGGGACTGCTCCCTTTTTGATTTGAGACAGACTGGGATCCCTCCCTGGGAGTAGAGCACCAGGGTTGTACATGGATGAGAGCCGAGAAGTTGGATTGAGAACTATGTGTATGAAATGTACAATAATGACTGCATGGATTTGGAGATTGGGTGGTGAAGTTATCGATGTGGAAATTGATTGAGGGGTTTTGATTGATATTTGGAAAGTAGAAATGATGGACTTGATTTATTTTGGACGTGACAGAGGGCCTGGAACGGTAAATGGAAGAATGCTTGGTTCTTATATATATATATATATATATATATATATATATATATATATATATATATATATATATATATATATATATATATATATATTGATTTTGAAACTGTGGTACCCTTTAAACGCCCTTACTACCGCACATCTCACTGTTATAGTAAGTTAGGTAGTAGATTACTGAGACAAGTTGTCTCACCCCACGATTACTTACATTTTTGCAGGTGATCATGCACAGGCTCGAACAACAGGAAAGGGAATTAAGTTTCAAAGGTTGTTTTGATTATTTAGACATGTATATTGCCAAAATGTATAGGTCTGCATTCGCTTCCGCAAATTTTTAATTGTATTGATATTATTGGTTAATCGGGGAAATGTACTAGGTTGCTCCTTTTTCTAACCATGTTAGGTGATTTTTTTTTTCTAACATGGTTAGCTATTAATTATCCATGATAGTATTCACGTTATATTAGAAAATTCTTTTCTATCATGGATAATGATTATTAATAGGAAAGTCTTTTTCTAACTATGATAGATTTATTGATATTATGGAAATCATTTTTCTATCATAGTTAGTGAAGGTATCATTGAATTAATCAGGGAATTAGTAACAGTATGTTACATAATGTGTTTAACTCTGTTTATTTGTATAGATGACATATTGCTTGATCGTTTGTGTCTGCTACAATAGAGATGGAATGACGCTTAGGGAGGAAATTCTTGTGATTGACAATAGAGATGTGTCTGCTACAAGGTATACATCCTTACTAGAAGTTTTAGTCATAATACCCTTTACGTATTAGAGGTTGTTTGTACTTAGTTAAGTGTCATTTCTCAGGGAACCAACAATACTCATTTGTATTTTACACGTTCACGTGCCGATGCGGCCTTGATGGACTACAAACGTGTTGAAGAAAATGAATAAGTTATGGCCTTGGTGCAGTATGGTGTGTTAACGAGAGGAGGTGAGAGTCTTTCAAGTCTTTTTGTTTGAAATAAAAAATGTCAAGCCTAAATTTTAGGACTACACCTCTAATTTAGCATATTTGGTTGGACTACATATCAGTGTGACCGAATTTGATATCTTATCACGATGCTACAGGAGACTTTTTCGAACCATCATTCCCTGAATTACTTGAGGCAAGAATGGCCATGGTGAAGAGGGTTAGTGCTGGACAAAGGTACTCAGGGATTCCTCTGATCAGCAAGCCGTTGCCACTGGATATATGAAAGTGCAAGATGGCTGGGTGATACCTTTAGCATCACGTATGAGAGTGTGGACTGCAAATGATGTTGTTTCCTCTTGTATTGTTGTTTTCTCATTTAGGTCTGGCATCATAGTGGAAAAGGTTAGTGCTGGACAAAGGTACTCAAAGAGTCCTCTGATCAGCAAGCCGTTGCCACTGGATATATGAAAGTGCAAGATGGCTGGGTGGTAAACCCCCAATGGACCATGTATAAAGTAGTAGTATATGATAGTGTGGATTGCAAATGATGATTTTCTTATTGTATTGTTGTTTTCTCATTTAGGTCATGTACCATATGTGATAAATAATTTTGTGTTATGGTATGGTAGAATTGGTGTATTTTGAAGGTTATATATGTGATCGTCAAAGGATATATATGATATCTCGCTAAAACACCTCGAAAATACCACACACATAAAAAACCATTAAAACACACTCACGAGTAAACCCCACTACATTCAATGTCACAGCATTTGGAATGCAATATAGGGACTAAACTCAACTCTCGTAAGAACAAAACAAATAATATATTCCACCCAAACCATTAAAGCCCACTAATCATGCAAAGCCACTACGTTCAATGTAACAGCACTTGGAATGCAATCTAAGGGGCTAACCTCTAAATTACAATTTCAATATTGAACTCTTAAATATTTGTATAGCCGGGAATCCCCGCGCATCGCGCGGGTCTTACCCTAGTTCAATAAATAGTAGAACTCATTTAATAAAACATCTATATATTCTAAAGTTTATTTAAAAAAACAAAGACTATATTTTTCAAAATAGAAACTCTACTGCTACAACATTCGAACTTCCTCGTCTTTGCCTGGCCATTATCAGACCATTTTCATATCACTGAAAAAAGACATTCATGAGAAAAAATAGGAAAATCTTTTTTTTTTATCAAAAAATAGGATTATGTATTAAAGTTTTTTTTTAAGGCCTACTTTGGAAGGAGGATGAAATTAACGATGAAAGGTGAAATATTGTCATATTGTTGTAGCCATATTTGTACATAAATAAGATGCAGATCTTTTGGGTGTATTCTTATCCATAAAAGTCTTTGCGCATGCTTCAATCATTTGTAGATATCAACAATGTATTATTGTAGCAATCTAGAAGAATGGAGCAGGGATGAATGGTGTTGAAGGTTGTACATTAAAATGTATGTATGCCTAGTATTCCCGAATACTGATGAGTCTTTTTCCATTTTTTGTACTTGCTAATAATGTGGTATTGTGAAGTTTAATATCATCCCTGTAAGGTTGTAACCATTATCTCCTTATGGAAAAAGGAGTGGATATTGCATGGGTAAGTATGCTAGGTGCAATTGATGGAAAAATGGTGTTACATACTGTACATATGTAAATAAGTAGATAGTAAGACAGAACTTTGTATTGGTTCAATAATGTGAGCATTGCTAACCTTTATAAGTGAAATATTTATTTGTTGTGCGTTTTGCTGTTGAAATATTTTCTGTATTGGCTGCAGAACTGGTTTCTCCAATATCTCCTAAGAATTGTGCACTTATTATGACATTAGAAAATAATACATGGTCACAATTGTCATAAAAGCTGAATATAATGTATAAAATATCAATGGATAAATCTTAATATCAAATGACATAAGGATGCCGGTGATTGCATCATCTTCACTTTCATCGTAAATATCGTTTTCTTCTGTGCATTCTATGTTGAAAGTGATCTTATTGTACTGTTCTTCAAGGGACCTTTGTTGTTATTACAGTGCAACTGATAACAGAAAGGAGGTGTTAAAATTGATGGTGATCATTTCTGAGTTGATAATGACAAATATTAGTAAGTATGCAAGTAGAACTACAAACCATTTGGATTGTATATGAAGTTTGAAAGATCTTTAAGTAAACTTGTTCCTTCATGTACAATTTTCGAGCATTGCTTTCTCATGGAATTTGTTGTTTTGATTTTCTGCGGCAAGTTTACAAGTTCCAGGCACCACCTACTAATCCTTTTGCAGCTTGGCTTAATGTGATCGGCATTTAATGCATTTTAATGTCAATCTTTGGTTTTGTATATATTTTTTATCGAAATGGTTTTGTATATATTGACTAATAATAACTTTAATAAGGGTAACAATGAATAATAATTTGTTTTTTCTGAAATCTGTAGTAGTTATTAATTATATAAATTCTTTGTTTGCAAAGGCCAGAGGCATTCATATTTATGGTAAGGGATCAGTTCAAAAAAAATTATTGTAGGGGTTATACCAACTTTTGTTACCTAAACTTTTACCTCATTTTGCTTTTGGTCCTAGATTTTCAAACATATGGTATTGGTCCCTGAATTTTGTTTAGTTTAGAAGCATTAGTCTAAAGTCTTATTGTAACATCCTGAAAATTTTAATACAGGATAAGAGAGTGTTTTGGGAAATAATAAATGGAGAAATTGGAATTTTTAAGAATTTTTGGTGATTTTTGGGATATTTTAGAAGTTTTGAGTAATAAGTGTGCAAATAATTAATTAAGCAATTGGAGAATTTGAAATATGAGGGAACGGTGGAATCCAAAATATTCTAAAGGTTAAGGGGATTGGATTTTGATTTAAGTGGATTTAAATTAAAAGAGTACACTATGACAAGTTTGGGCTATAAATTATCCTGAACCACCTTATTTCACCCAACCAAACGAGGCCTTCTTCCTCTTCCTTCTCTAAAACCCGTCGGACTCCTCCCTCATCCCATCACCATTTTCACTTTTCTCTTCCACCACACAACACCCACTTCGTTTTCTCACCCCAAACCACCCCCACTTCCATTTTTGCACCCTCTTCTCCACAAATCCTTGTAAACTCTAGCTAGATCGCGCCTACCTACTGCCCGCCACTGTTCCTTGTCGGGCTCTCAAGATTTCCGGCGAGTTTCTTCGTTTTCCGGCGGCGTGGACGACGGAGAACGGCGGCGCAAGGTAAGCCTTGCTTGTTCTTTGATT
This sequence comes from Mimosa pudica, assembly GCA_029929735.1. NCBI lineage: Eukaryota > Viridiplantae > Streptophyta > Magnoliopsida > Fabales > Fabaceae > Mimosa > Mimosa pudica. The sequence continues at coordinate 15,462,249 of JAKELP010000018.1, read as the reverse complement.
TTTCAAACCATTCTTCATTTCCAACTTCATTTTCTTCATTTCCATACTTCCCTCTTGGTTCAGCTCGGGGAGCCACTGTTGTGGCCACTTTTCGGCAAGATTTGAGTCATTTTCCGGCAACTCTTGACCTCTTTTTCATTAGGAAACCATGTGAGCATCTCTACCTTATGGATTTTTGGATTTTGAGATAAAGTGCCTCTTTGAAGTTAGGGTTTTGGATATACTAAAATTTTTGGAATGTGAATACTTTAATATTAGAATTAAGGTATTGAATTTGAGTATTCTAAGGAGCAATTGGATTTTCTAAAAGAGGTTAAACATTTGGGATTTTTCTTGGTGATAGTTATGATTCTTTTAAGTTAGGACTTTGCTATATTAAATTTTTGGGACTTTAAACAAAAATTTGTGAATGTTTAAATAGTTAATTGAAGATTTTTGGGAAATATTTAAGTTTATTGAAATTGGAGATTATTTTGGGAAATGTTGGACATTTAGGGTTCTTTGGAATTGGGGTTTTTGCTAATGAAAGATTATTTGAATAAAATGATGATTTAGAAATGTTTACTAAGGTTTGATGAAGGCATTGAAATGTTGGAATTGATTGCATTGGTGTTTAGGAAGAGGTATGGTAATTAAAGTGTTGGTTAAAAGAGATTTTGGTTAGGTAAAGGAGTGTTTGAATAAATTGGTGGTTTATAAATGCTTGTTAAAGTTATTTTAGGATGTTGGAATATTGGTTTTGGTTGGATTGGTGTTTGAAAGGAAGTTCGAGAGTTGAAGTGTTGAAAAATGGGAATTTGGTTATGGTTAGGTATGTTTGATTAGTGGAGGAGTGTTTGGGAGGTAGTAAGGCTACCTTGAATGCCAAATTAATATTAATGAAGTGGTTTTGGTGAATTATACATGATTGAGTAATTTTATCCAGAGTTATTTGAAATGGTAAAGTTAGTACTATAGAAATTATAAGTAATGGTTAAGGGAATTGTGGTGGTTTAAAGGGATGTAGAAAATGAGGTGAATGTTGGAAGTAATTCATTACTTCAACATTGGTTTTGGAATTGTTTGAAAAGTAGGTCAAAGTCACTGATATTGTGCATTGACCAATAATTTCTCATTATGCGGTTGTAAACGACGGTGATTTGGGTGGAGCACGCGGAAAACAATAGCTGCTAGGATTTGTTGTTATGGAAGCTTGAACAGGTAATCACGCTTAACTGACTATGATACTGAGGGTGATGGTAGTTGAGGATTTCTAAAATCCTCTTCTACTTTTATATATATATATATATGGAATGGGTTCTGATTATTTTATATCTAAACGTGGGCTATAGGGTACCTTTCTAAATAAACTGTACTTTATATATTTATATAATTATAAATCTTTTGTATGTTGCATGACACTGTTTATTAGTACCATCGGCCGATGTAACCATCGATCTGCGCAATCGATAGGTTAGTTGTATAGGTCCATCGCACGTGAGATTGGGACCAGGGATTTTCAGACTAGAGACCGGTCCCCTTTTATATGCTTTTCGGACTAGAGACCGTGCACAGTGTCACACACGTTTATTTTTGTCTATTAAGAGATGGATGTAGTTGTTTTGTATATATAGTTGTAAGTATTATGTGTTTATGCAGGTTTTGAAAAGTGTGGTACCCTGTAGACACTCCACTACCCCACTTCTGAGTGTCACGGTGAGTTAAGTAGTGATTACTGAGACATTGTTTTGTCTCACCTCATTCCCTTTATTTTTGCAGGTGATCATGCCCAGAGGGAGATAGGAGGGAAGGGAAAGGGATTTGCCGGCCCACACTGAGATAGTGAGTAGGCCGGAGGTGATCTATTATGAATATATATTGCCATTGAATAGGCTGCATCCGCTTACGCATCTGTTTGTAATGTTTTAAATGATTCATTTGCTTATTATTGAATTAACTGTTTCGGCTTAGTTGTGGTTTGGTTGTTGATACTATTATAGTTAAGGTGTAATTATGACAGATATAATAGTGAATTGTGCATATAGGAATATTGGTATATGAGGATTGCTATTAATGGAAAGGCATTCCTTGTTCCTGATCAGGGACTACATGTGGATAACTTGTACAGGGTAAATTGCCTGATAATGGAAAGGCAATCCCTTTTGTCGGATGTGAACTTGTTCAATGGTTGAGCTTTGTGATATTTGTTATTGTTGTATTATTTGTACAGATGTTTTTGAAATAACTGTGTGAAGGAAATTCTGTTCCTAACATGGTTATATAGTAGGTTGGTGATGTGTGATTGATTGAATGTTGTTCTTATATATAACCATGTTAGATGGGCCCCTCTCTGCCATGGTTATGTTTTTTTAAATGTAATGTTGTTTCTTTTGCTAATTATGTTAGGAGAATCTATTTTCTAACATAGTTAGATGTTTGCCAAAGAACATGAGTGTTCTTCATCTATATTAGGTGGTTGTTTTTCTAACCCTGTTAGGCGAATCCTTACTAACATGATTAGTAATTTATTATCCATGATAGCATTGGTATTGTATTAGGAAATTCTTTTCTATCATGGATAATTCATAAATTATTAGGAAATTCTTTTCTAACTATGATAGTGATATTGATATTATGGAAAAATCTTTTTCTATCATAGTTAGTAAAGTAAATTATTGGATTGAAAGTATTATTATTGGTAAATTAGGGATTTAGTAACAAAATGTTACACTTATACTATCCTCCTATGTGTCAGTGACTCTGTTAAATAGAATGACTTGGCAGATTTATTAGGATGTCGATGTGACAAATATATTTTATAATTTAATTACTTAAAAAAATACCAAATCTGAATTCAAAACACTCACACATACCAATACAAAACCCTAGAAAATGATTTGGGGGAGAAGAGATCAGCACACTCTGGCTCGACGGGGAGGGGTATCAACTCGGGCAAATCCGTCGGCAACTTCATCATTTGAATTAGTAATAAAAAAGAGGAATTTCGATCAAAAAAATAAAAAGAGCAATTAAAAATATCTAAAATTTATATATAATTTCAAATGGCCCTCACACAAAAAACCATTAAATTACTTGCGTTCATTTTTTTTGCAAATCTTGCTAACTGCGATTTGTAATTGAGTTTTCAGTTGGAGAAGGTGAGATTGATGGGAAGCAGTCGGAGGGGAGAGAGGGGTTGGAATTTGGCTTTTGAGAACCACATTGAGGGAGGAGAGAGAGGGGAGGGACGGTGCAGAAGATGGGTGACTGTGGAGGGAGAGGGAAGAATGGAGGAGATGATGAGCTGTCATAACTTTTGACATGGAGGCTCATGTGGCAATATATGTAGGATGTGGGGGTAAATTTGATCCATTTTGTAAATTTCAGGGTAAATTTGATCCAGAAAAACTTCAGGGACATATATGATCATTGCCTAAAACTTCCGGGACAAATTTGATCTTTAACCCATTTTTTATATCAAAGAGTTCAACATCTATCATCTATGTATTTTTTTTCATCAAAGTATCATCTATGTATTAACACTACTTGCATACTAAAATAAGTGTAATTTTGAATTGCAGCCACAGAATAGAATAAAAAAATATAGAAATTAATATACCATAACAAATTGTTATCGTATGCATAAAACCGTTAATCTACGTACTTCCCTTTAATACACCATATCAAATGGTTATCGTACATATGTGATATGTGGAAGCAAATATGAATAAGTTGATTCATTACTATTAGTCTATTAGATCCGTGACTTTCTAATTTTTTTACTTATTTTTAAGGGTAAAAGGTCATTTTGGCCACTAAACAAATAACAAAGTATCAATTTGGCATAAGAACAATAAACGGTCTCATTTTGCCCACTAAACAATAAAAAAGGTTCAAATTGGCCAAAGCTGTTAATAAAAACTTAACAGTGTTAGTTTTTTGCCACCTCTGCAATATGGATTCCACATGGGCATTGACTTGTAGGTTGAATCAGTCCATGGATAAGCTGACTCGGCTCAAATATTTAGTTTTAATATTAAAAGAAAAGGAAACAAGAAACATCAACCTCACCTCCATCACTTTCCTTCAACCTCCATACCGTCGCCTCCCCATAAAAATTGAAACCCAGTCAGAAACAAGAAAGTGAAAGAAAATAATGGTGGATAACAATATAGCCGCCATCCAAATCTTGTCCACCATTTCAGTTCATTCTTCTCACCACCACACTTTGTTTTCGTACACCCAAGTTTCAGATCTGATTAGCTTCCAAAGGTTCAGATAACCTAACTCGAAGAAAACCTTCTCCCTCTTCTTCTGCTATGGAAAGCGCGGGGCCCACTAGGATTGTGAACAGGGAAAGGAGGAGATACCCCGACTCTGAATTTCTGTTTTGGCAACAGACTTGGTTCATCATATTGCTATTTGTGATGGCTCTTGGAATTTTACTTTTCGTACATTGAATGAATGAGTTATAAAGGATTAGTGCTTTAAAACTTTGATTTGAAGTAAATGTTCTTGTTACAAAAGTGAGAGAAGACATAGAAATTGAATCGCTCTTTTTCTGGGGAGGCTACGACTATGGAGGTTGAAAGAAAGTGATGGAGGTGAAGTTGGTGTTTCTTTTTTCCTTTTCTTTTAATATTAAAACTAAATATTTGAGCCGAGTCAGCTTATCCATGGACTGATTCAACCTACAAGTCAGTGCCCATGTGGAATCCATATTGCAGAGGTGGCAAAAAACTAACACTGTTAAGTTTTTATTAACAGTTTTGGCCAATTTGAACCTTTTTTATTGTTTAGTGGCCAAAATGAGACCGTTTATTGTTCTTATGCCAAATTGATACTTTGTCATTTGTTTAGTGGCCAAAATGACCTTTTACCCTATTTTTAATCATCTATTATCTATTATCTAATTGTTAAATATTAAAATAATTGTTATATTCATTGTTGTCAAACACACGATTTGACACTCAAATGTTACTTTTTTAGTGCACTACCTAATAAATACGTGTCGCGAGTCATTTAAATTTTCATTCGTTAAAACTTAGGCGCTTACATTGTGAATATATCATTTTTACGTTTCTAACTTACAAAAAAAATGTGTTAACTTACTACTAAACTCATTTTTATTAGTTTTAAGGTTAAAGTACACTTTTAATCCCTTATGTGAGTTATATCTACATCATGTTTCAATTTATTACTCCTTTATATTTGGAAAATACACTTTTAATATTTTTAATACCGTTATTGTTACTTAATTTTAAGGATTATTTCCTAATTAAATTGAAAATATGATAGTAATTGCACTAAAATATTTTAATCTAAATTTTTTTTCAATATTTAATTACCATTTAAAATTGTAAAATTTTCCGTTAAGTAAAACTAACAGTGTTAACAAAAAGGACTAAAAGTATACTTTTCATACATAAAAGACTAAATTGATACTTCCTACAGATATAAGAGACCAAAATTGTATTTTAGCCTATTTTTAATTAACCAAAATTCAATCAACTTTCTATAAAAAAAGAGCTTTATCAAAAAAATTGTATGAATTTATATATAACAATTTAAATTTAAATTTCTCTATCAAAATTTATATAGTTATAGGCTAAAGATCATATTTGCCCTGAATGTTTTAGGCAAGGATCAAGTTTATCCTTTAAGTTTTTTTATCAAATTTACCTCTAAAGTTTACACAATGGATCAATTCTGCTCTCATATCTTATATGTATTGACATCTCATCATGCATGTCAAGCCTCACACCACCTCATCATCCATGTCAAGCCTCACACCACTTCATCATCTTCTCTTTCCTTCAATCCTCCCCACCCCCTCTCTCCTCCATCACTTCCCCCTCCTCAACCAAACATATAAAAACATGTAAAATGAAAATTAATGATCTGGTGAAATAATTTGACATATAATGAGGTGACAATAAATGTAGGATACGAAGTCAAAATTGATTCATTTTGTAAACTTTAGAAGCAAACTTTATAAAAAAAACTTTCATGACAAACTTGATCCTTACCTAAAACAGAGATAATATGATTTTTAACTCGTACAAATATTGATATATTTAAGGAAAAAACTTACAATCATTTCCTCTAATTCTCCATTTAAAATTTGACAACGTACAACAAAATAATTATGTTAGCTTCTCTTTCTTTTCTCCCTCCTCCACCTAACCTCTATGCCATCACTCTCAAAGCCTATTCCCAAATAAAAAAAATGGACCCTCCCTCTCCCCTTTTTCTCCTTGTCTTCCTCGACCCTTCCCAAATCCTCCCCTGGCTCCACCCACCACCGTCTCCTTTGTACACTACTCCCAAAATTAGAAATTCATAACAAAATAAAATTCACCATACAACAGGACATCACATTGAGTTAGTGATTCCACATTTCCTTCATTAGATTTGGATTTAGGGCATGCAATTTCGAAAAAGAGAAGGCATTATAAGCACAGTGGTTAGCCATGGAAGATGCATGACACATTCGCTTTCTTCTTCTTCATCATTCACAGGTTATTCTCTTCTTTCTTTGAGGAAAAGAAGGAAGGAATTGAAATTCATGGACTAAAGATTGATGCTTTGAGGAGATGAAGGAAGACATAGACAGTGGGAGCAGATGAAGGAAGACATAGACAGCGACAAGGAAAGAGAAGCCATTGAGGCGGCGGGGATGGAGGAGCGGTGGACTTGTTTCTCCCAGGCGGCGCCGGTGTTGAAGAAGGCGGAGGAGAAACGGAGGTGGTGCGTGGCGCAAGGAGAGGAGAATGATGGAGGGCTTGTGAAGTAGTTTAAGGAAGCCAAATTGGAAGAGGGGAGGAGTGCGTTATTTGGGGAATTGGGTTTAAGAATGATGGGATAGAGATGAAATGGAGAAGGGAGAAAAGAAAGAGAATCTAATGCGGTTAATTGAATACATGTCAAATTTTAATGGGGGAATTGGCTGAAATGGAAGTAAGGAAATGGATATAAGTTTTTTCCTATATTATTTAAATCTACTATCTATATTTTATTATATACAAGTAACACATGTCTATTAAAAAAAGTAAACTTTTATAGATTATATGATCCAAGTTTATCTTCTTGAGTTTACTTAAACTCACGAGTTTGACAACATTGCTTATATTTATGTATGCAGCTGCACAGAAAATTAAATGTTTGCAAGTATGTGCATATAAAATAAGATCTTGAGAGACACATCTAATCTAACCCTACCTAATCCCTTGCAGCCTCCTCCCAAGTACTTCGGCCGCCTGGAAACTCTAATCCAAGCTTCAACGGTATGGCCTCTCTCTCTCTCTCTCTGGTTGGAAGCCTTCTCTGGTTGTTAGCACGCAATTGACTTATTGCTTTCATTAACTTCTTATTGCTCGCTAATAATCAGTAAATGATGATGATGGAATTGCACTGGCACACACTCTATACAAATAATATTCTTTTATGCATTCTTCATTCCTATTAGTATTCTTTTTATCAGAAATTCAATCCATCGACTTTATTCTAAAAAATTAAATTAAAACTTTCACTTGCAATATACTAGTACTAGTTTTCTCTCCCATGAAGCTATTAATTAACATTATGAATTCCATCATGACATGCTCCCGCTTTTATACACACACATATATAGTCTCTTCAGTACAATGATTCCTTCCCCACAAAATGTTACACATAATGGGAATTGAAGCTTTTGTATGTATGCAATGCATGCATTCTCTCGTAAATGTTCGTATAGCAATAATATCATATCAATCAACTACGCTTATACATGCTGGCCTATATATATATATATATATATATATCAGCTTATACAACTAAGTGAGGTGGGCTACATGGATCACACGGCGCCTAAATGCGTGTGTCCATGCTCAATAGATTCGACAAACTTTTACGTTGGCTGCCGAAGCCTAACACAACCCTACTCCTTTATCCGAACTTGGGACCGACTATAAATATAGGCGGAGTATTATATATATATATCTCCTTTCAGGATGGCTGTGACAAGAAAACGGGACTATGTGGAACGTGAAAGATCCAAAGTCCGTAGAAAAAGCAAAGCAGAAGAAGTCCATGGCCCAATCTATTTCCTACATCTTTCTCTTGATGTGCTTATGAAAATTTTACTCATACTTCCTGTTAAGTCGGTTTTGAGTTGCAAGTGTGTTTGCAAGAGTTGGCTCTCCATTATTTCAAGCCCACAGTTTGTTCAATTGTATTCAAAGTGCTCTCCTGTGTGGGCTTTTCTACGCACTCGTTGCAAAAAACGTGTTTCAAGAACTCTCCACCTACTCAACTTTGATGAGCTTGCAAGTGATCATTGTGACAATCATATGAAGCTTGATGTTAAGCTGAAGATTCCTCTATGTGATGCTAAAATGGTGGTTCACGCAAAGCATGAGGCCAGAAGGAGGGGCAATAGAACAACTAGAATCGCTTGTAAGCCTAAAGATGATAGATTCTTAGTAGCAAATCATTGCAATGGCCTGCTTCTCTTAAATTCTAAATTTGATTTTGTTCATAATAGGTTCGACCCAATGGCATTGGTTGTTTGCAACCCAATCATAGGAGAGTTTATAAGACTTCCACAATCTGAGAATAATAAGAGGAATTATGGATATTCTTATAATTACCATGGATTAGGTTACCTAAAGAAAGTTGATGAGTACAAAGTGATGAGTATATATCAAAGATTTTGTGGCTCTATGATTGCTGAAATACACACATTGGGGACTAAATTATGGAAAAATATTGAATTTGGTGAATCTAGCTTGCAAATGTTCTCTCCCACTTGTTTGAATGGATCGCTTCATTGGCTTGTTTATAATATGGTGAAGACTTGGATTTTATGTTTTGATTTGGAAGTTGAGACGCTAAGCTCCTTTTCTTTTCCTTTGGCGTTATCTTATGATGCAATTATTGTCGACTTGGGAGAATTAAAGGGAAATCTCTTCATCTGTTGTACATATAAAATGAATGGTCTTAGATTCTGGACTATGAAAGAGTATGGTGAAAGTGACTCTTGGACTGAAATTTTCAGGTTTGATGTTAATGTTTTGGGGGAAAATTGGCCATCTATATTTAACCCAAGAGTAGCTTTTTTAAGACAGGGAATTATGATTTATGTTAATGATAGAAGATTCGTCTATTATGATCCTCAAAGGAATTTACTACGATTTTTCGAAGGTCGTGGGACATTGGTTGACTTTGAAGCAGTTTTTTATAGTCCAAGTTTAATGAGGCTGAAGGATCTTGTGAAAGGCTGTGATATTGAAGTGTATAATGTCAATTCATGGTAACCAACGCACATCACCTTTCAAAATTTTAAATGTTGTTTTATTTAGGGCTGCGCTGTGTAGTTTTTCCCTTTCACAATAATTGTTTTGGTTTTTAGTACTCCCTCCGATCCTAAATATAAGACCTAATTGACTTTTTTTGGAGAGGTTAAAGTTGCAAAATAGGTTATTAAATTATGACATATTTGATAAATTTTTAGATTATACATTAGTTTCTAAGTAAAATAAACTAATCTAAGAGAAAAAAATTAGGTAAATCAATTTATAATTAACTTATTTTACTTTTTTATAGGATTTTCTAAAAAAGTCAATCAGGTCTTATATTTAAGACCGGAGGGAGTATATTTTATTGTTCTCTAATGCTGATATTAATTTACATATACAGGTGTGGGGTGTTCAAATTGCATGAGGAGAAAGAAGTTTTGTATTTGGCGAAGTATAAAGCTGATCTACATTATAATGGCATGAAGTTCTAGCAGTTTTGATTATGTTCATTCCTTGTTGAATAATGTAGAGGCTGTTGATTTTGTCGACTGGCATTGCAATGGTTTAGTCTAATGAGATTGAATTGGCCACATCCTTTATGCTTTGGGTCTTTACTACAAGAGTTGGGGCGAGTGAAACAATTTCCGATCCCTTCGATGGAAAGTGTGTCCTTTGATTTAAGGCATCTTTGGTTGTGACATCTTAAGTTTAGCTTATAGGGTTTAAAACAAAGTTGAGGAAGAATTATTTATGATGGAAGTTGTGACCTCCAGGATGACTTGAACATCATCTTTAATTTGTATGATTCAAACAGAACTAAGGAAGAATCATTTATGATTATGATGGATGGAAGGATTTAAACTAGATTAAGGGCATTCTTTTCAAAGTTGAATGACACATGCATGCATTGAACAGATAAAACGGTGCTGATCGAATAATATCATGACAGTAATTTAATAGGCATTAATAAAAATAATTGTGAAGGCATGCATTGTTGTCTCATTGAGACATGTAAGTTTATGGCTTTCATATGAATTTGATGTGATTTGAAAAAGGACACGTGTGAACAAATCATTGAGTGGAAAGTGGACCAATTGAGAATGTTAGCAAGGAGGTTTATATAGAAGATAATATATAATACTATATAATAGATAGATCATAGAAAGATATAGTCTAGCAAGTTACTATCCAAAGAGACATTTAACCCATTAGTTAATGCAAGATTTTAGTTCCTTAATGGGTCATTGAAATTGAATAGATTAAGAGTTTAATTAGTTATCGTGATAGTTCGTTGAACATAGCTACATAGATCAACATCGCCAAGCCCATTCTCTAGCAAGTCTAGATCTTCATGACATGATTCGTATCTGCTGGCTATGTAGGATTTAATGGTATAATGTGTTCTTAACTATAGCCCACTTTGGTAAGGATCCAAAAACAAAATACCGAATATATATAAAAATAAAATAAAATGCAAAACAAAAAAAATGTTAAATTCTATGCACTAGTCCGATTTACATATCTTCTATACTTCTTTTCATGGTAACATAATGAAAGATGACAGGGAAAAAAATTGCCCCTATTAGAACTTTATGCAAATTCGAGAAAAAATGTTGTAGATGTAGGAAGGAAGTCCAACCGTCAAAGAAATCTATTACAAGGTATTGGAGGCCCAATGACAAGGGTAAGGACCAAGATCGAGGCCTTGGATTGTTTGAATAAGAAACGTAAGGATATGGAGCCTATTTACATACAAGTGAAATGAGGGATTTGCAGTTTAGTCCCTGGTAAGGGAAATTAATACTGGAAGGTCCCAATACATTCCAAAATAATTATAAAGTCCCAGGGGCCCTTTCCTGCAATTGTTTGCTTAACTTTAATGACCATTTTGCCCTCATTAAAGATGGTTGTCATCTCACTGGTCCCAGGGAGACTATGCTTTCATCTTATGAGGGCAAAATGGTCATTGAAGATAAGCAAACAATTGCAGGAAAGGGCCCCTGGTACTTTATAATTATTTTGGAATGTATTGGGACATTCCAGTATTAATTTCCCTTACCAGGGACTAAACTGCAAATTTCCCAAGTGAAATTAAGAGATGCTTAGGCAACTACCTCCAAAGGTGGGACCCGCCTACCTGTAGTGAGATATGCGAGACCCTGTCTGGCTTTGTGTGGACCCCACCAAGGGAGGGCTGGATAAAATTGAACACTGATGGAGCATATAAGGAACTGAATGCAAGCAACCTGGTTCTGATGTTTCAACAACCACGGCCAAGAAGGGCGGTGAGGAGTCCATGGAGTGACATATATGGGAGCTCCTAAGTGAAGAGTAGCGAGTCCAATTTAGCCATGTGATGCGAGAAGCAAACAAGTGTGCTGAAGCTATGGCAGCACTGATTTTGACCAACATGAGGTAGTTAGAGAGTGGGTGGAACCACCTAGCTAGGAAGGCTTAGACACAATTTTTTGAAGACTTGTTAGTCTTGAGTTGACCCGCACAATGCGGAGTTTAGTTGTACCAGGGTTTTAGCCCTCTTTCTTCATAAAAAAACAGGTACACTTAGATTCCTTGTTCATAATCTTAATTTGATATATTTTTCTTCCAATTTTTATGTCATAGATTTGTAATTTTAGGTCGTGTAGTTGATTACTGTATGTATTATTTATACGTTAATTCTCATTAAGTGTTGTGATCACTTGAATTTGCGTCATAAATGCATTATTTATTTGGGTTGAATGTATAATTTGTGTGTTTTTGTCAAAGTTGAAACTAGTATTGTAAGAATTGGATTGCTGGATGGCCGGACTAGTCCAATCATCGACTACATCATATTTCGGTTCAACGTTTATCAGTTTCACTGTGGTTCAACCATCAATTTTAGCGATACGACCATGTTAAACCATGAATCAAAGCCCTCTCCGACTCGCCTTCCAGTATAAACTTTTACAACACTAGTTGAAACATATAATTAATAAATCGTTTGAGCTGGGAAAAAATTACAATTGAAATGTTTATTTATCACATAATTTGCTCCATTAATTTCATTCCAATAAAAGATGATATGAAAGGATGATTTCATAATTTTTAACGTGCAACACAATATAAGCAATATTATACACGACTCGTAACATGGCACGAAATTATGTGTGTGAACTAACCAAAGAGATAAATATAATTGACAACTTAAAATTACAAGAATATACTCTTATGTTAACAATAATAATCATGTGCAATCAAATTATTAATTTTGACTTGTAAATGATAACAAATTCATGAGATATATATAGTTATATACATATATAGAATTCACGGAACTATAGAATATGGTAAAAAGGAATGAAAATAATTTCGTAAATATTAAACCTACAGCCACCATGAATTTAATAATATGAATTTAGTTGTATCACTGGCATTAAATTTCTGAAATATCAATCTTGCACTCAAATGCCAATGTTGAATTCAATAAATGGAAAATTGGCTGTTTTTACTTTGCTTCAATGTTGGTTTATATTCAGTTCAAAAAAATGTTGGTTTATATAGAATTAAATACTTTGTATTGCAATCATAAGCCATAACTGTATTTGGGAAACAATTTTTATAATATTCGAATTGGTATAACACACATTAATGAGTTTGTATTGCCACCATTTGCCAAGACTACTTTATAGCGTATTTTTAAAAAAGAAAGGATTCATGGTTTTTTCTATACTTTTTCCAAAATAAACTGTGACCGTATTTCCAAATTTTAGGGAACATAAAAAAAGCTGTTAATTTAGGAAGGAGTAGCATCCTTGTTTTGAAATGAATTTTTCTTATTTGAATATTAATATACAATCAAGAGCAGAAAGGTTTGGCGGATCGAAGTCTTGTCATAAACCTTATTATATGAATATAATTTAACATTATCAAAAAATGATAGTAAGGATGTTAGATAAATAATGAAGTTTTCCATTTAAATTGCCAAATAATGACCTCCAGAAACATTGAATTCGTGATTTTTTTTCAAAAAGGAAATAGATATAGGAAAGTTTTTGAATGGTAATTAAGATGTTAAATAAAAAGGAAATTTTTTAATTCTGATTATTTTCTAAAATCACGCAAAACTGTAAATATTTTGTAAATTTGTAAATGTGTTCATCGTAGCTTTCAATAATTTATGTTAAATCTGAAATGGCGTATATCAGTATATGTTTGATTTATATTTCCTAAATCAAATGTTTAATCAAATCTTCTATGATTATTTCACAAACAAAACATTTCGTGACCATTATTTTGTAATAGCATTTCATAAATCATTGCCTCTAATCTTGTAACACTTGATTAACTATTGTATTTGGTCAACTTTAATTTAACATTTGATTCTATATATAGCAAAAAAAAAAAAATCTAAGGATTCATTTTTCGTAATGAAGGATTTAATATTGGGCAATGGACCTATTTTGCCCCACAAGTATCACCTTGGATCATTGGGCACTCTAAACTAACACTGGGTATAATTTTACCATTGAAGTACTAAAATGGTCCAATTTTCTCCTCTCGCGAATGTACGTAATGTTGACGCGTGTCCTCCACATGTCGACATTACATTCGCGAGAGGGTAAAATTGGACCACTTTGATTATTTTAAGGGTGAAATTGTACCGATGTTAGTTTAGGGTGCCCAGTGGTTCAAGTTGATTACTTGAAGGGTAAAATAGAGTCATTGCCCTTTAATATTTTGATCCATTATTCTCTGGATTGAATGTATAATTTGTGTGTTTTTTGCCCAAAAAAAAGAGTTGAAACCTTATGAATAATATGCTGATAAACAAAATAACATCTAAAATTTTATTTTTCTTTGATTGATATTAAATTCACGGATACAAATGTGATCACATTAATTTTGCTCCATTAATTTCATTCCAATAAGAAAATTGGAGTCATTATGAGTTGACATTGCTTGTAGATGAATTATTTGTCAATCACATACATTTATAACTTGCTGATTCCACCAAAAAAAAACAATTGATCAACATTAAATATCAATCAAATCAATAAAATATGGTTTCAGTTCAAAAAAAAATCAATCAATATAATAATAATATGGTGATAACCTTATTTTACATTATATACAGTAAAAAAAACCCTTTCTTTTACATTCCTGTTAATTTTCCTATATTTTGGTTACGGTAAGAAACATATTTTTTTTTGTTCAAGTGCTTTCAGTTTTTTTGGATGACAGGCTTCTTACTTTCTTCAATTAAAAAAAAAGAAATACAGTAATCATTTTGATTTTGATATAAATCTAATAGGGCAAAGTTTATATTAAAAAAACAAACAAAGTAAAGAAACCAAACGCCCACTTTACAAAACTCATAACCAAACACCCATTACTCCTTCCGCTAAGCAATATAAAAGCTCAACTACCAAAATAATTTAGAAAACATCTAAAAGTTAATTAGGTGTCTGAAGTTAATGTCTATTTTCTAATATGCCCATATTTATTATGATTTGAAAGTGAAAAATTCATAAACAATAATAAATATATGAGAGTTAGGGGCAAATTAGGAAAAATGCATTAAATAAAGAGAGAATGTGAGTTGAATTTTATATTTTTGACCAAAACTATTCAAATTTTGGGCCTTTTAGATTAGAGAAAAGAGGGAGTATTTATTAGACCACAAAACCTATGTTGAAATGCGTGGCTGTCACCCAAGAGGGGGGGTGAATTGGGTGGCAGAATAAAACTTATCAAAATTCTCCTTCTTTAAAACATTACTCCTTGTGCTTGATGAGAGTGAAGATGTATTACCCCAAGCACAAGTAAGTATCTAGTGATGTAGTGCTTGATGTGTAGATTAAAATAAACAGAATAAGCACACACAAGTTTATCCTGGTTCGGTCACTTCCAGACCTACATCCAGTCCCCAGGCTCCACCTGAGATTTTCAATCCACTAAACTTCTTGTTTGAACCAGGCACAAGAAGGCCTTTACACTTTAGGTTTTACGAGTACGGGTTCACCTAACAACCCATAGGTTTTGCGACGGGCTCACCTGCAAACCTTACAACCACAGGTTTTACAACGGGATCACCTGCAACCTTTCAACCACAAGTTTTACGGGCTAACTTGCAACCTATGGAGATTTAGAAAAACCTCTAAATGCTCCCCCTCACTTTTGTAAGATAATAATCCTGTTCTTCAAGCACAAGCTTTAGAACAGCCTCTATCAATTAGAGGATTTGATAATATGTTCACTCTATGAACTGATTGTGATAAACACTTAAGTACAAATGATTCTCTCTAAGAATAGATGATGTTACTCACTTAAGTACAAATGAATCACTCTCTAGGAATGTTACAACTCTAAGATCAGAGAGTAGAAGATGAGAGAAATGTAGAATATAATATCTCAGACAATATGCTCTGTTCGTCCAACCTCTCTTCTGAATGTATATGTTCCTTTTATACTCGATCTCAAAAACATTCAGGCTTGGGCGGCTGGTTGAATATGTTCGTTTGAATATAGTCGTTAATCCCAGGTTACCGTTGAGAGGTACATCTTCATTAATGCTTAGCAGGGTTGACTTGCTTTATCTCTGAAAAGCAACTCTGACAACTCTGCTCTGACAAAAGCATTCTGACCTCTGAGTATGTGACGTTGACTCTTGTACTCTTGCTGACGGATGATCATCGTTCATCCGGAAGCGGCAATCTTGCTCTGCAAGTGTTAGTCTCTGAACCCCAGTGCCAAGAGTATTTGCATCCGGAAGCTCATTTGCATCCGGAAGTAAAATTAAGTTCTGCACATACTTGTTAGTCCAATAGAGTAGCATATATAACCAAGTGGAGTAAGAACTATACATGCTGTGGTAAGCTTGTTTGCTATGGGAAGCAATCTTACTTAGACTATGTTCTGACTTAGTGTATTGTCTACTGACGCTAGGGGATGTCTATTCCAATAGTCAGCGTAAGTCTCGTTATTTAAGTCTGACTCTTCCTAAGTGACTTAGTGTGTCATTTACTCATGCTATGGGATGTGTAGTATAACAACACAATCACATGCAGTGGGAGTTCACTTAGTCTAAGGAAGCTTTCTTACATCTGGAAGCAATTCCACATCCGGAAGCACTTCCACTGGACGATGGGTTATGTTCACATTTTACTCACTGACGCTCAGTGTTATCCATTCCAACAGCCAGCGCTAGTCACTAAGCAATCGGAAGCAAATCTACTGGACGTTGGGTTATGTACACTGGCGCTCAGTGTTATCTATACCAACACCCAGCGCTAGTCACTAATCAATCGGAAGCAACTCTACATCCGGTTGCATCTTAACTTAGTCTCAAGGGTTTTGTACAACTAATGTTCCTAGACTGAGTTATGACTTAGTGAAGCACTTACTGCAGCTGGGGGATGAGACGTTCATCCGCGAGCGCTAGTCCTAGTCTATCCGGAAGTAAATCCACATCCGGTTGTACTCTTATTTGGGGTTCTATTTTAACCTGATTTTGTCTAAGTGTTTACCTTGTTCTTTCATATTTTAGTCTTCATCAAGACTTAAGATTCTAACATTCTCCCCCTTTTTGATGATGACAAACTAAGTTATACAATTAAGTTCATATGAAAGAATTAAAAGTAATAATCAGATAAGGCACAAAGAACTGAAGATAAATATCATTGATGAACAAAAGATTACAAGTCAGATATGTATAACAGTAGTTAAAATTTACAAGTGATCAAAACTGTGCAAGTAGAGCTATGCATGAAAAATATGAAGAAAAATTATCATAGTAAGCAAATTTACAAAGTGTAATAAGAACACAAAGATGAAATGCTATGTTATGATAATGCATGAGTGTATGGGGTTAAGGCTTGCGCTTGTTATTTTTCCCTCTCTGATTCTTTTGATATTCTTCTTCCACTCTGGCCCATGCTTCGTCCATTTCCTGCTGATCAATCTGAGCAAGGATCTCTTGGAGTTCTCTAGCCTCTTTTTCCTTTATAATCCTTTCTAGCTCCAAAGACTCCACAATTGCTCTTCTCAGATCATCGGCCTCACTTAGCCCAGAAGAGGAAGAGCCAAGTGATGTCTCGTTGATGGGGATGACACCATGAGGGAGATGAATGTTGGAGATCTTTACATTCCAGACCGGAAAGTCAGGGTCCTGGGCCAAGCTTGCCTTGCCTTTCCCTTTCGCTTTCTCTTTAGCCAAAGTGTTAGCCCTATCAGCATCCAGAACTGTGAATTGCTCGAAGGTGAGTTTGTTGTTTCCATTAAACCTCTCAAGTTCCTCAGGGGTGAGATCTTCCACCTCAAGCTTTACCACTACTTCTGGTGGGATATCATCCATCACTTTCTGAGCTTGTTCTCTGACGGAGGACTGAAACGTTGAAGCTTGATTCTCAGGCTCTTCTTCACTGTCTGCAGGCTCAGGGATGCCTGTCCCCTTTTTGACAGCACGCTTCACTCTTGTTTTGCTGGATTTAACCACTGGAGAAGCAGGAGTAGAAGTTGGCGCTGAAGCAGGAATAGGAACGGCTCTCACTCTCACAAGTGGCTCAGACCTTGTGTACCCATATTTTAACATAATTTCCTCAAGTACAGTGAGTGCAGGTGCAGAGGGAGAAGGCTCAGAAGAAGGAACCTCAGGCTCAGGTTCAGGCTCAGGCTGTGGGAGTTCACCAGGTTGCTCAACCAACACCATTGCCAGTTCTGACCTTTGCTCATCTGATCGCTGCTGTTGCATGAATCGGATGGCTTCCCCACGAATCAGACTCTCAGTACCACCCAATCTTTGAAGATCCATAGCTCGGCGAAGGGCAGCAGTGATGTCTTCATCTAGCCAGAGGGATGGCTGAGTCAGGACATCCCTTGTATCCATGGTATGGCGGAGGGCGATAACAGCATCTCTCCCCCTTTTGTCATCATCAATGAGGGCAAGGGCCATGGAGGATGGACTGGGTGGTGAGGTTTTAGGGGTGGATGTGGGTGAGGTGGTTTCTGGGGATTGAGGAGGGTTGGGGAACCAGGAGGGATCTGTGAATAAGCCTTCGAAGGGGTATGTGGAAGAGTAAGGGGTGAATGGTAAGTGGTCATCAGATAATCTCTGAAGGCGGGGGTAATCTCCCAGGTATATTTGACTGAGGGGATGAATGGCAGTGTGGAAGCCAGGGTGCTCGGCCAGTTGGTTGGGATTGGTTGGGTTGGTGGATTGTGGGTTGTGAGAGTCTTGAGGGTTAGATGAAGTAGAGTGGCTAGGAGAGCGGTTAGGTGAATGATTTGGGGAGTTATGTGGAGATGGGGAGTTTTGTGGTGATTGATGAGGAGAGTGTTGGGGTGAGTCTTGAGTGGAGTTTTGAGGGGATGGTTGATGGTCATTGTTGGGTGATGTTTGAGGTTGGTCATTTTGGGGAGGAGGCTGTTGTGGCTGTTGATTGTTAGGTGGAGGAGGAGGAGGTAGTAGTGGTTGATTAGGTGGAGGAGGTGGAGGTGGGTTAGGAGGAGGAGGTGGTGGTAAGTTAACTTGTGGTTGAGGGATCTGAAGATGATTGAGGATGAGGTCTAACTTGGCATCTACCCTTGCAAGTTGAACCTCGACCTGACCAACTCGGTCCTCGAGCCTCTGGATTCTTTCCCCCTGCTGTTGGAAACCAGCGTCGCTCTCATTACGGAGGGGAGCTACCAAAGAATCAGTCAGCCTAAAGAGGATCTCCTCCTTGACTTCCTCAGCGAAGGCCCGTACTCCGGCTGTCACCCTTGGAACACGGCTTGGGCCAGGATGAGAGTCAACCTCTTGATCCCCTGCACCAGATACAGAGGGGACTAAGGTATGGGAAGCACTGCCTGCCTGAGAGCCCGAGCGAGTGGCTTTGGACTTCTTGATATACTTGATCCCCATCTTTCCAATGTTAATTGCGCTGACAGGTGCACACTTAACATTTTCGTCTTCCTCAGTAGATGTAGACTTAATCAAATTCTTCTCCAGCAGGAAGGGAATGATAGTGGGGTAGGGGAGACTTCCAGACTTGTTATTGTCAATCCACCTGAGCAACTCTAGACTGATCAACTGCCCAGGGTTGATTGGCTGCTGGGAGAGGAGTCTTGGGAACCAAGGGTTGTCCAAGAGAGTGAACTCGTTGAAGTTACCCCCTTTGTGTGTCATCAAGCGGGAGTAGACATAGTAAAGGAGCCTGTTGGTGTCAGACATCCCAGACACCTTCTTCCCCTTGGTGTCATAAATCTTTTCAAGTTCCTCCTTGCCGAGTTTGAGTGTCTCAGGGTATAGCCACTCATTCATTTCTTCTTCAGTGACCCCCATTAGGCGGTTGATGTCTCTCCAAGTGAAATTGAAGGTTCTCCCCCTTACTGTGGCCGTGAAGGTGACTCTTCGAATCTCATCCTTCCCATTGACCTTTTTATGCTTGGCCTTGGCAGTGAGGGACTGGCAGAATACCCGCAGGACGTTCACATTGTATTCCTGGTTGATCCCCAGCCAGGGCATGTATTTTTCTAGAAACGGCCTCAAGTGTGGAAACCCTAGTTCATCTATCTTGTTCAGATCTAAGAACATCCCGGTGTTGAAGTAAGGCTTCACAGTCTCAAACTTGGAGGAAACAGCCTCCAATGGCCCATCTCTATATACAAGAGGATCATCCTCCTCTACTCTTTGTCTTTTCGAAGGAGATTCTTCTCTGAATTGAACCCTCTTCTTACCCTTCTTCTGTAACCTTCTTCGCTGTTGCCCAGATTCCCCAGAGTGTTCTTGCTGGGGTTGCTCAACATGCTCAGGCTGTTCAGGCTGTTCTTGGACTCGCTCATTCTGCCCTTGGCTTTGCCCAGATTGTTCTTGACGTTCATGGTGTTCATGTGATTTTCCAGATTTTCCAGAATGTATCTGCCCAGATTTGCCCGTTTTGGACTTCGATTTCTTGGAAGAGGTGGCTTTCTTTGGGTTGGGGTTAGATTCATGTGAGCCGGTCATTTTTGTGTGGGTTTAAGGTTTATATGAGATGAAATGCAAAGAAGAAGATGAAGAAGATGAAGAACAGGGTGAAGAAGATGAAGAGAATATGATGAATGTATGCAGAGAGTTTGTGGGTGAGTAATTTGAGTAAGTGAAAAGTAAAAGGAGAAATGACTGTTGGTACTATTTATATAGAGTTGAAACGGATGAATGTATGTAATGATTCTTCATGAAAGCATGTGTTTGTTCATTGGGTAACGTAAACATTTAATTGGAACAGCGCACCTTTTGACATGTGTCACTTTGCTTTTTCAGAGGAGGCACAACTTCTCATAGAGGAAGTTGAAACGCTTTGTGAAGTAGTGACGTGTCTTTTCCCAGACATTGGCGCTCCCGCTCACTTTAATTCAACACTCAGCACCAGCAAATGATCATCCGGAAGTGGTTTTGCTTCCGGTTGCACTTGCTCAAGATTTAACATTGTGGGTGACCTGCGAAAACTAAAGGTTGGCACTTTGAAGCCTAAGTTAGCATAGTTGGCAGGTTTTAACAATTAAGCATAGATGTTTTCTGAGGATTAAACTTCGTTTCGACATTTTCAAATTTTCCTTTATAAGAATAAATTGATCAACCCTCAGAGGTTGTTTGGTAGCTAAGTCTGTAGTTGAGAGACCATTCTTGCACATGCTTCCGGAAGTGTGTCCGCTTCCGGATGTGAGGGTCTTTAAATTTAACATCAGTATACATGTTGAGGACATTCCAAGTCACAAGCTTATGTTAATCAGCTCAATATAATAATCTCAAGAAAACGTGCTTGCTTGTTGGTTTGGTAAAACAGGAGTATCAATAATGTGAAAACAGACTTTGAAATTTGGGTCACAATTTCCCAGTTTCACTATCAAGTCATGAACTCTATTCATACTCTCTTGGATAAATATCAATGTGATAGCACAGGGAGTATCGAGCAGACTGCGTATTTTCAGAGTTTCATACACAGGTATAGTTCAACAAGTATGCCTTAAGGATGTTCATGTTAGATTATGAAGCCATCTGAAATGTAAACACAATGAAATTCTAAAACCTTCAATGTCCACTCAATAGTTTAGCTTTAATAATGAATCAAGTTTACAAGAACAGCTAAATTCTCAGCATATAATCACAAGAATAATTTTCAATTCTTAGCTCAAGTTCTTTCAAATATGCTTAATATGATCTCATTATTCTTAGGATATCAACAAGCTTTAACTTAATCCAGATTGTACTAGGCTTGTGATAGTGAGCCAGGATATAAGGCTTTCAGTGGGTAGAGATTCTTAAGAGTTCTTTCCAGCCTAGTTATCTACACTCACTTAGACTTCTATCCTATTGGCACTTGCTCTTGGATTTATCAAATCTCGCTGTAATTAATTCAAGGCATTTCCTAAGATTCCTAATGTATGTCCGACAAGGGAGGCTATCCATTAAAATGCACAACAGAAGGAGTAATGGAAAGAAATGCTCATATAAGATTGGCGAGATTTCCTCAAGATTTAATTCAGAACAGTCATTTCTTCTCATCTTGATAAAGGGCATACTCGTTGACGCTCTCTCTTGTACCTCCACATTGTTCAAGCTTTTATAATCTGTCAACATACTTAACCACAGCCTTGAACTGAGATCATTAGTAGATGGAACTTTAAGGTGTGATTAAAAAGTTATTGCTCGAGTTCACAGTCAGTCAGTTTATAGCCAAGAATATTTAAAATCAGTTTAAAAAAAAAACCTTCAAAAATCACAGTGAATGCATAAGATCACTACAGGTTGAAAATCATACTAGTATTACTATGTTTTTCTCATTCATTCCATAGAGCAATTTGAAGTTTGTCTTTAGATACATAAATGTCAATTGCCGATGAAATGAGTAAACATGCATTCATTACCCAATTAATTATTTAAATAAGAGAAAGGGTAAGAATGACATCACCAAGACTACATTTGCGTCAAGTAGTAGCTTGCTTGATTTTGATAGACGGTGCTTGATCTTTTCTATTTCAAGAGCAGTAGCACCAGGTGCCTATCATGAAGAACATCTTATTCAGATTTGACTCATTGCCCAGACCAGGTACGGTCTTGAATATTGTTGTTCTTTTGGATCTCCTTTCCTACAAAATACCAAGTAATTCCCTTTTCCATTTCTCAGTCTCCAAACTTGGATCTGACAGGTCAGTTTGTAGGAAGTGTAAAGTCCACATGCACTTGAGTCATTAATTGTGCTTATGCCATTCAGAATCAACTTATGACTATATGCACATGGTTTTGATCATGACAGCCAAACAGCATGTGGGTTATGAACATTGTGAATTTATTTGAGCTTTCTTCTCTTAAGAAAATGATGTTCATATCTATGATGCTTGATGTGAAATTTCAATAATCCCATCTAACACTTGCATAAGAGATTTTACTTTCGCATGCTTTGACTCTAAGTGATTCCTTGCTTACCCAAGAAGATCTTCTATACTTATCCTGGGTTTGAATCACTGTCTTATGAGAGACAGAGTTCATAGGTTTTCTCCATGTTGATCGAGGAATCCTCTCTCTCTTGTTCTTCTCAGGATATTTGAGTGGGACTCTGTGATAGCTCATCCTTGAGACAGAACCTTTGTTCCTTGTGGTAGTGCACTGCTTCTTATGATTGGACCAGGTGGTTGCAGCAGTGACATCACCACGAGTTCTCTTCTTTGGGGCAAGAGGAACTCTTGATCTTTCCTGCACAAGTAAGGCACTGGAAGGAAGTTTTGGTACCCATTTGTACTTGGGTCCTACATGGTTAGTGCTGGACCTTACTTGTCCTTTAGAGATCCATACAAATTTATTTCTCACATGTGAATTTTTCCTAAGACTACATGTGTGAGAAATATGACCTGATCTACCACAATAATGACAGATAATGGAATGATATTCAGAATGAGATTTCCTATCATTATCTTGTTGATCAATTTTGTGTTCAAAGACTCTCTGTTCTTTTAAATCAACTTTTGAAGTTTCAGGGCCTTTTGAAAACTTCTCTTTTTCCTTCAACAGGGATTCACAATTGGAGCGATTTTCAGTACATGTTGAAGCTTCTGCTCTCGATAGCTGCTTTTCTATGGGCTGCACTAGTTGTATTTCTATGGAGGGAACTTTGGAAACCTTGGATATAGACGAATTAATGAGTTTCTCAAGTTTCCTATTCTTTTTCCTTAATCCTAGAACTTCTTTTGCAAGTTTACAAAATTCAATATGTAACTCATTATACATGTCTTGCAATTCAGAAGGTTCAAGTTCATGTTAGAATCTTAAGTTTTGATGAAGACTAAAATATAAAGGATTAGACCAAGTGCCTAGGAAGCAATAGTATACTTAGGATCCCAAGTAAGAGTGCTTCCGGATGAAGATTTACTTCCGGTTAGATTAGGACTTGCGCATGCGGATGAATGCTTTCATCCCCCAGCGTCAGCAAGTAAATAACTAGGGATTTAACTTAGTCCATGAACTTTAGATGCACAAACCCTAAGACTAAGCTATGGTTCAATCGGAAGCAAAGTTGCTTCCTGTTAGACTTAGACTGGCGCAGAGCGATAGAATAGATATTACTCCAAGCGACAGTGAGTCTACTTCCCCAAGTGAAAGCGCTTCCTGTTAGAATTAGACTGGCGCAGAGCGACAGAATAGATATTACCCCAAGCGTCAGTAAGTCTACTTCCCCAAGTGAAAGCGCTTCCTGTTAGACTCAGACTGGCGCAGAGCAATAGAATAGTTATTACCCCAAGCGTCAGTAAGTCTACTTCGCCAAGTGAAAGCACTTCCTATTAGATTTAGACTGGCGCAGACTGATAGAATAGATTTAACCTCGAGCGTCAGTGGAAATGCAACATCAAGTGAAGTTGCTTCCTATTAGATCTTGACTGGCGCAGACTGATAGAATAGATTTCACCCTAAGCGTCAGTGAGTTCACTACGTCAAGTAAAAGTGCTTCCGATAGCTTAGTGACTAGCGCTGAGTGTTGGGATGAAATACACTAAGTGAGAGTGAGTTATAGTGAACCAAGATCCTTCATCTAGTAGTTTTACTTCCGGATGTAAAAATGCTTCCAGATACATCATAGACCAAATCAGAACACAGTCTAAGTAAACTACTCCCCATAGCAAATAAACTTCCCACAGCATGTATAATTCTTATATATATATTGCTATGTTGGACTAACAAGTATGTGCAGAACATGATCACGCTTCCGGATGCAAATGAGCTTCCGGATGGAAAGACTCTTGACATTGGGACTCAGAGCTTAACACTTGCAGAGCAAGATTACCACTTGCGGATGAAAGATGATCATCCGTCAGCAAGAGTGCAAGAGTAAAAATCACATACTCAGAAGTCAGAATGCTTATATCAGAGCAGAGGTGTCAGGACTACTTTTCAGAGATAAAGCAAGTCAACCCTGCTATGCATTAATGGAGCATTTATTGGGCAAACGGTAACTTGGGATAAACGGCCAAATTCAAACGGGACTCCCACCTACCAAGAGTTCAAATGCTTGAAGACTATATAAAGGGAGCTCAACTTCATTTATTAGAAGGAGAATTATCCTTGAATACTCTAGAGAGAAGTTAGAGCGAGGAACACAAGAAATCTTCAAAGCATTCAAGGCTGCCCAGAAATAGAAAAGAGCATTTAACACTTTGAGTGATTCTTCACGTACTTATTCTGTACTCATTGTAGTTAAGTCTCTTCTTGTTAAAAGAGCATTTATTGAACTTAAGTGTGTAACATCATTTGTTCTGTAAGAGAACTTAGTCAGAAAAGCCTTCAAGTGTAAACTTCAAACCCTTGCTTGGTGTGAGGGGGAGACAGTTAGATAGGTTACAAGTGAGCCAGTGTAAAACTTGTTGTAAGGTTGCAAGTGAGCCCGTAAAACTTGCGGTTGTAAGGTTTCAGGTGAACCCGATTTAAAACCTGAGTTATAGTGGAACTCTCAGCCTGGGTGGTTGAGGACTGGACGTAGGTCAGGTAGACCGAACCAGTATAAATCCTGTGTTGTTTATTTCGAGTATTTATTTTGAAGCACAATTCACCCCCCCCTCTTGTGCATCCATTACGTTCATTTGGTATCAGAGCCGGTCTTTCTCACCCGATTCCAACGAATCAGAAAGCAAAGATCAAGTAATGGATCCTGATTATGGCCTACCAGATGTCGCCGTTCAACCCAATAAGCCCCCAGGCTTCGATGGGTACAACTATACGTTCTGGAAGTACAGAATGGAGACATATATCAAGTCAAGCGACTTGAGACTCTGGGATGTCATAGAACGAGGGGATAATGTTCCACTGGACGAAGATGGATTTGCAAAAGTGCGAGCCAGATACACTGCTGAGGACTATGCTCTAGTCCAACTAAACCATCGGGCCATGCACTACATCCAGTGTGCTCTCACCCACAAAGAATTTCACAGAATCAGCCACCACAAAACTGCTAAGGATATGTGGGAGGCTCTTGAGGCTGCACACTCTGGAACCAGGGGAGTAAAGGCGAGACGTATTGAAATGCTGGTTGAAGAATTCCATAAATTCGCCATGCTGAGCCCTACCGAGCCTATCAGAGAGCTGGAACTCAGGTTCACTCATCTCATCAATAATTTGGCCTCGCTGGGTAAGGATATCCCTGAAAGAGAGCAAGTGAGCAAGATCCTAAAGATCTTGAAGGGTGACTGGATCACCAAAGTAACTATTTTGCAAGAAGTGCAAGGTGAATCAACCAGCTCCATCACCGCACTATTTGGCTCTCTTGCTGAATATGAACCTACCTTGCTGGCTATGAGAGCTCCTCAACCTTCACCCAAGAACAAAAATCTTGCTCTCGTTGCTCCCAGCAAAGGGATCAATGACAATGATGAAGATGATGATGATGAGATGGACGATGAGGAGATGGCTATGATGGTGAGGAAATTTAGAAAATTCCTCAGAAAGAAGGGAGGCTATCAGAGAGGTGATACCAGTGAGAAGAAGGGATACAAGAAAGAGAAGGTCCCTGTGTGCTTTGAATGCAATAAGCCTGGTCACTTCAAGGCTGAGTGCCCCAGCCTGCAGAGGTCAAAAGGCAAGGACAAAAGAAAAGCTCTTGTTTCCTCTATTTGGGTTAACAGCTCAGATGAGGAAGCAAGTGACGAAGAAGAAGTTGCCAATCTCTGCCTGGTAGCTAGAGAGGAGGATGAAGAAGCACCTTCAGATGCTGACCTCACCAACGAAGATCATGAGGTAACTTTTTCTGAACTTCAAGAGGCTTACAATGAGATTCATGAAGAATTCTCTAGACTATGTAAAGCCTATAAGGTGTTGAAAACCAAAAAGGAATCACTTGAGTCCAAGGTGGACTCACTAAGTGAGGAACTAGCGGAAGCTAGAAGACTTCCGATAGTGGATGGCCAGGGTTCTCCACAGGTAGAACCCAACGCCCCAACACCTGAGAGTTGCTCTAGTTGCAGCAAAGTCTCAGAGGAAAATAATAAGCTGCAAAATGCCCTGGAGAAGTTCACCAATGGTTCAGAAATGCTAAAAGTAATTTTAATGAGCCAAAGGGCATATAGGGATAGAACTGGCTTGGGATATACCCCTAAGGTAAAAAGGTGGGTAGAACCAAAAGTAAAGCCTTACCTGAAGTTCTTCCATAAAGCCACCAATCATGGCTCCTCACCCTTTAGCTTCTGTAATTACTGCAACAGGAAAGGACACTCCACGTCCACCTGTAATGCTAAGAAGCATGGAGTTAACAGCTCCTACAAATGGGTCCCTAAAAGAACCAAGGCAACAAAAGATCCTCCTCCTGCAAAGGAAACTAGGAGAGGACAAGGATCCCAAGCCTGGAATTATTCCAAAGGGAAAACCCAAGAGTCCAGAGCCAGCACTCGGCCAGAGGCTCAGAAAAGTCACAAGCCCAAGATCAAGGATGACTCTAAACCAAGGGCATTAAAAACTAATGATCGAGGACCCAAGAAAAGTTGGGTACCTAAGTTTGCTTAAATTTTACAGGTGTGTCTCAAGGCATCCAAGAACAAGAAATGGTATATTGATAGTGGATGCTCAAGACACATGACTGGGGACAGAGACAAGTTCAAATCTCTGGTGATCAAAGATGGGGCCACAGTAACCTTTGGAGGAAATCAAAGTGGCAAGATCACTGGAGTTGGAGAGGTCGGACCAGTAAAAGATGTCTACCTTGTGGACGGTCTCTGTCACAACCTGCTGAGCGTGAGCCAGAGCACGGACAGAGGAAATTGGGTAATATTTGATTCAAATGAGTGCTTAATAGTTGATAAGCAGGATCTAAATATAGATAAGACCAACTTAAAATGCAAGATTAAGGCAAACAGAAATGGGAATTTATATACCTTAGACTTATGTCAACAGCTAGAGGAAAAATGTTTAATATCTAGTGACGAGAATAGTTGGCTTTGGCATAAGAGACTAGCTCATGTTAACTTTACTCAATTGGATATGCTAATTAAAAATGAGCTAGCTATAGGTATTCCCTCTTTTAAGGTTAAGCATGATTTTATCTGTGAATCCTGCCAACGGGGAAAGCAAACAAAATCCTCGTTTAAAACCAAGAAGAGAGTCTCCACCAGCAGGCCCTTGGAACTAATCCACATGGATTTGGTTGGGCCAGCAAGAGTAAAAAGCTTGGGAGGAAACCTATATGCTTTAGTGGTGGTGGATGACTATTCAAGGTTTACGTGGACTTTGTTTCTTGCCTCTAAGCAAGATGCTTTTGATGCTTTCGTTGTCCTGGCTAAGAAAGTGCAGAATGAGAAGGATCTCAAAATCACAGCCATAAGGACAGACCATGGAGGAGAGTTTGAGAACCATAGCTTCTCTGAGCTATGTGAGCAAAATGGAATTGAACATAACTTCTCAGCTCCGAGGACTCCTCAACAAAATGGAGTAGTTGAAAGAAAGAACAGGGTTCTGACGGAGATGGCTAGAAGCATGCTCAACGAGAAAGAGGTTTCTCAAGTGTTCTGGGCGGACGCTATGAGCACTGCTTGCTATATCTCCAACAGAGCTTATGTTCGTAAAGGCTTGGATAAGACTCCATACGAGCTATACAAAGGAAAGAAGCCAAACATCAGCCACCTCAGAATATTTGGATCAAAATGCTACGTGCATAATAATGGAAAGGTAAACTTGGGTAAGTTTGATCCAAAGGCTGATATAGGTATATTCATAGGATATTCCCTTAGGAGTAAAGCTTATAGGATATACAACATGAGAACTAAAACTGTAGAGGAATCCATGCATGTTGTATTTGATGAAATTCCTACATGGGGACAATCCAGAGAAGATGATGAATTACTTAACCTCCCAAAATTACCATCATCTTCTTCACCACCAAAAGAAACACCAGCAAACAATCCTAAGGAAGAAGATGAACTCTGCGATGAACCTAGAGTGCAGACTGTGCATGATGAGGCACAGTTGCCAACAGCTAGGAGGCATCACAGAGATCATCCTCTTGATCAAGTGCTTGGTGATGTTTCTTCTGGTGTGAGAACCAGAAGGCAGGTTCAAAATGAAGTTGAGTTTGGTGCATTTCTATCTCAAATAGAACCAACTTCAGTTGAACAAGCTCTTGAGGACTGCGACTGGATTATTGCCATGCAGGAAGAGCTAAACCAATTTGAAAGAAGTCAAGTCTGGGAACTAGTCCCTAGGCCATCTCATCAATCTATAGTAGGGACCAAATGGGTCTTTAAAAACAAACTGGATGAGACAGGTCAAATTACAAGAAACAAAGCCAGACTAGTTGCCAAAGGATATAACCAAGAAGAAGGCATTGACTATGAAGAAACATTTGCTCCAGTCGCGAGACTTGAAGCAATAAGGATTCTTCTAGCCTTTGCATCCATGAAGGGCTTCAGGCTATATCAAATGGATGTAAAGAGTGCATTTCTTAATGGTTATATTAAAGAAGAGGTATATGTAGAACAACCTCCTGGCTTTGAGGATCATAAGCACCCCAAACATGTGTATAGATTAAAGAAAGCTTTATATGGCCTAAAACAAGCTCCTAGAGCTTGGTATGAGAGACTTAGCAGCTTTCTGCTAGGCAAAGGTTTCTCAAGAGGCAAACTTGATAATACACTGTTTATCCTTCACAAAGATAGAGACATGCTAATTGTTCAAATTTATGTTGATGATATTATCTTTGGAGCAACTAACGAAAAGCTTTGTGAGGATTTTTCTAAGACCATGCAGGGTGAGTTTGAAATGTCAATGATGGGAGAACTAACGTTCTTCCTAGGCCTGCAAATTAAGCAGAAGAAGAATGGAATATTCATCTCCCAAGCCAAATACTGCAGAGAGCTACTCAAAAAGTTTGGGATGGATGAATGCAAGGAGTATGACACTCCCATGAGCACCACTGCCGCACTTGATGCTGACGCAAAGGGTAAATCTGTTAGCCTGCCCATGTATAGAGGAATGATAGGTTCTCTCCTATACTTAACAGCCAGCAGACCTGACATTCAATTTAGTGTAGGCATGTGTGCTAGATTTCAAGCCAACCCCAAGGAGTCACATCTAACATGTGTTAAACGTATCTTAAGATACCTTGAGGGGACACAAGAACTTGGTCTTTGGTATCCCAGAGGTAACCAAGAGTTCTTGTGGGCTTATTCTGACTCTGATCATGCAGGTTATAAAACTGATAGGAAAAGCACCAGTGGACAATGCGCCTTCCTTGGTGGTTGTCTGGTGTCTTGGGCGAGCAAAAAGCAGACCTGCGTGTCCTTGTCATCCACTGAGGCAGAATACATTGCAGCAGCCAGTTGTTGTGCCCAAGTGTTGTGGCTGAAGAACCAGTTGAGAGATCTTGGCTTGGAATTCCCTGAGGCACCCATCCTCTGTGACAACACAAGCACAATCAGCCTAGCCAAGAATCCGGTTCAGCACACTAGGACAAAGCACATTGATGTCAGACATCATTTCATCAGAGACCATGTTCAAAAGAAAGATGTCAAAGTACAGTTTGTCCCCACACAACAACAGCTTGCTGATATCTTCACCAAGCCTCTGGGGGTTGACCAATTTACTTTTATTAGAGGTGATTTGGGAATGGTAAACCCAAATGAAGTGTAAATTCCATGTACTTAATTGTTTTTCAAAATACTTCAAACAATACTAACTTAGGCATCGGAGTGCCAATATATGTCCTTGCAGGTATTCAATGTTGAATCTTAAGTAAGTACAACCGGAAGCAAAACCACTTCCGAATGATTACACACTGACGCTGGATGATCAAACCAAGAGAGCGCCAGCACAAGTCCAAGAAGACACGTCACTTCAGAAAACGCTTCAACTTCCAAATGAGACGTTTCGACTTCTCTGACAATATGAAGCGACACGTGTCATCAGGTATATCGATCCAACTTAAGGCATTTACGCTACCCAATGTGTGATAATGTGAAGGAGCATGACCTTTTTGCCCTTAGTGACTTTACCTATAAAAGGGACATCTCATTTCACACATTCTTCATTTTCATCTATGTTCTTCATATAAACATTTCATCAACCCCACAAAAAAAATGGCCGAACCCTCTGAAGCAAACCCAGTTTCGAGGAAACCCTCCTCATCTAAGAAACACAAGTCCAAATCTGGGAAATCAAGCCATCAACATTCTGGAAAATCTGGGCATCGTGAAAGACATCAAGAACATCATGAAGTTTCTCGGCAAATTGCCCTAGGGCAGGATGAAAATATTCAAGGTCAGTCTGAAACTTCTGGAAGAATGGCAGAACTGTTAGTGGGTTCTAAGAAGAGGAAGTCAATCCCTAAGGAGGAGGCTGCGGCGATCAAATATGGAAAACACTCTTTGATGATGCCAAAAGGGGGAGAAATGCATTGACCACTAGCCTTGCTACCCTGGGAGTTCCTTGATGAAGAAGAGCTTCAGCGAGAGGGAGAGAAAGAAGAAACAAAGAAACAACCCCCAGCCCAAATTTCTTTTTACTTAGAAATGTTCATCTTTTCATGCATGTTCTCATATCTGCCTACTATATGCTCGCTGCTTGTAAATGTTATCTAATTATATGCTCTGACCTGTAACCTATGCTTATCAATAATATTTGTCTAAGTTACTTATTCTGAACTATTGCTTTTATTCTTCAGCTAATCCTTTCATATGAACTTAATTAATAGAACTAGGTTTGTCATCATCAAAAAGGGGGAGAATGTTAGAATCTTAAGTTTTGATGAAGACTAAAATATAAAGGATTAGACCAAGTGCCTAGGAAGCAATAGTATACTTAGGATCCCAAGTAAGAGTGCTTCCGGATGAAGATTTACTTCCGGTTAGATTAGGACTTGCGCATGCGGATGAATGCTTTCATCCCCCAGCGTCAGCAAGTAAATAACTAGGGATTTAACTTAGTCCATGAACTTTAGATGCACAAACCCTAAGACTAAGCTATGGTTCAATCGGAAGCAAAGTTGCTTCCTGTTAGACTTAGACTGGCGCAGAGCGATAGAATAGATATTACTCCAAGCGACAGTGAGTCTACTTCCCCAAGTGAAAGCGCTTCCTGTTAGAATTAGACTGGCGCAGAGCGACAGAATAGATATTACCCCAAGCGTCAGTAAGTCTACTTCCCCAAGTGAAAGCGCTTCCTGTTAGACTCAGACTGGCGCAGAGCAATAGAATAGTTATTACCCCAAGCGTCAGTAAGTCTACTTCGCCAAGTGAAAGCACTTCCTATTAGATTTAGACTGGCGCAGACTGATAGAATAGATTTAACCTCGAGCGTCAGTGGAAATGCAACATCAAGTGAAGTTGCTTCCTATTAGATCTTGACTGGCGCAGACTGATAGAATAGATTTCACCCTAAGCGTCAGTGAGTTCACTACGTCAAGTAAAAGTGCTTCCGATAGCTTAGTGACTAGCGCTGAGTGTTGGGATGAAATACACTAAGTGAGAGTGAGTTATAGTGAACCAAGATCCTTCATCTAGTAGTTTTACTTCCGGATGTAAAAATGCTTCCAGATACATCATAGACCAAATCAGAACACAGTCTAAGTAAACTACTCCCCATAGCAAATAAACTTCCCACAGCATGTATAATTCTTATATATATATTGCTATGTTGGACTAACAAGTATGTGCAGAACATGATCACGCTTCCGGATGCAAATGAGCTTCCGGATGGAAAGACTCTTGACATTGGGACTCAGAGCTTAACACTTGCAGAGCAAGATTACCACTTGCGGATGAAAGATGATCATCCGTCAGCAAGAGTGCAAGAGTAAAAATCACATACTCAGAAGTCAGAATGCTTATATCAGAGCAGAGGTGTCAGGACTACTTTTCAGAGATAAAGCAAGTCAACCCTGCTATGCATTAATGGAGCATTTATTGGGCAAACGGTAACTTGGGATAAACGGCCAAATTCAAACGGGACTCCCACCTACCAAGAGTTCAAATGCTTGAAGACTATATAAAGGGAGCTCAACTTCATTTATTAGAAGGAGAATTATCCTTGAATACTCTAGAGAGAAGTTAGAGCGAGGAACACAAGAAATCTTCAAAGCATTCAAGGCTGCCCAGAAATAGAAAAGAGCATTTAACACTTTGAGTGATTCTTCACGTACTTATTCTGTACTCATTGTAGTTAAGTCTCTTCTTGTTAAAAGAGCATTTATTGAACTTAAGTGTGTAACATCATTTGTTCTGTAAGAGAACTTAGTCAGAAAAGCCTTCAAGTGTAAACTTCAAACCCTTGCTTGGTGTGAGGGGGAGACAGTTAGATAGGTTACAAGTGAGCCAGTGTAAAACTTGTTGTAAGGTTGCAAGTGAGCCCGTAAAACTTGCGGTTGTAAGGTTTCAGGTGAACCCGATTTAAAACCTGAGTTATAGTGGAACTCTCAGCCTGGGTGGTTGAGGACTGGACGTAGGTCAGGTAGACCGAACCAGTATAAATCCTGTGTTGTTTATTTCGAGTATTTATTTTGAAGCACAATTCACCCCCCCCTCTTGTGCATCCATTACGTTCAGTTCAGATACCTCATTTTCTTCAGTTTCTGAATCTTCTAGGTAGAGATCGACACTCTCTTCACTGGTGCTAGCTTCCTCAATATCAGCTTCCTGTAGCTCACCGTCTGTCGATCCCCAAGGGGCACGAGATGAGCTTTGGACAGCTTTACTTTCAAGAGAGTGGTTAGAAGCATACATAGCATCAAGAGTGTTCCAAATATCTCTAGTATTAGAGCAATGTTTAATTTTCTGGAAATCACTCTCACTTAAGCTTTTGTACAAAATTTGCATTGCTCTAATGTTCAAGTAGAATAAATTTTTCTCCTCTTCAGTCCAATTTACTTTTGGTTTGAAATCAGAATCATTTACAAAGACATCCCACATTTTGAAATTCGAGGATAGCACAAAACTTTTCATCCTTGCCTTCCATAAGTAAAAATCAGTATTATCTAACAAGGGTGGGATAGTATGATCAAAGCCTTCAAAACACATTTTTATACCCAAGTCAGCCTAGGTCTTTGCACTTGAGATCGTTGGATCCTTTAAACAAGTGACCTGGCTCTGATACCAAATGAAATGTGTGGCTGTCACCCAAGAGGGGGGGTGAATTGGGTGGTAGAATAAAACTTATCAAAATTCTCCTTCTTTAAAACATTACTCCTTGTGCTTGATGAGAGTGAAGATGTATTACCCCAAGCACAAGTAAGTATCTAGTGATGTAGTGCTTGATGTGTAGATTAAAATAAACAGAATAAGCACACACAAGTTTATCCTGGTTCGGTCACTTCCAGACCTACATCCAGTCCCCAGGCTCCACCTGAGATTTTCAATCCACTAAACTTCTTGTTTGAACCAGGCACAAGAAGGCCTTTACACTTTAGGTTTTACGAGTACGGGTTCACCTAACAACCCACAGGTTTTGCGACGGGCTCACCTGCAAACCTTACAACCACAGGTTTTACAACGGGATCACCTGCAACCTTTCAACCACAAGTTTTACGGGCTAACTTGCAACCTATGGAGATTTAGAAAAACCTCTAAATGCTCCCCCTCACTTTTGTAAGATAATAATCCTGTTCTTCAAGCACAAGCTTTAGAACAGCCTCTATCAATTAGAGGATTTGATAATATGTTCACTCTATGAACTGATTGTGATAAACACTTAAGTACAAATGATTCTCTCTAAGAATAGATGATGTTACTCACTTAAGTACAAATGAATCACTCTCTAGGAATGTTACAACTCTAAGATCAGAGAGTAGAAGATGAGAGAAATGTAGAATATAATATCTCAGACAATATGCTCTGTTCGTCCAACCTCTCTTCTGAATGTAGATGTTCCTTTTATACTCGATCTCAAAAACATTCAGGCTTGGGCGGCTGGTTGAATATGTTCGTTTGAATATAGCCGTTAATCCCAGGTTACCGTTGAGAGGTACATCTTCATTAATGCTTAGCAGGGTTGACTTGCTTTATCTCTGAAAAGCAACTCTGACAACTCTGCTCTGACAAAAGCATTCTGACCTCTGAGTATGTGACGTTGACTCTTGTACTCTTGCTGACGGATGATCATCGTTCATCCGGAAGCGGCAATCTTGCTCTGCAAGTGTTAGTCTCTGAACCCCAGTGCCAAGAGTATTTGCATCCGGAAGCTCATTTGCATCCGGAAGTAAAATTAAGTTCTGCACATACTTGTTAGTCCAATAGAGTAGCATATATAACCAAGTGGAGTAAGAACTATACATGCTGTGGTAAGCTTGTTTGCTATGGGAAGCAATCTTACTTAGACTATGTTCTGACTTAGTGTATTGTCTACTGACGCTAGGGGATGTCTATTCCAATAGTCAGCGTAAGTCTCGTTATTTAAGTCTGACTCTTCCTAAGTGACTTAGTGTGTCATTTACTCATGCTATGGGATGTGTAGTATAACAACACAATCACATGCAGTGGGAGTTCACTTAGTCTAAGGAAGCTTTCTTACATCCGGAAGCAATTCCACATCCGGAAGCACTTCCACTGGACGATGGGTTATGTTCACATTTTACTCACTGACGCTCAGTGTTATCCATTCCAACAGCCAGCACTAGTCACTAAGCAATCGGAAGCAAATCTACTGGACGTTGGGTTATGTACACTGGCGCTCAGTGTTATCTATACCAACACCCAGCGCTAGTCACTAATCAATCGGAAGCAACTCTACATCCGGTTGCATCTTAACTTAGTCTCAAGGGTTTTGTACAACTAATGTTCCTAGACTGAGTTATGACTTAGTGAAGCACTTACTGCCGCTGGGGGATGAGACGTTCATCCGCGAGCGCTAGTCCTAGTCTATCCGGAAGTAAATCCACATCCGGTTGTACTCTTATTTGGGGTTCTATTTTAACCTGATTTTGTCTAAGTGTTTACCTTGTTCTTTCATATTTTAGTCTTCATCAAAACTTAAGATTCTAACATATGTAACACCCCATTTTCTAAATTAGGGATTAAAAGGAATTAACGATGGTTTTAGGGTGTCATGAGTAAACTAAATATCATTGTTAATTGTTAATAAATGAATGATAATACATATATTTTAGGGAGTTAATATGCCTATTTTGTTTAGAAATTAAAGGAAATAGTTAGAGATTATATTATTGATTGAGATTTTTATGAAAAACACTTTGAGGTCCAAACATTATTTTAGTGAAAGAAAATGAGAAGATTCGATCTATTATTCCATCTTGAATCAAGTAGAAAATAAGAAAATGAATGAGAAGTAAAAGGAAGGGCAGAATGGTCAAATGCAGGCAAACCATTTAAAATATTTCATTTTATCTTATTCTAGAATCATCCCTTTTCCTTCAAAATAAAAAAAGAAAAAAAAAAAGAAAAAACGCACTACACATGCACAGAGAGCCACCATCCATTTTCTCACAAGCTCTTCCTCCCCTCTCCTTGTCCGGCTCCGCCGCGCCGTGTCTCGCCGCCGGAAACGACGGTGACAGCGAGAGAAGCCACGTTGGCTCCTCCTTATTGTTCCTTGCCTATTTATTCCACTTTTCTTGCGTGTTTGTGTATGATATGAAAGAAGAAAGAGAGAACTCTAGTGGGAACTTTTATTCGGCGATTTGGGGCGTTTTCCGGCGAGTCTACGGCAACCATATAGATTATGTAAGCTCATCTAATTTTCCTTCTATCATATGCGTGATTTCTAGGGTTTTCTTTAAAAAAATTTGGGGATTTTGATGTAAGTCAATTCCTATGCCGTATGAGTCGAAATTTGTTGTCCCAAAACTAAATTGGAGTAGTTTCTAATAAGCCTATGGGCTAAGATTGTTTGACCTGGGGTTAGAATGGAGTTTGAACAAATTAGAGTGTTAAAAAGGTTAGGGTTTGAGAGCATTTTTCGAAAATCCAGTAATATTCGTAGAAATTGGTTGTTCTAACTTGTTTGATTAGGTTATATGAAAATGTTTTTAGGTTCTGATTGGTTAAATTTATATTTTGGTGATTCTATTTCACTGTATGGCCTAATTTTGAGCATAAGTTGGGGCTGCTTGATTTTATTAAGGATAATAAAGGTTGTGGACAGATTTTATCATGGAACATAAAGTAAATTGAGTTTAGTTTATAGTTTAGCCTTATCCTCAATGTTTTTATTAGGTACTGATTATTTTAGGATTAAGAGTAAAATGATAAATTGATGGTGGTTTGATGGTCTCAATAGGGATATTGATAGCTTTCTATAAATTAAAATAATTTGAGTTACTAAGAGGACATTTGGACTTTGTTTTGGGTGCATTTAGAATGAAGTATGTAATTGGAAGAAATTTTGTTGATACAAGGTGTTAGAGAATGGAGAATTGAGAAATGAAAGTTGTGATAAGTTAGGTTGTTTTAGGGATTTCTAAAGTCGTATTGATTCCTTGAGGTTTGGTATTCCTATATGGTTTCTAATTGCTGATAGATCATTATATAGGTGTAATCAAGGCAGTCAAACTCGTGAGTTCAAACAAACTCGTAACAGGGATGTAAACTCGGATCGTAAACTCGTATCGTAAAATCGTAAGAGTCTACCTCCTTAAAAAAATAGCTATTAAAATATATGAATAAATAATTAAATACGAAAAAAAGACAACAATTAAGTTTAAATATGTTTTAAAAAAATACTAAAAATAAATTTTCAATCATTATACTAGTTTTTAATTAAAAAACATACTAGATGGAATCAAAATAACTAAATAGCTTCTTTGTGAAATAATCTGCAATGTGGTTTGAAACTTTGAATGTAATATTAGTTGCATCCACAATAAAATATGGCAGTACTTTTTAATAAAACAAATCATGCTAGATGGGATTCTAAGTCATATTTAAGTCATATAAGTCTCACTCTCACACAATCAGATTACTTTTCTCCTTTTCTTAATTAATTCTTAATTACTTGTACATAGAATAGGCGAAGTAGAATAGCTATGTCTGTCTGTAGCATAGGTCTGTATTCGCAGGCCTCTCTTGTCACCAATCAGTTTTTTGAGTATTAAACTATTAATATACTATCTTTCACTTGAAAAAAAAATAACCATGCTTTGCGTTTTTCTTATCTCATGTGGTCAGTCTTGACTCTTGACAATTAAAAAAGACAAATCAATACCCACTAGTTATTACCCAATAGGTCAATATTCACACAGTCACACATCCTTTATTTACAATTTGCTTTTTAACTTCTTTCCTCTTCCGAATAAGCTTCTACCTTCTTCTTCTTCTTCTTTTCCTCTCTTCTCTCAAATCTCAGGTCTCACACTCCCCAATCTCTCAATGGCTGACTTTGCAAGAAAAAATGCAGATTTAAGCAACGTTGGGCTACCAAAGAACGTGGAGGTCGTCCTAAGCTTTTCATTTTTTTCGATTTTTTTAAGATAGATTCTGCCTTCTTCTCAGACTTCTTTTTCTCAGATCTTTTAACTCGGTAAAAACGGTCTAAAAACGCCGAGTGTGACGATTTCAACCTAGTCAAAAACGAGTTTGACCGATTTCATACTCTGAACGATTTTTGAGCGAGTTAAGTCGTTTTATACAGGTGATAACGCGAACTCGGTAAACTCGGCGAGTTGACTCGCGAGTTTAACAGCTTTGGGTGTAATTAGTTGAGGGGGACCTATAAATCGAATTGTTAATAAGTAAAGCTTGATAAAGTCATGTTTTGGATATGTTACTTGAAATTTATGTCAATTATGAATGAATTGGTCATTTAAACATATTGATTGGAGTTAGTAAGTAGTTATATGATGATGAAACTTGCAATGATTGCTGAATCAAGGTATTGAGAAAACACTGATTTTGGATTGAACTAAATGTGTTTAAAGAGAAGGAAATAATGTGATAGGCTTAGAGGAACAATGTTTATTGGTCTGTATACGGGTTCTAGAATTTCTATAAGGATGATGCTTTAGGATGCTAGAATAATGAAGAATTAGGATAAACTTTAGGAGAAGCACATTAGGAGTATAAATGAGTAAGTTGTATTGGAGTTTTAGCCTTGCATGATTCAAACACGATGATTTTCATGAGTAGGGGATCTTGAGGTTTGCCACTGTAGGTTCGGTATGGGGAAATTATTTAGGTTGCTGAAGTAGTTTTTATGTTAAATCTTGCTGGTTTCTTTTTGGAACTTCTGGACCTCATGAGTTAACATGGATATTGGTGGAAGGAGTCTGAATCTTACCTTTATTGTTTTGAGTTTATTTTTGTTAGTTCAGGCTAGCATATGCTTTGGAAGATTTTTTTTTAATTGGTTCTTCACAGGATCTAGGCAAAATTAGAATCTAATTTGTGACAGCATTTTTAATGGTTCTGGACTAATTTAGTTGAAAATGACTTTATTCTTCTTATCATTCATGGTGAAATTGAAGTATTAAATTGTGATGCACTTGAATGTGTTAAATTGGAAGGTTGAACTGTTTTGCTACATTGCAATAGTATTTATAAGCTAATAAACTGGGAATTGGAAGATGAGAAAGCTTATGGATCATGGAAGTGACTTGGTTTCTTTCTGAATTGTGAATTTCTTGGTGAATTGATTTTTAAGGAGTGGAAATGGTTTTAATTGTGAATATCTGTGATCTATTGATTTGAAATGGGAATCCTGTCATTTTTGCGATTGTTCATTTTATGAAGAAAATAAAACAGTGATGATTATGGAATTGTGTGAGATGTTCTTTTTGAAATAATCTCTCTTGGCATGGGTGGTGGGATATGGGTGTCAATGAATTTATAGTTTCTTTGTTGTACGACATAGTTTCTTTGTTGTACGACTGAAGGATTTATTTTGTTTTATTATTCTTAATTATATTTGTTAAAAGTATATTTTATACTTATGTATTAAAATGATTTGAAAGTTTTAAAGCTACGGCTGTGAAATTTCTTGCTGGGGTATGTTATTATAAAATATTTGATAAGGAGATATCGTTTTTCCAGAATGTTTGTTATTGTTTTTTTGGGTATATTGGCCCAAGTATGCTTCAAAACGTTTTGAAGTTCTACGGTTGATGAGATTTGATATGTGATTTCGAATTGATTTATTTATTATCATATAAACTTTTATTAGAGGAACTAGACACAAAGCGCTTGATTTCGTGACTTTTTGTCACGCTTGTTTCGTGGCTTGCCACGCCTGTTTCGTGTTTTACCACGCCTGTTTTCGTGACTTCGTGTCACACCTGGTTAGTTTACCCTCGTGGACTGTGTGTCCACGCCTGTTTTTGTGACTTCGTGTCACGCCTGGTTAGTTTACCCTCGTGGACTGTGTGTCCACGCCTGTTATTTCGCTTGTGTCAGTTCCTCAATAGAAAACAAGGTTTTCATAACTATTAGTTTTCATATTCACTTAATAAACCTTGAAAAGAATTACTTTTATGTGATGTCGATTTCGCCATTTTTTGGTTTTTATTCTCAAATACAAGTATGATTATAGGAAATTGAAGTTTCTATATTCTAAATCTTTATTTATTTATTTATCTAAGTTTGGGAATTTAAACTCGAAGTTATTGAAACGAAATTGCATATATTTATATAGTATTTCATATTTCAGATTGAAGAATGTGGATTAACACTTCGTGCTTTAGAACAAAGGAAAGTATAATTGATTTTTGTAAAGAATAATTTGATTCATATTATTATTATTGTAAATGATACATATCTACACATTTAATTACTTAGTGTATTTATCTTTCATGCATTAAAATGAAATTTATATAGCCAAATGCGTGAAATGATAAATGTTTGGAAATTTCGGTAAATGGAAATAGCTTACGAAGTTTAGGTACCCTTAACTTCGTGCCGGTCACGCGATAGAATTTCCGGGCGTGACAACCTATAACGTAGAAAGAACTTGGTTAAAGTATGTTTTTAGTCCCTTAACTTTGGAGAAAGTTATGTTTTGATCCCTCAACTTTGAAAAGTGTGTTTTTGGTCCTTAATTTTGGAGAAAATGTGTTTTTGATCCCTTAGTTTTGAAAAGTGTGTTTTTTTGTCCCTTAACTTTGGATAAAATAATATTTTTAGTCCTTTTAAAAAAGGATAATGTATGTTTTAGTCCCTTTCTTTTCAAAATTAAGGGACTAAAACATGACTTTGTGCAAACTTAAGGGCCAAAAACAAACTTAAACCAAATTTAAAAGGACTAAAAACACACTTTTCAAAGTTAAAGGACTAAAAGATGACTTTGTCCAAAATTAAGGAACCAAAAACACACTTTTCAAAGTTAAGGGACAAAACATGATTTTTTCCAAAGTTAATGCACTAAAAACATACTTTAGCCAAACAACTTTTTCAGTGCCGCCTAGGAACAAAACAAGAGACTTCGTACATGTCTAAAATCCCCAAATCTAAAATCCCTAAACGCCTTCCCCGATTTCTCAGAAATCCGTTCAGAGCTGAGATCATGAGGCGAAAGAGTAGCAGAAACCAAACAAATGACAATGCTTGGTATCTTCCTGAAGAAATTCTCACAAACATTCTCACACGCCTTCCAGTGAAATCACTGATCCGAATTCAACTTGTTTGTAAAAGTTGGAGAAATCTCATAAAAAGCCCACCTTTCATCAATGATCACCTCAAACGTTCTGCCCAACAAAACCCATGTCTTCTTTTCCAATGTGGTGCGCCAGATCTTCCTCTGCGAGATCGCTTTCGGTTATTAAATTGTGGGTTACAATTGGGTGATGCCCTAAAAGCACCTTTTAGCGAATCTTTCAAGTATGCGAATATTGTTAGTTCCTGCAATGGCCTCGTTTGCCTTGAAATCAATAAGACGGAAATGTCTCCTCCTTCACTTTTGGTGTGGAATCCTGCCACGTCATCTATAAGACATGTTCCTGAACCCGAATCTTGTGCTTTGCGTACTTTTAATCACGTGGTAGGATTTGGGTTCAATGAAGTTGATAATGATTTCAAGATTGTGATGACTTATGTTGAGTACCATGTAACTGTTAGAGGTGTAGTGCAAGTATTTTCGTTGAGAAGAGGGGCTTGGAAGTTTATGGAAGATGTTTGGGACTTCAAGCATGTGTTACTTACATCTCAAACTGTCACGCTTAATGGAACCATATTTTGGATCGGTAGTAAGTGTGGAAGTGATGCGGATGGAGTGATAGTTGTGATAGTTTCATTTGACATTGTTAAGGAATTGTGATGAAAATGAAATGTTGTCAATTTATGAGAGCAAACTTGCTATAATTCGTCAAGTTTCGGATATTGGTGATGATGAAGCACCTGAATGGATTGAGATGTGGGTGTTAGAGGAGGGTACAGATCCATCTGGGGAGAGATGGAGCTGGACTAAAACTTATGTTAATAGCCCTCTTTTATGTAACTCCGATTTATTGGCTATGTTGGGCAATGAACTTGTGTGCGAAATTCATGAAAAGGGAAAATATGTTTTGTGTGTCAAGAATGTTATTACTGGTGACGTTGACATGAAGCAAATTGGTGACATTGACGAGAAGCAGATATCTGTTCCGTATAGTGTTCTGTATATTCTTGATATTTGCAATTACTTTCAAAGTCTTGTGCTTATATAATATTTGATATATTAAAGCAAAACTAAGCAAGCCTTTTTCTTTAGTTCATTCTATGCTTTTATAATATGATGATGCTACTTAGAGTCATATATGAATGTTTTTTCTTTCAATTGCAAGAATTACTTCTTATTTTTTTAACATTTGTATTAGAAATGGAACTTTCAATGAGGATAAGAAGAAGGGGATAAAAGGAGGTGTCAAATGACTTAATAACCATTCCAATGCTATTGCATCTCAAGAAGGGAATAAAAGGAGGTGCCAAATGCCTTATTATTAACCATTCAATATAACATATAATTTCCCGTATGGAATCTCCCATGTGTTCACACTTGGAGCAGATTGGATATGGGTTTTTATGCTTATAATTATTATTTACCGTTCACAACTCACTTCTTTATTTCCCGAGAGAATTATCCCAACAGCAAACCCCTCTGGTTTATCAATATTCATTAACACAAGTCTCCTCCTTCCTTTGCCTCATCACCACTTATTATCTCATCTCCATCCATGGGCCGCCATCATCACTATCATGCTTATGGTTTGGTGTTTGGTTATATCTCCTTCAACCTCTTGCTGCTTAGGATCTCTGGAAAAGAAGAAGAAGATTAAGAAGAAGCAAAAATGGTAAGGATTCAATCTGCTTCTTAGTTTTTTGATTTTTTATTGTGACAGTTTCATTTTTTATTTACTTTTTTAGTGCTTCACACTGTTTTAAGTTTTTGTTATCACAATTCTTTCTTTTTAATGCTACAAAGCAGAAGAAGCATCTGAAAAGGCTTTTAGATGTATGTAATCAAGGGGTGCGCTTGCTGAAAATGTTTTCCAGCTTAATGTGGTATGGACAGGTCAACATAATAATTATAATTAGATTTATTTGTTGTCCCTGTTTCTTTTGTTGTCGCTCATACATGATCACTGAAAAGAAATAAACTTTGTTATATGCAAGTGAATTTGTTGGGTTGACTGATTTTTCTTTTTTGAGAATAGCTAACATTTGATTCATCATATTTGAAGGTGACTTTTTTGCAAACACTACTGGTGGGAATTTTAATACGGGATTGAACATTTATGATTCACCATATTTGAAAGTGAGTTTTTTGTACACACTACTGGTGGGAATTTTAATACGGGATTGAATTGCTTATATGTTAAGACTTTAAGAGTATTATCCAAATCCTCTCTGAAACTAGAGTGGTCGACACTGCTCCTTCCTAAGCCATTGCATCATAGGTATAGAATTGTGGATGACATGCAATTTGTTTTTGAGTGTCATTCCTGATTGAGTGTCTCCCTTTAAAGTTGAATTTCCTGTGATTTTTTTTTTAAACATTGACAGTGTGTTTGATGAAATCACACTACATTGTTTTTTATATTCACCTCCAATTTTTGCGAGCGATGAAAATTTCAATTACCTAATATTTGAAATTAGTCAGATAGCCTAAACTTTATATACTGAACTGAACATTGTATGATTTATTTAATCTAAGAGTTATACATAACATGTTCTGTGAATAAGAACTCTTCTAATAGGATGCTTCCCTAATTGGTTTTATCATATATTCGTAGAGATTAATAGATGAGTAGGAAATCGTTTGTTGGGAATGATGCCTAACTCAATTGCCTGTAAATACAGATGCTTGGATCAAAATGGTTAAGAGCAAGCATCCTTATCTAACACATCACAAAGCTGGATTTGTCATAGTAATAACTTAATAAGGATAATAATATGGCCGACTCTTCATTTTAATGCAGGTGGGGGTGCTTGGTGGGACTGCAGTGGGAGCCACTGTCATGCTCAACATATTTATAGCTGGGAATGCCCGCCCCACCTTGCTACTAAAATCTAATGAAAATTATTGCTTTGTCATCTACAAACAAAATCTTTCTCAATAAATTGAAATTGGTCTGTGCAGGCTAGCATCATAAGTAGTGTTCAAGTAACAATTAATCCGACCATATCTTACTTTTTTTTGCAAATTCAATCATTAAAATATGGAAAAAAAAAGTTCCATTTTACTTAGACTTAGTGTGTAGTTATTTTTTAAACTCCATAAAGCATGACATAATCATCATCAACAACAGATCATTTAGACTTTTTAGTCAAAGTTGATGCTCATAAAGCATGAAGCTACATGAGAAAAGTTTAGAGTTTACAAAATGTTTAATGGTAGTAAAAATAAGGCAATGACACTTTAAAATACTAGCTAAGAGTACATCGAAACTTATCGTGTTGCAAAGTTTCGTGCACATACCAATATCCTAACTTCATGATTCCTGTTTTGCAATCTAATAGCTACTAACTGAACTAAATATGTTGGGAAATTATTAATAGATTGCTTATTATTTATTTTGATGACAGGA
The DNA here is from genome assembly GCA_029929735.1 of Mimosa pudica. Taxonomy (NCBI): domain Eukaryota; kingdom Viridiplantae; phylum Streptophyta; class Magnoliopsida; order Fabales; family Fabaceae; genus Mimosa; species Mimosa pudica. The sequence goes on along the minus strand of JAKELP010000018.1, from coordinate 15,417,587 downwards.
ATGAGACATGGGTTATTGCTTTGGATTTCTGAGATGGGGAAACTCATAATTTGGAGCTCGATAGATAGTCAGAATCAAGCTATTTGACATCTCAAGTTTCAGTTTTTCAATCTCAACCTCACGTATGCCACTAATTAAATTCTTCCATGTTTACTTTTTCCCTTTTCTAATTTTGAATTTGTCTCTATTAGTTATTTTCTCTTTCTCTTTGTTCTTTTTTTCGTCTAATCTTAGGTTTTTATCTCTGATGAGCCACCTAAACATGTGACAGACAATGATTTTGTTACACTCAATGCTACAAACAACATTTCTCTTTATAGAAGCAACATCACATGGTTTGTCTTCTTTCCTTTTTAAATTCTGGATCTGAATATGTTTTTTTAAAAAAAATGAGTGAATTCTGTGTTTGATGGATCACTATGAGGGGATTTATCAGGGTAAAAGAAGTTGGAGGTGGTTGTGATGATGGTAAATTAACCAAGATAAGTCATGTTTTTAATCTAACTAATACACTTTCTGCCACATATCAGTAATAATATTTTGAAGTTACCGTCTACCCTTGAATTGGTGCAAGTGATTTGGGCTGAGAAGGTAGACTCAAGTGAAGTGTATGTTTGAGTGGAGTTTGATGTATGTTTTGTGCCACAGATTTTTTGAGTTTACATGGCTGGAATTAGGAAGTATGAGCAAACATACAAGACTAAGTTATGTTTTAGCTTCATGAGCTACTAATTAACTTTGGTGTCCAATATATATACTCAAAGGATACTGTAGCCCATTGGATTTTGACAAGCTTGCTGATTACTTGCACCAATTCAAGGGTAGTTGCTATGATCTAGATTATTCAACCTCCATTAATCAGAACAATATGTTTGGAAGCTGCACTTTTGTGGAAGCTTTTTTAATTCCAATAAAGGTGATGAGTTTCAGTTTTGATGCTAATTGAGTTTATTCTTCTTTGTTCACCCTACAACATATTCTGATTTTGGGTGGTATTATATTTTTTATGATCTGCAATAGTGTTTTTTAATTTTCGTCATTTAGTTGTTTTGCATCTTAGTTATAAATACATTAGTTTGTGTTGTACTATCCACCACTCTTAATGTATTTGTGAAGATTAAAAAAACAAACGACTTAATTATTATATAATATTTTATTATGTTATACTATATCAATTCATAAGTTAGTTTGTATACAAATAAATATAAAATTTGTAGAGTGATTTTTAACTTGATCGAAAATCAAAATAGCCCATATATGGAAACAGAAGAAAGTCAAACTTTATTTCTAACTTCCCCGTCCAAACCCCTTCTCCCCCATGAAAAATAAAAGAAAATTAGACTTTATTCCTAATTTACCTATCCAACCCCCCCCCCAAAATAAAATATAGTTACTGTTTTAAAGATATTTTATTTGAAAAGAAAGATATTTAAGTTATTGTTTTCGATAAATTAAAAAGATGGTCCATGTTTTTTAATAATAAAAAGAGATGATAAAATGAAATAAAAGGATTAAATTATCTTCAACCCCCTTTCAATCCTGTGCCCCTCCCCCCATAAAAAACAGAGAACTAAATCCTCTGCCATTAGTATGAAGGTTGTTTGATGAAATGATTTGAACTAGGGATGTTTTAGAAGATAAAAGAGAATCTAAGCTGTAATATTTAAACTACTACCAAAGAATTGTTTTAAAAATAAAAATTTAGATTACATATAATATTTTCAACTTATTAGCCGAGAATTTAAATCACTCGGAATAAAAAAACAAATGAAGAGTCAAACTCCATCTCCAATCTCCCCATCCAAACACCCCCCCCCCCAAAAAAAAGTTTCCTTAATGAATTTAATTCTCTTGAAAAATGAAAAATGGCCATTTGATAATTGACCTACAGTCAAATTCCGTTTTAGACTCGTTTCGCATATCAATCAAATTCCGTTTTAGACTCGTTTCGCATATCAATCACAGGAGACAACATTTTGGGGAAATTTCAAATTGCATTTGTTTTTATTACAGAAAATTATGATTATGCTCATTTCTTAATGTCATCACAATTACCAATCATGTTAATAACATGATTGGTAAATGAAGGCGAAATTGATTAACACAATCAGAAAATAATGATATTTCAGATATTCTAATAACGTAATTAATGTATATGATTAATGAATTAAACTAAATGGTGATTTCTTGCCTTTAATAACATAATAACTTCATATGCCTCTGGGCTCAATCATTTCCTGTTGCGAAAAAATTCTCAAAATGTGAGTAATATACAGAATTCAAACTATAATTGATTCTTTTGTTTTTGATGAAAAACCATAATTGATTCTATCACAATATTTAAGCAATCAAATTAAAGATTCATAATTTCGGAAAACATTAATTTCGTATGGGTGAATTGAAAATAGAAATATTGCATTTACTTTTTAATAAATTTCCAATTTCAAACGCACCATAATGATCTATTTCTGTGAACCAATCATGTCAATGATATAATTGACCTAATAACGTAATTAAAGTCCAAAAATATTAAGCAATTATTTGAAATCAAATCATCATAATTTAGATTCTCCTAAAGGTAAACACCCCCCACTGGAGATTTTCCAGAAAAATCAACATTATTGAGATTTTTCCATATTGAAAGAGAAAGAGATAGGACAGATTTTAGGAGATTCGTATATTTATAAAAATTAGGGCATTCATATATTTAAACAAATTAAAAACTTTTTAAAATAAAAATTTTAGCTTTCATTGCTACTACACTAAAATTTGGTGATGATATCAATGGGTAGTTGGTTGAGCTGTTAAGTGGTTTACAACCCCGTACGGGATAAGAATGTATATTCGAATCCCGAGAAGCACTCTCTCATTTGGATAAAGGACAAACTTGCCTATGTGGGCAATACCGCAACACTCATACCCCTCTAGTTCGAAATCGGGCGATGATTAATAAAAAATTTGGTGATAATGTAGAATGGTCTAATTTAAATTTGGTATTTCGTAGTGTACAACAGGTAATCCATATATGGTAATTGGAATAATGGTTCCGGTAACCTGGTGGGTTGGCGTGAGTGGTAAGTACTCTCGTCCCTTAAACAAGTGGTTGGGGGTTCGATCCCCAGCCCTTGCGAATGGAGCAAATTCACAGGCCAGCTGTCTACCCCTATATGGGACTTCAGAACAGCGAAGGATTAGTCCCACTTGACACGCGGGTGGGATACCCTTGAGAAATAAAAAAAAAAAGAATAATGGTTCCGGTGAAGTGTAGGAAAAGATTTACAATTGATGGGTAATATATATGGTAATTGAAGAAGAAATGTTTGAGCGGTTAATGTCAATTCTAGATTGAATTGCGAATGAAATGAGTCAAAATATTAACCAAACAGAGACGTTTATATATTTTCCATTTAAAAGAATGAGGCGTGTGAATAATGGTAATTTGCCATTGAATCAGAAATCAATAACCAATTCAAATCATAATTGATTCTATCACAATATTGAAGCAATCAAATTAAAGAGTCAAAATTAAGGAAACCATTAATTTCGTGTGGGTGATTTGAAAATAGAAATATTGCATTTATTAGAGATAAAATTATTGATTCAAATTCAATATTTTTTAAGTATTATGACATTAATTTGCATTGTTTTTCCCTCCTGTATCATATTCTAATTATGATAATGCCTTAACTAATTTGCATTGTTTTTCCTCCTGTATCATATTCTATTTTCAATTTACCAATACGAAATTGATTCATAATTTAATACCCTCAGTCAAAACAGTAATAATTTATTGGCTAAAGTATACCTTTAGTCCCTTATGTTTGTATGAAGTTTCAATTTAGTCCTTTATCCTTGGAAAGTACACTTTTAATCCTTTAAATCTAACACCGTTAATCAACTTAACGGAAATTGCTGAGTCATCAAATTTTAGTGATGACTGTTCAATTAAAAGCTGACGAGACATAATATATTATTTTGAGTAAAAAAATAAAATCAATCATGACAATTAAAATCATCCCAAATAATGACTTGGCAAACAAATCAAATAAAATCAATCATGACAATCAAAAATCATCCAATTAAAAATCAATCATGACAATTAAAAATCATCCCAATTTAAAAACAATCATGACAATTAAAAATCATCCCAAATTAATCATGATGAAAACCATTTGCTATCTCCAGTAAGCAATCTGCTATTTTTTGTTCCTACTACATCTGCAAAAAAAACCATGGTGGTTCGATATAACTTGACAAACAAACTCATTGAATCAATATCAAAACCAAATGCAATTAATTTACCAAAAGGGAAAACAATTTTTGTATCTATTTTTTATCTATTTTTTTTGTATCTATGTCGATCAGTTTTTAGTATTAATCCAACATAATTGTTTGGTTTTTTTATTTACTTTAATTCAAAACAAAATCAATAAATAGAAAATAGAAGTATTTAATTATTTACATTTAAAATGACAATTTCTACTACAAATTTAACCAAATCTGAAAAGAAATCATGGCTGCTGGTTTTTCTATCAGTATTTATGTGCTCAGATTTATGAATTAACATTAATTCAGAGAGGAGAAAAATAATGAAGAGATGAACAACAAGATGAGAGTTACCTGTTTGCTTCTGACAAAGATTCATAGACATTACTCCCAAAATCACCAGACACCTCACACATATTCTTCATCTCCCCATACTTAAACCCTAAACTCTCCAAAGATCTCACCTTCTCCTCAACTTCTACACCCTCACATCCAACAAATGAGCGTTCAATTTCTCAATTCTAATTTGATAGAGAAATTGGGTGTCGGCCGGAGGCATAGTTTGACGTTAGAAAATAGCAAATTAGAGTTTTGAGGAGAAAATTGTGGGATTCTTCGATAGAGGTGGGGATTTCGCAACGTAAGAAGGTGAAGACGGGGAAATTTCGTAGAAAGAGGTGGTAGGAGAAGAGATGAGGGGTGACAAGAGAGAGTGGGGAAATCGAAATCGGATTTGTGGAAATGGACGCTGAGGATGATGTGGTCGACGGTGTGGATGATGTGGTCGACAGTGTGGATGATGTGGCCAACTTTTAATTGAACAGTCATCACTTAAGTTTGATGAGTCAGCAATTTCTGTTAAGTTAGGTAACGATGTTAGATTTGAAGGATTAAAAGTGTACTTTTCAAAGATAAAGGATTTAATTGAAACTTCATGCAAACATAAGGGACTAAAGGTATACTTTAGCCTAATTTATTTATATTTGTAAAAATCATAAGTAATTCGAATCATTGATCTCTGAAATACTTCAAATAGTAATGGCCAAAAGGATAGTTATTTAAATCCATTAGGATGCTAGGTTGACCAATTAAGTTGTCTATGAATTTACTAATCATCAAAATCGATTTTAAGTAAGAGTAGTAATATAATTTTCTTCTTTAATTTCAAACCGATGCCCATTGTAGGTGCAAATTGAATTTGTAATTAAATTACGCAATAAACCTATTTTAACCTAAGAAGATATGAAAATTAAGCATGTTTATTATTAAAATTGTATTTCGTCGTAACTAAGATAATTATCCAAATAAAAGAATAGAACATGGAATATAAGAAAAACAATGTGATAAAATTTATTCAATGAAAACGATATAACTATAACAATTACACTATAAAATTTAAATTTAAAAACGTAAAATAAAGATATTAATTAAAAATACAATAACACTATATAAACCACGTTTGGAGGTTTTCATGAGGAGTGAATAACCATATGCGACATTTCCGTCTTTTGTTAAGGAGTTGAGTACACCAAATCTAAGTTGTGCTTGAGCGTTTCCGGCGGCAAGGCAATCATGAAGTAATTTCTTCAATCCAAGGTTAGCATATATTCTTCAGATGCATGTCATCGGGCAAATCAGTTAGACTTGGTATGTCAGTATGAGGAAACATGTTTGGTCAAGTATGATATGTGATGAACAGACCGGTATACCTCTAAAGTGCCAACACACGAGCTATTTATAAGCATTTCACAATGCTTGTAATTAAATTGCAGGATTTTCAATTAATTGTATGATTTGTCAAATTAATTACAAATTTACAATTAATTGCAAATAATTATTTAAAATGTCAATAATTGATATTATTTCCGAAATCAAAGTAAATTACATTAATGGTGATTAGTCTGATTGTAAATCAAATTAAATATAACTTGAATTTCTTTTTTTATACGGCTGGGACACGTGGCATACAACTATGATGCCAAGTGGCCCAATGGCGTCGAAGCTACAAGCTTCTAAGATATATAATTGATAGATAAATGATATATAAAGTCATTTTAAATGCTTCTTAACATACAAGGCTATGAGCTATTGAAAACAATTAGGGTTAAAGATCAAATTTACTTCTATAGTTTTTGGACCAAATTTGCCCCTAAAATATACAAAATGGATAATTTTGCCCCACATCCAAATAGACTGGGCATTTTCAACTTTTCACGTCTAATCTTATTGTCATATTAGTGAAAATATCATTTCTTATCTCATGCCCAATAGTTGATTATCATTTGTGTACCTAGAATAGTTATGTACTATTTTTGTTCTTTGACCAATAGTTATGTATCATTTTGGGCCTTCGCCCTAAATAATAATCCCTTTTAAGGTTGACTCTTCTTGCAATAGTGGAGGTGAGTCAATATTGAGGTTTTGTTGAACATCAAGAAGAAGAAAAAGATGTGTTTGGTTTCATCTCATCGAAAGGACTTGGTGAAATTTGACTTCTTAAAAAAAACGATACTATTTCATAAGTGGTGGAAGAAAATTGTTAATTTTTTTTTATTTGATTTCTCAAGGGTATCCCACCCGCGTGTCAAGTGGGACTAATCCTTCGCTGTTCTGAAGTCCCATGTGGAAGAAAATTGTTAATTTTACTTGGGAGAAAAATGAATACTTTTCCACTACATGTAATTAATATAATTGGGAATCAGATTTTCGTGTTAAGTGTTGATCATTGATCAACCTCAAATGAGGATGATAAAACAAGCCAAGTGGGTTACCATGATTGTACCAGTTTGTTATTGCCAAAAAAAGATTGTGCGAGTTTGTTACTCTATAATAAACAATAAATATGGTTTTTAGTCCTCTTATTATCCCTCAATAATCAAAAGTTAACAATTAAATTTACTTTGAAAATGAATAAAAGCTTAACATAATTAAAATTAAACTTCAATCGTCATTATGATTTGGTCTAAGCGCCTGTTTGGATACATTTTCAAAAGTTATTCTACCTCTCAAACCTAGGTTTCACCCAAAGACATCCAAACACTCAATTTTTTTTATAGGCTATTTTGAGAAGAAAAGCTAGGTTTGAGGGTTCCAAAAGCTATTTTGAGAAAAATTACATTTTTCTCCTTTTCCAGCTGAAAGTTTCGATCTCTCATTTAAGAAAAACACTTATTTTAAATAAAAGAAACATGAAAAGTTATTCATCATTTCGATCAAAAAAAGAAAAGTTATTCATCATAACTATTTTTCAAAAAAAAATTATATTCTACTCAAAATTTATTCTTAAAAGCTATTGTCAAAGGCTTGATCCAAACACTCTCATTTCATCAAAAGCTATTTTTTAGAAAAACTATTCTACTCAAAAGCTATTCTCAAAAAGCTATTTTCCCAAAAGCTATTCTCCAGAAGCTGAATCCAAACAGGCCTTAAGACTACTAATTATGTTAATACTTAATATAAGATCAAGTGATGCTAAAAAATCGCATAACACAAAGCATCCTCGTGCATCGCACGGGGTCTTTACTAGTTCCAATGTTATTGCATTTCTTTTAACAGAAAATAATTAAGAGTTTTTATTTTGATTTGCTCTCGTGGCAGCAAATAAGATTTGATAATGAATAAGAATGCAATGTTTTCCAACTTATAGACCCACAATACATATTCTCCCAATTTGACTAAGATGCTAAAATATAATTCTTTTATGAATGTGACAACTCCTCTACCAAATCACAATACTAAAACTTTTCAAAGCTTTTAATTTAGTTATTGTAAACCACAATTTCAAATTATTAGAATCTATCTTCACTAATGCATGAGTATAACACCAACTGCTTGTTCTATATTGCAAATCACAATAATTTAGTTATTGTAAACCACAATTTCAATTTAGTCATATTGACCCGATTGTTCTATAAATCACCATTCATAATGAAATATGTAGGATCATTGAAAATTAAAATGATTTAGAAAACAAAATATAAATTGTACTACATATAATTTTCAAAATACTATGAAAATTAACAATTACTCCAGTTCCCCACTCATTTTACTGACCCAAATATATATAAGAATTCCTAAAAAGGGATAACATAGACCTGTTACTCATATAATTTGAGGGAGTGATAGTTATGTAGAGAAATAAGAAAATGGAGGGATATCTCATCATCACCTATCAAATATGTTATATATTGTATATTGGAAATGAAAATAAAAATACAAATTTTAAAATTAATTGTAAATTCAAACTCTTTGTCGTGTTTTTCTTCATTTATTTATTTGTTTAATTTTAAATGGAAAATTAAATGGAAATGAAATTAGGAATGACATTATGGTTTTCTAATTTGTATTGGGTAAGATACTACTACCTCCGGTCCTAAATATAGGATCTAATTGACTTTTTTTAAGAGATAAAAGTTTCGAAATATGTTATTAAATGATGAAATATTTGATATATTTTTTGGGTTATCCATTAGTTTATACGTAAAATAAACTAGTTTAAGGGGAAAAAATTAGGTAAATCAATATAATAATTAACTTATTTTGCTTTTTAAGGATTTTCCAGAAAAAGTCAATTAGGTTTTATATTTAGGAACGGGAAGAGTATTAAATATTGAATTCATCTCATGATAGATCCACACACCAATATACTAAGGCAATGATGAAAATCCATTAATTTATATTGTTTGTCCCGTAATTATTTGATGTATCAACTATATATCTTCATAAGTAGTGTAATAGTTGTTATCGGTTCACTCATACTCTGCGTAATTGGTTCTTTGATTTCTATATAAATGACATTTCCTTGATTATCATTATAATTGCCAAATAATGACCTCCTTTTATTTATAAAAAATAATGACCTCCAGTGACTTTGAATTCGTGATTTTTTTCAAAAAGGAAATAGGTAGGAAAGTTTTTCGATGGTTAAGATGTTAAATAAAAAGGAAAATTTTTAATTCTGATTATTTTCTAAAATCATGTAAAACTGTAAATATTTTGTAAATTCATAAATGTGTTCATCCTAGCTTTCAATAATTCATATTAAATCTGAAATGACGTATATCATATCAGTATATGTATAATTTATATTTCCTAAATCAAATGTAACCTTTGCTCAAAAACAAAATCAAATGTAATCAAATCTTCTATAATTATTTCACAAACAAAATATTTTGTAACCATCATTTTGTAATTGCATTTCATAAATCATTGCCTCTAATCTTGTAACACTTGATTAACTATTGTATTTGGTCAACTTTAATTTAACATTTGATTTCAATATATAGCAAAAAAAAAAACTAAGGATTCATTTTTCGTAATGAAGGATTTAATATTTCAATCCATTATTCTCTGGATTGAATGTATAATTTGTGTGTTTTTTGCCAAAAAAAAAAAAGAGTTGAAACTTTATGACTAATATGCTGGCAAACAAAATAATATATAAAATTTTATTTTATTTTTCTTTGATTGATATTAAATTCACGGTACAAATGTGATCACATTTATTTGCTCCACTAATTTCATTTCAATAAGAAAATTGGAGACATTATGAGTTGACATTGCTTGTAGTTGAATTATTTGTCAATTACATACATTTAACTTGCTGATTCCATAAAAAAATAGAAAATTGATTTGTAGTCCCTCAAAATGAACTTAATAGTAGAAAAGACCCACAAACTCTACATATTTGATTTAGCCTAAAGTCGGCTTGGCTAATCAAAATTAATACAATACTCAATTCCACTAAAGTGTAGTGGTGAGTAAGGGTCAAATCCACAATCTAGATTTTTAATCTTGCAAGTATAAGGCTCAAAAGTCACGCAATTTAACAATGTTTATGAGATTGATTTTGAATTCTTAACAACTAATTAAACCTAATAAAAGAAACAACAATATACCGAATTGAGGTGTGAAAATCAAGTGTTGGAAACTCCTCCTTCAAGCCTCAATGTGTGCAATCTCAATTGATAGGCCTTATGTGAAAAATGCATCTTAATAAAACTAGGTTAAATCGAGCAAAACCTCTTAAATTTAAGAACCTTTGGCTAATTTAAACTAGTTAATCAAGAATCTCTAGCCTTAATCTTGATGCATTTTCATAGGTGAAATAGATATTAAAGCTAACTTCTATATAAAATTCACTCTCAAATATTCACCAAAATGTAAGCACATATGATAAATCTCATGAAGCTACAATAAAAATAAACCTATCACACATGAAGATCTAGAACTAGAAGTTAGGTTTACAAGTTTGAAGTTTAAATGAACTTCACATGGAAAGCTCCATACAAAATCCTAGATCTAACATACCTAAAAAGCTTTAGACATGAAAGATCTAAATGATTATAAACTTGAAAACCTAGAAATTGAAGTTCTCACACAAGGCCATAAATCATGAAGCTTGAGCACACATCTTGACTTGAAGGAAGGAGAGATGAGCCTTAGCCTAGCTTGGAGATGATGGAGATGGAGAGGAATTGAATGGAGGAAGCCATGGAAATGGAGAAATGGTGGTGAAAATGTGAGGTGGATTTTCGGCCAAGAAGAGAAATTGAGAGAAAATGAGATGAAGAAGAAGGTGTGTGGTGTAAGAATGTGTAAAAATGAAGTGGAGATGGGTTAAATGAAGTGTGGATTCGGTTTTGGCAAGGGTTTTTAGGGTCTTGGCCGAAATGTGAAATAGGAAATGTGTAGGTAAATGAAATGAGAGTGAAATGAAGGTGTAAGGTGAGATGAGGGGCAAAATGGGAATGTAAAATGTATGTGGTTGGAAAATGAGGGTGGATGTCTTCCCCATGTGCTTTTTCACTTTATGCTCTTCTTCCTCTTTCCAACAATGCCCTTCATGTGCCATTTGAGCTTGAAATTTGAAAATTGGCTCCATATTACCTTTTTTGGTATCATTTTTCAAAGTGCAAATCCCTTGTTTTTGACAAAAATGGTAATATTTGTCCTTATGCATTTGCCTTGCCACCTATCCCTTTCCTTGCCCTCCAAGCTCCTCCCAAGGGTATGTGGGGCCCATGTGGGACCCCCCTACATATAAAAATAATTCCCACAGTGAAAATGACCAAAATACCCTTAGTAACTTAAAGTGCAAGTAATTGGGTAAATATTAAACAACTTCCAACATACTAGCATGCACATGAAAAATCTTCAATAATGAACAAATATGACAATTAAATCACACTAATTAAGCACATTTGCACATGCTAAACAATATAAAATTAGGTCTAATCAATATTAAAGTAGGGTCCCTAGGGACCTTACTTTAATATACTTCAAATAAAAAAAACAGATTGTCTTTTCTTCCCTGCCTATGAACTTGTTATACGTGCGCATGACCTTGTCATTCCAGCCCATGACTTCGTCAATGCTTGCCCATTAACTTGTCATAGGGTGTGCCATGACCTTTGCTCATGATCTTGTTATACTTGCGCATAACCTCGTTATTCCCTGCCCATGGGAGGGACAATCTGGTCTTTTTGTATTTGAATTATATTCAAGTACGATCCCTATGGACCCTACTTTGATATATGGAGTTTATGAGAATTTTCTACTATTAAGTCCCTTGTGAGGGTCTACAAATTAATTTTGCCAAAAAAAATTTGATCAACATTAAATATCAATCAAATCAATAAAATATGGTTTCAGTTAGAAAAAATCAATATAATATGGAGATAACCTTTTTTTTACATTCAGTATAAAAAAAACCATTTTTCAAATTCCTGCTAATTTTCCTATATTTTGTTTGCGGTAAGAATCACATTTTTTTTTCTGTATTGTTCAAGTGCTTTCAGTTTTTTTGGATGACAGGCTTCTTACTTTCTTCATTGAAAAAAATAAGAAATACAGTAATACTTTTGATTTTGATATAAATCTAATAGGGCAAAATTTATATAAAAATAATTAAAAAACAAAGAAAAGAAACCAAACACCCATGTATTCCTTCCACTAAGCAATATAAAAGTAAGGTCGAAAAAAACGTTTTTTAGAAAACATGTAAAAGTTAGTTAGGTGTCTAAAGTTAATGCCTATTTTCCAATATTACCCATATTTATTATGATAATTTTGAAAGAGAAAAATATATAAACAATAATAATATATATATAAAAGAGTTATGGGTAAATTAAGAAAAATGCATTAAATAAGGAAAGAATGTGAGATAAGTGAGATAAGAGGGAGTATTTCTTAGCCTATAAAACCCATAACCTAAAACGAACTTTTCAGTGCCGTCAAGGAACAAAACAACTTAACAAGAGACTTCGTACTTGTCTAAAATCCCCAAAGCCTTCCACGATTTTTCAGAAAATCCCTTCAGAGCTGAGAGCATCATGAGGCGAGAGAGTAGCAGAAACCAAACAAATGACAACGCTTCGTATCTTCCTGAAGAAATTCTCACAAGCATTCTCACACGCCTTTCTGTAAAATCGCTGATCCAATTCCAACTTGTTTGTAAACGTTGGAGAAATCTCATAAAAAGCCCATCTTTCATCAATGATCACTTGAAACGTTCCGCCCAAAAAAACCCATGTCTTCTTTTCCAATATTATATGCGAGATCTTCCTCTGCAAGTTCACTTTCGGTTATTAGATTGTGGGTTTCAATTGGGTGATGCTTTAAAAACACCTTTTAGAATATCTTTGAAGTCTGCCAGTATTGTTAGTTCCTGCAATGGCATCGTTTGCCTTGCAATCAATAAGAAGAGAAAGTCGTCTCCTCCTTTACTTTTGTTGTGGAATCCTGCCACGTCCGCTGTAAGGCAAGTTCCTAAACCCAAACCTCATGCTTTGCGTGCTTTTAGTCATGTGGTAGGGTTTGGGTTCAGTGAAGTTGATAATGATTTCAAGATTGTGATGACTAATGGTGAGCTCCATAAAACTGATAGAAGTATTCAAAGGGTAGTGCAAGTCTTTTCGTTGAGAAGTGGGGCTTGGAAGTTTACAGATGTCTGGGACTTAGCGGATGTGTCACTTACATGTCAAACTGTCACGCTTAATGGAGCCATATTTTGGATGGGTAGGAAGTGTGGAAGTGCGGATAAAGTGATAGTTTCATTTGACATTGTTAAGGAAGTGTTTACTGTCATACCGGCACTTGACTATAATCCAGATGTAGATGAAAAGTTTTCTGTTTATGAGAACAAACTTGCTATACTTCGTCAAGTTTTGGATTTTGGTGATGATGCAGTATCTCAATGGAATGAGTTGTGGATGTTAGAGGAGGGTACAGATCTATCTAGGGAGAGATGGAGCTGGACTAAAACCTATGTTAGTAGCCCTTTTTCATATAACATTGTTTGTAACTTCCAATCATTGGCTATGTTGGGCGATGAACTTGTGTGCGAAATTGAGGAAATTGAAAAAAGAGCAAAAGTTTTGTGTGTCAGGAATGTTATCACTGCTGACTTGAGGCAGATACATGTTCCATGTATTCTTGGTATATGCAATTACGTGGAAAGTCTTGTAATTATATAATATTTTATATTAAAGCAACACTTTTTTGTTTAGTTTATATTATAGCAAGCCTTTTTGTTTAGTTCATTCTATGATTTTGTAATACGATAATGTTACTTAGAGTTATATATGAATGTTTTTTTCTTTCAATTGCAAGAATTGCTTCTTATTGTTTTTTTAACATTTGTATTAGAAGTGGAACTTTCCATGAGGATAGGAAGAAGGGGATCAAAGGAGGTGCCAAATGACTTATTAATCATTCCCATGTTATTGCATCTCTATTGACAGAAAACAATTATGAGTTTTTATTTTGATTTCCTTTCATCGCAACACATAACATTTGATAATGAATAAGAGTGCAATGTTTTCCAATATATAAGCGCGCAATACTTATTCTCCCTATTTCGCTAAGATGCTACAAGTATAATTCTTTTATGAATGTGACAACCATCCTCTACAAAATCACAATACTAAAACTTCTCAAAAGCTTTTTAGTCACTCCAACTTTGTAAACCACAATTTCAAAATTTTAGAATCCATCCTTCCAAAAGTCTTACATTTATAATGCATATGAGTATAACTTCAACGTATTGACCCGATTGTTCTATAAATCACGGGTTAACATAACTTTTGGTCCCTCAAGTTTCACCCAATTTTGGTTTTAGTCCCTCAAATTTAAAACTCGTGCTTTTAGTCCCTCAAGTTTGCACCGTTAGTACAGTTAGTCCCTCAACTTTGAAAATGTAGTTAACACCGTTAAAGTCTCTTACATGGCACTAACTCCGTTAATTTATAATGACATGGCAATGACTAGATATTTAATTAATCAATAAAAATAAAAAAACACCAAATTTCTTGAATCATCAAACATCCCGATCTGGTCTTCCACCACATCCCCAGAAAATCTAAAATCTGACCACGACATCCTTCTACGGCGGAGACAGAGGAGTTCGGTGGTGGGAGATCGGCTGGAGGAAAACGGTGGTCGAAAGCTACGGCGGGTCGTTGGAGACGGTGAACGATGAAAGATGAAGATGGTGGTTAAAGGAGGTGATTGTGGAGCATCGGCGGATGATGTTACGGCGGCGTAGGCGGTGTTGGCAGCTACGGAGGTGAACTTCGGTTGAACTGGGCGGAGGAGTAGTGGCCGGAGATGGGTGTGCGGTGGCCGAAGTTCGACGGCGAGGAAGAAAGTGAAAACGATGGTGGTTTGTACTTCGAGGAATACTGTGGCCGGCAGTGGGTGGAGTTTGGTGGCGGCGAAAAGGGAAACTCTTTCTGGATTTGATCTGAAGAAGGAAGAAGGAAGGAGGTGGATGAAGAAAATTGTTTGATTTGTTGGGAATGGTGTAGTCAGATTTGAGATTTTAGATTTGGTGGAGAATGGTGGAAGAAGAGATCGATTTGGTGGAAGGAAGGAGAAGGTGGAATAAATATGGTGTTTTCTATTTTTTATTTTATTAATTAAATATCCAGTGATTGCCATGTCATTTCCATGTCATTATACAGCAACGGAGTTAGTGCCACGTAAGAGACTTTAACGGTGTTAACTGCATTTTTAAAGTTGAGGGACTAACTGTACTAACGGTGTAAAATTGAGGGATTAAAAGCACGGGTTTTAAATTTGAGGGACTAAAACCAAAAATTGGTGAAATTTGAGGGACCAAAAGTTATGTTAACCCATAAATCACATTCAATTCATAATGAAATATATAAGATTATTGAAAATTAAAATGTTTTGGAAAGCAAAATATAAATTGTACTACATATAATTTTTAAAATACTACGAAATTTAACAATTACTTCACTTCCCCTCTCATTTTTACTAACCCAAATATTTTATAAGAATTCCTAAAAAGAGTTGACATAGACCTATTACACAAAAATATTCGAATTGGTATAACACACGTTAATGAGTTTGTATTGCCACCATTTGCCAAGACTTTATAGTGTATTCCTAAAAAAGAAAGGATCCATGATTTTTTCTATACTTTTTCCAAATTAAACTCTGGCCGTATTTCCAAATTTTAGGGACAATAAAAAAAGCTGTTAATTTAGGAAGGAGTAGCATCCTTGTTTATTAGAAATGAAAATTTTTTATTTGAATTTTAATATACAATCAAGAGCAGAAAGGTTTGGCGGAAGTTTTGTCATAAACCTTATTATATGAATATAATTTAACATTATCAAAAAAGGATAATAAAAATGTTAGATAAATAATGAAGTTTTCCATTTAAATTGCCAAATAATAATGACCTCCAGAAACTTTGATTTCTTGATTTTTTAAAAAGGAAATAGATAGGAAAGTTTTTGAATGGTAACTAAGATTTTCAATAAAAAGGAAAGTTTTTAATTCTGATTATTTTCTAAAATCACGCAAAACTGTAAATATTTTGTAAATTCGTAAAGGGAAAAACTTACATCAAGTTTATTTCTCCAGTTTCTCAACTTCTTTTAATATAGGGCGACACGTGTCCTTTTATAACAACCATTCATTCAATTTACCGGCCAATAATTGGAGGAATGGAGAACCTGATGGATGAACTTGACCTAAGTAAGGTCCATTTGTATATGTGTTCATCCTAGCTTTCAATAATTTATGTTAAATCTGAAATGGCGTATATCAGTATATGTATGATTTATATTTCCTAAATCAAATGTTAAATCAAATCTTCTATGATTATTTCACAAACAAAATATTTCGTGACCATCATTTTGTAATCGCATTTCATAAATCATTGCCTCTAATCTTGTAACACTTGATTAACTATTGTATTTGGTCAACTTTAATTAAAATTTGATTTCAATATATAGCAAAAAAAAGCTAAAGAATTATTTTTCGTAATGAATTATTTAATATTTCAATCCATTATTCTCTGGATTGAATGTATAATTTGTGTTTTTTCCCAAAAAAAAAGAGTTGAAACCTTATCACTAATATGCTGGCAAACAAAATAACATCTAAAATTTTATTTTTCTTTGATTGATATTAAATTCACGGATACAAATGTGATCACATTAATTTTGCTCCATTAATTTCATTCCAATAAGAAAATTGGAGTCATTATGAGTTGACATTGCCTGTAGCTGAATTATTTGTCAATCACATACATTTATAACTTGCTGAATGCACCCAAAAAAAATTGATCAACATTAAATATCAATCAAATCAATAAAATATGGTTTCAGTTAAAAAAAAATCAATATAATAATAATATGGTGATAACCTTGTTTTACATTCAGTAAAAAAAAAAAACCCCTTTCTTTTACAAGGGCAAGCACTAACGGCCTGAGGTTACAAGCGGGATCGAACCCGCAACCTTCCACCGGGAGATGTCATACCACTGGGCTACAAGGCCCTTGGTAAAAACATATTTTTTTCTCAAGTCTTTCAGTTTTTTTGGAAGACATGCTTCTTACTTTCGTCATTAAAAAAAATAAGAAATACAGTAATCATTTTGATTTTGATATAAATCTAATAGGGCAAAGTTTATATAAAAAATAACGAACAAAGAAAAGAAGCCAAACACCCACTTTACAAAACTCATAACCAAACACCCATTACTCCCTCCTCTAAGCAATATAAAAGCTCAACTGCCAAAAAAAATTAGAAAACATCTAAAAGTCAATTAAATGTCTGAAGTTAATGCATATTTTCCAATATGCCTATATTTATTATGATACTTTTGAAAGAGATAAATACATAAAAAATAATAAATATATAAGTTAGGGGCAAATTAGAAAAAATGTATTAAATAAAGAGAGAATGTGAGTTGAATTATATTTTTTTTATTAAAACTATTCAAATTTTGGGCTTTTTAGATTAGAGAAAAGAGAGTGTTTATTAGCCTATAAAACCCATAACCTTAAACGAACTTTTCAGTGCCGCCTAGGAACAAAACAAGAGACTTTGTACTTGTCTAAAATCCCCAAACGCCTTCCACGATTTCTCAGAAAATCCCTTCAGAATTGAGCATCATGAGGCGAAAGAGTAGCAGAAATCAAACAATTGACAACGCTGCGTATCTTCCTGAAGAAATCCTCACAAACATTCTCGCACGCCTTCCAGTGAAACCACTCATCCGATTTCAACTTGTTTGTAAACGTTGGAGAAATCTCATAAAAAGCCCATCTTTCATCAACGATCACCTTAAACGTACCGCCCAACAAAACCCATGTCGCTTTGGGTTATTAGATTATGGGCTTCAATTGGGCGATGCACTAAAAGCATCTTTTAGAAAATCCGTGAAGTCTGCCAGTATTGTTAGTTCCTGCAATGGCCTCGTTTGCCTTGAAATCAAGAAGAAGAGAAAGCCGTCTCCTCCTTCACTTTTGCTGTGGAATCCTGCCACGTCATCTGTAAGACATGTTCCTAAACACAAATCTCATGCTTCCCGTACTTTTAGTCATGTGGTAGGGTTTGGGTTCAGTGAAGTTGATAAAGATTTCAAGATTGTGATGACTTATGGTGAGCTCCATAAAACTGGTAGAAGTATTAAAAGCAAAAGGGTAGTGCAAATGTTTTCGTTGAGAAGAGGGGCTTGGAAGTTTATAGAAGATGTTTGGGACTTCAAGGATGTGTCACTTACATCTCAAACTGTCACGCTTGATGGAGCCATATTTTGGATCGGTGAGAAGTGTGGAACTACGGATCAAGTGGTAGTTTCATTTGACATTGTTAAGGAACTGTTTACTATCTTACCGTTACTTGACTATGACATACATATATATGAAAAGTCTGTTTATGAGAACAAACTTGCTATACTTCGTCAAGTTTTGGAGGGTCATGATGATGAAGCACCTGAATGGATTGAGATGTGGATGTTAGAGGAGGGTACAGATCCATGTGGGGAGAGATGGAGCTGGACTAAAATCTATGTTAGTAGCTCTCTTTTATGTAACTTTGATTCATTTGCGATGTTGGGCAATTAACTTATTGTGTGCGAAATTGATGAAAATGGAAGAAATGTTTTGTGTGTCAAGAATGTTGTGAGCAGCAAGGTGAAGCAGATGCCTATTCCATATAGTTTTGATATCCGCAATTATATGGAAAGTCTTGTACTTGTATAATATTTTATATCAAAGCAACACCTTTTGTTTTAGTTTATATTAAAGCAAGCCTTTTTGTTTAGTTCATTCTATGCTTTTGTAATAAGATGATGTTTCATATATGAATGTTTTTTCTTTCAATTGCAAGAATTGCTTCTTATTTTTTTTAACATTTGTATTAGAAGTGCCAAATGACTTACTAACCATTCCAATGTTATTGCATCTCAAGAAAGGGATAAAAGGAGGTGCCAAATGATTTATTAACCATTCCAATGTTATTGCATCTCTATTGACAGAAAATAATTAAGAGTTTTTAATTTTGATTTGCTCTCGTCGCAATAAATAAGATTTTATAATGAATAAGAGTGCAATGTTTTCCAATATATAGACCCGCAATACTTATTCTCCCAATTTCGCTAAGATACTATAAGTATAATTTTTTTATATGAATGTGACAACTCCTCTACCAAATCACAATACTAAAACTTTTCAAAAGCTTTTAATTTAGTTACTTCAACTTTGTAATCCATAATTTCATATTATTAATATTCATCCTCAATAATCTATACATTTTTTATACTCAAGGGTATCTCCACCCGCGTGTCAAGTGAGACTAATCCCTCGCTATTCTGAGGTCCCATATAGGGGTAAACAGCTGGCCTGTGAATTTGCTCCATTCACAAAAGTTAGGAATCTATTAGACAATAATCTATACATTTATTATGCATATGAGTATAAGTGTATAACTTCAATGTATTGGCTTGATTGTTATATGGATTAAACTTATATCAAGTTGCTTATATCAAGTTTGTCAAGTTCACCTATAAGATATTGCCACCTATTCAGTTTTTCCGCTTCAACAAGGAGGTGTTTGTTGTCTTAGTGTACTCAATCCAAAAACCAAATAATAAAGAAAAAATTATGAAACCTACTTTTTCCACAACTAAGAATAACAAAATAGGAATCGACATCGGCTTCTCAGAATTGGAATTGGTCCTTCATCCACATTAGCCCACCCATCTTCTTCATTCTCCGGCCACCGTCCCTCTCAGATCGCCGACATTTCCGTGCTCCTCGCCTCTCTTCATCGATCTCCTGTACAATATGGCCTCCTCCTCTTCTCTTCTCTCTTAGTTTCACTAAAACCCCATAATCTCCACCACTCATTCCACTATAGCCGCCTCTCAACTAGGGGTAGGAATAGGCTAGGCAACTGAAATATGCAAGTGAAGACATTGGTAAAAAAAAAGTAGCAACGCTCCCTGCTCTAGTTCCTTTAAAGCTTTGGATTCTCTTAAATGTAGATAAATAACCTATTAAATATGTTTTATATTATGGAGGGATATCTCATCATCACCTATTAAATATGTTTTATAGTATTATATATTACAAATTTTAAATTAATTGTAAATTCAAACTCTCTGTCGTGTTTTTTTTATTTAATAATTTGTTTTATTTTAAATGGAAAATTAAATGGAAATGAAATTAAGAATGACATTATGGTGTGCTAATTTGTACTGGGTAACCCTTCCTTTTCTCTCTCCTTTTCTCCCTCCCTTTCCCCAATTCTAGCCCTTTCATCTCATCTAATGGTCATAATGTCTCACTTATCTCACAACTCATTTCTCCTTCGATACACACAATCCCACCCTCTTCTCTCTCACCATTCTCAGATTAGGAAAAGAATCTTTCAGAAACATTCACCTATATTTGGAAGGAACAAAAACTTACCAAGAAAATTTGGAATTATTTTTCTTTATTAATCATAAACTCCTATTTTATTCAAAAAATAAATTATATTATTTTAATCAATCATATAAAACTTCTTATTTCAATTAATTCTCTTAAATTAAAACCATTGATGTAAGTCTGTAGCTTGATTTTTTTGACGTGAATATAAATTTTAATCTTGTACACTAAAAGGATCTCTTAAATTAAAACCTCCATGTTATTAATGGAAATTATTTAAAGCGTTATAAACTTCAACAATAGAATCAAGTGAGATCAGAATTAAGATAAAACTTCGTGTTGTTTAAAGAAATAATAGCTAGGTTGTTTACAAAAATGATGGGTTGACAATGAGAAAATCATGGGGGAGAGATTAATGGTTAATAAGAAAATAAAGGGGAAAAATTAATAATTTCCTATGAAAAAAATGAAGAAACAATAAAATAGGTGATTTTATCAAAAAAATAAAATAGGTAATTTTTATATAATTGATAAAAAAAATAAATAATTTGATTTTTGAATAAAATAGTAAGTTTAATGTCAGAAAAATGAAAATGACAGAAACCATGGTCTAAAATAAAATAGGTAGTTATAATTATTGAAACGGTGGAAGTATTGATTGAAATAGGAAGTTTTTATATGACTGATTAAAATAATACTACCTCCGGTCCTAAATATAAGACCTAGATAATTTTTTTTGGAGAGGTTAAGGTTGCAAAATAGTATATTAAATCATGACACATTTGATATATTTTTAGATTATCCATTAGTTTATAAGTAAAATAAAATAGTTTAAGGGAAAAAATTAGGTAAATCAATTTATAATTAACTTAATTTGCTCTTTTTTAGGATTTTTCAAAAAAGTCAATTAGGTTTTATATTCAGGACCGGAGGGAGTATAATTTATTTTTTTGAATAAAATAGCAATTTATGATTAATAAAGAAAAATAATTCCGAATTTTCTTGGCAAGTTTTTGTTCCTTCCAATTTTTGGGTGTATGTTTCTGGGAGATTCTTTTATTAATCTGAGAATGGTGAGAGAGAAGAGGGTGAGATAGATTATGTGTATAGAAGGAGAAATGGATTGTAGGATGAGTGAGACATTATGACCATTAGATGAGATGAAGGGCTAGGATTGGAGAAAGCGAGGGAGAAAAGGAGAGAGAGAAAAGGAGGAGTTCCACGCCGGTATCAAACTATATATGTTCAAAAGTGGACTAATACTCCCTCCGGTCCTTAATATAAGAGTTAACTAGAAAAAAAACCTTTCTTAAGAAAACATGTGAATATTAGCTGATGCTTCTTTTCCAATATTTTGCTCATATTTATTATGATACTTTTAATAGAGAGAAACACATAAGCATTAATAAATATGAAAGAGAATTTGGGGCAAAGTATAAAAAAAAACACATGAGAGAATGTGAGATGAACTCTTATATTATGGACCAAAACTATTCAAATTTTGGATCTTATAATAGCGACTGGAGGGGGTAGTTGTTATTGGTTCACTAGTAATCTGCAGTATTGGTCCTTTGATTTCTACATAAATGACATTTCCTTGATTATCAATTTATCATGCTTCACGTTGATTATCATGCTGAAATGGCGCTTTTGTATGATTGTATTTTACTTTAGTACAGAATTCCACATGAGTTCCCTCATTTTGCTCATCCACATGAAGCTTCCTTATCGATCACTGGATTATCTTTTTTCTCCCATAAACTTCCATATCGATCAGCTCATTAACAATGAAATTCCATATGCAGCTGCGCATTTTCATATTGCCAAACGTTGCTATGAAATTCCATATTTAGCTGCGCATTCTGTCTCATCAAGCTATAGCTTCAATATCAGATTAATTCCTTTGCCATTTTACTTTCCATATTGCCTTGATTACCGTAGTGAATATTAATAATGTCTTTGCCCTTCATTGGTTCTGATAAAAAATAACTCCCTCCAGTGCTTATTATAAGTCACCAAATGCTCCTAATTTTTTGTCCTTAATATAAGTCATCAACTTGCATTAATTAATTAATTAGTTAATTAAAATTTTCCCAATATAACCATCTATGAGAAAAAGAGAAATCTTTAATTGCATTGACCTTTCCTCATACTCTTGTTTCCAATATAAAAGAAGATTAGAAAGATAAAAAGAGAGACAGAGATGGGAGGAGTAGAAATGGAAAAGGCAATTAAAATATGACTCTCATTTAATGTTATAACTTTCATTTCTTGGTATGTGAGATTTGATCCTGAGCAAAAAAAAGTATGTGAGATTTGAGCAGTTAGTAACCTATATAATAAATATCGGAGGTACTCCCTCCGGTCCTATTATAAGTCACCAACTGCCTAAATTGGAGTACATGCCAAGGAATGAAGGTTGCCATAATTAAATTGGTCTTATTTTTTTCTTTTCCATTTTTGTTCATCCCACCTTTATCACTATGGCCCACTACCTTTTTCTCTCTTCATTAATCCTATATCTTTAAGAGTATAAAAGTGTCTTTTTCATCTTCTCTCTCTTCTCATATTTCAATGTTCATTTTCCAATGATAAGGGTATACTCCCTCCAGTCCTATTTATAAGTCGTCAATCGCCTCTAAATTTTGGTCCTTAATATAAGTCACCAACTACCACTAACTAACTCATTTATTAAAATTTTCCTAATATACCCTTACATTGGAAAATGAACATTGGAAGATGAGAAGAGAGAGAAGATGAAAAAACACTTTTATAGATAGATGATTGAAGAAGAGAGAGAAAATGTAGTGGGTCATAGTGATAAAGGTGGGAGGGGCAAAAATGGAATAGACAAAAAAAATAAGACCAATTTAATGATCCAAATTCCATTAACCTCCATTCCTTGGTTTGTACAATTTAGGCGGTTGGCGACTTATAAATAGGACCGGAGGGAGTATTAAGAAAATTTTAATAAATGAGATAGTTAGTGGTAGTTGATGACTTATATTAAGGACCAAAATTTAGAGGCGGTTGACGACTTATAATAAGGGCAGGAGGGAGTACTACTTTTTATTGGACTCATAAATGTCAATTCCCATTGTATGCATTTCCATAATTTCGGCCATATTTCTCACCGCACTTCAGCGAACCATCTTAATGCGGGAAATTTGCACTGTAGTCCCTAGGAAGACAAATTACTACTAGGAGGTCCCAAAACATTCCAAAATTATCATCAAGTCCCAAGGGACATCCCTGCAAAACTTTTCATTTGTTCATTGACCATTTTGCCCCTTTCTTAAACCTTTACCACTCACCACTAACAGTCTCCATCTTCACCACACCACCAAAAATCTCCATCTTCTTCATTCATCGTCGCCTCTGTATTCACCATAATCGCTCTACATCATCTTCATTCACCAGCACCATCATCAAGTGCATTACCATGACTATTGTTCTTTCTTTCCTTTCTCTGGATTTCCCTTCCTTCCTCACTTCCATAAGCTTTCTCACTTCCCTGAAGACGCCGATCCACAGTGGAGCAACGCTCTTACAGTGCACACAAAGCTCGATTCAAGCTCAGGTGACTTTCCTCTTATCGTTTTAACCTCAATTTTCCATGATTTGAGTTATTCTGAGTGGGGTCTGATTTGGGTGTGGAGGATTTAAATAGATTATAAGCTGGTTAACACAAGTTTGGACTTTGATTTATAGCTTTGAAGAGATTTTATGAGTGGAAATTCTATTGATTTGGTGGCTGACTACCTCTATATCTATGATACACTTTCTTTCTTTCTTAATTTTCTGTCTTTGGCTATCCTTTTGAACCCCTCATTGTTGAATACAAAAGGAACATGTATTTTCTACACAGAAGTAATCAAGGAACTTTATTAACAAACTCATGTATCTGGAAATGAAAAGTATGTTCAGTGTGTTTGATTATTATCTTTAAACAAATGGAGTGCAAATATCAGCGCAAAGCAGTTTTCTTTTTGGCAATCCAGACTTTAAGCTTTTTTATAGGAGGCCTAAGCATCTCCCCGCTTTATGTATATCAAAGTATATTTTCTGGTACACTGCAACATATTCAAAATGAGGATGCTATATTTGGTGCATTCTCTCTTACTTTTTGGACTCTTTCTCTTATGTCATTGTTCAAGTATACCATTGTGGTGCTGAATGCAGATGATAATGGAGAAGGTGTGTGCTGACTGTGATGATGATGATACCGTAGCTTAAGTTCCCTCTTTCTTTTCTCTCATGTTCATCATGATTTAGCATGTTACTAATGCGTTCAGCTCTTGTGCAGGGGGATTATTGCTTTGTATTCACTTCTTTGCAGAAATGCAAAAAAAAAATTGTCTTCTACCTAAACATTCTGATGGGGATGCTTTCTACATATCATAAACCTGGTTGCACAAATAGAAATATACCACCCTCACCTTTGAAAAGATTCATTGAGAGACATAAGAGTGCAAAACCTACTTTGCTTATTTTTGTCTCCTTGGTGCATGTATGGTTGTTTGTATTGGTGCTCTGACACTTGCCATTTCTGGTAAGGGAATATTCTTCACTTTATCTGGTATAATGTTTCTGGTTTATTTTCTTAGTGCATTTCTTTACCACTCATTTCTTACCTTATAAGCATCTATATTCATGAGAATCTAACTATTGCAGTTCTTGCATCTATCAAAGGGCTGGAAATCCAGGCAAAGTTTGTAAATAATAGTAAGTTAAAAAAAACTTGAATTTCTCTTTAGCATTATAATAATCAAGGTCTAAATCATCTGATCAAAATATTTTAGAACTTCTTCATTAATATGGGTATACTTGTACTGTAAATTTATTTGTTAGTTGGAAAGTTTCTGCCCTATAAGAGTATGTAAATTTTGGATTTTTGATAAGTCAAATAACATGTCATCTTTTGTAATTTGACCACTTGAGCATTGTAGGTAGGTAGGATTTAACAATACATTACACTTGGTTGAATTTGAAAGTACAGTATCAGGGGAAAATTAAAAATCCCTCTTTTTCATTGAGAAGTAAATTAATCAGTTGATGAGGTTAGGTGTCAACAATATTATTGATTTCTTTTGATAGTTTAAGGATTAAGAAGTTTGCCTTTGGGGTTTACATTAGAACTCTAGGGAAATTTTCATTTTTCTTTGTTGGTTTCCCTTATTTTGATCAAAGATTACGCTGATTGTCCAACAAAGTATGTCATGTCCACTTTTTCTTTAGGAAGGATGCCACAAGAAGCACATCTAATAAGTATGAATTCAAGAAAGTAGGAAGAAAGTTGCCAATAAGAAAATCAATTTCCATGTCACACCCTAAAATTCTATAGCGTGACCGGCACGAAGTTTAAGATATCTAAACTTCGTAAGCCCTTTAATGTTTATTATGGACATATTAAACATAAATTTCTTTATAAAAAGTATTACCAAACATTTAACATTCCAAGCATTTGGCTATATAATTTTCACCTCAATGCATATAAAGGTAATTACATCAGATAAATGACTGTCTAAGTAACTATTACCTACAATACCTAGTCACATTTAACTTCCATTGTCATAAAGCATGAAGTGTAGTTCCACATTCTTCAATCTGAAATACAAAGTACTATATAAATATGTGCAATCTCATTACATGCCTTTTTATTTAAATCCACTGAAGATAGGAAAATAAATAGATAATATAAATTTGACCAAAAATACGATAAACAAAGATTAGAAAATAGAAATTTCAGTTTATTATCATCATACTTGTAGTTGAGAAGTATAGGAACCCAAAAGGGCAAAATGCGCATCACATAAAAAATATAATCCCTTTCAAGTATTACAAACTCCATATGAAAACTCATTATGAAAAACTTGTTTTCTATAGAGGAACTGACACGCAGCGAATAACAAGCGTAGCACAGAGGCCACGAAACAAGCGCAGTTCAAAATCTACAAGTCAAACGCAACCCGAAGGCCACGAAAAACTAGCGTAGCTCGAGACTACGAAACAAGCGTGGACACACAGTCACACGAGGGTAAATAACCAAGCGTGACACAAAGTCACGAAAACAAGCGTGGCAAGCCACGAAACAAGCGTGACATGAAGTCACGAAACAAGCGTAGCTCGAGGTTACGAAAACAAGTCGAGCGTAGCTCAAGACTACGAAAACAGTTCAAGTGTAGCTTGAGACTACGAAAACATTTCAAGCGTAGCTCGAGTATACGAAAACAGTTCAAGCGTACCTCGAGACTACGAAAACAGTTCAAGCGTAACTCGAGTCTACGAAAACATTTCAAGCGTGGTAAAACCACGAAACAAGCGTGACACGAAGTCACGAAACAAGCGTAGCAAAGCTACGAAACAAGCGTGACACGAAGTCACGAAACAAACGCTTTGTGTCTAGTTCCTCAAAAACGTTTACATAGTAATAAATAAATCAATTTGAAATCAGATATCAAATCTCATCGTCCATATGACTTCAAAATGTTTTGAAAGCATGCTTGATGCTAATATACCAAACAATAACAAATATTCTAGGAAAACGATATCTCTTAATCAAATAGTTTATAATAAAATACTTCAGTATGAAATTTCACCTCAATACCTTTAAAACTTTGAAATCAGTTTTTATCCATAAGCATAAAATATATTTTGAACAAATATAATAGAGAATAAAAGAACATAATAAATTCTTTAATCATACAACAAAGAAAATATAAATTAGTTGGCAACCCTTATCCCACCACCCATGCCAAGTGGAAATATATGCATCTGTCGCAATCCTTTCCAATTCCAAATTTGCTACTTAAGCATTAACAAACAAGTAATTCACATCTTCAAATCCACAAACAATAATTCATGCCTTTCCTTCAAGTTCAATTTTAACATCAGCATCATCTAAAGTTAAAAATTAACACACTCTATCGATCACAAGGATGAATCCAAACTAAAACTAAAGTGAAAACCACTACTTTCTAGTAAACTTCAAAACTTAGCAATTTCTAACTTAGTAATCACATCACAACTTCGCCAATTCCCTCAAAAGAAAATCAAGATAAGCAGTTGAATACCCTACTTGTGACCAATTCATAAATACAAAATATCATTTCTACATATTCTTAAGCATCAGTATCATTAATCAATTCACTCATTGAAATGTGTCAAATATGGGAAATATATGTATCAATTCTCTTCATGTAACGCCTAGTATACTTTATAAATTCCACATCCCAAGTAAGCAAGTCCTATTTAGCTTAAGGTCATAAACATTGCACTCACATCTCATTCTACATTCGGCCATACAAAGAAGAAGGAAAGAGAATTCATTTCCTATATTCCAAATTCAACATACAAGCTTCAAAACACCTAATCTCACTTCATAAATTACCTTCCTTAATTTTTTCCAAATTATATCCAGCTGAAACAATAAAACTGCAGAAAAATTTATAAATGCACATATGCACTGCCAAGATAAGTCTTCAAGAAAAAATGGATTTGAAACCAAAACCTAATGCTCACATTTGCCATGAAAAATCAATAAAGCTTGACTCCAATTAACCAATTCTTAAAATTATCAAAATCAGCAAAAGAAATGCCACTTTTGCAGCAACCACTTTCATTCATTCACAAATCAAAATAAACAACTTATTTACCTTCCTTTCCTTTCACACCCATGAGTGCATTCCAAAAATCAAAATATAACATAAGACTAACATAACAATTTATCACGGCTTATCCTTCTCAAATCTGAATTACATCATTTTTATATCCCCTTCAATGCCAACATCAAAACACAAAATGAATCTATTAACATATGGAAAGAAACAAGAATTATATAACAATTTCAAACCATCTAGAGCTTTGACATGCAAGCAACCAATTGATTTATAGTCAATGTTACCCCACGAAACATAAATTTCATTACTTTTTAACTTACAACTTCTAATATCTAATTAAATCCTTCCATAATCCTCATGAGTCAAAACTCTCATTCAATAACATACAAGTATAACTAAATGCCTTCATATCATATCCCAAAAACAAAATCCACTTTGATTTCCTAGCTCTAACCATTAAAAAAAGCAATCCCACAATTTCTAGTTGTCAGTAAACCTCAAGCATCAAAGGGAATTAGAGTGGATAATCAAGTTCCATTAGCCATTCTTTTACTTTATACAAATCTTATAACTAAAAACTTTTCTCAAGAGAAACTCATATCCTACATCACATCTGCATAGCAAGTGAATATCATCAAACATGACACATACATCATTTCAAAATAAACACACCTTTAAAAATTCATATGCATGACCTTCTATCACTTTTCTACTATCATTTAATCAAATATGAAAACCACAAACCAGTCCAAATTGAAACCTTTGAGTAACATAATCTGAATTTTGTGAAAATAACTAAAGCTCAATACACTCATGAAAACAATTTGACAAACCATGTCATTACTTTTACACTTGACTCCTATGAATTTTTAAATAACCCATTAATATCTCAAATACATTTGGAACACCTTAAGTCACCTAGCAAAATCCTTAATATACAAGCAATTCCTTTTCTTAGACATTTTATCAAACACGTTAAGTGCATTCCAAAATCAAATGATATTATTAATCTTTTCCACTATCCCTTTCTTGCCAATATGGTTCAGCATTCATTTATGTTTTTTTTTTCAAGTATGCTACAACGAATTTTCAGCTTCTCTTAGACCTTTTTAACAACATTTTGAGTGCACTCATAACCCAATGATATCATTATATAGGAAGACATTTAAACTACACATGCTCAAACCAATTTTACCCTTATAAAATAAGACAAGACAAGAAAGAAAATTAGTTGTTGCTGCCACTCTTACCCAACAAACATGCTCGATTAAAAAAAATTGAAACAGCAAAACCAACAATCAAATCCAAGAAAAAGTTGTTTCACATTTCATAAATGAATGATTGGTGCTCAAATATAGTTCTTAACATATTGAAGAAGTAAGACTTCAACTCTCACCTACATGCCTCCACTAATCCAGCGCTGGACTTAAGAAGAAGAAGAAGTAGTTTGTAACAACCACCAAGTCTGATTTAGATCCTAGCAAGTTGTGAAGATTCTTCACATTCCTTCATCCTTCCTAAAAATCGAACAGATAAAAATCCCCCTCCCAAAAATGACGATGCAGCAGCAATAAGAAGGGTCAAAGGTGTTTGAATTCTAGAATTTTCCCTTCCCAAGTCGGTGAATCCGAAGAGGAGAGGAAAAATCTGAATAGCTCATTTTTATACTCCTAAGGGTAGTTTGGTAATTTCCTCTCCTTCAGAAAAATGATAAAAACTTCATTAACCTTAGTAGAGTTCGAACCCAGCACCCCTTGTTGGAGGGGATAACATGACACACTCAATTTCCACTTAACTAGAAGCTCAAGTTTGCAGAGGACTAAATCACATATGAAAATAAATCTCTTTTGTTTTGATAAAGATGAAAATAATCTCTAATCAAGTTTAATTTATAAAAATTTAAATCAAAACACCAACTTATATGTTTTCACCCACCATAATGTTATCTAGGTCTTCAAGCATTTTTCATAAAATTTTTTAACTTAGAACTCAGCCTTTAACTATTCATCTTCAACTTCTATGGAAAATAGATCCTAAAATTTAATACAATTATATCTTCACTCATAAATTTATTTCTAAGTATTTTTTTTTTATTCGTAAATAACACCACAAGACCTTAAATAACTCCTCATTGCCTCTAATATAATTTTGGGGTGTTACATTTCTCTCCCCCTTAAATAATTTCGTCCTCGAAATTAAGAAAAATTGTTATGCTAGATAGAACTCTTACTATAAACTTTAACTTCAAACATCATACTAAGCCATTGATATATGCTCTTACTTCAAAATACTCAACAAAATCAATCTACTCATAGCCAACAAACCTAACTCAAGGACACTTTAACAAGGTCATATATCTACATTACGAACTTTTCATAATCTAACTCACAAAATCCTAATTTATTAAAGAAATCATATTATCAATCAAAGCAAGCACATATAACACCTAGAAACAAATTATTTCTCCATTTTACGTAATATTTAAACCTAAGCTCTGATACCAAAATGTCACACCCTAAAATTCTATAGCATGACCGGCACGAAGTTTAAGATATCTAAACTTCGTAAGCCCTTTAATGTTTATTATGGACATATTAAACATAAATTTCTTTATAAAAAGTATTACCAAACATTTAACATTCCAAGCATTTGGCTATATCATTTTCACCTCAATGCATATAAAGGTAATTACATCAGATAAATGACTGTCTAAGTAACTATTACCTACAATACCTAGTCACATTTAACTTCCATTGTCATAAAGCATGAAGTGTAGTTCCACATTCTTCAATCTGAAATACAAAGTACTATATAAATATGTGCAATCTCATTACATGCCTTTTTATTTAAATCCACTGAAGATAGGAAAATAAATAGATAATATAAATTTGACCAAAAATACGATAAACAAAGATTAGAAAATAGAAATTTCAGTTTATTATCATCATACTTGTAGTTGAGAAGTATAGGAACCCAAAAGGGCAAAATAAGCATCACAAAAAATATAATCCCTTTCAAGTATTACAAACTCCATATGAAAACTCATTATGAAAAACTTGTTTTCTATAGAGGAACTGACACGCAGCGAATAACAAGCGCAGCACAGAGGCCACGAAACAAGCGCAGCTCAAAATCTACAAGTCAAACGCAACCCGAAGGCCACGAAAAACTAGCGTAGCTCGAGACTACGAAACAAGCGTGGACACACAGTCACACGAGGGTAAATAACCAAGCGTGACACAAAGTCACGAAAACAAGCGTGGCAAGCCACGAAACAAGCGTGACATGAAGTCACGAAACAAGCGTAGCTCGAGGTTACGAAAACAAGTCGAGCGTAGCTCAAGACTACGAAAACAGTTCAAGTGTAGCTTGAGACTACGAAAACATTTCAAGCGTAGCTCGAGTATACGAAAACAGTTCAAGCGTACCTCGAGACTACGAAAACAGTTCAAGCGTAACTCGAGTCTACGAAAACATTTCAAGCGTGGTAAAACCACGAAACAAGCGTGACACGAAGTCACGAAACAAGCGTAGCAAAGCTACGAAACAAGCGTGACACGAAGTCACGAAACAAGCGCTTTGTGTCTAGTTCCTCAAAAACGTTTACATAGTAATAAATAAATCAATTTGAAATCAGATATCAAATCTCATCGTCCATATGACTTCAAAATGTTTTGAAAGCATGCTTGATGCTAATATACCAAACAATAACAAATATTCTAGGAAAACGATATCTCTTAATCAAATAGTTTATAATAAAATACTTCAGTATGAAATTTCACCTCAATACCTTTAAAACTTTGAAATCAGTTTTTATCCATAAGCATAAAATATATTTTGAACAAATATAATAGAGAATAAAAGAACATAATAAATTCTTTAATCATACAACAAAGAAAATATAAATTAGTTGGCAACCCTTATCCCACCACCCATGCCAAGTGGAAATATATGCATCTGTCGCAATCCTTTCCAATTCCAAATTTGCTACTTAAGCATTAACAAACAAGTAATTCACATCTTCAAATCCACAAACAATAATTCATGCCTTTCCTTCAAGTTCAATTTTAACATTAGCATCATCTAAAGTTAAAAATTAACACACTCTATCGATCACAAGGATGAATCCAAACTAAAACTAAAGTGAAAACCACTACTTTCTAGTAAACTTCAAAACTTAGCAATTTCTAACTTAGTAATCACATCACAACTTCGCCAATTCCCTCAAAAGAAAATCAAGATAAGCAGTTGAATACCCTACTTGTGACCAATTCATAAATACAAAATATCATTTCTACATATTCTTAAGCATCAGTATCATTAATCAATTCACTCATTGAAATGTGTCAAATATGGGAAATATATGTATCAATTCTCTTCATGTAACGCCTAGTATACTTTATAAATTCCACATCCCAAGTAAGCAAGTCCTTTTTAGCTTAAGGTCATAAACATTGCACTCACATCTCATTCTACATTCGGCCATACAAAGAAGAAGGAAAGAGAATTCATTTCCTATATTCCAAATTCAACATACAAGCTTCAAAACACCTAATCTCACTTCATAAATTACCTTCCTTAATTTTTTCCAAATTATATCCAGCTGAAACAATAAAACTGCAGAAAAATTTATAAATGCACATATGCACTGCCAAGATAAGTCTTCAAGAAAAAATGGATTTGAAACCAAAACCTAATGCTCACATTTGCCATGAAAAATCAATAAAGCTTGACTCCAATTAACCAATTCTTAAAATTATCAAAATCAGCAAAAGAAATGCCACTTTTGCAGCAACCACTTTCATTCATTCACAAATCAAAATAAACAACTTATTTACCTTCCTTTCCTTTCACACCCATGAGTGCATTCCAAAAATCAAAATATAACATAAGACTAACATAACAATTTCTCACGGCTTATCCTTCTCAAATCTGAATTACATCATTTTTATATCCCCTTCAATGCCAACATCAAAACACAAAATGAATCTATTAACATATGGAAAGAAACAAGAATTATATAACAATTTCAAACCATCTAGAGCTTTGACATGCAAGCAACCAATTGATTTATAGTCAATGTTACCCCACGAAACATAAATTTCATTACTTTTTAACTTACAACTTCTAATATCTAATTAAATCCTTCCATAATCCTCATGAGTCAAAACTCTCATTCAATAACATACAAGTATAACTAAATGCCTTCATATCATATCCCAAAAACAAAATCCACTTTGATTTCCTAGCTCTAACCATTAAAAAAAGCAATCCCACAATTTCTAGTTGTCAGTAAACCTCAAGCATCAAAGGGAATTAGAGTGGATAATCAAGTTCCATTAGCCATTCTTTTACTTTATACAAATCTTATAACTAAAAACTTTTCTCAAGAGAAACTCATATCCTACATCACATCTGCATAGCAAGTGAATATCATCAAACATGACACATACATCATTTCAAAATAAACACACCTTTAAAAATTCATATGCATGACCTTCTATCACTTTTCTACTATCATTTAATCAAATATGAAAACCACAAACCAGTCCAAATTGAAACCTTTGAGTAACATAATCTGAATTTTGTGAAAATAACTAAAGCTCAATACACTCATGAAAACAATTTGACAAACCATGTCATTACTTTTACACTTGACTCCTATGAATTTTTAAATAACCCATTAATATCTCAAATACATTTGGAACACCTTAAGTCACCTAGCAAAATCCTTAATATACAAGCAATTCCTTTTCTTAGACATTTTATCAAACACGTTAAGTGCATTCCAAAATCAAATGATATTATTAATCTTTTCCACTATCCCTTTCTTGCCAATATGGTTCAGCATTCATTTATGTTTTTTTTTTCAAGTATGCTACAACGAATTTTCAGCTTCTCTTAGACCTTTTTAACAACATTTTGAGTGCACTCATAACCCAATGATATCATTATATAGGAAGACATTTAAACTACACATGCTCAAACCAATTTTACCCTTATAAAATAAGACAAGACAAGAAAGAAAATTAGTTGTTGCTGCCACTCTTACCCAACAAACATGCTCGATTAAAAAAAAATTGAAACAGCAAAACCAACAATCAAATCCAAGAAAAAGTTGTTTCACATTTCATAAATGAATGATTGGTGCTCAAATATAGTTCTTAACATATTGAAGAAGTAAGACTTCAACTCTCACCTACATGCCTCCACTAATCCAGCGCTGGACTTAAGAAGAAGAAGAAGTAGTTTGTAACAACCACCAAGTCTGATTTAGATCCTAGCAAGTTGTGAAGATTCTTCACATTCCTTCATCCTTCCTAAAAATCGAACAGATAAAAATCCCCCTCCCAAAAATGACGATGCAGCAGCAATAAGAAGGGTCAAAGGTGTTTGAATTCTAGAATTTTCCCTTCCCAAGTCGGTGAATCCGAAGAGGAGAGGAAAAATCTGAATAGCTCATTTTTATACTCCTAAGGGTAGTTTGGTAATTTCCTCTCCTTCAGAAAAATGATAAAAACTTCATTAACCCTAGTAGAGTTCGAACCCAGCACCCCTTGTTGGAGGGGATAACATGACACACTCAATTTCCACTTAACTAGAAGCTCAAGTTTGCAGAGGACTAAATCACATATGAAAATAAATCTCTTTTGTTTTGATAAAGATGAAAATAATCTCTAATCAAGTTTAATTTATAAAAATTTAAATCAAAACACCAACTTATATGTTTTCACCCACCATAATGTTATCTAGGTCTTCAAGCATTTTTCATAAAATTTTTTAACTTAGAACTCAGCCTTTAACTATTCATCTTCAACTTCTATGGAAAATAGATCCTAAAATTTAATACAATTATATCTTCACTCATAAATTTATTTCTAAGTATTTTTTTTTTATTCGTAAATAACACCACAAGACCTTAAATAACTCCTCATTGCCTCTAATATAATTTTGGGGTGTTACATTTCTCTCCCCCTTAAATAATTTCGTCCTCGAAATTAAGAAAAATTGTTATGCTAGATAGAACTCTTACTATAAACTTTAACTTCAAACATCATACTAAGCCATTGATATATGCTCTTACTTCAAAATACTCAACAAAATCAATCTACTCATAGCCAACAAACCTAACTCAAGGACACTTTAACAAGGTCATATATCTACATTACGAACTTTTCATAATCTAACTCACAAAATCCTAATTTATTAAAGAAATCATATTATCAATCAAAGCAAGCACATATAACACCTAGAAACAAATTATTTCTCCATTTTACGTAATATTTAAACCTAAGCTCTGATACCAAAATGTCACACCCTAAAATTCTATAGCATGACCGGCACGAAGTTTAAGATATCTAAACTTCGTAAGCCCTTTAATGTTTATTATGGACATATTAAACATAAATTTCTTTATAAAAAGTATTACCAAACATTTAACATTCCAAGCATTTGGCTATATCATTTTCACCTCAATGCATATAAAGGTAATTACATCAGATAAATGACTGTCTAAGTAACTATTACCTACAATACCTAGTCACATTTAACTTCCATTGTCATAAAGCATGAAGTGTAGTTCCACATTCTTCAATCTGAAATACAAAGTACTATATAAATATGTGCAATCTCATTACATGCCTTTTTATTTAAATCCACTGAAGATAGGAAAATAAATAGATAATATAAATTTGACCAAAAATACGATAAACAAAGATTAGAAAATAGAAATTTCAGTTTATTATCATCATACTTGTAGTTGAGAAGTATAGGAACCCAAAAGGGCAAAATGCGCATCACATAAAAAATATAATCCCTTTCAAGTATTACAAACTCCATATGAAAACTCATTATGAAAAACTTGTTTTCTATAGAGGAACTGACACGCAAAGAATAACAAGCGCAGCACAGAGGCCACGAAACAAGCGCAGCTCAAAATCTACAAGTCAAACGCAACCCGAAGGCCACGAAAAACTAGCGTAGCTCGAGACTACGAAACAAGCGTGGACACACAGTCACACGAGGGTAAATAACCAAGCGTGACACAAAGTCACGAAAACAAGCGTGGCAAGCCACGAAACAAGCGTGACATGAAGTCACGAAACAAGCGTAGCTCGAGATTACGAAAACAAGTCGAGCGTAGCTCAAGACTACGAAAACAGTTCAAGTGTAGCTTGAGACTACGAAAACATTTCAAGCGTAGCTCGAGTATACGAAAACAGTTCAAGCGTACCTCGAGACTACGAAAACAGTTCAAGCGTAACTCGAGTCTACGAAAACATTTCAAGCGTGGTAAAACCACGAAACAAGCGTGACACGAAGTCACGAAACAAGCGTAGCAAAGCTACGAAACAAGCGTGACACGAAGTCACGAAACAAGCGCTTTGTGTCTAGTTCCTCAAAAACGTTTACATAGTAATAAATAAATCAATTTGAAATCAGATATCAAATCTCATCGTCCATATGACTTCAAAATGTTTTGAAAGCATGCTTGATGCTAATATACCAAACAATAACAAATATTCTAGGAAAACGATATCTCTTAATCAAATAGTTTATAATAAAATACTTCAGTATGAAATTTCACCTCAATACCTTTAAAACTTTGAAATCAGTTTTTATCCATAAGCATAAAATATATTTTGAACAAATATAATAGAGAATAAAAGAACATAATAAATTCTTTAATCATACAACAAAGAAAATATAAATTAGTTGGCAACCCTTATCCCACCACCCATGCCAAGTGGAAATATATGCATCTGTCGCAATCCTTTCCAATTCCAAATTTGCTACTTAAGCATTAACAAACAAGTAATTCACATCTTCAAATCCACAAACAATAATTCATGCCTTTCCTTCAAGTTCAATTTTAACATCAGCATCATCTAAAGTTAAAAATTAACACACTCTATCGATCACAAGGATGAATCCAAACTAAAACTAAAGTGAAAACCACTACTTTCTAGTAAACTTCAAAACTTAGCAATTTCTAACTTAGTAATCACATCACAACTTCGCCAATTCCCTCAAAAGAAAATCAAGATAAGCAGTTGAATACCCTACTTGTGACCAATTCATAAATACAAAATATCATTTCTACATATTCTTAAGCATCAGTATCATTAATCAATTCACTCATTGAAATGTGTCAAATATGGGAAATATATGTATCAATTCTCTTCATGTAACGCCTAGTATACTTTATAAATTCCACATCCCAAGTAAGCAAGTCCTATTTAGCTTAAGGTCATAAACATTGCACTCACATCTCATTCTACATTCGGCCATACAAAGAAGAAGGAAAGAGAATTCATTTCCTATATTCCAAATTCAACATACAAGCTTCAAAACACCTAATCTCACTTCATAAATTACCTTCCTTAATTTTTTCCAAATTATATCCAGCTGAAACAATAAAACTGCAGAAAAATTTATAAATGCACATATGCACTGCCAAGATAAGTCTTCAAGAAAAAATGGATTTGAAACCAAAACCTAATGCTCACATTTGCCATGAAAAATCAATAAAGCTTGACTCCAATTAACCAATTCTTAAAATTATCAAAATCAGCAAAAGAAATGCCACTTTTGCAGCAACCACTTTCATTCATTCACAAATCAAAATAAACAACTTATTTACCTTCCTTTCCTTTCACACCCATGAGTGCATTCCAAAAATCAAAATATAACATAAGACTAACATAACAATTTCTCACGGCTTATCCTTCTCAAATCTGAATTACATCATTTTTATATCCCCTTCAATGCCAACATCAAAACACAAAATGAATCTATTAACATATGGAAAGAAACAAGAATTATATAACAATTTCAAACCATCTAGAGCTTTGACATGCAAGCAACCAATTGATTTATAGTCAATGTTACCCCACGAAACATAAATTTCATTACTTTTTAACTTACAACTTCTAATATCTAATTAAATCCTTCCATAATCCTCATGAGTCAAAACTCTCATTCAATAACATACAAGTATAACTAAATGCCTTCATATCATATCCCAAAAACAAAATCCACTTTGATTTCCTAGCTCTAACCATTAAAAAAAGCAATCCCACAATTTCTAGTTGTCAGTAAACCTCAAGCATCAAAGGGAATTAGAGTGGATAATCAAGTTCCATTAGCCATTCTTTTACTTTATACAAATCTTATAACTAAAACTTTTCTCAAGAGAAACTCATATCCTACATCACATCTGCATAGCAAGTGAATATCATCAAACATGACACATACATCATTTCAAAATAAACACACCTTTAAAAATTCATATGCATGACCTTCTATCACTTTTCTACTATCATTTAATCAAATATGAAAACCACAAACCAGTCCAAATTGAAACCTTTGAGTAACATAATCTGAATTTTGTGAAAATAACTAAAGCTCAATACACTCATGAAAACAATTTGACAAACCATGTCATTACTTTTACACTTGACTCCTATGAATTTTTAAATAACCCATTAATATCTCAAATACATTTGGAACACCTTAAGTCACCTAGCAAAATCCTTAATATCCAAGCAATTCCTTTTCTTAGACATTTTATCAAACACGTTAAGTGCATTCCAAAATCAAATGATATTATTAATCTTTTCCACTATCCCTTTCTTGCCAATATGGTTCAGCATTCATTTATGTTTTTTTTTTCAAGTATGCTACAACGAATTTTCAGCTTCTCTTAGACCTTTTTAACAACATTTTGAGTGCACTCATAACCCAATGATATCATTATATAGGAAGACATTTAAACTACACATGCTCAAACCAATTTTACCCTTATAAAATAAGACAAGACAAGAAAGAAAATTAGTTGTTGCTGCCACTCTTACCCAACAAACATGCTCGATTAAAAAAAAATTGAAACAGCAAAACCAACAATCAAATCCAAGAAAAAGTTGTTTCACATTTCATAAATGAATGATTGGTGCTCAAATATAGTCCTTAACATATTGAAGAAGTAAGACTTCAACTCTCACCTACATGCCTCCACTAATCCAGCGCTGGACTTAAGAAGAAGAAGAAGTAGTTTGTAACAACCACCAAGTCTGATTTAGATCCTAGCAAGTTGTGAAGATTCTTCACATTCCTTCATCCTTCCTAAAAATCGAACAGATAAAAATCCCCCTCCCAAAAATGACGATGCAGCAGCAATAAGAAGGGTCAAAGGTGTTTGAATTCTAGAATTTTCCCTTCCCAAGTCGGTGAATCCGAAGAGGAGAGGAAAAATCTGAATAGCTCATTTTTATACTCCTAAGGGTAGTTTGGTAATTTCCTCTCCTTCAGAAAAATGATAAAAACTTCATTAACCCTAGTAGAGTTCGAACCCAGCACCCCTTGTTGGAGGGGATAACATGACACACTCAATTTCCACTTAACTAGAAGCTCAAGTTTGCAGAGGACTAAATCACATATGAAAATAAATCTCTTTTGTTTTGATAAAGATGAAAATAATCTCTAATCAAGTTTAATTTATAAAAATTTAAATCAAAACACCAACTTATATGTTTTCACCCACCATAATGTTATCTAGGTCTTCAAGCATTTTTCATAAAATTTTTTAACTTAGAACTCAGCCTTTAACTATTCATCTTCAACTTCTATGGAAAATAGATCCTAAAATTTAATACAATTATATCTTCACTCATAAATTTATTTCTAAGTATTTTTTTTTATTCGTAAATAACACCACAAGACCTTAAATAACTCCTCATTGCCTCTAATATAATTTTGGGGTGTTACATTTCTCTCCCCCTTAAATAATTTCGTCCTCGAAATTAAGAAAAATTGTTATGCTAGATAGAACTCTTACTATAAACTTTAACTTCAAACATCATACTAAGCCATTGATATATGCTCTTACTTCAAAATACTCAACAAAATCAATCTACTCATAGCCAACAAACCTAACTCAAGGACACTTTAACAAGGTCATATATCTACATTACGAACTTTTCATAATCTAACTCACAAAATCCTAATTTATTAAAGAAATCATATTATCAATCAAAGCAAGCACATATAACACCTAGAAACAAATTATTTCTCCATTTTACGTAATATTTAAACCTAAGCTCTGATACCAAAATGTCACACCCTAAAATTCTATAGCATGACCGGCACGAAGTTTAAGATATCTAAACTTCGTAAGCCCTTTAATGTTTATTATGGACATATTAAACATAAATTTCTTTATAAAAAGTATTACCAAACATTTAACATTCCAAGCATTTGGCTATATCATTTTCACCTCAATGCATATAAAGGTAATTACATGACTGTCTAAGTAACTATTACCTACAATACCTAGTCACATTTAACTTCCATTGTCATAAAGCATGAAGTGTAGTTCCACATTCTTCAATCTGAAATACAAAGTACTATATAAATATGTGCAATCTCATTACATGCCTTTTTATTTAAATCCACTGAAGATAGGAAAATAAATAGATAATATAAATTTGACCAAAAATACGATAAACAAAGATTAGAAAATAGAAATTTCAGTTTATTATCATCATACTTGTAGTTGAGAAGTATAGGAACCCAAAAGGGCAAAATGCGCATCACATAAAAAATATAATCCCTTTCAAGTATTACAAACTCCATATGAAAACTCATTATGAAAAACTTGTTTTCTATAGAGGAACTGACACGCAGCGAATAACAAGCGCAGCACAGAGGCCACGAAACAAGCGCAGCTCAAAATCTACAAGTCAAACGCAACCCGAAGGCCACGAAAAACTAGCGTAGCTCGAGACTACGAAACAAGCGTGGACACACAGTCACACGAGGGTAAATAACCAAGCGTGACACAAAGTCACGAAAACAAGCGTGACAAGCCACGAAACAAGCGTGACATGAAGTCACGAAACAAGCGTAGCTCGAGGTTACGAAAACAAGTCGAGCGTAGCTCAAGACTACGAAAACAGTTCAAGTGTAGCTTGAGACTACGAAAACATTTCAAGCGTAGCTCGAGTATACGAAAACAGTTCAAGCGTACCTCGAGACTACGAAAACAGTTCAAGCGTAACTCGAGTCTACGAAAACATTTCAAGCGTGGTAAAACCACGAAACAAGCGTGACACGAAGTCACGAAACAAGCGTAGCAAAGCTACGAAACAAGCGTGACACGAAGTCACGAAACAAGCGCTTTGTGTCTAGTTCCTCAAAAACGTTTACATAGTAATAAATAAATCAATTTGAAATCAGATATCAAATCTCATCGTCCATATGACTTCAAAATGTTTTGAAAGCATGCTTGATGCTAATATACCAAACAATAACAAATATTCTAGTAAAACGATATCTCTTAATCAAATAGTTTATAATAAAATACTTCAGTATGAAATTTCACCTCAATACCTTTAAAACTTTGAAATCAGTTTTTATCCATAAGCATAAAATATATTTTGAACAAATATAATAGAAAATAAAAGAACATAATAAATTCTTTAATCATACAACAAAGAAAATATAAATTAGTTGGCAACCCTTATCCCACCACCCATGCCAAGTGGAAATATATGCATCTGTCGCAATCCTTTCCAATTCCAAATTTGCTACTTAAGCATTAACAAACAAGTAATTCACATCTTCAAATCCACAAACAATAATTCATGCCTTTCCTTCAAGTTCAATTTTAACATCAGCATCATCTAAAGTTAAAAATTAACACACTCTATCGATCACAAGGATGAATCCAAACTAAAACTAAAGTGAAAACCACTACTTTCTAGTAAACTTCAAAACTTAGCAATTTCTAACTTAGTAATCACATCACAACTTCGCCAATTCCCTCAAAAGAAAATCAAGATAAGCAGTTGAATACCCTACTTGTGACCAATTCATAAATACAAAATATCATTTCTACATATTCTTAAGCATCAGTATCATTAATCAATTCACTCATTGAAATGTGTCAAATATGGGAAATATATGTATCAATTCTCTTCATGTAACGCCTAGTATACTTTATAAATTCCACATCCCAAGTAAGCAAGTCCTATTTAGCTTAAGGTCATAAACATTGCACTCACATCTCATTCTACATTCGGCCATACAAAGAAGAAGGAAAGAGAATTCATTTCCTATATTCCAAATTCAACATACAAGCTTCAAAACACCTAATCTCACTTCATAAATTACCTTCCTTAATTTTTTCCAAATTATATCCAGCTGAAACAATAAAACTGCAGAAAAATTTATAAATGCACATATGCACTGCCAAGATAAGTCTTCAAGAAAAAATGGATTTGAAACCAAAACCTAATGCTCACATTTGCCATGAAAAATCAATAAAGCTTGACTCCAATTAACCAATTCTTAAAATTATCAAAATCAGCAAAAGAAATGCCACTTTTACAGCAACCACTTTCATTCATTCACAAATCAAAATAAACAACTTATTTACCATCCTTTCCTTTCACACCCATGAGTGCATTCCAAAAATCAAAATATAACATAAGACTAACATAACAATTTCTCACGGCTTATCCTTCTCAAATCTGAATTACATCATTTTTATATCCCCTTCAATGCCAACATCAAAACACAAAATGAATCTATTAACATATGAAAAGAAACAAGAATTATATAACAATTTCAAACCATCTAGAGCTTTGACATGCAAGCAACCAATTGATTTATAGTCAATGTTACCCCACGAAACATAAATTTCATTACTTTTTAACTTACAACTTCTAATATCTAATTAAATCCTTCCATAATCCTCATGAGTCAAAACTCTCATTCAATAACATACAAGTATAACTAAATGCCTTCATATCATATCCCAAAAACAAAATCCACTTTGATTTCCTAGCTCTAACCATTAAAAAAAGCAATCCCACAATTTCTAGTTGTCAGTAAACCTCAAGCATCAAAGGGAATTAGAGTGGATAATCAAGTTCCATTAGCCATTCTTTTACTTTATACAAATCTTATAACTAAAAACTTTTCTCAAGAGAAACTCATATCCTACATCACATCTGCATAGCAAGTGAATATCATCAAACATGACACATACATCATTTCAAAATAAACACACCTTTAAAAATTCATATGCATGACCTTCTATCACTTTTCTACTATCATTTAATCAAATATGAAAACCACAAACCAGTCCAAATTGAAACCTTTGAGTAACATAATCTGAATTTTGTGAAAATAACTAAAGCTCAATACACTCATGAAACCAATTTGACAAACCATGTCATTACTTTTACACTTGACTCCTATGAATTTTTAAATAACCCATTAATATCTCAAATACATTTGGAACACCTTAAGTCACCTAGCAAAATCCTTAA
The DNA here is from genome assembly GCA_029929735.1 of Mimosa pudica. Taxonomy (NCBI): domain Eukaryota; kingdom Viridiplantae; phylum Streptophyta; class Magnoliopsida; order Fabales; family Fabaceae; genus Mimosa; species Mimosa pudica. The sequence continues at coordinate 15,374,174 of JAKELP010000018.1, read as the reverse complement.
TATCCAAGCAATTCCTTTTCTTAGACATTTTATCAAACACGTTAAGTGCATTCCAAAATCAAATGATATTATTAATCTTTTCCACTATCCCTTTCTTGCCAATATGGTTCAGCATTCATTTATGTTTTTTTTTTTTCAAGTATGCTACAACGAATTTTCAGCTTCTCTTAGACCTTTTTAACAACATTTTGAGTGCACTCATAACCCAATGATATCATTATATAGGAAGACATTTAAACTACACATGCTCAAACCAATTTTACCCTTATAAAATAAGACAAGACAAGAAAGAAAATTAGTTGTTGCTGCCACTCTTACCCAACAAACATGCTCGATTAAAAAAAAATTGAAACAGCAAAACCAACAATCAAATCCAAGAAAAAGTTGTTTCACATTTCATAAATGAATGATTGGTGCTCAAATATAGTTCTTAACATATTGAAGAAGTAAGACTTCAACTCTCACCTACATGCCTCCACTAATCCAGCGCTGGACTTAAGAAGAAGAAGAAGTAGTTTGTAACAACCACCAAGTCTGATTTAGATCCTAGCAAGTTGTGAAGATTCTTCACATTCCTTCATCCTTCCTAAAAATCGAACAGATAAAAATCCCCCTCCCAAAAATGACGATGCAGCAGCAATAAGAAGGGTCAAAGGTGTTTGAATTCTAGAATTTTCCCTTCCCAAGTCGGTGAATCCGAAGAGGAGAGGAAAAATCTGAATAGCTCATTTTTATACTCCTAAGGGTAGTTTGGTAATTTCCTCTCCTTCAGAAAAATGATAAAAACTTCATTAACCCTAGTAGAGTTCGAACCCAGCACCCCTTGTTGGAGGGGATAACATGACACACTCAATTTCCACTTAACTAGAAGCTCAAGTTTGCAGAGGACTAAATCACATATGAAAATAAATCTCTTTTGTTTTGATAAAGATGAAAATAATCTCTAATCAAGTTTAATTTATAAAAATTTAAATCAAAACACCAACTTATATGTTTTCACCCACCATAATGTTATCTAGGTCTTCAAGCATTTTTCATAAAATTTTTTAACTTAGAACTCAGCCTTTAACTATTCATCTTCAACTTCTATGGAAAATAGATCCTAAAATTTAATACAATTATATCTTCACTCATAAATTTATTTCTAAGTATTTTTTTTTATTCGTAAATAACACCACAAGACCTTAAATAACTCCTCATTGCCTCTAATATAATTTTGGGGTGTTACATTCCATGTTTAAGAAACCAAATTTTTAAATAATGGGATAGATTTATGATGTAGTGACATTAGAACATAATGAGAGAAGTTTCAGAATTGAGGGGAAAAGTGGTAAATGTAAATGCATTCCCCCATTCATTTAAAAAGTCTTCAATAGCTTTTTTCTTTTACAGTTGACCTAAATTATGATTTTTTACGGTTTACCTAAATTATGATTAAGTGTTGATTAAATGCTTTTTTTTTGCAGATTTTGAAAACATTGAGTGCAAATGATCAATGTAAGTTCAACTTTGTTGGCAAGGACTCATGTGGAGTGTATATATTGTCTCGGTAATTAATGAAGCTTTTGTTGACATTACCAATTAGTTAATGAAATGATTATATATATGGTGTCTGCCATATGAATGTCACCAAGTGTTGACAAGTGCAATTGATTGTGTATGCAAGTTTGATGGTATTGATTGAGAATTGTGTGTAAAAATAGTTGTTAAGAACTCGATCACTTGTTAATATAAGCTTTGAAAGTTGTTATTACTAGTCTTCCCACTTGTCACTCACGTGAAACTTAGTTCAAATACAAGGTATACCCAATTGCTATTAGCAACTTAAAAACTTCTTAATGCTGGCTTTCAGAGTTATTATTGACTTTCCCACTTTTCAATAAAAAAAAAACTCATTCCAGATGTGACACACCAAATTTTATTAACAACTTGGATAACTTGTTACTGCAGTCTTTGGGGGTTGTTATTACTGGTCTTCCCACTTGTCACTAAAAAAAACTCATTTCACATGTGAGGCATACCGAATTCTATTAACTTGACAACTTGTCGATGTAGACTTTAGGAGTTGTTATTACTGACCTTCCCACTTGTCATTATATATTTCTCACATAATTTTTCGCCAGTGACAAGTGGGCATGTAGGCAGTAACAAGTCATCGGATCTTCAGTAACAAGTGCTCCACTTGTTACTAAAAATTTCCCTTAACAAAAGATGGATTTGATTTTTGGGCAATAACAACTACAAAATAGATACATTAACAAGTGGGCATGCCTGCAATAACAAGTTATTAAACCTGCGGTAACAAGTTTCTCACTTGTTACTAGCAAGTGCAAATCACAAATGGTGGGATTCATTTCCAGGGAACAATAAGTGGTAATTGAGGAAATAAAAGGGCCCTCAGATTTTAATCTAAATGGGCATGATGTGTTGGTCACTTATTTTCTACAGTAACAAGTGGTCATATCTGCAGTAACAAGTGCCTAAACCTGCAATAGCAAGTCTCATACTTGTTATTGGTAGGTGTCCATAAATGAAGCAATGCATATTACACCAACAACAAGTGAGCATGAAACTAATGACAACAAGTCCCCAATGGGTAATCCAAACTTGGCATGATAAACTTACCGCTTAATTTTTCTTCAGTGACAAGTGAGAATATCTGTAGTAACAACTCGGCATGCCTGCATTAACAAGCGTTTTACTTGTTACTGCCAATTACCCGTCACAAATGAAGCAATGCATGTTTGGCCAATGACAAGTGGGCATGAAACTAATTTAGATTAACCTTTAGGGGACCTTAGTTCTCATTAGTTTCATGCCCAATTGTCATTGCTCAAAGATGTATTGCATCATTTGTGAATAACAAGTGGGTAACTTGTTAATGCAGGAATGTTAACTTGTTAATGCATGCTTGGCTACTTGTTATTGTATTGCAGGAATGACAACTCTCAAATGTGACTTAGCTAGTTGCTATTACCAAATCGAGAACTTATTCATGTAGGATTTGATACTTGTCATTACTGTTATTCCCACTTGTTACTTGCACATGTACATAATTACCATGTAATGACCTTCTTGATATGAAAATAATTAAATTATGTCTAGCACATATACAAAATTTATTATGTGGATGCTTTTCAAGAAGTAATGTGCATATGATGAAATAGAAGAGATGTCAATGTACACAATATAAGGGGAAAATATCTCAATCAAAATTATTGTGTATACTACTACATCAAGATACCAAATATGTCACTTTCATATACATTCTAAATCATTGTGTAGAAATCATAGAGTATTACATTTCAAATTTTTTATGACCCTAAACTAATGTCCACAATGCTCTCTTCCTCTCTTTAGTTCTTAGTAGGTGAATGTTGATCTCCAAATGCTTCAATAATGCTCAATCTCTATGGTGGACATGGCAACCAATTTCTGCAACAAGAATCCAGCATAAATAGCAGCACGTACATAATCAGCAATTTAGCATATTAGATTTTGTCATATCAAATAGAAGCAATTTGAGCATAAACAAAATAGAAATTAAAGCAGAGTCAGATCAAGTTTCTGCATCAAAATGGACACCAAATTCAGCCTGAAATTAGCAGCGCATAATCAGCAATTTAGCATATTAGATTTTGTCATATTCAAAAAGAAGCAATTTGAGCATAAACAAAACAGAAATTGAACTAGAATCAAATCAACTTTCTGCAGTAAAATGGACACCAAATTGAGCATAAATCATCAGTGCATAATCAACAATTTAGCAGATTTGATTTTGTCATATCAAATAGAAGCAATTTAAGCATAAACAAAATAGAAATTGAACTAGAGTCAGATCACGTTTCTGCTGATTCAACCTATGACATTCAACATAATAGCATTTGAATCAAATATAAGCAAAGTGAATTAGTCATATCAAAACACCAACAATAATTCCTCAATGCAACCACAACAAAAAGACTCCCAAATAGTATCAGAATCTCCAAAATTTATAAGAAAAGGTCACACCTTCATCGCTTGGAAGATGAGCAAACACCATGCCTACTTCTAACGAATCTCATTCAATATAATTATTAAAGAAAAACAAAGGCACCAAATTTTATATCAAACTAAGCAAAGCAGTTTAATGGTTTAGAAACTAAAGCTGACATTACCAAAAGAAACATACAAGATTTCAACAAGAAATTCAAGCTTCACGTCACATTCAGAAAATAAATTAACCATATAGTGACAAGAACATACTACTCAGACCTTGGACAAAATCTCAACCTCTCCCTATACCCAACTAACCGCCTAACTAATTTCTCTTCTTGTTACAACAACATATACATCATACAGTTCATTTTATGTGCACAATTTTGTATAGAATCCTAGAAAAATGGACAACAAAACCATTACAATTCGCTGCAACTTGAGCACCATAAAACAACATATACATCATACAGTTCAAATGGATTGTAACAAGGATAATACACTTACCATAAGTGTACTTGTGTGAAAAAATGCTCCTTTCGTGATTCAAGAGAATGAACAACACAATTACAGAAAATCAAAAGACAATCACATGAACAGTGACAATGAAGAAGAAAAACCCAATTTCTTCTCAAGCTACTAGCCCTTAATACAATCGAACCAGAGAGAAAGAGTCTTACTCAAAGAAGGAAGGTCTGACGCTGCACGGTGGCGACAAAAGGAAGGTGGAGCTAGGTTGGAAGAAGAGAAGATGATTCGATCTAGGTCTAGGGAGGAAAAGCCCGATGGTGGTGAAGGAGATTGATGATGTTGCTGCTGATGTTGATGCTGATGGTGGCAGTGAAGAAAGAAGAAAAATGACGCTGGGCTGATGAGTGAAGATGGAGAGTGATGTGGTGGCAGTGAAGAAGAGCAGGGAAGGGGCTGAATGATGGTGGTGGTGTGGAGCTTATTTTAGGGTAAGTAATGTTTCTAATGAGGGGCAAAATGGTCACTGAATATATGGAAACTCTTGCAACTAAGTCCCATGGGACTTTGTGATGATTTTGGAATGTGTTGGGACCTTTCAGTAGTAATTTGTCTTACCAGGGACTATAGTGCTAATTTCCCTATTAATGCTGGTCGCTGGACAACATTCTCAACCGGAGTGTAAGCTTTTAAATGAATTACTCCATCTATAAAAGGAATTCCTCTACCCTTATGATTTTCTTCGTTTCATACTTTATATGGAGGCATTTCCATTAATTTTGCAACAAACACCATTTTTTAGTCTCTTGCATACAGCTTATGCTCATTGCTGTTCAAATGCGTCCCATACATAATCATTTCATTCTCACAAATCACCATTACCAAGACCGTCACACGCGTAGTTTTCACATGCAGGGATTCAACATTCCATGTTATAATACTCCCTCCAATGTTTAATATAATTAAGAGTGTAGCTGCAAAAAAAAAACTTCTTAAAATTACATGTAAATGTTACTTGAGTGCATTAAATTAATTAATTTTTTCCCCAACAATTATGGAAAAAATTACTTGAGTGCATGAAGTTACTTGACTACATGTAAATGTTTCTCAAGAAGTACCCAATCATTTTTTTCCAACTTTGGATAAAAATTAAAAAAAAATAAAAAATAAAGAATTTCTCATTTTCACAATGGCCTACACATGGTTGATTGCGTAGTTAGGCTCTTCTCTTCCTGTAAAATCACTTCTCACCGATCCATCACCATGAAGCGTACGGAAACTGAGAGTAACATGCCATATCTTCCTGATGAAATCATCATAGACATCATCAAACGCCTTCTGGTAAAACCCCTAATCCGATTTCAATCCATCTTTCTTATCTTGGAACGTAATAAATGTGACACCCGTTTGCCCTCCCACTTGTACATGCTTGATACCACCTTTAAGCTAAGTCTATGAAATCCAAAAACAATAGGGCAATGGACCCATTTTGCTCTTCAAGTAACCACTCTGGACCACTGGGCACACTAAACTAACATCAGGTATAATTTTACCCTTGAACTAACCAAAGTGGTCCAATTTTACCCTTTAACGAATGTGACCACTTTGGTTACTTCAAGGGTAAAATTGTACCGTTGTTAGTTTATAGTGCTCTGTGGTCCATGGTGGATAATAAAGTCATTGCCCCCAAACAATATTATAATGATGATCATATTATAGTTGGTTCATGTAATGACTTGTTTCTTATTGGAAATAATGACAGACCCCATGCTTTGCTTTCATTGTGGAATCTTGCCACTAAAGAAGTTAGACATATTCCTTTGAGTGATTGCTATGCATTTGATCATACATGTGCGGTAGGATTTGGGTTCAGTTCAATTGTTAATGATTTTGTGATAGTGAGGGCGTGTGTGATGATTAGTTATTCGGCTACTCGGGTGAATGTGTTTTCGTTGAGTAGAGGTTCGTGGAAGAGGATGAGTGTTAGGGCGTTGGAAGGTGTGAGGCTTTGTAGTGAAATGGTTGCGGCGAATGAGGTGATATTTTGGTGGGGGTTTAAGGTGGAGATTGAAGATGAGCATGAGATTATAATTTTGTTTGATATAGCGAAGGAAGTGTTTATATTGATACAGAGGCCCTTTAGCTATCGATATAGCGATATTGGGAATCTTACGGTTTATCAGGATAAACTTGCCATACTTCACGGTGTTTGGGAGGTTTGTGGTCCTTTGATCAATCTGTGTGTTAGAAGAGGGTACATGGGCATCTAAGAAGACTTGGAGCTGGGCTAAAAGATATGCTAGCATGCCTCCTTCATGCACATAAAATTCAATGACTATATGAAGGAATGAAATTGTCTGCAAATTTGCTTCTATAAAGGATAGTGAAAGAAGAAGAAATGTTCTATATATGGTAAATCTCACATCTAATGAAGTAAACAGCTTTGTTGTTCCCCATTGCGGTTGTGTGCCTGATATTTGCAATTACAGAAAGCTTGTATTAGTCAACAATAGCTGGATTTTGGTTTTAGATCCTAGATAAAAATTGTTTCATTGTTTATTTACATTGTTAAAGTACTTTTGATGAAATGGTACCTATGAGATTGCAGATCATTCTACCTATATAAGTTGATGTACTCTACCTAGATAAAAACTCACTTCGTCTTTTGTCTTGTATTGTTTTTCACATGGGTTTGCCCTTGTCTTTGTTTGATTTAACATTACAAGTGAGTGTGGTTAAGCCACCACCTTTTGTTGATGACCATATTGTTACTATTGTTAACTCCTGCAATGGCTTGCTTTGTCTTGAAATCTATAAGTATTTAAAATATACTTATCCGCTTGCATTATGGAATCTAGCGACCACTGCATTCAGACATGTCCCTACAATAGGAACTAGAAGTGTTTTCTTTGAACGACACGTGACAGGATTTGGATTCAGTGAAGTTGTGGATGATTACAAGATAGTAAGAGCTCATGTTATACATCTAGGATCAGTTTGTAGGGTGGAAGTCTTTTCGTTACGATTAGGGACATGGAAGAAAATCGATATCGGAGACTTAAAGATTGTACGACTTATTTATTCTCAAACTGTCTCTGCCAATGGAGCCATATTTTGGTGTGGGATAACGAGGCCTGCAGGTGAGGGTGAAGACCATATTGTGGATGGAGTTCAAGTGGTAGTTTCATTTGACATTGCGAAGGAAGTGTTTACGTTGATACCGAAGCCTCATTTACACCATAATGCAAGGAAAAGGCTTGCTGTGTATGGGAATAAATTTGCATTACTTTGTGACGTTTGGGAATATGGCGCTACAGCGCCTGGTTGGATCGAGTTGTGGGTGTTAGAGGAGGATATAGGAGCTTCTGATGGGAAGAAATGGAGCTGGACTAAACGATATAGTCGTCCTCTTTCATTCAGAGTGGATCCAATGGCTATGTGGGGCAATGAAATTGTCTGCAAACCTCATTTTAGAGAGGATAGTGAAGAAGGAAGAAGAGGTCTTGGTCTGTTGAATTTAGATTCAGATGAAGTAAAGTGGTATAATATTCCCTGGGTTAGCTCTTTGCCTGGTATTTACTGATGCTACCAACATTTTTATAAAAACTCTGCAAGTGTACGGATCGTAAATTAGTAAAGTGGCAAATCAAGGTCGATCCCACGGAGACTCAGACAATTAATAATTAGACACTAATTTCCTACTTTCGTTTAAGTTGAGTAAACAAAGTTAATTTTAATTACCTAGAATCTAAGAAAATAAAGTAAAACAAAATATTCACACAGTACAGATGAAATTCACGAGTCAAAAGAACAACCTAGAACCACTAATCCCTTATTTGCTTCTTGAATTTTATTCCCACTAAATTAATTATGAATTAATCAAATTAGCTAATCTAGAATACTAGTGTCTATAAATGCCTTTCGGATTTCATATATATCCTTGCCTAACTTAATTACACAATGTCTTGCACTAATTTACTAGGTCTAATTTATACCGGTACCGCTCTAATGTGACTGTGTAGGGCTTCTAGGTATATGTCTATCCTAGTCGCAAATCAGATTAAAAATCTAATCCTACACTATCTAATCTCATGGTCTATTTAAAATTCTCTCTTTCAAGTCCAATTCTAAATTCCCTAAACATGTCTAATGGTGATCAAGCACTAAATAAGTTAATCAATAATAGCAAGATTAAATAAACTAAAATTAAATTAAACAGTGGAAAATAAAATATCTAAGAATCAAATAAGTTCATAGTACTGTTGAATAAAGAAATTTAGTCAGACATAGGGATCAAATCCATCTTATATATTATTAAAATTGAATCTGAAATCATATGGAAAATTAGAACAAAGACCCACACTGAAACTGAAGAGGATGAGTTGAAACAGTTGAAACTCGCTTAATCTCCTCCTCGCGTTAGCTTTCTTTCTTCCTTCTTTTTGCGTGTCCGTGTGTGTATTGATGAATGATTCTCAAACAGCTCCAGCCACTTTCTCTTTTTCGTCTTTTTCCTCGGTGAATAGTATGTTATATATATATTTGCTTCAGAACCAAAGAAGACCAAAAAGTGCAGCGCAATCCTTTTCTCTTTCTCTTCGTGAATGTGTATATGTTTAGGCTTTAGAGATCGGAAGAATTGTAACCAACCTACTTGTTAGGGTTTTAGTGATTGGAAGAATTAAAACCAGCCTCCTTTAGTCCTTCCATCATGATGTATATATATAATAATAATTTTGTTACTCTCTTCCCTCTTTTTCTCCAAGATATGTGCGTGAATCCCTCTCCCATTTTGACTGAGTAAATGTAGTCGTTAGCTGCTTCATTTTGACTAAGTAAATCTGCACACACCAAAGTTATTAAGGAATAATAATATAAATATTTTATTTATTTTCCTTCATTTTAATTTCAATAAATAAATTCCTAAACATTATTTCACTTCCAAATATTTTGAATTCTCAGCAAATTTATTTATTTTTAACTTGATGACTCCCAAAATGTAACCAAAACATATAACAAAATATAATAAATTTAGGAGTCATCATTTACAAATATGCAGAAAGCCTAGTATCAGTTCTTGATCCTAAATTTAGATCATAACATTGCAGATTTACATTGTTGAAGTGCTTTGGTGAAATGGAATCTCTAATTATTTAATGTATTTATTAAGCCTATTTAGGTCTGCAGATTTACATTAGTTGGCAATGAAAGGAATGTATCAGTTGGCATATTGGATGTCATTTACAGTTATCTAGAATGATGAATTCTTGTCATTTAATTTGCCTGTTATGTTTCTTTTATTGTGAATATATGCCAGTGGTTTATTATATGGTATGAGATTGAGATGCCATCAAGTAATGAATGCCTTTCCCCCTTCTATCATTACTTTGAATTGGATGCCAGTGGTTAATGATGGGTTCTTAGTAATTTACTGTTTACTCTTATCTTTCCATACTCATCTTCTGAAGCCATAAGCAATGCTGCTATGCAGTTATTGGTTTTGGGTTTTTGCTTGATGATGTTATTTGAAATGTCCACAATTGGTCTTCGCTCATTGGGGATTGGAGAGAGCTAATACTCTGGAAAGATGGCCAAACCTGTACCTAGATTGTTTGTACTGTATGTAGGTTGTGCCTTGTGTCATTTGATGAAATCTTCTGTTGTAATCTGAATCTGTGACTGTGATGGTACCCCTTCTTAGTGAGTCTGTTTGCATGTCTTTAATGTGTGACAAAAGTGTGTTTTACTCTGATCACAAACGTCCTCAGTTATATTCCCAAACGTGAAAAAGGAAACAGAAGACTCAGTGATAAAGTGTGAACACATATATGAGAATGGAAGAGCTGCTGAGAGTGAGTGGAAAAACTTAGACAGGGGTGTCCTTCAGTAGATCTAAAGCATAATTATGGGACTTTAAGGTTTTTATTTTTTATTTTTTTGATGTTTGTAACTTCTTATGTTTAGTTTTTATATAAAATTCTGATAATGAATGAAGAGGCATATTAACTATGGAAAGCTGTGGCCTATTGATAATCTATTGATAATGAATGAAGAGGCATACTAACCTTGAAAGGTGTGAGGCTCTGTGATGAAACTGTCACCCTTAATGGGGCCATATTTTGGTGGGGGTTTAAGACTGAGGATGAAGATGACGATTGGCGCGACATATTGATTTCATCTGGAGATAGGCGTGACGTATTAATTTCATTTGATATAGCAAAGGAAGAGTTTACATTGATAGAGAAGCCCTTTAAACTTAGCTATTCCTTTAGTACTCGCTTTCAAAATCTTACAGTTTATCAGAACAAATTTGCCATACTTTGTGTCACTAGGCTAATTGGTGGTGTTTTGATTAATTTATGGGTGTTAGAAGAGGCAGCATGTGCATCTAGGAACCCATGGAGCTGTTGGACTAAGCAATATGACAGCATACCTAATTCATATAAGATATATCCAGTGACTATTTGGGGGAATGAAATTGTCTGCAGATTTAATGATCCTAGGATAGTTAGAGGAGGAGGAGATGTTATATATATGATGAATCTCACCTCTAATAAAGTAAAGAGATTTAATGATACTACTTGGGGGAATGAAATTGTCTGCAGATTTAAAGATACTAGAATAAGTGGAGGAGGAAATGTTATATATTTTCCTCATATTTGCAATTATGTAGAAAGCTTGTATTAGTCGGCAACAGTTACATTGAAGATTTTTTATCCGTAATTAAAATGTTTACATTGCGTTATTACATTTTGAAGTACTTTTTGGTGTAATGAAATTTGCAATATATTAGATCATTCTATATCTATAAAATTTGATGGTTCATATAGTTATCTTGAATGATTACTGCAAACAGATTAAATCAGATGTGCCTGTCATTTGAAACTTGTCCTTTAATATGAATATGGTCTGTTTTTAAGTGAAAAGTACACCATTATATTGTGAGATTGAGAGGCTTAAAACTAAATTAATCTTTTCTTTTCCCCCTCTAACTTTGCTTTAAATCAGAACCTCTCTATTTGCAGTTTTGTTTGTTTATTTACTAGCATATTTTATCATCTGCAACTATAAGTGCCGGATTTATCAGGTTATTGTTTTAGGTTTCCTTTCTTGATGATGGTTCTTCAAATATTAACATTTGTTTTGGGTTTGGAATCTTGCATTCTATATATTTGCTTTCTTCAACTTTTTCCTAATGAATGCATTTTCCCTTTTTTCCTGACTGAGTTCAAGTCTTCCCCCCTGTCATGGCTTTTTGACATATTAAGCTTCAATAATATTAGAAGTGTTATAAAATAAGAAAATATAGAAGTTGGAGAAGAAGAAAAATAAGTAGCAAATGTTAGTGATGAAGAAGAGAGAAAATTGGAAAAGGAATTTGGAGAGAAATGGGAGAAATCTTTATTCATCTATGGGTACATCACATGTAGTACAATGCCTCTTATTTATAGGCCACCAACCTCAACTAAGTTATAAGAAAGTAAATGTCAAATTCAATCCTCTTCAAGTGTCAATATTGTAACCCTTGAATTATGACAATAACAACTCTTAAAGACACTTCATTAGAGAGGTTATTGAGAAAAGGAAAAGGCAAGAGTTTGTGGAGGTATGGACATCCATATAATTACAATATTTATAATACTCCCCCTTGAATGTCCATAAAGAAACATTATTGTGCCTCATTAAAACCTTACTAGGAAACCCATTGGGACAAAACCCAGTGAAGGAAAAATAGTACACAATAATTATCAATGTTGCCTCGTTAAAAACCTTACCAGGAAAACCCAGTGGGACAAAACCTTGGTTAAGGGAAAAAGAGTACAACATGATATTATCTCCCCCTGAAAGGACCACTTTTACTTTTGAAAGTGAGGATGCACAAGAGGGGGGGGGTGAATTGTGCTACCAATTAAAATCAGAAAATTAAAACACACAAGACTTTTATACTGGTTCGGTCCAACTCTTGACCTACGTCCAGTTCTCAATCACCCAGATTGAGTTACACTAGACCACAGGTTTTACAACGGGTTCACCTGTAACCTTTTACAACCGCAAGTTTTACAACGGGCTCACTTGCAACCTTTTACAACCGCAAGTTTTACAGCGGGCTTACTTGCAACCTTACAAACAGACTCGCTCCCCCTTACAACCTGTAAGGGTTCAACCTTTTAAACAAAGGATTTTCTACTTAGTTCTCTCAAAGAACAAATGATGTTACTCACTTAAGTACAATAAATGCTCTCAATAAATGAAGAGACTTAACTACAAAGAGTACAAGATGGATAATAAATAAACTCTCAATGTATTAAGTGCTCTCTTGCTTTCTGGGTAGGAGTAGCTTTGAATGCTTTGAATGCTCGAAGAATATGCTCGGTTTTTCTCTCTGGTTTCTTCGTTGTTCTTCATAAATGAAGATGAACTTCTTTATATAGCATCTTCAAGGATTCTCTCTCTTGGTAGGTAACAATGCCGTTTGAATATGTCCGTTTTTCCCTTGTTACCGTTGGCTCCATAAATGCCCCATTAATGCTCAGCAGGGTTGACTTGCTTTATCTCTAAAAAGCAACTCTGACAACTCTACTCTGACAAAAAGCATTCTGACTTCTGGGCAGATGTACGTTCTGACATTCTGATTGCTACCGGAAGCAAGTCCACATCCGGAAGCAACAACACTCAGTTCTGCACTTAAACATTAGTCCAACAATAATAACACATAGTCACATGCAGTGGGAGTTCAATTGTCTATGGGAAGCTCTTTTACTACCGGAAGCAATTTTGCTACCGGATGCACTCCTACTAGAACTATGTTATGACTTAGTGTTATATACACTGACGCTCGGGGTTGTCTAGTTCAATAGACAGCGCTAGTCACTTAATTTAACTCTAAGACTTCCGGAAGCAATTCTGCATCTGGTTGTGTCCTAACTTAGTCTCAAGGATTTGGTACTCTAACACTCTTAGACTGAGTTCTGACTTAGTGACTTTCTTGCTTCCGCTGTGGGATGAGTCTTTCATCCGCGAGCGCTAGTCCTAATCCATCCGGAAGTAAATCCACATCCGGTTGTACTCTTACTTGGGGTTCTATATTAACCTAATTCTTTCTAAGTGTTTAACTGGTTCTTTCATATTTTAGTCTTCATCAAAACTTAAGATTCTAACATTCTCCCCCTTTTTGATGATGACAAACTAAGCATCTAATAAGTTCATAATTCATCCTTAAAGGCAGACAATTTAAATAGCACACAAATATGAATTCAAGAGCGAACTTCATTAGTGACAAGTAAATCAAATACAAGTATGATAAGAAAAGAGTAAGTACAATACTGAAAGATTTACAGTTAAGACAGATAACTATGCATGAAAAATATGGAAAATGAAAAAATCCTAAGCTATATGCATGAGAGTTTGGGGTTCTAGAGCTTGTGTCTTTTGTTCCTCTCTTTCTCTCTTTGGCTCTCTTCAAACTCCTCATTTACCTTGGCCCACATCTCATCCATCTGCTGTTGGTCGATCTGGGCAAGAATAGCTTGAAACTCCCTCTCCTCATTGGCTTTTCTGAGTCTTTCCGTTTCAAGGGATTCAGCTATAGCTTTCTTCAGATCACTGAGCTCATCCAAACCAAAAGCCCTACCATCCTCTGAATCTCCGATGGGGATGGTTGCGTGAGGGAGATGGACAGCTTTTACCTTGACATTCCATGCAGGGAAATCAGGGTCTTGAGATGGGCTTGCCTTTGCTTTCCCTTTTCCCTTCCCTTTCCTTTTCTCTTGAAGACCCTTAGCATTAGCCCTCTCAGCATCCAACACGAAGAGTTGCTCATATGTGAGCCTATCTGTGTTACCATAGCGCTCAAACTCTTCTGGTGTCATGTCTTCCACCTCAAGCTTGACCACCACTTCTGGTGGGTCTTCACTATTTACTGTCTGAGCTTGCTCTTGGGTGGAGGACTGAGGCTCAGATGCTTCCTCTGGTTGAGGTATCCTTTCTATCACAATATCCCCAGAGGGAGCAATTGATTCCTCCTCTTCACTCTTAGATGGCTCAGAGATGGCAACCCCTTTTCTGGCAACAGTCTTCACCCATGATCTGCTGAATCTAACCACTGGGGGAGGAGCAGAGACTGGCGCTGAAGGAGGGATAGGCTTGGCTATCACCCTTACTAGTGGCTCTGGCCTTTTGAAACCATACTTCATGCGGAGCTCATCAAGCAGGTTTACAGCAGGCACAGATGGAGAAGACTCAGCAGTTGATGAAGGCTCAGAGGGTGGTGCCTCAGCAGGCTGATCAACCAGTACTATTTCCATGTTAGACCTTTTGCTGGCTGAGCGATGTTGCATGAACCGGATGGCTTCCCCACGGATAAGACTTTCTGCTCTACCCATTCTCTTCAGATCCATGGCTCGGCGGAGGGCAGCAGCAATGTCCTCATCTAGTCATAGGGAGGGTTGAGTGAGGATATCTCTCCCCCTTTTGGCATCATCAATAAGGGCGAGGGCCAAGGAGGAGGGAGAGGCGGAGGTGGATGGTGGAGGTTCAGGGCCATATCGTGGTGGTGAGTGAGAGGGTGAGAAAGGGGGTGAAGGAGAGGGGCTGGGATAGAAGAAGGAAGGTGAGTCTGTTGATGAAAGTATACCAGTATAGATGAGGGGAGGTGAGTTGGGTGGTGAAGGTATATCTCTCGCAAGGGTCCTCGGATTGTGTATGGAACTAAAGGAGCTAAGGTTGTGAAGGGTTTGGTTGGGTGATTGTGAGTGGTTGGGGGAGGTTT
Source organism: Mimosa pudica (assembly GCA_029929735.1). Classification (NCBI taxonomy): domain Eukaryota; kingdom Viridiplantae; phylum Streptophyta; class Magnoliopsida; order Fabales; family Fabaceae; genus Mimosa; species Mimosa pudica. The sequence continues at coordinate 15,358,963 of JAKELP010000018.1, read as the reverse complement.
GGGGGTTGGATGTGTTAGAGTGGCTAGGGGAGTTGTGAGGGGAGTTGTGAGGGGAGTGGTGAGGGATGAGTTGGTGAGTGTCAGGGTCATTTCGTGGGGGTGGTGGAGGTGGATTAGGAGGAGGAGGTGGTGGTTGATTGGGGTGAGGTTGAGGGATGAGAAAATGGTTAAGGAGAAGGTCGAGTTTGGCTTCTACTCTCCCTAATCGATCCTCTAAACCCTGGATCCTCTGCTCTTGCTGGCGGAAGGCTGCATCACACTCTGCTCTTAGAGGAGCCGTCAGTGGATCAGGCAGCTTGAACAGAATCTCATCTCTTAACTCAGCAACCAGCGTCTTCTGAGCAGCAGATACCCTCGGAGCACGGCTAGGGCCAGCAGGAGAATCAACTTCTTGATCCCCTGCTCCAGACACAGAGGGAACAATTGTATGAGAGGCACTCCCAGCCTGAGAGCCAGACCGAGTGGGCTTCGCTGGCTTGATGTATGTGACATTCTGTTACTAATTACTTAATTAACCAATGATATCCATTTTAGATCTAATAACCTCTTAACTAACTATGATAGAAAAATGATTTCCATAATATCAATGTCCTATCATAGTTAGGAAAGGAATTTCCTAATGATTAAATACTATCCATGATAGAAAAGAATAAACTAATACAACACAGCTGCTATCATGGATAATTTATTGCTAACCATGTTAGAAATGATTTGTCTAACATGGTTAATAAACAAAACTAGTTGATATTAAACAATAAATAGATATATACATGCGGAAGCAGATGCAGGCCTATACAAATTGGAAATATACAATTCTAAATAAACTATAGCACCTCCACTACCTAATTTCCCTTTCCTGAAGCTTGCGCCTGTGCATGAATACCTGCAAAAATGTGAGTAATCGTGGAATGAGACAATTTGTCCCAGTAATCACCGCTTAACTCACTATAACAGTGAGATGTGCGGTAGCGAGGGCGTCTAAAGGGTACCACATTTTAAAAATCAGTAATATGTATATAACCAAATCTTCTTTCATTCATCACTCAAGCCCTTCATTCACATCCAAATCAAAGTCAACATCATCATCTCTATTTTCATATCCCACTCAAAATCCCTCAATCAATCCCATTCCAATTAAACTTCATGTCTCCATCTCCAATCTGAGTACTTTCACTATAACTCTCACACTCACCTATAGATGCATTGTGTCATCAAGGGGGCATCCCAGCATCTAATCTTCACTATATGAATTTGACACTGTGTCCCTCTCCATAATGAGGGGACAATTTCCCTCTTTGGCAATCTCCAGAGAGGGAACCCCAATTCTGTTTCCATTACAGAACGGGAACGGTTGGACTCTTCAATGCCAAACAACCGTAGGTCACTTTCTCTTAATAAGTTGACCTATGATCCCCGGTCTAATCAATCCGAAAAGGATCATCAGTACAAATAACTGTCGATTGGCCAATCGACAGTTATCATCGCGCGATAGTACATCAATTTCAGTGTCATGCAATGCTCACCATATCCCTATCAATATCTCACTCACAATAATCAACATCAACATCAACATCATACACTTCTCACATCACCTTTCAATCTATTATCCATAATATCTTCCCTTAACATAACTCTCCAAAATCTCAACTCACATCTAAGTCATTTTCTATACTCACAACCTCTCAATATCCAACACCTGCAAATATGTCACAACATTCCAAAATATCCAGCACCACCAGACAGGTTACTACATATATAATGTGTCAAAATCTTTTATATGAAATTAATCGTGTTTGAAAGGCATCCGATAGCCTATTTCATATAAAAATACCTTTTCAAAGATAATATATGTATAGAGAGGGTGAGAAAGGATTTTAGAAATCCCCAACTAACGTCACCCTCATTGTTATAGCAAGGTTAAGTGTGATTACCTGTCGCCCTTAGCATACCGCTGCCTTTCCTTAACATTCCTCGTAGATTTTTCCTTCCAAGTATATTCTCCTAGTTTCATTCCAAATAATAAAGAATGTGAGCAACTATCCTTATTTATGTTACTCATCGTCACTCTCGATCCCAATTACTACCCAATCTCTTATATATTTTATTGTAGGGTAACCATTTTCAATCAATCGAAGCCAAAGCCAATAGCCAAATTCAACTTAATGAACCAAACGCCAAAGAATAACAAGCATACATTTCCATTAAAACGCTGTAAGAATTAACACAAACAGATTCACCAAAAACAACCATAACCAATCACACCTTCACCAAATCAATACCTTGTTACGTAGAATCCAAAACTTCCCACTTTGCAAAATTGCAATCAACTCCTATACTTGTATAAAACACCAATCAAGTAAAGATTTGCTATAGATCTTCCATTTTCAAATGAAGTGCCCAAGCAGTCAAGAAACATCAAAATTAGCACATTCTCATATTTAGATAACATCTCTAGATCTTCCAAAATATCATGTACATCATTTAGTTACATTAAAACAATAATTAAATTAGTTCCAACATGCATAAACAATAGTTTAAGCATTCTCCAAGCCCAGAATCAGTTCAGCCCTAAAAGAAAGGAGAATAAAACATGAAACTTCATATACATGCATCTAAAACACTTAAATCACCCTTTATGTCATTCTCATTTCAACAGCCCTTCCGATAATACAGAGAAACAAGACATGCCACTATGACATAACATATAATCTCTCACACACGTCACAATTTACATTAACTTCAATACTTAAACCATAGCCATATAGCCATGGCTTCAACAACAACATTTAAATGCATGAGTCACCAAGCAGAAATCCAAATAGAAACATGGCAAAGCCATTCAAGTTCCAATGTTCCAAACAATGTCACAACCAACATACAAAGCCATATTACTAATTCTAATGAACTCATATCTAATTAGTCATTAGTCAATCCATTAACACCAAACAAAAGGAGAAGTCTACTGCGATAGATTAAAAGCATTTCATAACTAATATTAGTCATTTCACATATTCCTTAAATCTCACAATTAAACACCTCTTTTACATATAACAGAAAGTCCCCATAATCAATACTTTTCTTCCATAATTCAGTTTACCCAATGCAACAAGATTCTTCATTTTGCTTCAATTCCATTTGGCCATAGCAGTAAAGCAATGTAAAACATATTTCTAAGCACACATGCGTGGCAAAACAAAGCAAGAAAGTAGAAACTCCAGAAACCAAACATGTAGGACCCCTTTCATCACTCATATAGACTCCTAATCAAGCTTATAAAACTTAAATCCCTAAACCAAATTTCGGATTCCTCTCCAAGTCGCCCAAAAACGAAAGAAAAAGGTATGAATCTGAGGAGAAAAGTTACCTAAGTTCGGTTTTGGTGTTGTATGAGCTGTGGGTGGTCGGCACCACCGTGAAACTCGCCGGAGATCGGCCATTTAGGTGGTTGGCCGAAACAGAACAGTCAAAAACGAAAAAGAAGAAAAGGAAGTGAGGAAATCGACCTTAAAGGTAACATAGATCGAAAACATAAGAAGGCCGAAACTTTACCTTTAATTTCCGCTGTCATACGCCGGAAAACTCGCCGGATTCGCAAGGAGAAACAAATAGGGTTCGTTTGGTTTGAGATGAAAGCGAAACGGACTAGAATAAAGAGGAAAAGGGAGAAGAGGCCGCGCCGCCGTACCGCCGCTTCAGCTCGCCGTCGCCGGATTCAGGGGGCCAAAGGGTTAGGGTTTGAGTGGGAGGGAAGGAGGGCACAGGTCCGTTTGGTTTTGAGGGAGGGGGAGTGTTTTTGTTGTTGTTTTTTTTTTTGGAGAAAATTATAATTAGTTACCCTATTATTTATTCTTACTTATATTTCTAGCCCAAAGTTTGTATATATATTATTTTACCTCTTTCTTTCCATCATAACATGGTCCAGATTCCAATTTACTTTTCATGGAAGTTTATATCCCTAATTAATTCTTTTAACTATATTTCTTCAAATTCCAAACTAAATCAGATTTAATATTCTTGAATTGCCCATAATATCTTAAAATTCCTTTCTAATACTTTAAATTTCCTAAATTAAACCTCAAGACCTTATAAAATTATTTATTATCTCTAATTTAAAATTTGGGATGTTACAATGTACTTGATTCCCATCTTGCCCAAGTTCATCGATCCCATGGGCAGGCACTTGATGTTATCGGCTTCCTCAGTGGATTTAATATTGAACTTCTCCAGGAGGAAGGTGATGAACTAAGGGTAGGGAAGAGAAGATTTCCCTTTTTCTTTGCCTTCAAACCATCTGTTGAGCTCCATGCTGATCAGTTGCCCAGGGTTGTTGATAGGCTCCTGGGTAAGGAACTTTGCGAGCCAAGGGTTGTCCAGCCCGGTGAACTCATTGAAATTTCCTCCTTTGTTGGCCATCAACCTTGAGTAGATGTACTGGAGCACCCGCTTTGGGTCGGGCATACCAGACACCTTCTTCCCCTTAGTGCAATAAATTTGCTCAAGCTCTGCTTGATCCAGCCGCTCATGGAAGACCCACTTGTTCATTTCCTCATCAGTGATCCCGAGGAAACGATTGATATCCCTCCAGTTGAACCTGATCGTTTTCCCCCTCACAGTGGCCTTGAAATCAACCCGGCCAATGGCAGATACTTTCTCAGAGATGGTCTTGTACTTAGGCTTGGCAGAGAAGGTCTGGTAGAACACCCGGAGCACTTGGACGTTGTACTCATTGTTAATCCCCAGCCAACACATATACTTCTGGAGATGATCAGATAGTGCAAAACCCAGATCTTCAAGCTTTTTCAGATCCACAAAAATCCCATTGGTAAGATAAGGATTCCTGTTCTCAAACTCAGGCGAGACAGCTTCTAACGGCCCAGAGCGATACTCAGACAAATCATCTTCCACCCTCTGGCGCTTTGAAGGTTGTTCTTCAGCAAACCGAACCTTCTTCTTATGTTTTCCAGACTTCCCAGAATGCCCAGATTTCTCAGAACTTTTGGATTTTTTGGATGAAGGTTCTTCATCTTCATCTTGTGTTCTTCATCTTCTTAATCACATCTTCATCCACATTCATCCTCTCTGCACTCCTCTCCTTCCACAAAAACATCACAGAAATGGCCGGTTCAAACGAATCTAACCCTAATCCACAGAAAGGTTCCTCCTCCAAGAAATCTGGAAAATCTGGGAAAAGGAATGATAAACAAGTCAGGTTTGTCGAAGAACAACCATCCAAACGCTAGAGAGTTCCTGAAGATGACTACTCAGAGTATAAATCTGGGTCGCTGGAAGCCATCTCCCAGGGTTTTGAGAACAGAACCCTTATCTCAACAACGACATCTACGTTGATTTGAAGAAGCTAACAGATCTGGGTTATGACCTCACTGAGTATCTGCACAAGTACATGAACTGGCTGGGCTTGCAAAATGAGTATAACATCAACGTTCTGAGGGTGTTCTATGAGTCTCTAACTGCGGCAGTGAAGTATAAGGACATTAGCAAGCAGAAGACTGCTATTGGTCGGGTTAGCTTCAAGGCCACCGTCAGGGGAAGAAAGATTAAGTTCAACTGGAGGCACATCAACCGCTTCCTAAGGATCACTGACGAAGAGTTGAATGTGTGGACTTTCCCTGAGCGCCTGGACCAAGCAGATTTAGAGCTTGCTTATGGGACTAGTGGAAAGAAAGTCTCAGGCATGCCCTACACACAGAGAGTGCTCTAGTATATCTACTCCAGAATCATGACCCACAAGAGGGGGTAACTTCAACGAGTTCACCCAACTGGACAACCCTTGGCTTGCCAGGTTCCTTACCAAGCAGCCTATCAACCCTGGGCAACTGATCTCCCTCGAGCTTCTCCGATGGGTAGACAATAAGAACAAGGGGAACACATCTCTTCCCTACCCTCAGCTCATTGCCTTCCTCCTGGAGAGTTTCAACATCAAATCAACTGAGGAAGCCGACAACAAGAAGTGCCTGCCCATGGGGTCGATGAACTTGGGCAAAATGGGGGTCAACTACATCAAGCCTGTGAAGGCCACTCAGTCTGGCTCTCAGTCTGGGAGCGCCTCTCACACTTCTCAACCCTCTGCATCTGGAGCAGGGGATCAAGAAGCAGACTCCCACCAGGCTGGTCCCAGCAGCACTCGTGCTCCAAGAGTGACTGCTGCTCAGAAGGCGTTCATTGAAGAAGTGAAGTAGGAGCTTCTGTTCAGGCTGCCGGACACATTGATGACCCCTCTCAGAGAGGAATGTGATGCAGCCTTCAGAAATCAGGAACAGAGGATCCAGGGATTGGAGACTCGCCTTGAAAGGGTGGAAGCAAAGTTAGATCTTCTCCTTGGCCACCTCCTAGCACCACCTCTCCCTCCACCACCTCCTCCTCCTCCTCCTCCACCCCCACCAAGCCCACAAAATGACTCTGACCCTCACCTCGACTCCCCTCACCACTCACCCTCACCCCACAACTCTCCATCACCCAGCCCCTCTCCATCCCCTAGCCACTCACATTCCCCCAGCCCCTCTCCTTCCCCCACTCACTCACCTCCTCACCTCCACCTCCTCCACCCAGATATGGCCCCGAGCCTCCTCCTGCCACTCCCTCCTCTACCTCCTCCCTGGCACTAACCCTCTTTGATGATGCTAAAAGGGGGAGAGAAATGCTGACTCAGCCGTCCCTTTGGCTGGATGAGGAAGTTGCTGCTGCTCTCCGAAGGGCCATGGACATGAAGCATATGGGCCAAGCAGAAAGGCTAATCCGTGATGAAGCCATTCACTTCATGAGCCAACAGCAGTCCGCCAGCAGTGAGACCAACCTTGAGGTGCCACCTACTGCTGAGCCTGTGCCAGCCTCTGCGCCTGTTGCCAACTTGTTTGAGGAGCTATGCATGAAGTATGGTTTTAAGAGGTCAGAGCCGCAGTGAGGGTTATAGCCAAGCCAATTCCTCCCTCTGTGCCAGCCCCTGTCCCTCCTCCAGTCAGTTTCAGTAAGTCAAGGGTTAAGAAGACTCTGGCTAAAAAGAAGGTCGCTTCCTCCCCTAGTGCATCCTCAGATAGTGAAGAGGAGTCCATTGTTGCTCCTGAGGATATTGAGATTGAAAAGGTGCCACTGCAAGGGGAAGCTCCTGAGCCTCAGTCATCCACCCAAGAGCAAGCTCAGGCAGTAGATAGTGAAGTCCCACCAGAAGTGGTGGTCAAACTAGAGGTGGAAGACATGACACCAGAAGAGTTTGAGCGATATGGTAGAACAGACAGACTCACATATGAGCAACTCTTCGTTCTGGATGCTGAGAGGGCTCATGCTAAGGATCTTCAAGAGAAGGGGAAAGGGAAAGGGAAGGGAAAAGGGAAAGCAAAGTCAAGCCTACCTCAAGACCCTGATTACCCTGCCTGGAATGTTAAGGTTAAGGCTGTCCATCTCCCTCACGGATCCATCCCCATCGGAGATACAGAGCTTGGAAGATCCTTTGGTTTAGATGAGGCTAGTGATCTAAAGAAAGCCATTGCTGAATCCCTTGAAACGGAAAGACTCAGAAAAGCCAATGAGGAGAGGGAGCTCCAACAGATTCTTGCCCAGATCGACCAACAGCAGATGGATGAGATGTGGGCAAAGATGAATGAGGAACATAAGCAGAATCAGAGAGAGAGGAACAAAAGACACAAACTTTAAAACCCAGCCTCTCATGCATAGCACAACTTTTTGTTCTTTCATTTTCATACATAGTTATCTGTCATACTTGTAAATCTGCTTACTGTTTTTGTTGCTTATACATGTAGCTGATTTACATATTAATGAAGTTCGCTTTTGAATTCATATCTGTGTGTTATTTAATTATATGCCTTTAAGTATGAACTCATAAGTTGACTTAGTTTGTCATCATCAAAAAGGGGGAGAATGTTAGAATCTTAAGTTTTGATGAAGACTAAAATATGAAAGAACTAGTTGATCACATAGGAAGAATTAGGTTAAAAGTGAATCCTAAGTTAAGTCACAACCGGATGCAGAATTACTTCCGGATGGATTAGAACTAGCGCTCGCGGATGGAATACACATCCCATAGCGGAAGCAAGTGAGACACTAAGTCAGAACCTAGTTTAGGCTGTTAGAGTATTGAACCTTGATGAAGACTAAGTTAGGACTGATTGATTACTTGAGAAGATTTGGGTTAAAACTGAATCCTAAGTTAGGACACAACCGGATGTAAAATCACTTCTGGAAGAGTTAGAGTAAAATGGCGTAACTGACGATGACTGTTATACTACACATCCCATAGCGTGAGTAAATGACACACTAAGTCACTTAGGAAGAATTAGGATAAAATCAAATCCTAAGTTAGAATACAACCGGATGCAAAATCACTACCGGATGTATTAGTTAAAATAACTGACGCTTCCGGATGAAGTATACATCCCACAGCGGAAGTCAATAACATGCGAAGTTAGAACCTAGTCTAAGTTAGAATGCTTCCCATAGCAAAACGCTTCCCATAGCATGTATGGCTCTTACTGCACTTGATTATATATATTACTATGTTGGACTAACATTTGTGTGCAGAACTTAGTTTTACTTCCGGATGCAAATACTCTTGGCACTGGGATTCTGAGACTAACACTTGCAGAGCAAGATTGCCGCTTCCGGATGAACGATGATCATCCGTCAGCAAGAGTACAAGAGACAGAACGTACATATGCTCAGAAGTTAGAATGCTTTTGTCAGAGCAGAGTTGTCAGAGTTGCTTTTCAGAGATAAAGCAAGTCAACCCTGCTAAGCATTAATGAAGATGTACTTAACAAGGGATCAACGACTATATTCAAACGGACATATTCCAAATTGTCGCCCAAGCCTGTGAGTGTGGGAAGTCGAGTATAAAAGAAATCCCTCAACATTCATGAAGAAGTGAGGAAGAACAGCAAGCTTATTGTCTGAGATATTATAGTCTATATTCTTCTTATCTTCTACTCTCTGATCTTAGAATTGTAATACTCTTAGAGAGAATTCTTGAGAGAATCATTTGTACTTAAGTGTTTATCATAATCAGTTCATAGAGTGAACATATTAACAATTCTCTAATTGAGAGAGACTGTTCTAAAGCTTGGTGCTTGAAGAACAGTGTTGTAACATTACAAAAGTAAGGGGGAGTATTTAGAGATTTTCTAAATCTCCAAGGTTGCAAGTTAGCCCGTAAAACTTGTGATTGTAAAGGTTTGCAGGTAAGCCCGTTGCAAAACCTGTGGGTTGTTAGGTGAACTCGTGTTCGTAAAACCTAAAGTGTAAAGGCTTTCTTGTGCCTGGAGTAAACAAGAAGTTTAGTGGATTGAAAATCTCAGGTGAAGCCTGGGGACTGGATGTAGGTCTGGAAGTGACCGAACCAGGATAAATCTATGTGTGCTTATTCTGTTTTTTTTATCTTCATATTTCCAGCACCACACCATCACATACTTATTTGAGCATAGCATGATTCATCGCCATTTTCATCAAGCACAAGAAGTAATGTTTTAAAGAGAATTTTAAGTTTTATTCTGCCACCCAATTCAACCCCCCCCCCTCTTGGGTGACAGCCACACATTTCACAATAGTGTTAAGGTACTATTAATTACATAGTGTTGAATTATATATTAATAGATATTTATATTGGAGATGTAGAGTGTTAGTAAGAGCTTTGGAGTAACTTTTGTGTCATTACTTGTGAGCTAAGGAGCAACAGCTAACTATGGGAAAATCTTTCGTATACTTGCAAATTGTGTATAATTAGATTATAAATAATTATTACTTGACTACGATATGTGAGATTAATTTTTAATGTTATGTATTGAAGCATTTATTAAATCAGTTGTATGAAATATGAATATTAGTTTAATCTTTTTAAGCATGCTTGTCTTCTTTATATATCATGTGAAATGTATTCTAGTTTGTTTCTTTTCAAGCATGCTTATGTTTGGCATATATTTTGTGAAATGTATTCTAGTTCGTTCCTTTTCAAGCATGCTGATGTTAGAAGAATGATTACATATTTTGAGAATGTTGTAGTATCCTGAACTGAATACTGGTTTCTGAGAATGACATAATTATTATCATGCATTTGCATTCATGGTGATGGGATAGGTTGTAGAGGAGAAATATGTATGGTGAATTATATTACCACGTGGTATGTCATCACTCGGTGCACAGTGGATGACACTTGTCAGGGCCCCTTCTTCCATGTTTTCCTTGCTCGGGATTGCATTGGAGTAGCGGGTCATATGACACCTCCTTATTAAATTCGGTCTTTTAAGGAGGGGAGTCATAGTCAATGCTTGAGCTCTGTACCTTTGGGCGGGTATATCTCAAGTATTGGTGAGCTTGGAACAATCTAATTACTTGAATATGTTTCTGTTTGAACTATGTGTTAGCCTATGGCTCTTATCAGCGGAATAAGGGTGTGATATAAGGGAGGATGCATAACACATTCATTCATGATGAAATTATTTATATATAAATGTTTGATTGTATGTAATATTTGTGTATGTGAGGTAGCAAAGAATAGCATGTGGAGTATAATTGTTTATAATGTAATTGTATATGGTTTGTTAGTGTATGTTAGATGCTTTCAATAGTTACTGAGATGTCGATCTCACCCCATTATTAACATTTTTAGGTGAAGGATCAGTAGTAAAATAAGGGGAAAGGTACGAAGAACGAGCTTGAAAGACTCTATTGTGCTTATTGAGCACATTTATATCGTTTTATATTTAATTGTCATGACATTAGGGAATTTGTTTCTAAATTTATGACATGATTCTGTTGGTAAATAATGTAATTTCCAAATATATTATTTTTGTAGACCTTAATATATTATTTTTAGTATTTTTTGATTTTGAGAAATTTCCAAATAATATACTACTATTATTTTAGAAATATTTTAAGGTGGTAAATCATTTTATACCACGGTATTATTTTAGAAATATTTTAATCGTTATTTTAAAATATGTGATTTCTAAATAATCATGGTAGAGTAAAACTACCATAGTAGGAAAGAATAAATCTTATTTTTCTCACTAACCAATCATGGTAGAAAAGAACAAAACGTCATTTAAAATATGGATATCAATTCTTTTCTACCATTGTGAATTTTATTATTTAAGTTTCATTTTCTTTATTGGATAAATTATATTTAATCATTATTTTGGAAGGATGTTAAAAAATCTTATATTTTTATATCACCAAATGTTGTTGTCCTTAATTCACAACATGGTCATTGTTCATGTGTGATTATAGCAAAATATGTTAATCAGTCTTCATGACTATTTTTTAACGTATTTCTCCCACAAATTAATCATATCAAATGAAATAACAATAATAATATCATCAAGGAAGAAAATATTTAAAATGACATATTATGAAAGTATAATATAGGGTATATGGAAGGTAAAAAAAAATATAGGGTATATGGAATATGTAAATAACCTTATATATACAAAATAACAAGATAATTAATTAATAAACATCAATGACCCTTTGGGGTTATCAATTTTTCTTATGTCTTACAACAATGACCATTCGGGGTTTATCAATATTTCATTTATTTGTATCATAATCATAAATCGATACATACTTATTCATATGACATCTAGTCATTGTGTAAATTTTTTTATATGACTTCTGGTCATATACTTATTCTTTATTTTGTCAAATTTTGTCAAATTTTCTTTCTTTTCTATATGACTTCTTGTCATATTTTCACATTTTCTCATAATATTTGTCTTCAAGACCACATCAAATATCTTTCAAAGATATAAAGCTATTTTATGTCATTTGATGCTTAAGTCATTTGTCACTTAAGTCATTTCTCATTGGCCTTCAAGGCTAGATAATAATTTTTTGAGCATCAAAGCATCAAATTTTCACTCCTTTTTTTCATGCCCCTTTTTAAATGAAAAACCATAATATAGTCTTATACCAACAAACTTTATCAAAACGATGAAACTTTAAGTCATCTAATAAAATAAATTTGGGAGTGTCATGACTTCAAGCCATTGGATAAAGTGACATTATGATAAATTGAAATTTAACAAGAAATATAATAATATAAGAGTAAATAATATAACAAATTATAACAAGAATAATATGAATCGCAATATAAAAAATAATAGATATAAATAACATAATAATAAACGATAAAATAAAGGAAATTATGAATGACATAATATAAACAAAATAAAATACATAATATAAAATGAATAATAATAAATAAATGTGAATATTAAATGGCATAATATTGTAACAATAGTATATATATGATATTATATATAAAACTTATATTATATATATGAATTACAGGCGGTGAACCGACCAATCGAATTCATATATATAAATGCAAAACATTAAAATTGAATATGTACAATGGGAATTTTCGAAAGAAATTAAAGGGCGTATGAATTACAGGAGGTGAACCGACCATTCGAATTCATTGTGACAACCTCTCTAATCCTCTGAAAGGGGTAAGGATATGATGTGAGGAAACAAATAAAAAATAAACATAAATAGTATTATGTATATAATATAATAATAATAATAATAAATAAATAAATGGCATAATATAATATATAAGAGTATGAAAGAAGTATAATATAATACAATATAATATAATATAATATAATATATGAGTAATATATGTGTGTGTATTATCAATAATACTAAAAACAGATGTAAAGAACATACCTTAATATTTTGGAGCAAACTTGTGCTGATAACGTGTTATAAAATAAGAAAATATAGAAGTTTGAGAAGAAGAAAAATAAGTAACAAATGTTAGTGATGAAGAAGAGAGAAAATTGGAAAAGGAATTTGGAGAGAAATGGGAGAAATCTTTATTCATCTATGGGTACATCACATGTAGTACAATGCCTCTTATTTGTAGGCCACCAACCTCAAGTAAGTTATAAGAAAATGTTAAATTCAATCCTCATAAAGTGTCAATATTGTAACCCTTGAATTATGACAATAACAACTCTTAAAGACACTTCATTAGAGAGGTTATTGAGAAAAGGAAAAGCCAAGAGTTTGTGGAGGTATGGACATCCATATAATCACAATATTTATAACAAGAAGGTGAATCTTCGATAGTAGTGAACTTTAATAAGATGTCACTGTGTTTTGAAGTTTGTTTAGTCATTTATATATGCCTGTGCGCCCACGCCCTTAAACTTGTGGCTTTGGACATTTTTGAAAATTAGTTATTTGTGCAAACATCTTCACGCCATGTCGTTGATTTAATGAAACTGTTTTTTCTTCACGCCATGTCCATTTTATTTAAGAAGAATGTGAATTTTTTAGAAGAATTATAAGAGTTTCATTGTTTTTATTGGCTTAGGTGTACTCCTATTGTAATTCAATAAATGTTGAGTTTCATAATTAATAGTCGATCTAGTTTGATGTTTTACATGAACTGGCATGTTATTATCTTATATTTAAGCAGCTTGAGTCAGTTGAATGTAAAAATCGTTACCATACGACAAACATTGGATGATTTTTTATTTTCAATAGATAAAAAGGTGGGTAAGTTCGGTTAGCTTTATTCTTTAATTTGAATTTCTATATTAAAAGGCCAAAATATAATGCATTAAAAATTAAACATGAAATAATCTTTATTAAGAACAAAGAAGTTAGATTTGTTTGATATCTTAAGTTCTACGTCAGTAACATAACAATCCTGCTTTCCTATGATAATTACATGTCAATCACTTATATAATTAGATTATTTTGTTTGTGACTTCTATGATTATAAATCCTAACGAAACTGTATAAAAAATGCCAAATGAAGATGTATGTTTCTCTATTTTTGAATATGCTTGCTGTACCTTAAATTGTAAACAATAATTGCAGACACACGATGTCTTCCGAGGCTTAATAACCCCTTGAAAAAAAATGATATTATTATAAAGATTAGAAGCCTAGAAGGTAATATCAAATGATGACATGTATATTGATGTAAACTTCCACTACAAGTTGAATTTAGTAAACGGATCAACATGCAAGAAGAGCAACAACTTTACTACAATTCCGTATAGAAGTTTGAAACTTCGTCATTTCCATTCCCACTCTTGAAACTAATGTGTCTAATGTTGACACAATTACTATAGGACCGGCACAAATAATGTACGGCCATAAAAATAGAATTATATAACACATTGTGAATTGGGATGAATTATACAACACCTACAATGAACCAATAAAATACATTATGATGACAATGAGGCATGAAACTCAAACAACAGTGGACATGACTCGTAATGTGTCATATCTAAAAACACACATACAATAAGTTAAAACTTCATAAACAGATGTTAAGGAAATTTTATATTTAAGTCTTTCGAAATACAAATATTTTTAACTGATTTTTTAAGTAATCTGTACAGAAGAACATATTTTTTTAGCTAATACGGAAGAAAAAATTTAATGTTTTTGAAAATATTTTTTAAGTATATTATTATCTAAAGTATAATTTAATTTTGTAGATTAGATTATACTCCCTCAGTTTCTAAATGTAAGACCATTTTCACATTTTGATGTGTTTTTAAATAAAAGATTACTTTCTAATTTTTTCTAACTTTTTCCCAAATTAACTTCAAAATACCTATCAATAATAAACAAATATAGATGGAGAGTGAAAATAAAAGTATATGGTTTGGGCCAGTGTTATTAAAACAAGACCAAGCCAAACGATCCGATCAAACCTTCATCCACTCCCACAACGGCTCAGCTCATATGAAATAACTTTTTTTGAAAATTCAACTGTGGAAGTAGCTCAGGCCGGCCTATTAAGGCCTATGACCTTGCCTACTAAAAGCCTAGACTGTTTGGTATTCGAATAGGTCAGGCTCAGTTATAGGCTTTTTTCTTGGCCTATTTTGTTTAATAGGTCAGACCTAAGTGAAATGCGTGGCTGTCACCCAAGAGGGGGGGTGAATTGGGTGGCAGAATAAAAATTAAAATTCTCTTTTAAAACTGACTACTTGTGCTTGATGAGAGTGACGATGTATCACCCCAAGCACAAGTAAGTATCTAGTGGTGTGGTGCTTGATGTGTAGATTAAACAAACAGAATAAGCACACACAAATTTATCCTGGTTCGGTCACTCCCAGACCTACATCCAGTCCCCAGGCTCCACCTGAGATTTTCAATCCACTAAACTTCTTATTTGAACCAGGCACAAGAAAGCCTTTACACTTTAGGTTTTACGAGCACGGGTTCACCTAACAACCCACAGGTTTTGCAACGGGCTCACCTGCTAACCTTTACAACCACATGTTTTACAACGGGATCACCTGCTAACCTTTACAACCACAGGTTTTACAACGGGATCACCTGCAACCTTTCAACCACAAGTTTTGCGGGCTAACTTGCAACCTATGGAGATTTAGAAAACCTCTAAATGCTCCCCCTCACTTTTGTAAGATAACAATTCTGTTCTTCAAGCACAAGCTTTAGAACAACCTCTATCAATTAGAGGATTTGATAATACGTTCACTCTATGAACTGATTGTGATAAACACTTAAGTACAAATGATTCTCTCTAAGAATAGATGATGTTACTCACTTAAGTACAAATGAATTACTCTCTAAGAATATTACAACTCTAAGATCAGAGAGTAGAGGATAAGAAGAATGTAGATTACAATATCTCAGACAATAGACTTTGTTCTTCCAACCTTCCTTCTGAATGTAGATGCTCCTTTTATACTCGGCTTCAAAACATTCAGGCTTGGGCGGCAGGTTGAATATGTCCGTTTGAATATAGTCGTTAATCCCATGTTACCGTTGAGAGGTACATCTTCATTAATGCTTAGCAGGGTTGACTTGCTTTATCTCTGAAAAGCAACTCTGTCAACTCTGCTCTGACAAAAGCATTCTGACTTCTGAGTATGTGACGTTGACTCTTGTACTCTTGCTGACGGATGATTATCGTTCATCCGGAAGCGGCAATCTTGCTCTGCAAGTGTTAGTCTCTGAATCCCAGTGACAAGAGTATTTGCATCCGGAAGCTCATTTGCATCCGGAAGTAAAACTAAGTTCTGCACATACTTGTTAGTCCAACAGAGTAGTATATATAATCAAGTGCAGTAAGAACTATACATGCTGTGGGAAGCTTGTTTGCTGTGGGAAGCAATCTTACTTAGACTATGTTCTGACTTAGTGTATTGTCTACTGACGCTAGGGGATGTCTATTCCAATAGTCAGCGTAAGTCTCGTTATTTTACTCTAAGTCTTCCGGAAGCGATTCTGCATCCGGTTGTATTCTAACTTAGGATTTGATTTTAGTCTAACTCTTCCTAAGTGACTTAGTGTGTCATTTACTCATGCTATGGGATGTGTAGTATAACAGCACATAATCACATGCAGTGGGAGTTCAATTGTCTAAGGAAGCTCTCTTACTTCCGGAAGCAATTCCACATCCGGAAGTACTCCTACTGGACGTTGAGTTATGATCATATTTTACTCACTGACGCTCAGTGTTGTCCAGATCAACAGCCAGCGCTAGTCACTAAGCAATCGAAAGCAAATCCACAACCGGTTGCATCCTAACTTAGTCTCAAGGATTTTATACTCTTAATGTTCCTAGACTGTGTTATGACTTAGTGTATTACTTGCTTCCGCTGGGGGATGAGTCATTCATCCGCGAGCGCTAGTCCTAGTCCATCCGGAAGTAAATCCACATCCGGTTGTACTCTTACTTGTGGTTCTATTTTAACCTAATTTTGTCTAACTGTTTAACTTGTTCTTTCATATTTTAGTCTTCATCAAAACTTAAGATTCTAACATTCTCCCCCTTTTTGATGATGACAAACTAAGTTATCCAATTAAGTTCATATGAAAGAATTAAAAGTAATAATCAGATAAGGCACAAAGAACTAAAGACAAATATCATTGATGAGCAAAAGATTACAAGTCAGATATGTATAACAGCAGTTAAAATTTACAAGTAATCAAAAATGTGCAAGTTGAGCTATGCATGGAAAAATATGAAGAAAAATTTCTAAGTTAAAATGTATGAGGGGTGTTTGGGCTCAAAGTTTATGTCTCTTTTTCCTCTCCCTCTCTCTTTGCCTTTGTTCACACTCCTCTTGCAATTTGGCTAGCTGGGCATCCTTCTCACTCTGGTCAATCTCCGCAATTATACTCTGGAGCTCTGCCTCTTCCTTCTCCCTTCTGAGTCTTTCAGATTTAACGGATTCCTCAAAGGCTCTCTTCAGATCTTGAACCTCAGCGTACCCAGGGAACCCAGTTGCATCGGAGAAGGGAATGACCTCGCCATTGGGATAATGGACAGCCTTAATCTTCACATTCCACACAGGAAAGTTGAGGTCCTCCTCAACTTCCTTGGCTTTCCATTTCCCCTTGCCTTTGCCTTTACCTTTGCCCTTGCCTTTCACTTGGGTAGGCTTGGCATTCGCTCTTTCAGCATCTAGGCAAGCCATCTGACCAAACGAGAGCTTGTCGGTCCATCCATACCTCTCGAACTCTTCAGCAGTCATATCCTCTATTTCCAGCTTTACTTCCTTTAGTGGCGGAGGGGCATATGACTCTTGAGAGGGTGACTGAGTCTCAGGCGCAACTTCAGCTTGAACAGATGGAACCTCTTGCTCACTCATAGTAGGCTCAGATGTACCAGTACCCTTTTTGGCAACATGCTTTTTCCTAGACTGGTTGTAGCTGATCACTGGAGGAGAAGGTGCAGAAGATGGCTCAGAAGGAGGGATTGGCTTGGCTATCACAATAGGTGGATTGTTTTGCCTCTTCAACCCATACTTCATCATAATCTCTTCAATAAAATTTCGGGCAGGTTCAGAGGGAGGAGGCTCAGCAGAAGAGGCTTCTGGCGCTGGTTCATGCTGCTCTGGTTCAGACTCAGGCACAGAAGAAGAAGGCTCATCAGGTTGGCTGACTAACACCATTGCCCATTTAGATCTTTGCTCATCCAGGCGCTGCTGTTGCATAAATCGGATGGCTTCCCCACGGATAAGACGTTCAGCACTACCCAATCTATGATAATCCATGGCTCGGCGGAGAGCAGCAGCTATATCCTCATCTAGCCATAAAGAGGGTTGAGTTAGGATTTCTCTCCCCCTTTTGGTATCATCAAGAAGGGCGAGGGCCAGGGAGGAAGGGTTGGGTGAAGAGGATGGTGGAGGTTCAGGGCCAAATTTCTTTGGCTTTGGTGGTGAGGGTTCAGGTGAGGATGTGGGTGTGGTTGCTGGTGAGGGAGTGGGGCTGGGTGAAGAAGGAGGGCTAGGGAAGAGGGTGCGGTTTCTTTGGAAGAAAGTGGGATTGCTGAATAGGCCATCAAAGGGGTAGGTAGAGGAGTAAGAGGTGGGTTGTTCAGCTATCCTCCGAAGAGGGGGAAGGTCTCTGAGGTAGAAGGTATGAAGTGGGTGATCAGGAGAGGAAAATCCAAGAGATTGGGCTATGGTGGGGCGAGTGTGAGGGAGTGGATTGGAGGGCCTTATGGGGTTTGGGGGTGGTGAATGGTTTGGGGAGTTATGAGATGAAGGTGAGTTGTGTGGAGATGGAGAGTTATTTGGTGAAGTAAAGTTAAGGGGTGATTGGCGAAGGGAGTGTTGGGGTGAGTTCTGAGGGGAGTTGTGAGGTGATGGTTGATGGTCATTTCTGGGTGAAGTTTGGGGCTGACCATTCTGAGGTGGTTGTTGAGGATTGGGAGGAGGGAGTGATGGTTGGTTAGGAGGAGGAGGAGGTTGGTCATTTCGTGGAGGAGGTGGAGGTGGAGGAGGAGGAGGTGGTGGTAGGTTACCTTGTGGTGAAGGGATTTGAAGGTGATTGATGATGAGGTCTAACTTGGCTTCTACCCTTCCTAGCTGATCATCGACCCGACCTACTCGATCCTCGAGGCTCGGGATTCTCTGCCCCTGCTGCTGGAAGGCTTCATCACATTCAGCACGAAAGGGAGTCAACAGCGTCTCAGGCAGTCGTTGAAGTATCTCCTCTCGCAACTCAGTCAGCATTGCCTTCTGTGCAACCGATAGCCTTGGTGCTCTGCTTGGGCCATGGGAGTCGACCTCTTGATCTCCCGTGCCAGAAACTGAAGGAGCCGTGGTATGAGAAGCACTACCTGCCTGTGATCCAGAGCGAGTGGCCTTCGCCTTCTTATTGTACTTAATCCCCATCTTGCTGATGTTCACTGCGCTGACGGGCAAGCACTTAACATTTTCACCCTCCTCAGTGGATTTGATCAGGAATTTTTCCAGGAGGTAGGCGATGACAGTTGGGTATGGAAGATTCCCAGACTTCTTGTTATCAATCCACCTGTGCAGCTCCAAACTTATCAACTGCCCAGGGTTAATCGGCTGCTGGGTGAGGAATCTTGGGAGCCAGGGGTTGTCAAGTTGAGTGAACTCGTTGAAGTTTCCCCCTTTGTGAGTCATCATCCGGGAGTAGACATATTGAAGGACCCGGTTGGAATCAGACATTCCAGACACCTTCTTCCCCTTGGTGTCATAGACTTTCTCAAGCTCTGCCTGGCTGATTTTCTCAGGGTTTATCCACTCGTTCATCTCTTCCTCAGTGACCCCGAGCAGGCGGTTAATATCTCTCCAAGTAAAGCTGAAAGTCCTCCCCCTCACTGTGGCTGTAAAGGTGACTCTGCGAATGTGCTCCTTCTCATTCACCTTCTTATACTTAGCCTTGGCTGTGAGAGACTGGCAGAACACCCTCAGGACGTTGATGTTGTATTCATTGCTGATCCCCAGCCAGCACATGTACTTCTGGAGATATACCTTCAAATGAGCAAACCCTAGATCTTCAATGTTCTTCAGATCGATGAACATCCCATTAGTGAAGTAGGGCTTGGCATTCTCAAATTTCCCAGAAACAGCCTCAAGCGGCCCATCCTTGTAAACTGATGGATCATCATCCTCTACCCGCTGTCTCTTGGATGAGGGTTCCTCTCTGAACTGTACCCTCTTCTTCTCCTTTTTCTTGGAGTGTTGTTCATGATGTTGCCTAGAACCCCCAGAATGTTCATGCTGCTCTTGAACTTGCCCAGATTTCCCAGAACGCAGATGCCCAGAATGCCCAGATTTTGACTTGAATTTCTTGGAAGTAGTGATTATCTCAATGTTGGGGTTAGATTCATGTGAGCCTGCCATTTTATGTGAGTTTAGGGTTTAAATGAGATGAAATGCGAAGAAATGTAGAAGAAGAAGATGCAGATGAATGATGAACACTATGAAGAACAGATGAAGATGTGATGAATGAGTTCAGAGAGTTTGTGGGTGTGATTTGTGAAAGAAGTGTGAAAAAATGACTGACACTCTCTATTTATATGCAATGTCACAACGGATGGAAAACTCATAATGACTCTTTATTGAAAACATGCGCTGGTTCATAGGAAAATGTAAACATTTAATTGGAACGGCGCACCTTTTGACATGTGTCGCTTCACTTTGTCAGAGGAGGCACAACTTCCCATGGAGGAAGATGAAACGTTTTGTGAAGTGACGTGTCTTTTCTCAGACACTGGCGCTCCCGGTTGCTTTGAGTCATCACCCAGCGCCAGCAAAAGAGCATCCGGAAGTGGTTTTGCTTCCGGTTGGACTTACTTAAGATTTAACATTGGGGGACCTGCAAAACTAAAGATTGGCACTTCAATGCCTAAGTTAGCACAGTTGTCAGGTTTTAACAATTAAGCACAGATGTTTTCTGAAGATTAAACTTCATTTTAACATTCCCAAATTTCCCCTTATAAGGATAAATTGATCAACCCTCAGTGGTTGTTTGGTAGCTATGTCTGTAGTTGAGAGACCATTCTCGCACATGCTTCCGGAAGTGTATCCGCTTCCGGATGTGAGGGTCTTTAGATTTAACATTGACAGCCCTTATGGTTCCCCTTCCAAGGGACCAGCAAGTGCTAGCGGAAGCAAGTGTGCTTCCGGATGGTCCGTGGAGAGCTTAAGAGTTAACATTAATAGACATGCTTAGGATTTTTCAAGTCAAAGATTATGTTAATCAGCACAATATTATAAACTTAGGATATCGCGCTTGCTGATTGATTTGGTAAAGCAGGAGCATCAATAATGTGAAAACAGACTTTGAAATTTAGTTCACAATTTCTCAGTTTCACCATCAAGTCATGAACTTCATTCATACTCTCTTGGATAAATACTAATGTGAAGGCACAAGGGGTATCGATCAGGTTGCATATTTTCGGAGTTCCATAAACAAATATAATTCAATGAATATACCTTACGAATGTTCATGCTAGATTATGAAGATATGTAAATTGTCAACACAATGAAATTCTAAAAGCCTTAGAGTCAACAAAATAGTTTAGTTTTAAGAATAAATTAGGTTTACAAAACAACCAAGTTTTTCAGCATATGATCTCAAGAATAATTTTCAAATCTTAGCTCAAGTTCCTTCAGATATACTTGATATGATCTCATTATTCTTAGGATATCAACAAGCTTTAACTTAATTCAGATTGCACTTGGCTTGTGATAGTGTGTCAGAATACACAGCTGCCAGTGATAGTGATTCTTATTAGTTCTTTCCAGGAAGGTTATCTATCTTAAGTTTCCATCCTATTGTCATCTGCCTTTGGTTTTATCGACCTTTGCAGAAATTAATTCAAGGCAATTCTTAAGACTTCTTAAGTATGTCCGACAAGAGAGACTATCTATTAAATCTACAACAGAAGGAGTAAGGGATAGGAATGCTCATATATAACTGGCTAGATTTCCTCAACATTTCAGTGCAGCCAGTTTCTCTTATCTTGATCAGGAGCAAATTCGTTGACATTCTCTCTTGTACATCAACATTGTTCAAGCTTTCATAATCTGTGTCAACATACTTAAAACACAGGCTTGAATTGAAATCGTTTATAGATTGAAACTTGAGATGTGATTAAAATGTATTGCTCTTGAGTTCACAAGCTTTCCAAAAAAAATATTACTCGATATACACAAATACCTTGAACAGATTCATATACTATACAAAAGTGGATTTGACATTATTTGAAATTTTTTTTTTGAAATAAGATCTTCACAGGTTTTCAAAAGATCACATCATTTGATCATATTATAGGCTTTCAAAAATGGAGAGGGTAAGAATGACATCACCAAAGCTACATTAGTGTCAAGCATTAGCTTGCTTGATATTGCCAGGCGGTGCTTGTTCTTTTCAATTTCAAGAGCAGTAGTACCAGGAGCTCAGCATGAAGAACAGCTTATTCAGATTTGACTCATTGCCCAGACCAGGTACAGTCTTGAATCTTGTAGTTCCTTTGAGTCCCCTTACCTACAAAATACCAAGTAGTTCCCCTTTCCCATTTCTCAGTATCCAAACTTGGATCTGACAGGTTAGTTTGACGGAAGTATATGATTCACATGCACCTTAGGGTTATTCATTATGAATATGACATTGCGAGTCAACTATGACTATATGCACACGGTTATACATGGTTTTTTATCATGATAGTCATAGACAGCATGTAGATTATGAACATTGTGAATTTCCTTTTCAACGCTTTCTATATAGAGTATAATGTTCATATCTAGGATGCTTGATGTAAAATCTCAATAATCACATCTAACATTTGCATAGGAGATTTTACTATCACGTGCTTTGACCCTAAGTGATCCCTTGCTTACCCAAGGTGATCTTCTATACTTATCCTTGGTCTGACGCACTTCCTTATGAGAGGCAGAATTCATAGGCTTTCTCCATGTTGATCGAGGAATTCTCTCTCTCTTGTTCTTTTCAGGATAGTTGAGTGGAACTCTGTGATGGCTCATTCTTGAGACAGAACCTTTGTTCCTTGTGGTAGTGCACTGTGAAAGTAATGGATGCACAAGAGGGGGGGTGAATTGTGCTACAAAAATAAATGCTCAAATTAAACCAACACAAGATTTATACTGGTTCGGTCTACCTGACCTACGTCCAGTTCTCAACCACCCAGGCCGAGTTCCACTATATCTCAGGTTTTAAATCGGGTTCACCTGAAACCTTACAACCGCAAGTTTTGGACGGGATCACTTGCAACCTTACAACCACAAGTTTTACTCAGGCTCACTTGCAACCTTTCTAACTAGCTCCCCCTTACACCTAGCAAGGGTTCAACCTTTACAACTAAAGGATTTTTCTGACTAAGTTCTCTTAAAGAACAGATAGTGTTACACACTTAAGTACAATCAATGCTCTTATAACAGAAAGAGACTTAACAACAAAGAGTACCGAATATGTAGATGAGAATGATCACTCGATGTGTTAAATGCTCTTTACTTTTCTGGGCAGCTTTGAATGCTTGAAGATGTTCTTAGTTTCTCGCTCTAACTTCTCTCAAGAATATTCAAAGATAATTGTTGGCTTCATAAATGAGGTTGAGCTCCTTTATATACTCTTCAAACATTCTGACTCTTGGTAGGTGGGATAGCCGTTTGAATATGGCCGTTTTTCCTATGTTACCGTTTGCCCAATTAATGCTTCATCAATGCATAGCAGGGTTGACTTGCTTTATCTCTGAAAAGTAGCTCTGACAACTCTGCTCTGACAAAAGCATTCTGACACTGCATTTCTGAACACTCTGACATTCTGATTGCTTGCGGAAGCAGGTTCACATCCGGAAGCAACTCTACTTAGTGTGCTGCACTGAGTGTTAGTCTAACAATATGAACATATAGTTACATGCAGTGGGAGTGTTCTTAGTCTAAGAGGTCTTCCTTGCATCCGGAAGCACTTCTCCATCCGGAAGTAAATCCACTGGATGAAGGATTTTGTTCACTATTACTCACTCTTGCTCAGTGTTCATTCAATCCAACAGCCAGCGCTAGTCACTAAGCTATCGGAAGCACTTCTACTGGGTGTTGCTCACTTTCACTGACGCTTAGGGATATCTATTCCAACAGCCAGCGCCAGTCTAAGTCTAACAGGAAGCAAATTCACTTCTGGTTGAATCTTAACTTAGTCTTAGGATTTCGTATATCTAGTGCTCATGGACTAAGTTAATTCCTAAGTGAATTTCTTGCTGCCGCTGGGGGATGAGACATTTATCCGCGAGCGCTAGTCCTAATCTATCCGGAAGTAAGTCCACATCCGGTTGTACTTTTACTTAGGATTCTATGTTCACCTATTGCTTTCTAAGTTCTTTCATATTTTAGTCTTCATCAAAACTTAAGATTCTAACATTCTCCCCCTTTTTGATGATGACAAACTCAGTATTTAACTATTTATCGATTAAGTCCATATGAAAGGGTTAGCAGGAAAACAAAAGCAATAGATAAGAACAAGTAACTTGGACAAATATTATTGATAAAAAGAGATTACATGTTAGAGTATACAAGTAAAACATATACAGGTAATCTACACTAAGCATGAATGAGAGATGTATGAAAACAAAGAAAAATTCTCTAAGTTAAAAAAAAATGTTGGAATGAGGGTGTTCATATATTGTGTCTCTTTTTCCTCTCCCTCTCCTTCTGTCTCTCTTCACTCTCTTTCTGAAGCTTGGCGATCTCAGCCTCATGCACATTCTGGTCTATCTGGGCAATTATTCGCTGAAGCTCTTCTTCATCCCTCTCTCGTCTGAGTCTTTCTGATTCAATAGACTCCTCGAATGCCCTCTTCATGTTCTCTACTTCTTCATACCCAGGGAACCCTGTAGCATCATCGAAGTAGGCGACCTCTCCATTGGGGTAGTGAACAGCCCGAATCTTTACGTTCCATACAGGGAAGTTGGGATCCTCCTCAACTTCCTGGGCTTTCCTTTTCCCTTTCCCCTTACTCTTCCCTTTGCTCTTGCTAATCGGAGGAGTGGGCATGGCTCTTGCTCTGTCAGCATCGAGGCAGGCCATCTGACCAAAGGATAGTCTGTCCGTATACCCATATCTTTCGAATTCCTCAGGAGTCATGTCTTCAATTTCCAACTTGACTTCCTTCAGAATTGGAACAGCTTGTACTACTGGGATTTCAGGTTCAACTTGGGCAGATGAGGTCTCTGGCTCAGGTTGGTCAGATGGAGTCTCTTCCTCACTCTCAGCAGGTTCAGTGGAGGCAATAATTTTCCTGGTACGCTTCTTGGCAACGGCCTTCTTTCTCGACTCACTGAAGGTGACTGCTGGCTCAGATGAGGGAGGAGGGGCAGATGATTGCTCAGACGAGGGGATCTCAGACTCTTGCCCAGGGGATGCAGGAATAGGCTTGGCTATCACAATAGGAGGGTGATTGATCTTCTTCAGTCCCCACTTCATCATTATCTCCTCAACAATTTTTCTACTTATCTTAGTTGGAGGAGGTTCTGATGAAGATGACTCAGGCTGTGAAGGTTGTTCATTTGGCTCAAAGACAACCATCTCCAATTGTGGTCCTTGCTCAGCCGACTTCTGCTGCATGAACCGGATTGCTTCACCTCTTATAAGGCTCTCAGCACCACTCAGCCTTTGGGATTCCATGGCACGGCGAAGGGCAGCCATGATGTCTTCATCAAGCCAGAGGGATGGCTGGCTGAGCACATCCCTTGTGTTCATGGATAGGCGAAGAGCGGTCATCACATTTCTCCCCCTTTTGTCATCATCAACAAGGGCGAGTGCCAGGGATGGAGTCGATGAAGAGGAGGGTGGAGGTTCAGGGCTAAGTGGAGTTTGGGGTGAGGATTCTGGGGAAGAGGCAGGTAAGGTATGTTCTGGGGATATGGGTTGGTTGGGGAACCAGGTAGGATCTATGAATAGACCTTCGAATGGGTAGGTGGAGGAATATTCAGTGAAGGTAGTGGAAGAGTGTGGGGTAAATGGGGTAAAGGGTACGTGAGGATCCTCAGGGATTTGCTGAAGGCGTGGGTAATCTCGTAGATAGATATGGCTGAGGGGGTGAATGGCAGTTTGAAATCCAAGGTGTTCGGCTAAGGGGTTGGTTGGTGTGCGAGTGGATGAGGGAGGTGTAGATGGGGAGTTTTGTGGAGATGGGGAGTTGTTGGAGTGAAGGGGTGATTGGCTAGGAGATTGTTGGTGTGTGTCTTGGGTTTGGTGTTCATGGTTGGGTGAAGGTTGGGATTGGTGAGCATTGTTTGGTGATGGAGGGGATTGATGGTCATTTTGTGGAGGTGGCTGTGGTGGTTGAGTGTTAGGTGGAGGAGGAGGGGGAAGTTGAGGGTGACCTGAGGGAGGAGGAGGAGGAGGATTTTGGGGAGGAGGAGGAGGTGGTGGTAGGTTACCTTGTGATGGTTGGGGAATTTGTAGGTGCTGGAGAATGAGGTCAAGTTTTGCATCCACCCTGGCAATGTGGTTTTCAATTTGGCCTACCCTGTCTTCGAGCCTCTGAATTCGCTCCCCTTGCTGCTGGAAGCCAATGTTACACTCAGCACGGAGAGGGCCTACCAAGGATTCAGGCAGTCTAAAGAGAAGTTCTTCCTTAACTTCCTCGGCAAAGGCTTTGACAGAAGCTGGCACTCTTGCAGCACGGCTTGGCCCAGCATGGGAGTCCACTTCCTGATCCCCTGCACCAGATGTCGAGGGGGCTGAAGTCCCAGAGACGCTACCCGCTTGAGATCCTGAGCGAGTGGGCTTAGGGGCCTTCAAGTACTTGATCCCCATCTTCCCAATATTGGTTGCTCCCACAGGTTTACACTTGACATTTTCTTCCTCCACAGCAGATGTGGCCTTGATCAGATGCTTCTCAAGGAGGAAGGCAATGATGGTGGGATACGGAAGATAGCCAGACTTGTCATTAGTTAACCATCGCTGAAGCTCAAGACAGATCAACTGGCCGGGGTTGATTGGCTGGTGGGAGAGAATTCTGGGGAACCACGGATTGTCGATCAAGGTGAACTCGTTGAAGTTACCCCCTTTGTGTGTCATAATTCGGGAGTAGACATAATATAAGAGTCTGTTTGAGTCAGACATCTTGGACACCTTTTTCCCTGTGGTGCCATACAACTTCTCAAGATCCTCCTTGCTGTACTTTAGTGACTCAGGGTATAGCCACTCATTCATGCTCTCGTCTGTGATCCCCATCAACTCATTCAATGTCCTCCAGTTGAACTTGAAGGTTCTCCCCCTTACAGTGGCAGTGAAGGAGAGTCTGTGGACTTGCTCTTTCCCATCAACCTTCTTGTTCTTGACCTTGCCAGTGAGGGATTGACAGAATACCCGCAGGACGTTGACATTGTAGTCCTGGTTGATCCCCAGCCATGGCATGTACTTCTCTAGATAAGGGCGCAGGTGAGGAAACCCTAGTTCATCAATCTTGTCCAGATCGATGAACAGGCCCTGGTTGAAGATTGGAGTAGACGTCTCAAATTTGGCTGCTACTGGCTCCAATGCCCCATCTCTATACACTGTGGGGTCATCTTCTTCAACCCTCTGCCTCTTGGAAGAAGGTTCTTCAACGAACTGAACCTTCTTCTTCTTTCCTTTTCTCTGGGCTTCCCTAGCTTGCTCAGACTCAGAAGCCACTGACTGTTCTGCCACTCGACCAGATGTTCCAGGCTGATTCTGGGTGGGTTCATCCTGTCCCTGGGTTTGCCCAGAAATCCTATGGTGTTCATCGCGGTGTTCATCATTTTTCCCAGATTTCCCAGAATGTTCATGGCGAGATTTCCCAGATTTTGACTTGTGTTTCTTGGAGGAGGAATGTTTCTTTGTTACTGGGTTTGTTTCATGAGATCCGGCCATTTTTGTGTGGGTTGGTGGTGAAAAGAGATGAAATGCAAGATGTGTATGAGGAATGCGAAGAACTCAGATGAAGATGTTATGCAGAGAGAATGTGGTGAAAGTAAAAAGTGAAAGTGGAAAAATGACACCCTATTTATAGGCGAAGTAACTAAGGGTAAAATGGTCATGCTTTTTCAGATGAAAACCAAACGTTTGCACATTGGGTAACGTAAAAATTTAATTGAAACGGCGCACCTTATGACATGTGTCGCTTCATCTAGTCAGATATGGCACACCTTCTTATAGAGGAAGTTGAAACGTTTCTGAAGTGACGTGTCTCTTGGACTGGTGCTGGCGCTCTCTTGGTTTCATCATCCAGTGTCAGCGAATGATCATCCGGAAGTGGTTTTGCTTCCGGTTGCAAAATCTTAAGATTTAACATTGAGGACCTGCAAAAACACGTATTGGCACTCCGATGCCTAAGTTAGTATTGTTGTAGGTTTTAAACAATCAAGTATAATAAATGAAAGGTTACACCTCATTTGGCACACCTTCTTATAGAGGAAGTTGAAACGTTTCTGAAGTGACGTGTCTCTTGGACTGGTGCTGGCGCTCTCTTGGTTTCATCATCCAGTGTCAGCGAATGATCATCCGGAAGTGGTTTTGCTTCCGGTTGCAAAATCTTAAGATTTAACATTGAGGACCTGCAAAAACACGTATTGGCACTCCGATGCCTAAGTTAGTATTGTTGTAGGTTTTAAACAATCAAGTATAATAAATGAAAGGTTACACCTCATTTGGGTTTACCATTCCCAAATCACCTCTTATGAAAGTAAATTGGTCAACCCCCAGAGGCTTGGTGAAGATGTCAGCAAGCTGTTGTTGAGTGGGGACAAATTGCACTTTGACATCCTTCTTTTGAACATGGTCTCTGATGAAGTGATGTCTGACATCAATGTGCTTTGTCCTTGTGTGCTGAACTGGATTCTTGGCGAGGCTGATTGTGCTTGTGTTGTCACAGAGGATGGGTGCCTCAGGGAACTCCAAGCCAAGGTCTCTCAGTTGGTTCTTTAGCCACAGCACTTGAGCACAACAGCTTGCAGCAGCAATGTATTCTGCCTCAGTGGATGACAATGACACGCAGGTTTGCTTCTTGCTAGCCCAAGACACCAGACAACCACCAAGGAAGGCGCATTGTCCACTGGTGCTCTTTCTATCAGTCTTATAACCTGCATGGTCAGAATCAGAGTAAGCCCACAAGAACTCTTGGTTGCCTCTGGGATACCAAAGACCAAGTTCTTGTGTTCCCTCAAGGTATCTCAAAATACGTTTAACACATGTTAAGTGTGACTCCTTGGGGTTGGCTTGAAATCTTGCACACATGCCTACACTAAATTGAATATCAGGCCTGCTTGCCTTTAAGTATAGGAGGGAACCTATCATTCCCCTGTACATGGGCAGGCTGACAGATTTACCCTTTGCATCAGCATCGAGTGCGGCAGTGGTGCTCATGGGAGTGTCATACTCCTTGCACTCATCCATCCCAAACTTCTTGAGGAGCTCTCTACAATACTTAGTTTGGGAGATGAAAATGTCATCCTTCTTTTGCTTAATTTGCAGGCCTAGGAAGAATGTTAGTTCTCCCATCATTGACATTTCAAACTCACCCTGCATAGTCTTAGAGAAATCTTCACAAAGCTTTTCATTAGTTGCCCCAAAAATAATATCATCAACATAAATTTGGACAATTAGCATATCTCTATCTTTGTGAAGGATAAACAGTGTATTATCTAGTTTGCCCCTTGAGAAACCTTTGCCCAGCAGAAAGCTGCTGAGTCTCTCATACCAAGCTCTAGGAGCTTGTTTCAGGCCATATAAAGCTTTCTTTAATCTATACACATGTTTGGGATATTTGTGATCCTCAAAGCCAGGAGGTTGTTCTACGTACACCTCTTCTTTAATATAGCCATTAAGAAATGCACTCTTTACATCCATTTGATATAGCCTAAAGCCCTTCATGGATGCAAAGGCTAGAAGAATCCTTATTGCTTCAAGTCTAGCGACTGGAGCAAAGGTTTCTTCATAGTCAATGCCTTCTTCTTGGTTATATCCTTTAGCTACTAGTCTGGCTTTGTTTCTTGTAATTTGACTTGTCTCATCCAGTTTGTTTTTGAAGACCCACTTGGTCCCCACTATGGATTGATGAGTCGGCCTTGGGACAAGTTCCCAGACTTGACTTCTCTCAAATTGATTTAGCTCTTCCTGCATGGCGATAATCCAGTCGCAGTCCTCAAGAGCTTGTTCAACTGAAGTTGGTTCTATTTGAGATAGAAATGCACCAAACTCAACTTCATTTTGAACTTGTCTTCTGGTTCTGACACCAGAAGAAACATCACCAAGCACTTGATCAAGAGGAAGATCTCTGTGATGCCTCCTAGCTGTTGGCAACTGTGCCTCATCAGGCACGGTCTGCACACTAGGTTCATCACTGAGTCCATCTTCTTCCTTAGGATTGCTTGCTGGTGTTTCTTTTGGTGGTGAAGAAGATGATGGTAACTTTGGAAGATTCAGTATTTCATCATCTTCTGTGGATTGTCCCCATGTAGGAGTTTCATCGAATACAACATGCATTGATTCTTCTACAATTCTAGTTCTCATGTTGTATACCCTATATGCTTTGCTCCTAAGGGAATATCCTATGAATATACCTACATCAGCTTTTGGATCAAACTTACCCAGATTTACCTTTCCATTGTTATGCACATAGCATTTTGATCCAAAGATTCTTAGGTGGCTGATGTTGGGCTTCCTTCCTTTGTACAGCTCGTAGGGAGTCTTATTCAGTCCTTTGCGAACATAGGCTCTGTTAGAGATATAGTAAGCAGTGCTTATAGCGTCCGCCCAGAACACTTGAGAAACCTCTTTCTCATTGAGCATGCTTCTAGCCATCTCTGTTAGAACCCTGTTCTTTCTCTCGACAACTCCGTTCTGTTGAGGGGTCCTAGGAGCTGAGAAGTTGTGTTCTATGCCATTTTGTTCACATAGCTCTGAGAAGCTATGGTTCTCAAATTCTCCTCCATGGTCTGTCCTTATGGCTGTGATTTTGAGCTCTCTCTCATTCTGCACTTTCTTAGCCAGGACAACAAAAGCATCAAAAGTATCTTGCTTAGAGGCAAGAAACATAGTCCAGGTGAACCTTGAATAGTCATCCACCACCACTAGAGCATATAGGTTTCCACCCAAGCTCTTCACTCTTGCTGGCCCAACCAAATCCATGTGGATTAGTTCCAAGGGCCTGCTGGTGGAGACTTTCTTCTTGGTTTTGAATGAGGACTTTGTTTGCTTTCCTCTTTGGCAGGATTCACAGATAAAATCATGCTTTACTTTAAATGAGGGAATACCTATAGCTAGCTCCTTTTTAATTAACATGTCGAGTTGAGTAAAATTAACATGAGCTAGTCTCTTATGCCAAAGCCAACTATTCTCATCACTAGATATTAAACATTTTTCTTCTAGTTGTTGGCATAAGTCTAAAGTATATAGGTTTCCATTTCTATTTGCCTTAAGTTTGCATTTTAAGTTGGCCTTATCTAAATTTAGATCCTGCTTATCAACTATTATGCACTCATGTGAATCAAAAATTACCCAGTTTCCTTTGTCTGTGCTCTGGCTGACGCTTAGCAGGTTGTGACAGAGACCGTCCACTAGGTAGACGTCTTTTATTGGTCCGACCTCTCCAACTCCAGTGATCTTTCCACTTTGATTTCCTCCAAAGGTTACTGT
This sequence comes from Mimosa pudica, assembly GCA_029929735.1. Taxonomy (NCBI): domain Eukaryota; kingdom Viridiplantae; phylum Streptophyta; class Magnoliopsida; order Fabales; family Fabaceae; genus Mimosa; species Mimosa pudica. The sequence goes on along the minus strand of JAKELP010000018.1, from coordinate 15,327,551 downwards.
GGCTCCATCTTTGATCACCAGAGATTTGAACTTGTCTCTGTCTCCAGTCATATGTCTCGAGCATCCGCTGTCAATATACCATTTCTTGTTCTTGGATGCCTTGAGACACACCTGGAAAAATCAAGTAAACTTAGGTACCCAATCTTTCTTGGGTCCTCGATCATTAGTTTTCAATGCCCTTGGTCTAGAGTCATCCTTGACCTTGGGCTTGTGATTATTCAGAGCCTCTGGCCTAGTGCTGGCTCTGGACTCTTGGGTTTTCCCTTTGGAATGATTCCAAGCTCGGGATCCTTGTCCTCTCTTAGTTTCCTTTGCAGGTGGAGGATCCTTTGTTGCCTTGGTTCCTTTAGGGACCCATTTGTAGGAGCTACTTGCTCCATGTTTCTTAACATTACAGGTGGACGTGGAGTGTCCCTTCCTGTTGCAATAGTTACAGAAGCTGAAGGGTGAGGAGCTATGACTAGTGGCTTTATGGAAGAACTTTAAGTAGGGCTTTACTTTTGGTTCCACCCACTTCTTCCCTCTAGGAGTATATCCTAAGCCAGTTCTATCCTTATATGCCCTTTGATTCATTAAAATTATATTTAACATTTCTGAGCCATTTGTAAACTTCTGCAGGGCATTTTGCAGCTTGTCTTTCTCAGCTGAGATTTTGCTGCAATTGGGGCAGCTCTCAAGTGTTGGGGCATTGGGTTCTGTTTGGGGAGAACCCTGGCCATCCACTACCGGAAGCTTTCTAGCTTCCGCTAGCTCTTCACTCAGTGAGTCCACCTTGGACTCAAGTGATTCCTTTTTGGTTTTCAACACTTTATAGGCTTTACACAATCGAGAGAATTCTTCATGAACCTCGTTGTAAGCCTCTTGCAGTTCAGAGAAAGTTACCTCATTGTATTCGTGGGTGAGGTCAAGTTCTGAAGATGCTTCCTCATCATCTTCTCTGGCTACAAGGCAGAGATTGGCTACCTCTTCCTCATCACTTGCTTCATCATCCGAGCTATTCACCCAGATAGAAGATACAAAGGCCTTCCTTTTGTCTTTGCCTTTTGACTTCTGCAGGCTGGGACACTCAGCCTTGAAGTGACCAGGCTTCTTACATTCAAAGCACACAGGAGCCTTTTCCTTCTTGTAACCCCTCCTTTGGCTGGAGTCACCCTTTTGAAAGCCTCCTTTCTTTCTGAAGAACTTTCTGAACTTTTTCACCATCATAGCCATCTCCTCATCATCCATTTCATCCTCATCATCCTCATCATCATCTTCAGTCTCCTTGTTGGGAGCAACAAGGGCAAGATTTTTGGCCTTGGATGAGGCTTGAGGAGCTCTCTGAGCTAGCAGTGTAGGCTCATATTCAGCCAGGGAGCCAAATAAAGCGGTGATGGAACTAGTTGATTCACCCTGGACTTCCTGTAAGATAGTCACTTTGGTGATCCAGTCACCTTTCAAGATCTTTAGAATCTTGCTCACTTGCTCCCTTTCAGGAATGTCCTTACCCAGCGAGGCCAAATTGTTGATGAGGTGAGTGAATCTGAGCTCCAGTTCTCTGATAGGCTCAGTGGGGCTAAGCATGGCGAACTTGTGGAATTCTTCCACTAGCATCTCAACATGTCTTGCTTTCACTCCCCTGGTTCCAGAGTGAGCAGCCTCAAGAGCCTCCCACATATCTTTAGCATTTTTGTGGTGACTGATCCTGTGGAACTCCTTGGGACTGAGAGCACACTGGATATAGTGCATGGCCCTATAGTTCAGCTGGACTAGGGCATAGTCCTGAGGGGTGTAACTGCTTCTCGCCTTGGCAAAGCCATCATCATCTAAGGGAGTGTGATCCCCACGTTCGATTACATCCCAGAGTCTAATGTCACTTGACTTGATATAAGTCTCCATTCTAAACTTCCAGAATGGATAGTTGTACCCATCAAAGCCTGGAGGCTTGTTGGGCTGAATAGAGACGTCTGGTAGAGAGTAGTCAGTATCCATTACAAGATCTTTGCTTTCTGGATTCGTTGGAATCTAGTGAGAAAGACCGGCTCTGATACCAAATGAAAGTAATGGATGCACAAGAGGGGGGGTGAATTGTGCTACAAAAATAAATGCTCAAATTAAACCAACACAAGATTTATACTGGTTCGGTCTACCTGACCTACGTCCAGTTCTCAACCACCCAGGCCGAGTTCCACTATATCTCAGGTTTTAAATCGGGTTCACCTGAAACCTTACAACCGCAAGTTTTGGACGGGATCACTTGCAACCTTACAACCACAAGTTTTACTCAGGCTCACTTGCAACCTTTCTAACTAGCTCCCCCTTACACCTAGCAAGGGTTCAACCTTTACAACTAAAGGATTTTTCTGACTAAGTTCTCTTAAAGAACAGATAGTGTTACACACTTAAGTACAATTAATGCTCTTATAACAGAAAGAGACTTAACAACAAAGAGTATCGAATATGTAGATGAGAATGATCACTCGATGTGTTAAATGCTCTTTACTTTTCTGGGCAGCTTTGAATGCTTGAAGATGTTCTTAGTTTCTCGCTCTAACTTCTCTCAAGAATATTCAAAGATAATTGTTGGCTTCATAAATGAGGTTGAGTTCCTTTATATACTCTTCAAACATTCTGACTCTTGGTAGGTGGGATAGCCGTTTGAATATGGCCGTTTTTCCTATGTTACCGTTTGCCCAATTAATGCTTCATCAATGCATAGCAGGGTTGACTTGCTTTATCTCTGAAAAGTAGCTCTGACAACTCTGCTCTGACAAAAGCATTCTGACACTGCATTTCTGAACACTCTGACATTCTGATTGCTTGCGGAAGCAGGTTCACATCCGGAAGCAACTCTACTTAGTGTGCTGCACTGAGTGTTAGTCTAACAATATGAACATATAGTTACATGCAGTGGGAGTGTTCTTAGTCTAAGAGGTCTTCCTTGCATCCGGAAGCACTTCTCCATCCGGAAGTAAATCCACTGGATGAAGGATTTTGTTCACTATTACTCACTCTTGCTCAGTGTTCATTCAATCCAACAGCCAGCGCTAGTCACTAAGCTATCGGAAGCACTTCTACTGGATGTTGCTCACTTTCACTGACGCTTAGGGATATCTATTCCAACAGCCAGCGCCAGTCTAAGTCTAACAGGAAGCAAATTCACTTCCGGTTGAATCTTAACTTAGTCTTAGGATTTTGTATATCTAGTGCTCATGGACTAAGTTAATTCCTAAGTGAATTTCTTGCTGCCGCTGGGGGATGAGACATTTATCCGCGAGCGCTAGTCCTAATCTATCCGGAAGTAAGTCCACATCCGGTTGTACTTTTACTTAGGATTCTATGTTCACCTATTGCTTTCTAAGTTCTTTCATATTTTAGTCTTCATCAAAACTTAAGATTCTAACACACTGCTTCTTATGATTGGACCAGGTGGTTGCAGCAGCGACATCACCACGAGTTCTCTTCTTTGGGGCAAGAGGAACTCTTGATCTTTCTTGCACAAGTAAGGCACTAGAAGAAAGTTTTGGTACCCATTTGTACTTGGGTCCTACATGGTTAGCACTGGACCTTACTTGTCCTTTGGGGATCCATACAAATTTATTTTTCACATGTAATTTTCTTCTAAGACTACATGTGTGAGAAATATGACCTAATCTACCACAATAATGACAGATAATGGAATGATATTCAGAATAGGATTTCCTATCATTATCTTGTTGGTCAGTTTTGTTTTCAAAGACTCTCTGTTCTTTTGAAACAACTTTTGAAGTCTCAGGGCCTTTTGAAAACCTTTCTTTTTCCTTCAACAGGGATTCACAATTGGAACAATTTTCAGTACATGTTGAAGCTTCTGCTCTCGATAGCTGTTTTTCTATGGGCAGCGCTAGTTGTTTTTCTATGGAGGGAACTTTGGAAACCTTGGATGTAGAAGAGATAATGAGTTCCTCAAGTTTCCTATTCTTTTTTCTTAATCCTAGAACTTCTTTTGCAAGTTTACAGAATTCAATATGTAACTCATTATACATGTCTTGCAATTCAGAAGGTTCAAGTTCAAATACCTCATTTTCTTCAGTTTCTGAATCTTCTAGGTAGAGATCAACACTCTCTTCACTGCCGCTGGCTTTCTCAATATCAACTTCCTGTAGCTCACCATCAGTTGATCCACAAGGGGCACAAAAGGAGCTTTGGACAGCTTTACTGCCAAGGGAATGATCAGAAGCATACATAGCATCAAAAGTGTTCCAAATATCTCTAGCATTAGAGCAATGTTTAATTTTCTGGAAATCACTGTCAGTTAAACTTTTGTACAAAATTTGCATTGCTCTAATGTTCAAGTAAAATAAATTTTTCTCCTCTTCAGTCCAGTTTACTTTCGGTTTGAAATCAGAATCATTTTCAAAGACATCCCACATTTTGAAACTCGAGGATAACACAAAACTTTTCATCCTTGCCTTCCATAAGTAAAAATCAGTATTTTCTAACAAGGGTGGGATAGTATGATCAAAACCTTCAAAACACATTTTATATCCCAAGTCAGCCTAGGTCTTTGCACTTGAGATCGTTGGATCCTTTAAACAAGTGACCTTGCTCTGATACCAAATGAAATGCGTGGCTGTCACCCAAGAGGGGGGGTGAATTGGGTGGCAGAATAAAAATTAAAATTCTCTTTTAAAACTGACTGCTTGTGCTTGATGAGAGTGACGATGTATCACCCCAAGCACAAGTAAGTATCTAGTGGTGTGGTGCTTGATGTGTAGATTAAACAAACCGAATAAGCACACACAAATTTATCCTGGTTCGGTCACTCCCAGACCTACATCCAGTCCCCAGGCTCCACCTGAGATTTTCAATCCACTAAACTTCTTGTTTGAACCAGGCACAAGAAAGCCTTTACACTTTAGGTTTTACGAGCACGGGTTCACCTAACAACCCACAGGTTTTGCAACGGGCTCACCTGCTAACCTTTACAACCACAGGTTTTACAACGGGATCACCTGCTAACCTTTACAACCACAGGTTTTACAACGGGATCACCTGCAACCTTTCAACCACAAGTTTTGCGGGCTAACTTGCAACCTATGGAGATTTAGAAAACCTCTAAATGCTCCCCCTCACTTTTGTAAGATAACAATTCTGTTCTTCAAGCACAAGCTTTAGAACAGCCTCTATCAATTAGAGGATTTGATAATATGTTCACTCTATGAACTGATTGTGATAAACACTTAAGTACAAATGATTCTCTCTAATAATAGATGATGTTACTCACTTAAGTACAAATGAATTACTCTCTAAGAATATTACAACTCTAAGATCAGAGAGTAGAGGATAAGAAGAATGTAGATTACAATATCTCAGACAATAGACTCTGTTCTTCCAACCTTCCTTCTGAATGTAGATGCTCCTTTTATACTCGGCTTCAAAACATTCAGGCTTGGGCGGCAGGTTGAATATGTCCGTTTGAATATAGCCGTTAATCCCATGTTACCGTTGAGAGGTACATCTTCATTAATGCTTAGCAGGGTTGACTTGCTTTATCTCTGAAAAGCAACTCTGTCAACTCTGCTCTGACAAAAGCATTCTGACTTCTGAGTATGTGACGTTGACTCTTGTACTCTTGCTGACAGATGATCATCGTTCATCCGGAAGCGGCAATCTTGCTCTGCAAGTGTTAGTCTCTGAATCCCAGTGACAAGAGTATTTCCCAGAGCTTGTTTGCTATGGGAAGCAATCTTACTTAGACTATGTTCTGACTTAGTGTATTGTCTACTGACGCTAGGGGATATCTATTCCAATAGTCAGCGTAAGTCTCGTTATTTTACTCTAAGTCTTCCGGAAGCGATTCTGCATCCGGTTGTATTCTAACTTAGGATTTGATTTTAGTCTAACTCTTCCTAAGTGACTTAATGTGTCATTTACTCATGCTATGGGATGTGTAGTATAACAGCACATAATCACATGCAGTGGGAGTTCAATTGTCTAAGGAAGCTCTCTTACTTCCGGAAGCAATTCCACATCCGGAAGTACTCCTACTGGACGTTGAGTTATGATCATATTTTACTCACTGACGCTCAGTGTTGTCCAGATCAACAGCCAGCGCTAGTCACTAAGCAATCGGAAGCAAATCTACAACCGGTTGCATCCTAACTTAGTCTCAAGGATTTTATACTCTTAATGTTCCTAGACTGAGTTATGACTTAGTGTATTACTTGCTTCCGCTGGGGGATGAGTCATTCATCCGCGAGCGCTAGTCCTAGTCCATCCGGAAGTAAATCCACATCCGGTTGTACCCTTACTTGTGGTTCTATTTTAACCTAATTTTGTCTAAGTGTTTAACTTGTTCTTTCATATTTTAGTCTTCATCAAAACTTAAGATTCTAACATTAAGTTTAATAAAAAGCCTATAAAGCCTAGCAGACCGGCCTATTAAATATAAATATAGGGCTAATATTCATTGGGATAGTATTCATTGAGCCCAATTCTCCCCCCATTTGTTTCAAACCTAATGTAGTGCCTCATTAGTCAGCCCCCTTTCTGGCTAGACGCTACTCCCACAGTCCCCCAATGAAACCTAACACACCCCCTCTGTTTTATTTCCTCGTGATCACAAGAGTCCTTTAGCTCCCTTGCGTGGCTGCTTCCCTTGGCTACACTACTCCTCTCCAAATTCTTCTCTGTTAGTTCCTAAATCCCAACATTTCATTTTTAATTTAGCCTGAATATATTATCAGACCTCTTAATAGGCTTATAGCCAGACCAGACTTTTTAATAGGTCAGGCTCAGGCCTGAAAAAGCGGCCTATGATCAGACTCAGGCCTGTTTTCTACATCACAGGCCTAGCCTATTAAGGTGTTGGCCTAGGCTGGCATAGGCTATTTCCACCCCTAAAGGAGAGTGGGGATAAAAATATAAAATTTGGGCTAGCTAGTGTTATTAAAACGTATCGATTCGGTGGGACCGTCACTCGCCACACAACGGCTCGGCTCATATAGAATAATCATTTTTGCAGCTTTATGAGAAAAATAACCATTTTTGCAAATTAGCCATACTTGTTGGGTTGTTTCAAGTCTGAGGACGGGCCAGGAACCGATTTAAAACCAAGAACCGGAATGGTTGATCGGCCGGCCCATTGCAGCCACCAGAAAAGTAAGGGGAAAAAATCAATCCCAATACTTTTTTTATTCGGCAGAAAAAAGACTAAATCGCAAATTTCAAACTTTTTAAGTGTCTATTCGTCTTCTAATATATATTATTGTTTATTTTATTGTTTAATCGTAAATGTATATTACTGTCATATATATTATTGTTTATTCTACAAGAAAAATATTATTTACTCCATTTTTTCCATAGACAAATACAAAGAATTGATTTATTTCCTCAATTTCTTATGACTATTTTTCTTGTTCAATGATCTCTTATTAAAAATTAAGAGATTAAACTATCACAATTTGCTTCTATGTTTATATTTAAGGTATATTTAAAAGTGAAATAATGTTTCTTTAATTATCACGTCATCCCGTGCGAACTAAGACTCGAAGTCCTCTCTGGTTCGCCTTTTGGTCCGGCTTTTACAACATTAGTTTGGGTGAATTGATAATAACATTTGATAATAATCAGCTTAACTGACATCTTTAATCTAATCAAATTAGGGAAAGTGGTCTTATATTTAGGCACAGATATAGTAACATTTTTCAATATTTTTAGCGTGAACCAGATATTTTTAAAGTTGGAGAATGGATTCCAAAATTAAGAATTTTTTTAATTTGAAATTAATTTGTGGACTATATTTTATTGGCTGATTATTAGATGTATAGTTTTGCATATTAAAATTTTTTTGTATAACGGATCATGTAGTACTTTCTGACGTATTATGGAATAATACACACACATTTATATAATATCTATAATTAATCTGATGACTTTTTTATTAATGAAATCTATTTTTGCATATTATAGATTTATGGTGAAATCAAGGTGAAGAATGTAGAAGGAGGAGGGACTGAACCGACACTATTAAAGGATAAGGAATCTTGTTGACGTTTCTAAGTGTATTACAAGGCAAAAAGCAGAGATGAACAAGAGAATTTCACGGTTTTAAGATTCATCAAAATTAACTACGACTTTTGTTTTCAAATTTTGGGATCTATTTACATCACTTGAAAAATTTCATCAAGGGCGCAGTTCCAAGATTCATCAAGATTATCTATAACTTTTGTTTTTCAATTTGTGGAAATTATTTGCATAAAAATTCATCAAGGGAGAAAAGATTTCCTTTCACGGTTCCAAGATTGTATTGTCGTTGATGCTTGTGAGGTTAAAGACTCTTTTCCGTCGTCGTTATCCGGTGAAAATTTTTCATCTTCCCCGTCTCAATTGTTCTATGTGTAAAAGCTTTAAACTTATTTCTATTATTTGAGTTTTGTAACGAACACTCCGCCTATATTTTTAGCCGGTCCCAAGTCCGGATAAAGGAGTAGGGTTGTGTTGGACCTCGATATTCAACATAAAAATATGTCTAATCTTATTAACATTGATCCATGCATCTGGAATTGTGTGATTCATGTAAGCGACCCCGCCTAGTGGAAGAAGACTTTGTTGTTGTTGTATAGTTTTGCATATTGTATTAAAATTTTTTTGGGGAAATTAATTTTGAGTCTCACCCAAGGCACTCAGTTAGTTAATAAGAGTTGTTTTTTTATGGCTGAATCAAAGAGAAATTATCCACATTGAATTAGTGGACAACATATTCATAATCTGTGTCAACTCCGATGACTTCTTCATATGTATAACACCATATTAACTCTTCTCAGTAAACATATTAAAACCAAAGCTTAAAAATCTTTAAAAAAAACTATTTATTTATTACTTCCTCCAGTCTGCAATATAAAGAGCTCAAAATTTGAACGGTTTGAATAAAATATAAGGGGCAAAGGTACTTCAATAACATGGTAATTTCTAATAACATGGTAATTTTGAGGGTGCAAATTTGACACTTATAACTTAAAATGGGGAAAATTTATTTTCCTTCCATTGACTTGGTGCACCTTTAAATTACCATGCTACTTGATGTACCTTTTTTTAGAAATTATCATGCTATTGGGTGTCTCATTTTAAATTACAAGTGCCAATTTTGCACCCTTAAAATTACAATGTTACTAGGTGTACCTTTTAGAAATTAACATGCTACTAGGTGCACCTTTGTCCAAAAATAAAAGAGCTTAGTTTACATTCTCTTTATTTAATTTGATTGTCTTTTTTTAAATACTTCTACCTCCGGTCCTAAATATAGGACCTAATTGATTTTTTTTGGAGAGATTAAGGTTGCGAAATACTCCCTCCGGTTCTAAATATAAGACCTAGTTCACTTTTTTGAAAAATCCTAAAAACAAGCAAAATAAGTTAATTATAAATTGATTTATCTAATTTTTTTCTCTTACACTAGTTTATATTACCTATAAGCTAATGAATAATCTAAAAAGATATCAAATATGTCATGATTTAATAACCTATTTTGCAACATAAATCTCTCTAAAAAAAAAGTCAATTAGGTCTTATATTTAGGACCGGAGGTAGTAGATTATTAAATGATGACATATTTGATATATTTTTAGATTATCCATTAGTTTAGAGGTAAAATAAACTAGTTTAAGAGAAAAAATTAGGTAAATCAATTTATAATTAACTTATTTTACTTTTTTAAGGATTTTCTAGATAAAATCAATTAAGTCTTATATTTAGGACCGAAGGGAGTATTAAAAAAGCGACTGTTGATAACAAACCAATATGGCAATATCTCTCTCCACATCACAATATCAATATCATATAAATTCTGGGTCAGCCAATGACTCGTCAGCTTCCTAACTAGAGAGTTGAAATTGAAATCCTAAACAGACAAACTTCATGGTCACACCATGTTTTTTCAGAGCCTCAAAAACAGAAGACTATCCATCCTGACTTGCAGGGTTGTGATATACTGCTGTCAACTCTGCTGCATGAGTAGCAGTCTTGTACCACCAGTATACAGCATGAACCTGCATACCAACATCTTCTCAGGCACCCCTCCGTTGATTTCACAATAAAAATTTCAGTATCAGATAAAATATAGTAAATGTAACAATCAGTCTTCCAAAGGAAACCAAGCTATGACTATAAATTACACTGAAATAAAGACTCAAAAATTAACTTCTTTCATCGTTAGCTCATTTGAATACCAAGCCCGTGCCTTTTCAACAATCAACAAATTTTTGGCAGAAGCAATCACGGTTATCAATGAATGAAGGGAGCATACAAGAGACATAAATTACTGGAGGGAATCATTCGAGTCAGAGTTCATCAATTAAAATGTCTATAGTTTGGTTCATAACCAACCAATAACCAATAATAACAGAGCACAAAAATTTTCTCCAACCACCATCATTTATTGAATGCTCCACAAAAACATTTTTCACATGACAACTCTACAGGATAAACCTCATAGAAAATTTTTATTCTCGAGCAAAACCAATGCCCTGATTCACTCTCCCATTCCCATCAAATTCCCCTACCCAAAAACCATACAATCTCTCTCATCCAACACACGACTCCAGTCAAATATACATATCACAAAAGAAGGATATTTCAGCTCCCCAGATGGCCCAAGTCCAATTTCTATGGCAGATATGAGACCTTCTACAAACAAGTCATCAAACTCTGTCCTAAAGCTTCTCATGAAATCAAATAGACCTGCACATATAAGATAAGGCTAATAAGAGACAAACAAATAAAAAGGCCTCTTCTATCCAATAAATGAAATGCTCATCTACATTGACAATTCAATACCTTGATTCCAGTTCTTCCTTTCAGAACTCTTTCTTTGTCAATGCCCCAGAAAGACATTCAGTATTCCTCAGTCCTTCACGATCTGTGAATTAAATATCCTGGTTTTCTTTTCCAATATCCAAAATCCATTGTGTTAGAGAAATCAATGAATCACTAGAATCATCTCCTCCATATTCATGATAAGCCATAACAACCTTCAAAATTTGAAATGAGATTCAAATAGATGGCCCAAACAATCTTAAATCAATTAGGACAATCATCCAAACTCAAAAATCAGGATCCTGATTCAAAATAGATAGCATACACTAATCCTTCTGAGGAATAACAATAAATGATCCTCAATCCCAATGAATTGTGTAAGACATTCATGGATAATAACTAATACGTAGTCTCTATATCTCTGATCACAAACCATTTATGACAAAACACTTCAAATTGCCCCTAAATACAGTATCAGTGCTTCTTAACAAACACTAAATCCCCAAGAATAGAAACATTATTAATTATAACTTTATCACAATCAATTAAACATCATTCCCTTATATCACATGAATGTATCCTGCTATTTTTCCCTTCACTAATTTTTACCCAAGTTTTTAGCAATAGTAAGCAGAATTTCCAACAAAAGTCAAGACCAAAAAAGCAACAGAATAACAGAAAAGAACTGGCTAGCCTGTTACCAAAGCGGAGATGATAATCTGTTAGGATCATATGGAAAGGGGAAGGGTACTTTGTGTTGTTCAGAACTAGAACTTACTATTGAAAAGAAAAAAAGAGAAGGAGGTGGCAGTAGGGTGGCTATAAAGTTGCTATAGTAAAAGTCTATGAGAATAGGGTTGTGTGGGTTACTTTTTGGGTCTTTACATATGCTTTCTATTTAGAGAAGAGGAGGGAAGAATTTGAAATTCATTCCTATCCCTTTGGGGAGTGGAGAGAGTCAGTCCTCTCAAAAGATTGGCATTTAGGAACCTTTTGTTATATCTATATTTTATGTTATAGAACATTTTGTCCCAACCTTGTGAGAGTTGTATCTGTGAATGGCTTGTAGGTGTCCTGTAATCGTTATCCTGTCTGTGTTAGTCCCATTAGTGTCTTAAATTGCAACAATGCAGTGTTTATCTATAAATGTAATGTGTTTCAGCTCTCAATTTACTTTTGGGTGCAATTTCTGTCTTGATATTAGTTGGGCCCTAACATAATGGAGATGCACTAATAGGCACAAACATGAATTTGTAATAAATATAAGAACAAATTAGGTTAGAGAATAAGATGCATGTCTTGAAGCAATTAAAAATACCTGAAGCTTCAACTTGAATTCTCTGACAATGTTAGAAAGTTCCGTATAGCCACACCACACATTTCTGTGGGCTCCAACCCACCAACAATCCACAGTGACACCATCAAAATTTAAAGACTGTGTGTGAATTAAATCCTGTCTAATTCCTTCAGGATTAATCAAATGGAAAAATTTGTTAATAATACCAGCCTGCAGTAAAATCCATATTTTAGAAATAGAAATTGATGATTGAATAAAATGTCAACGACTCGAAAACAGAACCTCACAGAGTCTAGTTTGCTGTATCAGGGGGAAATTGGACAGTTATTGGTATGCTGGTTTAACAAAAACAGAAAGATAACAGCAGCAAATGGGAGAAACATACTGGGAGTTTTGCATAAACAGGAACATAAGGCGTGCCTGTAAAATCCTTGTCATGCACCCCAGAATGAATATCCTGCATAAGCTGTATAAATCAATTATATCATTGGTGGTTCTTGATAACATCTGTTTGCACCAAGTAACAGTTTGCTGAAATTAAGCAATATCCATCAGTTCTCAGCTTAACTCAGCACAACACAATTTAGACATCTTGCAACACAATTTATAAAAATATTAAGATAAAATCCTCCAAAGGTCAGGTGCAATATACAATTTACGAATTTATACAAAGCATATAAGCATTAAAACTGTCAAACTACTATTACTATTATTGATATCAAGATATAATAATCAAATATAAGGGAAAAAATAAAAAAATATATAAGATGATTGTGATGATTCAGGGAAAAAACATGTCTTATTAACTATATAACTACTACACTTATTTTTATCAAATTAAGTAGTTAAATCTTATATTTAGAATCATATAAGATATATAATTGCAGCAGAGACCACCTACATGCATGGGAAAGAAAATTGAAGCACAGCAACATGAAACCAAATGATCCAACTACGTGTGAATATTTGGAGACAGCATGAGCAGATGATAATATTTCCAAATGAACGAAACACAATATTGGATATCTTCAAACATGATATAAAGTTAATCACAGTTCATCCCCGAAAGATAATGTTGCAGTTACAATAACATAAACTGATACACAACAAATAAGAGCTTTTCTATTTTCATATTTCTCCCCTGTATCCACCGGAACCAAAATAATCCCTTCTATTATTTGCAATTGCCATGCTCTTCTGATGTTCCAATTTGGGACAGTCACGAATGCGATGACCAAGCCCACCACAATACGCACAGCCCTTAACCCCACTTTTATCTGTGATATCTTCAGTATATTCCATTGGATCATTGAGCTCTGCTAAGACTGGGGGAATACGTTGTTTTGCTTCTTGCAACAGATGTTTCAAGTCAAGCAAGGTTGTCTCAGTTTGATTCTTGTTAATGAAGGTTGTTGCTATGCCAGTCTTGCCACATCGCCCAGTTCTTCCAATCCTATGAACATAGTTTTCAATTTCAGCAGGCATGTCATAGTTAATGACATGCTGAATATCAGGAAAGTCCAATCCCTTAGATGCAACATCAGTTGCAACCAACACATCTTTCTTTCCAGACTTAAACGAAGCGATTGCATACTCTCTCTCTTCCTGATCTTTACCTCCATGTATAGCCACTGCTTCCACTCCTTTCAAGAGAAGATATTCATGAATGTCATCCACGTCAGCTTTGTTCTCACAGAATATTAAAACTGGAGGTGGCGTTTTTTGCAAGCACTCCAGTAGATACACTATTTTTGCCTCTTGCTTAACATACTCTACCTCCTGAATAACATCAAGATTTGCCGCCCCTGCTCGACCCACATTGACAATGACTGGTTTCACTAGAGCACTTCTAGCGAAATTCTGTATTTTGGTTGGCATAGTGGCAGAAAATAAGAGTGTCTGTCTTTGAGCTTTGAAGTGATCAAACACTTCTCTAATGTCATCTTCAAATCCCAAATCTACCAATCTATCAGCCTCATCTAGTGTTAAATACCTGCAATTATCAAGGTTCATTTTTTTCTTTGCTAACATATCCTTTAACCTCCCAGGGGTAGCTACAACAATGTGAACACCCTTCTTCACAATGTCTAGCTGTGATCTCATATCAACCCCACCAATACAAAGCAATGGCCTAATCTCAGGATATCCAGATTCTCTAAGAGGTGTCAAGAATTGTTCAATCACTTCATAAGTCTGTCTAGCCAGTTCCCTTGATGGACAAACAATCAAGCCAAATGGACCTTCTCCTGGAACAATAGGCATCATAATTTCCTCTTGCAGAGCTATCATAATCATGGGCAACACAAAGACTAGAGTCTTCCCTGATCCTGTGAATGCAATCCCAATCATATCCCTCCCGGACAAGATCACAGGAAGGCCTTGTACTTGTATAGGTGTCGGTTGAACAATCCCTTTTTCTTTCAACTTCTTCAAAACTGGCTCAGGAAACCTCATATCCTTAAAATTCTTAATTGGGGGTGGGATGTCATCACCATCCACTATTATATGCCACTGCTTCCGAATCAAGTCGCACGCTTTTCCCGACATTCTTCTAATTGGCAATGGTGGCTTCCATCCAGTAGGCAAAGGGTCCGTATACGTGATTCCCTTAGCCAATTCCCGAACAGACATCAGTGTTTTTCGATCCGACAAGTTCTCAATCATCTCCTTTTCTTGCTGAACAATCTGCTCCGTTGGGCTAATCTCAGGCTGATCCTTTTTCAACTGTGAAACCTTAACCAAAAGACTCGGCTTCGCTTCAGCCACTTTCGATTTCTCCAAATCATCATCAACCGCGGCGGCGGAGGATTTCCCTTTCCTCTGAAGAATCTTCTGAGCCTCCATGGCCCTACGCTTAGCCACAGGCACATACTCCACATAATCATCTTCTTCTTCCATATCTACTATAACAAATTGCAGTTCAAAATTGATTCCCAACGCAGTCAGTTCCTGTAATAAATAATGGGGAAAAAACTATTAGACCAATGACATAAAATAAACCATGAGCAAGTAAATCTGAAATTTACATTCATTGGTTAGATCATCCACATACACCTTGATTTCAGTTCAAATCATTTTCCTTTCAAAGTTTAAATTAGACCAGAATCAAACGCCTATCTCTAAACATCAATTCAACCAACTTTTAATCACCTTATTCCACCAATTCACCCAAGCATAATTCCTAAATGTTATCACACTAAATCTGAAGCTTATAAAACATTCCCACCATTCAGTAGCCACTAAATCCATCAGACCAAATAGTGAGCCAATTAAAACTCAAATAAGCTATAATTTCAGTTCATTTCAGGCTTAAATCCTAATAACTAGATCACTGCACAACCCAATACAAAGAAACAGAACCAGTGGGCCCCTTTACTCCAAGTTACCATTGATATGAGAACAATAAACAAAAGAGAACACACAAATTTACAAACCAAAAGGCTCAATATACAATCTAATATTTCCCACCAATCTATTATTCACAATTTATATTCCTACAATCTATTATTTCCCAAAAATCGTATTTTGAAAGTAGCAAAAAGTGGGGTTTTCACAAAACAGCTTAAATCATGAAATTAAGAACCAAAATCTCTCTGAAACACTAAAAGTAGAAGCTTAAGCCCAACAGACCAGAACTGAGTGGGCCTCTCAAGAAAGAGAAACTAATGAGACTTGCCGAAATTCAAATCTGGTCTTGCATGCGTGGTCGGCGTTGGAATGAAGAGAAAGGTCGGCGAGTGTGTAGAGTGTATTTTGTCAATGAAGATAGAGGTTGTTCATAGACTCAGTGCGAAATTACCTTTCTGCCCCTCCAATTAATTTATATTTACTTTCTTATTTTCTGCTTACCTAAACATAGGCTATCAGATTGAGAAATTGAGTAAGGAAGACGGGAGGATCAATCTTCAAACATGTGGGGAGCCAAGACGTGTTCCGGGTGATATGGAGCCGTGTACCAATCTGATTAGTGATGGATCAGTCTTGCAGGATGGTCATAGTGGTTGTGGAGGATATCTTTTGGACCATGATGGAGAGTGGCTGGGGGGTTTCAGCTGTAAATTGATTATGGTTCCCCCTGTCGTTGCTGAACTCCTGGGGATCATACATGGCCTGAACTGGTGTTGGGAGAGGGCACATAAGGAGGTTGCTATATACTAGGATTCAACTGAAGCTACTACATCCGGTCCTAAATATAAGAACTAGTTGACTTTTTTTGAAGAGATTAAGGTTGCGAAATAGGTTATCAAATAATGACATATTTGAAATGTTTTTAGATTATTCATTAGTTTATAGGTAAAATAAACTAGTTAAAGGGGAAAAAAATTAGGTAAATCAATTTATAATTTACTTATTTTGCTTTTTATGATTTTCCAAAAAAGTCATCTAGGTCTTATATTTAGGACCGGAGGGAGTATTAATTACATCCTTAGGGGGTGCGAACCAAACCATTCCTTCAGCGACATTATCAATGAGGCCCATAAATGCTACTACCCCTGGTCCTAAATACAAGACCTAATTGACTTTTTTTGGAGAGATTAAGGTTGTAAAATAGGTTATTAAATCATGACATATTTAATATCTTTTTGGATTATCCATTAGCTTATAGATAAAATAAACTAATGTAAGAGAAAAAACTAGGTAAATCAATTTATAATTAACTTATTTTGCTTTTTTTAGGATTTTTCAAAAGAGTCAACTAGGTCCTATATTTAGGACCGGAGGGAGTACTACAGGAATTGGGATATCCAAATGCATCATGTAACTAGAGAGTTTGTTCAGAAAGCGGATAGTCTTGCTAAGCATTCGCATAGATTAGGAGGATGTTGCTAGACCATAGTTTTTAAATAGTCTTCCAGTTGTATGCATAAAAAGAAATGGAGTATAAACAAAAACCCACAAAAAAATGCGGATATATTATATATATAACATAGCTTCAGCCACTAACTCTGTGATATCAAGTTGATTCAGCAAAACAGTAAAGTAAAAACAACCTACAAACCACACATTGCAAAAACCTCAAAAACTCGAACTTGATTCGAAATGTAACACTCAAAATCCAAATCTAGGGTTTAAGAAAACATAAGACAAAGGAGAGGTAAACACACACACATATATATGATACCTTCAAGCTTCAGCTATTGACAGCGACTTTCGAACGACGGATATGAAGGTAGGTTGTGGTTCTCAGACGGACGACGATGGTGGGGGTGGCCGCGTGGGAGGTTGTCGACGGCGGTGAGGATTAGGAGAAGAAGAGGGTTTTCGAACGCGCGCGGTGGGGCTGAAGACTGAAGGAAGAAGAGGTATTTAGGTTTCAGGGAGTATTATTGAACAATTCTAGTTTTTTTAGGCTAGTTGTTAATTGTTAAGCATCGCAAGTGTGTGTTTAATTTCCTATGTAACTGTATTAGTGTAACTTTCTCTAATATTTAATATATTTGATCATTTTTCAAAAAAATATATTTCCTTTCACCAACATAGTCCATTTGGTTGTAAGAAGAAAAGTTGAGAAATTGAAAGTGAAAGGGTAAAAATGGAAGGTTGAGGTAATGATAAGAAATTAAAGTTTGAAGGGCCCAGAAAAAGTGTGAGATGGAGAGAAATCTTGTGGGCCCTGAGATATATATAAATTACAAGAAAAACCTCAACTTTCTACTATAGCCGATAATATGGGTCTGGCCCATCGGGCTTGCTATTTTGGAGAAAAAATGAGAATCGAGCCTATAAGGGCCGGCCCTTTAGGGCCGAGGGCCTATTAGGGCTGGGCCGTGGGCCGAGCCATATTTATAGGCTCGTTTCCACTTTTTTTAAAAAAAATATATATATAGGAGTTCTATCATTCCTTCCAATGTTCAAACTTTTATTTGCACAATGAATTGGTTGCATGGATTTAAATATGATGATGTGTTTAAGAATTATTTATTTAATTTATGATTTTTTTTGTTTCTTTTTTAATACATGCTTGAAGGACAATTAATTATGTTTTTTTCTCGTTTTTGCAGATGATGGAGGAGATAGTACATATGATAGTAAAGAAGAATTGTAAAGATTTGATATTTTGTCGGTGGAGAGGAGGAGTCAATTCATAGCAAAGTACAATCAAATGACAATGATGATGAAACACACTTTTAGATGACTCTATTTGTGATCTATTTGTAGTTGAATGCTATTGTTTAATATTTGTTTAGATTTTTGTTTGAAGACTTTGTTGTTTATTTTGACTGTCAGAGTATGTGTATCAGTGTATGTTGTTATGTTATCACTTATCAGACTATGTTATGACTTATATCTATGTTTATTGTGATGTTATAGATGATTTTGTTTTGCTAAAACCGTAAAATGTATAGGGAGAACAAGGTGGAAAGAGGAAAAAATGGATTTAGAAAAAAAGGGCTTAGTTTTTTTAAAAAAATGAAAATGGGTCAGGCCCTACCCAATGGCATGAGGGCCGGGCTTCGAAAATAGGGGGTATAAAATGGGAACCGGGCCTAAATGGGCCTGGCCCCTTTAGGCCCGGCCCGTATTCTCAACTCTACTTTCTACACTTTCCAATTTTTTCTCACTTTCCCTAGGGAACCAAACAAGACAGGGTGTTTGGTGTATAGAAAGGAAAGTGGAGAAATGGAAAGTGAGGGATGAAGATGAAAAGTAAAGGTAATGATGAGAAAGTAAAGTTTGGGTGCCCTAGAAAACGTGTGAGATATAGAGAAAAATTGTAGGTTCAAAAATATATGTAAATTACCTTAAAACCAATCAATTCTTTTTTTTTTAATTGTTTCATTCAGTATCCTAAACCTACCTCCTTTTAACTCGGAGGATTTATTGGGGATCCAGACTAATCCAAATCGAGCTGGGCAAAGCCACAAGGGCGGCAAAACTTTAGCACCAAGTATTTAATATTATTGTGTTGCCAAAGCTCGAACTCGAGCCCTCTGGTTAAACTAGAGCTGGGAATACGGGCCGGCCCAGCCCTAATGGGCCGGCCTGCATAGGGCCGGGCCTAAACGGGTCAGACCCACTTAGGCCCTGTCCCCATTTTATACCCCTGATTACAAGGCCGACCCTCATGCCATCGGGCCGGGCCTGACCCATTTTCATTTTTTTAAAAAAAAATTAAACCTTTTTTCTTAAATCCATTTTTTCCTCTTTCCACCTTGTTCTCCCTGTACGTTTTACGGTTTTAGCAAAATAAAATCATCTAATAACATCACAATAAATATAATCATAAGTCATAACATAGTCTGATAAGTACATAACAACGTCCACTAATACATATAATCTGACAGTCAAAATAAACAACAAAGTCTTCAAATAAAAATCTAAATAAACCTTAAACAATAACATTCAGTCTTGGGTTGTGTGGTTTCAGTCTTGCGTGTGGTGTGAGCGACTCTGCTTGTGAGTGAGAATGAGTGAGAGAGTAAATACAATTTTAATATTTTTTTAAAAAAAAATAAAATTGGGAAGCGGGCCTATAAATACGGGTCGGCCCGCACAGGCCCGCGGCCCTAAAGGGTCGGCTCTTATAGGCCCGATCCCCACTTTTTCCTCCAAAATAGCAAGCCCAGCCCTCCTCGGGTTTGCATGAAAACGAGCCGGCCCGACGGGCCAGACCCATATTACCGGCTCTAGGTTAAACCCTTGTCAGTTGATCCAAGTGCTTGGGGTTTTTTTCTATCAACCAAACGTACATATTCTTTTTTTTTAACTGAACCAAACGTACATATTCAAAGTATCAAAAGTGGTGATTTTATAAAACAAAAAATTACGTTCCCAAAAAAAATTAGGACCTAGGTGTGTGGTTGAGTGACAAAGACTCATTCACCCTTAACCAATTGTCTGGGGTTCGATCATTGGCGTTGGGTATGGAGAAGCATTAAATCTCCCAGACCAGTTGTCCCACCCTTTGAGGTGCCTACAAATCAGCGGGGATTAGTCTCTCACTTGTGAAGTGGGGGATACTTTGATCATAGATAAAAAAAAATTAGAATACACCATACACAAGCATGGTTATCGTGTAAGCGTAATCCAAATCAACTCACAGGCCACAGCCCAGCCCTACCCGATATGTAAATGTTTAGCTCTCATGGTTAAAATATGATAGCAAGTCTCAAAGTCAGGCAATGGATTATAGCTTAACCTATGCACAAAGGCTGTGTTTTGTCTCAATATTACCATCCAAACTGATTATATGATCAAATAAGAAAAGACATGAAAAATAAAAATAAAACGTAAAATTAAAATTTTCTTTCAAAAATAAAAAAAAAACCTTTGTTATGGGTTCAAATCTTGTTAAATTGAGGTCCTTATTAGTGAGTGAATTATAGTTTTGTGAGTGTTTTCTAAATCCAAATGCATGTATAACTCTCGACCCATTTGACTTGGACATTTTTAAAAAAAAGAAAGCCTAAAATTATCAGAGGTGTGTTGAAGATTAGCCATAATAGTTTGTTGTCCTTTCATATCATTAATACTACTAGTAACTTAATAAACAACCAAATAACCAATGATGGGTAGTTGATTGAGCTGGTAAGTAGGCTACAACTCTTATAAGGATGAGAACGCGTGTTCAAATCTCGGGAAGAGCTCGAGTCCGAATCAAACCGGGTAGTGGTTAACCAAAATAACAATCAAATACTTTAATTCCCTTGATTACAACAATATTTTAATATAAGGCAGGAATAATCCAAAATCTTCCCTAGAGGGATTCTAACTGTAGTTCCTTATCTATATCTATATGACTATATCTATAAATAATTGAAAGAAAATACTATCATTCAACTTTTGTGAGATAATTCCAATTATACAAGTACCACATTGCATCCATCTCCCATGAAGTCTTCTCACTAAACAAAAATCGCATCACACATAATTCACCAAAAAAAAAAGTGACATAAAAAGGAGTGAGGAGAAAAGAGAAAGACCCCCATGCTCTCTAATCCACAAATCCAAAAATGAAGTTCATTCACAAAGTAAATTCTCCCAAATCAGTAGTAGTTCATTTTCTCCATTCCCACTGGACAAATATGATTTAAACTCAGCGTTCTATCAGGTGAGTAAGAGACAAATTATAGGGACTTGTGTTGTGTCTCACCCCAAAGCACTACCAATAATAATGAGTTAACAAACATGCTGCTTCCCCCACTTTTGCTTTCCTTTTTATCCCTTTTCTCCGGAAAAGTGAAAGTAAATGCAAAACTGATCATTGCCTTCATGGCATGCACGCACTCCTCTAAAGTTGCAGTCAAAGATGAGGAGCCAAAGACCAATCAATTTGACTGACTTTTCTTTTTATGGTAGGATAATTAAATGCCTAAAAGAAGCATGTCAATAACTGCTTTCAAAAAATAGAGTAGGTTTTTGAACAGTGGGCACAAGTGAAGGAAAATAGGAGTGGGCTGGAAGACTCTTAAAAAATGGCATAAATATATGCAATCTGCAGCAAAACTATTTGATCCCTTTTCAGAAACATATTCACAAGGTACCTCAAAAGACATGATCCTCATCTATCACTCTTTTTCTGAGTTTCATCAAATGATGAAGGCAAAGATAGCAGAAATAGTTCAGTCCATTTCTGCCATATTTTGAAGTTACATTGAGCAATTTGGACCCCCGAAAAAATTACAATGAGCAATGAAAGTAAATTAGAGTTCTTCAAAAATGAAAATACTGGCAGAATGGGAATGAACTGCTTGGAATTTTGTCTTGAGGGGTTGCACATACATTGAGCTTCTGAGGTCTTTGGGAGATTTTGAACAACAAGTGGCCACTCAGTTCTCCATTGACAGTCAATCAGATATGCATATATCCCTCCGACATAGTGGACATACCCTGCGTGTGTAAAAGTTGAATTATTAATCATTAAAATAAGCAAAGACTATAAGAAGATAGATTGTGAATTTGTGACAATCAAAGCAATTGGATATTTTTGAATACTTATATGTTCAAAAGATATTTATAGCATCAAGTTTGCTGGTTTGCCAGAGGTATTTGAGCTGTTCTAAATCATACTCAACATCAGCAAAAATATATTTCTCTAGACTAGAATAGCACAGATAGAAATGTCCACCAAAGAAACTATGATAGTTAAGGATCCAATGTTTTTCCATATAATGCAAGCTACGGCATTTAGCAGTTAGAGACGGGGCCTAGATTCTCTTTAGTGACAGGAGGAAAAAGGAAAGAGACAGGAAAAAATAGGTGCTTTTTTGTGGAGGGAAAAGTCAAGATAAGGGTCCCATCCTATCTTTTTGTCTCTCCTCACTTTCTCTCCTCCAGTGATTAGTGACTAGAGATACTACTCAGGACTCATTTTAATAATACAGGAATTTGGACCGCAGTTTATTAGTTCATAGAATGCCAGGCAGCCAGACCATAACAGTAGCTCCGTAGACCATAACAGTAGCTCCGTATCATGTTATGTCATGATCGGAAAAAATAAAAAGGGTCAACCCAACACTTGGTATGGTGCTGGACAAAGGAATATACTTATGCAGCCTTACCCCTGCTTTATACAGTGAGGATGATCCAAACCCACGACCTTAGACACCACAACAAGAGGGATTACTGTTGAGCTAAGCCGACCCTTCAGAAGGAGGGAAAAATTAATTGAGACATTCCTTCTGATTTTTACATAATCTTAACTTTTGGTTCTCCTCAATCCTAACTTACACTTCAGGCGCCTCCAATAAAGAAGAAAAAGAACTCGTCACTGTTTTCCACTTGCCTAGACCACCTACTAGATTAGTTTCAGTGTCGTTAAGCATAGATATGAAGTTCAGCAAGTCAAAAGAAGAAACAGCAAAACCTTCATACCTATGAATTTCCTTGAGCCACTTGTCTATACATGTTCTATGAAATCGGTGATGGCAAGGCAGCTCACGCATGCTGTCTCCATCCTCATACTCCACGAGGCATATATAGCATCTGTGAAAATATGGAATAACAGAGACATAGGCAAAACCCATCAATATTAGTGAAATACAAATGATGATCACAGTAAGGCTTAATAAGTAATGGTTTAACTTGCACAAAAGCAGTGAGATCTAAGCCAGACTCCTAAAACAAGGATAAAGCATTTTTGTCAAATATTTGCATATTCCTTTGTGATATCTTCAATTTCAAGAAAGTTGCGTTATTCAATATGTCACTCGTTAGAATAAGACATAAATATATACCATTATAAAGGAAAGGAAATATAAGCAACAAAAGAACAAGAAAAAAAAATCCATTACATGTGTTTGATAAAATGAACTACAATTAGTGGTCCAATTTGAACACTTACTGGGCAGCATCCTCTTGATGTTTGTGCAACTTTGTGTATAATCTGACCGGCAAAGACTCCACAACATCATTAGGTGCAGGAACAGATCCGATAGAAGACACAGAAGGGCGAGAAGATAAAACCGCAGATTGCTGGTGAATTTCATCCAGAACCTAATTAAAATATGTATAGAGGATTCACTTTGTATAAACACATAATGGAAGTCCATCTTGATAGCTACCATCATATAAACATACCTCAAATAAGGCTTCAGCTAGCATGACAATTCTTGAGATGCTAGCTCTCGTACCAGTATCATCAATTGAACTAGTATCACGACTACTGATTCGGCATGTACAATGACCATTTCTATGTTGACCAGACAAGATACAAGATCTGTCATGTCCAGATAGATTTTCAAACCGGCTACCTAACCGCTGAAGAGCACGAACCTGAACCGGTTGATATAATGATCAATAAAACATTAATAATGTGAGAATATTGTGTAATTATTTTCTTTATTAGGCATTATTAGCATTTATTATATTGTCTACCACTCTACTATATGTATAGCTTCTCCTTGTACACATTTCTTATGAGTAATGAGAATATAGAATTTTTCTCTCATCTCTAACCTCTCAAAGACCACAAATAAACTCTAGCAGAATGATCCTGAATCAAAAATTATTCTTTCTGTACATTAAAATCTCATTACTGAACTATAGTAACAACAATGGCATTACCTTTCTACATCTGGGTATGCCACAATTATGGTCTCATAATGACATTTAGTTATGCTTTCCGTTTCCCCCTTGCCAAGTTATTTAGTGGAAGCAAATACAAAATCATCAATACCTACTTAAAATATAGAAAATTTACAAACCTGGGATCTTACTCTTCTTCTCCGTTCAAGGAAGTTGGATCTGTGTTCCATCAGATCCTGGTACCTTGCTCCTCTTGCCCTCAAATTCTCAATTTCATAGTCTTGGACGTTAAATAAAGAGTTAGACATACTAGATGGAAGATAACCGGACATAGTAGAAGAATTTATAGCATTGCTAAAAGATGGTAATACTCTTGAACTTCCCTCCCCTGCATTTCTTTCATTATCCTCCCTAGTATCCCTTGCTTCGCTCTCTTGTTGCTGGGGGAAAAAGCTTACATCAGATAAAGTTGATTGACGAAGAACTCTATTACGAAGCCTCCCAACACTTAGAGTTCGGCTATACAGAAAATTCCGTTCAGCGGGTTCTCGAGCTACATTTTGTCGGCCCACAACATTTTGCCCTTCACATGATCCATTCTCATCTCTAATTACATTATGCATAGAAGAAACTGAAGGATTACCCTGCAAGTTGCCAGATGAATCTGATGCTGGAAAATTATAACATAAACTAATATGAGTATCTCCATATTGTTGTATAGGCATTTGGTTACCAAAAGAAGGAAGAAACAAGTGATTACACTGTAGAGATTCATTTCTATTAACCAAGCTGCCAGTGGGTCCTGGATGCATACTAAGATCATCTTCATTGTTGAATATTGACATTGTTGTAGAAGAAACATGGCAAGACTTTGATGACCCTAAACTGGTGGTTCTGCTAAGTCTGAAGCTTATATTACCAGGAATAAAGCTAAACCGAGAAAGAAATCGACTACCTGTTGAAGAAGTACGACCAGATCGTTTACGAGTTCTGGAGGAATTACTGGAGATGCTTGTTTGAGCCCACTCATTGAGGTCAATGTTGGAAGGCATGTGAGGCATATCATCGGATGTTTTCATTTTATCATTTCTGAAAGACTTTGATTTCATCTCACTTGACCGTGTCACAGTGCAACAGTCATGTGTGACACCACTACCGTGTACTTTACTCTGAACCAAAACCACAGCATGAGATACAAACCTTGATTAGTGCATTGAAAGGAATTCAGTCTCATAGTATATCACTACATACTCAATATCAGCACCACCTACCCTAGTAATCTCATTTCTAGACATTGTAAGTTCATAGGCAGCATGCAGCAGCTTAACAACTGAGCGAGTTTCAATTTATAACCCATTTATGAAAGAAACAATGAGTTCAAAGGTCTTGTTTAAACTCAATAGGAACTCTTTTCAACAGAAAATTGAACATATATAATCATCTTCATACTTAAAATTTACATATATAAATTTTTTGTGGTCTAATGGAGTTTGGCAATCAAATTTTTTAACCATAACTCCCCTCAATTTTTTTGAAGTATTCAGCCATAGTATATACAAATCGAATTATCAGATGTCCACTTGCTCTTACATATAAAAGAAAACCACCTCACTGACAAAAAACTAATAACCAAACGGACTGGGGCTTAATTTTCTTATACATTTGTCACTAGGATCTCCAAATAAATGTGTATAAATATTCTCTCAGAAATCCAGTTTGCAACGCAGAAACGTAAAATCTGTACACTTATAAACAAAACATGTATGTTAATGATAGAGAACATTATATAAACACTGTACCAAAATTTTCTCCAGAACAAAAAGACAAACCAAATGGAAATTCAGGAAATCATTGTCTTAGATTAGTTTCACTTAGTAGTGAACAAGACAAGAGCTTATTTTTAAAAATCCTTCTTAGTGAATATTATAAACAAGATTGTGCCCCCATATTTTGAACAGAATTATAAATGAAAAGATGTTCATTTCCTTTAAAACTCACAATGTACCTTATCTACTCTTTCCAATCATAACATAAAGCACAAATAAGGAACCATAAAAGACAATTCAAACAGAAGTTGAGAACTAAATGCTGACCTCTTCATCATGAGATGCAGAAGTTGTTCCCAGACAATGAGACTGAAATCCTCTATGGCCTTTCTTAGATGGAAGCTTGGAAGAAGAAGTGTTTTTAATTTTACTAGTAGTGGATCCCATGTTCACAACAGTGTGTCAATAAAGAAATGTGCAAGTATGTATATAACAAGGAAAACCCAGAAAGGAAAATGGTTGAGAATTCAGATCCACATTGGTTTGAAGGTAAAGTTTAGAACTTTGAACTTTGGTGGGTCTTAAAGTAATTAAGTAACATAAGATTATATTGATGTGGTTAGAGTGAAATGTAAAAGTTAGATAAGGGAAAAGAAAAGAAAAGAAAGGGGACCAAAGAAAGAGAATAATGGGAGGGAAAAGAAAAGGCGTTGGGAAGAGGGACACGATGAGGAAGAGAGAACGTGGAAGTGGCAGAGTGAGTTCAGTGTAGTGTAATGTAAGGACTAAGGAAGAAGACGAGAAAACTGGCATATTAGTCATGTTATTGTTTGTTGCCCTTTCTTTCATCATTTTATTTTAACAAATAATGTCAAATATTAATACTACCTCATGTCCTAAATTTTCTTGAGAAAATTAATTTGTAGTCTCTCAGGAGGACTTAATAGTAGAAAAGTCTCATAAACTTCACATATTAAAGTAGGGTCCCTAGGGACTTTACTTTAATATACTTCAAATACAAAAAAGACCAGATTGTCTTCCATGTGACAAGGTCATGGGCAGGGAATGACGAGGTCATGCCCACATATAACAAGATCATTGGCAACTCTAACAAGGCCATGAACCACCATGTGACAAGTTAATGAGCAAGCATTGACGAGGTACTGGGCAGGAATGACAATGTTATGCGCACGTATAACAAGTTCATGGGCAGGGAAGAATGAGCAATCTGGTCTTTTTGTATTTGAAGTATATTAAAGTAAGGTCCCTAGGGACGCTACTTTAATATGTGGAGTTTATAAGACTTTTCTACTATTAAATTCATTGTGAGGGACTACAAATTAATTTTCCCAATAAAATATAATACATATTTACCCAATTTGATTAGATTAAGAATGTAAGTTAATTTAGTTAAAATGACATTGTATTACCAATATTCCATAACTATCCACCTTTACCCTCACTCTCCCTCTCTCTCTCTCTCTCTCTTCTTGTCTATGATTAGGGAACATTGACTTCATACCCTCCCTTTCTTCTTGTCTATCTTTAGAGAGCATTGATAACGATGTTTTGGGAAAATGTTAGTAAAAATTAAAAATAAGTCTTATATTTAGGATTAAACTCATCTCCCCTAAGTGATATATTTAGAACAAGAGGGAGTAAATACTATACTCTTCCTACCAATATTATTATACTCACTCCTTTAAATAAGTCATTTAATTATAATATGTTTTATATCATACTCCCTTCGGTCCTATATATAGGACCTAGATGGCTTTTTTGAAAAATCCTAAAAAAAAGCAAAAAATAAGTTAACTATAAATTAATTCACCTAATTTTTCTCTTAGACTAGTTTATTTTACCTATAAGCTAATGGATAATCTAAAAAGATATCAAATATATCATGATTTAATTACCTATTTCGCAACCTTAATCTTTCCAAAAAAAGTTACCTAGGTCTTATATTTAGGACCAAATGTAGTACATTATTTTAAAGTCAAATACAGAAAATCAACTTTTAAATAATTTTGAAAAAAATTAACAAACGTTTAAATATAAGAACTAAGAACGAAGGGAGTACAATATAAAAGGTAAAAAATGATGTAATTTTTCCATTTTGATCATACATTAATTTTTACTACATATTCTCTTCTCTTTCATTTTTATATGTGTACTACTCTCAAAATGTCACTTATCATGAACAAGTATACGATTGGAAAAAGGTATATTTTCTATGTATTTATAAGTTTTAACTAATTTTACTTTTCAGGAACTTACAATTCAGTTACGATTTAAAAAGACTTTATATAAGACGAAGGAGTAGTTATTTAGTTTTACTACACTATTGGCATTTTCCTATTACAATTGTGAGTGAATTTTTAATTATTTTGGCCAAACATTAACGAATAACAATTTCATATTTTAAATTTTATCTTGTCCCAACAAAAATCACAACTTTTACTTCTTTTGGTTTTCCTACTCATTATAGTATTGTTGATACACAAATATATCAAATCAAAGGATAATGACTTTATTCAGAATGAGTGGGCAAACCACAATGATAATACAAGAGATTAGTCGCCTAGACTTTAGTCGACTAGCGAGAGAGTGAAATAGAAAGTAAAAGATTCAGAGGATGTTCGATGATCCATTTACATGGATTGAGTTTCTATATATAGGCTACGAATTTCCTTCCCGTTGGAATAATCAATTTCCTTATTTATGGGTATTTCCGTTTTGATTCCCATAAATATGGAGGTTACAGTAAATTAATTGACGGTTACAGAATATCTTTGACTAGCATTAAAGCCTTGGTCGACCTTCTGGCACTTTGGACTCCTTCAGACTTATTTCTTCTCTGGGCTTAATGGGCCTCCTTCACTAAGCTGAATTATGTCGCAACACTAAGTCCCCCACTTCTCGATGACGTTGCAAATGGTCATTGGGAAGTATCGGTTTGAATATCTAACGGCTGAGATCAATCTGTCGCTTCATTTGCTCACGTCCGACGGCCTAGATTCATTTCTTTCGGAATTGGCGCTATTCCCGCAAAACTGGCGCTCTTTTCTTTTTATATCTGAAGCTCCTCTTTTTATTCTTGTGTTTCATCTTCCATCGCCTTAAGTCGTTCTTCTTTCAAGCGCTCTCGTTGTCTCTTTTCCAGGTATCTTCCTCTTCCATTTTTACTGCAAAAATGTCTGGTTCTGATTCTAACCCTTCTCATGTGAGTTATCCAAGTAATGATTCTCCTAATCTGTCTGACTCTGGGTCAAGTGAAACTCCAAAAAACATTAGTAATCAAAATGTACTTATTGAAGGCACCAGTTCTAGATCGCCACCCCTTAGATCATTAGTTAGGGTGATTCCTGAAGAAGTAGTTAAGGAAACAACAAAGAGGCCTTCTTTAAGGACTGACTTGAAACCCGTCAAACTTAAGACTATTGAACTCAAGAAACTTGAAGAGAAAAATTTGTATTTCCTCAACCCCTTAGTACCTTACAGGGTCCCAAATAAAGATGAAAGATTAGATTCTTATTCAAAGAACACTATTGCACTTAGCTTGGAAGCTTTCCGTTATGCTAATTGTTTTCCTGTTCCTCTCATTATAGAACAACTTTGCACACACTTTGATTTATCCCCATCCCAATTAATGCCTCATGTTTGGAGGGTGGCTGTAATAGCTGAAATTTTAGGGCGACATTTAGGTTTTCCCCTTGATCTCCTAGATGTTCTAGCATCCTACTCTATTAGTGAGGTTAAGGGAAATTCTGGTGAAGTTAGAGTGGGTATCTATACCCTTGTTCGCAACCGCAAAGGGCTTGAGACTTGGACTTCTGATAAAGGTCCTAATGATCGCCAATGGGATGAAAGATTTCTGATTGTTCCAATCGCTAGCCTAGAAACTCCTGGTGTCAAATTCAGAAGGGAGTGGCGTCGTCTAAGTAAGACGACTAACTCTATTTTTATTTCGAATTCTTTTTTAATGCTCATTCTTACTCTAACTTGTTTCTAGGTGATAAGCAACTCAACTTTACCCACCTTATTGAAGACTCTTCCACTACCAAGATCAAAAAGATTCTCGCTCTTCCTAAGGACTCTAGACGTGTTTTATCTATCCTGACTGGTAAGTTTAAGAATTATCCTTCACATTCAATATGTTTTATAAAGATAATGATTATAATTACCACATTTTATGCAGAGAAAATGCCTCCCAAGTTGTCTGCTGCTGAAAGAGCTCAATTCAAAGCTGAAGCAAAGAGTGCTGCTGCTGCTGAGATTAGGAGCAAGAAAAGACATTCCATGAATGCCGCTACTACCACTCCTGCTACTACTGGTCCTACTACCACTGGTCCTACTACCACCATTCCTCCTCCCCTTCAAAAGGAAAATCCTATTCCAGCCAAGGTGAAAGGCAAAGAAACGGCTGTTGTTGTAGCTGATCCCCCTGCTACCAGAAGCAAAAGGGCTAGGGGATCAGGCCTTCCTGGTATCACCATTCAAGAACCATCGACTAATTCTGCTCCTCCATCGCCCAAGAAATTCAAAGCATCTTCTGACAAAGACTGGAGTTTGAAGAGTGCTTCTCAGGATTTAATTTCTGCTGAAGAGATGAAGGGTACAGATCTTTCCCTTCCTGCTGAAGCTTCTGCTTTTCATAGGAAGCCTTGGGCGATTACCCTGGACATTCTGCAAAGACTTCCAACCCCTACTGATAGGGCAACATTTCAATCTCTAGAGTTAACAGAAAATATTGATAATACGATGAGAAACCTTTTCCTGGTAATCCACGCAATTCACATTCTTTCATTTAGCAAGTAGTTTGTGAATATTATTACTTACGCACTCTGTTTGCCTGTTCAGGCTCTAGAGTTCATGTCTTTGCATAGGGAACAAGTTAAGACTTTGATCACTCAGGACCATCTGACCCAATTTAAAGCAGAAAAGGAAGAAAAAATTGCCAAAATGGAGAAAGAACTAGAAACCCTTCAGATTCAAATTGAAAAAGAGAAGCAATTGCTTGCTAAAGAGAAATCCGCCTCTATTCAAAAGACTAAGTTGATTAACAACCTGCGCAGAGGTGTTGAAGAGGGGCGACAAAAAGTTGCAGAGCTAAAGAAGATCAATACTGACTTGGGCAAGGAGCTTTCCAGCAAGTCACAAGAGAACATGCAGCTGTTAGTGGAAAACAAGGCCCTCAAGGATAGAAAGAAATACCTTGAGGAGGCCATTGCTAAGGTTGAAATGAGGACCCAAATGGAGTTAATGCTGGAGTACAAGGAGGGTAAGCATGTCAACTGGGACCCTAAGGCCGTAATTAATGAGTACTATGCAACATTCCCAGATCCTCCTGTCTCTTCTCCAGAAAATGAACCTCGCAGTCCCCCAGCCCAAGATGGAGGAGGCAATACCGACGCTCCAGCTGCTTAGCCTGCATTTTAGCTTGCTTTAAATTTCCGCTACCTCTGCTCTTTGCTTTCTTTCCCTGGATTTTCTTTCCCTGGATATTATCACAAAACATGTTTATGAATGTTAAGTTTTATTTGCATTTGCAATTTCATAACTGTCATGAATCTTCGCATAACAAGTTATCTTACCCGCTTTTGAGTTAAACGACTAGCATACTTAGATGCTTGGTTGCCAACTCTCGTTTGGGAAAAAGCATTACCCTCTTTTGGATTAATCGACTAGTTCAGATGCTTGGTCGACTATCCTACTTTGAGTAAACATGGTCGACTATATTACTTGAATTGTGTCGACTTAAGCTATTTCTGACAACTTAGTCACTTAGCTTGATTTTTGAATTTTCGTCACCTATCATCTGGGGTAACTTCTTTGCAACCTGCAACAATCATAAACAAACTTTTTCGTTTTGACTATGGATCAGAATTTTGAGTGCTGCAGATTAACGCCATGATACCATGATCCTGCTAGCACATTATTCATCATTTTCCAAAGTTCTTGACGACTTTGTTAATATCAAACAATCTGCATTCAATATCAATATCAAATTCATAATTAAAAATAATATTTTTTCAAATGTATGGCATTCCAACTTTTTAAAAGTTCTTTACCATTTTTATCGACTAGTCTATATGCTCCAGGTCCTGTAACTTCAACCACTTTATAAGGACCTTCAAATGTTTGACTCAACTTACCATCTCTACTTTCTTCAGTATTCTGAAACACCTTCCTAAGAACCCAATCACCTACTTTAAACTGCCTTTCTCGAATATGTTTATTCCAAAACTTAGTCGCTCTATTTTGATAAGCTGTTATCCTAATCAATGCTTGTTCTCTTCTTTCTTCTAATAAATCTAAATTTAATTGTAATCCTTCATTATTAGTTTCTTCTCGCGACCACTTATACCTTAATGAAGGCACCCCTGCCTCTACAGGGATCATTGCCTCCGTCCCATACACCAATGAAAATGGTGTTTCGCCAGTCGACGTCCTTGACGTCGTTCTATAAGCCCATAAAACAGTTGGTAATTCTTCGGCCCATCGGCCTTTAGCCTTATCTAACCTTTTCTTCAACGAATTAACTATGGTTTTATTACTTGATTCAGCTTGTCCATTAGACTGAGGATTTCTTGGTGTTGAAAACTTCAAGTGAATATGTCATTTTTGACAAAACTTCCTAAAACTTTTCCCAATAAATTGCGACCCATTATCACATATTATATCCTTTGGTAAACCAAACCTACAAATTATATTTTTCCACACAAAATTAATTACCTCTACTTCTCTAATTTGAGCAAATGCAGCCGCTTCTATCCATTTAGTGAAGTAATCGGTGACTACTAGCAAAAACACAACATTCCCAGGAGCTGCTGGTAAATTACCAACTATATCCATCCCCCATCTCATGAACGGCCGGCGCAATGGTGTGTAATTTTTCAGGTGGTAACCTATCTATATTGGAATATTTCTGACAACTATCACATTTCTTTACCAATGCTATCGCGTCACTCTGCAATGTGGGCCAAAAATAGTCAGCTAGACGCACTTTCCTCATAAGGCTTCTACTACCACTATGATCCCCACAGTCTCCTTCATGGATTTCCCTAAGTACATAATTTGACTCTGAGGGGGATACACATTTTAATAAAGGACCTCCTGCATATGATCTTTTATATAACTCGTCCCCTAGTACGGTAAATCTAGCCGCCCTGATAATTATTCTATGCGCTTTGTTCCTATCACTTGGTAATTGTCCATCTTTTAAGTAGGCAACCAAAGGTGTTCTCCAGTCCCACGTCAAATTATTAATTTATCAGAGCTTTCTAATGCTGAAGTTGTCAAGAAATATAAGGGAATATGTTTATCTTGATTGACATCTAAAGTTGATCCTAAGTTTGCTAAAGCATCAGCTTGTTGATTGTCTTCTCGACTAATCTGCTTTATTTCAAAACTCTCGAATTTGTCTACTAGACTTTCTACGATACTTAAATACCTTTTCATTCTATCATCCTTCGTTTGATAACTTTTTTCTACTTGCTTTGAAACTAGTTGTGAATCACTACAGACTATCAAGGATGCTATTCCTAAACTTAGAGCTAATTTTAAACCGGCAATCAAAGTCTCATATTCTACCTCATTATTAGTTGCTTTAAATCCACATTTTATAGCTTGCTCTAACTTGTCTCCATGTACATTTTTCAAAACGATTCCTACCCCTGTTCCTTTAGAATAGGTTGAACCATCGACATGCAGCTCCCATGGAGCTTGTTTAGTACTATGTCGACTATCACCTAACATACTTTTATTCACTTCTTGCTGCAAATTAGGGCTAAACTCAGCTAAAAAATCAGCTAACGCTTGAGATTTAATTGCCGTTCTAGGCATATACGAAATATCGAATTCACTAAGCTCTATTGCCCATTTTACTAGTCGACCAGATAAATCAGGTTTATGCAAAACATTCCTTAAAGGATAATTAGTTACTACTACTATGGGATGACATTGAAAATATGACCTCAATTTCTTCGAAGCTGATACCAAAGCTAAAGCTAATTTTTCCATTAAAGAATACCTGGTCTCCGTGTCAAGCAACGTCTTACTCACGTAGTAAACTGGACTTTGTTTCCTTCCAATCTCTTTTATTAACACCGCACTCACTGCATTTTCTGCCACAGCTAAGTATAAATACAACACTTCACCTGTTTCAGGTTTCATCAACAAAGGTGGACTACTCAAGTAAGTTTTTAAATCTTGCAAGGCTCCTTCCGCCTTATCATTCCATTGAAAATCTTTGCACTTTCTTAATGCCTCAAAAAACGGCTGACACTTCTCTGATGAACTGGAAATAAAACGAGTCAAAGCAGCTACACGCCCTGTTAGTTTCTGAACATCCTTAACACTTTGAGGAGAAGGAATTTCCATTATTGCTTTAATTTGTGCTGGATTAGCTTCAATTCCTTTTTTTGAAACAAGATACCCTAAAAACTTTCCTGATTTTACCCCAAAAGAACATTTTTCAGAATTCAATTTCATATTATATTCTCTTAGCAAATCAAAAGCTTGTTTCAAATGACTAACATGATCTACTGCTTCCAAAGACTTAACTAACATGTCGTCTATATACACTTCCATAGTTTTTCCTAGATGCTGGTAAAACATTTTATTCACTAACCGTTGATAAGTTGCTCATTTTTCAAACCAAATGGCATGACTTTATAACAATACGTTCCTCTCTCTGTTATGAAAGATGTTTTTTCTTGATCATCACTATGCATTAAAATTTGATTATACCCAGAAAAAGCATCCATAAAACTTAATAATTCATGACCTGAAGTAGCATCGACCAATGTATCTATATGAGGCAATGGAAAAGAATCTTTTGGACATGCTTTATTTAAATCTGTAAAATCAATACATACTCTATGCTTGCCATTCTTTTTAGGTACTACTACCACATTAGCCAACCAATCTGGATACTGTACCTCCCTTACTGAACCAATTTTCAACAACTTGTCAACTTCATCATTTATAATCTTATTTCTTTCAGGTGCGAATTTCCTTCTTTTTTGCCTAACTGGTTTAAACGATGAATCCACATTCAGCTGATGAACTATTACCTCTGAGCTAATTCCTGTCATATCCTCATGAGACCAAGCAAAACAATCCAAATTGTTAGACAAAAATGCAATTAATTCTTCCCTAATTTCTTTACTTAAATCTGCTCCAATGGATAAAGTCCTCTCAGGTTTTTCAGGAATTAAAGAAATTTTCTCTAATTCGTCACCTAAGCCCCCCTTATCCGTTGGAGACAGATTCTGTAATTGCTATACGGGCTCAAGACTTTTTGAAATTCCTTTTAAGGCAGTTTGATAGCATTCTCTTGCAATTCTTTGTTCTCCTTTAATTTCCCTTACCCCCCAAGGAGTATGAAATTTGATAGATTGATGCAAAGTAGATGGTACAGACCTCATTTGATGAATCCATGGTCGACCTAACAACACATTATATGCTGAAGGGCAATCCATTACCTGAAATTTGATTAGTTGATTGACACCCACAGCCTGGGTAACTAAAGAAATTTCCCCTACCGTTCTATCTGGTGCTCCATTTCCAAAGACCAAAATTGTAGGTGCTTGTACAATTTGAGATTTTAAATTTAACTCTCTAACTGTTTGCAAATAAATTATATTGACAGAACTACCTGCATCGATTAAAACTCGTTTGACATTGCAATTAGCTATCATTAAAGTTATTACCAAAGCATCGTCATGATAAGAAAACATCTGAATTTCACTACTCTTAAAAGTTATTTGTTCATTAATATTACTAGTCGACATAACGTCGCCTAAATATCTAGTCGATGAATCATAATTAAACAAAGAGCGAGCATGTCTTTTTGCTGCTGAATATGTACTTCCACTTACCTCGGACCCACCTATTATCATATGAATGGTACGAGCATTTTGTGGTGTAGTCGATGAATGGACCAACTTTTGTTGTGCACCCCCTGCATGAGATGTATTTTTATTGCTTTTTATAATATCTTTCAACATACCTTTCTTCATCAATTCCACCACTTCCTTTCTCAGTTGAATACAATCTTCCGTCCTATGTCCATGGTCGTCATGAAAATGACACCATTTATCCGGATTACGCTTTTCTGGCTCACGTTTAAGCTTGTTGGGCCACCTAACAGAATCGCCTAACTTCTGCAATGTGTTCACTAATTCTGCCGGGCTTACTGAAAAATTATGCTCACTTAATTTGGGTACGGGTGGTTTTTTGGAATCATCTCCATGCGATCCTCCTCGATTACCTGTGGAATAAGGTTCAGATCTCCAATTCTTACCTTGAGATTGCTGAGATCGCCTATCAACGTAACTGCCTTGCTGTGTATTTTTCTGTCGCTCAGCTAACTCTAATCTAAATTTTGCATCGTCTTCCTCCCATCTTATCTAAGCCCAAGCATAAGCTTGTACCTCCACCCAAGTCTTAACTTGATGCATAGTGAGCTCTTTATAAAGCTGCGAACCTGGAAGCAAACATCTACGAAAAGCTTGTACAGCTATGAATTCGTCACAATTTGGAATACTTACCATTTCTTGAGTAAACCTGGTTAATATTTCCCTAGTAGTTTCATTAGGTCTTTGTAAAATTCTATATAAATCATCAGATGTTTTGACCAAATTACGACTACTAGCAAATTGCTGCACAAATATTTCAGTTAGTTGATTAAATGAATTAATACTACCTGGCATGAGATTTGTCCACCATGACAGTGCTGGACCTATTAGGCTAATGCCAAAACCACGACACATTGCAGCTTGACGTTTTTCGGCGGGTATGACGGCAGCCATCATAATTTGTCTATACTGTGCCATATGCTCATCAGGATCTGTTTTTCCACTATATTTTGGCAAAACAGGAAACACAACGTTCAGGTAAATCAATTAAAGCAATTTGATCGACAAATGGGCTATCTGAATAATTTCCCAATCTGGCAGACCCAAATGGTTTTCTGATTCCTGGGATTTGCAACACCGTTCTTTCGAGAGTTTGTACTTTCTTCTTTAAAAACTCCGTTTCAGTGGCACGTGTGTCACCCGTATAAGTGGATGCTTTTGTGGATTCTTCTTCTTCAGATCCTGCATCATGACCAGAGTTGTTATGCTCAGTATCTTTCTTACCTCCACCTTCAGAATTTTGAGGAATATCATCCTCGTGTTCTTCTTCATTCTCAGGATGCTTATCAGCGATGACATTTATTTTTTGGTGTAACTCTTGATTTTCCTTCTGCAATCGTTTCAAAGTTTCAATTTGGATGGCAATGGCCTCGCTTTGCTGTGCGACAAATTGCTCCTGCCGTGACATCCTTTCAGATTGCTCAGTCAACTTTGCTAGAATTTGAGAGAATTGATCACCATGACTGGGTTGTTCCATTGTAAGTGAATTGCCAGCTTGTATGAAAAGACTATCGTCCCCACGGTCGGCGCCAAATGTTGATACACAAATATATCAAATCAAAGGATAATGACTTTATTCAGAATGAGTGGGCAAACCACAATGATAATACAAGAGATTAGTCGCCTAGACTTTAGTCGACTAGCGAGAGAGTGAAATAGAAAGTAAAAGATTCAGAGGATGTTCGATGATCCATTTACATGGATTGAGTTTCTATATATAGGCTACGAATTTCCTTCCCGTTGGAATAATCAATTTCCTTATTTATGGGTATTTCCGTTTTGATTCCCATAAATATGGAGGTTACAGTAAATTAATTGACGGTTACAGAATATCTTTGACTAGCATTAAAGCCTTGGTCGACCTTCTGGCACTTTGGACTCCTTCAGACTTATTTCTTCTCTGGGCTTAATGGGCCTCCTTCACTAAGCTGAATTATGTCGCAACAAGTATTATTAGGGAGAAGTGGAAAACAAAGCACATAGACATTGTTTATATCCTTGATATTTATTTGATTTTAGATCTTTTATCCATTATAATATCTTGATAGACGATCAACTTAATTTCCTTGTTTTTGTGGTACGAACTAATTCCATTATCTATTAGATCTGTAATATAAGACCTAATTGATTTTTTTAGAAAATCCTATAAAAAAGCAAAATAAGTTAATTATAAATTGATTTACCTAATTTTTTCCCTTAGACTAGTTTATTTTACTTATAAACTAATGTATAATCTAAAAATATATCAAATATATCATGATTTAATAGCCTATTTCGTAATCTTAACTTCTCCAAAAAAAAAAGTCAATTAGGTCTTATATTTAGGACCGGAGGTAGTATTAGATAACTCTTTCGTGATGAAGTTACATGATCTTTTCATCTGGCCCGAAGGTTAAATGTAATCAAATTGTGAAATTAGTAGAGCCAAACCCTTGAATTGAATTTGAAGCCGTTTTGATCACTGTACTTGTAATTTTTTATAGTACATCTTAAATTTTTCATGGCATGATTTTTATTAGAAGCACTCTTTTTTTTTTGTCAACTGAATATGTATTCTTATTGGGGGCATTGATTTGCAATAATTTATTTTAATGCGGACAGATCTTGTGCACAATACTATACTTGATATACCGATGGGAAAAAGAGTTAAATTAGGGAAATGTGACCCATACTCCAACGATTCCCTCATGGCCCAAAATAATTTGTGTTTTGGGGCCTGCATATGGTCCAACCTCCAAATAATTCATTTTATTATATTTGTATTTTATTTATTATAATTTAGGACTTTTTCTATAATTTTCTCAGTTCAACTAACCATCAAATTAAGAAACCTCCAATTTTTAATTTTTATCACACTACGAGTTATATTGGGCCTCTCATGAGTTCTAATATTAAATGTTGTCTTAAAGTTACTTGTCACTAATAAAATTAGGATTTCTTTATTTGTGAACACCCAGTAATCTGATTTTTTTACCATATATTCTAATCAGTCTCTAGGAAAATTAATAAGCCAGACTAATATAGTTGGAGTTATATATGGTAAAACCAGTACCACCTTAGGTTTAGTGCATATCCAAGTGACTAAAACCATTACTTTTTATTAAGTTGGAATGCTTCCTAAGTGCTCCGTTTTTTTACCAGTCCTCCTAACTGGTTCATGATATTAATAAGCAATCCAATATTGAGCTTACTTTTCTTGAAACAAATGTGGATATAAAGATGCTGAGCCTCTCTCCTTTTTTTAGTAAAAAAAGGTTTATGCAGATATTATGCAAACAAAGGTCGAATGTATGGATTTTTTTTTCTTATTTCTGACTTGTATGATTCACTGTGAGCAAAGCAGTATCTTTCGGCCTTTCATAGCATAATCCGGCCGCTGCCCTTCTTGTTTGAGAATTCCGTATCTTAAAGAGTTACATGCTTACCGCTACAATTGCATTAAATAATTTTTTTTTGCCAGAATTGCATTAAATATATTGATGATCGTGATATTTTATTAGAATATACATATAAAAAAAATATTTTACTGTAGACTGTGATTTCATACCAAACTCTTGAATCACTCCTAATTCATAAACTGCACCGAATGATTGTTTTAACAACCTTGCTGTAATTTGCAGGTTTGGATGTAAAGAGTAGAATCTATTCATCACCTTTTCTTTTCTTGTGACCTTGCTAAAACTATTTGGTTCAGTTTCTTCTCTTTAAGACTTCCATGTCACCTTTGCACTAATGACATTCTATTATGGCTTAGAAAATTCCTTTTAGATGATAGTGACAATGTACACTTGGTGAAAGGAATAATTGCTCTTATGAATGACATTTGGATCAAAAGAAATAAGGTTGTACATGGTGGGAAGGTTGTTAGAATCTTAAGTTTTGATGGTGACTTAGGTATGATATGGTCTAGTACTTAAGAGAACATAATTAACACTTAGGAAGGATTAGATGACATGGTTAGAACCCTGAGTTAGATCACTTGTGAATGCAAGATCATTTCCGGAAGTATTAGCACTAGAGTCACAACCGGATGCAGATTCACTTCCGAATGAATTAAGACTAGCGCTCACGGATGCGGAATCACTTCCGGATAGACTAGGACTCGCGCACGCGGATAAATGTGTCATCCCCCAGCGGCAGCGAGTAACTCACTAGGGATTTAACTTAGTCCATGAACAT
This sequence comes from Mimosa pudica, assembly GCA_029929735.1. NCBI lineage: Eukaryota > Viridiplantae > Streptophyta > Magnoliopsida > Fabales > Fabaceae > Mimosa > Mimosa pudica. Next base: position 15,287,646 of record JAKELP010000018.1, on the reverse strand, counting down.
TAGGTACACAAACCTTAAGACTAAGCTATGACTCAACCGGAAGTGAGTTTGCTTCCTGTTAGACTTAGACTGGCGCAGAGCGATAGAATAGATATTACTCCAAGCGACAGTGAGTCTACTTCCCCAAGTGAAAGCGCTTCCTGTTAGAATTAGACTGGCGCAGAGCGACAGAATAGATATTACCCCAAGCGTCAGTGAGTCTACTTCCCCAAGTGAAAGCGCTTCCTGTTAGACTTAGACTGGCGCAGAGCAATAGAATAGTTATTACCCCAAGCGTCAGTGAGTCTACTTCGCCAAGTGAAAGCACTTCCTGTTAGATTTAGACTGGCGCAGACTGATAGAATAGAATGACCCCAAGCGTCAATGAATCAGCCTCGTCAAGTAAAATTGCTTCCTGATAGATTTAGACTGGCGCAGGCTGACAGAATAGATATATCCCCAAGCGTCAGTGAATTAGCCTCGTCAAGCGAAATTGCTTCCTGTTAAATTTAGACTTGCACAGGCTGATAAAAGAGATATAACCCTAAGCTTCAGTGAGTTCACCACGTCAAGTAAAAGTGCTTCCGATAGCTCAGTGACTAGCGCTGACTGTTGGAATGAAATACACTGAGCGAGAGTAAGTGATGGTGAGCTAGATCCTTCATCAAGTGAAAGTACTTCCGGATGTAGAAGTGCTTCAGGATACATCCTAGACTAAGTAAACTCCCACTTCATGTGATTGTGTGTTGACTTAATATACATAGCATGAACAAATGACACACTGAGTCACTTAGGAAGACTTAGAGTAAACTAACGAGACTTAAGCTGACTATTGGAATAGAGATCCCTTAGAGTCAGTAGACATTACACTAAGTCAGAACATAGTCTAAGTAAGACTACTTCCCATAGCAAACTTCCCACAACATGTATAGTTTTACTATATCTGATTATATATATTGCTATGTTGGACTAACCAGTATGTGCAGAACTTAATCACACTTCCGGATGCAACTGAGCTTCCGGATGCAAAGACTCTTGGCATTGGATTTCAGAGATTAACACTTGCAGAGCAAGATTGCCACTTCCGGATGAACGATGATCATCCGTCAGCAAGAGTACAAGAGTAAATGTCACATACTCGGAAGTCAGAATGCTTTGTCAGAGCAGAGGTGTCAGGACTACTTTTCAGAGATAAAGCAAGTCAACCCTGCTGAGCATTTAAGAAGATGTTCCTTCCAACGGTAACAAAAGGATAACAGATATTCAAACAACATTGTTACCTACCAAGCATGAGGAGTATGAAAACATAATCTGAAGATTCACTCAAGGTGTCAAAGCTCATACTACCCACAAGAGTCGGAGTCCATAAGAGAGCGTCTGATAGCAAGAGAGCATCCAATAGCAAAGCACTCTTATCATTCATGGACAAGTGCTTGGAAGACAAAGTTCCTCTATGATAGCAAGCAGAATGTTAGAGTCCACGAGCTTCACTTCAGTTAGCAAGAGAGCTTCCGATAGTAAGTCTCTTAGCATCCTGGACTTATGCTTGAGGAACGAAGTCCTCATCTGACAACAAGCAAGAGTCAGACCGTACAGTGTATAGATGTCAGAACGACTTTTGCCAGAACAGTGTTGTCAGAACAGTGTTGACAGAACAGCTGGACAAAGCACCCTATTCAGATAAAGCAAAGTCAACTCTGCTGTGCATTAATGAGGACAACGTAAACAAGGCCCAACGGCTATATTCAAACGGCCTTATTGCCTCTCCAACGGTTGGATAATCAGAGGCTGGTATAAAAGGAACATCTACATTCAGAAGAGGGAGAGAGAACAGAGCTTATTATCTGAAACACTATTCTACATTCCTCTCATCTTCTACTCTCGGACTTTGATATGTAATATTCTTAGAGAGTGATTCATTTGTACTTAAGTGAGTAACATCATCCACTCTTTGAGAGAGTTAGTTTTGAGCTTAAGTGTTTAACAAAATCAGTTCATAGAGTGAACTTAATTGTAATCTTACATTTTGTAAGGGGGAGCATTTAGAAGTTTTCTAAATCTCCATAGGTTGCAAGTTAGCCCGTAAAACTTGCGTTTGTAAGGTTTGCAGGTGAACCCGTTGTAAAACCTGTGGGTTGTTAGGTGAACCCGTGCTCGTAAAACCTAAAGTGTAAAGGCTTCTCTTGTGCCTGGTTTAAACAAGAATAGTGGATTGAAAATCTCAGGTGGAGCCTGGGGACTGGATGTAGGTCTGGGTGACCGAACCAGGATAAATTTATGTGTGCATAAACTTACATTTAAACATTCTATTTTGCATCACATAACATACTGACTTGTGCATACCATTACTCAGTAACATCATCACCAAGCACAAGCAGTCTTTCGAAAAGAAATAAAGTTTTTATTCCCTCACCCAATTCACCCCCCCCTCTTGGGTGACAGCCACGCATTTCATTTGGTATCAGAGCAGGTCACTTGTTTAAAGGATCAAACGATCTCAAGTGCAAAGACCTTGGCTGATGTGGGTTAAAATGTTTTCCAAAGGCTTTGATCATACCATTGTACCTAACTGTCCAAAGCTCAACTCGTGCTCTTTGTGGATCATCTACTGATGAGCTTCTGGAAGGTGATATTGAGGAAGTAGGCTTCAGTGAAGAGAGTAATTCATTTCTGCCTAGAAGATTCAAAAAGTGAGGGAAGATCAAGAGTTCCTCTTACCCCAGAGAAGAGAACTCGCGGTGACGCAATTGCTGAAAACCCCTGGTACAATCATAAGAAGCAATCGGCAACCATAAGGGACAATGGTTCTGTCTCAAGGATGAGCTATCACAGAGTTCCATTCAACTACCCTGAGAAGAACAAGAGAGAGCGGATTCCTCGATCAACTTTTGAAGGATCTGTTGAATTTAGTGAGACTGTTGATCTGAAAAACCATTGTAGAACCCCTGGAGCTTCAACAGATTCTTGTCCAGATCAATCAATCAGAGTTAGATCAGTTATGGGATAAAATGAACAAGGAGCATGAGCAAAATCAGAGAGAGATAGGCTAAGATAGCCATCCCTCGGACTTGACCAGGATGTCACTGCTGCCCTCAGAAGGGAATGAAGCGGATTGCCCAAGAAGGAAGGCTCGCCCTTGGGAAAGCCATCTGTTTCATGTGCCCCCAACAGTCTGCTAGCACAGAGGCAAGCTTGAGATAGCGCTTAGTGATCAACCTACGGAGATTCCCACTGCTGAGCCTATCTCCGTCTGCGCCAGCACCCAATCTGATTGAAGAGCTGTATATGAAGTATGGGTTCAAGAGGACAGAGATGCCAGTGGAAGTGATCACCAAGTGAATTCATCCCTCTGCACCAGCTCCAATCCATCCTATTAGCCTCAGCAAGACTCAGGACTGTACCTCTCTGAACAATTAGTCAAGTCTTGATAAGCATTCGTTACGCATAGATTTTGGTGCTGCTCTGAAAATAGAATCCTTGCATTGCCAACCAAAATCAAGCGAGCTACTGCTTGATGCGAATGGAGCTATGGTGATATCATTCTTACCCTCCTCTTTACTTGAATAATCACTAGGGTAGTAAATGCATGATGGGCTTAACAGCTTTTATTTCTCTGAAACTGATATGATTTCCCTTATCTGTGATGACCTTATTTTCCGTAAAAACGACCCTATCATATCAAATTCATTTTCTGATATAATGCATACTGATTTTACAAATTCAAGAAGTCCGACACCTTGAAACTGAACCTTCTTCAAAACCTTCTGAATTTGTGCATGTTGAATCATTGTGTTCCAAGATTTCTGACATTGTTAAGATGATTCAGAACTAGTTTCAGAATTTTGACACTAAAACTAAAAACCTTCCTCAGAGTTTTCATATGGTGTCTAAATCATTTTACTCATATATGCTTAGTGAATTCTTTTAAGGGCACCTCTCATGGAAGAAAATGGTTTATGCATTCACCTTGATTTTTGAAAGATCCTTTTGAAATACAAACTTTCAAAACAGATTCTGATCCTCTTTAAACCTACATGACAACCGTACCTCATGATAGCACTCAAAAGTTATTTCTGATTTTCCATTTCATGTGGTATCTCTTGCATCAACTTTTTCAATGCATAAGCAGCTATGGTTTCGAGAACAATACATCCCTCTTAATTACATCTTTAAGTTCTCAATCTACTAATGATCTCAGTTCAAGTTTGTGGTTTAAGAATGTTGACACAGATTATTGAAGCTTGAACATTGAATATAACCAAGAGAGAATGGCAACGAAAATGTCTCTTATCAAGATGTGTGGAATGGCTATACCAAACCTGAGAAACTCTCGCCAATACACATGAGCATTTCTATCCCTTACATATTCTGTTGTGAAATTAAATGGATAGTCTCTCTCTTGTCTGACATGCATTAGAAATCTTAGGAAATGCCTTGAATTGAACTCTGCTAAGATCTGTAAAACACGGCATAGAATCACAAGCATGCTATAATCTGTATTAATTTCAAGCTTGTTGATATCCTAAGAACAATGAGATCACACTGAGCATATCTAGAGAAACTTGAGCAAAAATTTGGAAATTATTCTCGTAATCATATGCTGAAATTTGGTTGTTTTTGTAAACCGAATTTAGTCTTAAAATCAAACTATTCTGTGAGCATGAAAATTTCCAGTATTTCATTTTTGTGAGGATGAAGATTTTTCAAAATTTCATAGTGTTAATAATTCACATGTCTTCATGATCTAACATGAACATCCTTGAGGCATATTTATTGAACTATACTTGCTTATGAAACTCTGAAAATATGCCACCTGTTTGATACTCTCTGTACTATCACATTGATATTTATCTATGAGAGTAAATAGAGTTCATGTCTTGATAGTGAAACTATGTGAACGTATAGACAATTTCAAAATTAGTTTTCACATAATCATTACTCATATTTTCTTAAACCAATTAGCAAGCATGATTTCTTAAAATTATTAACTTGTGCTGATTAACACAGATTGACTTGAATGTCCAGAGGATGGTCTCCAATGTTAAATCTTAAGTTCTTTCACTGTCCAACAGAAAAGCACTTGTTTCCTCAAGCACATGAAGGCCCAATCATCAAGTTTGAGCAAGGATGCTTTCGCAACAATCAGCGCTTTCGATAGCAGGCCAACTATTGAACCATGGGAAGAGTAGAGTGACTGCCCAGTCATGTCTGCTTTTGGTTGTAGCTCAGCTTGCCGAAGCGAATCATCAAAGCACTTGCACTAGGGGTTTCCACTTGAGATAGCACATCTCTTGAAGATGTCAGGAAGCATGCTTATCTGCATATGATTAAGATTCATGAGTCTAATAGAGTCTGGAGATTCCTCATCTGTGGTAACATCTACACCTTACCATCTCTTATATATGACGCATACATGGCATTGGTAAGGGTGTCAATTTAGGATTTCTTTGCTCAATCTGCATTGACTTCAAAATCATTCATTGCTTTAGAAAATCATCCTAGCTCACACATCTGTATCCTTTATATGACACGCTGGAAAGTAAATTGATAACATACCTCTCTTATATGCTTCCTTTCTTGATTCAGTAATGATTAACCTTAATATAGAAGAGAAGTAAAGGACATTACTCGATAATGATCCCTTGAAAATAGAGAGTTGCATGCTGTCATAGATAATAAACTCTTGAGATGCTGTGATGCAATTATTTGGAAATTATTTTTGGCACTTTAAACTCACAAATTTCATTTGACTTGATTTCATTTTTCACATGGTATCACAAATTTCACTTGGCATTCAATCATTTCATTTGATATCACAAGTTCAAACTCACATATTTCATTTGATTTCATTTGGTATCACGAATTTAAAAATCACAAATTTTCAATTGATATCATAATCATCATTTTAAACGCACCAAAATTATTTTGATATCATGTTAATCATTTCAAGAGGGTCAAAATTACTTTTGATGTCTTTTATATTTAAAAAGGAACTTTCACCTTCAAAAAGAGAACTGTTTTTGTATGTTTTGATCTAGACTTAATTCTTGCAAAACATGTTCTGTTATCTTGCATAATGGTTAGGGAGAGTAAACACACTTAGAATACTGAATCAATATTTTCTTCCCTCTGTCTCACACTGTTTAGTTATCCTACATAATATTTAGGGAGAATAGGGAGAAATATTAGGTAGAAAGCCCATTCCTAGGAGAACGATAGAAGTATCCCCATCCCTAAGGCTAGCTTGCACTTGTTGAATTTTGATGAAGCCAAAAGGGGGAGAGAAATGAGACACGAGATGTCTAGAGATGAGACATGAGATGTCTAGAGCTGAAAGATAAGATATCTGGGGAGAGAACTGGGAATGAAATATAGCTCTGGAAGTGATCTAAGTTTAATTATGTTCTCTAGTCATCTATGGGTTTGTCATCATCAAAAAGGGGGAGAATGTTAGAATCTTAAGTTTTGATGGTGACTTAGGTATGATATGGTCTAGTACTTAAGAGAACATAATTAACACTTAGGAAGGATTAGATGACATGGTTAGAACCCTGAGTTAGATCACTTGTGAATGCAAGATCATTTCCGGAAGTATTAGCACTAGAGTCACAACCGGATGCAGATTCACTTCCGAATGAATTAAGACTAGCGCTCACGGATGCGGAATCACTTCCGGATAGACTAGGACTCGCGCACGCGGATAAATGTGTCATCCCCCAGCGGCAGCGAGTAACTCACTAGGGATTTAACTTAGTCCATGAACATTAGGTACACAAACCTTAAGACTAAGCTATGACTCAACCGGAAGTGAGTTTGCTTCCTGTTAGACTTAGACTGGCGCAGAGCGATAGAATAGATATTACTCCAAGCGACAGTGAGTCTACTTCCCCAAGTGAAAGCGCTTCCTGTTAGAATTAGACTGGCGCAGAGCGACAGAATAGATATTACCCCAAGCGTCAGTGAGTCTACTTCCCCAAGTGAAAGCGCTTCCTGTTAGACTTAGACTGGCGCAGAGCAATAGAATAGTTATTACCCCAAGCGTCAGTGAGTCAACTTCGCCAAGTGAAAGCACTTCCTGTTAGATTTAGACTGGCGCAGACTGATAGAATAGAATGACCCCAAGCGTCAATGAATCAGCCTCGTCAAGTAAAATTGCTTCCTGATAGATTTAGACTGGCGCAGGCTGACAGAATAGATATATCCCCAAGCGTCAGTGAATTAGCCTCGTCAAGCGAAATTGCTTCCTGTTAAATTTAGACTTGCACAGGCTGATAAAAGAGATATAACCCTAAGCTTCAGTGAGTTCACCACGTCAAGTAAAAGTGCTTCCGATAGCTCAGTGACTAGCGCTGACTGTTGGAATGAAATACACTGAGCGAGAGTAAGTGATGGTGAGCTAGATCCTTCATCAAGTGAAAGTACTTCCGGATGTAGAAGTGCTTCAGGATACATCCTAGACTAAGTAAACTCCCACTTCATGTGATTGTGTGTTGACTTAATATACATAGCATGAACAAATGACACACTGAGTCACTTAGGAAGACTTAGAGTAAACTAACGAGACTTAAGCTGACTATTGGAATAGAGATCCCTTAGAGTCAGTAGACATTACACTAAGTCAGAACATAGTCTAAGTAAGACTACTTCCCATAGCAAACTTCCCACAACATGTATAGTTTTACTATATCTGATTATATATATTGCTATGTTGGACTAACCAGTATGTGCAGAACTTAATCACACTTCCGGATGCAACTGAGCTTCCGGATGCAAAGACTCTTGGCATTGGATTTCAGAGATTAACACTTGCAGAGCAAGATTGCCACTTCCGGATGAACGATGATCATCCGTCAGCAAGAGTACAAGAGTAAATGTCACATACTCGGAAGTCAGAATGCTTTGTCAGAGCAGAGGTGTCAGGACTACTTTTCAGAGATAAAGCAAGTCAACCCTGCTGAGCATTTAAGAAGATGTTCCTTCCAACGGTAACAAAAGGATAACAGATATTCAAACAACATTGTTACCTACCAAGCATGAGGAGTATGAAAACATAATCTGAAGATTCACTCAAGGTGTCAAAGCTCATACTACCCACAAGAGTCGGAGTCCATAAGAGAGCGTCTGATAGCAAGAGAGCATCCAATAGCAAAGCACTCTTATCATTCATGGACAAGTGCTTGGAAGACAAAGTTCCTCTATGATAGCAAGCAGAATGTTAGAGTCCACGAGCTTCACTTCAGTTAGCAAGAGAGCTTCCGATAGTAAGTCTCTTAGCATCCTGGACTTATGCTTGAGGAACGAAGTCCTCATCTGACAACAAGCAAGAGTCAGACCGTACAGTGTATAGATGTCAGAACGACTTTTGCCAGAACAGTGTTGTCAGAACAGTGTTGACAGAACAGCTGGACAAAGCACCCTATTCAGATAAAGCAAAGTCAACTCTGCTGTGCATTAATGAGGACAACGTAAACAAGGCCCAACGGCTATATTCAAACGGCCTTATTGCCTCTCCAACGGTTGGATAATCAGAGGCTGGTATAAAAGGAACATCTACATTCAGAAGAGGGAGAGAGAACAGAGCTTATTATCTGAAACACTATTCTACATTCCTCTCATCTTCTACTCTCGGACTTTGATATGTAATATTCTTAGAGAGTGATTCATTTGTACTTAAGTGAGTAACATCATCCACTCTTTGAGAGAGTTAGTTTTGAGCTTAAGTGTTTAACAAAATCAGTTCATAGAGTGAACTTAATTGTAATCTTACATTTTGTAAGGGGGAGCATTTAGAAGTTTTCTAAATCTCCATAGGTTGCAAGTTAGCCCGTAAAACTTGCGTTTGTAAGGTTTGCAGGTGAACCCGTTGTAAAACCTGTGGGTTGTTAGGTGAACCCGTGCTCGTAAAACCTAAAGTGTAAAGGCTTCTCTTGTGCCTGGTTTAAACAAGAATAGTGGATTGAAAATCTCAGGTGGAGCCTGGGGACTGGATGTAGGTCTGGGTGACCGAACCAGGATAAATTTATGTGTGCATAAACTTACATTTAAACATTCTATTTTGCATCACATAACATACTGACTTGTGCATACCATTACTCAGTAACATCATCACCAAGCACAAGCAGTCTTTCGAAAAGAAATAAAGTTTTTATTCCCTCACCCAATTCACCCCCCCCCTCTTGGGTGACAGCCACGCATTTCAAAGGTTCCCCAGCCATACAACAAGCAACTCTCCTTTTCCATGAAACTTATGTAGAAGGAAATGGAAACTCAATCGCTTCTCTTTCTGTCGTATCTTAATTTGTTATGATAGACATTCTCTTCAAAACTTCACTTGGAAACGACATTGTCAGGTGTTATCTTCAGTCTAACATGCTTTAGAATAACTCTTAAGTGGATTCACTGCTCAAATCTTCCTCTAAACAAGATGACCATTTGGAACGTTCACAAACATCTGATTGATTTTATCGGGATGGGCACCAGCATTGCGTCACACTGTTGCTAGAGATGTAGCAGAACTAATTAAGTTTTTCAATTCACTTACTATAGGATTAATTTCTATTGCTCAGTATCATAATTTTATTTCTGCCTTTCCTTTTATAGATATTGTAAAACTCATGCAGCCCTAAGTATTATTAATATCATTTTGCTTTTTATTAAAAAAAACAACCTTGATGTAATTGTAAAAAAAAAATCAAATATAATGAGTCAATGGAACTTTATATTTTAGAACAATTTAAGTGAAACAACTAAAAAAAGGATCGATCCCCCAATATCTAAACCTTATTTTAAAACACAATGCTTACATATTTTTGTGGAACTTTTCTCTAAGTGTGTATTGTATGGAAAAAACATATCACACATAAAAGCGTTAGGCTAAACATGTTTGGGTTATAATTTTTGGAATGGGAAAGTGTTTTAGTAATATGAATTTAGTCCTATTTATAGGGTAATTAAAGAGAAATTTCATCCTTTTATAGTTAACAAGGTTTAATGTTTTCCTTTCTCTGGGTGAAACATATTGGAAATTCCTAAATGAAAAAGTGTTAAAACAACTTTTGATCATCAAACTTTCAGCCAATTGATTCTAATTGTAAACTTTAAAATCGATGATTTTAGTTTTAAAACTTTCGATTACTTTTGGTCTTGGTCTATGAAATTTGAAATCGATGGTTTTAGTTTTGAAACTTTCGACCGATTTTCGTATTGGCCCCTGAACTTTTAGTTAATTTTCCTCTTAGTCCTTGAGCTTTTAAAACAACTTTGAAACTCATAGGTCCATCCAAAATTTGAACCAAAGTTTAGGGACTAAGAAAACAATTGATCCAAATTTTGAAGCAAAACCATCTATTTAAAAGTTCAAGGAAAGGACTAAGAACATATTTGATCAAAACTTTGAGTAACAAAACCGCCAATTTCAAAGTTTAGGAATAAAACCAAAATTGATCAAAAACCATTATTCCACAAATTAATCTATTACAAATCAAGTCCAACTTGGCTTCTTTTCTTTGGATTTTGAATTCATCCATTAGTACCTGACACTATTAGGAACCCACTAATTCAATTCTTAAGAATCTAGATACAAAATAGAGTCATTTTTAACCGCCAAAATTTCTCCCTTTACTTTTTTCTTTTTGTTTTCCCTTTCATTTTTTTTTTTCTTTTAGCTGCAAAATTAGATTCCAATGAACAAAAGAAAACGGGAGTGCATAACTGCATTGGGGTTTTGGGAGAAACAAGATTATTCAAGTTCAAGTGTTGAAAGTTGAAATAACAAAACAAGCTCACCGGCAAAATCGAACACTACTATACTATACAATATACACACATATTACATACTCTCCTATGTTGAAAGCTCTTATAATTCCTTCGCCTCCTCGCCTTCTTTCTATCCCCTCCTTCACAAGGTACCTATGCCCCCTTCTCATTTCTTTTTATACTCGTACATATATAAGGACCAATCTTTTTGCCTTCCCGTTACATACATCACACCAAAATGCTTATTTATATCTTAACTTTTGTTTTTTCTTTATCTTCATTATATTGCTCATTATATTATTGAATTAGCCTAAGGGGTGTGTGGAATTCTTAATTATGAATGAATTTTGTTTGTTGCAGAGTTCATTTCAGCAAAATGAGCTCACTTCCTGTTCCTGAGCCACCCAAAATTCCCAAGTTCTATTCTGTTGAAGGAAGTGATATGCATTCAAGAAGTAAGCCAGATGGTAATGCCATTTCCTTACTTGTTTACTTTACCCATTATAAGTTTACCCATTTTAAGTTTCCCAATTATGTAATTATAATATTCCCTCTGTTCCTAAATATATAAGATCACTTTCGCATTTCAGTTTGATCCTATATATAATAGTATCACATATGTCATCATTTAATAACCTATTTCACAACCTTAATCTCTCCAAAAAAAGTCAATTAGGTCCTATATTTAGGACCAGAGGTAGTATAAGATATTACTTTCTAACTTTTCCCCCATTTTTCCAAAATTAACCTTATAATACTTGTCAATAATAAACAAGTAAGAGATGGAGAGTGGGGATAAAAGTATACAGTATATGGATGAATTGGTAATTTTATGTGATAATAACTAACTTAACTAGTATCCTTAATATAATCAAATTAGAGAAAGTGGTCTTATATTTAAGAACGGAGGTAGTAATCTGGTTCACTTTTTTTGCCATGCTTATTTGACTTGCATGTTTTCCATGTCACAATTTTCTGTGTAAGAGCTTGGCTTGACTTTGATGTGCAACAATTTAACTGTAGAGATCAGCACAGTGTATTGCTGGAATTTTGATTGAGGAATTCAAATGAATGCTGTGAATATGGGGCTAGCCTTAATAGAGAATGAAACCATGAAGTAGCCTAATGTTTCTGTTTTCTGTTTTTTTTTTCAATTTCTGCATCTCCTGCATTTTTGAACATTAATTGGATGAGAAGCAAAAAGAAGAGACAATGGAAATGGGAAGAATGGAAGTTGAATAAGGATCCAGAAATGAGGCATGCATGCATTCATTCCTTTCTCTCCTCTTTCTATCTTTTAGGGCCCGTTTGATGTTGAGAAAGGAAAGTGGAGAAATTGAAAGGGAAAGGCTAAGGATGGAAAGTGGATGAAATGATGGGAAAGTAAAGTTTGTGGACTAGGAAAAGTGTGAGATGGAGATAAAAAAACTTGTAGACCAGTGATATATGTAGATTACCATATAACCTTTCACTTTCCATTTCCTTCACTCAATTCTTGCTTCCAAACGGGGCCTTTAACTAAGTTAGTGCCAACAACAGTTCTATATTATGTCAACCAAAAGGTCATTTCATTATAAAGCAACATTGTAAAATGGCTTAGTCCTTATAGTTAGATCCACAACTTGACCACAAACATGGCTGTCACTTCTTCTGGTCTTGTGTGTTGGCCTTTACTTTGTTGACATTTAGGCAGAATAAGTAACATGGCCGTGACGGGTTAACATGCCATTCACTCTTCAAGTACTCAATATATTATCTTTACTTATTCGTCTTTTTTCAGCCTCACTCGGTATTGTGTACTTATCTGTCAAAATAAGCATTTTCTTCTTTCAATTCTGTTGAAGCATTTACAGACACCTGAAATTTAATATCACAGGTTTCAGATTCAGCCTTGTGTCATATAATATATTGGCTCAGGTACGGTATTTACGGTTTCCATTCAATTTCTAAATGAATTTGGTTACCTTTTTCTATGCTGAGACAAACCATAAAGTGTAATTAAAAACTATAGCTTGATGATATTTTCTAAGGATGATGAGGGGGTCGGTGATAAGTTAAGTCTTGAGTATGCATAAGCCCAGTCATTAAGATTTCAAAACTATTTTTATTCTGTATGACCTTATTTATTTTATTTTTTATTTGTGGCGTAGGCTTATGTGAAGAGCTCTCTATTCCCGCACTCTCCCTCTTCTTCACTGAAGTATATTACTTTGGATCTTAAGTTACAAATACTGACAGCAAGATCTGCATCTATGCTTCATTGTAATTTTAACATTGTTTTTTGTGCTAATTGCAGGTGGAAAGCTCGTTCAAATGCAATTTTAACAGTTCTTAAGAATTTAGAAGCTGATTTTTTCTGTCTACAGGTACTTTCTTTACAATCTTTGGCTTTTCTTTTATCTTTTCTCTCTTTCTCTTGTGTTGCTTTTAGTTGAAGCTAATATTGTATGCTATGAAAGTTTAATGTTAGTTTTAATTTCTTATCTACTTTATTTGATATATTGACAATCAAATTATTCTGTTGATGCCAACTTCCTCTTTTCAGGAAGTTGATGAATATGATAGCTTTTACAAAGGAAACATGCTCAACATGGGATATTCTAGTATTTATATGAAGAGAAGTGGACAAAAACGTGATGGGTGTGGCTTATTTTACAAGCATGATCGGTATGTTGAACCTTTTGTGTAGAATGAAAGTGGATTGTAGTTTTGCAGAGACGTGATTTGTAACTTAAATTTTGCATATAGGATTTATAATTTGTATTACCTATGAATCAAATTTGTCCTTCGAACCAAGTTTGCTTACAAGATCTGCGTTTTCATTTTAAGGAACGAGTTAGAACTAATGACTTTTACCCCATGACCAGTTATTTGTTGCGGTTGTAATGCAAAGTTGGCAAAACGTCATTATTTACATTACATAGGTTTTGGTTAGATTCTTCATATTGCCTAAAAGATTATAGAAGATGTGTTTTCTACATGATTGGCGTTCTTCAAATGGATTTTAGGAGCTGTGACTTGTTAGGGAGAATAGTTATCTTGGCGATCTTGGCGATGTTCAGTAATCTTAGTTTTATATTTATCCATACTTTGTTCTATTTAGTGCAGAGCTGGTCTTAGAGGAGAAAATTGAGTACAATGATCTGGTAAATTCACTTCAAGGTGGGAACTCTTCAAATAATGGTGAACAGAACAATGATCAGTCTGAGAAACGAAAGGATGCTGTGTCCAGTAATGGTAACTCTTATGTTGTGCTATTATGCCTACATACATTTCTGGCACGTGTAAAACCATCTTTATATTTAAAGTTAGAAAAGCTGTTGTTGCACCTTATTCACCTCACATTGGACAATATCTTCATTAATTGTATTTTTCACATCCAGCACCTAAAAAGAATTCAGAGGATCGTGGCGATCCTAATGATCCACGAGTGAGACTAAAGCGTGATTGCGTTGGTATTTTGACGGCATTCAAGTTCAAAGATCTTCCTCATTGTGTTGTTATTGTGGCTAATACACATCTCTACTGGTAATGAAATAACTTAAAAGCCTGTTTTATGACCATTTTCTTTTAGTTTTCGTGACTTATTATAAACGTTTTGCCAAAACTTGGCTTGGTTCTTGGGAATATGGCTTTGCCCAACTTCAATGTTGAAACTGATGAAGTTTACATTTTTACACCAGGGATCCTGAATGGGCTGATGTCAAGCTTGCCCAAGCTAAATATCTTCTATCTCGCTTAGCACAATTCAAAACACTGGTTTCAGAAAAATTTGAATGCGTACCTGAAGTCCTAGTGGCTGGTGACTTCAATTCTACACCAGGGGATATGGTACGCAAGCACTTCCAAATTACCACCTTCAATCTATAAGAGTTATGTGGCTAATTTGCTGGGGAAATTAATTTAGTTATTTGTAACTGATGTGTTTATTTCCCCAAAAGTACCTTTCTAATTATGTACATTGAAACTACCTTTATGGAATTCCCTTTACTACTTGCAGCTAATATGAATACTTCGGGGAAACAATGAAAACTTTGAAAATACAAAAAGGATTGAGATCTTATACTTATGGCCAATATAAACCCCTTGTCTAGGTCCAGGATTGGGGGGGAGTAATGATGATTTCCATGCTCCAAATTTTAAAAGAAAAAAATCTGTTAAATGGTAATTAGTAATTACAATGATTTCCATCCGTGATACTAAACATCAATGTGAGTTATTCCTTAGGTATATTCCACATCACTCATCAAATAGATGCAATTCAATATACATGATCAGAAAACAGTGAAATTATCATGGAACTCACAAGGAGAGAAGCCATTGTGGCGTTGCTCTTGATAATTTCTTAAGAATATCTTCAAGAATGTCTTTGTCTAACATTGTTTGTTTTTTTTCAACATGTTCACCAATAGTTTGAATCCCCAATATTTTGCAGGTATATCAATACCTTGTTTCAGGTGATCCTTCATCAACATCAATGCCTGAATCTTCAGAAAACGCCCCCATTCCCTTGTGTAGTGTCTATGCTCATACAAGGGGAGAGCCTCCATTTACTAACTGCACTCCTGGATTCACAGGAACACTTGACTATATATTATTTTGCCCTTCACACAATATTAAACCATATAGTTTTCTTGAGCTTCCTGACTCTAGTGCCCCTGATGTTGATGGTGGCTTGCCAAACTTCAGTCATCCAAGTGATCATCTACCTATTGGCGCCGAATTTGAAATTATCAAGGAATAATCATTCTTCTGAAAAGTTATATTTGATTTCTTTGGAAAATTGTGTCATCCCCATCAAGGAGAAATTAAAGAAAAAAGGCTGCAATGCAAGAGCTAGTGAATGTTGGATATCAGCATGAAATTGACTCAGTAAGCTAAGCTAATTCTGTGATGAAGAGATAATGTGTTCAATTTCTATGAGCATTGTGTTATGCCCTTTTTCATTTTAGAGAAAAATTAGTTTTTTTTAGATAGATTGTTTTTGTATTCATTCATTTGGGAGAAATATCTGATCTGTCAAATTTCTCTATATTGGAGTTAATAAATTTTGCCAATGTTGAGTTGGGACTGGATCTTTTCTTGCTGGCAGTATCACTGACTTTTCCCTTCCTTCACTTTTTTCTTTACTATTCCTTTCCTTGAAGGAATTATTCATAACTAATGATTTTTTTATTACTTTGATCCTATTAAATAAAAGGGTTCAATCTAGTCCTCACTTGATGAGAGTGGTAGTGAAGAGAATTTACTAGACAGTCTTACTCATGCTATATATAGAGAGGCTGATTCGAACCTATAACCTTCATACCCATAACAAGTGAGCTTACCGTTGATATTGAGTCAAATCGGTCATCCTTTTATCTTATTAAATATATCATCTTAATTAGAATGTGTTAAGCCAGATCGAACCCTGGGTGCAATTGCTATCAAACCACTACAAATAAATGACAACATGATGCAAGGTAGGAGATGATGGGTGTGAGTCATATTGCATTATACTTTGGCTAGTTGAACAAAAATTGAGTTTTTCTCAAGTTAATCCTAATTGCTTACTAGAGTAACAAATTATCTAGAAACAATATTCTGAAAGAATCTGAATCCCTATTCTAAACACTAAACAGTGAAGAATCAAACTTAAAATTCTCCGACAAAAAAAAAAAAAACTATAATTACCTTCCCATGTTGGAAAGTCTATGTCAATTAAAATGCCAATTTAGTGTAGCCGCTGAAGGTGGATGTTACTGTAAAGCAATTAAAGTGGTTTGTTGGTGACAAATGTGTTAGAATCTTAAGTTTTGATGAAGACTAAAATATAAAGGATTAGACCAAGTTCCTAGGAAGCAATAGTATACTTAGGATCCCAAGTAAGAGTGCTTCCGGATGAAGATTTACTTCCGGTTAGATTAGGACTTGCGCATGCGGATGCCCCCAGCGTCAGCAAGTAAATCACTAGGGATTTAACTTAGTCCATGAACTTTAGGTGCACAAACCCTAAGACTAAGCTATGGTTCAATCGGAAGCGAAGTTGCTTCCTGTTAGACTTAGACTGGCGCAGAGCGATAGAATAGATATTACCCCAAGCGTCAGTGAGTCTACTTCCCCAAGTGAAAGCGCTTCCTGTTAGACTTAGACTGGCGCAGAGCGATAGAATAGATATTACCCCAAGCGTCAGTGAGTCTACTTCCCCAAGTGAAAGCGCTTCCTGTTAGACTTAGACTGGCGCAGAGCAATAGAATAGTTATTACCCCAAGCGTCAGTAAGTCTACTTCGCCAAGTGAAAGCACTTCCTATTAGATTTAGACTGGCGCAGGTTGATAGACTAGATATAACCCCGAGCGTCAGCGGAAATGCAACATCAAGTGAAGTTGCTTCCTGTTAGATCTTGACTGGCGCAGACTGATAGAATAGATTTCACCCTAAGCGTCAGTGAATTCACCACGTCAAGTAAAAGTGCTTCCGATAGCTCAGTGACTAGCGCTGAGTGGTGGAATGAAATAGACTAAGCGAGAGCAAGTCATGGTGAACTAAATCCCTCATCAAGTGAATTTACTTCCGGATGTAGAAGTGCTTCCGGATACACCTTAGACTTAGGATCACCCACTGCATGAGACTATATGATTATATTACTAAACTAACGTTCAAGTGCAGCACACTCAGTAAGGTTGCTTCCGGATGAGAAGTTACTTCCGCAAGCAAAAAGAATGTCTGAACGTTCAAGAGATGCAGTGTCAGAATGCTTATGTCAGAGCAGAGGTGTCAGGACTACTTTTCAGAGTTAAAGCAAGTTAACCCTGCTATGCATTAATGAAGCATTAAATGGGCGAACGGTAACAAGGGAAAAACGGACATATTCAAACGGCTAGCCCACCTACCAAGAGTTCAAAATGCTTGAAGACTATATAAGGAAGCTAAACTTCATTTATGAAGAAGTTAATGATCTTAAAATATTCTTGAGCGAGAAAATCCTTATTCATTCAAGCTGCCCAGAAAAACGAAGAGCATTTAACACTTTGAGTGATTTTTCACCTACCTATTCTGTACTCACAGTAGTTAAGTCTCTTTCTGTTAAAAGAGCATTTATTGAACTTAAGTGTGTAACATCATTTGTTCTGTAAGAGAACTTAGTCAGAAAAGCCTTCAAGTGTAAACTTCAAACCCTTGCTTGGTGTGAGGGGGAGACAGTTAGATAGGTTACAAGTGAGCCAGTGTAAAACTTGTTGTAAGGTTGCAAGTGAGCCCGTAAAACTTGCGGTTGTAAGGTTTCAGGTGAACCCGATTTAAAACCTGAGTTATAGTGAAACTCTCGGCCTGGGTGGTTGAGGACTGGACGTAGGTCAGGTAGACCGAACCAGTATAAATCTTGTGTCATTTACTTTGAGTATTTATTTTTGAAGCACAATTCACCCCCCCCTCTTGTGCATCCATTACGTTCATTTGGTATCAGAGCAGGTCTTTCTCACTCGATTCCAACGAATCCGGAAAGCAAAGATCTAAGTAATGGATACGGAGTATGGTCTGCCAGATGTTGCTGTACAACCCAACAAGCCCCCAGGCTTCGATGGGCACAACTATACATTCTGGAAGTTCAGAATGGAAACCTATATCAAGTCAAGCGATATCAGACTATGGGACGTGATCGAACATGGGGATCAAACTCCCTTAGATGAGGAAGGATTTGCTAAGGCAAAAGCCAGATATACTGCTGAGGACTATGCTCTAGTCCAACTCAACCATAGAGCTATGCACTACATCCAGTGTGCTCTCAGCTACAAAGAGTTTCACAGGATCAGCCACCACAAAAATGCAAAGGATATGTGGGAGGCTCTTGAGGCTGCACACTCCGGAACCAGGGGAGTTAAAGCAAGACGTGTTGAGATGCTGGTGGAAGAATTCCACAAATTCGCCATGCTAAGCCCCACCGAGCCTATCAGAGATCTAGAGCTCAGATTCACCCATCTCATCAATAATCTAGCCTCGCTTGGTAAGGATATCCCTGAAAGAGAGCAGGTGAGCAAGATTCTGAAAATCTTGAAGGGTGACTGGATCACCAAAGTCACTATTCTGCAAGAAGTGCAAGGAGAATCAACCAGCTCCGTCACCGCTCTTTTTGGCTCACTTGCTGAATATGAGCCAACCTTGCTGGCTATGAGAGCTCCTCAAACCTCATCCAAGAGTAAGAACCTTGCTCTCGTTGCTCCCAGCAAAGAGATCAAGGACAATGATGAGGATGACGACGATGAGATGGACGATGAGGAGATGGCCCTGATGGTGAGGAAGTTCAGGAAATTCCTCAGGAAGAAGGAAGGCTATCAGAAAGGTGACACCAGCCAGAAGAGGGGATACAAGAAAGAGAAGGTCCCTGTGTGCTTTGAATGCAATAAGCCTGGTCACTTCAAGGCTGAGTGTCCCAGCCTGCAGAGGTCCAAAGGCAAGGATAAAAGAAAGGCACTCGTTTCCTCCATTTGGGTAAACAGCTCAGATGAGGAAGCAAGTGATGATGAAGAAGTTGCCAACCTCTGCCTGGTAGCTAGAGAAGAGGATGAGGAAGCATCTTCAGATCTTGACCTCACCAATGAAGAACATGAGGTAACTCTTCCTGAACTACAAGAGGCTTACAATGAGATTCATGAAGAATTCTCTAAACTATGTAAAGCCTATAAATTCTTGAAAACCAAAAAGGAGTCACTTGAGTCCAAGGTGGACTCACTCAGTGAGGAACTAGCGGAAGCTAGAAGATCTCCAATGGTGGATGGACAGGGTTCTCCTCAAGCAGAACCCAACATCCCAACACCTGAGAGCTGTCCAAATTGCAGCAAAATCTCAGAAGAAAATAATAAGCTGCAAAATGCCCTGCAGAAATTCACCAATGGTTCAGAAATGCTGAATATACTTTTAATGAACCAAAGGGCATATAGGGATAGGACTGGCTTGGGATATACCCCCAGGAAGAAAACGTGGGAAGAACCAAAAGTAAAGCCTTACTTAAAGTTCTTCCATAAAGCCACCAGTCATAGCTCCTCACCTTTCAGCTTCTGTAATTACTGCAACAGGAAAGGACACTCGATGTCCACCTGTAATGCTAAAAAGCATGGAGCTAACAGCTCATACAAGTGGGTCCCTAAAGGAACCAGGGCTACAAAGGATCCTCCACCTGCAAAGGAAATCAAGAGAGGACAAGGATCCCAAGCCTGGAATCATCCCACTGGGAGAACCCAAGAGTCTAGAGCCAACACTAGGCCAAAGGCTCCAAATGTGTATAGGCACAAGGATAAGCCCAAAGCTAGGCCAAGGGTCCTAGACACTAATGACAAAGGACCCAACAGAGGTTGGGTACCTAAAATTGCTTGATTGTTTCAGGTGTGTCTCAAGGCATCCAAGAACAAAAAATGGTACATCGATAGCGGATGCTCGAGACATATGACTGGAGACAGAGACAAGTTCAAGTCTCTGGTGATCAAAGATGGAGCCACAGTGACCTTTGGAGGAAATCAAAGTGGCAAGATCACTGGAGTTGGAGAAGTCGGACCAGTCAAAGATGTATATCTAGTGGACGGTCTCTGTCACAACCTGCTAAGTGTAAGTCAAAGCACGGACAAAGGTAACTGGGTAATATTTGATTCAAATGAGTGCTTAATAGTTGATAAGCAGGATCTGAATATAGATAAGGCCAACCTAAAATGCAAAATTAAGGCAATTAGAAATGGGAATCTATATACCTTAGATTTATGTCAACAGCTAGAAGAAAAATGTCTAATATCTAGTGACGAGAATAGCTGGCTTTGGCATAAGAGACTAGCTCATGTTAACTTTACTCAATTGGACATGCTAATTAAAAATGAGCTAGCTGTAGGTATTCCCCCTTTTAAGGTTAAGCATGATTTTATCTGTGAATCCTGCCAACGAGGAAAGCAAACAAAATCCTCGTTTAAAACCAAGAAGAGAGTCTCCACCAGCAGGCCCTTGGAACTAATCCACATGGATTTGGTTGGGCCAGCAAGAGTAAAAAGCTTGGGTGGAAACCTATATGCTTTAGTGGTGGTGGATGACTATTCAAGGTTTACGTGGACTTTGTTTCTTGCCTCTAAGCAAGATGCTTTTGATGCTTTCGTTGTCCTGGCTAAGAAAGTGCAGAATGAGAAGGATCTCAAAATCACAGCCATAAGGACAGACCATGGAGGAGAGTTTGAGAACCATAGCTTCACTGAGCTATGTGAGCAAAACGGCATTGAACATAACTTCTCAGCTCCGAGGACTCCTCAACAAAATGGAGTAGTCGAAAGAAAGAACAGGGTTCTGACGGAGATGGCTAGAAGCATGCTGAACGAGAAAGAAGTCTCTCAAATGTTATGGGCGGACGCTATGAGCACTGCTTGCTATATCTCCAACAGAGCTTATGTTCGCAAGGGCTTGGATAAGACTCCATACGAGCTATATAAAGGAAGGAAGCCCAACATCAGCCATCTCAGAATATTCGGATCAAAATGCTACGTGCATAACAATGGGAAGGTAAATTTGGGTAAGTTTGATCCAAAGGCTGATGTAGGTATATTCATAGGATATTCCCTTAGGAGCAAAGCATATAGGATATACAACATGAGAACTAAAACTGTAGAAGAGTCCATGCATGTTGTATTTGATGAAACTCCTACATGGGGACAATCCACAGAAGATGATGAAGCACTTAACTTTCCAAATCTTCCATCATCTTCCTCACCACCAAAAGAAACAACAACAAGCTATCCCAAAGAAGAAGGTGAACCCAGTGATGTACCTAGTGGGCAACCCATGCCTGAGGAGGCACAGCTGCCAATAGCTAGGAGACATCACAGGGATCATCCTCTTGATCAAGTGCTTGGTGATGTTTCTTCTGGTGTCAGAACTAGAAGACAAGTTCAAAATGAAGTTGAGTTTGGAGCATTCCTATCTCAAATCGAACCAACTTCAGTTGAACAAGCTCTTGAGGACTGCGACTGGATTATTGCCATGCAGGAAGAGCTGAATCAATTTGAAAGAAGTCAAGTGTGGGAACTAGTCCCAAGGCCGTCTCATCAATCCATAGTAGGGACCAAGTGGGTCTTTAAAAACAAACTGGATGAGACAGGTCAAATCACTAGAAACAAAGCCAGACTGGTAGCTAAAGGATACAACCAAGAAGAAGGCATTGACTATGAAGAAACTTTTGCTCCAGTCGCTAGACTTGAGGCAATAAGGATTCTTCTAGCCTTTGCATCCATGAAAGGTTTCAGATTATATCAAATGGATGTAAAGAGTGCATTTCTTAATGGTTATATTAAGGAAGAGGTATATGTAGAACAACCTCCTGGCTTTGAAAACCATAAGAACCCCAAACATGTGTATAGATTAAAGAAAGCTTTGTATGGCCTGAAACAAGCCCCTCGAGCTTGGTATGAGAGACTCAGCAGCTTTTTGCTGGGCAAGGGTTTCTCAAGAGGCAAATTAGATAATACACTGTTTATCCTTCACAAAGATAGAGATATGTTAATTGTCCAAATTTATGTTGATGATATTATCTTTGGGGCAACTAACGAGAAGCTTTGTGAAGATTTCTCTAAGATTATGCAGGGTGAATTTGAGATGTCAATGATGGGAGAACTAACATTCTTCCTAGGCCTGCAAATCAAACAAAAGAAGAACGGAATCTTCATCTCCCAAACCAAGTACTGCAGAGAACTACTCAAAAAGTTTGGGATGGATGAATGCAAGGAGTATGATACTCCTATGAGCACCTCAGCTGCACTCGACGCTGACGCCAAGGGTAAAAGTGTCAGCCTGCCCATGTACAGGGGAATGATAGGTTCCCTCCTATACTTAACGGCGAGCAGGCTTGATATTCAATTTAGCGTAGGCATGTGTGCTAGGTTTCAAGCCAACCCCAAGGAATCACACTTGACATGTGTTAAACGTATTCTGAGATACCTTGAGGGAACACAAGAACTTGGTCTTTGGTATCCCAGAGGTAACCAAGAGTTCTTGTGGGCTTATTCTGACTCTGACCACGCAGGTTATAAAACAGATAGAAAGAGCACCAGTGGACAATGCGCCTTCCTTGGTGGTTGTCTGGTGTCTTGGGCCAGCAAGAAGCAAACCTGCGTGTCCTTGTCATCCACTGAGGCAGAATACATTGCTGCTGCAAGTTGCTGTGCACAAGTGCTATGGCTGAAAAACCAGTTGAGAGATCTTGGCTTGGAGTTTCCTGAGGCGCCCATCCTCTGTGATAACACAAGCACAATTAGCCTCGCCAAGAATCCAGTTCAGCACACCAGGACAAAGCACATTGACGTCCGACATCACTTCATCAGAGACCATGTTCAAAAGAAGGATGTCAAGGTGCAGTTTGTTCCCACACAACAACAGCTTGCAGATATCTTCACCAAGCCTCTGGGGACTGACCAGTTTATTTTCATTAGAGGTGATTTGGGAATGGTAAACCCAAATGAAGTGTAATTATTATTTTTTTTTATATATATCACTTACAACAATACTGACTTAGGCATCGGAGTGCCAATATATGTCCTTGCAGGTATTCAATGTTGAATCTTAAGTAAGTGCAACCGGAAGCAAAACCACTTCCGAATGATTACACACTGACGCTGGATGATCAAACCAAGAGAGCGCCAGCACAAGTCCAAGAAGACACGTCACTTCAGAAAACGCTTCAACTTCCAAATGAGACGTTTCGACTTCTCTGACAATATGAAGCGACACGTGTCATCAGGTATATCGATCCAACTTAAGGCGTTTACGCTACCCAATGTGTAATAATGTGAAGGAGCATGACCTTTTTGCCCTTAGTGACTTTACCTATAAAAGGGACATCTCATTTCACACATTCTTCATTTTCATCTATGTTCTTCATATAAACATTTCATCAACCCCACAAAAATGGCCGAACCCTCTGAAGCAAACCCAGTTTCGAGGAAACCCTCCTCATCTAAGAAACACAAGTCCAAATCTGGGAAATCAAGCCATCAACATTCTGGAAAATCTGGGCATCGTGAAAGACATCAAGAACATCATGAAGTTTCTCGGCAAATTGCTCTAGGGCAGGATGAAAATATTCAAGGTCAGCCTGAAACTTCTGGTAGAATGGCAGAACTGTTAGTGGGTTCTAAGAAGAGGAAGTCCATCCCTAAGGAGGAGGCTGCGGCGATCAAATATGGAAAACTCTCTTTGATGATGCCAAAAGGGGGAGAGATGCATTGACCACTAGCCTTGCTACCCTGGGAGTTCCTTGATGAAGAAGAGCTTCAGCGAGAGGGAGAGAAAGAAGAAACAAAGAAACAACCCCCAGCCCAAAATTTTTTTTTGTTTTTGTTTACTTAGAAATGTTCATCTTTTCATGCATGTTCTCATATCTGCCTACTATATGCACGCTGCTTGTAAATGTTATCTAATTATATGCTCTGACCTGTAACCTATGCTTATCAATAATATTTGTCTAAGTTACTTATTCTGAACTATTGCTTTTATTCTTCAGCTAATCCTTTCATATGAACTTAATCGATAAAGCTAAGTTTGTCATCATCAAAAAGGGGGAGAATGTTAGAATCTTAAGTTTTGATGAAGACTAAAATATAAAGGATTAGACCAAGTTCCTAGGAAGCAATAGTATACTTAGGATCCCAAGTAAGAGTGCTTCCGGATGAAGATTTACTTCCGGTTAGATTAGGACTTGCGCATGCGGATGCCCCCAGCGTCAGCAAGTAAATCACTAGGGATTTAACTTAGTCCATGAACTTTAGGTGCACAAACCCTAAGACTAAGCTATGGTTCAATCGGAAGCGAAGTTGCTTCCTGTTAGACTTAGACTGGCGAAGAGCGATAGAATAGATATTACCCCAAGCGTCAGTGAGTCTACTTCCCCAAGTGAAAGCGCTTCCTGTTAGACTTAGACTGGCGCAGAGCGATAGAATAGATATTACCCCAAGCGTCAGTGAGTCTACTTCCCCAAGTGAAAGCGCTTCCTGTTAGACTTAGACTGGCGCAGAGCAATAGAATAGTTATTACCCCAAGCGTCAGTAAGTCTACTTCGCCAAGTGAAAGCACTTCCTATTAGATTTAGACTGGCGCAGGTTGATAGACTAGATATAACCCCGAGCGTCAGCGGAAATGCAACATCAAGTGAAGTTGCTTCCTGTTAGATCTTGACTGGCGCAGACTGATAGAATAGATTTCACCCTAAGCGTCAGTGAATTCACCACGTCAAGTAAAAGTGCTTCCGATAGCTCAGTGACTAGCGCTGAGTGGTGGAATGAAATAGACTAAGCGAGAGCAAGTCATGGTGAACTAAATCCCTCATCAAGTGAATTTACTTCCGGATGTAGAAGTGCTTCCGGATACACCTTAGACTTAGGATCACCCACTGCATGAGACTATATGATTATATTACTAAACTAACGTTCAAGTGCAGCACACTCAGTAAGGTTGCTTCCGGATGAGAAGTTACTTCCGCAAGCAAAAAGAATGTCTGAACGTTCAAGAGATGCAGTGTCAGAATGCTTATGTCAGAGCAGAGGTGTCAGGACTACTTTTCAGAGTTAAAGCAAGTCAACCCTGCTATGCATTAATGAAGCATTAAATGGGCGAACGGTAACAAGGGAAAAACGGACATATTCAAACGGCTAGCCCACCTACCAAGAGTTCAAAATGCTTGAAGACTATATAAGGAAGCTAAACTTCATTTATGAAGAAGTTAATGATCTTAAAATATTCTTGAGCGAGAAAATCCTTATTCATTCAAGCTGCCCAGAAAAACGAAGAGCATTTAACACTTTGAGTGATTTTTCACCTACCTATTCTGTACTCACAGTAGTTAAGTCTCTTTCTGTTAAAAGAGCATTTATTGAACTTAAGTGTGTAACATCATTTGTTCTGTAAGAGAACTTAGTCAGAAAAGCCTTCAAGTGTAAACTTCAAACCCTTGCTTGGTGTGAGGGGGAGACAGTTAGATAGGTTACAAGTGAGCCAGTGTAAAACTTGTTGTAAGGTTGCAAGTGAGCCCGTAAAACTTGCGGTTGTAAGGTTTCAGGTGAACCCGATTTAAAACCTGAGTTATAGTGAAACTCTCGGCCTGGGTGGTTGAGGACTGGACGTAGGTCAGGTAGACCGAACCAGTATAAATCTTGTGTCATTTACTTTGAGTATTTATTTTTGAAGCACAATTCACCCCCCCCCCTCTTGTGCATCCATTACGTTCAAAATGATGATTCCATTAAGTGGTCATGGCTGATTTCATTGCCCACTTTCTCAAGTGACAAACAAGCACTACTTTGTGTTGCAAGAGAACCTTTATAGTGAATAATGGAGTAAAAGCTAACAATAAAATTAGTGTTAATAACTTATAATCACAAGATATTTCGTTTAAGTGCACTGCCACTTTTAGCTAGTGTTTTCCAAGTTCATGGGAACTCTTGGGGTTCTCTTAGTTCACCATAGGAGTGGAGCAAACTATTTATACTACTTTGTTATGAACATTCATAAAATCTATGTTTGAATTTATGTCTGAACACTCTTAACTGCCACTAAAGCGTTTTCAAATTAGGTAGCTATATGTCAGTCTCATTTAAAACCATATTAATATCAAAAGAAAATTTTATTTTATTTATAAATCATCGAAATAAAAATAATCCATTCAATCCTAATTATAAAATCAAGTTGACTTTTTTTTGAGTAATTAAAGATACAAAATAAATCAATTTAAATTATTTATATTAATTTTTTCACCCTAAAAGGCTAAAACTAATTTTTTGCTTATAAACCCACCTTTAGTCTAATTACATGTAGCATATGTTACAATTTAATGGTCTAATTTACTTCATTAACTTCAACAAAAAAGGAAATTTAATCTTATAATTAGGACTAGAAGCGAGTATATAACAAGTCAGTTATTGCCATAACCTGCTAGTTCTGTCACTCCTAAATAGAACTATTCACGGAAACATGCTTATTTTCACTGATCAGGTTTTCAGCTTTATACATCATCAACTCATAACATGGAATTATTTTTTGCAATTAATGTACCTCATGGCATTGAGTTTGTTGGTCTGAGATATTGTGCTACAAAAGGTATCATGAAGTGTACAATTATGTTGCCTGCCAAACTTGACGACTTATATAACATGACTAAATCATTTGAGTGACTTCTGAGATCATCTTATAATCATGTGTTCAGTTCAGTACAATCTCATCATTCAACATCACTATGTACGTTACACAGTGAAATAAACCAAACAGAGTTTCATTACCTTTTTCACGTACTATTTAAGCATTCGCTAGGCTTACTTACATCATAAACATTTTAAATTATATCCTCAATAGAGAAAAAGTACCACCCAACTTCAAAAAATGCTAGACATTCTTGATGACTTTGAGGCCTCAGTGCCTGGGAAGTTAATAGTGGAGATTACCAGGAAAAGTGTTGTAAAGGCTATGAATCTTGAACCAGCTTCATTTTCTATCACTCTCTCAAATCTTGACCTTCTTTCTGGTCGTTTTCCTGTGACATACTTGTATTTCTATGGCACACCCAAACCATTAGTCCATGACTTTGGAGCACTTGTTGAGTCTCTCAAGAGCTCTCTAGAACAAATTCTTGGTTACTACTATCCCTTTGCTGGCCAAATTGTTCAGAATCCCAAAACTGGTGAGCCTGAAATCATCTGTAACAACAATGGAACTCTAGTCATTGAAGCTCAGGCCAATCTCCCAATGAAGAAACTAAATTTCTATAATCTCAATGAAACCATTGAGGGTAAGCTAGTCTCAATTCAACCAGGCTTCCCCATGCAAATTCAGGTAACAGGTTACACTTGTGGAGGCATCTCTTTAGCTTTCACTTTCGACCATGCATTAGGTGATGCAAGTTCCTTTGGTAAATTCATTACCTCGTGGTCTGAGAGAGCTCAAAATAAGCCCCTTACAATAGTTCCAGATCATAGTAGACACCTTCAAGCTCGTTTCCCACCTAAATATCATCCATCATTGGATCAAACTTTCATCAAGTGCACTATGGAAGAAATACAGAACATGCCAATGAACAACATAACGCTTAAGCGTCTTTATCACATCAATGCATCAAGCATTAACGAGATTCAGAAAATTGCATCAGCTGGTGGCACTAAAAGAACAAAGATTGAGGCTTTCTCTGCCTATGTATGGAAGATAATGATTGAAAACATTGATCAGAGATTTGAGAAATGCAAGATGGGTTGGTTAATGGATGGAAGAGAAAAGATAGGAGGAAAAGGTAAGAGAGGTGATATGTCAAATTACATAGGCAATGTCTTGTCATTAGCTTTTGGGGAGGCAAGGGTTCAAGAGTTAAAGGAAGCTTCAATCTCAGAAACTGCCAAGATAGTGCATGAGGCTATTATGGAGGTGAACAATGAGGCTCATTATTTGGATTTGATTGATTGGGTTGAGTGTAACAGGCCTGGCTTGATGCTAGCCAAGGCAGTATTAGGTCAGGAAGGACCAGTCCTTGTTGTGTCCTCAGGAAGAAAATTTCCAGTAACTGAAGTAGACTTTGGGTTTGGGAGTCCTCTGTTAGGGACAGTCTATACCTCCATTGAAAGGGTTGGAGTAGGTTATATGAACCAGAGGCAAAGTGGAAAGGGTGATGGCTCATGGACTGTCTCTGCTATCTTATGGCCAGAGCTGGCAACTGCAGTTGAGGCTGATCCTATTTTCCAGCCCATGTCTGCTTCTCATCTTCAACTTTAGTACACTGCATAATCTAGCTTTCATATCTATCCTGCAGGTCAAAATGAATACAAATATATATGTGCGAAGTTAGGTCGTATCCATCATAATAAATAATATAAATTTTATTATTGTATATGATGCCTGCGCTAATTTTATCAGAGTTTCATCCTTTCTTTACAAATGGTACCATGAGATGAGCATAAGTTTGCACAATACTAACCAAAATAAAGGTTTAAGAAAATAAAGTCGATTCAGGGAACGGTAACTAATTATAAATGCAGATGTTAAAGGTTATTTAATGTCAAGTGTTAACTTTATTTTGACTGCAAAAATAAAGTTGTGATAAATTCAGGGAGCAATAACTGATTCTAAATCTAGATGTTAAATACTGGTAGGACATAAAAGTATATGGGTATTTTTGACCATTTACAGTAAAAAAGAATAAGGGCAAGTCTTGAAATAGCTTGTCCAACCAAGTTGGGTCCCTCTTTAATTGCTACAAGCAACACTTGCATTACAACCAAATGCCACAATTTCAAGAGGTAAAGGAATATGAAAAATACCAAACGAGAAAAAAAAAACTATGAATAATCTAAGGGCAGAAGAGAGGTTGCCCCGAATTTTACAGGTTCATGCAAGAAAGTTGGTCCCTGTTAGACTTCTTAAAGTCTATGATGCTATATCTAATGGTAGACTCAGTTCATTTCATCACTTTAAGTCTTTCAGCATCAACTGTAATTGACAAAGGCTCCTGTATGAAGAAAATAATTCCATTATGAAACTCCCACAAGGCAGTTCATAGAATTGAAGAAGATATTATGAGACGCTGGCTGGGGAAAAATTATTAAAAATTAAAGAGTTGTTCTTTTGATACTTTGCCTGCGTGCAAGAAATAAAATCACGGAAATAGTTCTAAAACAATAGAAATATGAACACATTCCAATCAAGAATAGACAGAAGACCACAACCTGGTAGCTAGTTAAGGAGCTAGAAAATTGTTGCTGTGCTAGCAGTCCTTATATACTCCAGAATATAATTTCCCTGCTTTTCAACACAAGCAATAGATCACTAAAAAAATATAACAAATATAAAATAACAGAAATTTTTTTAATATAAAAAAACAAATATTATACAATAACTGTGAGTCTGTGATCATGTCAATTATTTCAAATTTCTATTAAATATTATATATTTTCAGAAATATTAGACTATTCAACATAACACAGCCACATGACTTCTAAATCAACAATTACATGACATGATTAGGTATAATCTACCAAACCATTTTAAAACAAAGAAGAACAAATCATGTGCCAAAGGCCTTTAAGAGAACCCAACCCATTTTTGTTAACCTACCCTGTAAAAGAATTGCAAGTTTACCTTTTTTCCCTAATCGTAAGAGGCTAAATTACTTCTTTACAACAAAGAGACAAGAAAAACAACTCTTCCTTATCAAATATTAGAGAACTAATTTCTCTGTTTCAGTCTTTCAGAAAGTGATGAAGACAACTAATCAGATCTGTATCGTAATCATCAACATACAAATACATACATATTATAGAATAAACTGATCTACGGTTCAGAGAATATAATTGTGAGTTCATTTATCCCCTGAAAGGAGTAACGCACAATATGGAAATATTTGCAACAACAACGCATGCAAAGGTAAGCAACCATAGTCCTGGCATAACCTTCAACAATAAAAAATTTTTTTAAACCACAAACAGAAGACATTAAAAAACACAAGCAAAAGAATATTGTTATCTTGTATAACCAACCTCTAAAGCTCAAAGTACATTGTTTAAGGGGCAATCTTAGGACAGCATGCTGCATAAGTTGTTGCCTTTAATTCCCATCTTCAGTAAATGCAGAGGTAGAGCATGATCATGGCAGTATCAGTCCCAAGATTCACATATGGTATAAAACAATTCTGATTAGATTCCTTATTACTCTTGAATGCTAAGTTAAGAAGGAGGATGCATCCCGTGAATCAATGTGGTATATGTTATTTCATCTAATGATAGTCCATCACCAGACATGTGATCACACAGTTGAAAGCCTTCTTGTAGTTTCCTTCCTTTGCAATACCCATTTACCAATGCATTTAAAGTGACAGTATCTGGTGTTATTCCATTTTTTATCATCTTACCAAAAATTCCACATGCTTCTTTCATACTGCCCAATTTGCAATACCCATCAATTATAATAGTGTATGTTATTTTATTGGGGTGTATATTGTTTGCAGACATTTCTTGCAAAAGGGTCCTCGCCCTATCCATCTGGCCAAGCTTACAGTAACCACGAATGAGTGCAGTATAACATACAACGTCTGGCAACAAGCCAACTTTCCTCATTTTTTCAAAAATATCTGTAGCTTCATCAACACGGCCAATATTGCACAGTCCATGTATGAGAGAAGAATATGTGGCACATGTTGGAGGAATTACCCTACTTTTCATGGCATCATAAAGTTTGAAGGCTTCTGTCACATTACCAATTCGACAATAGGCTGCTATAAGTATGTTATGAACAAAGGAATTTAGTTCTACTTTTCTCTTAGTAGCTAACTCATTAAATAAGCCTACAGCCTCTTCAATTCTGTCAGACTTACAATATCCTTTAATCATCAATGCGTATGTATAGAGATTTGGAACCAGCCCCTTCTGCTGGCCTTCTTGCAAAAGCTTGTTAGCATCATTCATTTTACCCATATCAACCAAACTCTTTATTATGCAATTATAGGTTCGTATATCAGGTTGGATTCCTTTCTTAGCCATCTCTTCTTTAAGCTTGAAACCTTGTTCAACCATTCCGCCTTTGCAACAGCCAAAAATGAGTGTGTTGTATGAGACCCTGTCCAATGTCAAACCCCTCTCAAGCATCTTTTGGAGTATTGTGTTAACCTTGAGCATGTTCTCTTGTTCACAAAGTCCATGAAGAAGAGCGTTTGAGGTAATAGTATTGACTGCAAAGCCTTTATCCGCAAGGCTAAACCAAAGTTCAATAGCCTCTGAGTGTTTTCTACACTTACATAGTCCATGGACCAATGGGGTAAGTAAGCTATCACTTGGTTTGATATTCTTCAACAACAACTTGCTAACAAATCGAAGCGCAGAATCAAATCTCGCTATCTTACACAGCCAGTGAATTACAAAATAGCATGCATC
This sequence comes from Mimosa pudica, assembly GCA_029929735.1. Lineage (NCBI taxonomy): Eukaryota > Viridiplantae > Streptophyta > Magnoliopsida > Fabales > Fabaceae > Mimosa > Mimosa pudica. Next base: position 15,256,021 of record JAKELP010000018.1, on the reverse strand, counting down.
CAGGTTAATAATAGATAACCCACTGGACAATAACTCCTCTAATATTTTCTCAGCTTGCTCCATCTGGTCAGTTCTACAAAAACCTTGTAAAAGAGCATTAAGAGTGACAGAATTGGGTTTTATGCCCTTAGATGACATGTCATCATTGATCCTTAGTGCCTCACTCATATTTCCCTTCCTGCAGTATCCATCAATAAGCATGTTATAAACAATTATATTAGGTTTAAGGCCTCTATCAGACATTTCAACCAAAATGCAATTTGCTTCACTAAATTTCTCCAACTTCAACAAAGCATTGATAAGCACACTATATGTTACAAGACTTGGATTCACATTGTTGTTTACCATCCTTTCTTTAAATTGAAAAGCCTCTTCTAATCTACCACTCTTGCAGAGCCCATCAATCATGTTATTATAAGTGACAACATTAGGTGAAACACCAATCTCCTCCATCCTCAAAAACAAACCAATTGCATCATCCGCCCTGCCTCCTTTAAACAACGCATTGATCGCAGTAGTACACATGTAAACATCAGGAAAAACACGCCGACAATAATCCTCAAACACTTCACAACACTTGTGAAGTTCATTGCCCTTCAATAACTTTGTCAACAACAAATTGCAAACTTTCGGAGACAGAAACACCCCTTTTCTCCAAAACAAATAAAATACCTCAAGAGCAAAATCAAGACCCATATTCTTAAATTGGGTACACAAAACATATATCAACAAGTCCAATCCATTTTGACTATTTCCCATTACATCATCTAACTCCAACATAGCATTAGCTATTTCAATATGCCTATTCACATTGTCACAAAACAAAGCAGGCAAATTTCCATCAATCAAACGTATTAAAATCAACCTTGCAGGATATAACAGATCATTACACAGAAGTAAACGAACCAAAAGGCAATAAGAGCGTACAGTGAATGTAAATTTATAAGAACGAGCAGCTAAATGAAAGAATTGAAGGGTTGTTTTGATGTTCACATTGGATTTAATAGAAAGGAAAAAGTGATCAAATTGAAGAGGTGACAAGTGGGGTATCAAAGTTTGACAGTTAGAAGAGTCCAAAACGTGATTAGAGAGAATAGAATGCACCAAGTCAATCTGAGAAGAAGGGTTTAATGGTGAAGAGTTTGGAGTGATATAATAATGTGGGGATGTGACACATGTTAAGGGGCGAGAGATTTGTGAAAGTTTAGTTTTTGAGAGAGTAAACAAGTAGAATGAAGAATGCATTGGTGGGAATTTGTGGGTTTTAGGATGAATGAAAAGGGAAATGCATGATGTATTGATGTGAACAGAGATTTGAGAAAGAGGAGAGAGGAAGTGGAAGAGCCTCTCTTTCTTCTTGCCTTGAAGTGAAGGAGGGGGAATAGCCCAACTAACTATTAGGAGTTTAGGACCCTTTACCTATACCAGACTTTTTCTTTTCATCTATTTTGCTTGGGGACTCAAAAAGAGTCTATTAGTTTATTAGGGTCTTTGGTTGGACGGAAAGTGTATAGTGGAAATGGAAATGAAAATAGAATTGAGTGTAAGGGGTAAAGATGGAAAGTAGAGGTAAATTAGATAATGATGAGATATAAAAGTATGTGGGGTCCAGGAAAAGTGTGAGATTGAGAGAGAAAATTTGTGCCCAAAAATATATGTAAATTACAATTTTCAATTCTTTTTTCCATTTCCATTTGACAATTCATGTTAAGCAAACATACCCTTAGTGTGACCTATTAATCATTTTGATATTATTTTTTAAATAAGAATTATATTATTATGATTAGTTAATGTTATTTGTTACTAATTCTTAATAATGTTACCTAGGAGAGTTCAAAAATTTCTTGTTCCGTCCTGAGACATTTCAGGACTGGACAAATCACGTCCCGTCTCGAATACATAAATATGTGTTTTTATATGATGTTTTTAAAAAAATGTATGTGTCATCTATACCATGTATAAGTATACATGACATTTTTTATGAAAAACATGCTAATAATAGAATTTGACCTTATTATGTTGTATAAAATGTATTATAAAAATAATATTGAACTAATTTATTTGTTTGTTATAAAAACAAATTGTCATAGTTTTTTTACAAGTAGATATTTTAATAAAAAAAATTAATTTTTTTTTGAGATTTTCACGTTCTATCCCGATCCCGTCCCATTCCTGATCGGGAAGGGACAAGGTTCAGGATGGGACAGGACACGAGATGGTAACCCAGTCTTGACCCTTTTTCGGGATGGGACACGGGACGGAGGTATCCCGATCTTGTCCCGTCCCGTGAACACTCCTAATGTTACCTCTAATTTTTTAAACATCTTCATTGAAATGATGTCATCTACCATTCATCTCTCTAAACTTCTTATTATACTATTTTTAATTTATCAAGTTTCCCAACATGCTAATAGTCGGGCTAAACCAGACTACAGGCTAAACTAAGACTTGAAAAAATGGTCCCTAATAAGCTGCAGGCCAAAATGAAAGCCTTTTTTTTAGCATAAAATGAAAGCCTTTCAATAACATAGGTCAAACCAATTATGGTACAGGTATGAACCGGCATAGGCTCTTCCTACTCCTTGAGAGGTCGGCTTGAGAAAAATGAAATTTTGCATGAATATATGTTTCTTTTGAATGGCGAAAAAAAATTATATGACACGCTATAAAAAAAGGATTATATGACCCATTTATAATGAGAAGAATTTTAAGTTTTTTTATTAAAACATGGCCCATAGGACTACTCTGGAGCAGAATAGGGTTGCAGAAAAGAATAAATGGAATGGGTCCATGGGAGTGAGGGGAGTTTAGAGATGCTATAGTTCTAACTTCTATCAACCGAATCCATATATGAAGAACGTCGGCCCTATGAAGTGTGAAGATCATGAACATGAGCATTGACCAAGGTTCAATCCCCTTAACCAGAGCAAAACATTTAAAATGCATATTTGGATTGTCAATATACACTGATTTTATTGTATATGATTTATGAAGCATCGAGTGTTTTAGTGGGAAGAGCATTATTTCGACTTTTACAAACATACCTCTCAAATGTCAAACTAAACATGTCCCAAATATCAAACTAAACAAGTGCTAGCGACATGTTTGGATGATTGGATCCATGTCTTTCAGCTCAAAAGTGTGGTGAAGGAGGCTTAGTTATGCAGTATATTTTGTCATACTTGACATAACAATTTGATATAGTACGTCATGGCTCAATATAAGCAGGTGAAAACTTGCTTTTGGTCCTACCATGATGTGGTTCACAAAAGGTTGAAACAAACACTTTCTGATTGATTATTGATTTAATTTTATGGATAGAAGTCTATATATAATTTTAACAAAGTACTAAATCATATCCTAGTGGATGAGAACATAAGAAGGATGTTTGGTACTGCCTAAAGGGCTCTCCACTGTATAACATCTACATTTGATTGAACCGAAATTTGTATGTTTAAGCATGTGCATTTGAGCTTAATTAGTGTGATTTAATTGATATATTTGATCATTATTGGCATATTTTATTGCACATGTTTATTGGAATTAATTGGTGAATATTAGCTTTTTTACTTGCATTTTTAAGAAACCAAGGGTATTTTGGTCATTTTGACTATTTGATGATATTTTATTGTAGGGGGGTCCCACGTGGGCCCCACACACCCTTGGTGGAGCTTTGGTGGAGCTTTCATGGCAAGGAGGAGGCTAGTTGGCAAAGAAAAGGACATAAAGCAACAATTACCATTTGTGGTAATAAGGACAAGGCACTTTTGAAGCATCTTTCCAAAAGGAGTAAAATTGGCTCCAACTTCAAATTTAAATGGAGAGCTTCATTAAGGGGAAAAAGGGAAGCACAATCACTTGGAGAAAAAGGAGGGACCTTTGGGAATGCATGGAGACAACGTTTGGACTACATTCATTCCCATTTTACCCAAATACCAAAACTACCCTTTCTTCCCTAACCTTCCATCAAATTCGGCCACTTCCCTCCATAATCACCAAAAATATCTTTTGGACAACTCATACTCTCCACTTGCCAACTCATCATCCAACTAACCACTTACTTAATCCCAACTAACTTCATTTTGACATATCCTTCATCATCTCACTTCACTTCCACTTTCTCTCTCCTCTAACAAACTCTCTCAACTCCATCTTCATCTTCTTCACTTCGTTCTTCACATCCATGGCCACCATGACCTCACGCCTTCCTTCATCCTCCACCTCCATGAGCGGCTAGACGTCCTCTCCTCTCTCTCCAAAGGAATGTGCTTGTAGTTCAACATTTGGCCTCATGTATTTGTGATTTACTCTTTTAGGTTCCAAGCTAGATGTAAGTTTTTGCTTATGTATGTCTAGATTTAGGCTTGTATAGGTTAGAACATCTTGATTTGAGGTGTTCTACTTAATTGTGGCTTGGAATCTCTCTTTTGTGTTTAGCTCATGAAAACCTAAAGCTATTCGTTTGTAATTTCATGACATATATGTGTGCGACTAGCTTATATGTATGTTTGTGGAATGAATTATTTTCTTAGGTGCTTGATTAGCATCTAATGTTGCTTAAGGTATGAGTTCAACTTGAAAGAGCATAAGGCTTGGTTAACTTAATTAAACTCTCTTAGATTTCTTAGATTTAAGAGATCTTGAGAATTTAGTTAGATTATATCAAGTGTAACAAATATATGAGGTCCAATTAACCAAAAGCACACGTACTTTGGAGAGGGAGGTACTTCTCATCTCATACTTTCACATCTTTAATTTCGCTAGTTGTTGTTTTTGTTAGATTTTAGTTGTAGATATAAAACTCACACTCAAGCTGTTTGTTAAATTGCGTGACTTAATTTCCTTTCACTTACAAGAATAAAACCTAGACGTGAGAAGACCTGTACTCACCGCTATTCTCTTAGTGGATTAGAGTATTGAATTGTATTGACTAGACCTTTTAGGCGACAAAAAGGTTAAATCAATTGGCGCCGTTGCCGGTTTAGGATAATTCTTGCTAGTTTTAGGTCTTAGTAGTCACAATCTTAATTTGTTGTTACTTGTGTGATATTTCAGTTAGTTTTAGGTTTTAGGTGTTAAGTCATATTCTGGACTTAGTTTACTTGCATTCTGTATATTTGAGACTTGTTTGGAAGTGGTTAGGCTGCTCTCGTTGGCCTTTTATTGCTGGAAATTGTGTTCGCTGTACTGGATTTTTGTTTGTATCTGATTTTGCTGGATATTCTGTTTGTGCTAGTGGTTGTTGCTTGTGCTGGTGGTTGTCTTGTGCATCCGATAGCATTCATCCAGCATTTTGCTTGAGCAATTGCATTTCACTTCACTTTGCATATAGTGGCACTGAGTGAACTTGTATGAACCCTACCACATCACTAGTGCCATTGAATAGGGAGATCAACAAAACTCTTAAAGAGCTGAAGAAAAAGAAAAAACAAGAGAAGCAAGCTCATAAGCAACCTACAGGATCCACATCAAATCCACAACATTCATCTGTAGCGTCAAATCACACAATCCTAGACCAGCATTTCATTATGGCCGAAAGGCAAGAAGATCATAGGGAGCGTGAGCGAGAGGCTAGAGACCATGAGCATGAGAGGCATGATAGGCGAGAGCAAGAGGGAGAGCATCATTTTGATGGGGGTAGGCAATTGCATGATGATGATAGACCGATGAGGGAGTTCACACAATCATATGCATCATTTGCACGTCAAGGTTTTTATGCTAACCCCGCTAACTTTGAGATCAAGGGATCTCTTCTTGCTCATTTGCCTAAGTTTATAGGTTTTCCTCATGAGGATGCTCACACACATTTGCTTGGCCTCTATCATACTTGGTCCTCCATGAAGCCGCCAAATGCTAATCTGGATGATGTGCTCCTTCGAGTGTTCCAATTCTCTTTGGAGGGCAAAGCCAAGGAGTGGCTCTTGAACCTTCCAACGCATTATGCCACTTTGACTTGGGATGAGCTTAAGAAGGTGTTCTTAAACCGCTATTTTCCAGTCTCCAAGATATCTAAGTTGCGGAAAGACATCATTGGTGTTCAACAATTCTCTCAGGAGACCTTCTATGAATATTGGAGCCGGTTCAATACCTTGGTGAACTCATGTCCCAACCACAACATCTCCAAAGGCAATTTGGTGCAATATTTTTATGATGGTCTGGTGCCACAACTCAAGATGAGTGTGGATGCTGCTTCTAATTGCTCACTTTTCAACTTATCCGCCAATGAAGGATGGAACCTCTTTTCAACCATGGCCTCTAATCACTAGAACTTTTATGGACGTGATGCTCTGTATGGTGGTGCGCCTAAGGTTGCCTCTTTGAGCGGTGATGACAAGCTGTACAACTCTATTGAGAGGTTGACTGAGAGCCTCAGTCGGATGGACGACCGATTTTTGAAGCCTACTGCTTGTGTTGATGATTCTATGGCCTTGGTGGCTTCCTCTTGTGATCACTGTGGTTCGCCGATGCACCTATCCTCCGACTGTCCATCCCATGAGGAAGTGGCGGCAATGTATACCAATGCTAGGCCTCAAGCAAAATATGATCCTTATTCTTCCACGTACAATCCGGGATGGAGGGACCACCCGAACTTTAAGTGGGGGGGAGGTTCAAATCAAGCTACAAATTCAAGCTCCTTCCAACCACAACAACAATCTAAGTGGGGGGATGCAACTTCCAAGCCTCTAATGCTTATCCCTCACAACAAGGATATGGTTCATACCAAGGGAGGCCTAACCCTAATGCTCAAGGGTATAGGCCTAATCAACAAGCCTATGTTCCTCCTCCATTTATGAAGAATGATGATCCAGCCCATGCTCCGAGAAACAATATGGTAGGATCTCAATCCTATGCTCCTCCATCTAGCTCTTCAGCATCTCAACAGGACATGATGTATCAAATGATGTCGAGCCTAATGGAGAAAATGAATGGCTTTGAAGAGAGTTTAAAGAAGCAGGAAAATGTTACCTCCTTAGTGTCTCAAATGTTGAACACCAAAGCGGAGCAAGACGCAAAGAAAGGAGGATTGCCTTTTAATGTGGTGATTAATCCACAAAACCTTCATGCTATGAACTTGAGAAGTGGAAGGCAATATGGTAATACTTATGACTATGAGGAGGAAGAGGAGGACACACAAGTACCTTGTGAGGCCGAGAAGAGCATATCAAATGAGGAAGGGCACACTAGCCTTCAAAATGACTTGGTTGATGATGGTTTGCATGTGGAGGCTGAATTGCCTCAAACCCTTGGTGATTCGCTTGATGAGGCCGAGAACTCACCTCTCATGGAGCAAGAGGCCGGAAGCCTTTCACAAGTCATTGAAGAAGCCGAGAGCTCACAAGAAGCAAAAAGGAAGGAAATTGCTCAAGGAAAACTCAAAGTTGGAGAATCTTCTTCTCAAGAACCACCATCTACTCAACAAGGGGAGGGTTTCTCCAAAGGTATAATCCTTGACCCTAAGCATCTTCCTTTTCCTAATTCATATGTGCTTGCTAAGAAGAAACATAATGAACAATTAGAAAAGGAAATGCTTGATTTGTTCTCTAAGCTTGAAGTGAATGTGTCTATGCTTGTCCTTGTTAAGCAAATGCCTTCTTATGCTAAGTTTTTGAAGGAATTGTGCACAAATAAGAGAACTTTTAAAGCCAATGGGAAGGTGACTTTAGGGCATAATGTGTCGGCTATGTTTAGGAATGAGTTGCTTATCAAATGTGATGACCCCGGTGCTTATACAATTGATTGTCAAATAGGGAATCATAGGTTTGATAAGGCATTGTTAGATCTAGGGGCGGCCATAAATGTGATGCCAAAGACTATTTTTGCTTCCTTAGGATTGAAGAACATAAGCTCAACCAATGTGGTGTTGCAATTGGCCGATAGTTCTATTAGGAAACCTTATGGTTTTGTTGAGGACATTCTTGTTAGGGTGCAAAGTTTGGTCTTCCCGACCGACTTTTATATCCTTGACATGTCCAAGGACACAAACCGAGAGGAACCTCTCATTTTGGGAAGGCCTTTCTTGAGAACGGCCAATGCAATCATAAGCTTGAAGGATGGTTACATAACCTTAGAAGTGGGTGATCAATTGATAAAATTCAAGGTGTTTGAGACCATAAAGCATACTAGGGAGCATTTTTCTCATTTAGACTTGCATTGTATTGACACTTTGATGTGTGCCATGGTTGATAAGCATATTGATTCCTTGAGAATGCACATGAATGATGAGAATGTTCATAGGTGCTATCTTGATTCTTATCCTATTGTTGATAATGTTGCATGCATGCTAGGTACTAAGAATGGTTTTTCTAATATTGTAAGCATGATGCAATCACATGATCCCGTTTGTGTCAAATATAAGCTTGGTGATATTGTTGTATGCATTCCTTCTTTGCTTATCCACAACCCCTTGGAAAAGGGATGTTTGTTCCATTTTGTTGACAAGGATAGGTTGGGAAGAATGTTTGCTCTCATGATGGATGATGGATTGCGTATGAAGGAAGACTTGTTTGACTACACCTCACAATTCATCTTGGATTGGAAGAGCCGATGGAGGCATATACAAGGAAAGTACGCTTTGCAAGAGAATTTCCGTCATATGGCTTTAAGTGTACCTACTTTGCTTGATGAGGATCTTTTATACCTTACTTTGAGTGGTGGTACTACAAATACTGAGAGGTGGTCGAAATTTACTCCTTGGACAAATGCTATGAAGGGGCACAATCTTGATTCATTTCATGATTCTCACTCGAAGTCTATATCTTATGATGATATTCCTTCTAAGCATGTATATTTTGATTTTCCTTGTGCTCCACTTTGTTTATCTTTGCATACCTACAACCCCTTGCAAGAGGGACATTTGTGCTATGTTGTAGGTACATTTGGTATGCATAAGGAATATTGGGAAAAGGAGAAGTGCATGATGGAGCTTGAAGGAATTTCTAGAGTGGGAAGAGATGATTTGGCATTGATTCGGGCCGAGGAGAATCTTAAGAAGAGCTTGAAGCTTGATGTGTCACAAGAGGAGCAAGATTACTTTGATGGGAAGCTCTCAAAAGGAGATTTAACAAGGCTTGTGATTCGGTTGAAGATGCTCCAGAGGAACATTGAGTTGAAGGGCAAGGCTTTGGAAGAAATATGAGTGAACCTTCATTACTTGGTGTTCTTAAGAGGAGAATTCAACAGTTTCTTTTGAAAATACAAGCTTATGGAAAGTCAAGGGGGCCTAAAGAGAAGAAAAGAAGTGCAAATCCTAAGAAGTCCACTAGGATGCTTCCAAATCCCAAAAGGGCAGAATTGTGCAACGAGCATGAGGTGAAAGGGAAGCTAAAAGTCAACCAACTTATTGGTGGACGAATCAACCTCTTCAGAAGCCACATCGAGAAGTTCTTCAAAGAGAACTTCAAGCCTCCCTAAAGGTTGTTTCTATCCTTTCCCTCACTTGTTTTTAATTGTTCTTATTCTAAGTGTGGGGGAAGATATTTGTTAGAAAAAAATTAGGAATATGTTTAGGATATGTTCTAGTATGTTGTCTTTAGGTTAGATAAATAAAAATTTTCACTAGTGCTTGGGGATGTTCAACCTTGCTTCCGGAAGTGTCACTGTGGAAATAGAGGATTTTGCATCCGGAAGTGTTTTGGCTTCCGGAAGCTCTCAACTTAGATTTTGCTAGGATCAAATTGTGTTCACTTTGCTTCCGCTGTGGGATGCGTTCTTGCTTCCGCAAGCGTCAGTGTATCCAGTAGCAAATTCACTTAGAATCTAGATCCACCTTTGCTTCCGGAAGCATTTTTGCTTCCGGTAGCACTTTTGCTTCCGCTAGCGAGTTCACCTAGAGCCTTAACTTAGAAAATCTAAGTCCAGTTCTGCATCCGGTAGCATATTTGCTTCCGGAAGCTTAGTGACTTGAGTCTAAATCCAGTTGGGCTTCCTGAGCGTAAGTGAGTAAAAAAAAATAAAAAAAAATAAAAAAAATAAATAAATAAAATAATATACATTTGTATTAGGTTGTCTTTAGTGTTTGTTTGTAAATGATACATGCATAGGCCATTTGTATGCTTGGACTGCCCGGCCTTTTATGTTGCTGCCTTGCCTTTGAAATGCATCTTCCTACTTGATTTGATTGGTCCATTGAGGACAATGCATGCTTTAAGTGTGGGGGGTGTATTATGTGCTTAAAAGTGGTTTATTTCAAAGCTCACACACTTAATTTTTGGACTTCATTGGCATAATTTTGTAGAAAGTTTGACTTGATTATGGCTTTTGAAAGCAAATGGAATTGTCCTCTAGTGTGTAAGTAGAATTTTTGGAATGATTACTTAGGGCATTGCATGGGGCACTTTTAAGGTACAAAGAGGGTGTTAGTTTCTCATCTAACTTATCTTAGGGAGAAAGTGACTAATTAGAGTAAGCCACAAAAGTGAGAAAGCCTCAACTGAATTGAGTGGGCCAATAGTTACTTGACCTCCTAGAACTTGTCCTAGCTCTTGTTCAAGATCACAATGCATGGCATGATTGAAAATGAAAGGGGCATTTCTTTCTAAACCCTCATGACCCAAACACTAAGCCAACCAAATATTATCTATTGATTTAACCCCTTTGGGCCATTCACTTTTCTTCTCTATCACCATAACCAATGTGTGAATAAGTGACTATAGCATATGCTTGCATTCATATTAGTATTGTATTGTTGTATCTTGTGAAAAGCATGCTATATGAGTGAAAAACAAAAGATGGCCGAGAGCCACAAGAGTTGAAAAGAAAGAAAAAATGGCCAAAGGCCAAGAAAAAGAAAAAAAAACAGAGAAAAAAATAAGGCCGAAGGCCTATGAAAAAAAAAGCACAAAGTGCTCAAGTATGCCAAAGGCATAAGAGTGTAGAGCAAAGAAATGAGAGAAGCACAAAGTGCTTGAAAAAAAGAGAGATGTAGCATGCTTTAGTGGAATTGAATTCATTGTATTGCATGTATATGTGGTGGTTAATTGTTCATATTGTTGGTCATTGACTACTTTCCATCATTCACCATTCATATTAGCCTTCCATCAAAACCCCTAAAGTCCCCTAGATTCGGTTGTGCCATGCATAAAAGTGGGTGGAGAACTTAGAGCTACTACAAGCTTATGGTGAGGTCAAGTGCATTGAGCCAAAGAGTGATCACAAGACCCTAGTTAGACATCTTTCCTAACTTGAGTGAATGAGTGTAAACACTTTATCCGGTGAGGAAAAATCTCAATTGGCACTCCTCATTAATTCTAGTTGCTTGTTAAACTTGCATTCACTTTGTATTCTTAGATTTGGCCCATGTGATGATCTAGGGAAAGGTTCAAAAAGATCAACTTGTACTCTATGACAATTCCAATTGCCTTCACTATGCTTAATGATTAAGTTGTTCTTTTTATATGACTTTTCCCGGAGTGCAAAGATTAAGTGTGGGGGATTTGATTGGACCGAAATTTGTATGTTTAAGCATGTGCATTTGAGCTTAATTAGTGTGATTTAATTGATATATTTGATCATTATTGGCATATTTTATTGCACATGTTTATTGGAATTAATTGGTGAATATTAGCTTTTTTACTTGCATTTTTAAGAAACCAAGGGTATTTTGGTCATTTTGACTATTTGATGATATTTTATTGTAGGGGGGGTCCCACGTGGGCCCCACACACCCTTGGTGGAGCTTTGGTGGAGCTTTCATGGCAAGGAGGAGGCTAGTTGGCAAGGAAAAGGACATAAAGCAACAATTACCATTTGTGGTAATAAGGACAAGGCACTTTTGAAGCATCTTTCCAAATGGAGTAAAATTGGCTCCAACTTCAAATTTAAATGGAGAGCTTCATTAAGGGCAAAAAGCGAAGCACAATCACTTGGAGAAAAAGGAGGGACCTTTGGGAATGCATGGAGACAACGTTTGGACTACATTCATTCCCATTTTACCCAAATACCAAAACTACCCTTTCTTCCTTAACCCTCCATCAAATTCGGCCACTTCCCTCCATAATCACCAAAAATATCTTTTTGACAACTCATACTCTCCACTTGCCAACTCATCATCCAACTAACCACTTACTTAATCCCAACTAACTTCATTTTGACATATCCTTCATCATCTCACTTCACTTCCACTTTCTCTCTCCTCTAACAAACTCTCTCAACTCCATCTTCATCTTCTTCACTTCGTTCTTCACATCCATGGCCACCATGACCTCACGCCTTCCTTCATCCTCCACCTCCATGAGCGGCTAGACGTCCTCTCCTCTCTCTCCAAAGGAATGTGCTTGTAGTTCAACATTTGGCCTCATGTATTTGTGATTTACTCTTTTAGGTTCCAAGCTAGATGTAAGTTTTTGCCTATGTATGTCTAGATTTAGGCTTGTATAGGTTAGAACATCTTGATTTGAGGTGTTCTACTTAATTGTGGCTTGGAATCTCTCTTTTGTGTTTAGCTCATGAAAACCTAAAGCTATTCATTTGTAATTTCATGACATATATGTGTGCGACTAGCTTATATGTATGTTTGTGGAATGAATGTTTTTCTTAGGTGCTTGATTAGTATCTAATGTTGCTTAAGGTATGAGTTCAACTTGAAAGAGCATAAGGCTTGGTTAACCTAATTAAACTCTCTTAGATTTCTTAGATTTAAGAGATCTTGAGAATTTAGTTAGATTATATCAAGTGTAACAAATATATGAGGTCCAATTAACCAAAAGCACACGTACTTTGGAGAGGGAGGTACTTCTCATCTCATACTTTCACATCTTTAATTTCGCTAGTTGTTGTTTTTGTTAGATTTTAGTTGTAGATATAAAACTCACACTCAAGCTGTTTGTTAAATTGCGTGACTTAATTTCCTTTCACTTACAAGAATAAAACCTAGACCGTGAGAAGACCTGTACTCACCACTATTCTCTTAGTGGATTAGAGTATTGAATTGTATTTTTTTTTTTTTGATAAGAGAGTATTGAATTGTATTGACTAGACCTTTTAGGCGACAAAAAGGTTAAATCAACATTACCTTTTCATTTAGTATATACTATTGGATAATCAATTATAAATAGATAATCTGGTAAAAAAAAAAAGACAACAATATGTTTCAATTATAATAGCTCTACACTATTTAAAACAAGGCTAAAGTATATATAGATCATTTATATTTGCATCATGTTTCATTTTAGTCCTTTCTGTTTGAAAACATATTTAGTTTTTTTGTTAACTTCATTAATTTCAATAAACGAAAAATATTAACTCAACAATTTTAAATAACAAGACTTTTTTTCCCGCGCAACAATAAACGAAAAATATTAACACAACAATTTTAAATAACAAGACTTTTTATTCCCGCGCGTTGCGCGGAACCAATTTTGCATAAGAATTTTTTAAACTATGTTGATTAATATTATATTTTATTGATTAAATAGAAAGTGACACAATAAGAAAATGATTAACTCCAATACAATTTACTTTTAAGATATTTTACTCGCGTGCTGAAAAAAGACATTCAACCCACGCTTTGGCATAACCAAATTTTTTTGAATACATTGTCAGACATAAAATCATTCACAATGTTTCATGCATATGAAATAAATTTTAGTAAAAGATAAAGGTGTATTTTACAACAAATTTTATTAAAAGATAGAGGTGTTTGACAATAATATAAGAAAAATGACAACCGGAACAATTAACTGTTGTGACAATTTGAATGAATTACTAATTAAATCCCTCATATAACTCTATTAATTTAAATTTTAATCTAATTCCCAAATTTGATAAATGTTGTCCTACAAAATGTTATATAATCAAATTAATAGATATTTTACTATTTCATTTTAAATTGTTTGCGTATGTTTAATTGTTCAATTTTCAATCAGTTATTAAGAAATTTTTCAACGGTAATAATCAAATAAAGAAAGATATGCATTAATCAATAAGATTACTAATTTAATTTTTTGAAAATGTACACATATGGTCAAGTTTTATTTTAGTAAATTATGGAAAATTATCAATCCATAAACTCCTTCTAATTCCTATTGGAATTTCCCATTATTAATTCAATTTTTAATTTTTAAAAATAATGCATTGATTGAATTTTTTTCAATTTCTAACTAAAAAGAGAAAATCATATAAGATTGATGCAATTCACCCCATTAATTTCAATTTAAATCTCTTTAATGTCTAATTTCATTGCAAAATCAGGTATTAGATATCAATGAGTCTATTAATGCATAATAGGCTGCTTGATGAATATTTTGTCAAATATAACTAATTTACTTAAATAACCATAAAGTTAAGAAATTCATGTAGTTATTGATCCACATATTCTCCATTCAAGTTGAAATGATACATGTCATTTTATTAGGAAATTATTCTAAACACTTATTGAGGAATTATTAAAGAGAAACAAAAGAAAAAGAAAGACTTGTTAAAATCACTCAAATTACTCATTTATTTAAATTTAAATGTACGGATATGGTAAAGATTAATTTCAGAAAATTAATAAATATTTTAAATTCATAAACTCCTATATATTCATGCCTAATAAAATCTCTCATTATCAGCCTATTAATTTGATTTTAAATCTATTTATTTCCTAATTTCAACCCACTAATTATGCATTAAATATCAATCACATTATTAATGCCTACTGGTATGATTGTTGAATGCTTTGTCAAAGGTTCATAATTTAGCTAAAGTTAAGAAATGATCAGATTTATTGAATTCCAATATGATTGAATTCCTCCGTAGATTGTTTTGGCAAACAAAACATTACTTACAATATTAGAGAATTAGTCATAACTCGTAACACTCATTAAATAATTATTCAAGAAAAAACAACATAAAAAATAATTATTGGGATAACTTAAATGACTCATTTATTTAAATTAAAATGTACGCTTAAGGTAAATATTAATTTTAAAAATTAAGAAATATTGTCAATTCATAAACTCTTATTAATGCATAATGAAACCCCACAATCTAACCATATTAATTTGATTTTAAATCTCTTTAATTCTTGATTTAACTCCTCAAATTATGTATTAAATATTTCAGCCTATAAATGCAAAATAGGTTGAATTCTCTTTGTTTTGTAAAATATTTATAATTTAATTAGATATCATATAATTAAGAGATATATGGATTTTTTGAATTTTGATATTCGCCATTAAGGTTGAAATCGTGCAAATATTGTTTTTTCACACAAAGTCTTAATTACAGAAAAAACACATCTCATATTATAATGGGATTCATTGTATTTATTAAGAAATTATTTAACAGAGAACAAAAAATGAAAGACTTGTTATGATAACTATAATTACTCATTAATTTCTTTAAATTGTACACATATGATAAAGATTAATTTCACCAAGTAAAAAATATTGTCGATTTATAAACACCTATTAATGTATAATGAAATCTCCCATTATCACCCTATTAATTTCATTTTAAATCTTTTTATTGACTACCTTATTACGCATTAAGTATCAATAAGCGAATTAAAATTAATTCGTCAATTGATGCTTATTAATTTTCAATTCACAAACTTCAATACACATTGATATTAATTCCTAATGAAATATTTTATAATTTGACTATTAATTTCTAATTAAAAATCATTATGAAATTTAATTTAAAAAATCCTATATAATTTTCATTTTAAATCTCAATAATGATTAATTTCATTAGGATTTAAATATGAATGAGTAAATTAAAAATTAATAGGATGGTTGATGCCTCAACATTTTAAATTAAAAAATTTCAATACACGTTGATATTAATTCCTAATGAAATATTATATGATCAGACTATGAATTTCAAATTTAAATTCATTATAAAATTTAATTTCAACAATCCTATTTGATTTTAATTTAAATTTCTCCAATTACAAATTTCATTAGGCATCAAATATCAATCAACTCGGGTAAAAATTAATAGGTTGATGGATGACTAAAAATTTGCAATACACAAATTTCAATAGACGTACAACTCGGGTAAGAATGGACTTCCCCCTACCATGTAACATTTACAAATTATTGTAATCCAGTTCAATCTTGTCTCAATTTCACTCTTGTGAGAGATAGTGTTTTTATTTGATGAAAAGTTAAACAACCTTCATATTATCATTCAAAAGTCATAAAAAGGAATTATAAATATCTATAAGCTAAGCTGAGTCAATGACATCAAGAAACAAAATTACAACTTTCAATAATGATATAGAATGAGGGATGAGAGAAGAAGAAACTAATAAAGATATCAATCTACTTCCACTATTCATTGATATTTTTCAATATTCATTGATATTTTTGAAGTTTCATGGTATTTCTCTTCATCAATGATTCTCTTCAAAAATTAGAAAGATTGCAAGTCTTGAGATCGCTAACTAATCATGATGCTGCTTCATTCTCATAAAGCTCTTTTCAACTTTTCTACTTGTTGGAAGTCTTTCTTTTCTACCAACTACTCTTCAAGTTGAAATTGGTAAAGGCATAGAATGAATACACATACTTAAGCAACACTATACTATTTTCGGAATGTAACTCCAAATTAGCTATTATAGTCTGTTCTTCAACTTTTCCAACATACTCTACAGAACACACATGAAAGTTCGTCACATCATTAGGGAGATAATAAATCAATACTAAAATTCCTTAGGACTTGTGAAAAAACATGTGAGAAAGAAAGAAACATATTTCTTTACTGTTTAGTGGACTAACTACAAATCAATATTCCTATGAATATTGGTATTGATCAACCATCTTCTTGGTTTTGCAATGATAAGAAAGAAATAATTACATGACTAATAACCTACAGAAATGAGAGGTATGAATATTGGTATTGATCAACCATCTTCTTGGTTCTGCAATGATAAGAAAGAAATAATTACATGACTAATAACCTATAGAAATGAGAGCTAGAAGACAGAGATATACATGAACCTTAGAGTTGACACATTTGTTCATCTTATTGTTCCCATTCCATTGACAAATTGATAGGTCATATGAGATGCATTGTAATGGTATATATTTATATTTGAAACATTGAATGCAACTGATTTGGAAATGCTGATTTTAAATTTCGAATGATTCATAATTGATTTTCCATAAAAAAAATACATATAGTGATATTTGTGGAAAACTGGAAGGAAGTAAATTAGCGGTTAATACAAAAAAAACAATATGAAAAACTCAAAATTAATAAATTATGCATCGAAATTGACATGTTATGACTATACTCTTGAGACGTTAGTGTGCATATTAATTGACATGTTTGAAATATTTTTTACTTGTGGTGGCTATTTAAAACTAATTAACGTGCATAAATTAATGTATTTGTCCAATTGTCAATTTCTAATTTGTCCAAGGGTTTTTTTTCAAAATATAAATAATTCAAATGGAAGTCAGAAAAATTTACATGTATCCACACCACATCGATGCATTAAAATTAATTTGGTTCCATCATTTGCACATGTCAATCAGCTAAATCAAATTCCTTGATTTGTGGTGTCATTATTATTAATATTGAATTCGTTTTGATGTGATGTGGTGTCATTATTATTAATATTGAATTCGTTTTGATGTGAATTTGAGAAGTTAAATCCAACTTAATCTTAATTCCTAAATCAAGGTATATGATTCCAAAATGTCTTTCAAATGCCTAAATATACGAAATAATGTTAATTATTTTCGAATTTATTGTGATTACACAATTTTAGCAAATTACTTTCAATTGCATAAAGTAACACAAATGGAGAAATGACAATCTCATCTATTAGTCTATATTTTTTTGAAAATTTTCCAAAGATCATTTTTTGGTAATAACATCCTTTTTTGAATACAAAGAAATGCAGTATGCCCCGTATAGTAGAAGTTTGGGTTGAAGGAATTTTTTTTGTAAATATTATATAAGGAAACAAATGAATTATTTTTTTGAAAATTTGTCGAAAAATGATTTTGTTTTGGTTATAAC
Source organism: Mimosa pudica (assembly GCA_029929735.1). Lineage (NCBI taxonomy): Eukaryota > Viridiplantae > Streptophyta > Magnoliopsida > Fabales > Fabaceae > Mimosa > Mimosa pudica. The sequence goes on along the minus strand of JAKELP010000018.1, from coordinate 15,238,066 downwards.
TTCATTTTTTAGGAAAAAGAAATACAATATGCCTTTATAGCCATATAGTAGGAGATTAGGTTTAAGGAAATTTTTTCAAAATATTAAAATAGGAAACAAATTAATTATTTTTTTGAAAATTTTTACTAAAATATTTTTTGGTTGCAGAGTTTAATTCTTCACTTTGAATCATTTTGAAGTGCTCAATATAAGCATTTGATTTTTATTGTGTATTCACACAATACAAAGTGCATGGAATTATAGGTCACCATATTTGGAGGGCAGGATGATTGAGAGTTTATATAAGATTGTATGTCTATTTATATGAATCACATTTCCTTATTATTATAAAACCATAATTATTTATTGGTGTGAATTTAAAAAATTGTTACGTGATAATTAAACTTTGATTGAATGAGACTTAAAAGCATAATTACATTCATCCCAAATTTAAGAATAAAAGTGGTAAAAAGTCTTCCAAACGAAATGCTGAAATTTTCAAATGTTTACCATCTTCTTGGTTCTGATATGCTAATAAATTCAAATAATTTTTTTCTCATATTGAGACTTATAATTTAACAACAAATGCATATATGAATCTACAAAATTGAAGTGATAATTAAACTTTGATTTAATTAGCCTTAAACAGCTAATTTCATTGTTCCCAAATTTAAGAATAAAAAGTGGTAAAACTTTTCATAAAATAGTAAAATTTGTAAAATAACATTTTTAATGAAAAAAAGAAATACATAAATCATTTATAATCGTATAGTACAACATAATGTATTTACAAATAGTGATTAATAATGTAAATAAAGACCGGAAATTTCATTCTAATAATGTATTTACTAAACATAGACTAATGGTCTTTTCATTCCTAGTTTGAAAATTGTACAAAGTTTTTATTGTATAAACATTTAAAAAGGAAAGTGATTAATTTTTGTCCTTACATAATTCTTTGTAAAATGCCTCCAATGAATAAAACGAATAAAACGTTATCCCTTTGGAATCACTATCTAGTTTTTCTTTCCTAATTTAGGTTTTGATTCAATCAACCTTAAATGCATTCATACATTCTTCTCAAATTTTAGAATTTAATAATCATCACAATTTTGAAAGGGAAGTTATTTTATTCTCAATTTGATTTAGTTTCCATATGAATATCATCTTGAAGTATCAATTTGAGAAGTTGTCATTGTGATTGATTGATTGATTGGAATCAAAATAATCAATTTGAGTATAATCTAATTGGGATTGAGAATTCTTCATTTAGTAAGTCTTTCATCCACCAATCAAATTCAATGAAAGTGGGTGTTATATTGACATGTGGACCAATTGGAGTTGAGGTTAGACATTTAGAGGTATATAATTGGATAACAGGTTAAGGTGCAAAAATATACATATGACTTTTTTGGAGCTAAAGTACCCATACATTTCAAAACAAGAGCAAATAGATATATGGTTAATTACTTTTACTCTAAAAAAAATCACATTACTATATGTGCACCTTAGCCTTTAAACAATGAATCTATGATTAATTGTGATAAAATATGTTCAAATAAAAAAATCAGTAAAATATATTCAAATCAAATAAGTTAACAAATATAATCACTCTTGTCAACAGAACACATATATTTATATTGATAAGAGTGTCACTAAGAAAAGTAAAAATATCACTGTAATAATTGCAGTCATTATAACGCAAATCAACAATAATAACTTATTTGATTTTCTAATCAAATTAACCACATATTAATGCTGATTTGTTAACTGATTTGATTCTAATCAAATCAATCAGCATCAATCACACATTAATGCTAATTTGTTAACTGATTTGATTCTATTCAAATCAATCAGAATCAATCACATATTAATGCTAATTTGTTAATTTTCTTGTTTCCTAAAGGCCGTCAGATTTAGCAATCGGAGGATCCGGTACATACAGGGCGGATCCGATTCAATATTTTCAACAATTATAATTTTTAAGAATTAATAATAATTAACACCAACTAATCATAATATATTTTTTATTTCAAAAAATAATATTAAAATATTTAATAGGGCATGATGATAAGCTAATAAGCCTTTTTTTTGTTCACCTAGTCTCGTCTCATTTATAATGGCGTGCAGTGCATTGCTTAGTGTTTTTCTTTTCCTTCTAAACTAGTTCTCTCTCACCGATCACCATGAAGCATGGTAAAATTGATCAGCGTAACATGCCATATCTTCCTGAGGAAATCATCAGAGACATTCTCAATCGCCTTCCTGTGAAATCTTTACTCCGATTTCAATGTGTTTGCACCCATTGGAAACATGACATAAAAAGCCAATCTTTCATCGTCCAACACCTTCAACAGTCTAAGAATAAAAACCCATTTCTTGTTTTGGGATGTCATGCTAGTTATTATGATACTCATTTGCTCTTGTATCTCCTTGATAGCTCCCTCAAATTGCATGAACTTCATACCTGTGGAAATCATCATAATTTAGTTGCTTCCTGCAATGGCCTGCTTCTTATTGAAAACTTTGACAAACACTACCCCTATCCTTCATATTCATTGGTGAACCCTGCCACTAAATCAGTCACACATATTCCTCCACCTCATTGTTATGCATGTGATCATATATGTGTGACGGGATTTGGGTTCAGTCCAGTTGTTAATGATTTCAAGATAGTAAGCACTTGTTCCAGGCGTTTTGGTGGGATGAATGTGTTTTCTTTACGTAGAGGGTCATGGAAGAAGGGAATTAATGTTGGGGCCTTGAAAGGTGTGACCTTCTGTCGTGAAACTGTCACGGTTAATGGGGCCATATTTTGGCGGGGGTTTAAGGTTGAGTATGGAGAAAAAGATATGCATGACGTGTTGATTTCATTTGACATAGCAAAGGAAGAGTTTACATTGATACCGATGCCCTTCAGCCTTAGTGATATCACAAATCTTACAGTTTATCAGAACGAATTGGCCATACTTGATGGCATTTGGGAACCTTGTGGTGTTTTCATTAGTTTATGGGTGTTAGAAGAGGCAGCATGTGCATTTAGGAAGGCATGGAGCTGCTGGACTATGAAATATGGCAGTATACCAGCTTCATGTTTGATAAGATCATTGACTATTTAGGGGAATGAAATTGTCTGCAAATTTGTAGATCATGTGATAGGAAGAGATGTTCTATATATGATCAATCTCACCTCTTATGAAGTAAAGAGGTTTGAAATTCCCTGTTGTGATCGTGTGCCTGGTATTTTCAATTATGTAGAAAGCTTGTATTAGTCTGCAACTGTTACATTGAAGATTCTTGATCCTTAATTAAAATGTTTAAATTGTGTTATTACATTTTGAGGTACTTTTTTGGTGAAAAATACCTATATAATTTGATGGTTCATTGATTTGTCTTGAATGATTACCTGAAACAGATTAAAGCAGATGTACCTGTTATTTGAGACTTGTCCTTTTATATTTTTAGGTGAAAAGTATGCTACTGGTTCATTATATTGTGAGATTGAGAGTTATCATATGGTGAGATAGAAGGCTTAAAGCTAAATTAAGCTTTTCTTTTTCCCCTCTCTCTTTGCTTTAAATCAGAACCTCCCTATTTGCAATTTTGTTTGTTTACCTGCTAGTATATTTATCATGTGCAGCTTTAAGTGCCGGATTTATCAGGTTATTGTTTTGGTTTTTTTTTTTCTTGATGATGATTCTTCAAATATTACAAATGTTTTGGGTTTGCAATTTTTTGTTATATAATTGCTTTCTTCAACTTTTGCCTAATGACTGCATTTTCTCTTTTTTCCTGACTGAGTTCAAGTCTATGTCTTCCCCTCTCTCATGGCTTTTTTACATACTACCACAATAGCAGAAGGTATCTTCGATAATAGTGGGACTTTATTAAGATGTCATTGTGTTTTGATGTTTGTTTAGTCATTTATATATGCCTGTGCACCCACGCCCTTAAACTTGAGGCTTTTTCCATCTTTGGAAATTAGTTATATTTGTACATAGATAACTAATTTACTGATACTGCTTTTTCTTCCGTGGAGGAAGATTGATTATCAATTTAATTTTATAGATAGAAGGCTATAATTTTAACAAAGTAAATCATATCCTAGCGGAGGACAACATAAGAGAATGTTTGGAACTGCTTAAAGGGCTCTCCACTGTATAACATCTACATTACCTTTTCATTTAGAATATACTATTGGATAATCAATTATAAATAGATAATCTGGTAAAAAAAATAGACAACAATATTTTTCAATTATAATAGCTCTACACTATTTAAAACAAGGCTAGAGTATATATAGATCATTTATTTTTGCATCATATTTCATTTTAGTCCTTTCTATTTGAAAACATATTTAGTTTTTTTGTTAACTTCATTAATTTCAATAAACGAAAAATATTAACTCAACAATTTTAAATAATAACAGGTTAAGGTGCAAAAAATCCATGTGACTTTTTTGGAGCAAAAGTACCGATAACATTTCAAAACAAGAGCAAATAGATATATGGTTTCTTTTACTCTAAAAAATCACATTACTATTTGTGCACCTTAGCCTTTAAACAATGAATCTATGATTAATTGTGATAAAATATGTTCAAATCAAAAAAATTCAGTAAAATAAGTTCAAATCAAATCAGTTAACAAATATAATCACTCTTGTCAACATAACACATATATTTATATTGACAACAGTGTCACTAAGAAAGGTAGAAATATCACTGTAATAATTGCAGTCATTATAACACCAATCAACAATAATAACTTATTTGATTTTCTAATCAAATTAACCACATATTAATTCTAATTTGTTAACTGATTTGATTTTAATCAAATCAATCAGCATAAATCATATATTAATGCTGATTTGTTAACTGATTTGATTCTAATCAAATCAATCAGCATCAATCACATATTAATTCTTTTTTGTTAACCGATTTGATTCTAATTAAATCAATCAGTATCAATCACAAATTATATTCCATTTTCTGCTTTTATAAAGACCGTCGGATTTAGCAATCAGACAATCCGGTCCATCAAGAGCAGATTCAATTAAATATTTCCAACAATTATAATTTTATATTAAGAATTAATAATAATTAACATCAATCAACTAATTATAATAATATAATTTTTATTTAAAAAATGATATCAAAATATTTAATAAGGCATGATGATAACCTAATAAGCCTTTTTTTGTTTACCAGCCTGCTATATGCTCTATATGCTCCACCCTGCTCTGAGTCTCTTCTTCTCCTTTATAATGGCGTGCAGTGCAGACAATTGATTATTTAATGTTTTGCTTTTCCTTCAAAACTAGTTTTCTCTCACCAATCACCATGAAGCATACGGAAACTGAGAGCAACATACCTGTGGAAACCCTTTTCTTGTTTTGGGATGTCATGCTACTTATTATTATACTCACTTGCTCTTGTATCTCCTTGATGGCTCCCTGAAATTGCATGAACTTCATAAAGAACTTTACTTGGATGTTCATACCTGTGGAAATCATCATAATTTAGTTGCTTCCTGCAATGGCCTGCTTCTTATTGAAAACTTTGACAAACACTACCCCTATCCTTCATATTCATTGGTGAACCCTGCCACTAAATCAGTTACACATATTCCTCCACCTCATTGTTATGCATGTGATCATATATGTGTAACAGGATTTGGGTTTGTTGGAGAAATCAACAATTTTCATGTGGGTGTGTCAAATAGAGAAGTCCCACATTGCTTGGGAGTGAGAACTTACAAGGGTATAGAATAAACTTGTGTTCTAGCTCAAGTTAAAGGGCAAAAAGAGGAGTGGGCCTCGCGCGCACAAGTTTGGCCACCAAGAGACAAACGCAGTGGAAATCCGGCGATTCCTCCCCCCCCTCGCGCACGATAAATATGGACTGGGCACTTTGTAATTACCAGTTTTTATGAAAATAATAAATGATTATTTTTATATATATGCCTTACCAGAAAACCATGTTATTTGATAATTATATTTTTGATTACCCATGAATTCGGTTAGCAGGAGTTTGAATGAATTCCAACGTATGCATGCCCGTTTGAATTCATTTGTGCTTATCCTAACCGCTGATTTAATTCATTTTATTGTCATAATACTGGTAACGTTAATAACCGATAATTGATGGTCATTAACATGGTGATTAAGTGTGTGTCCAACGTCTCTGAAGTCTTTGCCTATAAAAGGCAGTGCTTGGCAAGAGGTCCAAGGCACCAAGCTTCAGAGCTTCCATATCTCCTCTTTCTGTATTCACACTCTGCTGTGTTCTATTATCTTTCGTTGTTCTGTTTCCTTGCTTCTGCAGGAGGGATCTGTTTAATCCTGGGGAGTGCTGCTTCCTTCTTAGCCGGGGGTCGCGAAATAACTCTATAGGAAAGTGTCCCTGAGGACGCGACTCAGATTGTCAGCTACAAGTTTGTCGCCTATCACACTGTCGTCTACCAGATTGTCAGCTACAAGTTTATCGCCTATCACACTGTCGCCTATCAGATTGTCAGCTACAAGTTTGTCGCCTATCACACTGTCGCCTATTAGATAGTCATCTACAAGATTGTCGCCTATCACATTGTCAACTATCAGATTGTCGTCTATCACATTGTCGCCTATCAGTTTGTTGACCATTGTCATTTTGTATTGTTTGCCAACAATCTATAGAGTTAATTGTTCTTGCTGAGATGGAGATGAATTCCGATACTGTCAACCCTGAACAACCTGCTATTACACTTGCTGTTCCGATTCACTAGGTGTAACATGCTGTTACTTATCCCTAATTAACTAATGATATCCATTTTAAATACTATAATCTATTTACTAACTATGATAGGAAAGGATTTTCCATAATACCAACATACCTATCATAGTTAGAAAAAGAACATTCTAGTGAATAAAGCATTATCCATGATAGAAAAGGATTTTCCTGATACAATATGAATACTATCATGGATAATTCATTGCTAACCATGTTAGAAAGGATTTGTCTAACATGGTTAATAAACGAAACTAATTGATATTAAACAATATATAAATATATATGCATGCGGAAACGAATGCAGGCCTATACAAATTGGCAATATACAATTCCAAATAAACTATATAACTTCTACTACCTAATTCCCTTTCCTGATGCTCGCGCCTGTGCATGAATACCTGCAAAAATGTGAGTAATCGTGGAATGAGACAATTTGTCCCAGTAATCACCGCTTAACTCACTATAACAGTGAGATGTGCGGTAGCGAGGGCGTCTAAAGGGTACCACATTTTAAAAACCAGTAATATATATATAACCAAATCGTCTTTCATTCACCACTCAAGCCCTTCATTCACATCCAAATCAAAGTCAACATCATCATCTCTATTACCATATCCCACTCAAAATCCCTCAATCGATCTCATTCCAACAAAACCTCATGTCTCCATCTCCAATCTGAGTACTTTCACTATAACTCTCACACTCACCTATAGATGCATTGTGCCATCAAGGGGGCATCCCAGCATCTAATCTTCACTATATAAATTTGACACTGTGTCCCTCTCCATAATGAGGGGACAATTTCCCTCTTTGGCAATCTCCAGAGAGGGAACCCCAATTCTGATTCCATTACAGAACGGGAACGGTTGGACTCTTCAATGCCAAACAAACGTAGGTCACTTTCTCTCAATAAGTCGACCTATGATCCCTGGTCTAATCAATCCGAAAAGGATCATCAGTACAAATAACTGTCGATTGGCCAATCGACAGTTATAATCGCGCGATGGTACATAAATATATCAGTGTCATGCAAACCTCACCATATCCCTATCAATATCCCATCCACAATAATCAACAACATCATACACTCTCACATCACCTTTCAATCCATCATCCACAACATTCCATGTTTTCCCTAATAATTCTCTCCACAATCTCCAATTCAACATCTCATTCATATCCTCATAACCTATGATACATCCAATCCATGATAGCTCTAATATCTCTGTCAAAGTATTAAGATCCCAATATCTATACACTCACATACACAATTCAACAATACCACCAGCCAGGGTACTACATATAGTAAGTCAAATTCTTTATACGAAAATAATTGTGTTTGAAAGGCACCCGATAGCCTATTTTGTATAAAAATACATTTTCAAAGATAATATATATATAGAGGGTGAGAAAGGATTTTAAAAATCCCAACTTACATAACCCTCAATGTTATAGTAAGGTTAAGTGTGATTACCTGTCGCCTTTTAGCAATTTACGCGATTTCTAAACCTTTCTTTATTGATGCCACGAGAGCCTACTTGCATCCTCTCCTAAGTAAGAATATAGAGAAAATGATAAATTAATATCATTTCTACTTTATTGTACTTCAACGTCTCTCTCGTTCTTATATGACTACCCAATCCCTCTTTTAATTTAATATCTTATAGAATCATTTATGTTATCCACTTCTTTATATCTCAAGAATGTTTTAACAACACATCTCAAATATTTCTCAATCCAATAATGTTAGCAACCAAATGATCAATCCATTTAAATCCACGATGCCACAAAACATACATCCTTCTAGTTTGCATTCACCATCCATACAAGATTCAGAGTCCTACACACAATTCACATGTTTATTCCATAATACCAATCACATACAACACCAAAAATAAAGGGAGAGGACTCAATTCAACCATTGCAGGAGAAGTGAACATAATGAAGCATTTTAACAACTATATATTCAAATAAGAACCAAGATTTCCTTTTGCTTCTACATTATCAAATAATTCAGCTCAACTAAGCTAAAATTGATTATATCCTCGTAGTTATCACACCCACCTAATCTTTATAAATTGTTCAAGTCTTCACAATGTAATACTTGAAACAAACTCCCGACTTTTCCCTTTTACTGTTCTTTAATGTCTATGACTAACAATTAAGAAAATCTATATTATTAATCAGGCAGAATTTCCCAGCAACAATAATGAATTCTTCCGCCAACCAAAACAACAACTATCAAGCATAAATACATTTAACATGTGACAAGAATGATTATTAAACCGTGCCGATTTCAACCAGATTATTCAGATTTTAAGGCATTCTCATCAAGCTTGAGAAAAACAAGATTCAAGGAAAAATTGTAGCTTAAATCACCATTTGACAAGCAAGTTACCAAATATTCATACCCCATATATATTCCTTTATATTTTGAAGTTACAAACCACATCATACTAATCAATTCTCAAATCTCAACAAGTAACCAAACAACACCCTTGTCCATTTTAGATTTCCAACTTCATTTCCTTTAGCACAACCTCAAAAATTCTTCCTTGAACACCATTTATAAACATATTTTAGTGCCAAGGGATAATTACAAATCAAAAATCAGATTGTAAATTACCCCCATGGAACCACATTAATCATCACAAACTAATAACTCAAACATTCATTCATCATTCTTTATGAACCAACCATCCAGCAAAATCAAACATAAACAAGGAAGAAAAAGAACTAAACTAAACAGAACACCCAACTACTACCAAATACTATATGTATCCAACAAATCCTTCATTTTACTTCGTTGCCCAAATACACATAGAGGGAATAGAAGAAAGAACAACGACCCTAAATCCAAAGTATACCTAAGCATGCAAGAACATACAACCATCAATTATGCCCGATAATCCTTTCTTCCTTTTTAAGACAAGCAAGGCCAAACCATGGACAAAAACAGAGGAGAAGGGAAAAATAATCTATGAAAATTCCAAACCACTCCAAAATCCATATGTAAGCTTGAAAGTAAGTTTAATCTTCCACGTATACACATTTATTCAGAACTAAATGTCCAATCTAGAAATCTCAAACAAATCCAACATGAAATACCAATATCATTCAACAAACACAATGAAGGACAAAAGTTCACAAAACAAGTCGCTATTAAAATTAATTATTATAAAACCACATGCTAGTATCATTGAACATCCTGTTCCCTTTATTGTACTAAGCCGATTTAATACAGAGAAGAGAAAGGAAGGCAAGGGATCAATAAACCCAAACAGAGCAAACCAAGCAAAGCTAGATTACAAGTTCACCAAGCATATATGTTAATCAATTTGAAACATCAAGGCACAACAACTCTCAAATTCGTCAGATTCTTAAGTATGAAATTTAGGGTTTTGCACAATAATTGTAAATCTTCATTCAATGCTCAACTCCTCAAGTTTGTAAAACATCCAGTACTCAACAAATCAAACCTGCAGATGTTTTTATAACCTTTTTAAGATTATTTAAGTAAGCAATTTTGCAATTAAAATACCTATAAACCCCAAATCCCAACTAAACTCAAAACCCTAACTCGGCCACTCTTCCAAACTCACAGAAAAATAAAAGAAACAGGTATGGAAATTGCTTACAAAGTTCCAAAACGAGAGGAAGAGGACTCCCAACCGCCGGCCGCCATGCCTTTCGCCGGAAATCGGCCACCACCGTGAGTAGGATGAACAAAATCGAAAAGAGAAGGAAGAGTATGAGAAAATAACTTTAAAATGGAAGCATAGCCCAATAAACACTAAAAAGGCCGAAGCTTTTACCCATTTCTCGCCTATGCTTCGCCGGAAAATGCAACACCCGACGGAGATGAAGCAAATGAACGAGGAAGCTTGTTGGAATAGAGAAAACGAAAAGAAAGAGTGGAGGAAGGAACAGTGAGGGAGGCCGCCGCTGCTGTTGTCGTCGGCCGCCGGATTTGCAAGGAGAAACAGGGAGGATTCGTTGGGTTTGAGAGGAGAGCAAAACGGACTAAGATAAAGGGGAAAAGAGGGGAGGGGAGGTCGCGCCACTGTGCCGCCGTTTCAGCTCGCCGTCGCCGGAGGAGCTCGCCGGATTCAGAGTGGTGGCTGAAGGGTTAGGGTTTTGGGAAGGGGTGTCGGGATGAGGGAGGTGGGTTTGAATGAATGGAGAAGGTGAGTGAGTATATATATATACTTTGGGGAAAATTACAACTAACTTCCCTATTATTTATTCTTAATTACATTCTTAGCCCAAAAGTATGTGTATGTATATTGCTTCCATTTCTTTCCTTCAGCATATTATCTAAGTTTCCTAATACTTTTCATGAAAATTTCAAATTACAAAAGACTCCTTTAACCATATTTTCTTTCAAACCTTAGATAATTAAGATTTAATATTAATAAATTATCCAAATATCCTAAATTCTTCTCTAAAACTATAAAATTTCCTTAATGACACCTCAATAATCCCATATTATTTTTAATTTGAAAATTAGGATGTTACACTAGGCCATTCCCAGATGTTTCCAGAATTGAGCTGTTTGATGGAAAGAACTTTAGGAGATGGCAGGAGTGTGTCTACACCATTCTGGACTTACATGGAGTAGCTGATGCACTGACTGAACCTGTTCCTCCTCCAGATGCAGAACAAACCAAGATTAATTCTTGGACTTATGCCAATAAGGTTTGCAGACATACCCTTATTAGTACTTTATCTAATGATTTGTTCGATGTGTACCATGTGTACAAGGAGGATAGCAAAATATGGGAGTCGCTTATCCTCAAATACACTGCCGAGGATGCTGGGAAACAGAAATTTGAGGTTGGAAATTTCTACAAGTGGGAAATGACAGATGAGAAAGACATCAAGTTGCAGATTAACGAATATCATAAGCTGCTAGAGGAGTTGAGAGCCGAAAACATCAATCTGCCTGATGAGTTCGTGGCTGGAGTCTTGATCGGGAAGTTGCCAGGATCATGGAATGACTACAAGCAACAACTGAAACACAAGCAGAAGTAGATGTCTCTCACCGACCTGATTACTCATATCATCATAGAGGATACTAATAGGAAGGCAATTCAAGCTGCTAAAGCAAAAGAAGCAACTGTTAAAGCAAATCTGGTGGAAGAAAAGTCTCACTCCAAAAGGTATGATTCCAAATATAAAAAGAAGCAAAAGCAAAAACAAAATTCTGATTACAAGCCTAAGGATACTAACTCCAAATTTAAAAAGAAAGGAAAGTGCTATGTTTGCGGAAAGCCTGGTCACTATGCAGGGCAATGCAGGAAAAGAGCTACGGGAGACAATCCTAAGAAAGGCAATAATCTACCAAAACCAAATGTTAATTTGGTCCATGGTGATGGAAGCAGTTCTGACGATGAGGTCATTGCTGCAGTGGTCTCCCAAGTCCTACTAGTTTCTTATGTGAACAAATGGGTGGTAGATTCTGGAGCTACCAAACATATTTGTGCACAAACAAAGATGTGTTTACCTCCTTTGAAGAAGGGGAAGACCGCATTTACCTTGCTGCTCATTCTCAAACCGCTAAGGTTTTGGGAAAAGGAAAAGTGGATCTTAAGCTCACATCAGGAAAGACTTTGGCGCTGAGTGATGTACTATATGTACCTGAAATAAGAGCCAATTTAATTTCTGTGTCACTGCTAGGAAAGACTGGAGTTAAAGTTTCTTTTGAGTCTGACAAGATTGTCATGACTAAGAATAATGTACTGATTGGGAAGGGCTATTGTAATCAGGGTCTGTTTTTGTTTAGTGTTTCTGAAATGAATAATAATGCATCTTCTTCTACTTACATGATTGATTCGTTTAATATATGGCATGGTAGACTAGGACATGTTAGTAAAGGTTACATTACTAGACTACAAAATGCTAAAATAATTCCTAGTATTAAAGAGAATATGGGAAATAAATGTGAAATTTGTGCAGAAACTAAGTTGACTAAAAGGCCTCATAGTTCTACACAAAGAGAATCTGAATTATTATCCTTAGTTCATACTGATCTAGGTGATCTGAAACAAATTGAGACTAGGGGTGGCAAAAGATACTACATAACTTTCATTGATGATTTTTCAAGATATACAAAGGTATATTTATTGAGAAATAAGGATGAAGCGTTTAATAAGTTTCTTTCGTATAAAGCAGAAGTAGAAAATCAACTTGATAGGAAAATCAAGAGAGTTAGGTCGGATAGAGGAGGAGAATATTTAATTTTGAATGATTTTTGTGAAAAAGAAGGGATAATACATGAAGTAACACCTCCTTATTCACCTGAATCTAATGGTGTTGCAGAAAGGAAAAATAGAACATTAAAAGAAATGATGAATGCTATGCTTGTAAGTTCTGCTGCACCTAATAACTTATGGGGAGAAGCTTTGTTGTCTGCATGTTTTATACAAAATAGAATACCTCATAAGAATACTGATAAGACACCTTATGAATTATGGAAAGGTTTTGTTCCTAATCTTCAATATTTGAAAGTGTGGGGGTGTCTTGCAAAAGTTTTATTACCCGATTTTAAAAAGAGAAAAATTGGTTCTAAAACTTCTGATTGTATGTTTATTGGATATGCTCAACAAAGTAGTGCTTATCGTTTTCTAGTTTTGAAAATCGATATTCTTGATCATAATACAATTGTTGAAACAAAAGATGCAGAATTTTTTGAAAATATATTTCCTTTAAAGGATGGGCATATACCAAAAAGAGTTGGAAATTCTTCTTTTCAAAATGAAGATGATTCTTTTGAGAATATTCGGAGAAGTAAAAGATAAAGAAAAGAAACCTCCTTTGGAGATGACTTTTACACTTATTTGATACAAGATGAACCCAAAAATTTTTATGAAGCTGTCTCTTCTCCGGAAGCAAAATTTTGAAAAGATGCTATTAAAATTGAACTTGATTCTTTGAATAAAAATCAAACATGGATTTTAGTAGACTTACCTCCTGAAGCAAAACCTATTGGTTGCAAGTGGGTATTTAAGAAGAAATATTTTCCCGATGGGTCTATTGATAAATATAAGGCCAGACTAGTAGCCAAAGGTTTTACACAAAAAGAAAATATTGACTATTTTGATACCTTTTCTCCTGTAACTAGGATTGCTTCTATTAGAATCCTAATGGCTTTAGCTTCAATTCATAAGCTTTATATTCACCAAATGGATGTTAAAACTGCATTTTTGAATGGTGATTTACATGAGGAGATATATATGGTACAACCTGATGGGTGTGTAATTCCTGGACAAGAGAACAAAGTTTGTAAACTTGTTAAATCACTTTATGGTCTTAAACAAGCACCCAAACAATGGCATGAAAAATTAGATCAAGTTTTGTTAAGTGGTGGTTTTTCTACTGTAGAAGTAGAAAGATGTGTTTATACAAAACTTATGAATGATAATTGTGTGATTATTTGTTTGTATGTGGATGACATGCTAATTTTTGGAACCAATATGGATGTTATGCTTGAGACAAAAAGTTTTCTTGCTTCTAACTTTGATATGAAAGATCTTGGTGAAGCAAAAGTAATTTTGGGTGTTAAAATCATAAGGAATGATAGTGGTATCATACTTTCTCAAGAACATTATGTTGAGAAAATTCTGAGAAAGTTTGAACAATATGATGTAACTCCTGTGAGTACTCCTTATGATCCAAGTGTTGTTTTAACAAAACATCAAGGAAATCCTGTGGCTCAATCTGAATATGTAAAGATTATTGGGAGTCTTTTGCATTTGATGAATTTTACAAGGCCAGATATAGCTAATGTTGTGTGTAGATTGAGCAAGTATACCCATCGTCCGAGTAATGGACATTGGATGGCTTTATTGCGGGTATTGAGATACCTAAGAGGTACCATGAATTATGGTATTCATTATAGTGGATTTCCCGCTGTATTAGAAGGATACAGTGATGCTAATTGGATCTCTGATTCAGAGGAGTCTAAGTCCACTAGTGGCTATGTTTTTATTTTTGGTGGTGGAGCTGTAACGTGGAAGTCAGCCAAGCAAACAGTGTTAACTAAATCCTCAAGGGATTCTGAGTTTATAGCACTAGAGTTGGCTAGTTCTGAGGCTGAGTGGTTGAAAAACTTCTTAGCAGATATCCCACTAGGCAGTAAACCAATATCTTCATTGTCAATACACTGTGATAATAAATCTACGATAGCCAATGCGAAAAATAAAACCTTTAATGGTAAGAATAGATATATTCGATTGAGGCATAATATAATAAAGCAGCTGCTAAAAACTGGTGTAATCTCAATCGATTTTGTGATTACACCAGTTTGTCAGCTTCAAGTTTGTCGCCTATCACACTGTCGCCTATCAGATTGTCAGCTACAAGTTTGTCGCCTATCACACTGTCGCCTATCAGATAGTCATCTACAAGATTGTCGCCTATCACATTGTCAACTATCAGATTGTCGTCTATCACATTGTCGCCTATCAGTTTGTCGACCATTGTCATTTTGTATTGTTTGCCAACAGGGTTCAGTCCAGTTGTTAATGATTTCAAGATAGTAAGCACTTGTTCTAGGCGTTTTGGTGGGATGAATGTGTTCTCTTTACGTAGAGGGTCATGGAAGAAGGGAATTAATGTTGGGGCCTTGAAAGGTGTGACCTTCTGTCGTGAAACTGTCACGGTTAATGGGGCCATATTTTGGCGGGGGTTTAAGGTTGAGTATGGAGAAAAAGATATGCATGACGTGTTGATTTCATTTGACATAGCAAAGGAAGAGTTTACATTGATACCGATGCCCTTCAGCCTTAGTGATATCACAAATCTTACAGTTTATCAGAACAAATTGGCCATACTTGATGGCATTTGGGAACCTTGTGGTGTTTTCATTAGTTTATGGGTGTTAGAAGAGGCAGCATGTGCATTTAGGAAGGCATGGAGCTGCTGGACTATGAAATATGGCAGTATACCAGCTTCATGTTTGATAAGATCATTGACTATTTGGGGGAATGAAATTGTCTGCAAATTTGTAGATCATTGGATAAGAGGAAAAGATGTTTTATATATGATGAATCTCTTCTCTTCTGAAGTAAAGAGGTTTGAAATTCCCTGTTGCGATTGTATGCCTTTTATTTTCAATTATGTAGAAAGTTTGTATTAGTCTGCAACAGTTACATTGAAGATTCTTGATCCTTAATTAAAATGTTTACATTGCGTTATTACATTTTGAGGTACTTTTTTGGTGAAAAATACCTATATAATTTGATGGTTCATAGATTTATCTTGAATGATTACCTCAAACAGATTAAAGCAGATGTGCCTGTTATTTGAGACTTGTCCTTTTATATGAATATGGTCTGTTTTTAGGGTGAAAAGTATGCTATTGGTTCATTATATTGAGAGATTGAGAGTCATCACATTGAGATAGAGAGGCTTAAAACTAAATTAAGCTTTTCTTATTCCCCTCTCTCTTTGCTTTAAATCAGAACCTCTCTATTTGCAATTTTGTTTGTTTACCTACTAGTATATTTATCATCTGCAGCTAAGTGCCGGATTTATCAGATTATTGTTTTGGGTTTTTTTCTTGATGATGATTCTTCAAATATTAACAATTGTTTTGGGTTTGCAATTTTGTACTACCTCCGGTCCTAAATATAGGACCTAATTGACTTTTTTTTGAGAGATTAAGGTTGCAAAATAGGTTATTAAATGATGACATATTTGATTTTTTTTTTAGATTATCCATTAGTTTATAGATAAAATAAACTAATTTAAGGGGAAAAATTAGGTAAATCAAATTATAATTAACTTATTTTTGTTTTTAAGGATTTTTCAGAAAAAGTCAATTAGGTCTTATATTTAGGACATGAGGGAGTATTTTATATAATTGCTTTCTTCAACTTTTGCCTAATGAATGCATTTTCCCTTTTTTCCTGACTGAGTTCAAGTCTTCCCCTCTGTGATGGCTTTTTGACATACTAAACTTCGACAATATTAGAAGTTGAATCTTCCATAGTAGTGGGACTTTATTAAGATGTCACTACGATTGGAAGTTTCTTTTGTCATTTATATATGCCTTTGCGCCCACGCCTTTAAACTTGCAGCTTTGGACAGTTTTTTGAAATTTAGTTATTTGTGTACACATCTTCACGCCATGTTATTGATTTACTGAAACAGCTTTTTCTTCAGTGGAAGAAGTTTATTAGACATGTCTGCCATATACACTTGTTTCATTGTTTGGTTTTAAGGAAGCGCGCACGCACACGCTTTAAAATTGCAAGGGTAGGCTGATTTGGGACTTGGCAAAACAAATTTGAGTTTCATACCATAAAATTGATTCATGAGTTATTATTTCATCCATTTTATTTAAGAATGTGAACTTTTTAGTAGAATTATAAGAGTTTCATTGTTTCTTATATAGGCTCAGGTGTGCTCCAATGTAAGTCAAAAATAAATGTTGAGTTTCATAACTATTAGTAGTCAATCTAGGTTGATGTTTTACATGAACCAGCATGCTATTATCTTATATTTAAGCATCTTGAATCAGTTGAATGTAAATATTGTTACCATACGACAAACATTGGATGATTTTGATTTTCAATAGATTAAAAGGTGGCTAAGTTTGGTTAGCTTTATTCTTTGTATTCCTATTTTGAAAGGCTAAAATAAACGTATAAAAACATGAAATAATCATTATTAAGAACAGAGAAATAACAGATTTGCTTGATCTCTAAGTTTTACGTTGGTCACATAACAAGCCTACATTTCTATGACTATGATAATTACACATCAAAGCACTTATATAATGAGATTATTTTGTTTGTGATTTCTATGAATATAAATTCTAACTAAACTGTTTGAAAAATGTCAAATGAAGATGTATTTTTCTCTAAGTATTTTTTTTCTTAGAGCCCCGGTGTCCCACACACCCTTTATATGCAGACTAATCCAGAGTCGCCCCTTTGTATGGGACTTCCCAGGGTTCGAACGCAAGACCTGGCGGGTACACAACGCCTTGCTCTCCCATTTCAAGTATTTTTGAATATGTTTGTTGTACCATAAATTGTAAACAATAATTAGAAACATATGATGTATTCTAAGATTTAACCCCTTGAAAATATGATATTATTATATTTAGAATAGAAGTTAATATCAAATGATGAGATGTATATTGGTGTAATCTTCAACTACAAGTTGAATTTAATAAACCGATCAACATGCAAGAAGAGCAACCACTTTGCTGCAAGTCCGGATAGACCATTTACATTCCCATTCTTGAATCAAATGTGTCTAATGTTAACACAATTACAAGTACTGAAGTACAGAACCCGCGCAAATTTGCGGCACACAAATAGAATTATATAACATATTGTGAATTGGGATTAATTATATGACACCCACAATGAACCTATAAAATACATTATGATGACTGGACATGAAAGGAAAACAACAATGAACATAACTCGGAATGTGGCATATCTAAAAGCACACATATACAAGTTAAAACTTGATGAAGAGATGCTAAGGAATTTTATATTGAAGGCTTTCGAAATGCAAATATTTTTAACTAATTTTCTTTAAGTAATCTGTACGGAAAAGTTATTTTAGCATATATTGAAGAAAACAATTTAATGTTTTTGAAAATATATTTTAAATATAGGCTAAAGTATATTTTTAGTCCCTTATATTTAGATCAAGTTTCAATTTAGTACTTTATGTCTGGAAAGTACACTTTTAGTCCTTTATGTTTACATTAAGTTTCAATTCAGTTCTTTATATTTGGAAAGTATACTTTAAGTAATTTCCTGTTAACACAATTACCTCACTGAACGGAAAATGTTAACTTAACAAATTTAAATGGTTATTACATAATGAAAAATGCTTAGATAAAATTATTTTAGTGTAATTATTCTTATAATTTCAAAAATTATCATTTTGGCCCCAATTTAATTATGGAATAATCATTTAAATTTAAGTGAAGCTAACAATGTAAACAAAAAAGGGCAACATTAAAAGTGTACTTTCTAAACATAAAGAACTAAATTAAAACTTGATACAAACATAAGAGACTAAAAGTGTACTTTACTTAAAACATAAAGGACTAAATTGAAATTTGATGTAAATATAAGAGACCAAAAGTATACTTTAGCCTTAAATATAACATTATTCAAAGTATAATTTAATTTTGTTCATAGGTATAGTTCCGACTCACTCAATCTTCACTATTGACCGTAAGGGCTAGCCACAAGGGTACGAGCATCGATAATAATTATGAAGCAAAAACAGAATAGAAGACTTTGTGATTCAATTGTATTATCAATATCTTAACGTGAACATCGTATACATATAGTCTATGATGACAACCAGAAGAATAGTATCGTATATTGTTTACTACAAATTACATAACCAACTTTATGACTTCCCAGACAAAATCCAGTACTCAATTATTATATTGCTTCTTGTTTTTCACAAGGAAACTCATCACAATCAACATTAAAAATGTGATGTCCGAAGAAAGAAAACACTTACAAGTTACAAGTAAAAAACACAAATGGTTTAATTTAAGAGCTATCTTCAAGAAATGGGTAATCAGTATAACCAACAACAGGATCAGAAGTATAAAACGTCTCTCTATGGTACTTGTTGAGGGGAGCACCAAGCTCAAATCTCTTTGGCAAATCTGGATTTGACAAAAACCACCGACCATAGGCGACAAGATCACAACGATTCTCTTCCACAACATTGTTGCCCTCATCTCGATCATAGCCTCCAGCAACCATGAAAGTTCCATTGAATGCCTTCCTCATTGGTGAAAGACTTTGAGAGCACTCAACATTTTCCTCAACTGTCTTCATTCTTGGTTCCACCATGTGACAGTACAAAATATTGTATTTATTCAAGGCGTTCACCATGTAAAAGCCAAGTTCTTCAGGATTGGAATCTCCCGATTCATAATAATTTGCAAAAGGTGATAATCTAAGTCCAACTCGCTCTGCTCCAATCTCATTGGCAACATCTTTAACAACTTCCAATGGAAACCGACATCGGTTCTCTAGCGACCCACCATATTCATCTGTTCGATCATTCACATGATCTTTCAAAAATTGTTCAATAAGATAGCCATGGGCACCATGGATCTCGACCCCATCAAAACCTACAATTGCAAATTGCATTCCCATAAGTGCATCACACCATGTGATAATAATAATAATAATAATAATAATAATAATAATAATAATAATAATAATAATAATAATAATAATAATAGAAACGTCATTTTTAATACTCCCTCCGTTCCTAAATATAGGACCTAGATGACGTTTTGAAAAATCCTAAAAAAAAGCAAAAAATAAGTTAATTATAAATTGATTTACCTAATTTTTTCTCTTAAACTAGTTTATTTTACCTATAAGCTAATGGATAATCTAAAAAGATATCAAATATGTCATCATTTAATAACCTATTTCGCAACCTTAATCTTTCCAAAAAAAAGTTATATAGGTCTTATATTTAGGAACGGAGGGAGTACTACATAGGACACTCATAAAAATTTCAATTTCATTCAAAGTTAATGATACTGAACAAATAAAATACTATCTCACTCGATATAAGATCTCCTTCGTAATGTACTTAAATTTATATATGCTACCAATGCAATGAGATCGTATATTAGTATTTTAAGTAGTATACATAACAGTTAGAATTGACATTATATTAATTCTTGAATGATGAGACAAATATGTTTGATTTATTACAGCATTGTACAGTTAGCGAAGGTACCAGCTTCCATAGCATTTCTTGCAGCAAGTCTGAAGTCATTAACGATTTCAGGAATCTCATCAGTTGTCAACTTTCTTGGTGGGGTGTACAATTTTACGCTACCATCACTGTGAATTTCTGGAGGCAATCCCTTGTCTGTACTTGATATTGGGGCTTGCCCATTTGGTTGAAAATCTGTTCAAGACAAAGTAGGTTGTTGTTACATTACTCACACTATTAAAACATGATACACCAATGAAATTCATTGTAAAATAGAGTCTCATAAAATAATTAGTGACGTAGTTCTTGAGTTAGCAACAAAATATTGTTTTTTATTGAAATAATTCTGTTGCTAAATTCAATATTGTTGAGGTTTTTTAGTGGCTTTTTTTAAGGTTAAAAATATTTCTTGAAAATATAGTGTTTGGCTATTCTAATTTTAAATTATGGTTGTCTGTACAAATCATGGTTTCAAAAGTGAAAACGTGAAATCAAACACACACACACACCCAAGTTGTTGTTGAATAATAGACATGTTCATCTTTAATTTTTTTTTGGCCAACATGTTCATCTTTAATTTTCACAGTAAGAAATGACAAAATGTAATATTTCAATCATATCTATATATATCCATATACACCTTGAAAACTACTGGCAATAGCTTCATTGGTCCACATGTCCAATGATGGCATTTACAATTAACTCTATTATTGGTTCAAGTGTTTATGTAAATCGAATTATAATAGAAAGTTTTATTCTTAATTTAAATATTAATACCAATAATTAATCATTACTCATCTTATCTCTACTTATGGAAAAATATTTTTTTTTTTTTTGAATTTTCAAAGTTACTAAAGAATAGTGAGCAATGAATAAATACATGAATATATTTACTGACGTTACTTAAAACGTAGAAAATATTTAACAATGATCTATGATCAATAATCAAATGCATTAACCATATTTTAATTCTTGCCCAATGTCCTATTTTCCTTATAATCAAATTAAATAAATTCCTTCTTTGGACTTGGAAAACATTAAATTTACTAACATGCTCATTTATATATTCTCTGAATCTCCAACCACTACTCTTATTGATCCATATGCTTAGTGACATATTATTGAAGTCATGTGATCAATTAAGCATGTCATCATACATATCACTTGCCCATGCATTAATTATAATCATTATGGTCATAATTAATTTAGCTGCATTTGAAATATAAACTAGTGTTTGACCCCGTGCGATGCACGGGTTGAATTCTTTTGTCTGCAAAATTTTTAAGAATATGTTGATATTGTAAAGTATAAATGAAAAAAGTGATTTAAAGTGAAAGTACTTGTAATTGGTAATTTTGTTTGTGAGTGATTTACATGTAGATTTATTATATTTGACGAAATAAAAAAATTGGCCAAAAATAAAATTGCTAACTAAATAGATGATTGGTAATGTGAAATTATCACGTACTAAATATGTCAACAACGATAGTGCCTGATATTTTGAAAGACTTCAAGATAAACGACATTTTTAGTTGTGTTGGTTGTTTTTTTCTCTTCGTCCAAAATTAGAATCCTTAAACCATCAATGAATTTGACCAGTGAGAGAGCAACATAGAGTTGTCCATGTGAAAAGACTGAGCTTTGTAAGTATAGCAACATATGTCATGGATTGTACTTGACTTTTGTTTTTCATTACAAAAGATACGATAACTGGGAATAACCTTCTATTCACATTGAAAGACATTTTTGAATATGAGCTGGTTCATATCCATGAGGTGTATAAGTACCTTTTGTCCACTACTTGCTGCATTCAGTGCAACTGCCTTTATAAAATGCTTCTACAACACAATTAAAAAACAATAACATATTTTGTTTGACAGTAATTGCCTGTTTGACAGTAATTGCCCAAGTTTCATTGTTGCTATGCAAATCGTTAAGAAGTGATCTCCATATGAGGTAAGATGGATTATCTTATAAACTAAAAAAGACAATGTTACTACGGAAAGTTGTAGCTCAATTGATGGATTTTGGAGGCAAAATGCTGACAATTGGTAAATTGTTCATGCATTAATAAGATATTTAAAAAGTTTCAGTTAAAAAAAAAAGATTTAAAAAGCTTATATTGTGTGTTCAACTACTATGGACATTTAATGTAATCTAAGATTTAAATTTCCAATTTCTAATTAGTATTTACCACTGTAAGAGAAAAGGTTATAATTCAATTAATTGGATTTACCAAAACTCGCTTTGATTGCTAAATCATAACTCGTATTTGATCATGCACTGGATAACATCTTGGATGGTTCAAAATGTAACAGATGAAATAATGGCAATAAATATGGCTAGTCATGATACAGAAGTTGGACCAAAAGCAGTCCATTTTCAATGGAAAATTAGAAGACATATCAATTATATCCCTAGGAACTATGAGGGAGGGAGATAATAAGGGTTCAAAAAGTTAGCATGTATATATTATTATATGGAATCAGTAATCAAACAATTTATGAAATCAAATAAATACATAAGATTTAGGGAAATATGTTTACTCCATGAGATTACAAAGGTTAGTTCTTAACTTCCTATTATCCATAAAAACAAAAAGGTTAAACCCAATGGGTAGTTAGTTAAACTGGTAAGTGAGCTACAACAACCGTAAGGATGAGAACTCGTGTTCAAATCCTAGGAAGCCCTCTCATTGGGAGAGGGGACAAGCTTGCCTATGTGGGCAACACTTCTATCCCTCCATTCCCGGATTAAATTGGGCGGTGATTAATAACAAAAACAAAACACATAAAGGTTAGTTCCTATTTTGTTTATATTTATATTGATTGTCAAGTTTGAGAAGAAATGTATTATATATACTAAAAGTAGTGACAACATATCTATTGGATCACTTGCCACAATATGAATGTTTAATATTAACGGTCAATAGTAAACATGATTATTAGTTTTCTTATATGTTAAAAATAAACTGTTAAAGATAACCATTAACACAACCCATCAACATAATGGTTAAGTTTAGTATTTAACTTAATATTCTAAAAAATAACTCTCTTCCTATTCTTAATATAAAATCAATTTGATTAATATTGAACAATATAAGGAAACAAAAAAATTAATATTTATAAATGAGCAATGGATTTATTTTACCCTTCAAGTAACCACATGGACCACCGAACACCTAAACTAACACCAGGTACAATTTTACCACTTTTAGTTCTAGGTAATTTGTTGCCCATGTGTCAACATTACATTTGTGAGATGGTAAAATTGGACCACTTTTGTTACTTCAAGGGTAAAATTGTACTCAGTGCTAGTTTAGGGTGCCCAGTGATTTAGAGTGGTTACTTAAGGGCAAAATAGGGTCATTGCCCATATTTTAAAAGTGTTTTAATTCTATGAATAAGTTTGATTAAAGTAAATTAAATTAGTGATGGAAAAAATTATTAATACGTCAAAATAATTGTTAGGTTTCTTTAATTTATAAACAACTTTCTTAATAAGATTCCATGAAACAAAGCTAATATTAAAGGAACAATCCCAAATTAATATCATTGGTCATCTCTTTTTTATGATTAAAAAAATATAAATTTATAATACTTGTAATATATTGAACTCAGTCGTAATCAGACCTCTTATTTATTAGAACAAAAGAAAAGTTAAACTCTATTTATTACGGCCCGAAAACTAAATTTTCCATAGACACCCCAAAATAATGTTTGAACCTAATATTTTTCATTAATATTGCTACATAGAATTATTATCTCTGATCATTGATATTGAGCATTAACATTTACCAATATTTTCGTATTTAATATTGTAGGCTACCTAGCTAACAATAAGTCATTTGTTGCTTCCTTGATTTTTGTATATTCTTGAGAAATCCTCAGTCAAACCTTTGTGGATAGATAATCACTATTATTTGATTTATATTTGTTAATGAGTGTAAAGGAGCTTGAATTATATTTGTTCTTATCTTGCATTAATTTCAGCAAAGCTTTCTCTTGATGGCACGTTCCAAAATTTTTTTGTATTATTGAAAATGCAATACAAATCGTTAATATTGAATGATAAATGCAAATTCAAATTCCTTGATCATCTGATAATCTAAATTTTTAAATCTTTTACTCTATAAATAAGCTTCATTACTTTACCATTATTTAAAGTATTGACAATTTATTAACTTATTGCAATCTTAAATTCACGTGTAATAATAATCACCGGGTTATAAATGAGATTTTTTAGGAATAAATAAGAGAAGTTGTCTATGATTTGAACAAAAGCAAAACAATTATAGCTTCATATCCGCTACTAACAGCCTCAAATTTGGAAGTTCATGAAACGCGATTAATCATTGACCCAACGCTAAAGTTGCAAGAGAATCCGATCACCATTCAATCTCAACATCCCAACATGTTGCTTCTGCTGCACTACTTAACGCAACAAATTAGCGCAACTGATACTTTGCTTTACTCAAAAATCTATATTAATTAGGACATCGATATATTCACAACATCATAATCAAAACCCAATTATTTCTAACATGATATCAAAAATCCTAGTTTCAAGAATATTGTGCAGGGTAGTTATAAAACATAATTTCAAATATAAAACAAAATGGCAGACTCAATATTGCTTTACTCCTCTGTAAAAGACGAAATACTCTATTAATAACAATTGTATATCACTCCAGAAAGAGAACTATATGTATGGCAACATCATATAAGAAATTGTGCTCACTTCTCCATTAAATGTATGAGGTTGATCATTCCTCTTCAGTACTCCAAACATCACAAAAATCATCAACATTGCATGTAAGCAAGATAGCAAGCCCGAGGTGGCCCTCGCACAATGTGCTTCATGATCTTCAGGTGATGTGAATGTTGCTGCAATAGTCAAGAAGGAATAGCAGGCTTTTGTTTTTGAGATTGGAAAATGTAGTATTTCTAGTCCACCATCTATAAACCATTTGATCATCATTAAGACATGATTATTTTTTGTGAAATTATTAAATGATGAGCTTGATCAGATTTTTGAGAAAGATTTTATTTATTAAATAGATTGAGTTCGTCACGAAATGTCAATTAGCAGTTATTAAACTCTTACTCCCAGTTTAAGGAATTCTTCATTTGCAAGTTTCAAAAAACTGATCAAGAGGATGAAATGTCAAGCAAGTAATCTATGTATAACTCAAGAAGCTCGCCTTTGGTTGAAAAGAAATATAAATTAGATAAGGTTGTGATATTATCATGTACACCTATATGAAGATTTCTCCTTTGATTGACCCTGTAGTGTCCTATAGATCTTTGGTTTAATATGAAATCCAAGTAAGCATGATGAGGAAAATGCCAAGCGAAAGGACATGAAATTAAAATATGAATTAAAAGTGATTGATAAACATGAGATGATGTACAGAATAGTTGAGATACAAAATTAACTTTGTGAGATTGTTTGTACCTATTGATCAAAATAATTGAGCTTTTGGATTTTTTCTTGGTGAAGTTGACAAATAATGCTTAAGAATGTGTCCTGTCCAAAAGTTCAATTGCTCTAAAATTGGATCATTTGAGTGTGTGACTATATGTGAAATCATGTGTAACTCCAAAAGAGACTCAACATCCTTCAAATAATCATGGAAGGTGTTGAGGAATTTGTCTTTTAAAAACCTCAAGTGCTTCTGAAACGCACACATGTTATAAAATTTACTTTCTTTATCGTTGATCCCTTTTCAATTAAAGAGAGTCAAAGAAGATACAATGCCTTTTTTTTGGTCTAGAAGAAGATACAATAACTGAAGAAACAGTATATGCATTGCTTTATATTGAACCTTCTTGGTGAGGGACCTTGTTACTTTTAACTCTTTCCCAGCATTAGATGTCCTTCCATGCTTTTATATTGAACCTTGTGGCTTCAGACTAACGCATGCTCCCTCAAAATCCATGATATCATATTAACAAACTAAATATCACATTAGGCACAACCATATAAAATTTGTATTAATAATGGTATGAACAATTCCAAGTATGATCTTGGGAATATGAATCAATTCATGGACACTAAAAGAACCCAAGTAATAAGTATAGATTATCATCAAACATAACACTATAAGAGGTAGGATTATCATCAAACATAACACTATTAGAGGTATCAAATTTTTATTAGTCATCCATAACAACAACAAAAGAGGCATGAATATGGTGATCCAACCATTCAATATGATGCTTGGATAATATTTCTAGCTTTAGCCACTCCATGAAATATCAAAAAACATGATTCCCTAGGGAATGGGCAAAAACAATAGAGGGAACACCAGAGAGTTTAAAAGTAGTTTCAAAGGTCAATGTGCAAAGAGGAAAACCAATTAAACAATGACACTTTTTAATGATATTTTTTACGAAAGTCAAACAAAAAATCCTTCTTTATAATCTGGAAACAATTGACAGAAAAAATTTGACAAATAAGCATTTCATTCTCACTTCAAAATAGAAAATATGTTCAAATAAAGAGAAATTTGTGAAAGATTTTATTTATTAAATAGATTGAGTTCGTCATGAAATGTCAATTAGCAGTTATTAAACTCTTACTCCCAGTTTAAGGAATTCTTCATTTGCAAGTTTCAAAAAATTGATCAAGAGGATGAAATGTCAAGCAAGTAATCTATGTATAACTCAAGAAGCTCGCCTTTGGTTGAAAAGAAATATAAATTAGATAAGGTTGTGATATTATCATGTACACCTATATGAAGATTTCTCCTTTGATCGACCCTGTAGTGCCCTATAGATCTTTAGTTTAATATGAAATCCAAGTAAGCATGATGAGGAAAATGCCAAGCGAAAGGACATGAAATTAAAATATGAATTAAAAGCGATTGATGAACATGAGATGATGTACAGAATAGTTGAGATACAAAATTGGCTTTGTGAGATTGTTTGTACATCTTGATCAAAATAATTGAGCTTTTGGAATTTTTCTTGGTAAGTTGACAAATAATGCTTAAGAATGTGTCCTGTCCAAAAGTTCAATTGCTCTAAAATTGGATCATTTGAGTGTGTTACTATATGTGAAATCATGTGTAACTCCAAAAGAGACTCAACATCCTTCAAATAATCATGGAAGGTGTTGAGGAATTTGTCTTTTAAAAACCTCAAGTGCTTCTGAAACGCACAAATATTATAAGATTTACTTTCTTTATCTTTGATCCCTTTTCAATTAAAGAGAGTCAAAGAAGATACAATACCTTTTTTTTTGGACGAGAAGAAGATACAATAACTGAAGAAACATTATATGCATTGCTTTATATTGAACCTTGTTGGTGAGGGACCTTGTTACTTTTAACTCTTTCCCAGCATTAGATGTCCTTCCATGCTTTTATATTGAACCTTGTGGCTTCAGACTAACGCCTGCTCCCTCAAAATCCATGATATCATATTAACAAACTAAATATCACAGTAGGCACAGCCATATAAAATTTGTATTAATAATGGTATGAACAATTCGAAGTATGATCTTGGGAATATGAATCAATTCATGGACACTAAAAGAATCCAAGTAATAAGTATAGGATTATCATCAAACATAACACTATAAGAGGTAGGATTATCATCAAACATAACACTATTAGAGGTATCAAATTTTTATTAGTCATCCATAACAACAACAAAATAGGCATGAATATGGCGATCCAACCATTCAATATGATGCTTGGATAATATTTCTAGCTTTAGCCACTCCATGAAATATCAAAAAACATGATTCCCCAGGGAATAGGCAAAAACAATAGAAGGAACACCACAGAGTTTAAAAGTAGTTTCAAAGGTCAATGTGCAAAGAGGAAAACCAATTAAACAATGACACTTTTTAATGATATTTTTTATGGAAGTCAAACAAAAAATCCTTCTTTATAATCTGGAAACAATTGACAGAAAAAAATTGACAAATAAGCATTTCATTCTCACTTCAAAATAGAAAATATGTTCAAATAAAGAGAAAGTAAAAATGAAAAAATAATAAATTACAGAGGCAATAAAAAGTTCATCGACAACAGCTCCCATGTATAGAAACATCATGGATTGGGCAAGGGGAGGTAGAACAGTCTTGTAGACAATGTACATGACTACAAAAGGGATACATGCCAAAGAACAAATATGGTGCAAACTCACCGGTATTTGGCAGACTTCAGTGAAATGCAAGAATCAGTTATAATCTTCCCACACTGGGTTCAAAAACTCTACATGTGAGTTCCTTCAACGCAATATCCAAGAAGTAAAACTAAGTTCTCGCCCCCTTACCTTCAGCTGATGTGATCAATTTCCCAAGCAAGAGGAGAAGCTGAGTCAGCATGAGAGCGAAGAACATTACAATAAGGATCCATTCTTATTATCGCAGATACTGATTTATTCTCAAATTACCATCATCACAAACATCTAACTACAAATTCTGAAATCCTTCAAGGGTATTTAACAACCGATCAGCAAACAATATTATAGATTTACATGAAAAAAGGAAAAAAGAAAAATTCCAATAGATCAACATTTGGACATGTTAGAATGAGATTATGCAAAAGGAAGTGGTTAAAGAAGATCAAAGCATAGCTTGAAAGCCATAATCGAAAGTAAGAGTAGTCAATTTCAGATGCATAATCAAATAAATTAACTATGAAGGACATTATGTTATTAAGATTGAATGAGACTCAAGTAGAAAAACTAAACGCTAGAGCAGACAAAGAAATTTATAAGTCACCATACTCTCTACTATATCATGTGTCTCTTCGATTTCTATCTTCTTCACCAACTTCCCCCGTGTCTTGCACACACATGGTAACAAAATAAAAAAACAAAAAAGGAAATAGTGAAACTTGGATTATGAATGTGATTTGTGAGGGACAATTCCTAGGGATATTAAAAAATTAAAATACTCCCAATCAAATCACCAAAATTAAAACCCTTAAAATACATGCAGATTTATATATGGAATAATAAGTAATAACTAAACTTAATATCCCTAAAATAAATCCATAGAAACTGAAACATAAACACAGGATTTATCAGAATCCATAGAGAAGAAAAATTCCAGCAAGGCAATGAAACAGAAAAAATTAATCTCCCGGGAAAATTTTTAAAAAAGGCAATAAATATTGAAACATTTTAAAATAAATCACCTTAAGGCCCAATCGTTTCTCTCACCCATAAGGTACAGCCTACAGGAAGTTGAAGATCCAAATCCTCATATTCAACGACGCACTTAGAGAAGGTATGGAGTGATGAGAGCCACAGGTTTGTCTCCGGAGGGATGAACCCCCATATAGATTATGACTTGAATTAGATCGGGTCAAGGTCTGAGAAAGAAGGGATCTAGGGAGACGAAAAGAGTATAGTATTGGATTGGAATAGCATACAAAAATACTGTTTGAGAGAATGGTAAAGCCAAATAAGCACAACCAGATGAAAGAAATCATAATGCATAGGGAGCATGAAGCGACTGACTTGGGGATGGAATGGAATGGAAAACAAAGGGAAGAGACAACATTAACTTTTCATAATGGAGCATTAATGTAATATGGCATAACTCATAAGGGCTGAAAACAGAGTTACTTCTAACCACATAAATTCAGTTGCAAGTGTGAAAGCGTTGAAGATTCCACACGGAAAATATAGATATATATTTGATATACTACTTACCGCGTTTTAATAAACGCTAGTAAGTATTCTTTTTTTAAAAGAACAAAAAAAACTTATTAGCATTTGCACAAATGTCGGTAAAGTTTTTTATTTGATTAAAACCCGCTTACTTACCGTCGTTTTTCTAACTCTACCACATTTTTAAAAATGCCGGTAAGTAGCGTTCCCATACACGATTCTTCGGCATTTGCTATAAATGTTGTAGTGTCATTCCCGCGGTTACAGACGCCGAAAAGTTGTAAAATAAAACATTCTGGCGTGCATTGCTCTAATAATTTACATTAAGCATGGTGTTAGGGCATTCCAAAGAGTCAAATAGTTAAAATGGATACTATTCTTAGACTAGATGATCAAAAACTTGTCTAGAAATATACCTGAATTTGAAATCCTTCCAGTGTGCCAAATCTGACAGAAAAATATACCACCTTTGGCATGAACAGCATCAACAATCGGCTTCCATGCTTCTATTTGCTCTTTTGTCCATATGCCTGGTACATTATCATGCCTTTCCATTGAACAAGAAGTCAATAACAACAAAATAAATAAAATAGAAAGAATCAGTTATGGAGCATCTTAAAAAATTCGGATGAAAATAAACAAATTGATATATGGCTTATATTTGGATTAATGTTGGTAAAAATGATTTATATTCCAACTAGGTTTTGAAATCTGAAGCTAATTTACATTTGGACATACTTTTATAGATATGCAAGTATACAAAACTTGTTTGTATGAAATATTAAAAACTATAATTTGAATATTCAAATTTAGAAAAAAAAAATTAAAAAGCCATGTCAGAAGAAGACCGAAAACAAGAAAAGTTGCTTCATGTTTCAGTTGAGAGATTTTTTTGTGACACAAGTTAAGTAGTGTTGATACAAAAGTTACGTTTATCAAAAGTCATACAAATACTCCCTTCATTTTTATTATAAGAGCCAATAAGGTAAAACGACACAAATTTAATAAAGTAGCTGAGAGAGATAAATATATGTAAAATCAATTTGCTCCAACTAATTTCTTAATTTTGCTATATTTATGATTGAGTATATAAGCGAAATATGGTAATAGTGTTATTAATAAATATAAAAAGAATGCGAGTAGAGAAAATAATAATGAGTAAAGTGGGAAAACTCCTTAAATGTTTTGACAAATTTTGGTATCATTTAGATTGGCCTTTCCACACCCATGTTATAAAAACAAAAACTAATTTGCCAAATGCTATATAACTAACTAAAGGGTAAAAATGTTGATCTAATGATTAACTATTTCACTTCTGACATAAATAATAAATGACTATTTCATTGTGTAGAAATAATATCGAACTTTTTGACCCAGACCACTGCAAAAATGATAAAACTGGTGCTGATTGTTAATTTGTAGTTATGTGGAAGCTTACTATGTATAATTTGATAAAAAAATATTATTTTTTGTAGAACGTGTATAAAAAAAAGCCCTTATAAAAAGTTCAGTTTGCCATCACAGAAGTTGATCACAACGCAGCAAGCTAAGGCTATATATAGTATCGAAATTACCCTGTACCAGTGGGAGAAATGCAAGCAGCTTCAGATATCAATAAACCGCCTTTGGTAGTTCGCTGAGTGTAATATAATATAGCATGTTTCTGTGGAATATAGCCATAAGATCTCTGTCTAGTTTATGGCCAAAAAAAAAAAAAAAAAAAGATCTCTGTCTAGTCATTGGGGCCAAAACAACTCTGCATAATTAAAAAAGTAAACCAATTTTAATAATTAAATCACAAAATAGTCAAACGGTTGCTTATAAAAATCATAATAATACTACATGGCAGGCAACACTTTTCCCCTTTTCTGGTTCATCAGTCTTAGAGACACAGGACCCAATAAATTAAAGTGATAATAATAAAAACAATGAGTCACCAAACAATACTTTACTTAAAATGACTATCATAATTTTATTTTTCAAAATATGTGATGTGTGACTCCCAGGTATTATTTTTAACTATACCCAAATGGGACGTTTCACAAACACCTACTCCTCATGAATTACACTGAAGAGGGAAACCTCCTAAGACCATGAAGGTGAGAATATAAACTATAAAGCACCTGTGGGATAGATTGAAATTTCCCAATTTGTAAGGTGTAAGAAGAGGAAGAACAGGAACATTGGAAGCCATTTTTAATTTGATGAAGAAAAGAATCGAATTTGATATTAAATAGAAGTGAAATAATGGAAGAGAACAGGAATTTTTTTTATCAGGAAAGAGAAGAGGGATTTACTTCAGCGGATTTGTAAGGGAAAATGGTGGTGACGTGAATGATATATCTTTTGAAGAAAAAGGAGGAGGAAGATTTGTACACAAACACTTGTCAATGGAAATGATCATTTGGGCAGTTGGTTGGGCTGGTAAACGGCCTACAACTCAGTAAAGATGAGAACCAGTGTTTGAATCCCGAAAAACATTCTCATTAAAAGAGGGGACAATCTTGCCTATGTGAGCAACACTCCTACCCTTCGAGTCCTAATTAATTGGTTGTCTGCCAATAGGTGTCAGATTACTAAGCGTGCTGTTTAACAAAGAAAAAACGGAAATTGATGATTTATGTTTATAAAGTCAAAACTGAAATA
This sequence comes from Mimosa pudica, assembly GCA_029929735.1. Taxonomy (NCBI): domain Eukaryota; kingdom Viridiplantae; phylum Streptophyta; class Magnoliopsida; order Fabales; family Fabaceae; genus Mimosa; species Mimosa pudica. Next base: position 15,205,302 of record JAKELP010000018.1, on the reverse strand, counting down.
AATTATTGAATGGAGGCCGTACTTAGCTTGGCCACTTTCAATATGCGACAATCAATTTCACACCTAGATACTAAGCGGCCACTCATCATCCGTGGGTTCAGTGACGAAGGGATTGAACAATGAGCGTCGGGTTGACCACCACGTCGCGAGTTCGATCTTGGGGAGTGACACATTGTTGTGTCTCCAACGCGGCGCTTGGAGAGACATCTCCGTAGCTAAGTGAAGCTGGGAGTAACCTACCTGTGTGGACAAACATAAAGGGCTTGCTTGTCATGCTCCAGAATCCACAGGAACAGGACCCAGTGGATCATGAGTTAGGTGCCCTGCCCTTGGATTGGGTTGAGCTCAAACCCCTTCCTAAAATTTTGTTATAAAAAAAAACAAAGAAATACTAAGCGGCCGGTTCAAGGAAAAAACAAACTTTGCGTCAATAAGTGAAATTCTAATATAATCTGATAGCTCCATGTAGTATACATTTTGACAAGTAGAAAATTGACAAGTGTTGCATTGGTGCTGAGTCTTTGCCAACACATATCAATTTCTACTACTGCGAGCTCCGCGTAAAGACAAGATATAGTGGAGTCACTGGAGTGAAATCATGAAATAGAAAATAAAATAAACAGGGAGGTTATAAATGAAAAGTTGTTAAGATTTGAGAGAGTGGAGATTGAAATAGCTAGGCACCTAATAAATCTAGGACAAAGTTGATGCGTGTCAAATAATCAATACTCCATACGTTCCTAAATATAGAACCTAGATAACCTTTTTGAAAAATCTTAGAAAAAGCAAAAAATAAGTTAATTATAAATTGATTTACCTGATTTTTTCTCTTGAACTAGTTTATTTTAGCTATAAGCTAATGGATAATCTAAAAATATATCAAATATGTCATTTTTTAATAACTTATTTCGCAACCTTAATCTTTCCAAAAAAAAGTTATCTAGGTCTTATATTTAGGAACGGAAGAAGTATTAAGTAGAACCCACCTCAAAAAGAGAGTGAGGTGTAATCTTACTGTTGATGGGCAGTTGGTCCAATCAATTTGGCGCTGGATGTGGTGGGGCCACGAGGGGAGATAGTGGTGAGTGGTTGAAAGTTTTTACTGCTAAGTTTGAAGGGATGATATCAGTGTTTGCAGATATAAAAGCAATTGAGGAATATAAAAGCAATTGAGGAGGGGCTGAACATATGTTGGGACCTTGGGCTCGAAAGAATAGAGGTCGAATCTGATGCAAAACGTACTAGTAATTAAAGCAATTGAAGGGAGAAGTGATAAGAGGATGTGACCTGGCGTTGCAGCAAATACTACACAAGAATTGAGAGGTAGAGATTGGCAGATCAACTTCAGCCATATTAATATTATATTTATCAGAGTATTCAGTGTGCACAGTAACTGACAATGATAAGCAAGAACGACAGGAAGACAAAAGTGATATGGGATTTTCCCACCACCAGAAATTGAGAGGATTCTAAGACCAGACAATTCGGCCTTACTTGGTCTAGAGTAGTTTGGACTTTTCCACCATGTTACCTTTAGACGTGGGACCCATGGCACATTTGTAAATTTTTAGTTTATACTAGCTAGCCAAATCACACAAATTAGAGGAAGAGGTGGAGAATGACATATATGTTTGATAGTTTTATTTTTTTCATGTTTGCCTTTGTTTGTAATTGACTGAACTAGTGTATGAAAAATGTGGTAACTTGTTGTAATAGCTAGATATTATTTAATGTCATTTTGCCTTTTATCAAAAAAAGTATGAAAAATGTGGTAATATTGTTATAAATAAGTATGAAATAGAATGTGAATAAATAAAATAATGGTGATTAAAGTGGGAAAAAAATTCATGCTTTAAAAGTTTTAGCTAATAAACTCTTATAAAAGGGATAATGTCAATTAACCCCCACTAGCAAATTAACCTCATATCTCCCAATCAAAATTGGAAACATCACTTTGCCCCAAAGGAAGCAAAGCTAAACTAAACATTTCACCTAAAAAATTGAAATGCTATCAATAAAAGAAATACAAACGTCTTGAAAGACCCACATATATCTTAATAATTTTTCATGCGTATCTTCAAAATGCAGTTGTGAATAGCTAGCTCGATGTTTTAGTTTTAAATTTCACGTGAGACTGGAAAATGATCACAATGTTAAAACGAAGTACAAATGGCTTAGAAATTTTCTGTATAATAATTCCTGAAAAATTAGTTGTAACATTTTGTTGATATTTTAATGTTAGACTGCATGAATTTTGAGAATTAAAAATATTCACTTTAGTGTTTCTCAATAAGCACAAACATCTTAAAAAATCCCTCTGTGTCTTGAAAGTTTTATTCTGATATGTTGAATGCTTTAATATATATTTGATTCCATGATTTTTTATACTCCATCCGTTCCTATATATAGGACCTAGATGACTTTTTTGAAAAATCCTAAAAAAGCAAAAAATAAGTTAATTATAAATTAATTTACCTAATTTTTTCTCTTAAACTAGTTTATTTTACCTATAAGCTAATGGATAATCTAAAAAGATATCAAATATGTCATCATTTAATAACCTATTTCGCAACCTTAATCTTTCCAAAAAAAAGTTATCTAGGTCTTATATTTAGGAACGGAGGGAGTATTTGAAAATACTTACATTAATATTTGAAAGAAGCTCAAACATATTGAACATTTTCCACAAGTGTCATGGATTATGGTTAAAAAATTCAATTAAGATATTTTAGCCTTTTAACTGAAACATTTAATTTCACTTTGTTCCTTGGAGGCAAAGTGAAGTTACATAATTTTTCAGTTGAATCTAAGGTTAATTTTCAATATAGTGTGGTTGAGTAATATTTTTCCTTATAAATATGAGGTAACCCAATTAAATTTTGGACTCTTATATCTGGGACAAAATAATTCTAAATGTTAAAATTGTTTTTTGAAACTATATATTATCTAATTTCATTTTATGATATTTAAAATAATATATTACGAGGATTTATATAATATTAAAAATTTTAATGTTTGATTCCTTGATTTTTGAGATTTGAAATGCTTACATTGATATTGGAAAGAAACACAAATGTATTAGAAATTCCCCTAAGTATCATGAAATCTAATTACAAAATTTAATAAGGATATTTTACTCTTTCATGTGAAATATTTAATTTCACTTTGTTCATAGAGGTAAAGTGAAGTTTCAGAATTTTTCATTGAGGTAAACTTTCTTTTTTTGATATACCAGAGGTAAACATTCTTTTTTTGGTTTCCCAAGGATATCCCCATCCGCGTGTCAAGTGAGACTAATCTCTCGCTGTTCTGAAGTCCCATATAGGGGGTAGACAGCTGGCCTGTGAATTTGCTCCATTCGCAAGAGTTAGGGATCGAACCCCCAACCACTTGCTTAAGGGACGAGAGTACTTACCACTCACGCCAACCCGCCAGGTTAGAGGTAAACATTCTAGTAATGAGGTTAGATCATGTTTTTCACTTATAAAAATGAACAAAATTATTTAAATTTTTGGCTCTTACATACACAAACCACTTACAGCTTTTAGTATATATAAAAATTCCTCATGTTCATGAATTTCATGATTTCTATCCATTTGAATGTACATGGTTGTTTTTTTGAACGATTGATAATCAGACGCCTATTGGTAATTAACTAATCTCAACTCGAGGGGTAGGAGCGTTACCCATATAAGCAAAATTGTTTTATCTCCTAATGAGAGCAATTTTTGGGATTCGAACACATACTCTTAGCTATGTAAAAACTAAGCTTGACATTCGAACAAATATTTTCATTCTTATGAATGTTTGACATACTTTTGACAAATAGATACCTCAAATTTACTTTGAGAACATAAATAAACCTTTCTTCAAATCAAAATGCTGGGCCCAACCGATTTTCTTCTTTCTTTTGTTACAACTTTGAGAACATTGATATTGGAAAGAAGTACAATCGTATTAGACATTTTGTAACAATATCTTATCATAGCTTCAATTTCTTCTTCTCATATCCTTCATAACTACCTTTAAGTCACCGTCACTTGTGATTCAATCGTATTATCAATATCTTAACATTATAATCATATACATATAGTCTATTATGACTATTAGAAGAATATTGTATTTTGGTAACTACAAAATACAGTACCAACTTAATGACTTCTCAGACAAATCTACTACTCAATTATTGTATTGCTTCTTGTTTTTCATAAGGAAACTCATCACAATCAACACTAAAAATTTTTTGTTTGAAAAAGAAAACATATAAGTCAAAAACAACCTTTAACATGCAAATGTCTTAAAAGCTATCTTCAAGAAATGGGTAATCAATATAACCAACAACAGGATCAGAAGTATAAAAAGTCTCTCTATGGTACTTGTTGAGGGGAGCACCAATCTCAAATCTCTTAGGCAAATCTGGATTTGACAAAAACCACCGACCATATGCGACAAGATCACAACTATTCTCTTCCACGGCATTGTTGCCATCATCTCGATCATAGCCTCCAGCAACCATGAAAGTGCAATTGAATGCCTTCCTCGTTGGTAAAAGACTTTGAGAGCAATTAAATTTTTCCCAAGCTGTCTTCATTCTTGGTTCCACCATGTGACAGAACAAAATATTATATTTATTCAAGGCGTTCACCATGTTCTTCAGGATTGGAATCCCCTGATTCATTATAATTTGCAAAAGGTGATAATCTAATTCCAACTCGCTCTGCTCCTATCTCATTGGCAACAGCTTCAACAACTTCCAATGGAAACCGACATCGGTTCTCTAGCGATCCACCATATTCATCTTTTCGATCATTCACATGATCTTTCAAAAATTGGTCAACAATATAGCCATGGGCACCGTGGATCTCGACCCCATCAAAACCTACAATTGCATATTGCATCCCCATAGCTGCATCACCTCATGTGATAATAATAATAATATTAACAGAAACAACATTTAATATACTTAGGACACTCACAAAAATTTCAGTTTCATTCAAAGTTAATGATACTAAACAAGTAAATGCTATCTCACTCAAAATAAAATCTCGTTGGTAATGTACTTAAATTTATGCTACCAATGAGATCTTATAACAATATAGATAGTATTTCAATTAGTATGCATAACAGTTAGGATTGACAGTAATTCTTGAATGATGAGACAATTATGTTTGATATATTACAACATTGTACAGTTAGCGAAGGTACCTGCTTCCATAGCATTCCTTGCAGCAAGTCTGAAGTCATTAATGATTTGAGGAATCTCATCAGTTGCTAACCTTCTTGGTGGGGTATACATTGTTACGCGGCCATCATTATGAATTATCTGGTGGCAATCCCTTGTCTGTGCTTGATATTGGGGCTTGCCCATTTGGTTGAAAGTCTGTTCATCAAGACAAAGAAGGATGTTATTACATCACTCACACTATTAAAACATGATATTAAAAATGAAATTCATTGTAAAATAGAATCTCATAAAATAATTAGTGACGGAGTCCCCGAGTAAGCAACAAAATATTGTTTTTATTGATATAATTCTGTTGCTAAATCATTACTTTTTACTGACATATACATTGACTTTATTTGGTTCCGAAGAATTTTGGGAGAAGTCCATATATTATAAAATTAGAAACAAAAAGTTGATTTTAGAGAATAAATCTTGAAAAGATATAGGGGTTTATAACCGAAACAAGAATTTGAGTGTTGAAAGCTTTTCGGAAAAGTTTAGGGTTTTTGGTGGCTTAATGTAAACTATATTTTTTATGGTTAAAAAATATTTCTGAAAATATATAGTGTTTGGCTCTTCTAATTTTAATTTATTTGGAGAGTCATTGATACTAAAATAAACAAGAGTTGTTAAGATCTTGAGAAGAAATCAATTTGATATAATATTTCGGCATGGAATGAAACTATTTCATATTCATATCTCCTTCATTATTCCAAGAACAACGAGATCTTTGCATACAACCACATAATAATCTCCTCGTGGGCCAAAACCTCCTCCAATTGCTAAAATAGTTACTTAGCAAGTTAACCTTTTTAGTTTATTTCTTTATTGACTTCCATGCATTGCACAAGGGACAAAACTCTAGTTTATAAAAAAGAGAAAAAATGTGCTTTGAAGTTTGATCTTTAGTATAAATCACGTCAATAAATTTTTAATATAATTATATAACTTATCACTTCATTTATTATTATGTAGATTCTTTTCTCTTGAAGTGTAGTATATATATACTCCATCGGATCCTAAATATAAGACTATTTACCTAATTTAGAAAGATTAAAGAAAATATTTAAGTTAGGTAAAATTATATGGTTTTCCAATAATGTTCCTCTTTTAAAATTAATTGGGTTGCTTTTAGAATTTCCGACTCTCCATGACTCCGTTTCATTGTGCATCTCCTTCACTTCATTGTTGCTTCATCCAGGCCATATTCCTAGATTTCCACAATCTCCCCCATTGTCATCTTCTCTAACCACCACAACAACGACCACGATGCTAATTCCTTCTTCGACAATTTGTCATCTCCCAGCCACCACGAGTAATATGATTCGGTATGATGTAAAACAATTAATAGAATGTAGTCCTTCAATTCTTCATATAAAGCTAAGTAACTAATATGGGTAGGTTAAAGAAACAAAATAAATTACTGAAAGTATTTATTTTTATTATTTTTAAATCTTACAATAGTATAAAATATACCGTTTAAAAATAATGCATTTCTCTAATTCTTGACATTAAGCACGGTTTTAGGCCATTCCAAAGTGACAATGAACTGCAACATGTTAAATCTTTAGTTTTGCAAAGAAAGATAGTTAAAATGGATACTATTCTCAGACCAGGCGATAAAAAACTTGTCCAGAAATATACCTGAATTTGAAATCCTTCCAATGTGCCAAATCTGACAGAAAAATATACCACCTTTGGCATGACAACATCCACAATAGGCTTCCATGCTTATATTTGCTCTTCTGTCCATATGCCTGGTACATTAGTATACCTTTCCATTGAACAAGAAGACAATATCAACAAAATAAATAAAATAGAAAGAATCAGTTTGGAGCATCTTAACGAATTCGGATGAAAATAAACAAATTGATATAGGGCTTATGCTTTGGATTAATGTTGGTAAAATGACTTCTATTCCAACTAGCTTTTGAAATCTGAAGCTAATTTACAACTGGACATACTTTATAGATATGCAAGTTTACAAAACTGGTTTGTAAGAAATATTTGAAAAAAAATTGAATATTCAAATTTAGAGAAAAAACAGGTATATCAGAACAAGACTGAAAACAAGAAAAGTTAAATCATGTTTGAGTTCAGTGATTTTTTTTCTGACATAAGTTGAGTAGCGTTGATACAAATTAAAACTTCGGTTTATCATAAGTCATACAAATACTTCCTTCATCCTTTTTTTTATTTCACCCTTCATCCTTTATTATAAGAGCCAATAAAGTAAAATGAAAAAAAATTATGAAAATAGTGGAGAGAGATAAATATGTGTAAAATAATTTTGCTTTGATTTCTTAATTTTGACAGTATTTATGATTGAGTATATAAGAGAGAAATGTGTTAATAGTGTTATTAAAAGTATAAAAGAGAATGTGAATTAGAGGGAATAATAACAGGTAAAGTGGGAAAAACTCATAAAATGCTTTGAAAATTTTAGGTATAATTAAATTGGTTTTTTTAAACCCATGCTACAAAAAATTAAAAAAAAACTAATTTTCCAAATCCTATATAACTAAAACTATTTACACAAATAATACACCTAATGTTCATAGAACTAGATGAACTTACAATTTGTGAAGAAGTTCATTGCACAAAAGATGAACTTCACTCCTCCTCACATCACTTGACATTTGTATTGTATTTTTTAATTCAAAAGTAAAATACACCTCACCCTAGATAAATCCTATTAGGGAAGTTGATTGTAGTCCTAAATATAACACATACATAATTTAAATTTATATTAAATTCTTACTAAATTATTCATATTGCTACTCATCCAACAATTATACTCCCTCTAGTCCTAAATATAAGATCACATTGAATTTTTTGGTAACAATTAAAGAACCAAATTAGGTCATTACATTATAATATATTCCACATATATAACTAAATTATATGCTTGTCTATTTATAAGTAGAATATTTTTATATGTAGGTTTTGTTTATATTTAATTTATACATATTTATTGATATTTAATCTTAGATTTACCATATATAATTTTCAAGTGAGCATTTTCCGTTAAGTGAAACAAACAGTGTTATAAAAAAGAATTAAAAGTCTACTTTTCAAACATAAAAAACTAAACTGAAACTTGATGTAAATATAAGAGACTAAAAGTATATTTTAGCCTTAATTTTTCATAAAAAGAATAAATTAGTTTGAAGTAAAAAAAGATAACTACAAACAATTTAAACATATTAATGTTGCATTATTAATTTCTCCAAAAAAATTAAATTGGTCTTGTTATTAAGGCCCACACCTAATTAGGATGAGACTTTGTTTTTTGTTGTTGTTGATCCTATAATTAAGACCAGAGGGAGTGGTCAAATGAATATTATATTTATGATTAAAAGGAGTAATTTTTATCTGCCATACAAAAAATTTTTAGGAACGACAAAGCTTTATATATGGACAATATTTCTTTGAAAAACTTATTATTTTAAGGCACAATTTTGCAACAAAATGATTTTAGGTTTTAGATGCACAGTAAAAATATTTATATTGTTGATTGATCCACAAAATAATACTCCGTACTTCAAAAACACGTGCACATCTGGGAAAAAAATTTAAAATGTTCCACGTACCTCAAACAAAAGATAATTTTGAACTGGATCAATGGATTGTGATATAGTTGTTTAAATTAAAAGATAAAAAAATCATTATCAATAATATGTAAATTTTTGTGAAATTCACATAAATAATAGAAAATGACAGCGTATTTATCTAAAAAAATAAGTCAATAGATCAATATTTAAACTTAATCAAAACCTTTATAATTACGATAAAAGCTATTTCGTTTGAGATGAAATGGAAAGGGCTGATGTTAGGAGGCATTCACAATGTTTTGTACATAAATGAAAAATAAAAATTATTTACTTTGATAAACACCGATAGAGATAATTTGGGAATAAATTGACAAAACTTATAATTGAATGTTATATTTAGGTCTAAAATCAACTTCCCTAATAATGTATAAAGTCACAATGTGTCACGCCCTAAAGTTCTATGACGAGACAGGCACGAAGTTTAAGGTATCTAAACTTCGTAAGTCATTTCCATTAACCAACATTTCTAAACATTCATCATTTCACACATTTAAGTATATCATTTTCGTCTTAATGTATATAAAGATAAATACACTAAGTAATTGAATGTATAAATAAATATTATTAATTATAATAATAATAAGAGTCAATTCTCTATATAAAACTAATTATACATTCCTGTTTTTTTAAAGCACGAGCTGTTAATCCACATCCTTCAATATGAAATACAAAGCAATATGTAAATACGTGCAATCTCACTACATGCCTTTTTATTTAAATCCCTTAAAGACGGATAAGCAAATAGATAATATAAATTTGGCCAACAATAAAATAAATAAAGATTAGAATATAGAAAATTCACTTTATTATCACCATACTTGTATTTGAAAAGTATTGAAACCCAAAAGGGCAAAATTTGCATCACATAAAGTATAACCCCTCTCAAGTATTATAAAATCCATATGAAATCTCATTATTATGAAAACTTGTTTTCTATAGAGGAACTGACACAAGCGAAATAACAGGCGTGGACACACAGTCCACGAGGGTAAATCACCAGGCGTGACACAAAGTCACGAAAACAGGCGTGGACACACAGTCCACGAGGGTAAATAACCAGGCGTGACACGAAGTCACGAAAACAGGCGTGGCAAAACCACAAAACAGGCGTGACACGAAGTCACGAAAACAGGCGTGGTAAAACCACGAAACAGGCGTGACACGAAGTCACGAAAACAGGCGTGGCAAAACCACGAAACAGGCGTGACACGAAGTCACGAAAACAGGCGTGGTAAAACCACGAAACAGACGCTTTGTGTCTAGTTCCCCTAATAAAAGTATATATCGTAATAAATAAATCAATTTGAAATCACATATCAAACCTCATCAACCGTAGAACTTCAAAACTTTTGGAAGCATACTTGGGCCAATATACCCAAAAACAATAACCAATATTCTGGGGATTCGATAACTCCTTATCAAATAGTTTATAATAAAATACCCCAGCATGAAATTCCACAAAAGTGTCTCTATAATTTTCAAATCACTTCTATGCATAAGTATAAAATATACTTTAAACAAATATATGTGAGAATGAAAGAACAAAATATATTCTTTAGTCATACGACAAAGAAAATATAAATTAGTTGGCACCCTTATCCCACCACCCATGCCAAGAGGAAACAAATTTAAGAAGAATCAATAGATGTTATTAAGCATATCTCCTAAATTTCTATTTACAACTTTACTATGCTTTGAAAAATATATGTATCTATCACAATCCTTTCCAAATCCAATTCCCTGCTTAAGCATTAACGACCAAGTTATTGACAACTTCAAATCCACAACCAATAATCCATGTCTTTCCTTCAAGTTCAATTTTAACATCAACATCATCTAAAATTAACAATTAACACCCTCAATCAATCACAAGGATGAATCCAAGCTAAAACTAAGGTAAAAGCATATGGTAAACTTCAAACAATAATTCGTATACCTTAATCATAAATACTAAGTTACAATTTTTATTCCAGTTTTTATATTCATACCTTGAATTCTTTTCAAAATCCATCACATTTTACTAATTAACCTTAAATTAACATAAGATTCTATTCCAGTACCTTCCACTTAATAAAAGCCTCTTTACACCCTCATAACACTATCATAAAATTCTTGAGTTTGCCACTATAACACTTAATAACATTACTAAGTTAAAATCAATTCCTACTAAAATGTAAAACCGAAATTTCCCAAAGTAAAAACTTAGGATAACAATATCCTATATGCTTACCTCCTAGACTTTGCCAATGTCAAACCCAAACAACCACCAAATACAGATATATACATTGAACATCAAACTTGTACTATTATATAACTCTAATTAATACCATTTTAGGCTCTCTAACCATGTCATAGGTTCAAGCACCCAAAGATCCAATTTCACCATTCCAACTCATGAATTCTTATACATTCTTTCCTTTCCAACACACCAACCCAGGTTTATACATCATTATCTTCATCATAATCCAGTTTCTATGTATTCAAATTCTATTCAAAACAACAACCAGGACACCGAGCCTAGAAAAGTCAGTCAAAAACATCACATACCAACTTCATTTCTCCCTGATACAACTAAGCCTCATTAGTCCTTCCTTATAATCCAACAGAGAGCTCATTTCCATTACGAAAGGAATAAACCATAAAACTTTAAAACACACATCCGTGATAGACTGGAAATTCCATTAAAATATTGCATCACCACATTTCATCACAGTAACAATAAAGAAAAGATTTGAACTAATACCACCACACCCACCCACATGTATAAAAAGCAAAGTTTCTTGAAGTATCATTCAAACAACTATTGGTATACACTTTCAAGCAAAGTACAAAACAACCATTTTTTTTTTAATATCTAATCTAAAATAGAACCTCATAATCAAGTCAATCCAATTCAAAGATTTAACCCTCCTATAAGCATTTAAAAGTTCCCAAATTAATTTGGTACTAAATCTAACTCAATGAATCCAATCAACACCGTTGTTGAGTTCAAATGAACCTATAGAAACCATATTTCAAGACCAAAAGTTCATATTAAAAATACTGAATTTCCGTAGTTGATCGCAAGCCTACTTTAAGCAAGCAAAGTCTTAGGTAAGATTATTTATAATTAATTGAAACCAATTATCATCATCACACAACTTAATTAGACAAGTTAGGACGACCAATTCCAAGGAATATTACTGGATTTTCGAAAATGCTCTCAAACCCTAACTTTTTAACACTTTAATTTGCCCAAACTTCATTTTAACCTCAATTCAAACAATCCAAACCCATAAGCTAGTTAGAATCGACTCCATTTGGTTTTGGAGCAACGAATTTCGATTGAAATGGCATAGGAATTGATTTACATCAAAATCCCCAAATTCTTCCTAATGAAAACCCTAAAAATCAAGCATATGATATAGGAAAGATTAGAGGAGCTTACATACTCTATGGTTGCCGGAGAATCACCGGAAAACGCCCCAAATTGGCCGAATAAAAGTTCTCACTTGAATTCTCTTTCTTTCATATCGTACACCAACACACATAAAAAGAAAAGGCTAAGGACAAGAAGGAGATGGAGTAAGCCACGACGGCTTCACTCACCACCGTCGGTGGCGGCTCCGTGGCGGCGTGGGGCAGCGCCGGAAGGGAAGGAGAAATTGTGTGAGGTGGTGAGCTTCTGGAACTTATAAGAAGGATGTGTGTTTGATGGTGAAGTCGATCCCCTTATCATAAGGGAAAATGAATTGTTTTCAAAAAAGGGAACATGGGATAATAACAATTTTGGCCCCCAAAGATATTTTGTTCTTCACTTGAACCCCTTCTTGTCATTATTAACTTCAATTTAATCCCTTCTTTCTTATACCAACTAACAATAATTTGTGTAATATAAATGAATGAAATAGTCCCATAATATTATTCTTGAGCTTCTGTACCATATATAAATATAAATTTGATTATAAATCTCACAAGAGAAATAATAGAAATCAATTATTGACCACGCAGAACAAGGAACCTAATCTAATTATATAATTGGATCACACTAACAATACTAAATTACATATGACAATAATAATTATTGATTTACCCCAATAAATTTCACTTCTATATTAAGAATTTTCATCAACCATAATTTACATAGACCTCATATTTTGCATAAAATTTCTGATCTAAAACTATCTTCTTCTTTTTTCCCATAATTTCTAAAGGAAACAAAACTTAAAAATTCTTACAATTATATTTATCCTCATAAATTTATTCTTTTAAGGCTTTTAGTTCCTAAATAACACCCCAGAACATATCTAATTCAGTATTATCTCTAATTCAAAATTTGGGATGTTACACAATGGGTATTTTACTTTTTAAAATTAAAAATTATAAATGTCAGGTGATGCAGGGTAGACGATGTGAGCAAGAGTGATCATCATGGTATGATCAACTTCTTCACAATCTGGAAGTTCATCATGGTCAGATGAATTTTAAGTGTAAACTTAGGGTAAATAGTTTTGATTATGTAAGATTTGGGGAAATATTTGTTGTTTTTGTAGTATGGGTGTAAAAAAGGCCTTATAAAATGTTCAGTTTGCCATCACAAAAGTTGATCACAAGCAAGGCAATACATAGTAGTATCGGAATTACCCTATAGCAGTGGGGGAAATGCAAGTAGCTTCAGATATCAATAAGCCGCCTTTGGTAGTTCGTTGAGTGTAATATAATATAGCATGATTCTGAGGAATATTGCCATAAGATCTCCGTCTAGTCAAAGGGGCCAAAACAATTCTGCATAATAAACAAAATAAACCAATTTTAATAAGCAAAATACAAAATAGTCAAACGGTTGCTTATAAAAATCAGAAACAATTTTCCCCTTTTCTAGTTCATCAGTCTTGGAGGTACAGGACCTAATAAATTAAAGTGATAATAATAAAAACTAGTCACCAAACAATACGTTACTCAAAATGACTATCATAATTTTGTTTTTATTCAAAATATGTGATATGTGATTCCCAAGTATAACCTATAACTATACCCAACTGGTTACATAGAAGATGGAAATAAAACCCATAAGAGCATGAAGGTTAGAATATAAACTATAAAGTACCTATGTGATAGATTGAAATTTCCCAATTTGTAAGGCGTAAGAAGAAGAAGGACAGAAACTTTTATTTGTAGGGGAAAGTAAGAGAGAGAAGTTCTCACTTCTCTCTAAACTTTGCCTCTTTCTTGTACCTCCTCTTGAGAGTGAGGTTTGGTAAACGCCTTGGTGCGTTTGGGTAGTGCTCGGATGAAGCCGGCGGCGACGATGGGAGCGACGGCGGTGACGACGACAAGGGCGGCGACCGGACGGTGGAGTGCTCGATCTGGGCACGAGAGGAAGCAGTATCCCGACGCTGGTGAAGGACGCGGCCGAGGCTGGGTGTTTGACTGCAGGAAGCGACGTTTTCCGGCGAAAAGATGGTGCTTGCCGGAGATGAAGGTCACGGCGGTGAAGGACAGATTTCCAGATCTGACTGAGGCGGGTGGCTATCCAGATCTGCCGGAGACGTTTTCCGGCGGGGGTATGGTGGAGGCCGGAGATGATGATGGCTATGGTCCAGATCTGTTTGTGGGTCCGCTCTGGGGGTCCTTTTTTCTGATTTCCGGTGGCTGTGGAACAGCCACCGAGCCACCATGATGATTATGTTAGAGCTCTATCTGGGTTTGAGGGGTCCTATGGTAGAGCTAGTGAAGTCCTGGTCACCCCTAGTAAGTGTTAGTAGTAGTATGTGTGTCTTGTTTTTAAAATTTCTTAGCTATGTGTTCTGGTATTTGTGGTTTTGTCTGCTATTGTGGGTTAATTTTGTCTGTGTTGGGTGTTGGCTAAGTCCTACTATGATCTGTTCCTCAATGGAGTTTGGTCTCAAACTTCATTGGCCCCCTCACCTTCCTGGAGGTGAGTTTGTAGCTGTTGATATGCAGCATTTGCATCAAAGTCGGTGGGCTTGGGAGAGCAAGTCTTTGTACTACCACCTTCTATTGCACCCTCATCACTTTATCATGATAGGACAGATGTTCGCTCCCTTCACCTTTTACCTGCATTGGTTAGGTATCGGCATTAGTATTTGGAGTCAGTTATGTCACTGTTGTCCAGCTATTTTGACGGTAGCTAGTGTGTTGGCCTGTATGTATGTGTCCTGGTGTCTCCAATGGATGGATGCAGAGTGCCAAGTGTCTGTTTTATGTGTTTTCTTTTGAGTACTAGTCTATGTACTATGTTTCAATATCAATGATATTATCCCTTCGGCCAAAAAAGAAGAGGAAGGACAGGAGCATTGGAAGCGATTTTTTATGAAGAAAAGAATCAATTTTGATATTAAATAGAAGTGAAAAGATGGAAGAGAAGAGGGATTTACTTCAGCGGATTGTGGGGAAAATGGTGGTGACGTGAATGATATAGATTTCGAAGAAAAATTAAACGAGGAGGAAAAGTTGTACACAGACTTGTTAGTGGAAATGGTTATTTCTACTTATAAAGTCAAAACTGAAATAAATTATTGAATGGAGGCAGTACCTTTAGGGATAACTGCATCTACGTCTCAAATAAGTCCAAATCCTAAGGAATTATTAATGGCTACCATTAATAAGTGCAATAACCTTCATTAACAAGTAATAATAACTCATTGTGACCTCTTTGAATGTAATTTTCTTGTTTGGGATTTAGGTATAACTGTCCTACTTTGAGCTTGGCCACTTTTCAATATGCAACAATCAATTTCACACCGACATTGAAGCATTAAGCTGACGGTTCAAGGAAAAAACAAATTGTTGCGTCTATTTGCGAAATTCTAATATAATCTGATAGCTCCATGTAGTACGGAGTATAAATTTTGACAAGTAGAAAATTGACAAGTCTTGCATTGGTTCTGAGTCTTTACCGACGCATATTAACTTCTACTATTGCGAGTTCCGCGTACAGACATGATATAGTGGAGGCATGACATGAAATGAAAAATAAAATAGAGGGTGGAGACTGAAATAGGCACCTAATAAGTCCAGAACAAAGTTGATGCGGGTCCGATTTGTTGGTGAAAATGTGGGACCCATGGGACACTTGTCAATTTCTACTTGGCAGAGTTTATATCAGTACACTTGTTACTAACAACCCAAATGAATGTTGAGCTTCTTGATAAAAAAAAATTGATCAAAAATAATATTGAGCTTCATAATTAATAGTAATCAATCTAGTTTGATGTTTTACATGAACACGCATGTTATCATCTTATAATTAAACTACTTGAATCAGTTGAATGTAAATATTGTTACTATACGGCAAACATTGGATGGATTTGTTTTTTCAATAGATAAAAATTAAAGGTCGGTAAGTTTGGTTAGCTTTATTCTTTATAAGTTTATTTTAAAAGGCCAAAAGGAATGTATAAAAACATGAAAAAATCATTATTAAGAACAGAGAACAGCAGATTTGCTTCATCTCTAAGACTCTAAGTTTTACGTTCCTGTTTTCGTGTGACTATGATAATTACATATCAATCACTTATTAATATTATTTTGTTTGTGATTTATATGAATGCAAATCCTAACTAAACTGTTTGAAAAAGGCCTAATGAAGATGTATTTTTCTCAAGTATTTTTAAATACATACTTGCCGTACATAAATTGTATACAATAATTAGAAACATACGATGTATTATTATTTTAAAGTATAATTTAGTTTTTCATATTAGATTATAACATTTTTTTTTCAATATTTTTGACCTGAACCGGATATTTCAAATTTCGAGAATAGGTTCCAAAATTTAGAGTTTTTTCATTTGAAATTGATTTGTTGACTTTTCTATTATTCGCTGATTATTAGATGTATAGTTTTGCATATCATAATTTTTTGGGAAATTTGCACTGTATTCCCTCATAAGGGAATTTACTACTTCAAGGTCCTAAAACATTCCAAAATCATCATCAAGTCCCATGGGACATGGGACTCTGTTGCAAGTGTTTCCATCTATTGCAAGTCCCATGGTGGGTGGCAATGATGGGTGTTAGGATGGGAAGTATTTTGTGTTTAAGGATGGGGTAATTTTGTCTTTTCACATAAATTTAAAATGTCAACTAGGTCCAAGTTCCTTCATGGTCCTTTTGGAAGTTTAGGTTCATTAATTGTCCTTTTGTATATTTGGAGGGATTTAAATGACATTTTCCCATTTATTAATTTTGTGATTAAAAATTAATGTTTTGAAACAGCTAGCCACAAAAGTACTAGCAACAGGTAATAATTATGAAGCAAAAACAAAATAGAAGACCTTGTGATTCAATTGTATTATCAATATCTTAACTAAACATCATATACATGAGAAATACTTGTGTGAACTTGGTGCACCACGTCATTTGTGGTCTGACCAATTACAAGTAGACACATATATTCTGACGTGAAATTTTTAATTTGATGTGTCACCTAAAAAAACTCACCTAACATTGAAAAACAATTTTATTTGCATTGTAAAATTAGAAAACATTGAAAACTTGAAATTCAATTATTTTTATTGATTAGTTCCAATTTTTAGGATACCACATCAAACTAAAATTCCACATCAGACCATATGTGTCTAATTGTGATTTGTCATACAACAAATGACTTGGTGCACCAGGTTCACGCAAGAATTTCTCTATATACATATGGTCTATGATGACTATTAGAAGAAGATCGAGTATTGTATTTTGGTAACTACAAAATACATTACCAACTTAATGACTTCCTAGACAAATCTACTACTCACAATTATTATATTGCTTCTTGTTTTTCTTAAGGAAACTCATCACAAGCAACACTAAAAATTTGATGTTTGAAAAAGAAAAAACTTACTATTCAAAAACAACCTTTAACATGCAAATGGCTTAAAAGCTATCTTCAAGAAATGGGTAATCAATATAACCAACAACAGGATCAGAAGTATAAAACGTCTCTCTATGGTACTTGTTGAGGGGAGCACCAAGCTCAAATCTCTTTGGCAAATCTGGATTTGACAAAAACCACCGACCATAGGCGACAAGATCACAACGATTCTCTGCCACAGCATTGTTGCCCTCATCTCGATCATAGCCTCCAGCAACCATGAAAGTTCCATTGAATGCCTTCCTCATTGGTAAAAGACTTTGAGAGCACTCAACTCTTTCCTCAACTGTCTTCATTCTTGGTTCCACCATGTGACAGTACAAAATATTGTATTTATTTAAGGCATTCACCATGTACATGCCAAGTTCTTCAGGATTGGAATCCCCTGATTCTTTATAATTTGCAAAAGGTGATAATCTAATTCCAACTCTCTCTGCTCCTATCTCATCGGCAACAGCTTTAACAACTTCCAATGGAAACCGACATCGGTTCTCTAGCGACCCACCATATTCATCTGTTCGATCATTCACATGATCTTTCAAAAATTGGTCAACAAGATAGCCATGGGCACCATGGATCTCCACCCCATCAAAACCTACAATTGCAAATTGCATTCCATTAAGTGCATCACATGATGTGATGATGATGATGATGATAGAAACGTCATTTAATACTACGTAGGACACTCATAAAAGTTTCAATTTCATTCAAAGTTAATACTGAACAAATAAAATACTATCTCACTCAATATTAGATTTTGTTCGTAATGTACTTAAATTTATGCTTCCAATGCAATGAGATCGTATATTAATAAAGGTAGTATTTTAATTAGTATACATAACAGTTAGAACATAACAGTTAAAATTGACGACATTAATTCTTGAATGATGAGACAAATATGTTTGATTTATTACAACATTATTGTAAGTTAGCGAAGGTACCAGCTTCCATAGCATTCCTTGCAGCAAGTCTGAAGTCATTAATGATTTGAGGAATCTCATCAGTTGTCAACCTTCTTGGTGGGGTGTACAATTTTACGCTACCATCACTGTGAATTTCTGGAGGCAATCCCTTGTCTGTACTTGATATTGGGGCTTGCCCATTTGGTTGAAAATCTGTTCAAGACAAAGTAGGTTGTTGTTACATTACTCACACTATTAAAACATGATATTAGGATGTCATCTTAAAATAGACTATCATTAAATTATTGGGAGAATTAATTAGAGGTCCCATGGAAGAAACATAATTAAAATGAGATCCCATGAGTTGTTATGACATATGTGAGTGGAAATGAGCCGAGCCGAGCCGAGCCGAGCCAGACGTAAATAGGCCTGGGCCTGTAATAAAAAAATAATTCATAGGCCTAGGCCTGGGCCTGGATGTAGGCTTTTTTTCAGAAAAAAGCCTAGGCCTGCGAAAAATGTTTAAGACCTAAAAGCCTTTTTAAAGGCCTACTTTCAATGTAGGCCTTTAAAAGGCTTCAAGCCTTTTAAAAACCTACTTCGAATTTAGACTTTCAAAAGGCATAAAGCCTTTTAAAGGCCTATATATCAAACTTAAAAGGCCATAAATAGACTTCAAGCCTTTAAACTAAACTTAACACTTATAATTTTATTTTTAATAAAATCAAAAATGGTAATAGCCATCAAAACATGACCCAGATTCAACTCAACAAATAATAATTATTAAACGGGTCAAGCCTGAAGGCTTTTAGGCCGAGCTTTATTGAATTAGGCTTGACCTTTTTACATAAAAAGGCTTTTCAATAAGCCTTAGCCTGACCTATTTAATAAATAGGTTAGGCCAAACTAGGCCCTAAATAGGCCGAGCCGAAGGCCGCCTGTTAAGGGCCTGACCTGTTTCCACCCCTATGTGAGGCCAATAAGTTGTTATTGGTGGCCCTTGGAGTTGTAATTTACAACTTGTGGGACATCATCTTAATTATTTTTCTTCCATGAGACATCTAATTAGTTCTCCCTAAATTATTAGTGACAGACTTCCTGAGTAAAATCTGGTTATATTTATATAATTCTGTTGCTAAATCATTATTTTTTTTAGTGACATGCGTTGAATTTCTTGGGTTCCAAAGAATTTTGGGTAAGGTAAGAAGTCCAAATATTAAAAAATTAGAGATTAGAGAAAGATTGATATTAGAGAAGAAATTTTGAAAAGAGAGGGGTATATAACCGAAACAAGATTTTGAGGGTTAAAAGATAGTATTTGGAAAAGTTTGAGGGTTTTTGCTGGCTCAACGTAAACTATTGTTTTGAAGAGGTTAAAAATATTTCTGAAAATTATAGTATTTGGCTTTTCTAATTTTAGATTATGGTTGTCTGCCCAAATCGTGTTTTCAAAAGTTAAAATGTGAAATCAATCGCACACTTTTCGGCCAAAAAAAAAAGAAAAATCAATCGCACACTAAAGGTGTTGAATAAATTCTTCTAATTTTTTCAGTTAAAAGTTAAAACACACACACACACACCCACCTAAAAGGTGTTGAATAATAGGTCTGTGCATCTTTAATTTTCACAATAAAAACTGACAAAATGTAATATTAGAATCATATCTATATATCTATATACATCTTGAAAACTACTAAAAATAACTTCAATGGTATACATGTCCAATGATATCAACTACAATTAACTCTATTATTGGCCCAAGTGTTCATGTAAATCAAACTAAAATGGAAAGTTTTATTTTTATTTTAAATTTAATTACCAATAATTAATCATTACTCATCATATATCTCTATTTTTGGAAAGATATTCTTTTGAATTTTGACAGTAACTTAATGAGAAATAAATAAATACATGCATAATGGAAGTTGTTCAAAATATAGACAATACTTAAGAATGATTAATGATCAATTATCCAATGCATTAACCAAATTTGATCTACTAACATGAAGAAGGAAGTTGGAAGGAGAGGGTAAGGAAGAAAGAGAAAGAGAGTTTATTTAATTAATAAGGTCATTTTGGACTTTTCATATGTAATCTTATTGTTATATTGGTGAAAATATCATTGTTGATCACATGGTAAAAGTTGGTTATCATTGGTGTACCTTGGAATAGTTATGTATTATTTTGTTTCTTGGCCAGTTGTTATGTATCAAAATTGAGCCTTCACACTTATAAAAAAGAGAAAAAATGTGCTTCAGTATAATTCACATCATTAAATTTTTAATAAATTACATAACTTATCACTTCATTTATTATTGTGTAGATTATTTACTCTCGGAGTGTAGTATAAATTAGATAGGAATAAAGTTGAAAAGTTGTTATAATCTAAGGCAAAGTTAATGAAGTAAAATGTTAATTGGTTATAATAAAACCATAAGAAAAGACTTATAAATAAGAGTTTACCTTTTTTCATATCTATATAACTATAAAAACAAAGTGCTCAAAGTCCGTTTTCCTGTTCATTCCATCTCATCACCCTTCCTAATGAAAGGGTCCCACTTTTGATATTTTTTAAAAAACCAAACGGCCTTGTGAAGAATTCGGCAAATTATCACAGACAATGATTATTGTTGCGCGATGATTTTGTGAAGATCAGTTTTGATAAAAGAAAAACCAAAGTGTCCCACTTCAATATTTTTTGAAGATCAGTTTGCCTTTTAACCATCACCGCAAAATATGTTTTTGCTCAATATTTTTTTTATTTAAATGCTTTTGCTTATGTATTCATCTATAAAAGATCTTTTGGCACAAAACTTGACCGACTTAATTGTCCACTATATCTTTTACTGATGTTAAATATAAGTTCATTTCTCATTTCAATTGTTTTTTCAAATATTGATTTGATTTCTTGTAGGTTTGGGCAATTTGACTATTGTCCACAAGAAATCCTGTTCATGAATGTAATTTTCCGGTTTAGGTTATTGCAGTTGTGAAAAATCCCTCGTGCATCACACAGGAGTTTAACTCGTTTAAAGAAAATGTATTCAGTTCAGAAGCCATGGATCATTCATAAAGGAAGTAGTGATTGAATAAGGAAAAGAGAGTGGACACAAAAAGAGGAGGGGCAGCAGAAGGCATATGATATGATATCATGATAAAGTGAGAAAAAGTGCCCACATAGTTATCAATATGAATCGAAGTGCCCAAGATGAAATACTTCACACTTTTTGTGTATATTGACGGAATGGGCATCTTGACCCATTTTGGTAGCTGCATTTGGCACTTTTAAACTCAAAAAACAATTTGCAATGTTCGGGTGCACTTTGTAATAAACTACTCCATAGGTATTTTAACACTTTCGTCCTACCATACTAATCAAGAGTTAATTTTAGTTGAGATAAATATTGATCCGTATGATGCAAAACAATTAATAAAATGTAGTCCTTTCAATTTTTCATATAAAGCTAGGTAACTTATATGGGGAGGTTAAGGAAACATAATAAATGGTTATATTAAGGGTTAAATCTAGCATCCAACTATTGGCAAAATTTCACCCAACATAAAAAATAATTTCTGGTCTCAAATGTAGCAACAATCTATTACAAAGTAGTTCAAATGTAGCAACACTGTCAAATCTTTAGGTTTGAAAAGACAGATAGTTAAAATGGATATTATTCTCTGACTAGATAAAAAACTTGTCCAGATACATACCTGAATTTGAAACCCTTCCACCGTGCCAAATCTGACAGAAAAATATTCCACCTTTGGCATGAACAGCATCCACAATAGGCTTCCATGCTTCTATTTGCTCTTTTGCCCATATGCCTGGTACATTAGTGTACCTTTCCATTGAACAAGAAGATCAGACAATAACAACAAAATAAATAAAATTGAAAGAATGAGTTTGGAGCATCTTAACAAATTCGGATGAAAATAAACAAAATGATATAGGGCTTATATTTGGATTAATGTTGGTAAAAATGACTTCTATTCCAACAAGCTTTTGAAATCTGAAGCTAATTTACATTTGGACATATTTTTAGATATGCGAATTTAAAAAACTTGTTTGTATGAAATATTTGAAAAGATAATTTGAATATTCAAAATTAGAGGGAAAAAAGCTATGTCAGAAGAAGACTAAACACAAGCAAAGCTGCTTCATGTTTGAGTTGAGTGATTTTTATTTGACAAAAGTTGAGTAGTGTTGACACTAAAGTTCGGTTTATCATAAGTCAAACAAATACTCCTTTCATCCTTTATTTTTTTTTGATAAATCCTTTCATCCTTTACTGTAAGAGCCAATAAGGTAAAGTATCACATCACAAATTTTAAAAAAAGGTTGAGAGAGATAAATATATGAAAAATAATTTTGCTTTAATTTCTTATTAGTTTTGTCATTATCTATGATTGAGCATATAAGAGAGAAATATGGTAATAGTGTTATTAATAATTTTAAAGAGAATGTGAATAGAGAGAATAATAATGGGTAAAGTGAAAAAAACTCATTAAATGCTTTGAAAAATTTAGGTATAATTTAAATTGGCCTTTTTACACCCATGCTCTAAAAACAAAAAAATAATTCGCCAAATGCTATATAACTAAAACTACTTATCCTTTTGATAAAAAAAACTACTTATCCAAATAATACAAAACACTAAAAGTTCGTCAGACCTAGATGAACTTACAATTTAATTTGTAAAGAAGTTCATTACAAAGTAAAATACTCCTTCTCGCCCTAACTAAATCTATTACTGAAAGATGAACTTCACTCTTCCTCACATCTCTCCTCCTCACATCACTTGACATTTGTATTTTTCAATTTTAAAAAGTAAAATATTCCTTCTCACCCTAAATAAATCCTATTAGGGAAATTGATTGGTGGCCCTAAGTATAATAATACATAATAATTCGAATTTATGTTAATTATCTTCTTTCCAATTTATTCATATTGGTACTCATCCAACAATAATACTTCCTCTAAGTATAAGATTACATTGACTGTTTTGGTAAAAATTAAGGAACCAAATTAGACCACTACATTATAACATATTCAACATATAATTATATTATATGTTAGTTTGTAAGTAGAATAAATTAGTTTTTTCATAAAAAGAATGAATTCGTTTTAAGTAAAAAAAGATAACTATAGAAATTTTTAAGATCTTAAATTTACGTTATTAATTTCTCCAAAATATTTTAATTGATCTTATAATTAAGACCTCACGCCTATTTGGAATGAGAGTTTTTGTTGTTGTTGTTGTTATTGATCTTATAATTAAGACCAGAGGGAGTATTCAAATGTGTATTATATTTATGATCAAAGGGACTAATTAATTTTTATTTTCCATACAAAAATTTTTAAGGCACAAAAAGCTTTATGGACTATAATATTTCTTTGACAATATTAATATTTAAGACACAATTTTGCAACAAAAAGTTTTGAGGTGTTAGATGGAGATTAAAAATATTGTAGGGTGTTGATTGATCCACAAAATACTTTAATAACATATGCACATCTGGAAAAAATTTCAAAATGTTCCACGTACCTCAAATAAAAGATAATTTTAAAGTGGATAAACGGTTTGTCATATAGATGTTTAAATTAAAAGATAAAAAAATCACTAACATTAATACATGTAATTAAACTTTTATGAAATTTACATAATTAATAGAAAATGACAATGTATTTATCCTAACAATAAGTAAATATATCAATATTTAAACTTAACTAAAAGCCTTCTTAATTACGACAAAAGCTAATTTGGTTGAGATGAAATGAAAAGGGATGATGTTAGGAGACATTTAAAATATTTTGTTCATAAATGGAAAATAAAAATTATTTTCTTGATGAATACCTATAGGGATAATTTGGGAATAAATTGACAAAATTTAGAATTAAATTTTATATTTAGGACCGAAATCAACTTCCCTAATAATAAGATATATATTTTAAGTCACAAGGGGTATTTTACTTTTTAAAATTAAGAATATAAATGTCTGGTTATGCGACAAGGGGAGATGTGAGCAAGAGTGATCATCTTGGTATGATGAACTTCTTCACAATCTGAAAGTTCATCATGGTCAGATGAATTTTAAGTGCAGTACTAAGGTAAATAGTTTTGATTATGTAAGAATTGGGTAATATTTTTTGTTTTTGTAGTATGGTTGGCTATATTTAATATCGGAATTACCCTATAGCAGTGGACGGAGAAATGCCAGCAGATTCAGATATCAATAAGCCGCCTTTGGTAGTTCGTTGATTGTAATATAATATAGCATGATTCTGAGGAATATTGCCATAAGATCTCTGTCTAGTCAATGGGGCCAAAACAACTCTGCATAGAAAAAAAAGCAAACCAATTTTAATAAGCAAATCACAAAATAGTCAAACGGTTGCTTATAAAAATCAGAATAATACTACATGGCAGGCAACAATTTTCCCCTTTTCTAGCTCATCAGTCTTGGAGGCACAGGACCCAATAAATTAAAGTGATAATAATAAAATTAGTGATCACGAAACAATACGTCACTCAAAATGACTACCGTAATTTTGTTTTTTCAAAATATGTGATATGTATGTGATTCCCAAGTATAATCTTTAACTATACCCAACTGGTTACACAGAAGATGGAATCCCCATAAGAGCATGAAGATTAGAATATAAACTATAAAGTACCTATGGGATAGATTGAAATTTCCCAATTTGTAAGGTGTAAGAAGAGGAAGGACAGGAGCATTGGGAGCCATCTTTGATGAAGAAAAGAATCGAATTTGATATTAAATAGAAGTGAAAAGATGGAAGAGAAGAGGGATTTACTTCAGCGGATTGTAGGGGAAAATGGTGGTGACGTGAATGATATAGCTTTTGAAGAAAAAAGACGAGGAAGATTTGAACACAGAAACTTGTCAATGGAAATGATACTTATGCTTAAAAAGTCAAAAATGAAATAAATTATGAATGTAGGCCGTACTTTAAGTTTGGCCACTTTTAATTTGCGACAATCAACTTCACAGTTCACACCACATATAAGTACTGAGTGGCCGACTCAAGGAAAAAACAAACTGTTACGTCTATAAGTGAAATTCTTATATTATCTGATAGCTCCATGTAGAAAATTGACAAGTAGAAAATTGTATGTCTTGCATTGGTACTGAGTCTTTGCCAAGACATATCAACTTCTACTATTGCGAGCTCCGCGTACAGACATGATATAGTGAGGGAGAATTTCAAAATTAAGCATTAAATTCGGAAATTAATTTCTGTAAAGGACCAAAATTTTTTGAAAATTCTATGGAGGACCTAGGTCCTTAAGTGAAGTAAAATGGGCTAAGCCCAAACTACGTTCTAATTATACAATGGGTACATCGTCCCTCATGTCTTCTGTTAAATTGACTTTTGCACTCCTGATAAAAAAACATTGACTTTTGCACCTTCAGGTGGACTATTCTAGATTCTTTTCAATTCACGTTGTCCCAAACCAATTGTTGCCATGAGATCTGCATACTATTTTCCATAAATTTGTCTCTTGTTAACTATCCCTTCAATTACATGCTTCACATCACTTTCTAGAATTATTTTTCTGAAACCCAACTCCCAGCAACTAGCTTTCAAGGGATTTTCTGAAAATCATATCTTTGATTTTCGTTCTAATTCATAATAGGGATGTTAAACATATAAATAGTAAGAATGTCACTTGAACATGCAAATATTTAATTGGTTATACATTGTTGCATCAACCCATAAACAAGTGAAAGGACATTTTGAACAATGGAAACCCACTTATGAACAAGTAAAATGACATTTTGAACAAGCAAGTAGTTAATTGGTTATACATTGTTGCATCATACCTTGAACAAGTAAAATGACCTTTTCGACAAGGGAAACCCACTTTTGAATAAGTAAAATGACATTTTGAACAAGCAAGTATTTAATTGGTTATACATTGGTACATCAGACCTTGAACAAGTAAAATGACATTTTCAACAAGGGGAACCCACTTTTGAACAGGTGAATTTTGAACAAGTAAAATGACATTTAATAGGTTTTGCTCCTGGAGGTAAATCTACTAAAATCCACGTTTTATTTTGACTCAAAGAATCAAGTTCAACTTGTATAGCTTCTTTCCAAAATTTTGCTTCAGGAGAAGAGACAACTTCATAAAAAATTTTGGGCTCATTTTGTATCAAATAAGTATAAAAGTCATTTCCAAAAGATGTTTCTTTTCTTTGCCCTTTACTTCTCCTTAAATTCTCAAAAGAATCTTCGTTTGATGTTTGTTCAAAAGAAGAAACGTTATTTCCAATTCTCTTTGGTATATACTCAACTTTTAAGGGATATATATTTTCAACAAATTCAACATCTTTTGTTTCAACAATCGTATTACGATCCAAAATATCGCTTTTCAAAACTAGAAAACGATAGGCAGCACTTTGTTGAGCATATCCAATAAACATACAATCAAAAGGTTTAGAACTAATTTTCCTCTTTTTTAAATCAGGTAATAAAACTTTTGCAAGACACCCCTACACTTTCAGATAATTCAGATTTGGTACAAATCCTTTCCATAATTCATAAGGTGTCTTTTGAGTTTTCTTATGGGGTATTGTAGTTTGTAAAAAACAAGTAGACAATAAAGCTTCTCCCCACAAATTATTAGGTGCAGCAAAATTCACAAGCATAACATTCATCATTTCTTTTAAAGTTCTATTTTTCCTTTCTTCAACACCATTTGATTCAGGTGAATAAGGAGGTGTTATTTCATGAATTATTCCCTCTTTTTCACAAAAACATTAAACAATAAATATTCTCCTCCTCTATCCGACCTAACTCTTTTGATTTTCCTACCAAGTTGGTTTTCTACTTCTACCTTGTACAAAAGAAACTTATCAAATGCTTCATCCTTATTCCTTAACAAATATACTTTTGTATATCTTGAAAAATCGTCGATGAAAGTTATGTAGTATCTTTTGCCACCCCTAGTCTCAGTTTGTTTAAGATCACCTAGATCAGTATGAACTAAGGACAATAATTCAGTTTCTCTTTGTGTAGAAAATGTGTTCTTTTTGTTAATTTAGTTTCTACACAAACTTCACATTTATTTTTCACATTTTTATCAATTTTAGGTAGTATCCCTGATTGTTGTAGTCTAGTAACATATGTCTTATGAACATGTCCTAGTCTAGCATACCAGAGGTCAAACGAGTCAATCAAGTAAGCAGAAGAAGATGCATTGTTATTCGTCTCATCAACACTAAGCAAAAACAAACCCTGATTACAATAGCCCTTCCCAATCAATACATTATTCTTAGTCATGACAATCTTGTCAGACTCAAAAGAAACTTTAACTCCAGTCTTTCCTAGCATAGACACAGAAATTAAATTGGCTCTAATTTCAGGTACATATTGTTAGAATCTTAAGTTTTGATGAAGACTAAAATATGAAAGAACTTAGAAAGCAATAGGTGAACATAGAATCCTAAGTAAAAGAGCAACCGGATGTGGGCTTACTTCCGGATAAACTAGGACTAGCGCTCGCGGATGAATGTCTCATCCCCAGCGGCAGCAAGAAATTCACTTAGGAATTAACTTAGTCCATGAGCACTAGATATACAAAATCCTAAGACTAAGTTAAGATTCAACCGGAAGTGAATTTGCTTCCTGTTAGACTTAGACTGGCGCTGGCTGTTGGAATAGATAACCCTAAGCGTCACTGAAAATGAGCAACGTCCAGTAGAAGTGCTTCCGATAGCTTAGTGACTAGCGCTGGCTGTTGGATTGAATGAACACTGAGCGAGAGTGAGCAATAGTGAACAAAATCCTTCATCCAGTGGATTTACTTCCGGATGTAGAAGTGCTTCCGGATACAAGGAAGACCTCTTAGACTAGGTACACTCCCACTGCATGTGACTATGTGCTTATATTGTTATACTAACATTCAAAGTGCAGCACACTAAGTAGAATTGCTTCCGGATGTGAACTTGCTTCCGCAAGCAATCAGAATGTCAGAATGTTCAGAAGTGCAGTGTCAGAATGCTTTTGTCAGAGCAGAGTTGTCAGAACTACTTTTCAGAGATAAAGCAAGTCAACCCTGCTATGCATTGATGAAGCATTAATTGGGCAAACGGTAACAAGGGAAAAACGACCATATTCAAACGGCTAACCCACCTACCAAGAGTCAGAATGTTTGAAGACTATATAAAGGAGCTCAACTTCATTTATGAAGCTAATGAATTATCTTTGACATTCTTGAGAGAAGTTAGAGCGAGAAATTAAGAGAATCTTCAAGTATTCAAAGCTGCCCAGAAAAGAGAAAGAGCATTTAACTCATTGAGTGACCTTTTCATCTACATATCTTGTACTCTTTGTAGTTAAGTCTCTTCGTGTTATAAGAGCATTGATTGTACTTAAGTGTGTAACACTATCTGTTCTTAAAGAGAACTTAGTTAGAAAAATCCTTTATTTGTAAAGGTAGAACCCTTGCTGGAAGTAAGGGGGAGCTAGTTAGGAAGGTTGCAAGTGAGCCTGAGTAAAACTTGTGCTTGTAAGGTTGCAAGTGATCCCGTTCAAAACTTGCGGTTGTAAAGGTTCCAGGTGCACCCGTTGTAAAACCTGGGGATAGTGGAACTCGGCCTGGGTGGTTGAGAACTGGACGTAGGTCAGGAAGACCGAACCAGTATAAACGTTTGTGTTGTTTTATTTGAGCTTTTATTTTTATAGCACAATTCACCCCCCTCTTGTGCATCCATTACTTTCATTTGGTATCAGAGCAGGTCTTTCTCACTTGATTCCAACGAATCCAGAAAGCAAAGATCTATTAATGGATACAGATTACTCCCTGCCAGATGTCTCTATTCAACCCAACAAGCCTCCAGGCTTTGATGGGTATAACTATCCATTCTGGAAGTTTCGAATGGAGACGTACATCAAATCCAGCGACATCAGACTCTGGGATGTAATCGAACAAGGGGATCACACTCCACTAGATGAGGAAGGTTTTGCTAAGCAGCGATCCAGGTACACTAATGAGGACTATGCTCTAGTCCAACTGAATTATAGGGCCATGCACTACATTCAGTGTGCTCTCAGCCCTAAGGAATTTCATAGGATCAGCCACCACAAAAATGCTAAGGATATGTGGGAGGCACTTGAGGCTGCTCACTCTGGAACCAGGGGAGTGAAAGCAAGAAGAGTTGAGATGTTGGTGGAAGAATTTCACAAGTTCGCCATGCTTAGTCCGACTGAGCCAATCAGAGAGCTGGAGTTGAGGTTCACTCATCTCATCAACAACTTGGCCTCCTTGGGTAAGGACATTCCAGAAAGAGAGCAAGTCAGCAAGATCCTAAAAATCCTGAAAGGTGATTGGATCACCAAAGTAACGATCTTGCAGGAAGTCCAAGGAGAGTCAACCAGCTCCATCACTGCACTCTTTGCACTCGATGCTGACGCAAAGGGTAAATCTGTCAGCCTGCCCATGTACAGGGGAATGATAGGTTCCCTCCTATACTTAACGGCAAGCAGGCCTGATATTCAATTTAGTGTAGGCATGTGTGCAAGATTTCAAGCCAACCCCAAGGAGTCACACTTAACATGTGTTAAACGTATTTTGAGATACCTTGAGGGAACACAAGAACTTGGTCTTTGGTATCCCAGAGGTAACCAAGAGTTCTTGTGGGCTTACTCTGATTCTGACCATGCAGGTTATAAGACTGATAGAAAGAGCACCAGTGGACAATGCGCCTTCCTTGGTGGTTGTCTG
Organism: Mimosa pudica; assembly: GCA_029929735.1. Lineage (NCBI taxonomy): Eukaryota > Viridiplantae > Streptophyta > Magnoliopsida > Fabales > Fabaceae > Mimosa > Mimosa pudica. The sequence continues at coordinate 15,174,937 of JAKELP010000018.1, read as the reverse complement.
GTGTCTTGGGCTAGCAAAAAGCAAACCTGCGTGTCTTTGTCATCCACTGAGGCAGAATATATTGCGGCTGCAAGCTGTTGTGCTCAAGTGCTGTGGCTAAAGAACCAACTGAGAGACCTTGGCTTGGAGTTCCCTGAGGCACCCATCCTCTGTGACAACAGAAGCACAATCAGCCTCGCCAAGAATCCAGTTCAGCACACAAGGACAAAGCACATTGATGTCAGACATCACTTCATCAGAGACCATGTTCAAAAGAAGGATGTCAAAGTGCAATTTGTCCCCACTCAACAACAGCTTGCTGACATCTTCACCAAGCCTCTAGGGGTTGACCAATTTACTTTCATAAGAGGTGATTTGGGAATGGTAAACCCAAATGAGGTGTAACCTTTTATTTATTATACTTGATTGTTTAAAACCTACTAACTTAGGCATCGGAGTGCCAATACGTGTTTTTGCAGGTCCTCAATGTTAAATCTTAAGATGTTGCAACCGGAAGCAAAACTACTTCCGGATGATCATTCGCTGACACTGGATGATGAAACCAAGAAAGCGCCAGCACCAGTCCAAGAGACACTTCACTTCAGAAACGTTTCAACTCCCTCTATGAGAAGGTGTGCCTTCTCTGATAAGGTGAAGCGACACATGTCATAAGGTGCGCCGTTTCAATTAAAATTTTTACGTTACCCAATGTGTAAGCGTTTGGTTTCATCTGAAAATACATGACCATTTTACCCCTTGGTAACTTTGCCTATAAATAGGATGTCATTTTTCACTTTCACTTTTTACTTTCACAAACTTTTCACCCACATATTCTCTGCATACATTCTTCATCTTCATCTGTGTTCTTCATTTTCTTCATACACTTTCTCGCATTTCATCTCTTTTTACCACCAACCCACACAAAAATGGCCGGATCACATGAAACAAACCCAGTTACAAAGAAACCTTCCTCATCCAAGAAACACAAGTAGAAATCTGGGAAATCTCGGCATGAACATTCTGGGAAATCTGGGCATCGTGATGAACAACGTGATGAACACCATGTAGTTTCTGGGCAAACCCAGGGGCAGGATGAACATGTCCAGGATCAGCCTGGAACTTCTGATAGAGTGGCAGAACAGCCAGACGTCTCTGGGCATGAGCAAGCGAAGGAAGCCAAGAGGAAGGGAAAGAAGAAGAAGGTTCAATTCGCTGAAGAACCTTCTTCCAAGAGGCAAAGGGTTGAAGAGGATGACCCTACTGTTTACAGAGATGGGGCATTGGAGCCAGTTGCCGCCAAGTTTGAGACATCCATTCCAATCTTCAACCATGGCTTGTTCATCGATCTGAACAAGATTGATGAACTAGGATTTCCTCATTTGCGCCCTTTCCTGGAGAGATATATGCCTTGGCTAGGGATCAACCAGGACTACAACGTCAACGTCCTGCGAGTCTTCTGTCAATCCCTCACTGGCAAGGTTAAGTACAAGAAGGTTGATGGGAAAGAGCAAGTCCACAGACTCTCCTTCACTGCCACTGTAAGGGGGAGAACCTTCAAGTTCACCTGGAGGACATTGAATGAGTTGATGGGGATCACAGACGAGAGCATGAATGAGTGGCTATACCCTGAGTCACTAAAGTACAGCAAGGAGGATCTCGAGAAGTTGTACGGCACCACAGGGAAAAAGGTGTCCAAGATGTCTGACTCAAACAGACTCTTGTATTATGTCTACTCCCGAATGATGACACACAAAGGGGGTAACTTCAACGAGTTCACTCTGATCGACAATCCGTGGTTCCCCAGAATTCTCTCCCACCAGCCAATCAACCCCGGCCAGTTGATCTGCTTTGAGCTTCAGCGATGGTTGACTAATGACAAGTCTGGCTATCTTCCCTATCCCACCATCATTGCCTTCCTCCTTGAGAAGCATCTGATCAAGGCCACATCTGCTGTGGAGGAAGAGAATGTCAAGTGTAGACCTGTGGGAGCAACCAACATCGGGAAGATGGGCATTAAGTATGTAAGAGCCCCTAAGCCCACTCTCTCAGGATCACAAGCGGGTAGTGCCTCTGGAACTTCAGCCCCCTCTACATCTGGTGCAGGGGATCAGGAAGTGGACTCCCATGCTGGGCCAAGCCGTGCTGCAAGAGTGCCAGCGACTGTGAAGGCATTCGCTCAAGAGATGAGGGAAGTGATTCTCCTTCAACTCTCTGAGTCATTGGTAGCCCCATTGAGGAATGATTGTGATGCTGGGTTCCAGCAACAAGGGGAGCGGATCCAGCGGCTTGAGGACAGAGTTGGCCAGGTCGAGACACAGCTAGCCAGGGTGGATGCCAAACTTGATCTCATTCTCCAACACCTCCAAATCCCTCAACCTCAACAAGGTAACCTACCACCACCTCCTCCTCCTCCCCAAAACCCTCCTCCTCCTCCCTCAGGTCACCCTCAACTTCCCCCTCCTCCTCCACCTAACACTCAACCACCACAGCCACCTCCACAAAATGACCATCAATCCCCTCCATCACCAAACAATGACCACCAATCCCAACCTTCACCTACCCATAACCAGCAAACTCAAGATTCACTCCAACACTCTCCTCGCCAATCCCCTCTAAACTCCCCATCTACACCTCCCTCTAACCCCTTAGCCGAACACCTTGGATTTAAAACTGCCGTTCACCCCCTCAGCCATATCTATCTGCGAGATTACCCCCGCCTTCAGCAAATCCCTGAGGATCCTCACTTACCCTTTACCCCATTTACCCCACACTCTTCCACTACCTTCACTGAATACTCCTCCACCTACCCATTCGAAGGTCTCTTCGTAGATCCTACCTGGTTCCCCAACCAACCCGCATCCCCCGAAACCACCTTACCTACATCCTCCCCTGAACCCTCACCCCCAACGAGATTTGGCCCTGAACCTCCACCCTCCTCTTCATCCACTCCATCCCTAGACCTCGCCCTTGTTGATGATGACAAAAGGGGGAGAAAGGTGATGACCGCTCTTCGCCTAACCATGGACACAAGGGATGTGCTCAGCCAGCCATCCCTCTGGCTTGATGAAGACATCACGGCTGCCCTCCGCCGTGCCATGGAATCCCAAAGGCTGGGTGGTGCTGAGAGCTTAATAAGAGGAGAAGCAATCCGGTTCATGCAGCAGCAGAGGTCGGCTGAGCAAGGACCACAATGGGATATGGTAGTCTCTGAGCCAAATGAACAACCTTCACAGCCTGAGTCACCATCATCAGAGCCTCCTCCAACTAAGACAAGTAAAAATATTGTTGAGGAGATAATGATGAAGTGGGGTCTGAAGAAGATCGACCATCCTCCCATTGTGATCGCCAAGCCAATCCCTACATCCTCTGGGCAATCATCTGAGATCCGTACTTCTGAGCAAACCTCTGCCCCTCCTCCTCCATCTGAGCCAGCAGTTACATTCAGTGAGACAAGGAAGAAGGCCGTAGCTAGGAAGCGTTCCAAAAAGGTTATTGCCTCCACTGAATCTGCTGAGAGTGAGGTAGAGACTCCATCTGACCAACCTGAGCCAGAAACCTCGTCTGCCCAAGTTGAACAAGAAATCCCAGTAGTACAAGCTGTTCCAATTCTGAAGGAAGTCAAGTTGGAAATTGAAGACATGACTCCTGAGGAATTCGAGAAATATGGGTACACAGACAGACTATCCTTTGGTCAGATGACCTGCCTCGATGCTGACAGAGCAAGAGCCATGCCCACTCCACCAATTAGCAAGAGCAAAGGGAAGGGTAAGGGCAAGGGAAAGAGGAAAGCCCAGGAAGTTGAGGAAGATCCCAACTACCCTGTTTGGAATGTGAAAATCCGGGTTGTTCACTATCCCAATGGAGTGATCACCTACTTCGATGATGCTACAGGGTTCCCTGGGTATGAAGAAGTAGAAAACATGAAGAGGGCATTTGAGGAGTCTATTGAATCAGAGAGACTCAGAAGAGAAAGAGAGGAAGAAGAGCTTCAGCGGATTATCGCCCAGATTGACCAGAATGTGTATGAGGCCGAGTTAGCCAAACTCCAAAAGGAGAGTGAAGAGAGACAGAAGGAGAGGGAGAGGAAAAAGAAACACAAACTATGAACCCCCATTCCAACCCTTTTTAACTTAGAAAATTTTTTTGTTTTCATACATCTCTCATTCTTACTTAGTGTAGATTACCTGTATATGTTTTTGCTTGTATACTCTAACATGTAATCTATGTTTATCAATAATATTTGTCCAAGTTACTTGTTCTTATCTATTGCTTTTATTTTCCTGCTAACCCTTTCATATGGACTTAATCGATAAATACTGAGTTTGTCATCATCAAAAAGGGGGAGAATGTTAGAATCTTAAGTTTTGATGAAGACTAAAATATGAAACAACTTAGAAAGCAATAGTTGAACATAGAATCCTAAGTAAAAGAGCAACCGGATGTGGGCTTACTTCCGGATAAACTAGGACTAGCGCTCGCGGATGAATGTCTCATCCCCAGCGGCAGCAAGAAATTCACTTAGGAATTAACTTAGTCCATGAGCACTAGATATACAAAATCCTAAGACTAAGTTAAGATTCAACCGGAAGTGAATTTGTTTCCTGTTAGACTTAGACTGGCGCTGGCTGTTGGAATAGATAACCCTAAGCGTCAGTGAAAATGAGTAACGTCCAGTAGAAGTGCTTCCGATAGCTTAGTGACTAGCGCTGACTGTTGGATTGAATGAACACTGAGCGAGAGTGAGCAATAGTGAACAAAATCCTTCATCCAGTGGATTTACTTTCGGATGTATAAGTGCTTCCGGATACAAGGAAGACCTCTTAGACTAGGTACACTCCCACTGCATGTGACTATGTGCTTATATTGTTAAACTAACATTCAAAGTGCAGCACACTAAGTAGAATTGCTTCCGGATGTGAACTTGCTTCCGCAAGCAATCAGAATGTCAGAATGTTCAGAAGTGCAGTGTCAGAATGCTTTTGTCAGAGCAGAGTTGTCAGAACTACTTTTCAGAGATAAAGCAAGTCAACCCTGCTATGCATTGATGAAGCATTAATTGGGCAAACGGTAACAAGGGAAAAACGGCCATATTCAAACGGCTAACCCACCTACCAAGAGTCAGAATGTTTGAAGACTATATAAAGGAGCTCAACTTCATTTATGAAGCTAATGAATTATCTTTGACATTCTTGAGAGAAGTTAGAGCGAGAAACTAAGAGAATCTTCAAGTATTCAAAGCTGCCCAGAAAAGAGAAAGAGCATTTAACTCATTGAGTGACCTTTTCATCTACATATCTTGTACTCTTTGTAGTTAAGTCTCTTCGTGTTATAAGAGCATTGATTGTACTTAAGTGTGTAACACTATCTGTTCTTAAAGAGAACTTAGTTAGAAAAATCCTTTATTTGTAAAGGTAGAACCCTTGCTGGAAGTAAGGGGGAGCTAGTTAGGAAGGTTGCAAGTGAGTCTGAGTAAAACTTGTGCTTGTAAGGTTGCAAGTGATCCCGTTCAAAACTTGCGGTTGTAAAGGTTCCAGGTGCACCCGTTGTAAAACCTGGGGATAGTGGAACTCGGCCTGGGTGGTTTAGAACTGGACGTAGGTCAGGAAGACCGAACCAGTATAAACGTTTGTGTTGTTTTATTTGAGCTTTTATTTTTATAGCACAATTCACCCCCCCCCTCTTGTGCATCCATTACTTTCACATATAGTACATCATTTAGTGCCAAAGTCTTTCCTAATGTGAGTTTAAGTACAACTTTTCCTTTTCCCAAAACCTTAGCAGTTTGAGAATGAACAGCAAGGTAAATGCAGTCTTCCCCTTCTTCAAAGGAGGTAAACATTTCTTTGTTTGCACAAATATGTTTGGTAGCTCCAGAATCTACCAACCACTTCTTCACATCAGAAACTAGTAGAACTTGGGACACCACTGCAGCAATGACCTCATCGTCAGAACTACTTCCATCACCATGGACCAAATTGACATTTAGTTTTGGTGGATTATTGCCTTTCTGTAACACCCCAAAATTTTATATCACAAATAATAAGGAATTATTTAAAATCTTTGGGTGTTATTTATGAAATAAAAAGCCTTAGAAAAAAAAATTGAGGATAAACATACTTTTAAGGAATTAAGGTGCTTATTTCCTTTAGAATTTAAAGAAAAATAGTTAGAGGTTGAGTTTTAAATTGTAGACATTATGAAAAATACTCAAATGCATAGATAATACTATGGTGGGAGAAACATTATGTAAATTGAAGTATAGAATAATTTTACAATTTGTTTTAAGGGTTAAGGTGCATTTTTAGTACTCTAGAATATTGCAAAGTGCACTTAACATAATACACAATATTGTGGTCCATTTGTGGTAACCGAGAATTATTTTCGTGGCTTATTTAGTAACGACGTTAAATAAGTTAAGTTTGACCGTTATGTGTCAAATATTGACCGTTAAATTGTGGGGTAAAGGAGCATTTTCAATACTCTAGAATATAGAAGGAGCACTAAACATAATATACAATATTTTGGTCCATTTGTAATAACTAAGAATTATTGTCATTGCTTATCTAGTAATTCGTTAGATAAAACAAACTTTTATAAGATAAAATCTAATGTGACATAATGATGTAATATATGTATATTGAAATGACAATGTAACGAACATTATTTTAAGTTTATAATTATGTAATCAGATAGAAGTAACTCTTCTTCTATTACATCATAGGGTCATTAATTTGTGTCAAGCCAGTATGACCAACCCGTTTTAATTTGTGTCGAGCCAGTATGATCAACCCGTTTAAACTCAGTAAGGCCAACCTGTTTAGTTTATAATTCTTTGCTTACACTTTTTATATATGTAAAATACTAATGACTTATTAGTTTATACATGCATGATACTAGGATAGTCTATGGATCTTTATAACTTTGAAGTGTTTAATTATTTGACACCTTGAATAATATTGTGACTAGTTATTTACGGTATTCAAATATTGTATATTATGTTTGATGGCCCTTCTATATTCTAGAGTACTGAAAATGCTCCTTTACCACACAATTTAACGGTCAAAATTTGACACATAACGGTCAAATTTAACTTATTTAACGTCGTTACTAAATAAGCCACGAAAATAATTCTTGGTTACCACAAATAGACAACAATATTGTGTATTATGTTAAGTGCACTTTGCTATATTCTAGAGTACTAAAAATGCACCTTAACCCTTGTTTTAAGGTAGGGATTCAAATAAAAAAGTAAATAAATAAAGAGATACGGGCAAGATGGTCTTTTGCACGCAACATTCTAGATCCTTCCTTCCAATATTTTTCCCATCGGGTTCCTCACTCAAACCGGCAGTTCTCTATCTCTTTCCACTCTCTCATTTTCTCTTCACTGTCCAAAGGTTTCTCCGGCGATTTAACCGCCGTCGGCCGGCGACCGTGGCCCAAAAACCAAGTCCTACTCTTTCCTCACTTTCACCTTCCCCAAATGTCCCTTAAGTCTGAATAGCTGAAACCTTGGTTAGTTTTCTCTGAAAAATATAGACTCTGTTTCTTCCACGACGTTGTCGGCGATTTCCGGCGAAAGGTGGCCCGATTCCGACAAGAAAGGATGGATTCAGCTTTAGGTGAAACTTCTCTTCCATACTAAACCAGTTTTATGGTCGATTCTTGCGAGTGAGAGGGAGGGTCCGAGCTGGTTTTAGGTGTAGGCTTCCATCATCTTTAAATCACAAGTTAAGCTTCAATCTAGAGTTTAAGGGGATGGATTTGGGTAGTAATTGTAGCATTTGAAGAGTTTGATCGAAAACCCAAAGTTTGGGTACATTGATTCAATGGTTTTGGGTTTCTCTTAAGACGTTAAGCTTCAAAATTTCTGATCTTTTTTAAGCTGGAGTTATCAAGTGGTCTTGCAGGTTTAATTGTTTAAGTCTTCTTTGGCTAATTCATGAAATTTTGATTTTTCTTTTTCCTTCTTTGTCTGAATTGAGCTTGCTGATTTAAGGTAATTTATTATTGTGATTTGAAAGTTATACTGTAAGATTTTCAAGTGTTTATACTCATAACCTTTGATTCAGAGTGGCTTTGACTTGGTATGCTCTAGTCAAATTGATTTGGAAAGGAATGGAGGTGAAAATTTCCTTGTTATGCTGTATTGTTATTTTTTTATATATAAGGCATGATGATTGCTGCTAGACGGAACAGTAGGGAATTTTGCTTGGTTTTAGCATAGGATTAAGAATTTGTTTTCCCCATCGTGATCTGATTTCTGGTTTTGTTGGTTTTAGAAGTCTGTCATTTTTTTAAGATGGAAGTAATCTTCAAAGTTTATTGAGTTATTGTGGAACTCAAGAATAATGGCCTTTTTATTTCTTTTCGATTGGTTGTTACGTATGAAGGAATGAAATGAGCTGAAATTGTAATGCATGTGTATTTAACTCATGGGTTCAACTGAGAGGGTGTTTGAAATGCATGTTCATATATTTCCTGCACTTGTTATTGTTGAAAGCCGAATGAATTTGGGAAGGTGCTGAAGATTTTGGTTCATTTTAAGTAAGGCTTCATTTGGTTTATGAGTTAGGAAGTGAGATTATATATGGTTGGATGTTGCATGTGATTGCTGAAAATTCTCTTTCTTCTTCTATTTTGAATGAATTGGAAGTAAATGGTTCTTCTGCTTCATACTTGTAGTGTCTTTAAAGGGTGCTTAAAAAGGGATTCTGTATACATATCTGTTTTGGGTGCTGCTGTTATGAAGTAGTAATGGCAATATATGGAAAAGTATGAGAGATAAAGGGTAAATTGGTTGAATGGTGTTGTGGCAGGGATAGTTAAGACTTTTTTTTTCTTTTCTTTTTCTGCATTATTTTGCTGTCATGACTGACTAAAATTGAAAGATGAATGAAGATTCTTGGTTGTATTAGGGTTTGAATATTCTAAAGAATTGTTGGATGATGTGGACAAAGTTGAAAATCTTACTCTCATTTGTTGATAATTCATATCTCATAAGTTATGTACTATAATTTGTATGTATGATTTGTGAAACTTTGTTTGGTGTAATGTTCTAGTGATTGTTAAGGGATGCAGAGTAAATATGGTTCAAAACTATGGCTAATATACATAGCCGAATTGATTTCAATAAAAGAATAAAGAAATTTATAATTGAATGATGTCATGCTTGTAGCGGAATGCATATGTATCGCTAATTTTTACACCATTCTTCTACAGAATTTTTGAGCAGATATGGGGACATAAATAATTGAATTATAGTGCAAAGGAAGGCTGAAATATAAGAGTTAAGTGAATAGATTTAAGAGATAGGCTTAATAATTTCTATTGATGTTTTCTTAACTTTATTTCCTCTTGGCATGGGTGGTGGGATATGGGTTGCCAATCAATTGATATTCTCTATTCCTTATTTTTTGCCTACTTGCGGTATGAATGATAATATGAAGCTAATGAGCTTAGTATATGGATTGGATTTTAGTTGGAATGTGAAGGGATTATATATATATATATATATATATATATATATATATATATATATATATATTTCTCTCCTAATAATTTATTATCTTTCAAATAAATTCATTTATATATATATATACTTTTATTAGAGGAACTAGACACAAAACGCTTGATTCTCGTGGGTCATATACCTGCGCTTGTTTCGTAGCTTCGCTACGTTTGTTTCGTGACTTTGTGTCACGCTTGTTTCGTGGTTTTACCACGCTTGAAATGTTTTCGTAGTCTTGAGTTACGCTTGACCTGTTTTCGTACACTCGAGCTACGCTTGACCTGTTTTCGTACACTCGAGCTACGCTTGATCTGTTTTCGTAGTCTCAAGCTACGCTTGAAATGTTTTCGTAGACTCGAGGTACGCTTGAACTGTTTTCGTACACTCGAGTTACGCTTGAACTGTTTTCGTAGACTCGAGGTACGCTTGAACTATTTTCGTACACTCGAGCTACGCTTGAACTATTTTCGTAGACTCGAGTTACACTTGATTAGTTTTCGTAGTCTCAAGCTACGCTTGAACTGTTTTCGTAGTCTTGAGCTACGCTTGACTTGTTTTCTTAATTTCGAGCTACGCTTGTTTCGTGACTTCGTGTCACGCTTGTTTCGTGGTTTTGCCACGCTTGGTTACTTACCCTCGTGTGACTGTGTGTCCACGCTTGTTTCGTGACTTCGTGTCACGCTTGTTTCGTGGTTTTGCCACGCTTGGTTATTTACCCCCGTGGACTGTGTGTCTACGCATGTTTTCGTAGTCTCGAGTTACACTGGTTTTTCGTGACCCTCGGGTTGCGCTTGACTTGTAGATTTTGAGTTGCGCTTGTTATTCGCTTGTCTCAGTTCTTCTATAGAAAACCAGTTTTTCATAATAATGAGTATTCATATTGATTTTAAAATACTTGAAAGAAATTATTTGTATGTGATATAAATTTTGCCCTTTTGGTTTCTATTCTTCTCAAATAAGAGTACAGTGATAAAGAATTGAAGTTTTTATACTTTTATATTTATTTAGTGATTATTTTTGTTAAATTTATATTATTCATTTGCTTATCCATCTTTAGGGGTTTTAAATAAAAAGTCATGTAATGAGATTGCATGTATTTATATATTCCTTTGTATTTCAGATTGAAGAATATGGATTAACACTTCGTGCTTTAAGACAAAGGAAGGTATAATTATCTTTATAAAGAAAACTGGTTCTTATTATTATTGTAAATAATAATACTTATCTAGGCATTTTATTTCTTAGTGTATTTAGCTTTATATGCATTAAGACGAAAATGATATAGTCAAATACGAAAAATGATAAATGTTTGGGAATATTGATTATTGGAAATGGCTTACGAAGTTTAAATACCTTAAACTTCGTGCCGGTCACGTTTAGAATTTTGGGCGTGACACTTTCTTAGGATTGTCTCCTGTAGCTCTTTTCCTGCATTGCTCTGCATAGTGACCAGACTTTAAACAAATATAACAATTTCCTTTCTTTTTGAATTTGGAGTTAGTATCCTTAGGCTTGTAATCAAAATTTTGTTTTTTCTTTTGTTTCTTTTTATATTTGGATATACCTCTTGGAGTGAGGCTTGTCTTCCACCAGATTTGCTTTAACAGCTGCTTCTTTTGTTTTTGCAGCTTGTATTGCCTTTCTGTTTGTATCTTCTATGATGATATGAGTGATCAGGTCAGTGAGCGTCAACTGCTTCTCTTTGTGTTTGAGTTGCTGCTTGTAGTCATATTATGAATCCGGCAGCTTCTCAATCAAAACTCCAGCCACGAACTCATCTAACAGATTGATGTTCTCGGCTCTTAGCTCCTCAAGTAGCTTGTGGTACTCATTGATCTGTAGCTTTATATCCTTCTCGTCTGTCATCTCCCACTTATAGAAATTTCCAACAACGAACTTCTGTTTTCCAGCATCCTCAGCAGTGTATTTGAGAATAAGCGACTCCCATATTTTACTTGCCTCTTTGTACACATGGTACACATCGAACAAATCATTATATAAAGTATTAATCAGAGTGTGTCTGCAAACCTTATTCGCATAGGTCCAAGCAGTAATCTTTGCTTGGTCGACATCTGGAAGAGGAGCAGACTCGGTGAGTGCATCGACCACACCATACAGATCCAGAACTGTATAGACACATTATTGCCAGCGCCAGAAATTCTTCCCGTTAAATTGCTCAATTCTGGTAATGTCCGGAAACGGTCTGGGCATAGGGATTGCTCCTGGTACAGCAACAGTAATACGGGGTTGTCCAGAATGTTCATCACCAGTATTTTGCTCAATGAGGGTATACCTCTAAAGATTGTTGGCGCTGTACTTCCTTGTGTGCTATCGATTTGCTCCTCGCGCTATTCATATGCTTCCTTTTCTATTGATATGCTTCCTTTTGTATCGATATGATTATTATGCATATGATCATATATGTCTGCCAAGATTTGGGTTCAGTCCAGTTGTATCGATATGATTATTATGCATATGATCATATATGTAAATAGTGTTACTGTACGACAAACATTGGATGGATTTTTATTTTCAATAGATAAAAAGGTCGGTAAGTGTGGTTAACTTTATTCTTTATAATTCTATTCTATTTTAAAAGGCCAAAAGAAATGTATAAAAACATGAAATAATCATTATTAATTAAGAACAGAGAACAACAGATTTGCTTGATCTCTAAGTTTTACGTTAGTCACATAACAAGCCTGTTTTCGTATGACTATGATAATTACATATCAACAAGCTTTTCTCCCGTGCGGTGCACGGATGGTTCAATGTAAGAAGAAGATAAGCTAATGATATGAATGACATGATCATAATACACTATTACATTGCAATAATAAGAAATAACAATAATAATAACCTGGTAATTGGATAACTGATAAAGCTTAAATCAACTACAAGCAAAAGTGAAGATACAACTAACACAAGATATAGGAAAATGGATTTTTGAAATCCATGATTCAACAGCACATGGATTAGTAAAATCCATCACAAAGTCTGACAAAATAAGGCTGGAACATTGTTTCCATATGAAACATGAGAAATATGTGATTCAAAAAAGACCTGCAAAGGAAAACCAAAAAGGTGCAGGTGAGGATCATGGCCATTGATGTGTCTATACATTGAAGAACACCTCATGGTAGACAACATTGGTAGTCATGTTAGTTTTTTCAGGTTGATCATCACATTGTAGTACAATTTTCAGTCCATCCATGCTTTTGACTCTCAATAGAGCTACATATAATTGACCATGAGTGAAAACTGGTTTTGACAGATATAGACCAACCTTGGCAAGTGATTGTCCCTGACTTTTGTTAATAGTCATTGCAAAAGAGAGTATAATGGGAAATTGCCTTCTTTGCATCTTGAAAGGCAATCTTGATTCAGATGGATTCATATCCATCCTGTGCAGCAACACTCTTTCATTTGGATTGGAACCATTTAAGGTGATTGCTTCAATTATAGACTTACCAATTTTGGAAACTCGTAGTCGAGTGCCATTGCAAAGTCCTGCATTTTGGTCAATATTTCTTAGTAGCATGATGGGCACACCTACTTTGAGAGTAAGCTTGTGGGGGGGGCATTCCAGAAGATGAAACAGAGTTGAGGAACTCGGTTGTGTATAGATCCTCAATGGCATCAGAGGCTTGTGAAGCTTGGCATACTGTGTCACAACTAAAGAAATGATGTTCTTCCTCTGGAATTAGACTACACATATGATCATTAATTTGGTTGACCATTTCTATTGTTGGTGCTAAAATGGCACGCTCATTGAAATATTTGCCCGAGGTCAAATTTGAAAAGAGATCATTGTAGGTCCACGATACAATTGCATGAATTGGGTCTTGCTCACAACAAAGCAGCAACTCGTCAGGTATTTTGACCTGATATGATCCTTCAACAACTTCTCCAATTTTCCCATCTCCTATGTCCAAGAGCCACTTTGAGAACCTTTCAATTCTTTCATTTTCTGCAGCATTATTTGAAGAGGTGAGTCGCATGTTTTTTGTCAAGCGGAAAACCTTACATTCTGCCCAAAGATGGGATGAATTGATGGATGAATGTACAATTTCTGCTCTAGATGCTTTAGGAATGACTGGAAGAATTTGGCGGAAGTCACCACCCATGAGTACACACTTGCCACCAAATGGCAAGGTACAATGGGTAATATCTTGCATGGAGCGATCAAAAGCTTCAACGCAGTAGCGCTGGATCATTGGAGCCTCGTCCCAGATAATTAATGATGTTGCTTTTAGTAAATTTGCTAGTGGAGAGTTTTGCGAGATAGCACACACAGAGAATTCATCAATAGCCATAGGGATAGCAAAACGTGAATGAGCGGTTCTTCCACCAGGTAATAGAGTTGCGGCAATACCACTAGATGCAACTGTTAAAACAATCTGCCCTTTTGATCTTAGAGTAGCTGCTAACGCATTCCAAAGAAATGTTTTCCCTGTTCCACCATATCCATAAACAAAGTAGAAGCCACCCCTTTTGTTGTCAACAGATTCTATTATCTTTTTAAAAGCAGTCATTTGGTCAGAATTGAGAGAATTCAACAGCTTTGTCGATTCTTGCTACAACAATAAGCGATCATAGTTGAGTTCCTGTAGAATCAGATGGTTGGAGTGATCAAAGTCTTCAGAGTCTTCAAGTATAGGCATGTCACTGAAGTCAAGCAAAGACTTGCCACTTTTCACAAGCATCGAATTGATTTCTTTCAGCGCAGCTTGCTGTTTCTGTTCAGCTGTGAATGTGTTTCCTACAAATGTTCATGTGGTTAGCGGCAAAATTATAGTGACTATTGAATTTTTGAAAAAGTTGACATAGATATTAATTTAATGAAACGTAAAATAGATTTATGTTTACCTAAAAATGAAGGATGATTTCTAGGAATGTACAACGTATCTTCTGAGAGGAGAACTGAAGTTTCTTCCCATACCTGACGTGGCCTATGTAAAGAACCACATAACAACATAATAACAAAGAGTAGGCGCAATGAAGCTCCACTTGCCCAAACGGCTGCTTCAGTGATTGCATTTATATATTCTCTATCATCGTTTAGCAAGCCTCTTGCGAAACAGGCATCCCTAAAGGAACCATAGACAACTTCATCAACGGTCTTAATGTCATCAAATGATTTTGGACCTTTAACTTGAGTCAATAGAATCCGCAAGTAGTATAGCTCTCCTGCAGTGGGCGAAATTGGAATCATGCGACCAACTGAGAAGCCACTTTGTCGCTTCTTCCAACTTCGGTCAGGTTTAACGTAGACATACTTGTTTGGAAACTCATAATACGTTAACTTGGCTGCATCAGTATCTTGAGCATTAATTTTCATCCAAGCTAAGAACTGGGATTCACATACTCTAGGCTTTTCTAATAGGTCCTCAACATCTTCATTACTCGGGTATACAATGTATTGTTGATTAGGAAGATGGAAACTCAGGCGTTCAACTGAAGGGAATCTATGGTGTATAGGAAACCCAAATACACGCCAAGATGCCTCACACGATGATACATACCTGCAGTTCTGATATTGTGTGATTTCATCATGAATAGCTTGGGCAGAAGCATTTTGGCTGTTGTCAGATAAGCCAATGACAACTCTGTCGTTTCCCTTACTAATGTACTTAAATAAGTATTTGATAGCACTTGATTGGTTGCATTTTTCAACATTAATATGTGCTTGAAACATTTTCAACAATTTGGGGTTGTATGGGACGACATATCTATTATCCACTGTAACCTTCCTGTGCTCAACAGTTCTACCATCATTCCTACGCCTGTATGTAGGATAGCCATTATCATCAATCAAACTAACCTCCTGGAATTTCTTGGGAAAATAATGGCAACAATGCTGTGAAGCATTCATTGAGTTCGCAGAACTTTTTGCACGCCCACATTTTCCATGAAGCATGTAGCTGCGCACCAATGTAAGAAGCTCAGGATCATTATCCTTGTGTGGAATTTCTGCAGAAATGATTTTATCCATATCATTTGCAGTAGTGATTTTATTAGCCTTGTCAAGCCACAGCAGAATATGCGCATGTGGAAGTCCTCTTTTTTGGAATTCAATAGTATATATATCTACACATTAGATAAGATGGAAAATTTGGTTAGTAAGTGAAAATGAGGATGTAACCGAATTCATGTACAAATGCTAATATAGATGATGAATTTACAATGTCAGCGACTTTTAAATTAGATACCTGCACGGATTTTACCGAATAGTTTCCGTGTTTTCAGGACCTTCATCAAGCTGCGAAGTTTGAGGTGGAAAACTCTTGAGCAAATATGTGGGCAATCTTTAGGTTTCATTTTTTGTTCAGCACAAAGTCTTTGTATTTCAGGCCAGTGGGAATTGCAAGTGAATGTTATGAATAAGTCTGGATATCCAATTGCTTGACAAATAGCCATTGCATCGAGATAATTCCCCATCATGTATCTAGACCCTCCTGTAAAAGACGATGGCAAAACAACACGTTTTCCAGTAGCTGCAGTATTAGTCTGGCCATTGATCAAAGCGTCTGATAATCCTTTATACAAGTCTGCTCTGAGTTCTTTCTGATGAGATCGAAACCACAATAATCTTTGTGATTCCATCATGCAATAGGTATCACATATAAATTGTTGGAGCAGTCTAGATGAATGAAGGAGTGCTGACATTTCATTTTCTCGGAACATAAGCTTGTATGCAATAAATTCACGTATGCTGACACGTTTTTTTGACTTTGTTGTAATTAATGTCTCCTCCCGATGCATAATATTATCTCTGTATCCATCTTCTCCATATGGGAAAAGAAGAGGATATTGTAAAGGCAAGTAGGCAGCATGCAATTCATTGATTCGCTGTAAATTTCCATCAAGTTCTTGCAATATGATATCCCGAACACTATAATTCATATCAATATCACCAGGAATGAGAGCTGCAACTTCAGAAGCAGTAGGGCTATTATAAGTCCTCTCATCACCTTGCCTATCTCCCATCAAAACCAATTTAATTTGTCTTCTTGCAGGCGATGACAACACCTGTCCAGCAACCCGAAATTGTTTCACATATACATTATGAAGGTCCAATTCATACTTGATCTTGTCTACAATTTCTGATTGGATGGTGCTGTTTTTTTCGTGTTTACTGCAAAACATGAAGTTGATATTAGTTAATTCCTTGGAACAATGTACAACTTATTAATGTCAAAGAACCGTTTGAACATTAATAGTAATATGAAAAACGGATTACCTCACTGCTGCTACTCTGTTTGCCACCTCATTATCAGTGTCATGTATGTACAACTGAGAAAAGACAGGACGTGCTTCTTCTGGCGGTAGTAAATTTCCAATTCGGTGATGATTCATTCCAGAGAGTATAAATGTGTATGGCCCTGATCCATTGTTCATCTGATGATTGATTCTACCTCCCATTGAAGTGAAAGAAAACATATTATTGTATTGTCTGATATTTGCGTAGAAATTTTTTGACTCTGTAGAGTCCTTGTCAAAAAACAAATGGTTTAGGAAGTCAGGAGGTGTCTTTGGCTGTGGCAAAACAACTTTTCCTTTTAAACAACACAGCGAAAACAAATTGATTGTGCGCTGGTTTCTGTCTTTCCTGACTCGTTCATTGTACCAAATACGTGCATTACAATACTTGCAAATGTGATTTGGGTCTCCCTCATCTAAATCAAAAGCAGCACATATGAGAGACAATAGTAATGAGAATTTCCTAGTTATTGTTTGTCAAATGTAGTGTCATCAATGTCAAATGCTATATGGATAGTTCATTTTGAATATGTCTCCAGTTGATGTGGCCGTTTTCATATATACAGATGTACTAATTTTATTCAGTAAAAAAATGCAAAGATTACATACCTATGTAAGCATCTTCTTGAGACCTTTGCTTTGTACGAGTATTAGTCCTGTCTTGCTTCTGGCCATGCTTCGCAAAGTTCTCATTATGCACTAATAAATTTATGACATGAATGTTATTTTAACGTTGTAATGCATAAATCCTTAACATTATTTATTATGAGATGCTACTCACTTGGATTTTCAGCATCATCATCACTATCTGATGTAATATCTGGCATTGGTTCCACCTCCAAATTGAAGTTCACATCTTTGTAATAATCTTGCTGTGGAATCAATTTTTTACTTGAGACTACAACAACAAATTTCACACACATAAATGAGTCAGCGGTGGTTGGAGGAGAGATATTAATTACATATTTATCCATTAACAGAAAGGCTAAACTCTTGATGAGTATTACCATTTGTGCTATTCCTGGCCTTCTTTGGTGTAGCATGTGATGCTAAATTTTCGAGACCACACCATCTTGCACTCATTCGAGTAGGGAGGTGATTACCCGAATCTGCAGAACATGAAAATAGATTTGAGTTGTCATCTTCCAATAGTTAATTGGTCTCAGGTCAGAATACAAGGTTAGCATGAAGGTGCTCACCATTAGCCTTAGGTAATAAGTTATCTTGTGTTTTAGAAATATTTAATGATTCAGCCACATTCCGCCGCTTCTTGGACCTAGTAGCATTAGGTGAGTCTTGAAGGGTATTCTGGTTAGAGGCTTGTTGTCTCGTCAACCGATGTTCATTGGCCTTAGACAATGGAACTGTCACATTGCAAGAAAAACATCAATTTCTCTGTTTTGAATCAAATGATGAGGAACTTAATATATTAATCTTTGACAAAGAGGTACCTTTTTTGGTTTGCTGATTTGCAACAACATGAAGGACGTTGTTGGTACTCTGTTTTGCAGTTGTTCCTTCAAAGGTATTACCACTTGCCTGAGTAAGACAAGACGGTGTTTGGCTCAAAGCTGGACTATGACGCGTTCCATGGAACGACGTGGGCAAGAGTTTGGCTTGCGACTCATTGTGGTTTGTCAATTCTTGGAACACTGCAGCCAACCTCTGCTTTCTGTATAATTTCTGAGAGAAAGAGCTTACAGTCGCAGGCGTTGCAATGTCATTTTTTTCTTTTGAAGCTTCATTGCAAGTTGAATCGTTTTCCAGCGCCATGTTAGTCAGGCAAATTTTCCATGTAGTCTGTGTTAGAATCTTAAGTTTTGATGAAGACTAAAATATGAAAGAAAGATGCAAACACTTAGAGAATATTAGGTTAATATAGAACCCAAGTAAGAGTACTTCCGGATATGAATTTACTTCCGGATAGACTAGGACTAGCGCTCTCGGATGAACGTCTCATCCCCCAGCGACAGCAAGTACTTCACTAAGTCATAACTCAGTCTAACAACATTAAATGTATAAAATTCCTTGAGACTAAGTTAAGATGCAACCGGATGTAGAGTTGCTTCCGATTGCTTAGTGACTAGCGCTGGGTGTTGGTATAGATAACACTGAGCGCCAGTGAACATAACCCAACGTCCAGTAGATTTGCTTCCGATTGCTTAGTGACTAGCGCTGGCTGTTGGAATGGATAACACTGAGTGTCAGTGAGTAAAATGTGAACATAACCCATCGTCCAGTGGAAGTGCTTCCGGATGTGGAATTGCTTCCGGATGTAAGAAAGCTTCCTTAGACTAAGTGAACTCCTACTGCATGTGACTATGTGTTTATATTGCTAGACTAACGTTCAAAGTGCAGCACACTAAGTAAAGTTGCTTCCGGATGTGAATCCGCTTCCGCAAGCAATCAGAATGTCAGAACGTTCAGAGCAGTGCAGTGTCAGAATGCTTTTGGCAGAGAAGAGTTGTCAGAACTACTTTTCAGAGATAAAGCAAGTCAACCCTGCTAAGCATTAATGAAGCATTAAATGGGCAAACGGTAACATGGGAAAAACGACCATATTCAAACGGCTAACCCACCTACCAAGAGTGAGAATACTTGAAGACTATATAAAGAAGCTCACCTTCATTTATGAAGGTAACTAATATCTTTGACATCTTGAAGAAAGCTAGAGTGAGAAACTAAGAAATCCTTCAAGCATTCAAAGCTGCCCAGAAAAGAGAAAGAGCATTTAACGCATTGAGAGTTCTTTTCATCTACTTATCTTGTACTCTTTGTTGTTAAGTCTCTTCTTGTATTAAGAGCATTAATTGTACTTAAGTGTGTAACATTATCCGTTCTTTAAGAGAACTAAGTTTAGAAAATCCTTTATTTGTAAAGGTTGAACCCTTGCTGGAAGTAAGGGGGAGTTAGTTAGCAAGGTTGCAAGTGTGCCTTGAGAAAAACTTGTGGTTGTAAGGTTGCAAGTGATCCCGTCCAAAACTTGCGGTTGTAAAGGTTCCAGGTGAACCCGTTGTAAAACCTGGGGATAGTGGAACTCAACCTGGGTGGTTGAGAACTGGACGTAGGTCAGGAAGACCGAACCAGTATAAACCCTTGTGTTGTTATTGTTTGATTTTTATTAGATAGCACAATTCACCCCCCCCTCTTGTGCATCCATTACTTTCATTTGGTATCAGAGCGGGTCTTTCTGACTTGATTCCAACGAATCTAGAAAGTAAAGATCCAGTAATGGATACAGATTATTCCTTGCCAGATGTCTCTATTCAACCCAACAAGCCTCCAGGCTTTGATGGGTATAACTATCCATTCTGGAAATTCCGAATGGAGACATACATCAAGTCCAGCGACATCCGACTCTGGGATGTGATTGAACATGGAAATCACACCCCTCTAGATGATGATGGCTTTGCAAAGCAGCGATCCAGATATACCAACGAGGACTATGCTCTAGTCCAGCTAAATTTCAGGGCCATGCACTACATTCAATGCGCCCTTAGTCCTAAGGAGTTTCATAGGATTAGCCACCACAAAACTGCTAAGGATATGTGGGAGGCTCTTGAGGCTGCTCACTCTGGAACCAAGGGAGTGAAGGCAAGACGGGTCGAGATGTTGGTAGAAGAGTTTCACAAATTTGCCATGACTAGTCCAACTGAGCCAATCAGAGAGCTGGAGCTCAGGTTCACTCATCTTATCAATAACCTGGCCTCCCTGGGCAAAGATATTCCTGAAAGAGAACAAGTCAGCAAGATCTTAAAAGTCTTGAAAGGTGATTGGATCACCAAAGTTACCATCTTGCAGGAAGTCCAAGGAGAGTCAACTAGCTCCATCACTGCACTGTTTGGTTCACTGGCTGAATACGAACCAACCTTGCTGGCTCAGAGAGCTCCTCAAGCCTCATCCAAAACCAAGAATCTTGCCCTTGTTGCTCCCAGCAAGGATAAGATTGATGATAGTGATGATGAGGATGATGAGGAGGACATCGATGACGAAGAGATGGCAATGATGGTGAGGAAATTCAGAAAGTTCTTCAAGAAGAAAGGAGGCTTTCAGAAAGGTGATTCCAGCCAGAGGAGAGGATATAAGAAGGAAAAGGCACCAGTGTGCTTTGAGTGTAAAAAGCCTGGCCACTTCAAGGCTGAGTGTCAAAGCTTGCAGAGATCAAAAGGAAAGGACAAAAGAAAAGCCTTTGTGTCCTCCATCTGGGTAAATAGCTCAGACGAGGAAGCAAGTGATGAGGAAGAGGTTGCCAACCTCTGCCTGGTTGCCAGAGAAGATGATGAGGAAGCATCTTCAGATCTTGATCCCATCCAGGAGGACAGTGAGGTAACTTTTTCTGAACTTCAAGAGGCATATAATGATGTTCATGAAGAATTTGTTCGCTTATGTAAAGCTTATAAAGTGTTGAAAACTAAAAAGGAATCACTTGAGTCCAAGGTGGACTCACTGAGTGAAGAGCTAGTGGAAGCCAGAAAGCTTCCGATAGCAGATGGCAAGGGATCTCCCCAAGAGGAACCCAAGGCCACAACACTAAAAGGCTGCCCTAACTGCAGCAAGACCTCTACTGAAAGAGATAGACTGCAAAATGCCCTGCAGAAGTTTACAAATGGTTCTGAAATGTTGAATGTTATTTTGATGAACCAGAGGGCATATAGGGATAAAACTGGATTAGGGTATAAGCATAAGGGTAAAAAGTGGGTGGAGCCCAAAGTGAAACCATACTTAAAATTCTTCCACAAAGCTACTAGTCACAGCTCCACACCCTTTAGCTTCTGCAACTACTGCAACAAAAAGGGACACTCCACGTCCACTTGCAATGCAAAGAAGCATGGAGTAAATAGCTCCTATAAGTGGGTTCCAAAAGGAACCAGGGTAAATGAAGATCCTCCAAAGAGAGAAACTAAGGGAGGACAAGGGACTAGAACTTGGAAACATATTCCAAGGGAAGTCCGTCAGCCTAGAGCCTCCACAAGGCCAGAGGCACAACACAATCACAAACCCAAGGTCAACACTGGACCGAGGGGTATGAAGACTAATGATAAAGGACCCAATAAAGGTTGGGTACCTAAGCTTGTCTAATTTATGCAGGTCTGTCTCAAGGCATCCAAGAACAAAAAGTGGTACATTGACAGTGGATGCTCGAGACATATGACTGGTGACAGAGACAAATTCAAGTCCTTGGTGATCAAAGATGGAGCCACAATAACTTTTGGAGGTAATCAAAGTGGAAAGATCACCGGAGTTGGAGAGGTAGGACCAGTCAAGGATGTCTATCTGGTGGATGGTCTCTGTCACAACCTGCTGAGCGTGAGCCAGAGCACTGACAAAGGAAATTGGGTAATTTTTAATTCACATGAGTGCATAATAGTAGATAAGCAGGATCTGAATCTAGATAAGACCAACCTAAAATGCAAACTTAAGGCCAATAGAAATGGAAACCTATACACTCTAGACTTATGTCAACAACTGGAGGAAAAATGCTTAATATCTAGCGATGAGAATAGTTGGCTTTGGCATAAAAGGCTAGCACATGTTAATTTCACTCAACTTGACATGCTAATTAAGAAAGAGCTAGCTATAGGGATTCCATCCTTTAAGGTTAAGCATGATTATATCTGTGAATCCTGCCAACATGGGAAGCAAACAAAGTCCTCGTTTAAAACCAAGAAGAAAGTCTCCACCAGCAGGCCCTTGGAACTAATCCACATGGATTTGGTTGGGCCAGCGAGAGTGAAGAGCTTGGGTGGAAACCTGTATGCTCTAGTGGTGGTGGATGACTATTCAAGGTTCACTTGGACAATGTTTCTTGCCTCTAAGCAAGATGCCTTTGATGCCTTTGTTGTCCTGGCTAAGAAAGTGCAGAATGAGAGAGACCTCAAAATCACAGCCATAAGGACAGATCATGGAGGAGAATTTGAGAACCATAGCTTCTCTGAGCTGTGTGAGCAGAACGGTATTGATCATAACTTCTCAGCTCCTAGAACTCCTCAGCAAAACGGTGTAGTCGAGAGAAAGAACAGGGTTCTGACTGAGATGGCTAGGAGCATGCTCAATGAGAAAGAGGTTTCTCAAGTGTTCTGGGCGGACGCTATGAGCACTGCTTGCTACATCTCTAACAGAGCCTATGTTCGCAAGGGCTTAGACAAGACTCCCTATGAGCTGTACAAAGGCAGAAAGCCCAACATCAGGCACCTCAGAATCTTTGGATCAAAATGCTATGTGCATAACAATGGAAAGGTAAATCTGGGTAAGTTTGATCCAAAGGCTGATATAGGTGTATTCATAGGGTATTCCCTTAGGAGTAAGGCTTACAGAATATACAACATGAGGACTAGAACTGTAGAAGAATCTATGCATGTTGTATTTGATGAAACTCCTACATGGGGACAATCCACAGAAGATGATGGGATACTAAACCTTCCAAAACCACCATCATCTTCTTCACCACCAAAAGAAACACCAGCAAGCAATCCCAAAGAAGAAGATGAACCCAGTGATGAGCCTAGAATACAAACGATGCCTGATGAGGCACAGTTGCCAACAGCTAGGAGACATCACAGGGATCATCCTCTTGATCAAGTGCTTGGTGATGTTTCTTCTGGTGTCAGAACCAGAAGGCAGGTTCAAAATGAAGTTGAGTTTGAAGCCTTCTTATCTCAGATCGAACCAACTTCAATTGAACAAGTTCTTGAGGACTGCGACTGGATTATTGCCATGTAGGAAGAGCTAAACCAGTTCGAAAGAAGCCAAATTTGGGAACTAGTCCCAAGGCCGTCACATCAATCCATAGTTGGGACCAAATGAGTCTTCAAAAATAAACTGGATGAGACAGGTCAAATAACAAGGAACAAAGCCAGATTGGTAGCAAAAGGGTATAACCAAGAAGAAGGCATAGACTATGAAGAAACTTTTGCTCCAGTCGCTAGACTTGAAGCAATAAGAATTCTTCTAGCCTTTGCATCCATGAAAGGCTTTAGATTATATCAAATGGATGTGAAGAGTGCATTTCTTAATGGTTACATCAAAGAATAAGTTTATGTAGAACAACCTCCTGGCTTTGAGGATCACAAGCATCCTAAACATGTGTATAGGCTAAAGAAAGCTTTGTATGGCCTGAAACAAGCTCCTCGAGCTTGGTATGAGAGACTCAGCAGCTTTTTGCTGGGGAAGGGTTTCTCAAGAGGCAAACTAGATAATACACTGTTTATTCTGCACAAAGATAGAAACATGCTTATTGTCCAGATTTATGTCGATGATATTATTTTTGGGGCAACTAATGAAAAACTTTGTGAAGAATTTTCCAAGACTATGCAGGGAGAATTTGAGATGTCAATGATGGGAGAACTAACATTCTTCCTAGGCCTACAAATTAAGCAAAAGAAGGATGACATTTTCATCTCCCAAACTAAGTATTGTAGAGAGCTCCTCAAGAAGTTTGGGATGGATGAGTGCAAGGAGTATGATACTCCCATGAGTACCACTGCCGCACTTGATGCTGATGCAAAGGGTAAATCTGTCAGTCTGCCCATGTACAGGGGAATGATAGGTTCCCTGCTGTATTTAACGGCAAGTAGGCCTGACATTCAATTTAGTGTAGGCATGTGTGCTAGATTTCAAGCCAACCCCAAGGAGTCACATCTAACCTGTGTTAAACGTATTCTAAGATACCTTGACGGAACACAAGAGCTTGGTCTTTGGTATCCCAGAGGTAACCAAGAATTCTTGTGGGCTTATTCTGATGTTGACCATGCAGGTTATAAAACGGATAGGAAGAGCACCAGTGGACAATGCGCCTTCCTTGGTGGTTGTCTGGTCTCTTGGGCTAGCAAGAAGCAAACCTGCGTGTCTTTGTCATCCACAGAGGCTGAGTATATTGCTGCCGCAAGCTGTTGTGCCCAAGTGCTGTGGCTGAAAAACCAACTGAGAGATCTTGGCTTGGAGTTCCCTGAGGCTCCCATCCTCTGTGACAACACAAGCACCATCAGCCTCGCCAAGAATCCGGTTCAGCACACAAGGACAAAGCACATTGATGTCAGACATCACTTCATCAGAGATCATGTTCAGAAGAAGGATGTCAAAGTGAAATTTGTCCCCACTCAGCATCAGCTTGCTGATATTTTCACCAAGCCTCTGGGGGTTGATCAATTCACATACATAAGAGGTGATTTGGGAATGGTAAACCCAAATGAAGTTTAATTCTTCAAAATAAACTTGTGCTTAATTGATTAAAACATGCAACTATATTTACTAACTTAGGCATCGGAGTGCCAATTTTTAGTTTTGCAGGTCCCCAATGTTAAATCTTAAACAAGTGCAACCGGAAGCAAAACCACTTCCGGATGATCATTTGCTGGCGCTGAGTGTTGAATCAAAGTGAGCGGGAGCGCCAGTGCCTGAACAAAGGGACACGTCACTTCAGAAAACGTTTCATCTTCTCACACTAAAAATTGTGCCTCCTCTGACAAAGTGCAACTCGGCCTGGGTGGTTGAGAACTGGACGTAGGTCAGGAAGACCGAACCAGTATAAACCCTTGTGTTGTTATTGTTTGATTTTTATTAGGTAGCACAATTCACCCCCCCCTCTTGTGCATCCATTACTTTCAGTCTGAGTTTTTCTTCACTTTGGATCAATGAAAATGTATGTTCCCGCCATGGAGTTGTTTCATGGCCATAGATATCTGTGTTGTGAAGTAGGTGACTTGTGCAAACAGTAAAGCTAATGTCAATGTCAATCACTTGGCTGTGTAATATCAATGTATGTACTATAATACTTGTTTATTATACTCTATAAACCGATAAGTGGAGTAAAAGTAAGATAAACCTTCTTTTTGTAGGCAATGGAAAGGAATGGTGATATTAGTTGTATACTATACAGTATTAATATAAATAAAAAATATACTCCCTCAGTTACTAAATATAAGATAATTTTGGGGAAGTGGATAAGTTCCTAAATATAAGATCACTTTCTATTTTATCTCAAGTTTTGTCCAAACAACCCTTATACTCTTAATTTCCATTGAAAATCCCTCTTCTTATTAAAGTTAAGTAATTGAGGAGATTTTGGGAACATAATTTAATCTTGTTGTCTTCCTTAATTTTTCCAAATTAACCAAAGTGGTCTTATATTTTGGAATGGAGGGAGTAATTGATTGTCCACTAAAATTGTTAAAATGTTTGCAAGTGCCTTGTGTCCCATTAGTTTTTGTGTAAATTCGTTAATTCCAAATTAACTCCACTTGGCTCTCTTAGTAATTTTCTAACTCTTCATGTGCCCTGAACCCAATTATTTGGACTGTGAAGTATAACAAAAATGATTATGGTTTATTGTTCACAATTAATATTTATGTCTTTAATTATTTTGAAGTAATAATACGTGACCCATTCTACTCAGCATGAATTGTGAAGTTAATTCCAACGTGTCATATAAGAATTTATCACAGGACCTATTAGTTGGAGAAAAAATTAAGAGATATCACCAATGATTGGTGGACCTAATAAAAATTCATAATACATTGAATCACCAGTCAAACATGACAACATGATATATGCAAAGTAATCAAATATAATCACACAATAACGTAGAGGTACTGCTGCAATAATAAAATCACATATCCGAAAGAGTAGCTGCATTACATACTTAGCAAAGTGTTTTGCTATTACAACTCTCAAAAAGATGTGCCATTGTCTGAGAATTGTGAAGCACTAATGCAAAATAGAAGTGGTGTTTACAAAATAAACCATGCCTACAGCCAAGACATGCATATACAACTCAAAAGCTAAGTATTATCCGTAGAAACATTAAGATTGGCCTGATGCAGATAATACTGTAACTTTGAATTACTTCATCAAGTCCTACTTCTCTTTCTTGATAACCTTCAGTAACTTATGTTCTGAAGGTTGTGCACTTGACTGGCCTGAACTTTCCTGGCTACCATCTTTGTTCCTATTAGCAGAAGTCATCCGCTTCCTACCCTTTGGTTGAATCTGAGTAAATTGCTGCTTAAGGGTCATTGCAGGAGTGTCTCCATCTGAGAGATCAATGGAATGTTTAGTACTATCTTCCATGCTTGATTCTTTGTCCAGTTTGTCATCCTTGTCTGTGGCAGCCACTCCATTATCCACCTACATTGGTGTTTGATATTTACATGATCAGACAAGGAGGCTACAGCATAAAATAAAGAATATGTATAAAGACATGGCACAACCTGTGATGCTGCAGAATTGAACTCATCTAAAAGGTCTGAACATGAAGTGAACCTATCAACATTGATACTTGAGCTGTTGAACTTCTTGTTGTATGGAGTGAGTTTCAGCCTGAGCATGAGCACCTTTCCAATCTGGTCATTTAAGTCTGCTGGCCAGCCATTTTTTTTATTCTGCATGCATCAAAAAATGTGATTTTCCATGGTGAATGTTCGCATAATAGGAAAATAAATAAAGAAGTAATTCTATGTGGTAGTGACAATGTTGTACAACCTCTGGGAGATCAGCTATCATTTCTACTGCAGTCTTATTCAGCAGTTGCTTAGCCTGTGAATCCCAAAAGGTAACAGCAGCAGTTCCAGTATCATCTTTAATAACATAAGTCAACTTCAGCCTGATGTCAGTTTTAAGAAGTAAAAACATTATCACCAGTCCGTAAAAGTACCACAACTCTTATGACTATCCTTGTAATTTAGAGTAATTGCAATAGGCAGAAGGTGTACAGTAAATATCTATCTAATAATTCTTACTTGGGTTCAATCTTAAACGGTGCCTTCTTACAGCGAGTACAGATTTTTTTGCCATCAGGGTCCTTTTCATCAATAGGTTTGGCTATTGAACTACACTTAGAGCATCCTTCATAAGTCCAACCATCCTTTGATTGCAACTTGGTTAGTTCAGCCACAACAACAAACTCATTGGCCTGCAGGAAATTTTGCCTATTAAAGGTGATCCAACAGTTGTCATGAGAAATTTATTTAGAACCCATTAATGTGGACATATTCACCATGTCTGGGGTGTAGATCTTGTCAATGGTAATCCTGGGATCATTGACAAATGATTCCATACCAGATACGCGACTCTTTTGTGTAGCAGCCACGGAAGAATCAAACTCCATAGTAATTGGTGTATCACGGTCCTTCACACTTAGTAAAAATAAAAAAAACAGAATGGCAGTGATTAGGAAAGAGAACATTATATTCTAAAAAATGTATAGCAAATTGTATAAAACAATGATAATGTGTAGGTAAACCTTTCAAGAAGATCTTTAACCGGCTTAATATCGAGGTTGAAGAACACTTTGGTGGCATCAAAGGAAGAAACAATCTCACGTTGTCCTATCCAAGTGTGCATAACAGGTTTATGTCATTCAAGGCAGCAAAAAGTAATTGACATCCGATGAGGAGATAAAGTATTCTTAGCCAATGAGGAATCCAAATGAGGAGACAATGTCATCAAGTAAATATGTAATGAAGTCATCATATTATAAGATTCATGAACAACATATATATTAGTAAGGACAATCCTCAGTTTGTGTTTCTAAATTTGTGATATAGGCATTTGAGGTCATAGGATCATCGCTGATTGTGCAAACAACTTGCAACAGAAATGAATGCATTAAAAGACCAATCCACAAGTTGAAATTATCAGTTCTCAGAATCATGAGTAACTTGTGTTCTTAATGTATAATAAAAAATGTGTCATGAGTTCAAGTGTGCTTACGATCTGCAGTCCATGTAATGTGAGCCAGATTGACAATAGCAACAACAGGTTCATCAGTATTTTCACTCTCCATCTGCTCCAAGCATGCATTGGCAGCACATTGTCCAAAGAGCACAACTTGTATCTCATTGTCCCTGCCACAAAGTTAGAGATCATAACTGTTGGGAAGCTATAAAGTTTCAAACAGCACAAGGTCCTCGCTGAATGACAAGTGGACTTACATAACATCACAGAGAGTCATTCGTACAAAGCACTTGTCTTTCTCCTCTTGGTCATAGTCAATCAACTTTCCCATGATCTTGACAAAGCCCATAACATTTGGGGGAAAACCACCGCATTGAGGTATGGTAATAATACACAACACTGAAAAAACTAATGTAATAGGAATGCAGTGGACAAACCAATAAGGTATTTGACTTCGTCATGTTCAGGCATGGATAAAATAGTGGAAATATCCATCAGCTGGAAAGAATACTCTGGGATATCAGCTTCAACCTCCGAAAACCCAGTGTGCTTATGGAATGTAATCTTCCAGGAGTGTGTTGAAGGTCTGTAATTGTGCTTGTTTGATGTAACCTCGAAAACCTCTATCTCATAGATTCTTCCCTGTATCATACCCTGGTTGAATCTTTCATGCTGGGAAGGTTTCATGATACTTGCTGATATGTTGTTTCCCTGCAGAGTCAAGAAATGTTTTGCAAAGTATATTGCTAATGTATCATATCAGTATGCAGTATAATCATAATGTTAAAGGAATGTTCCTCATGTCACCACCTCAACTGGATTTACACAAAAGGATTTCATGAGGAGATAAAGTATTCTAAGCCAATGAGGAATCCAAATGAGGAGACAATGTCATCAAGTAAATATGTAATGAAGTCATCATATTATAAGATTCATGAACAACATATATATTAGTAAGGACAATCCTCAGTTTGTTTTTCTAAATTTGTGATATAGGCATTTAAGGTCATAGGATCATCGCTGGTCATACAAACAATTTGCAACAGAAATGAATGCATTAAAAGACCAAGTCACAAGTTGAAATTATCAGTAGTCAGAATCATGAATAACTTGTGCTCTTAATGTACAATGAAATATGTGCCATAAGTGGAACATTAAGCATGTATTTATTCACTTGAGTTAGCTTCTTCGTTAGAAAAAAGGCATGGACAGTGACAAACTCCACTTTCTAAATGCAAAGTTCCTATTTTATTTCACAAAGTTTGTACCTCAGCATCAATGAGAAGGAAACATATGCAAAAAACTTCAGTTGGAGTAGATTTGTGATACATTTTCCATTTTTGCATAACCCTTGCAACTACACTCCATGTGTCCTTGGTATCATCAATCTGGCTCAGCAGTGCTCTTGTTGTCATGCTGGTCGTTGAACTGGATTTTTTTCTCAGAGAAAGTGCAAACAACCTCCTTTAGATGCAGGCATATAAAGGTGATTGAGCTTAGAGCGGGAAAACATCCCGCCAAGCTGAAATATAGCGCCAAAACGGGGAGTATGTGACTGAATGACTGGTGCACAGACCATGACTCAAGAAATTGAACTAATTAGTAGGAATTAGAAGCTATTAAAGTAAAATGTGAAGCTAGAGGGGTGAGCAGTAATGAGATGTACAAAAGATAGATGCAGAAATGTCATGCTTCTGTCAGAAAATACCTGCTACTTGTACAAAGAAGATTTGACAAAAAGTAGACAGTACTAATAGAGCAGGGTCATAGGCTGGGTTATAATATTAGTCAACAAATATTAAAAGTGAAATTAGTTCTCACATAATAGGCAGCTTGAAAAAGGCCACACTATGGGCCTATAATGACATGGGCCTCACAAAACCCACACAATGCTGAGTCATAGTGAGATACACTTGGTCAGGTGATTTGGGCTACAACCCACCTGCATTACACCACCCAACACAGATGTCCATGATTGAAATGCAACATAATCCATAAATATGTCCATATATAAAATACTAAACAACCCAGATCATCATAAAATTTAAAGATTTTCCATGTGGGTCCTCGCAAGCTCTTCCTCCATATTGGACAACTCCATCTCAATGTGGTCCAGATCAAGCATGTCCTGCTTCATTTGCTGCACTTTCGGATTCTGTGGATTGATTTTAATCCTTGAAGCATATTTAATACACCTAACAACCTTGGTTCCTATAAGAGAAAAAATAAATGTATCTGTTTGGAAAAATCAGAAAATGGACATCCCACAATCTTCAACTTTATGTACCTGAGCTCTCTGGCTCACCCATTCGCACGTAACGAAGATGCACAAAAGGTGGTTCCAACTTTGCTTCACGCGCTGGATCAATTAAATCAGCCAGCTCCTCCATGAAATCACCTCTTATTATACAAATCACTTGGGTGTTGGTAAGCCTGTTTCAAAATGGATGTTACATGATAGCAAAAAAAAATGAAACCTCTGAATCCCACTCACAGATGGCAAAAGCAAGTACCAGCCAAGTTCTTCATGGTAAGCTCCAAGTAGAACACGCATCTCTGAATCCCAGTCACGGTCATCCTTCACAAAGGTTGGAGGACTAGCAACCTTACACCAGCCGACTAGATCTGGATATTAAACCAAAGAAATAGGTAGCACTAAAAATATAAGACATAGGTACCACTCAATATTAAACATTGTAGGCATCTCATCTGGATATAACATGTTTAGTTAGCATGACTAAGAGCACACAACATTCCATCTTGTGAGTAGAAGTGCTTACCAAACAAACCAGAGATATCCCTTTTTCCCAAGGCCACTTCCGCACAAGATCTGACATTGCATGGGAACTGTGGGAAGACTCCCTCTGTAAGAGGCCACAATGCTGTTTTGTAGTTTGCCACTAGATGAAATTCACGGTGTATTCCGAGCCCTCCAACCTCAACTGATGGGTTGCAAAGATGGAATTGTCTGCCTTCATGAAAGAGCCATGAAAAACGATCACGTTGGTCCTCAGTGATCAGCCTAAAGATCATCGGAGTTCCCTGCACATGCCCGGTTATTAAGAACCTTAAACACTGTTGGACTATCATACACATATAAAAGACAGGTAGCACCAAAAATTCTCCAAAATTATACTTTGACACTATACCTCTTCGTCGGAGAGAACAACATCCAGCGAAATAAGCTCCTTGTAGGGATTACGATTAGGGCCGAATGAACGCATCATCTCCCTCTTGAAAGGGCGGTCGAACTTGACCATGACTTTGAACTCATAGATTAGAGGACTAATTTTGGACAATGGAAGACATGGGAGATAAAGTTCCTCCATCCCAAAGCTGTCGGCGAGCTAATTTGGAGAATGAGGACTAGTTGATGGTT
The DNA here is from genome assembly GCA_029929735.1 of Mimosa pudica. Lineage (NCBI taxonomy): Eukaryota > Viridiplantae > Streptophyta > Magnoliopsida > Fabales > Fabaceae > Mimosa > Mimosa pudica. Next base: position 15,143,135 of record JAKELP010000018.1, on the reverse strand, counting down.
TGGAGGGAGACGAGTATAGGTGGGAGATAAAGTTCCTCCATCCCAAAGCCTCTTTTGTTAGTGGCAAAATATAAAGCTGAATAGATGTGACCTATGACCCACCACGTCAGATGAAGTTTGAAATTTGAATTGCAATTTCAATTTGAAATTGAATGAGCCGATGACAATGTAAACGGCTTTATGAACAGTGAAAATGTGAGTGTAGCTGATGCAAATTTTGATAAGCCGATGGTTTGCCTTGTATTTGGATTTGGCGGGCGGTTGGACATTTATATTTTTAATAGATCACTTATATATTGAGATTATTTTGTTTGTGATTTATATGAATACAAATCCTAACTAAACTGTTTGAAAAAAGCCAAATGAAGATGTACTTTTCTCAAGTATTTTTAAATACATGCTTGCTGTACCATAAATTGTATTTTGAAACATACGATGTATTACTATTTAAAGTATAATTTAATTTTTCATATTAGATTATAGTAACATTTTTTCAATAATTTTGACTTGAACCGGATATTTCAAATTTCAAGAATGGGTTCCAAAATTAAGATTTTTTTATTTGAAATTGATTTGTTGACAATATTTATTGGCTGATTTAGATGTATAGTATGCATATCAGAAATGTTTTATAAAAAGGACCAAGTATTACTTTCTGAGGTATTGTGGAATAATACACATATAATATTTATAATAATTTGTTGACTATTTTTTTTGTTAAACACAGCCCGGTAATCCGGCATCTATTTGCAACCGACTAATCCGGACTCAAGGGGCAGGAGTGTTGCCAACATAAGTAAAGTTGTCTCATCTTCCAATAGGAGTACTTCCCGGGATTTGAACACTCGAGGAGTAGGAGTTTTGACTATTTTTATTTGTGAAATCTATAGTTTTGCTTATTAGATTGAAAGATTTTTGGGGAAATTAATTTTTAGGTCTCATATAAGACACATCATATAGGAAAAGTCTCACGAATTAACTGAATAAAAGTAGGGTCTCTACTCTTTATGGACCTTAATTTAATTATCTTCAAGAGAAAAAAAACTATTTTGCCCTTATTGTTAAGTTAAAAAAGAGCAAATTCACGTGCCTTATTACTTCAAGATGTTTTACACATCTATTCTGGAAAAAAACAGAGGCCATACGAGAATGAAGATGAAGAAGACATGACATCACCCATATTGACCCACCTTCCATCTCTTGAAGAAACTACCTTAAACATGTCTCATAATCTAACATTATGTGAAGAAAATCAATTTGTCAAGTTTATTAGGTTTGTGATTAAAAATTGATGTTTTGAAACAGTAAGCCACAAAAGCACTAGCAATAGGTAATAATTATGAAACAAAAACATAATAGAAGACCTTTTGATTCAATTGTATTATCAATATCTTAACGTGAACATCATATGCATATAGTCTATGATGACTTGATTGCACCATTCTTTTGCATATATTTTCATGGTCAAATCCATTGAATTAATGCATGTTTTGATGATAATTGCACCTAATTTGCATAGATTATAACTATTGCACTAGTTGTTGGAATTTGTTCTAATCAAGGGCAATTTGGTCTTTTTTAGCATGCTATAATGTTTTACATGTTTTCAAGAACATTTTGATGCTACTTTTGAGACATTTGAATATGTAGGTTGGGAGGTTGAAGGTGAAGATTCAAGAAAAAAGGTCAAAATAACGTTTCTGGACGAATTTCGAAAATTGCTAAAAAGACCCAAGAATTTCTGAAATTTGCATTTTAGTCCCTTTGGCAAGCCAACTGGCGAGTACATTCGGGTAACTCGCAACTTGCTCGCCAGTTGGCGAGCCACTGGCGAGCCTGACGCTATCACAAATTCTGACGCGATTTTTAGGGTTTCTTGAGCCTATAAAAGCTTCCTATCATGACCCAAACTATTTCTAAGCTTCCCCAAGGTCGAAAATACCAAGATCTCTTAGGTTTTTCATCATTCCTCTCAATCCCACTCAAATCCACCTCATTCCACTCCAAATCTCTCATCATTCCTCTCATCTACTACCATTTCCACCTCATTTCCACCACCCACCTTCTCCAACCTTCATCTTCTTCCATGGCAGCACCCTTGGGTGAGTTTGGGTTTTCATTTACCATGAGTGGCTAAACATTCTTGGGATTTTGGTGGTGTGAAGATAGTTCAAGGCTTCAATGGACAACTTAGGGGATTTTTTCTTATCTTATGCTCTATACTTTATACTTGAGAGTTGTGGTTTCACTTTCTCTTATGTATTTTTCTTAGAGACATATGGTTATATCTTTTTAATCATGTTGGATTGATATTCTTGTGTTGAACATTAAGTTTGATTATCAATGTCATGTATGTTTTATTTCCTATGTTGATACATGAGACTATGCTTGCTTAGTGGTTACTTCTTTGTGTAGTTAATGTTTCAATTGAGGTGTTGTGTTTGCACATTCTCAAGAGGAAAGTGGTTTTCAAACTTAAATTCAATACACATCAAGTGATGCTTAACTTTAACCCTAAGAGATTACTAGTTTCAACTAATTGTTTGATTTGACATCAATTAGGGCTAGAGGACCCTTAGTGGTTGCTTTGGGATTTTTCTAATAGACTTGATGAAAGTTTAACTCCCAATATTTTTAAAGAAGTAATTGAACTATTGAATCACCACCAAAAGCCCTTTTCATTACATTAATTTAAAACCAACCAACTTTTTCCTTTTGCTTAATCAAAAATCACAAAAACAAGTGTTATCTATCTTTTAATTAATTTCTTTCAATGATTTCCAAAACACTAAAAATTACACCCCTTTTATGTCAATTCTTGTTTGCATTTAGCTAAGTTAGGGTAGTTAAAGAACTCCACAAAGTGAGACGACCCGAGATTGCACTCTATTTGCAATCCTTGGATTAAAATTGTGATTTTAACCCCCAAAGCAATTGGTTCACGGTTACATCATGACAATTAGAAGAAGAATATTGTATTTTGGTAGCTACAAAATACATTACCAACTTAATGACTTCCCAGACAAATCTACTACTCACAATTATTATATTGCTTCTTGTTTTTCATAAGGAAACTCATTACAATCAAAACTAAAAAAATTGGTTTTTGAAAAAGAAAACACTTACGAGTCAAAAACAATGCAAATGGCTTAAAAGCTATCTTCAAGAAATGGGTAATCAATATAACCAACAACAGGATCAGAAGTATAAAACGTCTCTCTATGGTACTTGTTGAGAGGAGCACCAATCTCAAATCTCTTTGGCAAATCTGGATTTGACAAAAACCACCGACCATATGCGACAAGATCACAACGATTCTCTTCCACGGCGTTGTTGCCATCATCTCGATCATAGCCTCCAGCAACCATGAAAGTGCCATTGAATGCCTTCCTCATTGGTGAAAGACTTTGAGAGCACTTAAATTTTTCCCAAGCTGTCTTCATTCTTGGTTCCACCATGTGACAGTACAAAATGTTATATTTATTCAAGGCGTTCACCATGTACAAGCCAAGTTCTTCAGGATTGGAATCACCCGATTCATTATAATTTGCAAAAGGTGATAATCTAATTCCAACTCGCTCTGCTCCTATCTCATTGGCAACAGCTTCAACAACTTCCAATGGAAACCGACATCGGTTCTCTAGCGATCCACCATATTCATCTGTTCGATCATTCACATGATCTTTCAAAAATTGGTCAACAAGATAGCCATGGGCACCATGGATCTCGACTCCATCAAAACCTACAATTGCATATTGCATTCCCATAAGTGCATCACCTCATGTGATAATTATAATAATGGAAACAACATTTAATATACTTATTACTACGACACTCACAAAAATTTCAGTTTCATTCAAAGTTAATGATACTAAACAAGTAAATGCTATCTCACTCAATATAACATCTCGTTGGTAATGTACTTAAATTTATACTACCAATGAGATCTTATAATAATAAAGATAGTATTTCAATTAGTATGCATAACAGTTAGAATTGACATTAATTCTTGAATGATGAAACAATTATGGTTGATTAATTACAACATTGTGCAGTTAGCGAAGGTACCAGCTTCCATAGCATTCCTTGCAGCAAGTCTGAAGTCATTAATGATTTGAGGAATCTCATCAGTTGCCAACCTTCTTGGTGGGGTATACATTGTTACGCTGCCATCACTATGAATTTCTGGTGGCAATCCCTTGTCTGTGCTTGATATTGGCGCTTGCCCATTTGGTTGAAAATCTGTTCAAGACAAAGTAGGATGTTATTACATTATTCACACTATTAAAACATGATATTAAAAAGGGCATGGATGCAAAAATGATATTAAACTTTATCCAAACTTGCGTTTCTAATACTAAAGTTTCACGAGTTGCAAAAATAGTACCAAACTTGGGGTCTAAGTGCAAATATAGTATTTTAACCTGAGAGAAATAAAATTTAGATATGAAAAGACTCTCATGAGGAAGAAATGAGGGGCATAAGATTCTTTTCATATCTAAATTTTATTTCCCTCAAGTGAAAAAGTGTCCACATAGTTATCAAAATGAATCAAAGTGCCCAAATTTAAAAACTTCACACTTTTTGTGTATATTGATGGAATAGGCATTCTTGACCCATTTTGGTAGCTGCATTGGCAAATTTAGACTCAAATATAATTTGCAAAGTTCGGTGGATTTTAAATTAAACTACTCCAGTAGGTACTTTTGCACTATCTTCCTACCATACCAATCATGAAAATTAAAGTTAGCTTTGGTTAATATATACTACCTCCGGTCCCTAATGTAAGAGCTAGTCGCCAAAAAAACGCTTCTTAAGAAAACATGTGAATGTTAGTTGGATGTCTGGAGTTAATGCTTCTTTTCCAAAATTGCCCATATTTATTATGGTACTTTTAAGAGAGAGAAATACATAAGCATTAATAAATATGAAAGAGAGTTAGGGGTAAAGTAGGAAAAAATGCATTAAATGAGGAGAGAATGTGGGGTGAGCTCTTACATTAGGGACCAAAACCATTCAAATTTTGGGCTCTTACATTAGGGACCGGAGGGAGTATATTAGTCTGTATGATGTAAATCAATTAATAGAATGTAGTCCTTCAATTTTTTTTATTTTTTTTATAGACGATCAAGTTATTCTTCCACTAGACAAGTGAGAGACTAATCATCTGCTGATTTGTAGGCACAACTCAAAGGGTGGGTTAGCTGGCCTAGGAGATTTAATGTTTCTCCATACTCAATACCAAAAATCGAACCCAGACAATTGGTTAAAGGTGAATGAGTCATCACCACCCAACCACACACCTCAGGTTTGTAGTCCTTCAATTCTTCATATAAAGCTAAGTAACTAATATGGGGAGATTATAAAGAAACAAAATAAATTACTTCAAAGTATTTATTTTTATTGTTTTTAAATCTTACAACAGTATAAATTATACCGTTTAAAAATAATGCATTACTCTAATACTTGACATTAAGCACGGTTTTAAGCCATTCCAATAGTGACAATGAACTGCAACATGTTAAATCTTTAGTTTTGAAAAGAAATATAGTTAAAATGGATACTATTCACAGACCAGATGATAAAAAACTTGCCCAGAAATATACCTGAATTTGAAATCCTTCCAGTGTGCCAAATCTGACAGAAAAATATACCACCTTTGGCATGAACAGCATCCACAATAGGCTTCCATGCTTCTATTTGCTCTTTTGTCCATATGCCTGGTACATTAGTATACCTTTACATTGAACAAGAAGACAATAACAACAAAAAAAATAAAATAGAAAGAATCAGTTCGGATCGGAGCATCTTAACGAATTCGGATGAAAGTAAACAAATTGATATAGGGCTTATGCTTTGGATTAATGTTGGTAAAAATGACTTCTATTCCAGCTAGCTTTTGAAATCTGAAGCTAATTTACAACTGGACATACTCTATAGATATGCAAGTATACAAAACTTGTTGTAAGAAATATTTGAAAAACAAAATTTGAATATTCAAATTTAGAGAAAAACAGCTACTCCCTCCGTTCCTAAATATAAGAGCACTTTGACTTTTTCTGGAGAATCCTAAGAAAGCAAAATATGGTAATTAAAAATTGATTTTCCCAAATTTTTTCACTAAACTAGTTTATTTGACTTATGAACTTACATATGATATAATAATATTTAAAATATGTTATGATTAAATTGTTCATTTTGCTTTCTTAGGATTCTCCAAAAAAGTCAAAGTGCTCTTATATTTAGGAACGGAGAGAGTATGTCAGAACAAGACTTAAAACAAGAAAAGTTGCATCATGTTTGAGTCGAGTGATTTTTTTCTGACATAAGTTGAGTAGTGTTGATACAAAACTTCGGTTTATCATAAGTCATACAAATACTCCCTTCATCCTTTATTATAAGAGCCAATAAGGTAAAATGAAAAAAAATAAGTATTAGAGAGAGATAAATATGTGTAAAATAATTTTTCTTTGATTTCTTAATTTTGACATTATTTATGATTGAGTAATAAGAGAGATATGTGTTAATAGTGGTATTAAAAGTATAAAGAGAATGTGAATTAGAGGGAATAGTAACAGGTAAAGTGGGAAAAACTCATTAAATGCTTTGATAAATTTAGGTATAATTTAGATTGGTTTTTTTGAACCCATGCTACAAAAAAATCAAAAAACTAATTTTCCAAATCCTATATAACTAAAACTACCAAACAATACACTTCATGCTCATCAGAACTAGATGAACTTACAATTTGTGAAGAAGTTCATTACACAAAAGATTGACTTCACTCCTCCTCACATCACTTGACATTTGTATTTTTTAATTCAAAAGTAAAATACTCATTCTCACCCTAGATAAATCCTATTAGGGAAGTTGATTGTAGTCCTAAATATAATACATACATAATTCAAATTTATGTTATATTCTCACTAAATTATTCAAATTGATATTCATCCAACAATTATACTACCTCTAGTCCTAAATATAAGATCACATTGACTTTTTTTGGTAACAATTAAAGACCCAAATTAGATCATTACATTATAATATATTCCACATATATAATTATATTATATGCTTTTTTATTATAAATTATATTATATGCTTGTTTATTTATAAGTAGAATATTTTTATATGTAGGTTTATTTATATTTAATTTATACATATTTTATTGATATTTAATCTTAGATTTACAATTTCAAATTTTCAAGTGAGCATTTTCCATTAAGTGAAACAGTGTTACCAAAAAGAACTAAAAGTATACTTTTCAAATATAAAATATTAAACTGAAACTTGATGCAAATGTAAGAGACTAAAAGTATATTTTACCCTTAGCTTTTTTCATAAAAAAGAATAAATTAGTTTTAAGTAAAAAAGATAACTATAGACAATTTAAAGATATTAATGTTGCATTATTAATTTCTCCAAAAAATGAAATTGGTCTTGTGATTAAGACCCACACCTAATTAGAATGAAACTTTGTTTTTGTTGTTGTTGATCCTATAATTAAGACCAGAGGGAGTAGTCAAATGAATATTATATTTATGATTAAAAGGAGTAATTTTTTATCTGCCATACAAAGCATTTTTAGATACGACAAAGCTTCATGGAAAATATTTCTTTGAAAAACAATATTTTAACGCACAATTTTGCAACAAAATGATTTTAGGTGTAAAATGCACAGTGAAAATATTTTATAGTGTTGATTGATCCACAAAATACTTCAAAAACACGTGCACAGCTGGGAAAAAAATTTAAAATGTTCCACGTACCTCAAATAAAAGATAATTTTGAAGTGGATCAATGGATTGTCATATAGTTGTTTAAATTAAAAGATAAAAAAAATCATTATCATTAATATATGTAAATTTTTGTGAAATTCACATAAATAATAGAAAATGACAGCGTATTTATCTAAAAAAATAAGTCAAGATATCAATATTTAAACTTAATTAAAAACCTTTCTAATTACGATAAAAGCTATTTTGGTTGAGATGAAATGGAAAGGGCTGATGTTAGGAGACATTTACAATGTTTTGTACACAAATGAAAAAAATTATTTACTTTTGACAGATCTTAATATTTATATAATTTGAGGTTTTTAATATATTTAGATGAAATATTAGTTTATAATTGGATTCATGATTTTATGATTTTATGAGGTTTGGTAAATTAGTGAATTAGCACCCTACCTAAATACATTAATTGAGTTAGGATAGTTATTCCCAATCATTTCCAAATAGTAAATCCATTTTATTGGATTAAATCGTCTCTTTCTTTTTCTCAATCTTTAATCGTGTTTGAAAACGTACTTTTCATATCAATTATCTTATTGAAAAATTTCAATTAAAAGAATTTTCTCATGTCTTACAAATTTAGCACTAGTTACTAGGATCTCTTTTGCGTTAGGCTCCTCAAGAGAACGACACCCGGGGGTTAGCTTCTACTAATCCCTTGGTTCAAAAATTTCTTGAAGGACTAAACTCAAGGTATCACCACATCGACAACTAATTCGGTGTCCTTCAGGTGATAAACACCGATAGAAATTATTTGGGAATAAATTGATAAAATTTATAATTAAATGGTATATTTAGGTCTAAAATCAACTTCCCTAATAATATATAAAGTCACAAGTGGTATTTTACTTTTTAAAATTAAAAAATATAAATGTCAGGTGATGCAGGGTAGATGTGAGCAAGAGTGATCATCATATGGTGAGTGATCAACTTCTTCATAATCTGAAAGTTCATCATGGTCAGATGAATTTTAAGTGTAAAATTAGGGTATAAATAATTTTGATTATGTAAGATTTGGGGAAATATTTTTTGTTTGTGTAGTAAGAGTGTAAAAAATCCCTTATAAAATGTTCAGTTTGCCATCACAAAAGTTGATCACAAGCAAGGCAATACATAGTAGTATCGGAATTACCCTATAGCAGTGGGGGAAATGCAAGCAGCTTCAGATATCAATAAGCCGCCTTTGGTAGTTCGTTGAGTGTAATATAATATAGCATGATTCTGAGGAATATTGCCATAAGATCTCTGTCTAGTCAATGGGGCCAAAACAACTCTGCATAATAAATAAAGTAAACCAATTTTAATAAGCAAATCACAAAATAGTCAAACGGTTGCTTATAAAAATCAGAATAATACTACATGGCAGGCAACAATTTTCCCCTTTTCTAGTTCATCAGTCTTGGAGGCACAGGACCTAATAAATTAAAGTGATAATAATAAAAACTAGTCACCAAACAATACGTTTCTCAAAATGACTATAATTTTGTTTTTTCAAAATGTGATATGTGATTCCCAAGTATAACCTTTAACTATACCCAACTGGTTACACAGAAGATGGAAACCCCATAAGAGCATGAAGGCTAGAATATAAACTATAAAGTACCTATGGGATAGATTGAAACTTCCCAATTTGTAAGGCGTAAGAAGAGGAGGGACAGGAACATTGGGAGCCATTTTTGATGAAGAAAAGAGTCGAATTTGATATTAAATAGAAGTGAAAAGACGGAAGAGAAGAGGGATTTACTTAAGCGGCTTGTAGGGGAAAATGGTGGTGACGTGAATGATATAGCTTTTAAAGAACAAAGGAGGAGGAAGATTTGTACACAGACTTATCAATGGAAATGATCATTTTTGCTTATAAAGTCAAATTGAAAGAGATTATTGAATGGAAGACGTACTTAAAGCTTGGCCACTTTCAACATGTAACAATCAATTTCACACCGCCTAGAAATACTAAGCGGCCGCCGGCTCAAGGAAAAAACAAGCTGTTACGTCTATTAGTGAAATTCTAATATAATCTGATAGTTCCATGTAGAAAATTGACAAGTCTTGCATTGGTGCTTAGTCTTTGCCAACACATATCAACTTTACTATAGCGAGCTCTGCGTATAGACATGCTATAGTGGAGTGATGGCATTAATGGAAAATAAAATAAACAGAGAGTGGAGATTGAAATAGGCACCTAATATGTCCAGAACAAAGTTGATGCGGGTCAAAGTTGATGTGTTGGTGAAGACGTGGGACCCATGGGACACTTGTCAAATTTTACTTGCTAGAGTTTATATCAGTAGTCTTGTTACTAACCACTAACGAGCCAAATCACTCAAATTGGAGAAAGAAGTGGAGGATGACAAATATGTATTATTTTAATTTTTTTTTGTTAAAATACATTTTTTGTCCCTTATGTTTATGTTTGTATCAAATTTTAATTTAGTCCTTTATGTTTGAAAAATACACTTTTAGTCCTTTTTATTAATATCGTTAGTTTCACTTAAATTTAAAGGATTATTTCATAATTGAATTGGGGTAATAAATGATAATTTTTGAAAATATAAGATTAATTACACTAAAATATTTCAGTCTAATCATTTTTTTCAATATTTATTAATAACAATATAAAATTCAGTTAACATTTCCCATTAAGTGAAACTAACGATATTAAAAAAATGACTTAAAGTGTACTTTCCAAATATAGAGGACTAAATTGAAGTTTAATGGTAGACAAAAGGTACATAAACCTTACTTTTTTTCATGTTTGCCTTTGTTTATAGTGAAGACGTGGGACCCATGGGACACTTGTCAATTTTTAATTGCTAGAGTTTATACCAAGCATCCTGTTACTAACCAAACAAATCACGCAAATTAGAGAAAGAGGTGGAGAATGACAAATATGTTTGATAGTTTTAATTTTTTTGTTCATGTTTTTCTTTGTTTATAACTGACTGATTTAGCATATAAAAAAGGAAATAGGGTAATATATATTGTTATTAATAAGAATGAAATAGAATGTGAATACATAGGATAAGGGTGATTAGAGTGGAAAAAATCAAGCTTTAAAAATTTTAGCTAATACTCTTAGAAAAGGGAAAATGTCAATTCACCCCCTCAAACAAATTAACCTCAAAAAATTCGGAAACATCGCTTTGCCCGAAAGGAAGCAAAGTGAAATCAAACATTTCAGCTAAAAAGTCAAAATGTTATCACTAAAAGAAACACACAAGCAAATGATTTGAAAGACCCAAATATATCTTAATGATTTTCAAAATGCAGTTGTGAATAGTTTGATGTTTTAGTGTTATATTCCATGTGAGACTTGAAAAATGATCACATACATTGATGTTAGAAAGAGGTACAAATGAAAATTTCCATATAACAATTCCGGAAAATTTGGTTGTAACATTTTCGATATTTTATTGTTAGAAACTTAGACTCCTTTTCATCAAAAAAAAAAACTTAGACTCCATGAATTTTGAGAATTAAAAAATATTCACGTTAGTGCAAACATCTTAAAAAATCCATGTCTTGTTCTAAAATGTTGAATGTTTTAATATATTTTTAAATTCCATGATTTTTGAGATTTGAAAATACTTACATTGATATTGGAAAGAAGTATTAACGTATTTGATATTTTCCACAAGTATCAAGGATTATTGTTATAAAATTCATTAAATATATTTTAGTCTTACAACTTCAACGTAACATTTAAATTTTTTGCAAAGTAAAGTTACAGAATTTTTTTTAGGTAAATTTAAGGTTAATTTTCTATGGTGGGTTGAATGATATTTTTACCTTATAAAAAATAAAAAACATTTTAATTTTTGGGTTCTTATATCCAGAATAAAATAATTTTAAATGTTGAAATTGCCATTTTCAAATTTCATATTAAAACAACGAATTTAACAAATATATAAACCTTTCTTCAAATCAAAATGTATGTAGTATAAACGGATCTGGAATTTCTAAGCTTCCATTTTCTAAGCCTCTCTAAGCCTCCTATAATCCTCACTCTTCTTTTCATCTAATGGCTCACACATGCCTCAAAAAAGGAGATACATGTTTACACTCTCTCACACCCAACCTCACCATATCTCTCTCCCCATTCCTTACAACTTCCCCATTCATTTCTCTCTCCTGTTTAGATCTGTGCTTGTCGTAGCTTTACTGTTGTTAATTCTTCTCCATCGACCTATTTACTAAAATTGCTCTCAAGATCCATTGCTCCGTTCTTATTCTTCTTCCCCCACCGATAAACCCTCCCTTTCCCATGCACATACACCAATCTACTGTATCAACCAATAACTTCTTATTACTATTTTCCAAATCTTTTTCTATTTCCATTCTTCAATCTCCTCGAAAAAATCTCAAATCTTCTATAAAAACTGGTTTTGGCAGGATTAAAGTACTGTGGGAATAGAAATGGGAAGATCCATGTAAGTCAAAAAGAATATTCATGGTGGGATTAATGATGCCGGCGGTCGATGTCGGCCAGAGATAGAACGGCGACGGAGATGCAACGACGACGCTCTTTCGACATCCTCCACACTGACCTCCATGGCCGAGGTTGGTTCCAGAGGGGACAATGAGTGAGGAGAGGGAGTAGATGGGGATGTTGGAGGGGTTGGAGGAAGGTGAGGTGGGAGAGGGGGTTGTGGGAGATGTTGATGGAGGAGAGAGAGTGGTAGAAAAAGTGAGGATTGAGTGGGGGAGGACTCAGGAATTTTAATACTCCGTATTACATGTGTCAATTTATTAGTCATTGGATGAAAAGAAGCATGAGGATAAGAGGAGGCTTAGAGAGGCTTAATGGAGGCTTTTAGAAAATCCAGATCTGAGCATAAACATCATTTCTATTTTAAGATTCCAACTTTCATCATTATACAGGATTGACCCATTTTCTTTTACCAAAATACCCTTTATTAACATAAATAATACTTAATAATCATTTCATCTCATCTTCACCATCATCCAAAATTCATTTAATCTAAAATATCATTTATTCTATTATTAAACAAGCACTACATTTATTTATTTGCCTTTGAAATAAATGTTACCTTGGGCGCAACTGGTACCTTTCATCCTAAAGTGGCCAACCATCAATAAACGTTTGATTTTGATTTGGAAATCAAACGTTAACTTTAATTTGATTTCATAAACCAAAGCTTCAATTTCTTCCTTTCATTTGATAAAAAAAAAATAAAAAAACTTCTTCCTCTCAAAACTTCATAAACGTTATCCTTCACAACTTCCTTCAAGTCACCGTCACAGCCTCATCTTCACTCTCTACCACATTACTTTATTTTTTTTATTTCGTTTTGCTATTGTATTTTGAGTTGGGGATAAGTTTGGTTATTGATGTTCGCATGTCTAACTATGTTTGGTTTGTGTTGGAATTGGGTGTGCGGGTGAATTGAATCCAATCCAGAAAAAAGTAGTTAGTTCTTTGGGAAAATTAATTTGAGGTCCCCCACAAGGGACTTAATACTAGAAAAGTCCCAAAAGTTGAAATAATTAATGTAGGGTCCCAAGGGACTTCACTTTAATATACTTGAAAATTGAAAAGACACTTTTGCCCCTGTCATATTAACAATTCATTTCCCTCCAATTGTGCATTTCCCTTCCACCCTCACTCACGTTGCTTCATCAACAGAGACACATTTCCTTCAACGATCACCTATGCTTCTCTTCATCACGTTGCTTCACTAAATCCCGTTGAACGATCACCTATGTTGACACACCTTCAATCAATGACTTGGAAGACCCAAGTGTAAGTTTGATCATCCTGCACAAACAAAGATATATTCCAAAAAACTTGATCTTCATTTTGTGGGGAAAAATGATTGCTTTGAAATAAAAATGAAAGCTTTTCCTTTGAATCATCTTCCTTTGGTCCATCAAAGTGTTATTCATATAAAAAACACAATCTTTTTTAGTTGTACAATATATTTTGAAAAAAAGGCAAAACTTTTCTTATAATAATAATAGTGTGGGATGAATGTTGATGAATAAAAGACATATTGATATGAAAGACAAATTTTTTAGTTGTACAATGATGTATGTAGAATTCTTATTTTTTGTAGACCAGTGTTTGGTTTGTTGATGATGTATGTGTGGTACACTATGTTCTGTTTTACAATTTAAAAAACAGGGGAAGTATGGAGATGATTGAGTTTGTGAGTGTTTGAAGTGATTAATATTTATTGTCAGAAGGTGCCCAATGAGTTGTTATCGATGACCATTACATTGTGAATAACAACGAGTGAAAGAAAGGTGAAGTGGTTAATGAACTGATTGGGGATGAGTTTCTAATATAAGAGTGAACTAAAAGTATACAGCTTTTTTGGGTTGCCATCTGTGTATTAGTATTGAAGTGGATGTTTTTAATGAATTGATAGTGAGTTGTCATCTATGCTCATTTAGTTGTTATAATGACTCATGTGGTTGTGAATACCAATGCACTGTGCAGGGTAAATGGCTAGCTCATCAGGGAGGAGTGTAATATGTTTGTTGCACACAGGGGGGCATTATGGTGGTACCTTGTACGAATCTCACATATTGGTTGATCATAGAGTTATGAGGCTTGTTGTGGATATTGGTAAACATGAATGCACATGCTTAGCGTGGCAGATGAGTGGACTGCCATGTGTCCATGCATGTGCAGCCATAAAGGGTGTTTATGTATTGAAAAGGGTGTTTATGTATAATATCAATTTTGGAGAACATGATGTCCAAGAAGAAGTAGATGTTGCACTAGGTCACATTTTGAAAAGGGTGTTTATGTATTGAAACAAGTGTTTGTGTTTTCAAACGGTTGTTAATAACGATGTTGAATTCTTGTATATTATGACAATTTATCGTTGTTGGTCAATCGTATAAAGCGTTTCCAAACTCTCTAAGTTAATGGCCAAAGCGTGACACGTTAATTGTCAAAACTCTTTCAAGTTAATGGGAAAAACCTGACAACTTAATGGGCAGCCGTGACAACTCGATGGGCATACCTTTACAACTTAATGGGCAAATGTGACAACTCTCTGGGCATTGGCTTTAAATTAATTGCCAAAACTCTTTCAAGTTAATGGGAAAAACCTGACAACTTAATGGGCAGCCGTGACAACTCGATGGACATAGTTTGACAACTAAATGGGCCAATGTGACAACTCTCTGGGCATTGACTTTAAGTTAATTGCCAAAATTCTTTCAAGTTAATGGGAAAAACCTGACAACTTAATTGCAGCCGTGACAACTCGATGGGCATAGTTTGACAACTGAATGGGCCAATGTGACAACTGAATGGCCAAACCTGACAACTCTATGGCCAGGCGTGACAACTTCATGGGCAGACCTTGACAACTTCATGCCTTGTTATAACAATCTCATGCCAAGGTATAAAAATAATGTAATGATCAACTGTGTCAGGGTTACAAAATGCAAAACATTAACAATAACATAGGTATTACAGTTGTACAAAATACAGTTAATGCCTCAAAATTGAGGACTTGTGAATAACATGTGAATGAGCAAGGATAACAATCCGTTGGGCAAATATAACAACAGGTTTGACAGCAAATTTGATAGAGCATAATACAATCCACATGACCGCTTGCATGTCTTTCCCAAGCATAATAACATCAGGTACAGCTCATTAACAAGGTTTCCAACCAGAAAATATGTCAATATACATCATTTTGACATACTGTAGCACCCACTCCAAAAAACTTCTAGGGGAGGCATTAAATGTCATTGACAAAACAATGATATGCAAATATTTACAATCACATACAAAAGGCTGACATGCATTTACAAAAGGAAACATTGAGTGTCATTCATTAACTTGAATTCGGGTTCTTGCAGGTCCTTGCAGTATGTCCTGCCTCATGGCACCTTCCACAATGGTACACTTGCTTGTTTTGGAATTGTGACTCTATTCTCTTCCTCTTTGGTCGTCCTGAAGACCTTGCAGTCAGAGGTGGTTCCAAGAACTCCCATGTCTCTAACTGAGTTTCGGTCAGGTTACTTGGGTTTGGACAGTCATGTGTTGCAATTGGCCTCATAGTATGTGCATATATTTTCTCTTGTGCCGCAAGCTTAAAGCAATCATCGACAAAAGTGAAGACATTACCATGACTAAGCTTTATGGCTGCACATGCATGGACACATGGCAGTCCACTCATCTGCCACGCTAAGCATGTGCATTCATGTTTACAAATATCAACAACAAGCCTCACAACTCTATGATAAACCAATATGTGAGATTCGTACAAGGTACCACCATAATGCCCCCTGTGTGCAAAAAACATATTACACTCCTCCCTGATGAGCTAGTCATTTACCCTGCACAGTGCATTGATATTCACAACCACATGAGCCATTATAACAATTACATGAGCATAGATGACAACTCACTATCAATTCATTAAAAACACTCACTTCAATACTAATACACAGGTGGAAACCCCAAAAAACCGCATACTTTTAGTTCACTCTTATATTAGAATCAAATTACATCGCATAAAACTCATCTCCAATCAATTCATTAACCACTTCACCATTCTTTCACTCGTTGTTATTCACAATGTAATGGCCATCGATAACAACCCATTGGGCACCTTGTGACAATAAATATTAATCTCTTCAAACACTCACAAACTCAATCATCTATGTACTTCCCCTGTTTTTTAAACTGTAAAACAGAACATAGCTTACCCCACATACATCATCAACAAACCAAACACTGGTCTACAACAAATAAGAATGCTACATACATCATTGTACAACTAAAAAATTTGTCTTTCAAATCAATATGTCTTTTATTCATCAACATTCATCCCACACTATTATTACTATATGAAAATGTTTGCCTTTTTTTTCAAACCATCCATATGTCTTTATATTGTACAACTAAAAAAGATTGTGTTTTTCATATGAATAACTCTTTGATGGACCAAGGGAAGATGATTTAAAGTAAAAGTTTTTGTTTTTATTTCAAAGCAATCATTTTTCCCCACAAAATGAAGATCAAGTTTTTTTGGAATATACCTTTGTTTGTAGAGGATGATCAAACTTTCACGTGGGTCTTCCAAGTCATTGATTGAAGGTGTGTCTCTGTTGATGATGATGAGAAGCAACGTGCATGAAATCAAGGAAATGTGTTTCTGTTGATGATGAAGAGAAGCAACGTGATGAGTGAAATGAAGGAAATGAGTGAGGGAGGGAACAATTGGAGGGAAATGAAGTAATAAGAGGGGAGGAACAAAAGAGACTTTTCACTTTTCAAGTATATTAAAGTGAGGTCCCTTGGGACCCTACATTAATATTTTCAACTTTCGGGACTTTTCTAGTATTAAGTCCCTTGTGGAGGACCTCAAATTAATTTTCCCAAGTTCTTTTGAGGGTTCTGTCATGGAAAATCAATGTGTTTATGTATCTATTTTGCCCATATGAATCAATCAAGAAAATGCTGTAAATTTCAGATTGGTGATGTAGAAAATTTGTAAAATAAAGAAGAACAACTGGTGACATAGTGGATGAGGTCGCGGGTAATGAGTGGTGAGGAGAGTGAGATTTTTTTTTTTTGAACTGAAGAGGAGAGTGGGATTGAAGATTGAGAAAGTGAGGAAGAATTGAAAGAACATAAATGAGAAAAATATACCTGCGTTCATATGTAAGTTTACAAAAAATTTTGACGATCGAACGTAATTGATCATCATGTTAAAGTGAAATCGGATCTCTTTTATTACTTATAAGGTGGAAATGTACCAATTAGTTAGAGTGTCTAATGATGCAAAGTGATAATTTATAGGGGGAATAAATGATATTTGCCCTTTTAGAAATTAAAAATAAATAAAACTATTTAAATTTTGAGTTCTTATAAGAGGAAATTGAAATATCAATTAGAGTCCTTAGAGTAAATATATAAAACTTTCTCCAGTTCATGAATTTCATTCATTTGAAAAGCTCATGGTTGCTCTTGATTCAACAAAAACCACTTCATATTTGACATGCTTTTGACAAGCAAGAGGCCTCCCATTTATTTTAAAAACGTATGTAAACTAATCTTCAAACCAAAATGTGTGTTTCGATAAAAAAAAACCAAAATGTGTGTTACATAAACATCACTTCTATTTTAAAATTCAACTGTATCATTAAATTACAAGATTCACATACTCTTTTCGACAAAACACCCTTTATTATCATAATTAATATTTCTCTTTTCCTAAATAAAGATCATTTTCCCTAATTTAGAGAGATTAAGGAAGGTTGTTAAATTAATTATAATTACATCATGTTCCAAACATACCCTCCAATTAAATTTAAAAGACAAATAAACACCTACAGTTCTTTCGACTCAATAGTCCTTTGAAATCTTCCTCTTCATCTAACACTCTGCATCATCTTCTTCTTCTCTTGTGTCTCAAATCTTTGAACTCAATCCCTCCAACTCCATCACCATCTTTGTCCTCCGCTGCAAATCTCGTCGTCTTTAGCTATCTTCCACCATCACCTCCATAATTCTGCCTAAAGCAAATCAGAAATTAAAATGAAGATGGAAGGAGTAATTTGTTTTTAAAGGAGCACTACAAAAGAAGCGGCGGTTAGCCGCGCACGCGTCCCGGCGGAACGCCAAAAACCGCCCTCGCGAAAAACGCGTTTCGGCGGTCTAAACCATCCGAGGGCGAGTTGCGAGGGAAAATTTTTTCTTGTTTGCGGTGCATTCGTTGCGGCGGTCACAAAAATAATACCCGCCCCAACGCAGTATAAAAAAATACTTAAAAAAAAACTTCATTGGCGCGGTTACTTAGGGGCGGTCGACCGCCCCAACGCGAATAAAAAAAAATTAAAAAAAAAATAAAATCACGTTGGGGCGGTCACCCGCCCCCACGGCGCACAGAGATTTGTGCGCATTTAATGTCTCGTGGGGGCGGTCGACCGCCCCAAAGCGAATAAAAAAAAAATAAAATCACGTTGGGGCGGTCACCCGCCCCCACGGCGCACAGAGATTTGTGCGCATTTAATGTCGCGTGGGGGTGGTCGGCCGCCCCAAGGCGAATAAAAAAATTTTTTAAAAAAATAAAATCACGTTGGGGCGGTCACCCGCCCCCACGTTATCTCTCCCTATAAATAACCTCCCCCCCCCATTTCTACCGCGCGCACAATCTCTTCTTTCTCACTTTCTCCCTTTTGTGTTTCTTGTTGTTTTCATTGTTGGTGCACACATGATGTCTAAAAGTTTGTCTTGCTTTCGGTATAGGTATTGTTTATTTTTTCATTTTTACTTCATGAACTCACATATTTTTCCACTCCCATTCTTACTGACATATTTCGGCACCCAATTGCTTCTTGCTGAACGCCATCCATAAACTCTCCAAAAAATTGCACATGTTGCTCCGGAGGGATTTATATTTTCCCATTTTTCGCTTGAGAGATTCGTGTTCGCAAGAAGCAATTTTTTTTAATAAATATAACAACATGCCGGCGGGTCGATACGCCGGCACTATTTGATTTTTTTAAAAAAAAAATCACATGGCGGCGGTAGGTAACCGCCCCCATGCTTTTTTTAAAAAAAAATAAAAAATTTTGGCGGTGGGTAGGTCCGCCCCTACGTCCGCCCCAACGCGTAGCGGCGGTTCCGAGGGAGCTACAGCGTAAAACGTTCCGCCCCAACGCAGCGTTCCCTCGTTAAAATCGCCGGCGGTAAATATGACCGCCGGAGCGCCATGGGGGCGGTTATAACCGCCCCTACGGTGGGAAAATGCCCGCCGCAAATCTGCCCTTTTTTTGTAGTGGAGTATATGGGTATTTTGGACAAAACTTAAGTAAAAAAGAAAAACTGATATTATATTTAGGAACTTCTCTACATCCCCAAAGTGATCTTATATTTAGGAATGAAGGGAGTACTTAATAATCATTTCAACACATCTACACAAATCCATCAAAATTAATTTTAATATATGCTTTCAATTTATATAATATTTATTATTTGTTGATCATAAAATAGCATCAGTTCATTTTTTGATTTCAAAATTAGAAATTTTATTTTTAAATTAATTTGAAGTGTTAAAAGTGCTATTTTTAAAATAATATATTATGTAATTTAATATTAGTAAATAAAATTTTGATATCGATTATATTTTGAACCTATACATATGAATTTTAAATATTATATTTTTAGATGATATTATTTTTTGAATATTATATTACAATGTGTTTTCTGTCATTCACTGAATCAATTTGAAGAAAATTTGATTAAACCAATGTTCTCAAAAGTTAATATTTTAATCAGTTTTACTAATATTTTTTATTTAAAATATTTTAAATTTTATATCAATAAAGTAAAATTTTTTAAATACATCCCTAGTAATTGTTATACAAAATACTGAAAGATGAATGAGAAATGTTATATTATAAGGGTAAATAATTAAAGAAGATATATTTAAATGTAAATTCTTAATCAAATAAAATATTTATCGACTTTTTTTTGGAACATTAATTTTTGGATAAAATTTCTTAGAATATTTTTAAACTGCAATAATTGTTGGATTATGTTGTATGTCTTTAAAATAAAATGAAGGTTTCTGTAATTAAAGCAAACTAGAGAAGATGTAAGTGATCATCCATAAGAACGATGAAGATGTAAGTGTATTTTACTCCCTCCGTTCCTAAATATAAGATCACTTTGGGAGAGTGGATAAGTTCTTAAATATAAGATCACCTACTATTTTATCTCAAGTTTTGTCCAAACTACTCTTATACTCCCTCTTTTCATTAAAAACCCCTCCTCCTTCTAAAATTAAGTAATTGAGGGGATTTTGGGAAGATCATGTAATTTTATTGTCTTCCTTAATCTCCCCAAATTAACCAAAGTGATCTTATATTTAGGAACGGAGGGAGTACTTTTTAAAAAATTATATCTATTTTAATTCTATATACAAAATAAAATATTTATGTGCTCGCTAAATTTGTTTGAATAAGTAAAGAATTCACCTTTTACTTCATTTATTTATTTTTATCATGCAAATATGTAATGTTAAGGCCCGGTTGGGCAGATCATCTGACTCTTGCACCCTTTAAACTCCATTCTAATCTAAGCACGTCGAAGAAGACCCATTAGTTAAGCCCAAAGTTCAGCCCATTACTTGATGCATATATGATAAATGCTTCTAAGTTCTAACACTTTTCCAGAAATTGGCCGAAAAAATTCGTTTCCAGAAGAGTCCCTATTAATATACTATTCAGAGCCTTAATCTTGATGCATCCATACTAGCCAACATGGCTGCTGTTTGACCATGAATTCTATAGATATTAGACATGGGATGTTTAATTTATCATCATGTACCTAGATATTTGTTTAAAAAATTTTGAATTTCAATAATATGTATATTCTCTTAAATTTATTCTCTCATATTTATTCATTTATACTAGGGCAAAAGCGCTGATCTAATAATTAACTATTTCAGTTTGGGCAAAAATAATAAATGACTGTTTCGTGGTGCATAAATAATAACTAACTTTGTGACCCGGTGCAAAAATAATAAAACCGGTACTAAATGTTAATTTGTAGTTATGTGTAACCTTTCTGATATTATTTTCAAAGTCAAAAATACATTTTTGCCCCTCTTAATTAAAACCTTGTTCATACTAGTCAGCATGGGAAGATGAAGGGCGGAAGGAAGAAGGGTTGAGTTTTAATTGTGAGGGGGTACAAAGGTATTTTTACTTTAGAAAATAATATCAGAAAGGTTCCACAAAACTACAAATTAATATTTAGTACCGGTTTTATTATTTTTGCACCGGGTTACAAAGTTAGTTATTATTTATGCACCGCGAAACAGTCATTTACTATTTTTGCCCAAATTGAAATAGTTAATTATTAGATCAGCACTTTTGCCCTTTATACTATTTGTTGAAAAAAAATATTCATTTGAAATATGTTTTTAGCCATCAAAATATCTAAATAAATAAATTTCTCTTAATTTGATTGGATTGAAATTATAAAATTTTCATTAAAATCAAAGTGAATAAATTTTATAACATACTCCCTCCGGTCCTAATTATAAGTCGTCTTTGACTTTTTTTGGAGAGATTAAGGTTACGAAATAGGTTATTAAATTAATATATATTTGATATATTTTTAGACTATCCATTAGTTTACAGGTAAAGTAAACTAGTATAATGAAAAAAATAGGTAAACAATTTATAATTAACTTATTTTGTTTTTTTAGGATTTTCCAAAAAAGTCAAAGACGACTTATAATTAGGACCGGAGGGAGTATTAGAAAGAAAGAAAATGCATGTTTGAAAACAACTATATTATCAACTAAAATAAAAACTTCAATATAAAAAAAAGATAATCTCTGCAACATGTTAAGTTCAAAGAAGGCTTATTTACATTTTCAAAATAAATGCAAAGTTTCTCTAATTTAGGAAAATAAAAGTAAAAAAGGATGGTCAATAGGTGAATCATGTGGGGATAAATCAAAGCGGATGCTTTGTCTTGAATTCAAAATAGTACAAATTTATTCCTAGAGGTGAAAAAGCAAGGCATAGTAACTTCTGCCACAAGGCTTTCCCTACCATTATTAAGGATATTATACCACTCAATGAAAGTGGAATGATCAACTTAAGGTGGGGAACACTTAGGAACAACACAGATTGAAAATACACATCCAAATTTAAAGCATTAAGTACTGACTTCTTCAAGAAATGGATAGTCAGTATATCCAATAACAGAATCAGAAGTGTAAAATGTCTCTCTATGGTACTTGTTTAGAGGAGCATCAAGCTCAAACCTCCTTGGCAAATCCGGGTTTGCCAAGAACCACCGTCCATAGGCGACAAGATCTGCACGGTTCTCGGCCACAGCGCTTATGCCATCTTTACGGTCAAAGCCTCCAGCAGCAATGAAGGAGCCATTGAAGGCTTTTCTCATTGGAAAAAGACTGTGAGGACACTCATCTTTTTCCCAAACAGTCTTCATTCTTGGTTCCACCATGTGGCAGTACAAGATATTATATTCATTCAAGGAATTCACCATGTATAGGCCAAGCTGCTTAGGATTGGAATCCCCACATTCAGCATAATCTGCAAATGGTGACAATCTAATTCCGACCCGCTCTGCCCCTATCTCGTCAGCAACAGCTTTAACAACTTCCAAAGGAAACCGACAGCGGTTCTCAAGAGATCCACCATATTCATCGGTTCGATCATTGACTTGATCTTTCATAAATTGGTCAAGAAGGTAACCATGGGCACCATGAATCTCAACCCCATCAAAACCTACAATTGCATAAGTGTCACCATTTGAAAGATTAAACTTCAGTATTCAGAAACAATATGAAGCATACTAGATAAAATACACTTCAATTACTACAATTAGTGTGTAACATTATTTCTAGAGAATAATAATAGTAGTTCCTAATACTGTGGCTTATGTACAAATTATCCAAACTAGCAAAAGTTTCCGTATGGTACTTGTTTAATTCAAATGTAGGCAAAACGATCCTCCAAATTTTGAAAAGATAAAATATTTCTATTATATTACTTTAGTCCATAGGAATGTAATGCAAAACCCAAGCATTTACAAATCTAAATATTATTTATTTACTCCATACCACTATCCTCATAGTTTTGTCAACCAAGTCAACAAGTTGTCAGGCTTGACATCTTTGAGAAAACTAAAACAAAAGAATCTAATTGAAGCTTCTTATAAAACATCTGCCGATGTATATGAAAAAAGTGACAATATATATCCTTCCTTTCAAGTCATAGCTTATATAATATATGAATTATGATTGAAGTAAATTGATTTTTCACAATATTTTAATTTAGTGAATGTACCTGCTTCTATAGCATTCCTTGCAGCAAGCCTGAAATCATGGACGATTTGAGGAATTTCGTCAGTTCTAAGCCTCCTTGGTGGTGTAAATTCAGCAACATCAAGGCCATTACTACGAATTTGCGGGGTCAGTCCCTTGTCTGTGCAAGATATTGGGGCTTGTCCATTTGGCTGAAAACCTGTAAAAACAATGTAAAATGGGAATGCAATAAACTTGTTCAACAAATTTCTTTTACTCCAAAGAAATTTGGAAAATATAATGAGTACACATACTACAACAGAATGGATGTGGGACTGTATATGTTTTAAATAGACAAATATCTTAAAGTCAGTTCAAAAATCTAAACAAACAACAAAATTCAAGGATTTATAGTGCAGTACATTAAATTAAATATTATAATTGGCAGTAAAGATGCACACACAGCTATGTTTCTATAACGAGATGTAGTTCAATTGATTTTGAATTGTCACCCTTTGATAGATGGAGTGCCAGTTTAATCAAAATGAAAGGAAAATTTCTTACTTCTATTTATAATTATCATTTTCTTTTCATTCAATTGTAACACAGAGAGGAGGAGCAAACATGTTGCCCAAGTTTGAGAATTTTCTTGCCACTGAGTTTTCTAGCTGTCAGAAAACATGAATAGTGTCTGCAAAAGTTCCATTTAGATTTTAAACTTAAAATATAGTTTCCACTAGAACTACCTGCCAATAAGCATGATATATTTTAATTGTCTAGGTTTTTTATTGATTAACCAATTTTAGCAGCAATAATATGCAGAACTGAATAAAATCCATAGTCAACAGAATCTAAACATTTCGGTACTAGTAGAGAAGAAGACATCAAAGGCCTCAAATGATCAAATCATTCAAGAATTTCCCAAGAATGCTCTAATTGACAAACTTTAAAGGCAATTTCAATTCAACCAAAAAGAAAGGAAATTTACTAGCTACTGCTCTCATATCAGAAGACTAAATCAAAACTCACCTGAATTTGAAACCCTTCCCACATGCCAGATCTGACAAAAGAATACACCACCTTTGGCATGAACAGCATTCACAATGAGCTTCCAAGCTTCCACTTGCTCTTTTGTCCATATCCCAGGTGTATCAGTATATCTTCACATAG
Source organism: Mimosa pudica (assembly GCA_029929735.1). Lineage (NCBI taxonomy): Eukaryota > Viridiplantae > Streptophyta > Magnoliopsida > Fabales > Fabaceae > Mimosa > Mimosa pudica. The sequence goes on along the minus strand of JAKELP010000018.1, from coordinate 15,118,384 downwards.
AGTAGGAAACAAACATCAAACAATCTTGAGAAAACATCCTAGGAAAAAAGAGATAAGTTAACATAAGGAATAATAAAAGACTGCAAATTACCCTTGAGCAGTGTCAGAAACACCAGTAGCTTCAGTTAGCAAAAGACCACCTTTGGTAGTTCGTTGAGAGTAATATAAGATAGCATGAGGCTGAGGAACATTGCCATATGATCTTTGTCTAGTAAGTGGTGCCAGAACAACTCTGTATAGCAAAAAGTAACCGATTTTTAAATTACAAAACCATAAAAACAAAATTTACCTGATATAGACAGATAATGAAATAATCATAAACAAACTCACTCATTGACCACAGGAAAATTTCCCTATTCTACTACACCAATCCAAAATATGCTAGTAACTTAACGTAGCATACAAGTAAAGAAAATATAAGGTCCCAGTATTTGAACTTGAGACTAGTCCCTTATAAGGCTTAAAATATTTTTGGCTTCTCCTAATAATTTTGTTTCCCAGAATTTGAACTTTGTGTGTCCTATTCAAAAGTGATGATTTTTAATTATGATGAAACACATGGACCATGACCCATTTCAGTGTTAAGCTGGGACTTCACAGAAACACATGATCCTCAAGAAACTAAGGTAGAAAAAAAATTGAAAGATTAAAAATAACCCAATTGAGAAAATAAATAGTGAATACCTATGGGATAGATTAAATTGTCCCAACTTGTAGGGAGTGAGAAGAGGAATAATGTCTGGAGTTTCAGAAGCCATTTTTTTTCCTCAATTGGTATAGGTAAGAAGAATGAAGAGAATAAGTGCTATAAATAGAGAAATGAAGGTGGCTTACAAATGCAACAATAATAGTGGCCCCGCCACCTACTAGGGAGGGACTTAGAATTGTTTGGACTAATTGATAATAAATGGATGGTGATGTGAGGTAGTGCGTAAGAAGGCTTGGGAATTGTACAGTGAATTTTGATAGCCCATAAAAGTTGACCAATTGATTCTAAATTAATTGTAGTGTACATCTTTTTGGGAGATTGAGACAAGAGTGAGAGGAGTGACATCCTCACTTTTTTTTTCTAGGTGATCTGAACCCAGCAATACCTTGTATGTTTAGTCCCTTTTGAAAAGAACCTTTTTAATTCTGTTTTCTTATACTCTCTTCCTAATTATTAGTCTACTTTGACTTTTTTTTATGAAAGTTAAGGAAGCAAATTAAACCATTAAATTATAACATATAACAAATGTAATTACAATATATGTTAGTTAATAACTAGAATAAACTAGTTTCGAGAAAAAAGATAATTTTAAATAATTTAAAATGATAAAGTTTGTAACTTTAACTTTTTCAAAAAGCACGAAGGTACAAAAATGATACTAAAATTTAGCCAAAAGTGCGTTTGTAATACTATAGTTTTGCGAGGTACAAAAATAGTACCAACTTGGTATCCAAATTGTACTTCTTCTATTTCATTTTCTTTTGCATACATGACTACCCCATACATTGCTAAACAGTCCCCCTCAGAAGGTGTAGCAGCCCGAACCACTTTAGAGAAACTATCTAAAATTCCCACATTGGCATCTCTTATGACACATGAAATAGCTACCACTTTTAGATTATGATCAAAGGCACAGTCAGTATTAAATTTTAGGCAATTACCAGATGGTGGCTCCCATTTTTTTGATGACCTTTTGTCTCCACTACCTCCACCTTGTTTTGTGACCATCCCATTACATCCCAAAATTCTGATAGCATATTTCCTGTCTGAGAAATGACAAAACCAGGATCAGGAGATTCATTCGTAAAAATGAATTTGCATCTTGCCTTCCATATTTGCCATTGTAGCACTGCAAATAATGAGTTTTGCCACTCAGTAACAGATGGATCAAGCAGTACATTATTAACTGAGCATCTAAGAATTTTATGTTGCAAGCCACCGAGCAAATAAGAGAGATTACTAGCAAACCATCCTCTTTTAACACATTCACATTCCAAGAACAAGTGATCATCTGTTTCTATATGAGACATACATAAGTTGCCAAAGCTTTGACTTCAATTTCCACATAAAACTCCTTACTTGATATGGAACCTTAAGACGCCATATCTGTCTCCACAGCTCACGTGAAAAGCGTTGAGAGGTCTCACGTGAAAAGCGTTGAGAGGTCCCTGGTTTGTCTTGTACTCTCTCAATTTGTAGTGTTTTTGCTATTTGGTATCCACTTTTAACTGTATAGTCCTCTCTTGCCCCTGTCCACACCCATCTATCTTCTCTAGTTGTTACAGCCACCATTGTTTTCCTAATTATCATTTCTTCCTCCTTTGTGATAAAATTTTCAATTCTTATAAATCCCATTCCCCATCCCTTCTTAAATATGCTAGTATCATGTTTCGGCCTATTTGGTTGAACTGAGTGTATAGTGGAAATGGAAATGGATTTCAGGGTCCGTTTGGTTGAACTGAAAGTGTGTAATGGAAATGAAATTGAGTAAAAGAGGGTAAAGATAGAAATTATAGATAAATTAGGTAATGATGAGAAAGTAAAGTTTTTGAGGTAGAAAAAGTGTGAGATGGAAAGACGAAAGAGAAAGCTTATGGGCCTATGATATATGTAAATTACTAAAAAACTTACTTTCTCCCACTTTCACTTTCCCTCACACACTTTCCTTACCTCCAAATGTACCTTGTGTAAGGGATAAAAATGGAAAGTAGAGGTGAATTAGGTAATGATGAGAAAGTAAAGTTTGAGGGCTCAGAAAAAGTATGAGATGGAGAGAGAAAACTTGTGTGACCCAAGATATATGAAAATTATCTTTCTCATTTCCTTTTTTCATTTCATGTCATCCAATCGGGTCCTAAGGGTCCGCTTGGATGTAAGGAAAGTGAGGGAAGGAAAGTGAGAGTGAGGGAAAGTGAAGGTTTTTTGGTAATTTACATATTTCTGGGCCCACAAATTTTCTCTCTCCATCTCACATTTTTCTTGAGACCCACAAACTTTACTTTCTCCTCATTATCTCTACTTTCCATCTTCACTTTTTTACTTCCATTTCTCCACTTCCCCTCCCTAGCTTTCCTTGCATCTAAATGGGCCCATATGTTCAATTTGGACAAGGAGAAACATGACAAAACTCTCGCAATTCTCTTAACCATGGATTTGACCATATTTTTGTTTTATTCCCATTCCCAATACTAGTACTACCTCTAATCCTAAATATAAGATCTAATTGACTTTTTTTAGAGATTAAGGTTTCGAGATAGACTATTAAATCATGACATATTTGATATATTTTTAGATTATACATTAGTTTATAGGTAAAATAAACTAGTTTAAGGGAAAAAATTAGGTAAATCAATTTATAATTAACTTATTTTTCTTTTTTATAAGATTTTTTTAAAAAATCAATTAGGTCTTATAATTAGGATCGGAGGGAGTATAATATTCCCTCTTAAGACCTCTCTGCACTCCAATATACTATTCCAAATCCATGATGCTTTGCTTTTTCCCTTTTTTGCCTCTAAAAAATTACATTTTGGGAAATACCTGGCTAATTGTAGATATTCTTACAACGATGTTCTTTAAAGGGAAAATGTCATTTTAATCCATCCGAATATACAAAAGGACAATTCAGGAACCTAAACTTCCAAAAGGACCATGAAGGAACCAACACTTAATTAACATTTGCAAATATTGTGAAAAGACTTGACTGCCCTCACCCCCAAAACACAAATTACGAACCCCACACTCGCAAGCCCACTCTGCCCTCTTCTCTAACATCAATTTCCAGAACCCTAACTCATCCCTAAACCTTACCTTACCTTCTCCTCTTCCCTGCCAACAACTCCTAAATAACCCACCTCTCGTCTGTCGGAAGGTCTTCGGTTTCGGTGGCTTCGTGTGCTTCTTCAGCAGCTGCTTCGTATGCTTCTTCGGCGGCGGTTTCGGCGGCTTCGTGTGCTTCTTTAGGGGCGGCGGCTTCATGTGCTTCTTTAGGGGAAGCGGCTTCGTATGTTTCTTCGGCGTCGGCGGCTTCGTGTGCTTTCTCTTCACTGAATCTTCATCATAACCATAAGGTAAGTGGTTTCTATTCCATTAGAATTTCACTGGTGGCAGGCTTGTTCCAATTGAAGGAGTTGTTTCACTTTATAGAGTGTTAGCTGCTGATAGAATCTTTACAAGTATTCCTTCATTGTCAAATTATTTAAGCTTTATTATTGCACTTATGCCTTTAATTAATGTCTATATACATGAGGTTTATCTCGACCAAAAAATAAACATGAGGTTTATATCTTGCTAAATTTATATAATTTAGAAAATGATGGTGATGATGATCAAATATCCATTAATGAATTGAGATGCTTAACTTACCAAAGTCTACGTTTGTTTACCTGTAGTACATCTCCCTTTAAACTGAAGATTCCATTTGAGCTTCTTTAATAATCATAGTAGCGGAATCTGCGTTGTCTTTGTAATGTTGTGACATGATAAATTAAAGTGCTTTCCTGAATTGTAATTTAATGTTATTGAATTATTGGTCTATTAATTTGTCATAGTTATGGGACCTAAAACAGGAAGAAGACCTGAAAAAACTTAAAGCCATACTTGCTCTTGCATTCTTATTTAGTACAATGTTTTAGGTGTTATAACATCATAAATTTCATTCTTTTTTTGTAGGACTTGCACCTGAAACCAGAGGGAAGATAAGGCTCTTTGGGAGGTCTTACATATTCATGCTTTGCTCTTCTGAGCTCTGTACATGAGAAGAATTTTTTATGCATTTTGCAGCTACGATACCGCCTTTTTTTGCTTAATTACAGCTCAACCATCTCAAATTAGAGGGTCAGTGCGTGCTATTCAAAATGGGGAACTTAATGCACCTCACAATATGGTCAATCAAACTATGAGTATCATGCATATCTATGCTCCTGGTGCTCCTGGTGGAGTTTCTGGTCCCACGACAAATTTAAATATAGGGATGGATTATTGGGGTGCACCCACTTCATCCACTATGCCTGCACTGCATGGAAAGGTTCCTTCTGCTGCTGTTGCTGGAGGAATGGTTACTTTTGAATCACGGAATAGTGTTATTTTGTGGATGATGTCTAAACTTCATTTGTATTATCTCTTTATTATCTCATTTATAATAGTATATTGATTTATGTATTGTGGTGTAAGCCATTAGTGAGGTTGTATTGTTTGTTAAGGAGAAATGTATTCATTGGATAGTGATATCAAGAAAAGAATGATTGTTAGTTCAAGTATTTGTTAGGACAAAAGTTTTTTGGTGTAATGATCAATATTTGCTTGGCCTACATTTTTAGCTTCTCAATTAACTCTTGCAGCGTAACTATTTACTATTGCAGGGTACTAATTAACATTTGCAGCTTAGACATTAGACAATGGGTCATACCCGTATGGCCGTATTAACTATTGCAGCGTAGCTATTAACTGTTCCATTGTACCAATTAGCATTTGCAACTTCCACATTAACATTTGGAGCATGCCCATTAACATTTGGGTCATTGGAATTAACTTGCCAACAAAAGCACATTTTGTATTAACGATTGCAATTTACCTATTAACAATTCAAGCATATCCATTAACAACTCAATCATAGTCATTAACATTTGTGTCATTGGAATTAACTTTCTTGCTAACAGTATTAACAATTGCAGCTTACTGTTACATTGTGTTACTAATTACCTAATTAACCAATAATATTTATTTTAATTCATTAAGCTCTAATCTAACTATGATAGAAAAAGGAATTTCCATAATATTAATATCTCTATCATAGTTAGAAAAGATTATTCTAAACCTTTTATAATTTATCCATGATAGGAAAGAATAAACTAATACAACCTGAATACTATCATGGATAATTAATAGCTAACCATGTTAGAAAAGAATCACCTAACATGGTTAGAAAAATAAACAACCTAATGTTCAAAAATATCAAATACATATAAATATATGCGGAAACGTATGCAGGCCTATACAAATTGGCAATATACAATTTAAATAGCCTATATAGCTCCTACTACCTAATACCCTTTCCTGCTGCTTGCATCAGTGCATGAATACCTGCAAAAATGTCAGTAATCGTGGGATGAGACAATTTGTCCCAGTAATCACCGCTTAACTCACTATAACAGTGAGATGTGCGGTAGCGAGGGCGTCTAAAGGGTACCACATTTAAAACCAATACTATATATATATACAAGTTAAGTCTTTCCTTCATCATTCAAGTTCCCCCTTCTAAATCAATTCAAATTCATCATCTCTATTTCCCACATATCACTCAAATCCCTCAGTCAATTCCAAATCAACTCAACAGACGAAAATAAACGTGATTGACACTGTGCCCAGTCTCAAATCTGAAAGCATAAAAAGGGAGCACTTTAAATAGTGAAAACGTCCCTGAAAAGGGAGCACTATAAAAAGTGAAAACGTCCCTGGTTCCTTTAAAATCCGAGGAACCTGTACAATTAACCTATCGATTGCGCAGATCGATAGGTTACATCGGCCGACGGTACTATCAGTGTCATGCAATGCTCACTATAACCTATCAATATCCTATCAATATCACTTCCACAATGACATCATTCATATCCATCAACCTTAACCTCATTCAATATTTCAATATCACAACCTCAATAATCAACAACAACATCAACATCAACATCACCTTTCAATCTATTATCCACAATATCTTTCCAAAATCTAAACTCATAACTAATTCCTTTTCTATACTCAAAACCTCTCAATATCCAACACCTGCAAATATATCACACAATTCCATAATATCCAGCAATACCACCAGCCAGGATACTACATATAATAAGTCAAATTCTTTATATGAAAGTAATCGTGTTTGAAAGGCACCCGATAGCCTGTTTTATATAAAAATACCTTTTCAAAAATAATATTTATATGGAGGGTGAAAAGGGATTTTGAAAATCCCAGCTAACGTCACCCTCAATGTTATAGCAAGGGTAAGTGTGATTACCTGTCGCCCTTAGCACTTTGTTGTTCTTCCCTACCGTTCCTTGCAAGTTTTTCCTTCCAAGCACCTCTCTTACTATACTCTCCTATTTCATATAACAAGGAATGTGAGCATCTATTCTTATTCATGTTACTCAGCGTCGCTCTCGATCCTAATTACTACCCAATCTCTTTTTCTTATATATTTTATTTTAAGGTAAACATTTTCGAATCAAAGCCAAAGCCAATAAACAAATTCAAATTAATGAACCAAAAGCCAAGGAGCAACAAGCATATATTTCCATTAAAGCAATATAGAAATTAACACAAATAAAATCACCAAAGACACCCCTAACCAATCACACTTTCACCAAATCAATATCTTATTAGGTAGAATCAAAACTTCTCACTTTGCAAATTGCAATCAACTATTATAACACCATAACATTCCTACATTATCTCAGGTATCATCCTCATAGATCAATTCACTCACCAAAACATGTCAAGTCACATATTGCAGTCACATTCAATTGTACTACTTTTGGCCATCTAAGGAGGGGAAAGATAATTCATTTCCTATGTCCCAAAGCACCATTTAATACACTTCAAGATGACACATCATGGTTATTTATCACTTTCATTCAATTCTAACATTTATATACACAACTAATCAACACCTTCTACTTTCTATAATTATATTACAATTTGAGATGTCTTCTGCATTGAACCAATTCAGCCATATCAGAGAAAAGAAACATAAACTCATTCCATTACTCTATTCTTATTTTCAAGCACACAAAATTTTCTATGCCTGAATCAAACTCACCTAATTAACATTCCAGATTCATTACATGCCTTCATTTCTCTTATTTCGTCCTTGAACCCAGCTGCCACTTATGCAGAATTATTATTAAATTAACTAACTATATATATGTAAAGTCTTAATTTCATTACCTACACAAAACAACATTATAACAATATTAATTACAATCATCACAACACTTCCCAGTTCAAAGGCATAGAAACTTGATTCTCAAAAACCCACATGCAACCATATAATTTTCTCCATGGTACTCATGACCAATCTGAACATAAAATCAATTACATATGCCCTTAAAACAAAATTTACACAACACCAAAACAGTGGTGAGATCTATCAGTCAGCCCAAGAAAATACCCATAAAGAATAAGATAAGCATATGGTTCACCATACAATGTCATTTCACTACAAGGTATAGTAAAATGTAATTATACACATGAACAGTAAAAACATTCTTAATTCAATCTCATATGCAAGCATTAAAGCACTTGACTTCTCTTCACAAATCATTATTATGTTTAGCATCAAACACACAACATAGTTACAGCCCAACAATTGACCAATATTAAATCTCTTAAAAGATCATGACTTCAGAGAACATGTACATATTATCAATAAAACCCAAACAGGGGAAAAAGGAAGAGAACAAGCAGAATTTCAAAACACAAAGAAATATGTCATGCACAATCATTCAACCATTGTTCAAAATATCTTTCATACTCATTAGCTGAACCAAACAGAAATATCATTTAAGATTTCGAAAATCCCCTTCCAAACTCACAAATTTAACATGCACAGTGATTATTCTACTTATCATTTAACACCATTGAACCCTAAGTGTGTGGAAACCCAAACGAAATCTCAAATCACATTCAAAACCATTTCCAAATGCTTAAAATCAAGGACAACTTTATTTTAGTTCATTATTTCACCCAAAAGAACCCAGATTTCAATCGGCCTCTCCTCCCAGATATCACTAATCGAAGAATCTAAGGGTAGGAAAAGAGAAAGGAGGCTCACCAAGGTTCGATATATGTTTATGCCAGTCTAGTCTGAGGTCGCCGTCGCCGGAAATCGTTCTCGTCGCCGGAAAACTCGCCGGAAATCGGCCATCACCGAAGGTAGGGTGAAAAGAACTTGGAAAAAGAATGGAAACTATGAGAACTAACTCTAAAATGGAAGTTTAGCCTGATACATACTAGAAAGGTCGGAGCTTTTACCTTGTTCCCGCCGTTGACCACTGTAGCTCGTCGGAGAAGCTTTCGCCGCCACGAGGTTCGTTGGAAAAACAGGGAATGGCGGAGGAAAGGGGAAATGAAGATGTGAGGAGGTGAGATAGGAGATGGGTTTGTGAGAGGGCGGCGCCGCCGCGCCTTGGCCGCCGGAACGCGATGGACGGAGGAGAGAAAGGGAGGAACGAAATCGAAGGCAGGGGGAGGGATCGGCTGATATATATAGAAAGGAGGGAGGGCCGTGTTTGTTTTAAGAGAAATATGGATGATTTTGGTTATTTAAAGCCTAAACTTGCTATAGTGTACTCATTTTGATTTAAAACCACTTAAACCAGCCTCCAATTTCCTTAATCTTCAAAATATTTTTAGCTTTACCACTCCCTCATATTTCAAACTCTTCATTTCTTAATTAATTTTATGCATATTAATTACTCAAAATTTCCATAAATTACCCAAAAATTCCTAAAAAATTCCAAAATTTCTCAAAACACTCTCTAATCCTGAATTAAATTTTTCAGGATGTTACAATTCTCCCCACCTTTTAGAAATTTTGTCCCCAAAATTTACTAAACATATCACTTAACACAAAGAAAATATGCAATTCAACTTTATACTCTCCATATCAATTCTAATCATTTCACCATTCGTCCTTAGTCAATCCATCAGTACTTCACAAATTCTCATGCTACCTCACCTAACTAACCTTCATTTACTAACCACCAAAGCCTCAAATCACCTATATGACAGTCCAACTCCTTAAATAGCAACACACATCCAGCTATCTTTCCCTTATTTAATCGAATTATAACCTAGGATAGGTAACAAACCTTTAACCACCTTACCACTTCAAATCGAAACTTCCTTTGATTTCTCAAAATTCCTCAATCCATATTCAATTAATCACTAATATTCTACACCTTTTTACTTCCTCTTCCCTTATTTTCATCCAAGATCACATTTTCAATCTTTACCATAGCTAAACCACCAGCAATTCACAAGGTAATATCCTGGTTTTCACAATACCAATCATCCTTCTGCAACTAACTTACAAAAACCGAAGGTCAATCACCATTACTTTCAGCAATCATTTCATTCCAGCAACATAATGATACCAACTCGTTTCACAACTACTGATTATAAAACAAGACTATGAATTAAGAATTTATAGTGCATAAAATTGGTGACCAAAAGCACGTAGCCAAAACTGATTCAACAAGGAAACAATGAAAAATCACAGAGCTTTACTTCCTACAACCCGCTGTCCACATAGATTTAGAGCAATAACACGCAAAAATTTGTTCTAGGTTGTTTGACTTCATTAAACTAATCCTATTAAGCTTTATCAAACTTGAACTACAAGCATGTATCCATGTTTTAAAACCTTAAGAAAGCTTCTAATGCACTCTTAGAATAAATTACCCTATACATATCAGTGAATTGATGAAGTTTAATCACATTTATCTATGATCACATATCAATAACCACACAATAAACCATATAAATATGGCAAGTACAACATCCTCACTCAAAACAGAATTTTTTCATTACAAAAATTTCAAGTGAGTATACCAGAAAAATTTTCAAACATCATGCATACACAGAATAGCACAAAAAAAATCGTTATAGATTTAACTATGTCATAAAAGAAATAACACTCATAGGAAATGTAAAATACATACAAGTGAATTTTCATGTAACAAACATCACGTAATCAACTTCATCCTTATGACTCCAATTCGTACTTCATTATTCACACAAATCGGGCCGCCAAGTTTCATGTAATATGTTCACATAATTATATAGTTCATTTATACTATCCAAGCATTCATTTTATAACAAAATTCTGCACTACCTCAACAGTTTCAACAATTTAGTTTTAGCCATGTGATTAATATCCAGAGATGCTTCTAAAACAATTTCAAACTTCAAAACAGAACAAAAATTGATAATTACCACTCCAATGAATATTAATTTTTTAATTTTTTTTTTTTTTTAAGGCTCGCCAGCCGCGCGCCAGTTGGCGAGCGAGTGGCGAGTTTCCAGAGGCATGGCGCCTTTACTCGCAGCTGCTCGCCAGCTGCGCGCCACTGGCGAGCAGACTGGCGAGAATTTATCAGCAGAAACAGTCTGTCTGCAGAATTTTTCTAACCTTTTCAACTTAATATTGTATCAAAATTCCTTTATGAATCCTAGATAGTCATTCCATACACTCTAAAATTCTCATCTAAAAGTGCACTCATAAGCTTCACAACATAATATTTTGTGGAAATTCCCTCAAATTCCATTTAATTATTCTAACTTTAGTCATCAAAGATCTTGTAACTACTCCAACTAAATTAGTTTCGTTATATCATCACAATAACATATAGAACTTATCCAAAATTCACAATGTCTCATATTATAACCCATAATCATTTCCACCTCTCATATCTCTAAATCTACAACAACCATCTCCCATCCAAACATAATGAGTATAAAATATAACTTTCTTATAAAAATGACTATTCTATTTTAATCTCAACAATTTCAATTATCTTCTTCATTATTTTAGCATCCTAAAGCATCCTTCCATACCTTTAATCATCTTGATTTATGATCTAAAACTCCTAAACAGAGCACTAACCACAATTTCCTAAATCATTTTCTTCACTCCCTTTAGCCATACTTCCTATAAATGAACATGTAAAGCATAGATCTCATCAACACTCCATAATAGTTGAAACATCAAACCATATCAAACACTAAATAATTCTCCAAAGAATTTTGAATGAAAACAATCAAACAAACCAATCAATTCATCAATTAATTCAGCAATTCAATAAACGAGTAAAACAAACAAGAACAAAGTCAATGATCCTTATTTCCATTTGTATAAATTACTGAATGTTATTTCAAATTATCTTGATCCCTTAAACCCAATAAGGGATCTCATGATGCCTCGACTATGATTATGGCCGGCACATAACTATACTCGAGACCCCAGAGAAGCATCCTTATTTCGCTATTTTTTCCTAAATTTTATACATATCAACATTAGTTTTGTTATTCTTTCTATGTTCATCTCAATCTCTCCACAGTACCTATTCAATTTCTCTTATCACTCTCTCCCCACCACGGGATGAGCGATAATCCTCTCAAAAAGGCCAGATATTCATGCACAGAAGGAAGGGAATACTAAGAATGTATATTGCCAATCTATATGGAATGCAGCACAGTCCAGGGTTATCGTATACCAAATACTGATAACCAAGTTGTTACATTGTGTTACTAATTACCTAATTAACCAATAATATTTATTTTAATTCATTAAGCTCTAATCTAACTATGATAGAAAAAGGAATTTCCATAATATTAATATCTCTATCATAGTTAGAAAAGATTATTCTAAACCTTTTATAATTTATCCATGATAGGAAAGAATAAACTAATACAACCTGAATACTATCATGGATAATTAATAGCTAACCATGTTAGAAAAGAATCACCTAACATGGTTAGAAAAATAAACAACCTAATGTTCAAAAATATCAAATACATATAAATATATGCGGAAACGTATGCAGGCCTATACAAATTGGCAATATACAATTTAAATAGCCTATATAGCTCCTACTACCTAATACCCTTTCCTGCTGCTTGCATCAGTGCATGAATACCTGCAAAAATGTCAGTAATCGTGGGATGAGACAATTTGTCCCAGTAATCACCGCTTAACTCACTATAACAGTGAGATGTGCGGTAGCGAGGGCGTCTAAAGGGTACCACATTTAAAACCAATACTATATATATATACAAGTTAAGTCTTTCCTTCATCATTCAAGTTCCCCCTTCTAAATCAATTCAAATTCATCATCTCTATTTCCCACATATCACTCAAATCCCTCAGTCAATTCCAAATCAACTCAACAGACGAAAATAAACGTGATTGACACTGTGCCCAGTCTCAAATCTGAAAGCATAAAAAGGGAGCACTTTAAATAGTGAAAACGTCCCTGAAAAGGGAGCACTATAAAAAGTGAAAACGTCCCTGGTTCCTTTAAAATCCGAGGAACCTGTACAATTAACCTATCGATTGCGCAGATCGATAGGTTACATCGGCCGACGGTACTATCAGTGTCATGCAATGCTCACTATAACCTATCAATATCCTATCAATATCACTTCCACAATGACATCATTCATATCCATCAACCTTAACCTCATTCAATATTTCAATATCACAACCTCAATAATCAACAACAACATCAACATCAACATCACCTTTCAATCTATTATCCACAATATCTTTCCAAAATCTAAACTCATAACTAATTCCTTTTCTATACTCAAAACCTCTCAATATCCAACACCTGCAAATATATCACACAATTCCATAATATCCAGCAATACCACCAGCCAGGATACTACATATAATAAGTCAAATTCTTTATATGAAAGTAATCGTGTTTGAAAGGCACCCGATAGCCTGTTTTATATAAAAATACCTTTTCAAAAATAATATTTATATGGAGGGTGAAAAGGGATTTTGAAAATCCCAGCTAACGTCACCCTCAATGTTATAGCAAGGGTAAGTGTGATTACCTGTCGCCCTTAGCACTTTGTTGTTCTTCCCTACCGTTCCTTGCAAGTTTTTCCTTCCAAGCACCTCTCTTACTATACTCTCCTATTTCATATAACAAGGAATGTGAGCATCTATTCTTATTCATGTTACTCAGCGTCGCTCTCGATCCTAATTACTACCCAATCTCTTTTTCTTATATATTTTATTTTAAGGTAAACATTTTCGAATCAAAGCCAAAGCCAATAAACAAATTCAAATTAATGAACCAAAAGCCAAGGAGCAACAAGCATATATTTCCATTAAAGCAATATAGAAATTAACACAAATAAAATCACCAAAGACACCCCTAACCAATCACACTTTCACCAAATCAATATCTTATTAGGTAGAATCAAAACTTCTCACTTTGCAAATTGCAATCAACTATTATAACACCATAACATTCCTACATTATCTCAGGTATCATCCTCATAGATCAATTCACTCACCAAAACATGTCAAGTCACATATTGCAGTCACATTCAATTGTACTACTTTTGGCCATCTAAGGAGGGGAAAGATAATTCATTTCCTATGTCCCAAAGCACCATTTAATACACTTCAAGATGACACATCATGGTTATTTATCACTTTCATTCAATTCTAACATTTATATACACAACTAATCAACACCTTCTACTTTCTATAATTATATTACAATTTGAGATGTCTTCTGCATTGAACCAATTCAGCCATATCAGAGAAAAGAAACATAAACTCATTCCATTACTCTATTCTTATTTTCAAGCACACAAAATTTTCTATGCCTGAATCAAACTCACCTAATTAACATTCCAGATTCATTACATGCCTTCATTTCTCTTATTTCGTCCTTGAACCCAGCTGCCACTTATGCAGAATTATTATTAAATTAACTAACTATATATATGTAAAGTCTTAATTTCATTACCTACACAAAACAACATTATAACAATATTAATTACAATCATCACAACACTTCCCAGTTCAAAGGCATAGAAACTTGATTCTCAAAAACCCACATGCAACCATATAATTTTCTCCATGGTACTCATGACCAATCTGAACATAAAATCAATTACATATGCCCTTAAAACAAAATTTACACAACACCAAAACAGTGGTGAGATCTATCAGTCAGCCCAAGAAAATACCCATAAAGAATAAGATAAGCATATGGTTCACCATACAATGTCATTTCACTACAAGGTATAGTAAAATGTAATTATACACATGAACAGTAAAAACATTCTTAATTCAATCTCATATGCAAGCATTAAAGCACTTGACTTCTCTTCACAAATCATTATTATGTTTAGCATCAAACACACAACATAGTTACAGCCCAACAATTGACCAATATTAAATCTCTTAAAAGATCATGACTTCAGAGAACATGTACATATTATCAATAAAACCCAAACAGGGGAAAAAGGAAGAGAACAAGCAGAATTTCAAAACACAAAGAAATATGTCATGCACAATCATTCAACCATTGTTCAAAATATCTTTCATACTCATTAGCTGAACCAAACAGAAATATCATTTAAGATTTCGAAAATCCCCTTCCAAACTCACAAATTTAACATGCACAGTGATTATTCTACTTATCATTTAACACCATTGAACCCTAAGTGTGTGGAAACCCAAACGAAATCTCAAATCACATTCAAAACCATTTCCAAATGCTTAAAATCAAGGACAACTTTATTTTAGTTCATTATTTCACCCAAAAGAACCCAGATTTCAATCGGCCTCTCCTCCCAGATATCACTAATCGAAGAATCTAAGGGTAGGAAAAGAGAAAGGAGGCTCACCAAGGTTCGATATATGTTTATGCCAGTCTAGTCTGAGGTCGCCGTCGCCGGAAATCGTTCTCGTCGCCGGAAAACTCGCCGGAAATCGGCCATCACCGAAGGTAGGGTGAAAAGAACTTGGAAAAAGAATGGAAACTATGAGAACTAACTCTAAAATGGAAGTTTAGCCTGATACATACTAGAAAGGTCGGAGCTTTTACCTTGTTCCCGCCGTTGACCACTGTAGCTCGTCGGAGAAGCTTTCGCCGCCACGAGGTTCGTTGGAAAAACAGGGAATGGCGGAGGAAAGGGGAAATGAAGATGTGAGGAGGTGAGATAGGAGATGGGTTTGTGAGAGGGCGGCGCCGCCGCGCCTTGGCCGCCGGAACGCGATGGACGGAGGAGAGAAAGGGAGGAACGAAATCGAAGGCAGGGGGAGGGATCGGCTGATATATATAGAAAGGAGGGAGGGCCGTGTTTGTTTTAAGAGAAATATGGATGATTTTGGTTATTTAAAGCCTAAACTTGCTATAGTGTACTCATTTTGATTTAAAACCACTTAAACCAGCCTCCAATTTCCTTAATCTTCAAAATATTTTTAGCTTTACCACTCCCTCATATTTCAAACTCTTCATTTCTTAATTAATTTTATGCATATTAATTACTCAAAATTTCCATAAATTACCCAAAAATTCCTAAAAAATTCCAAAATTTCTCAAAACACTCTCTAATCCTGAATTAAATTTTTCAGGATGTTACACTTACCTATTAACATTTGAAGTATAGTCATTAACAATTCAAGCCTAGCCATTAACAACTCAAGCATAGTTACTAACATTTGGGTCATTGGAATTAACTTTCTTGCTAATAGTATTAACAATTGCAGCTTACCTATTAACATTTGACGTATAGTCATTAACAATTCAAGTCTAGCCATTAACAACTCAAGTATAGTCATTAACATTTGGGTCATTGGAATTAACTTTCTTGCCAATAAATGCGCATTTTGTATTAACAATTGCAACTTACTTTTTAACATTTGAAGCATATTAATTAACAATTCAAGCCTACCCATTAACAATTCAAGCATATCCATTAACATTCGGGTCATTGAAGCATACCCATTAACAATTCATATTCACCACATCAAAAAGAAAATACACAAATCCCTGTGATAATACAACATAGACATGATGGCACATGAGCCAAAAAAAATGTACCCCCAACCAAAATAATACCCTTCTTGTGTGACCGACCTTATGGCATCGTGTACAATGATATATTTAATCTCACATTTATTACAATTCACTCCAAGCCGTGATGCAATAATCTCCCTCATGCCTTCAAGTTTTATCCACCCCCCTTTTATGCTTTTCATCTTTGCATTGCCTCCATGGTATTAAACTATTCCTTCATGATTACTTCTAAAATAGCCTCCAACATGGATATTACAACATAGTTGCTTTAATTCACTTGAGCCACCTTCATGTGTCATTTTAACCTACACAAAGCGATTAACTAGTTTAACATGGGTATTAACAACTGGAGCATACATTTTAACATTTTCAACATACCTATTAACAAGGCAATGTCATGTTTACAACATAGCACCATCTACAACACTAAAACACATATATGTACTTTCGGTAGAGAAACACAAATTGGCATACAAAATTCAGATTCACTAACATCCAACTCAAATTTCCCATTCTTAAATCAAACCCATATTTAACAACAACATTAACCCTGTCAATTCATTTAGAATAGAGCTAGAGACACTACATTCAAAAGTCATCCTTTTAATAGGAAATCAAGCATACAAGCATCCAAATTCGTATTTCACTAGGCTAGATTAGTTCATATGAATTCCTCCTCAGTGATAATCACAGTTTTCCATTTAAAGAAAATAGGAACCCAAATAAAAGATAATCTTCAAATCAAACAAATACATAAGCTGATAGATCAATGCTAACATATTCATACACCCCCCTGATTAGGAAAATGGGAATGCAAACGCTAATGAAGAATAGGAGACAAAAGAAAGGAGAAGATGAGAAAAGGGAAGAGAAAGCCAACCACAAGAAGAAGCTCTAGGGCAGCGCTCTCCACTCAAAAGAAGAATTTGTTTGACCAAAAGCTTCTGCGTCTGCGTGTATTTGAGAAGAGAGACGAGAAGAGGAGAAAAGTGAGAAGAGGAAGATGAGAGCTTTATTTGTTCAAGAGGTGTGTGTTCTCAGTGAGGAGTGTTAGTAGCAAGGGTTTGTAAGTTGTTTGTAATTTGTGTTTGAGGTGGGGGCATTTAAGTCTTTTCACAACATTTGCAAATGTTAAGTAGGTGTCTGGTTCCTTCATGGTCCTTTTGGAAGTTTAGGTTCCTGAATTGTCCTTTTGTATATTCGGAGGGATTTAAATGACATTTTCCCTTCTTTAAATAATTACGATTCTGAATATTGACAGGATATTGTATTGATTCGTGACATTGATTTGAGGACAACTAGGCAAATGACTTTTTTACAAATTATAGATCATTAGGTAATAAGTTATCATTATCGATGGCAACCAATTAGAAGTGGGCTTTCCACAATGCGTCTTTTTCCTAATTTTTGGATTGCACAGTCAAAGGAATCTATCCTATTATGTCATTGAAATAATTGTAGTTTCTTAAGAGTTCTTCAATTTTCTTTAAAAGAATATCCGAGGCTAAAAATTGTAGAATAAAAATAGTTAAAAATAAAAATTATGTAAAAAATATACTATTTTCAAATATGCATGTATTTATTATTGGTAAATGGAAATATATAAATATCAATAAAAATATCATGAAACAGTGTTGTATGGGTTATAGGAATTTTTTTTTTTTGGTAACAAAATTTTAGGAAGGGGTTTAGGCTCAACCCAATCCAAGGGCAGGGCACCTACCTCATGATCCACTGGGGCCTGTCCCTGTGGGTTCTGGAGCATGACCAGCAAGCCCTTTATGTCTGTCCACACAGGTAGGTTACTCCCAGTTTCACTTAGCTACGGAGATGCCTCCCCAAGCGCCGCGATGGAGACACAACAAAGTGTCACTCCCCAGGATCGAACTCGCGACGTGGTGGACAACCCGACGCTCTTGTTCAATCCCTTCGCCACTGAACCCACGGACGATGGGTGGAAAATTAATTATGGACACATTGATAAAAATGGATGTAATATCCAAAAAACCCATAACAAGATGTCATAAAAGGGATGCATCAATTAAAAACAAAAAGATCTTACAAATCAGCCTATAAATTTTCTTTTAATTCACCATCACCATAAAATATTGTATGACTACAAATGCAGACCCAACTTGTCAATACTATCTCAAATAAACTCTTTTATATCTTGTCTTGCTAAAGATAAACTCTTTTATATCTTGTCTTGTTAAAGGAAGTCAATAATATAATCTCACTAGCTCAAAATCGTCATAAATACCTAATCCTCTGAAACCCAAACAATAAAGTTGGAAACTCCAACACCCGAGAAAAAGTAATAATTTCTTTTTACCATAAGAAAAAGAAACGAACAATTGAAAACCAAGAAATGTGCAATAATCTTCAAGCCTCAATAGCCTAATTTTATGCTGATAAAAAAATAGCCTAATTTTAAACTTAAACACTGAAGGTATTTTTGGTCAAGCCAATAGTTTCCCATCAAGCTCAAGTTGTTGATGCAAGTCAATCTAATGTTGCTATGCTAGAGACATAATCTTTATCACTTTCACAAAAGAGTTTTTTATTATAATTACTTGCTTATTTCCTAATTTCTCTGTGATCCTAATGTTCCGTTTGAAAACTTGTCATCATAGAGCTTACGTGTTTGAATACGGAGCTATACAAGAACTGTGTAACCTTTATGGTACAGGTGCCAAAGACTCTTCCGACTCATTGAACCTACAAAATGTGACCTATCTTGAGATTGATGGATCAGTAGTGGAGAGTAGTGATGCTAATGGATGTAGCAGTGTGATTAGGGATTGAGAGAAGAGATGGTTATGTGGTTTATGTGAAGATTCAAGTTCATTCCTCCAGCAATTGCAGAAACTGGCGCAAAGTTGAATGTGCTTCATTTATGTTGTTGGATTAGAAGATATGCATGGAAGTGTGGTCATCGTGTTATCTTTTTTTTTTTTTTTTTGGACATAATCGTGTTATCTATTTATATAGAAACTATAAACAAGGCGAGGATATATGTTGATATAATCACCCCTTTAAGGACATCAATGACTAGAAGCTTTATCTATAAATTAAAGATTGGAGAGTAGTTGTGAGACATAGGGATAAGGGTGACCTCAAGCTTGCTTACTTCCTTGCCAACTTGTCCCAAAGTTAGTTAGAGAATTTGTCTACCACTGAGCATCTGTCCAATGCTTATGCCTTTTTTTTGGGACAGCTAATGTAGTGTGTGTGTGTGTGTATATATCTTAGATCTTATATACAATTTTTGTACAAAATTCAGATGTGTTATAATTTATGACCTTTACTGATAATTACATATAGTCCAATACTAATGTCTCCAATTGTGTTTGAATTATAAATGCTACTACCCTTGCTAGTAATTTAATTAGAAAATGATACATAACTATTAACCAAGGAACAAAAATAATACATAACTATTTTGAGGTACACCAATGATACCCAACCTTACCGTGTGATCAAGAATGATATTTTCACTGATATGACAATAAGATTATAAATGAAAAGTCCAAAATACCCTTATAAATTAAATAAACTTTCACCTTATAAATAAACTTTCTCCTTATTCCTTCTTCCTTCTTCCTTCTTCTTCTTCCCACCACCGACAACCAAACCGGTGGTGGAGGCTCACGGCCAGCCACCACCGGCGCTGCCATGGCGGGCGCTTCCGAGGTGGGTGCCGCCGCGGCGGGCGCGAATCATCAGCTTTATCGTTGGAGTCTTCATCTTTGGATTCAGTTCCACCATCAGAATATGAGCCCTCACCTTTAGAACTTGATTTTCGAAGAGTCTTTCGTTTTTTGACAGAATTACTGGTCCTCCCAGCTGCCTCCAGCAGCATGTTTTCCAAGTCTGCCTTTTTCTTGAACATTATTGTTCGCACCGCAAGTGCACGGGTCGCGCCAAGTAATAAAGTGATAAGAAAAGTATCGATGGTTGTTTAAGTGAAATAAAAGAAATCTAAAACTAATATAAACAATTGATCTTTTGACTTAAACAATCAAATGGGGTCTAGGATTATTTATTCCCCTTGTATTTCTCAACTTTAGATTCAACTCCTCTTATAGATGCTATTAATTAACACATGTGCTAATCTAGGGTTCAAAAGGTACTTGTAAACGCTCCATCGAGTCAAGAACAATTGTTTAATTCTATTAAATTGCTCAATCTCTTGTTACAATCAATAAAACCCAATTTCTAAACTCCAACCCTAATGTGACTATGCAAGGTCAATAAGTATATCTCTATCTTATCAACAAAACCATCCATTCATCAAGCAAACTTCAAGTTCTTGCACTATTTTACCCAAGTTCTACACTCAACCTAGCTCTCTCAAACATTAATCAAGTGAACTCAACATCTAAATGGTGATCAAGCACTTAGAAGCATTAGGTAAAGAGTAAAATAAACAAATATGTCATTAATCACAAAATAAGAGGAAGAATCTAATGTTAATCCATACAAAGGTTCAAAATAATCCTAGAATGGGAGTTTAGCTACTCATAAATGGAAGAAAATTACAAATCCCAAAAGTAGAGGAAGCCATAACATGAAGTTCAAGAGGGAAGAAAGGGGAAGAAGAAAAACCAAGGGAAATGAAGTTGAATCTCTTCAAAATCTTCAATCTCCACTTGAATCTCCTTCAAAACCACCAAACCCTAGCAAAGAGTTGCCTCTAAGAGTCCCCCATGAGAGTCCAGGTCGAAAAGATGTTGAAGAGTTCCAATTTCCCACTTTAAATACCTCTGAAACCTAATTTCACTAAAACTTTGCGTTTTGTAATCTGATGAAAATTTCGCCTGGGCCACCAAATTTGGCCTAGGCTTTGTGACATTCTGTAACTTGCTTTGCTGGTTTGAGAGTAGTTTCGCGTAGGCCCAAAAATTTCGCCCAGGCCTTGTGATGTTCGCGAATCTGCTCTGATCCTGGAAGTGTTTTTCGCCAGGGCTTCAGAATTTAGTCCAGGCCATGTGGCTTGCTCTGATTCCTGGAAGTGATTTAGCCTAGACTTCAGATTTTAGCAGGCTCCAAGAAGCTTCCTTTGACATCCTTCACAATGCATCTTATCTTCATTTGATGCTTTCCTATTCTTTCAACAAAAATGATTCTAACACTAAAATGTAATCAAAATATATATATTTGGGCAAGAAAGTGCAATCTAAGATCAAATGCACAAATTATTCATTCAAAACCCAAAACATGCATAAATATGCAAATTAGGGCCCAAAATTGAAGTAAACTTGCTGAAATGTCATGAATATCTAAGAGTTAACAATTATGTTGATGCGTTGAATGTAAACTGGTCCGTGGAAGAGTTAAATGTGAAAAAGAAAGAACCATAAAGATTGGTGTAGAAGGTGATGCAAAGAAAGTTGGAGTAAGGAGAAGGAAAATATTATACCGAAAAAATATGAGAGACCACCGCAGTGGCACCCACCTTGGCAGCGCCCGCCATGGCAGCGCCGGTGGTGGCTGGACGTGAGCCTCCGCCGCCGGTGTGGTTGTCGGTGGTAGGAAGAAGAAGAAGGAAGAAGGAATAAGGAGAAAGTTTATTTAATTTATAAGGGTATTTTGGACTTTTCATCTCTAATCTTATTGTTATATTAGTGAAAATATCATTCTTGATCACATGGTAAAGTTGGGTATCATTGTTATACCTCAAAATAGTTATGTATTATTTTTGTTCCTTGGTCAATAGTTATGTATCATTTTTGGGTCTTCGCCCTTTTAATTATGAATAATATAAAGGGCGAAGGTGCAAAAATGATACTAAACTTTACCCAAAATTGCGTTTCTAATATTAATGTTTCGCTAGGTGCAAAAAGAGTACCCAACTTGGGTTCAGGCGCAAATGTAATATTTTCAGTTGAAGGAAATAAAGTTTAGATTTGAAAAGACTCTTATGACTCCATTCCTCTCTCATTAAATAAAATTTAAATAAAATTTAATGAGGGGTATAAGAGTCTTTTCATATCTAAATTTTATTTACCTAAAGTGAAAATACTATATTTGCACCTAGACCCCCAAGTTAGCTACTATTTTTTCACCTTGCGAAATTTTTGTATTAGAAACGCAATTTAGGTAAAGTTTAGTATCATTTTTGCACCTTTACCATAATATAAAATGTATGAGTGTGTTTGGCTTGACTTATTTTGAATAAGCCAGCTTATTTATAAGCCACTCAAGGTAGCTTATTTCAGAAAATAAGCCAACTTATTTTTCTAAATGACTTAAAAATAAGCCCCTTTTAAACAAAACGTCATCCAAACGTGTTTATAAGTCAAATAATAAAATAAGCCACTTTTTTCAAAACTCATCCAAACATAAAAATAAGTCAACCTAGAGCTTATTTTCTAACTGACTTAAAAAAAAGACAGCTTAAAAATAAGTCAATTTTCCACAAGTCGAGCCAAACACACCCTATAATAAGTTGGGTAACATTTGTGAAGCATGTTTACACAAGTTAAAACAAAACTTCTCTCACACATTCCCCACGCAACCAAATCTATATTAGTGAAGCACAATATGATTTTTGAAATTTGATTGGCGTATAATATAAATATACTTCTAAACACTATAATGTAAGAGGGGCCATTATATTGAATTAGATACATAATGATCAATTTGGATCTTTTCATATACGCCCTAATTAATAATTGGATCAAGAAAAGATTCTTTATTCATGTCTTCAATGTTGTTTGAAAAATTATAATTAAACTACTATTCTTGCTAGTTTTTTTATGAATAATAAAACTATACTCCCTCCGGTCCTAAATATAAGACCTAATTGACTTTTTTAAAAAATCCTATAAAAAAGCAAAATAAGTTAATTATAAATTGATTTACCTAATTTTTTCCCTTAAACTAGTTTATTTTACCTATAAACTAATGTATAATATAAAAATATATCAAATATGTTATGATTTAATAGCCTATTTCGCAACCTTAACATCCCCAGAAAAAGTCAATTAGGTCTTATATTTAGAACCGGAGGTAGTATGTTATAATGGTATAGCGTTTGAGAAGTACATTCGTACAAACTGAAATAATACTCCTATTAGTATATATTTACCCCATATTTTGTAAACCACATTGAAAACGTAGCTTCTACTATTAATCCAAAAGTGCTATGTCCAACACAACCTAATGATCAATTTGGATCTTTTCATACAGTCTAATGAATGATTGGCTCAAGTAAGGATTCTTTGTGTCACCTTTTGGTTTCCATTCATCACTATCTTTACTTTAAGGCTTCTTTATTTCCCTTTATTTTCCTTTTCTTTTCCTGTGCTTGGAATACTCATTTTAGGTAGGGCAGATGGTTGAGATGTCTTTTTCCTTTGACTTGGTGTAAGGCACCAATAATTCAGATTAGGTTTGAATTTTATTTTGAATGACCTTGTTTTTGGGCGATGATCTAAATCTCGTGATCCATAATAAGCAATTCCAACACATCTATTTTGTAGCTCAACTTGCTATCACAATTCCCAGATAAACCACTCCCTTCTAATTCTTTGATTTCTCACGGTTAACTCCAAGTCTGATAGGTCCAAGACTAATTCGTCACATATCTGAGTTTCATTGAAGGGTTTATCGCTGGCTTATCGGTTGCTACTCCCTCCTATTATAAATAAGAGATCAAAAGGATCGTTTTTAAGAGATTATTGAAGCCAAATAGGGCATTTAATTTTAACATATTTTAAATGTAATTTAATTATATGTTTGTATATAAATAAGGGAAATTAATTTTGAGAAAAAATTATAAATAGAAAAATTTTTAAAGTGATTATTTTGCATCAATAATCTTTCAACAAAAGTTATTTTGATCGATATTATATTTAGGATAGAGGGAGTAATTGATAAAATTGCTTCAATACTAAAAAGACTTCCAATTCATTTTGTCTTTCAAATTCATGATTTTGAAATAATCTTGTTGATTGCACTTACTAAAGAAAATTCATGAAAGATAATAGTTTCTGATACATATTATTTAATGAGATATTTTAAGAAAACAACATATATTTATTACAAATAACTAATTTAACTAATTATTGAAAGTTTGTAATTAGTTGAGTTGAAAAATAATATTTATCAATAGACTATTGTCTAGGTTGTAGATAGCATAATTAACAATAAAAAATTATTATTATCACTCATAGACTTTCTAATGTTGGCATTTTGGCCAACGCCATTTAATTTGATCAAACAAGTGTTACGTTTGTGATAATATTGTGGGCCCATTCAAAATTGTGATAGACGTTTCGTGTTTTCTTCTTTTACTTTCCAAGGGTATCTCCGCCCGTTTGTTGGCCTATGAATTTGCTCCTTTTACAAGGGTTAGGGATCGAACTTTCAATCACTTGATTAAAAAACGAGAGTACTTATCGCTCATGCCAATCCACTAGGTTGACATTTAGTGTTTTCTAAAGGCACTAGACAATCCGCTCCAGGTTAAAAATTTCATTGGTGATGTTGTCCCTTTCTATTGTCCATCGTCTTATTTGCAACATGGACAAATTGGCAATGTTACTTTTCATCCCAATAATTCTGTAATTACTGCATATAAGACTATAGGAGGACCACATGCATATAGAGGTATTTTCAAGAATCTTAATTAAAAAATTGGAGAATCGGATTCATGGTTCTAATATAAAGTTAATGTATATCAGCAAACGATAACTCAATAACTCATATAATTACTTGAGTTATACAAACACACACACACGCACATTTATATATTGGTGGTACAAATCATACTCTCTCTATTATTGGGGAAGGGGTTTCTCAGAATCCCTCCCCTGAGAATCCCTCCTTTTCCTCCTCAATCACTTAACTTCTTATATTATATTAGTCCTTTAGATTCATCTAAGAGTTCATAATTTGTCACTTGTACCTTTAAAAATAAAAACAACATAAAACAAATGAAGAACTTTTAATTTTTGAAAATTTTTTAGCATAAAAAATTTCAACTATCTAGACCTATTTCATTTCAATAAAAGGATCTATAAGAGATACAGACTTATCCAGTTAACTGTAAAATAATTTTACAGTTAACTGGATAATAATTTTACAGTTAACTGGATAAGTCTGTTTCTCTTATAGATCCTTCTATTGAAATGAAATAGGTCTAGATAGTTGAAATTTTTTATGCTAAAAAGTTTTCAAAAATAAAAAAAAATAAAAGTTCTTCATTTATTTTATATTATAATACAGGTTTTTTATTTTTAATTGTACAAGTAGCAAATTATGAACTCCTAAATGAATTTGAAGGCCAAAAGTGAGAGTTTATGAAAGGAAAAGGAGGGAATAGGAGGGGAGGGATTTTGAGAGAATCCCGACCCCTCTATTATTACATTCCTTGAACCAAAATGGTACAAAGTTATTCAAAAAAATGAAAAAAGCAGGGCACACACACAAACAATGAACTTTTGCCCAATTCGGCCAATTGGAAGTTTTCTTACAGGGGAGGCACATAGAAATGCATTTATAGAGTTTTAAGAACTCACTTCAAGAAATGGATAGTCAGTATATCCAACAAAAGGATCAGAAGTGTAAAATGTCTCTCTATGGTACTTGTTTAGAGGAGCATCAAGCTCAAACCTCTTTGGCAAATCTGGATTTGCCAAGAACCACCTACCAAAGGCAATAAGATCTGCATGGTTCTCAGCCACTGCATTGTTGCCACTTTTGCAATCAAAGCCTCCAGCAGCAATGAATGGGCCATTGAATGCTTTTCTCATTGGAAGAAGGCTATCTGGGCTCTCATCTTTTTCTCCAGTTGTCTTCATCCTTGGTTCCACAGCATGACAATACAAAATACCATATTTGTTAAGAGCGTTTGCCATGTATAGACCCAGTTCATTAGGATTTGAATCCCAACATTCCATATAGTCTGCAAAAGGTGACAATCTAATTCCAACTCTCTCTGCCCCTATCTCATCAGCAACAGCTTTAACAATTTCCAAAGGAAACCGACAACGGTTCTCTAACGATCCACCATATTCATCTGTTCGATCATTGACTTGATCTTTCATAAATTGGTCAAGAAGGAAACCATGGGCACCATGAATCTCAACCCCATCAAAGCCTACAATTGCACAAGTAAAGCATATTAGATAAATATGCTGGCACTTCTACCATAAGTGTGTGACATCATTCCTTAAGAATAGAAATAGTGCCTACTACTTAGACTTGTATGCAAGTGAGGTCCCTTTAAATTTGTCAAAGTTTTCATTTTGTACTTGTTACTTCAAAAGTAGGTAATACTGTGCCCCAAATTTTAAAGTCATACATATTTCAATTCTGCCGTTTTATCACACAAAAAATTAATATTGAATCTAACCATATGCAATTTTAGATGTCATTTATTTACTTGGTATCATTATCTTAACAGTTTAGGTTCCCAAGCCAACAAATTTGTCAGCTTTGGAATTATATCTACCATACAAATGAGACATGGGATTAAGTTGAATCATTCTAGAAAATTAGGAGGGCGTCATTAAAAACACCAACATTTAGGGACAAAATTAAACCTTTGATGAAAAAAACTAGAAGTAACAGAATGTTATTGAAGACTCTTAATTCTAACACGAACCAGTGAACTAAAAACAGAAACAATATAATTATATCAAGCCAATTCAAGGCATTGTTTATATAGATTATAGTTGAATGGAATTGATTTTTCAAAATATTTTTTGAGTTAGCAAAAGTACCAGCTTCAATGGCATTTCTTGCAGCGATCCTGAAGTCATTGACAATTTGAGGAATTTCATCTGTCCTCAGCCTCCTGGGTGGTGTATATTGTCCAACACCAACGTCACTTGTAGTGGTTGGTGTCATCCCTTTGTCTGTGCAAGATATTGGGGCTTGCCCATTTGGCTGAAAACCTGTGCAAAACAATGTAACATGAGGACAAAATAAATATATTGAACAGATTTGTTTGATTGCAAAGGAATTCGGAGGAGTTAATGTCTACAGATACTATAACAGACTGAATGAACAAAAAATATGTTGGCAGAAAAAGAAGCACATACAAAAATGCTTCTATAGAAAGACGTGATTCAGTTGATTCTGAACAGTCATGGGATAATAGAGGGCTTGCTACTACAAAGGTTGTGACCACTATCAAAATGAAATGAGAATTATTTTTATTTTTATTTCATCATATCTCTTTTTTTTATTTATTTATTTTGCACATGGGAGAAGAAGGAAAAAGGTTTCCATTTGAACTACCTTGTCACCAAACATGACATATTTTGATTGTCTCAGTTTTCAATTGTTGGCCAAAAACGAGTCCAAAATTTTAATTAAATAACCAACTTTTGCAGCAGTGATATTCAGTAACCGGATGAATTCATGGTCAATAAAAGGCCGTAAACTTTCATAAGAAGTAGGGGAGAATGAGATGGCATAAGCTCAAAATAATTGAAAAAACATTTCCCAAGAATGTGTTGTCCCAATTAAAATACATTATAGTGTTAGGCCATTCAACCTGATAATCCACTTAAACATGTTAGATCTCTTGTTCACTCAATCAAAAAGACATGACATTTTCTAGCTAGGGTTCTCAGGTAATATAACTAACACATAAAAAAACTACCTGAACTTGAAACCCTTCCCACATGAGCGATCTGACAAAAGAATATGCCATCTTTAGCATGAACAGCATCCACAATAGGTTTCCATGCTTCCACTTGCTCATTTGTCCATATCCCAGGTGAATGTTCAAACCTTCACATAAAATGGAAAACATACAGTAAGCACACTGAGTGAAACATCTAAGGAAAAAGAGATTAATTAGAGATAAAGTGTACAAATTACCCTTGAGCAGTGTCAGAAACACCAGAACCTTCAGTTATCAAAAGACCTCCCTTAGTAGTTCGTTGAGTGTAATATAAGATAGCATGAGGCTGAGGAACATAGTTGTATGATCTCTGTCTAGTCATTGGTGCCAGAACAACTCTGTATCACAAAATATGAACCAAATTTTGCTTAAGAAACCATATATATTGAATTGTACTGACTCTTGAAAGTAACCAGAATTCTGTAAAACAAGCTCCATTGACCGCAAGAAAAATTTCCCTATTCAACTACACCAATTCAAGATGCGAGCGACTTTTCGTAGCACACAAGTAAGGTGAACATTAGGACTAAAGAATCGAATTAATAGAAATCAAAATCATATTTATCCCAAAGTTGCAGACCAACATTAAAAATGGTGATTTCCAAACATGATATTCATATACCAATTATAAGATCAAGTTGGAATTTTCTTTTTTCTTTTTGCAAAAATTAAGGATATAAAAGAAATAATTTTAGATTACTTGTATTTATCTTTTTTGCCCGAAATAATTTCTTTTACCTACAAAACTAACTTATAATCTAACTACATATATCGTTTATGTTACTATCTAACTACCCATAAGATGATATATATGAGGGTGCAAAAATGATACTAAACTTTACCCAAAATTGCATTTCTAATACTAAAGTTGTTTGATGAGCAAAAATAGTACCCAACTTGGGGTCTAAGTACAAATATAGTATTTTCATTTGAGGGAAATGAAATTTAGATATGAAAAGACTCTTATGCTCCTCATTAAATAAAAATTTAATGAGGGAGGAATTGGGGCATAAGAGTATTTTCATATCTAAATTTTATTTCCCTCAAGTGAAAATACTATATTTGCACCTGAATACCAAGTTAGTACTCTTTTTGCACCTCACGAAACTTTAGTGTTAGAAACATAATTTTAGGTAAAGTTTAGTATCATTTTTGCACGTATATATATATATATATATATATATATATATATATATATATATATATATATATATATATATATATATATATATAGCTCACTTATCTTTAACTTTTAAAAAATTAAAGTCATTTGTGTCCTATATTTAACAACATAGTTAAACAACATAGAAAGTATTTTATTTCCTTATTTTTCCAAAATATCAAGGGAAAATGACAAATAAATACCTCTGAATGACCAAAAGGACAAGAAATGAACTCAACTTCTAAAAAGACAAGTAAGGACCTTCAACAAAAATTAACAATTGGAACACAGTTATTAGCATTTGAAATATAGCAATTAACAATTGTCCTTTGTTGTCCTTTTGGAATTCAGAGTTTCTTACTTGTCATTTTGGAAGTTTGAGTTCCTTACTTGTCCTTTTGAATATTCGAAGATATTTATATGTCTTTTTTTCAAAAAATCAACTTGATCTTTAAAACTTATGGACCACGGTAGTGTTGAACTAGGAAGACTCAGAACACCTGATTTGATGAAATTAGGATAAAAAATTAAAGAGAAAACGAAATTTGGGTACCTATGGGATAGATTGAATTTGCCCAACTTGTAGGAAGTAAGAAGAGGTATGGTGGCAGCTTCTGAAGTCATTTTTAAACAACACAAGATTCTCAGTTACAATATGCAAAGAAAACGGGAATGGGGAGTTGCTATATATAGAAAATTCAAGAGTGGCTTGCAAAGGAAAAAACATTGAAAGCTAGAAGACCATTTCAAAATGGGGAATGTGATGTAAGGGAGTGCGTTGCAAAATGGGGGCACGTATAATGAATGTGGACAATCGTCTGAATAGAGCTTAGACATCATCGCTTGTTAGGAGTATTTTATTGTCCAAGTATTTTGACCATGTTCGGTACTCGTGGGGTTTTCTGACCATGAGTATAACCAATTAAAAATAGTTTTGTTTCGTTTGACTTAGAAAATTCTCCGTTTACTCTTGTTTTAGTAATAATTGCTTCTTATAAAAAATTGTGGATTGCTTTTAGATGTTCATAGCCCCTGGCCTTCTAAGATTTCTTTTAGAGGCTAATAGCTAGAAATTCATGGTTACATCTTTGTATCATAATGTATATTAACTCATGTATGAGTTAGATGCCGATGAATAGAGGCTTACTACAAGAAATGTACCTAGAAAAACTATAGGGATAATTAATTAGAGGTCCCTCACAAGGGAGTTAATACTGGAAAAATCCAAAAAGTTGAAAATATTAATGTAGGGTCCCAAGGGACCTCACATTAATATATTTGAAAAGTGAAAAGACAATTTTGCCCCTAGCCTTAAAAAAAATTTACCTCCTCCCCCCACCCACCCCCTCCCCCCTCCAGCTGCCCCCACCCCTCCCCCTCCCCTCCAGCCGCCCCCCACCCCTCCCCCTCCCCTCCAGCCGCCCCCCCACCCCTCCCCCTCCCCTCCAGCCGCCCCCCCACCCTCCCCCCTCCCCCTCCAGCCCGACCCCACACCCCCACCCTCCCCTCTCGAGCCCGCCCCCCCACCCCTACCCTCCTCCCTCCACGCCCCCCACCCCCACTCCTCCTCGCGAGCTGGAGTGGGGGTGGGGGGCGTGGAGGGAGGAGGGTAGGGGTGGGGGGGGCGGGCTCGAGGGGGGAGGGTGGGGGTGTGGGGTCGGGCTGGAGGGGGAGGGGGGAGGGTGGGGGGGCGGCTGGAGGGGAGGGGGAGGGGTGGGGGGGCGGCTGGAGGGGAGGGGGAGGGGTGGGGGGGCGGCTGGAGGGGCTGCTGGAGGGGGGAGGGGGGTGGGTGAGGGAGGAGGAAGGGGGAGGGGGTGGGTGGGGGGAGGAGGTAAATTTTTTTTAAGGCTAGGGGCAAAATTGTCTTTTCACTTTTCAAATATATTAATGTGAGGTCCCTTGGGACCCTACATTAATATTTTCAACTTTTGGGATTTTTCCAGTATTAACTCCCTTGTGAGGGACCTCTAATTAAATTTCCCAAAACTATATGAATGAGAATTTTCTTTCACTATTTACCTCTTCCTTTATATAACTCTTCTTTATTTTTTTGTTAAACATCGCCTGGTAACCCGGTGCCTATTGGCATCCGACTAATCCGGGCTCGAGTCGTAGGAGTGTTGTCCACATAGACAAGGTTGTCCTCTCTCCCAATGAGAGCGCTTCCCGAGATTCAAACATGCATTCTCATTCGTAAGAGGTTGTGGTTCACTTACTAGCTCAACCAACCATACCCATTGGTTATTTATCTCTTATTTCTTCATCTTCTCCTTCTTCATCTTACACACATATTTTCACAACATGTTAGTTTTCGGATATAAAAATAACTGCGTCAGTTTTGTTTAAGGAAAAATTGTGACTTAACAAATTTAAAAAGTGATTACTATTTAAAAAGCAACATTGTTAGTCAAAAAGGGTTTAAAATGCACTTTACAAGCTTAAGGAAAAAAAAACTTAAGGGATAAAAATTATAATACGTGCAATTATAAAGAACCAACAACACACTTTAGCATATAAACATATAAGTCATAACAAAGCATATAAACAAACAGGTTAGTAATTTCTCAAAAGTGCCTAATCAAATTAAAATTTTCATGTCAACATTAAAGTGTTTGTTCATGATTTGTGAGATTATAAATCGTATGACCAACCAAGTTAGTTCACTAAAGAATTTGACAATATTATATAAATTGAATATAATTGGAAAAACTAATTACATGTCCCGTGTAAGAAATATAATTAATGTGAAGTCCCACAAGTTGTTATGTGGGACCAATAAGTTGTTATTGCTAACTCTAGACTTGAAATTGTAATTACAACTCGTAGAACCTCACATTAATTATATTTCTTACACGGGACCTGTAATTAATTTTCCCAATATAATTTGACGGAAAATTCTATCTATATATTTGGAAATGATATTACAGGAATTGAGAAATATATAAGAATTGCTAAAAATCATGTAAAATGGTTTTTGAATTAAGAAATTAAATAATTGATATATAACTGAAAACTATAATAAAAAAATATATAAATTTTCAATACAAATTAAATAATCAGGGTAAAAGTGATCTAGCAGTATCCAAATTATTTTGTCATATACATCTAATGTTCTAGAGTATTTCTCCATCCGTTCCTAAATATAAGGCCATTTTTAAATCTGTTTTCTTAAATATTAGACCACTTTAATTTGTAATTGGTGCCTAAATTTTCCCAAATTATTAACCTGTATAATACTCCCTCCGATCTGTACTATAAGAGCTCAGCCGTCAAAACACGCTTGTTAAGAAAACATGTAAAAGTTAGTTGAGTGTTTGAAGTTAATGTATTTTTTCCAATATTACCCATATTTATTGTGATACTTTTAAGAGAGAGAAATACATAAACATTAATAAATATGAAAGATAATTAGGGGTAAAGTAGGAAAAAATACATTAAATGAGGAGAGAATGTGAGATGAACTCTTATAGTTTGATCAAAACATTCAAATTTTGGCTCTTATATTATGGACCGGAGGGAGTACTAATCAATAGTAAACAAACAAGAAAGATATATATATATATATATATATATATATATATATATATATATATATATATATAGACACACACATACATACATACACACACACCTACAGTCCTAAATATAAGTCACAGTTGACTTTTTTGGAAAATCATAAAAAAGCAAAAGAAGTCAATTATAAATTAATTTAACTAATTTTTTCCCTTAAACTAGTTTGTTTAACCTATAAACTAATGACTAATCTAAAAATTTCTCAAATATGTCATAATTTAATAACATATTTTGTAACCTTAACATCTCCAAAAAAAGTCAACCGTGACTTATATTTAGGACCATAGGGAGTATATAAGAATATAGAGGGAGTATTAATAAAAAAAAAATGTCCTAGAGTTTAGAGTTTATTGTGGTGCACCCAACACCTGAACCTACTCTTTAGGTGGCTCCCAAGTCTTTAAGTGATTTTTTATAACTTGATCATAGATACACCAAAACCATATTTGAAGGTTCGCAACTCAAAAAATACTTCGGAATGCTCAATCATGAAAAAATGACTTCATAGTCTGGATGCATTCAAAAAATATATAACGTTGATGTTTACACCACAAATTATTTTAGGACTACATATAGGACTGGGCTTGCATAGGGGGTATATCAAGAATTTTAATTAAAAAGAGGAGAATCAGATTGATGGTTCTAAGTTAATACTCACACACACCAACAAACGAAAAACTCATAATTAATCAATGACTACAATTGAGTAGTAATATTGGTATGAGTAATTCAGACTTACACATACACCTACACAAACACATATTAGTGGTACATATCTTTCCCATTCTATTACATTATACGTGAACCATAACTGATCAAAGTTATTCATAAGAGGGAAAAAGCAGGGCACATGCAAACAATAAACTTTTGCACAATTATGCCAATTTATAAGGTTTTTATATGGAAGGAACGTAGGACTCCTTTCACAGAGCTTTAAGAACTCACTTCAAGAAATGGGTAGTCAGTATATCCAACAACAGGATCAGAAGTGTAAAATGTCTCTCTATGGTACTTGTTTAGAGGAGCATCAAGCTCAAACCTCTTTGGCAAATCTGGATTTGCCAAGAACCACCTACCATATGCAATAAGATCTGCACGGTTCTCAGCCACTGCATTGTTTCCATTTTCACGGTTAAAGCCTCCAGCAGCAATGAAAGAGCCATTGAATGCTTTTCTCATTGCATCAAGGCTATCTGGACTCTCATCTTTTTCTCCAGTGGTCTTCATCCTTGGTTCCACCGCATGACAATACAAAATACCATATTTGTTAAGAGCATTTGCCATGTAAAGACCAAGTTCGTTAGGATTTGAATCCCAACATTCCATATAGTCTGTAAAAGGTGACAATCTAATTCCAACTCTCTCTGCCCCTATCTCGTCGGCAACAGCTTTAACAACTTCCAAAGGAAACCGACAACGGTTCTCTAACGATCCACCATATTCATCTGTTCTATCATTGACTTGATCTTTCATAAATTGTTCAAGAAGGAAACCATGGGCACCATGAATCTCAACCCCATCAAAACCTACAGTTGCACAAGGAAAGCATATTAGATAAAATATGCTGGCAGTTCTATCATAAGTGTGTAACATCATTGCTTAAGAATAGAAATATTACCTACTACTTAAACTTGTATACAAGTGAGATCTCTTTAAATTTGTCAAAGCTTTCATTTTGTACTTGTTACTTCAAAAGTGGGCAATACTGTGCCCCAAATTTTAAAGTCATAACATATTTCGATTCTACTATTTTATCACACAAAAAAGTAATACTGAATCTAACCATATGCAATTTTAGATGAAATTGATTTACTTGGTTCCATTATCGTCTTAACAATTTGGGTGCTCAAGCCAACAAATTGTCAGCTTTGGAATTATATCTACCATACAAATGAGACATGGGAGTAAGTTGAATCATTCTAGAAAATTAGGAGTGCATCATTTTAAACACCAACAATTATTGGGACAAAATTAAACCTTATTAAAACTAGAAGAACAGAATGTTACTAAGGCTCTTAATTCTAACATGAACCAGTGAACTAAAAACAGAAACAATATAGTTAGATCAAGCCAACTCAAGGCATTGTTTATATAGATTATAGTTGAAGGGGATTGAATTTTCAAAACATTTTTTGAGTTAGGAAAGGTACCAGCTTGAATGGCATTTCTTGCAGCAATCCTGAAGTCATTGACAATTTGAGGAATTTCATCTGTCCTCAGCCTCCTCGGTGGTGTATGTTGTCCAACATCAACTTCACTTGTAGTGGTTGGTGTCATCCCTTTGTCTGTGCATGATATTGGGGCTTGCCCATTTGGCTGAAAACCTGTACAAAACAATGTAAGATGGGGACACAAGAAAATTATTGAACAAAGTTGTTTGATTGCAAATGAATTCGGAAAAGAGTTAATGGTTAGAAATACTAAAACAGAATGAATGAACATAAAAAATGTTGGCAGAAAAAGTATCACATACAAAATGTTTCTATTGAGAGATGTGATTCAATTGATTTTGAACAGTCATGGTTTAATAGAGGGCATGTTACTTCTACAAAGGTTGTCATCATTACCAAAATGAAATGAGAATTATTTTTATTTTTTCATATCTCATTATCTTTTTATTTATTTATTTTGCACATTGGGAGAAGAAGGAAAAAGGTTTCCATTTGAACTACCTCGTCACCAAACATGACATATTTTGATTGTCTCAGTTTTCAATTGTTGGCCAAAAAAAGAGTCCAGAATTTTAATCAAATAACCAACTTTTGCCGCAATGATATTCAGTAGCTGGATGAATTCATGCTCAATAAAAGTCCTAAAACTTAGATAAGAAGTAGCGGAGAATGAGGTGGCATAAGCTCAAAATAATTGAAAAAACATTTCCCAAGAATGTGTTGTCCCAAATGAAATA
This sequence comes from Mimosa pudica, assembly GCA_029929735.1. NCBI lineage: Eukaryota > Viridiplantae > Streptophyta > Magnoliopsida > Fabales > Fabaceae > Mimosa > Mimosa pudica. The sequence continues at coordinate 15,082,504 of JAKELP010000018.1, read as the reverse complement.
CACTTAAACATGGTAGATATCTTGTTCACTCGATAAAAAAGACATGACATTTTCTAGCTAGTGTTCTCAGATAAGATAACTAACACATCAAAAAAATACCTGAACTTGAAACCCTTCCCACATGAGCGATCTGACAAAAGAATATACCACCTTTAGCATGGACAGCATCCACAATAGGTTTCCATGCTTCCACTTGCTCATTTGTCCATATCCCAGGTGAATGTTCAAATCTTCACATAAAATGGAAAACAAACAGTAAGCACAGTCAGTGAAACATCTAAGTAAAAAGAGATAGACATGAAGTGTACAAATTACCCTTGAGCAGTGTCAGAAACACCAGAACCTTCAGTTATCAAAAGACCTCCCTTAGTAGTTCTCTGAGTGTAATATAAGATAGCATGAGGCTGAGGAACATAGTTGTATGATCTCTGTCTTGTCATTGGTGCCAGAACAACTCTGTTTCGCAAAATATGAACCAAATTTTACTTCAGAAACCATAAATATTGAACTGTACTGACTCTTGAAATTAACCAGAATTCTGAAAACTGCTCCATTGACCACAAGAAAAATTTCCCTATTCGACTACACCAATCCAAGATGCAAGTTACTTTTCGTAGCACACAAGTAAGGAGAACATTAGGAGTAAAGAATGGAATTAATACAAATGAAAATCATATTTATCCAAAAAGTTGCAGAACAATATTAAAAATGGTGATTTCCAAACATGATATTCATATTCAGTTTAAAAAACAAACATGATATTCTTATACTAATTATAAGATCAAGTTGGATTTTTCTGGGAAAATAAGGATATAAAATAAATCATTTTAGATTATATATATTGATTGTTTTTGTAAACTAATTTCTTTTACCTACAAAACTAGCTTATAATCTAACTACATATAGCATATGTGACAATTTAACGATATACTCTCGCAATTCTTAAATATTCTATATGGCTGTTTTTCTTAGAAATTACTAAAATAAATTATTTATAAATTAATTTGTCCTAATATTTTTCATTGTACTCGTTTAATTTAATTGATAAATAAACTAATTGACTTATAAGATAACATATGATCTAATAATAATATATATATATATATATATATATATATATATATTATGAATAAACAACTCATTTATCTTATTTAATTTCTAAAAAATTAAAGTCACTCTTGAAAGAGAAAACGAAATCATCAGGGTACCTATGGGATAGATTGAATTCGCCCAACTTGTAGGGAGTAAGAAGAGGAATGACAGGATCTTCTGAAGTCATTGTTGAACAACACAAGATTCTCAGTTACAATATGCAAAGAAAAAGGGAACGGGAAGTTGCTATATATAGAAAATTCAAGAGTGACTTGCAAAGGAAAAAACATTGAAAGCTTGAAGACCATTTCAAAATGGGGAATGTGATGTAAGGGAGTGCGTTGCCAAATGGGGGCAAGTACAATGAATGTGGACGATCATTGTTTGTTAGGAGTATTTTATTGTCAAAGTGTATTTTGACCATGTTCGGTACTCGTGGGTTTTCTGACCATGCGTATATCCAATTACAAACAGTTATGTTTCATTTGACTTGCAAAATTCTCCTTTTACCCTTGTTTTAATTTAATAATTGCTTCTTATAAAAAATTGGGAAAATTAATTTGAGGTCTCCCACAAGGGACTTAATACTAGAAAAGTCCCAAAAGTTGAGAAAATTAATGTAGGGTCCCAAGAGACCTCACTTTAATATACTTAAAAAGTGAAAAGACAGTTTTGTCCTTAGCCTATTAACACTTGTCACATGTGCCCAGTAACTTGTCAAAGTGTAACAACTTACTGGGCACGCTTGACAACTCTTTGGGCAAACCTTGACAAGTTACTGGGCACATGTAACAACTAGTTGGACATGTGTAACAATTTAATGACCAATACTCTTTAAGTTAATGGGCAGGGCAAAATGACAAGTTACTGGGCACACTTGACAACTCTTTGGGCACACCTTGATAAGTTACTAGGCACATGTGATAACTAGTTGGACATGTGTAACAAGTTAACGACCAATACTTTTTAAGTTAATGGGCAGGGTAAAATGACAAGTTACTGGGTACGTTTGACAACTCTTTGGGCAAACCTTGACAAGTTACTGAGCACATATGACAAGTGTTAATAGGCTAGGGGCAAAACTGTCTTTTCACTTTTCAAATATATTAAAGTGAGGTCCCTTGGGACCCTACATTAATTTTCTCAATTTTTGGGACTTTTCTAGTATTAAGTCCCTTGTGGGGGACCTCAAATTAATTTTCCCATGTGGCTTGCTTTTAGACGTTAATAACCCCAACCTTCTAAGATTTCTTTTAAAGGCTTATAGTCATAAACCCATGGTTACATCTTGTATCACAATGTATATTAACTCATCTATGAATTAGATGTGTATAAATAGAGGCTTACTATAAGAGATGTACCTAGAAAAGCCATATGAATGAGAATTTTTCTTCCACTATTTATTTCTCCCTTCATTTATCTCTTCTTTAATTTTTTTAAACACCGCCCGGTAATCCAGTACCTATTGGTAAACGACTAATCCAAACTCGAGGGGTAGAATTGTTGCTCACATAGGCAAAGTTGTTCCTCCTCCCAATGAGAGCGTTTCCCTGAATTCGAACAAGCGTTCTTATCCGTAGAGGATTGTATCCCACTTACCAGCTCAACAAATTACACATTGGTTAATTATCTATTCTTTCTTTCACCTTCTTCATCTTTTATATATTTTTTTATTTTTAAAACACGTTAGTTTTTGGATAAAAAAATAATTGCATCATTTTTGTTTAAGGAAAAATTGTAACTTAACAAATTTAAAAAGTGATTAATTCTAAATTAAATGCGGATGAAATAGCTAATTTTTGAAATGTAAAAATGATTATAGTAAAAGGTTAAAATTTGAGCATATTTTGTCAAGATTTTTGTCATAGACTATTTAAATTTGTTGGGTAAATATTTTCTGTTAAGTAAAATCAACATATTGTTAGTTAAAAAGGGTCTAAAATGCACTTTACAAGCTTAAGAAATAAAAAAAAACTTAAGGGATAAAAATTATAATATGTGCAAATATAAAGAACTAACAACATACTTTAGCATATAAACAAACACGTTAATTATTTCTTTAAACTCCTAATCAAATTAAAATTTTCATGTCAACATTGAAGTGTTTGTTCGTGATTTGTGAGATTATAAATGATATGACCAACGAAGAAGAAGAATGATTAAGTCATGATTTTAGCTCAAAATTATTGTACTTCTATAATATGAACGGTTTATAGAAGAATTTTATGGTTATTTATATGTTATTTTTCTCAATTTTTAACTGAGGGTTTCGATAAAAAAAAAATTTCTAACTGAGGTGTTAAAGAGGGCATATTTTTTTAATTCATGGAGTATTTATTTCAAGAAATGATAACAATGAGAACAAGTTATCAAACTAATTTGTTTTCCTAGTCAAAATGTGACGTATATAGTGAATCAGAAGAATATTTAGCATTAAGGGAAATGGTTGTACTCCCTCCGTTCCTAAATATAAGAGCAACTTTTTTGGAGAATCCTAAAAAAGCAAAATATGGTAATTAAAAATTGATTTTCCCAAATTTTTCACTAAACTAGTTTATTTGACTTATGAACTTACATATGATCTAATAATATTTAAAATATTTTATGATTAAATTGTTCATTTTGCTTTCTTAGGATTCTCCAAAAAAGTCAAAGTGCTCTTATATTTAGCAAAGGAGGGAGGGAGTATTACACATCATCACTTGACATATTAAATATGGACGAAAGAGGCAGAGTTGTGTTGTTTTGTGGTGGTGCAGCTTATATTGTCACAGCCACTACCATTATATTAGGATCTGGGTGGAGGAGCTGTTGACTAAACTTTTAAGTTGTGACATAATGCTAACTGAGTATCACCAAATTACTGAAGGGAGGATAAACTAGTCGAGACAATGTTTCAGATAAATAGGTAATTCAATCACTCTTTATACATGTTAAAATCTGGATAATAGACTCAACATATAATATTTTGTTGTTTTACCTATATAACAATGGAAAGAAATTAAGAACTATTCTACTAAAGCAGAGTTTCTTAGGTGTAGCGAAATAATGGCACACACGTTTTGGCAAGATTATCTGCATTTATAGTTTTCTCCCATTTCTAATGGGTCCTCACAGTTCCTTGAATTATGTTCACTACTTCATACACTCAGAATATGTTGATTATGGGTTATGTGTATATCAATTAAACCATATGTAATTTTCCAAATAAAAAATATAAAAAAGTTATATCAAGAACGTAATGATGAATTAAAATTTACTTAATTACCAACACAAAAGTATTATACTCATAATAATATGCATGGAAGAGAGACAACAATTGGTATTGGAAAAAGTCAAGAGCTTGAAGTGGAAGCCAAACTAAGAAATCTTTGAGCATTCATCAGCATTTTAGAAATGTTATTCATTGATGACTATACAACAACAACAACAACAAAGTCTTGTCCCAACTTGATGGCGTCGGCTATTTATTGATGACTATAAATCGCAGAAATAGCAGGGCACAAACAACTATATGACAAATGCTCAATCATTTGTTGGCGTATGCACAATTACCACTGTAATTGGAGTGTTCATATATAAGGCACTATGGAAGACCAGAGAGCAGAAGCACCCTTCAGCAATCAAGGACTTAAGAACTTCCATCCAGAAATGGGTAGTCAGTATATCCAACAACTGGATCAGGAACATAAAATGTGTCTCTGTTGTACTTGTTGAGAGGAGCATCGAGCTCGAATCTCTTGGGCAAATCTGGATTTGACAAGAACCATCGACCATATGCGACAAGATCTGCACGGTTCTCAGCAATTGCATTATTTCCATCTTTGCGGTCATAGCCTCCGGCAACAATGAACGTGCCATTAAAGGCCTTTCTCATTGGCACAAGGCTATGAGCGCTCTCAACTCTTTCTCCAACAGTCTTCATCCTTGGCTCTACCATGTGGCAATACAGAATACCATATTTGTTCAGAGCATTTGTCATGTATAGGCCGAGTTCTTCTGGATTAGAGTCTCCACTTTCACAATAATTCGCAAAAGGTGATAATCTAATTCCAACTCGTTCTGGTCCTATCTCATTTGAAACAGCTTCAACGACCTCCAAGGGAAATCGACAACGGTTCTCTAATGAGCCACCATATTCATCTGTTCGATCATTCACCTGATCTTTCATAAACTGGTCAAGAAGGTAACCATGGGCACCATGAATCTCAACCCCATCAAAACCTACAATAGGACAAACAATATCTTCTTAAACTTTTTGCAGCTAGTTACATTGTCAAGCATATAGATAGAAATCAAGTATCCATCATATATAGGACTAAATATATTGAGGAAGTTTTCGATAGAAGGGAACCAAGCTATCTTTAAGAATTTAATTTCTATTTTCACTTCATTTAGCAAGTGTTTGTTAATCATTATATAAGTTAAATATTGAGGAAGCTTCCGATAGAAATCAAGTGGAATGTTTCTTTCACTACAAGGAAGCCTTATGTTTTATTATGTTTTATGTCTTCAACATTGTTAGGAAACCTTAGTAGTGGCTTCTATAAATAACCACCATGCAGCACATGTACGGATATACTTGATGAATGATAATTCATTATTGTGAGATTTAAATTGCCTCAAAACTTAGTAGTGGCTTCTATAAATAGCCACCACGGAGCACATGTGAGAATAGACTGATAAATGATAATTTAATATTGTGAGATTTAGATAGCCCTCCCCTCCATAGCCCTCATTCTGATTCTGCAGCTTCGATTTCTGTTCCCCAACAATTTTTGCTACACTTGCTATCTCCCTCCACTATTTTCTCCTCTCTTCTCTATCCTTTCACCCTAAATCATCTCTGTTTTCAATCGTAACAGTATGTGTGAGTAATTTGCATCAAAAGTTAAATCTAGTTCCTTCTAGATAACATTGTCCTATTTTTAAAGTAGAAAAAACTTGCCACTACACCACAGTATTCATCAAAATATTAATGCAAAATCTAACAAGCTGTAAGCTTAGATGTTATCTGTTTACCTGGCAGCATTAATTCATAGTTAGATTTGTCATATGTGTTAATAAATTGTTCAATTTGACATTACATATAGAATGTGCATGTGAAAGGTTGCAAGAGGGTAAAATTGCGTTCTCCTGAAAATTTCTTTCTATTTTCCTCCCCTGTCACTTCTCAGCTGCAACAAATAGGAAGGAAACACTGCCTGCTTCTAAATTAAAGACACCAAATTGAAACTTTTGATGAAACAGGACAGACCGAAATAATTTTTAATATTGTTATTTATAGCATTAAAGAATGCATTAAAACTAGAGATGGAGTCATTTGTAAAACCAATATGGGAACAATATTTGCACTGTGCAACTTGTGAATTGGCAAACCAGACCCTAGTTAGGTCTAAGTTGCTTCCAACACTAATCTTGTTGGAAACAACAACTTAGTCACAAACTAGTCAAAGCTGATAAAATTGATCAATATTTGTATATATGCTACTAAAAATCAATATAAAATTATAACTAATTCAATTATGATCAACCCAACAAAAGCTTAAATCTGCAACACTCTCAGTCCAAAGGAAGATCCAGTTTGAACATATTATTTGAAGAAACTTTCCATTCTACAAAACACATATATGGATTAGGGTTGAAGACTTATCACATTAAAGATAGTGGAGTTACCGGCTTCTATAGCATTCCTTGCAGCAAGTCTGAAGTCATTGACTACATGAGGAATCTCATCTGTCCTCAGCCTCCTTGGTGGTGTAAATTGTGCTATATCAATTCCGTTAGCCCGAACTACTAGAGCAAGTCCCTTGTCCGTACAAGATATTGGGGCCTGCCCATTTGGTTGATAACCTGTTCTTAAACAATATAAGATGGAGGAATACAAGTTATACATACCCAAGATTTATTACAGAAATATCATAGAAGAATATAGGTACATAATAACATACTGGTATGAGTTTGAATAGATTAGAAAAGTAAACCTTGTTCAATATCAGGGCAAACAAAAGTGATGGATATAAGAGAGATATTTTGGGATACTTAGCATAGAAGGAATATTTAATATATTTTAGTAATATTTCATAGTGGCTGAATGTTATTTTAATATTTGTGCTTTAGATATTTAAGTTTCAAAACCTTCCATCTATAAATAGGGCATGCTCCCTCTTGCATTGGGGAACTAATGATGATGTATGAGTGTATGATGATTCCACCCCCCCCCCCCTTCTATTCTGTCCTCCCTACTCCATTTCTTCTTCTCCCTTAAATTTCTGTTCTGTTTCTCCCTTCCCTGCCTCTCTTTTTTCTATCTTCCTACCTAAACCAAACCTGTCCAGCTATATGAGTGTTTTTAATTTGTTTTACATCAAAAAGTTATATAAGAGAGCCTGATGCACTTCCTGCCTATGGATATCCTCCATGGCCTTCTTATATTTCTTCATGTTGGAGGAAGGAACCACCAATAGAGAATTGTGTCCAACATCATTTCCTTTATTATTTACTCCCTCCGGTCCTAAATATAAGACCTAATTGACTTTTTCGAAAATCCTTAAAAAAGCAAAATAAGTTAATTATAAATTGATTTACCTAATTTTTTCCCTTAAACTAGTTTATTTTACCTATAAACTAATGGATAATCTAGAAATATATCAAATATGTTATCATTTAATAACCTATTTCGCAACCTTAATCTCTCCAAAAAAAAAAAGTCAATTAGGTCCTATATTTAGGACCGGAGGTAGTATCATTTTATTTTGAATAGTGTGAAGAATAAATAGGTTGTTCAAGGATTACACTTTTTTAGAACTGATTGATACTCCCTCCGTTCCTAAATATAAGATCGCTTAAGTTAATTTGGGGAGATTAAGGAAGACAATAAAATTACATGATCTTCCCAAAATCCCCTCAATTACTTAACTTTAAAAGGAGGAGTTTTTAATGAAAAGAGGGAGTATAAGGGTAGTTTGGGCAAAACTTGAGATAAAATAGGAAGTGATCTTATATTTAGGAACTTATCCACTTCCTCAAAGTGATCTTATATTTAGGAACGGAGGGAGTATCATGGAAAACTTGTGTGCGATTGACATTACACTCCAAGCCAACAATATCTCCATGAATAGTATTGACACTGAACATGCATAATAACTAGATCATTCAGGATTTCTTTTGATTCCCAAATTCTTGCAATAATGACCAATGTACAGTGAATCTGAAAAAATACTTTTTATGCTAAAAATCCATTCATTTTAAACAACAGGTAATAGAGAAGAAGGCAGATGAAGATATGCAATCTAACCACACCCAAAGAGTGGATTGATATAATTAACCATGACGTACCATAGACATTTCCAGTACATTCAATTGAAAAGACATAATTATCTAGCAACATTTTCCCAGAGCAGAAGATGAACTCAGCGAGAAAATTCAAAATACCTGAATTTGAAACCCTTCCAACATGCCATATCTGACAAAAGAATATACCACCTTTAGCATGAACAGCATCCACAATAGGTTTCCACGCTTCCACTTGCTCTTTTGTCCATATACCTGGTGTTTGAGGATACCTGTACATCGAAAAGGGGAAAACATTTTGTAAATCTTCCAAACAGGGAAAAAACATTAAAATAAAATATTATAATAGTGCAAAAATCACCCTTGAGCAGTGTCAGAGACACCAGTAGCTTCAGCTATCAGAAGACCTCCCTTAGTAGTTCGTTGAGAGTAATATAAGATAGCATGAGGCTGAGGAACATTGCCATAAGATCTCTGCCTAGTCAATGGAGCCAACACAACTCTGTATAACAAAAGACAACAAACTATCAACCAACAAAACCACCAAATATTCAAATAATACTAAATATGCAATCAGAAATGACCAGTTGCTAAGGTAATTCATGATGATCATAAGCCCAAAACAGAAACTTCATCCTAAAAACTTACAAATTCACTCCCATATATAGGATTTAAAACACAATTCCTCTCAGCCATAGCATTCCAGCACACAACACTAATCATATATGCAAGTGAATTTTCATATATGTACTGCAATGATGTAGAACAACAAGAAGCATATGACATATCCCACTATATTGGGTCGGCTACATCTATAACAAGACATTATTTTAGTCCATCAACAACTCATAATGAAATGAAGAATGAATTCTGAACTTTGTGACATTAAAGTAATATTTTACATCATGATAAGTGAAATGAAGGATATATTCGAAAGTTTGTAACTTCAAAGTAAGATTTTACAACATAATAAGTGACATTGTTCACATGGGCTATCTATCAAACACTTAAACTGCATGACTGTACAGATTAATAATGAAAGGGATTAAAATGGAATATAAATACCTATGAGATAAATTGAAATTGCCCATCTTGTAAGGTGTGAGAAGAGGAATAACAGCAGCTTCAGCAGCCATTCTTTTTCACAGAACTACAAAGTATTTATTTCTTCTGAGATATGAAAGATGAAGGATGATGAATTAAATTTTTTTTTTTTTGCTCAGAGGATGATGAATTAAATGGGTATTAATGGAAACGAAATTTTACGATGAAAAATGAAAGTCCTTTAAGGTTTTTTAGCACAGAATTGTCTGTTAGAAAATTCTATAAAACGAACTGTAGTAACGTATAATGGGTTAAAGTTTAAACATCAAATCTGCTGGAAGTTTTCCAAAAATAGTTCTACCATCCTTTTAAGTTTTTTTTTTTTTTGGAAAATTGCAAATTCAGAACTCCGAATGCATGACAAGTAAGAAATTTAAATTTCTAAAAGGACAATCATGGGCTAACAAGTAATAACAACGGCAGCTTACCCATCAACAATTATTTGTCTTTTTGGACATTGAGAGTTCCTTATTTTGGGTCACTTTTGGGTTATCTTGTCGATCATTCGCAACTTTTAACTAAGCTAGTTCTTGGTGACCTTCGGGTTGTGTTTACCTTTCGTAGCATTTTGCTGCATTTGTCTTTTGTGACATTTAAGTCACGCTTATTTTTTGTAGCCTTTGGGTTGCGCTTGTTAATTATTTTATGTAGGCTTTTATGATAAAATGAGTAAAACAATGATTTAATTATTACTCCCTCCGTTCCTAAATATAAGATACTGAAGGGAATTTAGTGATTACCCGGCTTATCGGTGTTCCCAGATCCCGGAGCTTCGAACTCGAATATGATCTCGAGAATTCCTGTAAGAATAAGAACAAAGAAAGCCGTGACAAAAACAGGGAGCCAAGAATCCCAAAGGATTCAGCTCACGCAGAACCGGGTTACAAGAACCCGAATCAGATTCGCACAGCGAATCACCCTCTCAAGGAAAACTGTGAGAGATAGGAACGTTGGAGAGAGAGAACCCGTTCTCTCAAAGACGGCTTCTCCACACATGAGAGCCTCTCACCACCATCGTTAATGTTAGGGTTACACTTATCCCTATTTATAATGGAATTAATAAAACCTTTTTGTTCTATTTAATAAATAGAATTTTATTCAACTAAATCATTTATCTGATTTATTAAATAAAATTATATTTAATTCCATAATATTTAATGTGCCCATAAAATGGCGTACTTTTTCCAACATCTCCCACTCGCACTTTGATGGACACACCACCTTGCGATTCGTTTTCCTGAGCATTCGTATTGGGCATTTGTCGTGACCGCGCGAGCACAATCTATGCAATTCAGATGTTTACAAACTAGAATTCCTTGGAATAGGATCAGAATGTAAGGACATCAATGCATATGGATTCTCAGTCCGTTTGTCTCAGATTCCCCAGGCTAACTCACACACAAGTGGCATTCTCAATCCCTCACGAGTTAATATGTACGCAATAACTCAGATGCCTTCACGTGCACCTAGAATTCCACACTTACTAGCACTTCTAGTAAGGGATCGATCATGGAAAACTAGCGTTACATGTGTGTTTCGAGTTAAGACCATTCCTTTCTGACTGAACATCAATTTTGCTTGAATTTGTCGCTTGCCCAGCTATTACTCGTTAGGCCGGATCTCTCATGACCATAGATGTTCAGCTAGAGTAGCAGTAACAAATACAAGCATCCTTGATGACGTCTAAGTCACAAGGGTATCGGTAGAAAGGACAATTTCTCTTCCTACATATGTCTGGGACTCACACCGTTATGGATCAGGGATTTTCCATCTACGTCCCAGTTGCGGTTAATTGAGCACATGTAATACGATTTACATGTTACGGTGATCGACCAACTGTCGTATGTCGATTTCTAAATATAATCACCGTATAGGCATCAGTCCCTCAATGGACTCCTAAACTCCCACAGGAGAATTTGATGTCTGGCTACAGACCCAACGGAATACATGTGTACTCCTTATCATGACACGAATTGTCATATCCCAAACTAATTGGGTCGACCTTTGTGAAGTATTCATCAACACATGATGATCTCTTGCACGTCTTATCTTCTCATACCTCCAACAAATATGGAAGACGGTTATCCGTGTGAGTGGACTAACCTTCCTTGGGTCTGTACGACATATTGCATACTTTACATTCATGCTTTTATATACAAACACATAGCTTTGTATATATGTGCGAAAACAATAACGAATTGAAAAATGCATCATTTTATACATCAAATGTTGCTTGTGCTTAAAACGCTTTTTAAGCTAGTGAGTGGATTAGCAAACATTTAGTGAGTGGAAATAGTACTGAACAATCACTCGTTTCTAAGAGATTACATCTCTTATAAAATGACATTTGATATCTATATATTTAGTCTTTTATGATCCTTAGGGTCCAATGTGTAGGCTATCACGACTTCACTGTCGCAATGGTATCCATACCATTTATGCCTATACGCTTTTAAGAATCTTTTAAGTCACACAACTTTTCGAATAGTAGCCGCACAAACCACATATTCAGATTCTATAGATGATGGTGTCATCAAGTTTGCTAAGTTGAGTGTCCTCCATCCAGATCTCCTGCCTAGATGGCGTTAGAGTATCCTTCAGGATGGAGACTTTCTCCTTTATAGCACAACTTTTACTTCATTACCCTATTGTTATCATATAATTTGATTTTCAGCTTCACAGACTGAAATCGGCTTACAAAGCCAACGACAAAACATATGTCCAGTTTATTACACAACACAGTGTACATTAGACTTTCAATCATGCTTGAGTATGAGACTCTTTTCATGCGTTGTACCTCGGATTGTTTCACAAGACATATATCTCCTTTTAAGATAATGTTTTTTCACCATAAGGGTATGCATAGGTTTGCAGTCACTCAATATTGAATTATTCCGGGATTTTTGCTATGTATGTCTGTTATGACAATGACAGCATCCACTTTGAACAATCCTTTTTATATCTTGACATACAAGATATTTACTGCTCTACCCATATATTTCACTTAGAAATTCAAAGACATTAAGTCTTTGATTGTTTTAACTTCATAGGTCTAGTCCTGGAAAGGAAAATAAAGAGATAATTTCACAAATTACCTCACAACCGTTTTACAATGGTCTTCTTCGATCATCTCGAAGTCGAACGAAGTTACAGTCTCATGAAACTTCAAATTACATTGTCTAGATGATTATTTCAGTCCACAAATGGACTTTAGGAGCTTGCAAACTCTTTGTTCGCTTTCCTGTTGCACAAAACTTTAGGTTGTTTCGTGTAAGAAACAATTCATCTAGTCCTCCATTGAGGATAACGATTTTCATATCCACTTGATGTATTTCCAAGTCTAGGTTGGTTACAAAAACCAATATAAAACTAATCAAGTTAAAACTTACCATTGGAGAGAAGGAGTCCTCTTGACTCACCTTTTCTCGCTAGGTATACCCTTTGGCTACCAACCGAGCTTTGGGCTTGTTGATTGATCTATCAGCCTTTTGCTTATATTTGAGAATTCACATATTCACAATAGCTTTTCAGCCTTCTGAAAGATCAATCAATTCCCACATTCTGTTAGCTCTCATGAAATCCATTTCTCTTATTTGGCCTTTTGCCAATTTTCCTTAGCCGGATCTGAAAGTGTATCTCTGACACTTAAAGAATCCTCCTCATCGTCTTTTGGACTGAGGATTAAGTACTGCGCCCTCAACGGAAAAACACTTTGGCTTTTACGAATTGGGATTTCAACAGGTTCACTTTCCTGTGATGGACTGTAGTCACCATTGTCATCTAGTGAAAATGGTTAAATCCTCCCACTCGGAGCAGTTAACTGAGTATTGCCTTCTTATTCGTCTTTCTCATAGAGAGTTTCGGAATACATAAGGCTTCCTCTGCTAGGGAAATCTTTTCCAAAAGAATATTGCGTTTCTAAACTCGACTTCAGTCACTGATCCGTCCTCATTTTCACTAATGAAGACATATCTTTTAGAGTTTACAAAATATCTTACAAAGATACTTGAAGCTCTATATACCCCAACATTTCCATACTTGTAAAACAAATTTTGGAAATAGGATGCTAACCCTCATGGTTGTAGGACTGTTAAGTCCAACTTGCATCCTGTCCATAACTTATATGGTGTTGTGGTGACTGATTTCGAAGACACATGATTAAGTATGAATGTCATAGCTGAGAGTGTATCACTTGTTAGAATCTTAAGTTTTGATGAAGACTAAAGTATGAAAGAATGAACCAAGCACTTAGGCATTAGGCTAATATTCCCAAGTAAGAGTGCAACCGGATGTAGATTTACTTCCGGATAGACTAGGACTAGAGCTCGCGGATGAATGTCTCATCCCCCAGCAACAGCAAGTAATCAACTAAGGAAATAACTTAGTCCAAGAAGCACTAAATATACAAAACCTTAAGACTAAGTTAGGATTCAACCGGAAGTGGAATTGCTTCCGATAGCTTAGTGACTAGTGCTGACTGTTGGAATGGGTAACACTAAGTGTCAGTGAACATGAGCCACGTCTAGTGGAATTGCTTCCGATTGCTTAGTGACTAGCGCTGGCTGTTGGATTGAAGGACACTGAGCGAGAGTGAGTAAAAGTACATATAACCCTTCATCCAGTAGTAGTGCTTCCGGATGTGGAAATGCTTCCGGATGCAAGAAAGGCCACTTAGACTAAATGAACTCCCACTGCATATGACTATGTGATTATATTGTTAAACTAACGTTCAAAGTGCAGTACACTAAGTAGAGTTGCTTCCGGATGTGAACCTGCTTCCGCAAGCAATCAGAATGTCAGAACGTTCAGAGATGCAGTGTCAGAATGCTTTTGGCAGAGCAGAGTTGTCAGAACTACTTTTCAGAGATAAAGCAAGTCAACCCTGCTAAGCATTGATGAGCATTAATTGGGCAAACGGTAACATGGGAAAAACGGTCATATTCAAACGGCTAACCCACCTACCAAGAGTGAGAATGTTTGAAGACTATATAAAGGGAGCTCAACTTCATTTATGAAGTTAACTAATATCTTTGACAACTTGAAGAAAGCTAGAGAGAGAAATCGAGAAAACCTTCAAGCATTCAAAGCTGCCCAGAAAAGAGAAAGAGCATTTAACTCATTGAGTGATCTTTTCATCTACCTATCTTGTACTCTTTGTAGTTAAGTGTCTTCCTGTATTAAGAGCATTCTTTGTACTTAAGTGTGTATCATTATCTGTTCTTAAAGAGAACTTAGTTAGAAAATCCTTTATTTGTGAAGGTTGAACCCTTGCTTGTTGTAAGGGGGAGCTAGTTAGAAAGGTTGCAAGTGAGCTTTGAGTAAAACTTGTGGTTGTAAGGTTGCAAGTGATCCAGTTCAAAACTTGCGGTTGTAAAGGTTCCAGGTGCACACGTTGTAAAACCTGGGGATAGTGGAACTCGGCCTGGGTGGTTGAGAACTGGACGTAGGTCAGGAAGACCGAACCAGTATAAACTCGTGTGCTGTTTTTATTAGAGCTTTTATTTTTGTAGCACAATTCACCCCCCCTCTTGTGCATCCATTACTTTCATTTGGTATCAGAGCGGGTCTTTCTCACTCGATTCCAACGAATCCAGAAAGCAAAGATCCAGTAATGGATACAGATTACTCCCTGCCAGATGTCTCTATTCAACCCAACAAGCCCCCTGGCTTTGATGGGTATAACTATCCATTCTGGAAGTTTCGAATGGAGACTTACATCAAGTCCAGCGACATCAGACTCTGGGATGTAATTGAATGTGGGGATCATACTCCACTGGATGAGGATGGTTTCGCCAAGCAGCGATCCAGGTACACCAATGAGGACTATGCTCTAGTCCAACTAAACTACAGGGCCATGCACTACATTCAGTGTGCTCTCAGCCCTAAAGAGTTTCACAGGATCAGCCACCACAAAAATGCTAAGGATATGTGGGAGGCTCTCGAGGCTGCTCACTCTGGAACCAGGGGAGTGAAGGCGAGACGAGTTGAGATGCTGGTGGAAGAATTCCACAAATTCGCCATGATTAGTCCAACTGAGCCAATCAGAGAGCTGGAGCTCAGGTTCACTCACCTTATCAATAACCTGGCCTCCCTGGGTAAGGACATTCCTGAAAGAGAGCAAGTTAGCAAGATCTTAAAGGTCTTGAAAGGTGATTGGATCACCAAAGTAACCATCTTGCAGGAAGTCTAAGGAGAATCAACCAGCTCCATCACTGCACTATTTGGCTCTCTTGCTGAATATGAACCTACCCTGCTGGCTCAGAGAGCTCCTCAACCCTCATCCAAAACCAAGAATCTTGCCCTTGTTGCTCCCAGCAAGGAGATTGATGATGATGAGGATGATGAGGAGGAATTGGAAGATGAGGAGATGGCTATGATGGTGAGGAAATTCAGAAAGTTCTTCAAGAAGAAAGGAGGCTTTCAGAAGGGGGATTCCAGTCAGAGGAAGGGATACAAGAAAGAAAAGGCCCCCGTGTGCTTTGAATGTAAAAAGCCTGGCCACTTCAAGGCTGAGTGTCCAAGCCTGCAGAGGTCAAAAGGGAAAGATAAAAGAAAGGCCTTCGTATCCTCTATCTGGGTGAACAGCTCAGATGACGAAGGAAGTGATGAGGAAGAAGTTGCCAACCTCTGCCTGGTGGCCAGAGAAGATGATGAGGAAGCATCTTCAGATTTTGATCTCACCCACGAGGTCAATGAGGTAACATTCTCTGAACTACAAGAGGCTTACAATGAGGTTCATGAAGAATTCTCTCGATTATGTAAAGCCTATAAAGTGTTAAAAATTAAGAAGGAATCACTTGAGTCCAAGGTGGACTCACTAAGTGAAGAGCTAGCGGAAGTCAGAAAGCTTCCAGTAGCGGATGGCAAGGGTTCTCCCCAAGCAGAACCCAATGCCCCAACACTTGAGAGCTGCCCTAGTTGCAGCAAAATCTCAGCTGAAAGAGACAAGCTGCAAAATGCCCTGCAAAAGTTTACAAATGGATCAGAAATGCTAAATATTATTTTAATGAATCAAAGGGCATATAGGGACAGGACTGGCTTAGGATATACTCCTAGAGGGAAAAAGTGGGTGGAACCAAAAGTGAAGCCCTACTTAAAATTCTTCCACAAAGCCGCTAGTCACAGCTCCACACCTTTCAACTTCTGCAATTATTGTAACAGGAAAGGACACTCCACGTCCACCTGTAATGCAAAGAAGCATGGGGTTAATAGCTCTTACAAATGGGTTCCAAAAGGAACCAAGGCTACAAAGGATCCTCCCCCAAGAAAAGAAACTAAGGGAGGGCAGGGATCCCAAGCCTGGAAACAATCCACAGGGAAAACCCAAGAGCCCAGAGCCAGCACTAGGCCAGAGGCACAGAATGATCATAAGCCCAAGGTCAAAGCTAACACCAGACCAAGGGCACTGAAAACTAATGATAGAGGACCCAAGAAAGGTTGGGTACCTAAGCTTACTTGATTCCTTCAGGTGTGTCTCAAAGCATCCAAGAATAGAAAATGGTATATTGACAGCGGATGCTCGAGACATATGACTGGAGACAGAGACAAGTTCCAATCTCTGGTGATCAAAGACGGAGCCACAGTTACCTTTGGAGGAAATCAAAGTGGAAAGATCACTGGAGTTTGAGAAGTTGGACCAGTAAAAGACGTCTATCTGGTGGACGGTCTCTGTCACAACCTGCTGAGCGTGAGCCAGAGCACTGACAAAGGAAATTGGGTAATCTTTGATTCACATGAGTGCATTATAGTTGATAAGCAGGATCTGAACTTAGATAAGGCCAACTTAAAATGCAAACTTAAGGCAAATAGAAATGGAAACCTATATACTCTAGACTTGTGTCAACAACTGGAAGAAAAATGTTTAATATCTAGTGATGAGAACAGTTGGCTTTGGCATAAGAGGCTAGCACATGTTAACTTTACACAACTTGACATGCTAATTAAGAAGGAGCTAGCTATAGGTATTCCATCCTTTAAGGTAAAGCATGATTTTATTTGCGAATCCTGCCAACGAGGGAAGCAAACAAAGTCCTCGTTTAAAACCAAGAAGAGAGTCTCCACCAGCAGGCCCTTGGAACTAATCCATATGGATTTGGTTGGGCCAGCGAGAGTGAAGAGCTTGGGTGGAAACCTGTATGCTCTAGTGGTGGTGGATGACTATTCTAGGTTCACTTGGACTATGTTTCTTGCCTCAAAGCAAGATGCTTTTGATGCTTTTGTTGTCCTGGCTAAGAAAGTGCAGAATGAGAGAGACCTCAAAATCACAGCCATAAGGACAGACCATGGAGGAGAATTTGAGAACCATAGCTTCTCTGAGCTATGTGAGCAGAACGGTATTGAACACAACTTCTCAGCTCCTAGAACTCCTCAGCAAAACGGAGTGGTCGAGAGGAAGAACAGGGTTCTGACTGAGATGGCCAGAAGCATGCTCAACGAGAAAGAGGTTTCTCAAGTGTTCTGGGCGGACACTATGAGCACTGCTTGCTACATCTCTAACAGAGCCTATGTTCGCAAGGGCTTGGACAAGACTCCATATGAGCTGTACAAAGGGAGGAAGCCCAACATCAGCCACCTCAGAATCTTTGGATCAAAATGTTATGTACATAACAATGGAAAGGTAAATCTGGGTAAGTTTGATCCAAAAGTTGATGTAGGCATATTCATAGGCTATTCCCTTAGGAGTAAAGCATATAGAATATACAACATGAGAACTAGAATTGTAGAAGAATCAATGCATGTTGTATTTGATGAAACTCCTACATGGGGACAATCCACAGAAGATGATGAAATACTTAATCTTCCAAAACCAACATCATCTTCTTCACCACCAAAAGAAACACCAGCAAGCAATTCCAAAGAAGAAGATGAACCCAGTGATGAACCTAGAGAGCAGACAGTGCCTGATGAGGCACAGTTGCCAACAGCTAGGAGACATCACAGGGATCATCCTCTTGATCAAGTGCTTGGTGATGTTTCTTCTGGAGTCAGAACCAGAAGGCAGGTTCAAAATGAAGTTGAGTTTGGAGCATTTTTATCTCAAATCGAACCAACTTCAGCTGAACAAGCTCTTGAGGACTGCGACTGGATTATTGCCATGCAGGAAGAGCTAAATCAATTTGAAAGAAGCCAAGTTTGGGAACTAGTCCCAAGGCCGTCTCATCAATCCATAGTTGGGACCAAATGGGTCTTCAAGAACAAACTGGATGAGACAGGTCAAATTACGAGGAACAAAGCCAGATTAGTAGCCAAAGGATATAACCAAGAAGAAGGCATAGACTATGAAGAAACTTTTGCTCCAGTCGCTAGACTCGAAGCAATAAGGATTCTTCTAGCCTTTGCATCCATGAAAGGCTTTAGATTATATCAAATGGATGTAAAGAGTGCTTTTCTTAATGGTTACATCAAAGAAGAGGTTTATGTAGAACAACCTCCTGGCTTTGAGGACCACAAGCGTCCTAAACATGTGTACAGGCTAAAGAAAGCTTTGTATGGCCTGAAACAAGCTCCTCGAGCTTGGTATGAGAGACTCAGCAGCTTTTTGCTGGGCAAGGGTTTCTCAAGAGGCAAATTAGATAGTACACTGTTTATTCTTCACAAAGATAGAAATATGTTAATTGTTCAAATTTATGTTGATGATATTATTTTTGGGGCAACTAATGAAAAGCTTTGTGAAGAATTCTCTAAGACTATGCAGGGTGAGTTTGAAATGTCAATGATGGGAGAACTAACGTTCTTCCTAGGCCTGCAAATTAAGCAAAAGAAGAATGAAATCTTCATCTCCCAAGCTAGGTACTGCAGAGAGCTACTCAAGAAGTTTGGGATGGATGAGTGCAAGGAGTATGACACTCCCATGAGTACCACTGCCGCACTCGATGCTGACGCAAAGGGTAAATCTGTCAGCCTGCCCATGTATAGGGGTATGATAGGTTCCCTACTATACTTAACGGCAAGCAGGCCTGACATTCAATTTAGTGTAGGCATGTGTGCTAGGTTTCAAGCCAACCCCAAGGAGTCACATTTAACATGTGTTAAACGTATTATAAGATACCTTGAGGGTACACAAGAGCTTGGTCTTTGGTATCCCAGAGGTAACCAAGAATTCTTGTGGGCTTACTCTGACTCTGACCATGCAGGTTATAAAACTGATAGGAAGAGCACCAGTGGACAATGCGCCTTCCTTGGTGGTTGTCTGGTCTCTTGGGCTAGTAAGAAGCAAACCTGCGTGTCTTTGTCATCCACAGAGGCTGAATATATTGCTGCCGCAAGCTGTTGTGCCCAAGTACTGTGGCTGAAGAACCAACTAAGAGATCTTGGCTTGGAGTTCCCTGAGGCACCCATCCTCTGTGACAACACAAGCACCATCAGCCTTGCCAAGAATCCGGTTCAGCACACAAGGACAAAGCACATTGATGTCAGACATCACTTCATCAGAGATCATGTTCAGAAGAAAGATGTCAAAGTGAAGTTTGTCCCCACTCAGCATCAGCTTGCTGATATTTTCACCAAGCCTCTGGGGGTTGATCAATTTACTTTCATAAGAGGTGATTTGGGAATGGTAAACCCAAATGAAGTTTAATTCTTTAAATAACCATGTGCTTATTTGATTAAAACCTGCAACAATACTAACTTAGGCATCGGAGTGCCAATACTTGTTTTTGCAGGTCCCCAATGTTAAATCTTAAGCATGTGCAACCGGAAGCAAAACCACTTCCGGATGATCACCCGCTGGCACTGAATGTTGAACTAAAAGAGCGCCAGTGGCTGAACCAAGGGACACGTCACTTCAGAAAACGGTTCATCTCCCTCCATGAGAAGCTGTGCCTTCTCTGATAAGGTGAAGCGACACATGTCATAAGGTGCGCCGTTCCAATTAAATGTTTACATTACCCAATATATGCTTTCATCTGAAGAGCCATTACCCATTTTACCCTCTGTAACTTTGCATATAAATAGGAAGTCACTTTCACTTTCACTTTTTACTTGCACAAATTTTTACCCACAAATTCTCTGTATATTCTCTTCATCTTCTACACCTTGTTCTTCATCTTCTTCGTCTTCTTCTTCGCATATCATCTTCCATAAACTCTAAACCCACACAAAAATGGCCGGCTCACATGAATCCAACCCAAACCCAAAGAAAGCCACTTCATCTAAGAAATCAAAGTCCAAAACTGGGAAATTTGGGCATTCGCACTCTGGGAAATCTGGGAAATCCCATGAACGCCATGAAGAACACCATGAACGCCAAGAACATTCTGGGCAGACACAAGGGCAGGATGAGCAAGTCCAGGAACAGCCTGGACATTCTGGGCAAGTCCAAGAACAACCTGGACAGACTGAGCAACAACGAGAACAGGCCAAGAGGAAAGGAAAGAAGAAGGTTCAATTCAGCGAGGAGCCCTCTTCCAAGAGACAGAGGGTTGAGGAGGATGATCCTTTGGTCTATAGAGATGGGCCTTTGGAGGTTGTTTCCTCCAAGTTTGAAACTCTCAAACCATACTTCAACAATGGGTTGTTCCTAGATCTGGCCAAGATTGACGAACTAGGGTTCCCCCACTTGCGACCATACCTGGAGAAGTACTTGCCCTGGCTGGGGATCAACCAGGAGTACAACATTAATGCCTTGAGGGTCTTCTGCGAATCACTCACTGGGAAGGTGAAGCATAAGAAAGTGGATGGGAAAGAGCAGATCCGCAGACTCACCTTCACTGCCACTGTCAGGGGGAGAACCTTCAGTTTCACCTGGAGGGACCTAAATGCCCTAATGGGGATCACAGAGGAGGGAATGAATGAGTGGCTGTACCCTGAGTCACTCAAATACAGCAAGGAAGAACTCGGGAAGATTTATGACACCCAAGAGAAGGTGTCCAAGATGTCTGACTCCAACAAGAGGGGGGGGGGTGAATTGTGCTATAAAAATAAAAGCTCAAATAAAAACAACACAAGAGTTTATACTGGTTCGGTCTTCCTGACCTACGTCCAGTTCTCAACCACCCAGGCCGAGTTCCACTATCCCCAGGTTTTACAACGGGTGCACCTGGAACCTTTACAACTGCAAGTTTTGAACGGGATCACTTGCAACCTTACAACCACAAGTTTTACTCAGGCTCACTTGCAACCTTTCTAACTAGCTCCCCCTTACTTCCAGCAAGGGTTCAACCTTTACAAATAAAGGATTTTTCTAACTAAGTTCTCTAAAAGAACAGATAGTGTTACACACTTAAGTACAATCAATGCTCTTATAACACGAAGAGACTTAACTACAAAGAGTACAAGATATGTAGATGAAAAGATCACTCAATGAGTTAAATGCTCTTTCTCTTTTCTGGGCAGCTTTGAATACTTGAAGATTTTCTGAGTTTCTCGCTCTAACTTCTCTCAAGAATGTCAAAGATAATTCATTAGCTTCATAAATGAAGTTGAGCTCCTTTATATAGTCTTCTCAACCATTCTGACTCTTGGTAGGTGGGTTAGCCGTTTGAATATGGCCGTTTTTCCCTTGTTACCGTTTGCCCAATTAATGCTTCATCAATGCATAGCAGGGTTGACTTGCTTTATCTCTGAAAAGTAGTTCTGACAACTCTGCTCTGACAAAAGCATTCTGACACTGCACTTCTAAACATTCTGACATTCTGATTGCTTGCGGAAGCAGGTTCACATCCGGAAGCAATTCTACTTAGTGTGCTGCACTTTGAATGTTAGTTTAACAATATAAGCATATAGTCACATGCAGTGGGAGTGTACTGAGTCTAAGAGGTCTTCCTTGTATCCGGAAGCACTTCTACATCCGGAAGTGAATCCATTGGATGAAGGATTATATTCGCTATTACTCACTCTCGCTCAGTGTCCTTCAATCCAACAGTCAGCGCTAGTCACTAAGCTATCGGAAGCAATTCTACTGGACGTGGCTTATGTTCACTGACGCTTAGTGTCATCTATTCCAACAGCCAGCGCCAGTCTAAATACAACAGGAAGCAAAATCACTTCCGGTTGAATCCTAGCTTAGTCTTGAGGTTTCGTATATCTAGTGCTTATGGACTAAGTTATTTCCCTAGTGAGTTACTTGCTCTCGCTGGGGGATGAGTCATTCATCCGCGAGCGCTAGTCCTAGTCTATCCGGAAGTAAATCCACATCCGGTTGCACTCTTACTTGGGATTCTATGTTAACCTATTGCTTTCTAAGTCCTTGATTCATTCTTTCATATTTTAGTCTTCATCAAAACTTAAGATTCTAACATTCTCCCCCTTTTTGATGATGACAAACTTAGTTTTATCGATTAAGTACATATGAAAGGGTTAGTAGAAGAATAAAAGCAATAGATAAAGCACAAGTAACTTAGACAGATATTATTGATGAACAGGAATTACAAGTTAGAGTATACAAACAAATAACATTTACAAGTAATCTATACTAAGCAAGAATGAAATATGCATGAAAGCAAAGAAAAATTTCTAAGTTAAATGGGTTGGATTGGGGGTTCAGATTTGGTGTCTCTTTTTCCTCTCCCTCTCCTTCTGTCTCTCTTCATTCTCTTTCTGGAGTTTGGCTAATTCGGCTTCATGCACATTCCGGTCAATCTGAGCAATGATCCGTTGAAGCTCTTCTTTATCCCTTTCCCTTCTGAGTCTCTCAGACTCAACAGACTCCTCGAAGGCTCTCTTCATATTTTCTACTTCCTCATAGCCTGGGAATCCTGTTGCATCTGAGAAGTGGGTGACCTCGCCATTAGGAAAGTGGACATCCCGAATCTTCACATTCCATACAGGGAAGTTGGGATCCTCCTCAACTTCCTGGGCTTTTCTCTTCCCCTTCCCTTTACCCTTCCCCTTGCCCTTGGGTATTGATGGAGTGGGCTTGGCACATGCTCTCTCAGCATCCAGGCAAGCCATCTGACCAAAGGATAGTCTGTCCGTGTACCCATATTTTTCGAATTCCTCAGGAGTCATGTTCTCTATTTCCAACTTGACTTCCTTCAGAATTGGAACTGCTTGTACTACTGGGATCTCTTGCTCAACTTGGGCAGACGAAGTTTCTTGCTCAGCTTGGTCAGATGGGGTCTCTTCCTCACTCTCAGCAGGTTCAGTGGAGGCAATAACCTTTTTGGCACGCTTCCTAGCAACGGCCTTCTTCCTTGACTCACTGAAAGTCACTGCTGGCTCAGATGGAGGAAGAGGGGCAGATGATTACTCAGAAGTAGGGATCTCAGACGTTTTCCCAGAGGATGTAGGGATTGGCTTGGAGATCACAATGGGAGGATGGTCGATCTTCTTCAGCCCCCACTTCATCATGATTTCTTCAACAATGTTTTTACTCTTCTTAGTTGAAGAAGGCTCTGATGAAGATGACTCAGGCTGTGAGGGTTGCTTATTCTGCTCAAATACCACCATGTCCCATTTTGATCCTTGCTCATCCGACCTCTGCTGCTGCATGAACCGGATAGCTTCTCCTCTGATTAGGTTCTCAGCACCACCCAATCTCTGGGACTCCAAGGCTCGGCGCAGGGCGGCCGTAATATCTTCATCAAGGAGGAAGGCAAGGATGGTGGGGTAGGGAAGAAATCCAGCCTTGTGGTTAACTATCCATCTGTGAAGTTCAAGGCTGATCAACTGCCCGGGGTTGATTGGCTGATGGGAGAGAAATCTGGGAAACCACGGGTTATCCAGCAGAGTGAACTCGTTGAAGTTTCCTCCCTTGTGTGTCATCATCCGGGAGTAAACATAGTACAAGAGTCTGTTGGTGTCAGACATCTTGGACACCTTCTTCCCTTCGGTGCCATACAGCTTCTCGAGTTCCTCCTTGCTGTATTTTAGTGACTCAGGGTACAGCCACTCAGTCATGCCCTCTTCTGTGATCCCCATTAAATCATTTAAGTCCCTCCAGGTGAAACTGAAGGTTCTCCCCCTGACTGTGGCAGTGAAGGTGAGTCTGCGAATTTGCTCCTTCCCATCCGCCTTCTTGTACTTGACTTTCTCAGAGAGGGATTGACAGAAGACTCGCAGGACGTTGATGTTGTAGTCCTGTTTGATCCCCAGCCAGGGCATGTATTTTTCCAGATACGGGCGCAGATGAGGGAACCCCAGGTCATCAATCTTGTCCAGATCGATGAACAACCCATTGTTGAAGTAGGGCTTTATCGTTTCAAACTTGGAGGAGACAGCCTCCAAGGCCCCATCTCTGTAAATCAAAGGGTCATCCTCCTCTACCCTTTGTCTCTTGGAAGAAGGCTCATCGCTGAATTGAACCTTCTTCTTTCCTTTCCTCTTGGCCTGTTCTTGTTGTCGCTCAGTCTGCTCAGGCTGTTCTTGCACTCGCCCAGAATGTCCAGGCTGTTCCTGGGCTTGCTCATTTACTTCATGTGTCTGCCCAGAAAAATCATGGCGATCTTCATGATGTTCATCGCGTTGCCCAGATTTTCCAGAATGTTTATCCCCAGATTTCCCACTTTTGGACTTTGATTTCTTGGAAGAGGTTGATTTCTTTGTTTTGGGGTTTGTTTCATGTGAGCCGGCCATTGTTGTGAGGGTTTAAGGTTTGTTTGTGGTGAAATGCGAAGAAGAAGATGAAGACGATGAAGAACAAGATGAAGAAATGGATGAATGTATGCAGAGAATATGTGGGTAAGAAGTTTGTGCAAGTAAAAGGTGAAAGTGAAAATGACACCCTATTTATATGCAAAGTTACTAAGGGTAAAATGGTCATGTCTTTTCATATGAAAGCAAACGTTTACACATTGGGTAACGTAAACATTTTAATTGGAACGGCGCACCTTATGACACGTGTCGCTTCACATTATCAGAGAAGGCATAACTTCTCATGGAGGGAGATGAAGCGTTTTCTGAAGTGACGTGTCCCTTGGTCTGGCACTGGCGCTCTCTTAGCTTCAACATCCAGTGTCAGCGAGTGATCATCCGGAAGTAGTTTTGCTTCCGGTTGCAATTGCTTAAGATTTAACATTGAGGACCTGCAAAAACATGTATTGGCACTCCGATGCCTAAGTTAGTATTGTTGTAGGTTTTAAACAATCAAGTATATTAAATAAGAGGTTACACCTCATTTGGGTTTACCATTCCCAAATCACCTCTTATGAAAGTAAATTGGTCAACCCCCAGAGGCTTGGTGAAGATGTCAGCAAGCTGTTGTTGAGTGGGAACAAATTGCACTTTGACATCCTTCTTTTGAACATGGTCTCTGATGAAGTGATGTCTGACATCAATGTGCTTTGTCCTTGTGTGCTGAACCGGATTCTTGGCAAGGCAGATTGTGCTTGTGTTGTCACAGAGGATGGGTGCCTCAGGGAACTCCAAGCCAAGGTCTCTCAGTTGGTTCTTTAGCCACAGCACTTGGGCACAACAGCTTGCAGCAGCAATGTATTCTGCCTCAGTGGATGACAATGACACGCAGGTTTGCTTCTTGCTAGCCCAAGACACCAGACAACCACCAAGGAAGGCGCATTGTCCACTGGTGCTCTTTCTATCAGTCTTATAACCTGCATGGTCAGAATCAGAGTAAGCCCACAAGAACTCTTGGTTACCTCTGGGATACCAAAGACCAAGCTCTTGTGTTCCCTCAAGGTATCTCAGAATACGTTTAACACATGTTAAGTGTGACTCCCTGGGGTTGGCTTGAAATCTTGCACACATGCCTACACTAAATTGAATATCAGGCCTGCTTGCCGTTAAGTATAAGAGGGAACCTATCATTCCCCTGTACATGGGCAGGCTGACAGCTTTACCCTTTGGGTCAGCATCGAGTGCAGCAGTGGTGCTCATGGGAGTGTCATACTCCTTGCATTCATCCATCCCAAACTTCTTAAGTAGCTCTCTGCAGTATTTAGCTTGGGAGATGAATATCCCATTCTTCTTTTGCTTGATTTGCAGGCCTAGGAAGAACGTTAGTTCTCCCATCATTGACATTTCAAACTCACCCTGCATAGTCTTAGAGAAATCTTCACAAAGCTTTTCATTAGTTGCCCCAAAAATAATATCCTCAACATAAATTTGGACAATTAACATATCTCTATCTTTGTGAAGGATGAACAGTGTATTATCAAATTTGCCCCTTGAGAAACCTTTGCCCAGCAGGAAGCTGCTGAGTCTCTCATACCAAGCTCGAGGAGCTTGTTTCAGGCCATACAAAGCTTTCTTTAGTCTATACACATGTTTGGGATGCTTGTGATCCTCAAAGCCAGGAGGTTGTTCTACATATACCTCTTCTTTAATATAACCATTAAGAAAAACACTCTTTACATCCATTTGATATAATCTAAAGCCTTTCATGGATGCAAAGGCTAGAAGAATCCTTATTGCTTCAAGTCTAGCGACTGGAGCAAAAGTTTCTTCATAGTCAATGCCTTCTTCTTGGTTATATCCTTTGGCTACTAATCTAGCTTTGTTTCTTGTAATTTGACCTGTCTCATCCAGTTTGTTTTTGAAGACCCACTTGGTCCCCACTATGGATTGATGAGACGGCCTTGGGACAAGTTCCTAGACTTGGCTTCTCTCAAATTGATTTAGCTCTTCCTGCATGGCAATAATCCAGTCGCAGTCCTCAAGAGCTTGTTCAACTGAAGTTGGTTCGATTTGAGATAGAAATGCTCCAAACTCAACTTCATTTTGAACTTGCCTTCTGGTTCTGACACCAGAAGAAGCATCACCAAGCACTTGATCAAGAGGATGATCCCTGTGATGTCTCCTAGCTATTGGCAACTGTGCCTCATCAGACACGGTCTGCACTCTAGGTTCATCACTGGGTTCATCTTCTCCTTTGAGATTGCTTGCTGGTGTTTCTTTTGGTGGTGAAGAAGATGATGGTGGTTTTGGAAGATTAAGTATTTCATCATCTTCTGTGGATTGTCCCCATGTAGGAGTTTCATCGAATACAACATGCATTGATTCTTCTACAATTCTAGTTCTCATGTTGTATATTCTATATGCTTTACTTCTAAGGGAATATCCTATGAATATACCTACATCAGCTTTTGGATCAAACTTACCCAGATTTACCTTTCCATTGTTATGCACATAGCATTTTGATCCAAAGATTCTGATGTGGCTGATGTTGGGCTTCCTCCCTTTGTACAGCTCATATGGAGTCTTGTCCAAGCCCTTGCGAATATAGGCTCTGTTAGAGATGTAGCAAGCAGTGCTCATAGCGTCCGCCCAGAACACTTGAGAAACCTCTTTCTCGTTGAGCATGCTTCTAGCCATCTCGGTCAGAACCCTGTTCTTTCTCTCGACCACTCCGTTTTGCTGAGGAGTTCTAGGAGCTGAGAAGTTGTGTTCAATACCATTTTGCTCACATAGCTCAGAGAAGCTATGGTTCTCAAACTCTCCTCCATGGTCTGTCCTTATGGCTGTGATTTTGAGCTCTCTCTCATTCTGCACTTTCTTAGCCAGGACAACAAAAGCATCAAAAGCATCTTGCTTAGAGGCAAGAAACATAGTCCAAGTGAACCTTGAATAGTCATCCACCACCACTAGAGCATACAGGTTTCCACCCAAGCTCTTCAGTCTCGCTGGCCCAACTAAATCCATATGGATCAGTTCCAAGGGCCTGCTGGTGGAGATTCTCTTCTTGGTTTTAAACGAGGACTTTGTTTGCTTCCCTTGTTGGCAGGATTCACAGATAAAATCATGCTTTACCTTAAAGGATGGAATACCTATAGCTAGCTCCTTTTTAATTAGCATATCAAGTTGAGTAAAATTAACATGAGCTAACCTCTTATGCCAAAGCCAACTGTTCTCATCACTAGATATTAAGCATTTTTCTTCCAGTTGTTTGTTAGAATCCTAAGTTTTGATGAAGACTAAAATATGAAAGAATGAATCAATTACTTAGAGAGCAATAGGTTAACATAGAATCCCAAGTAAGAGTGCAACCGGATGTGGATTTGCTTCCGGATAAACTAGGACTAGCGCTCGCGGATGAATGACTCATCCCCCAGCGACAGCAAGTAATTCACTAGGGAAATAACTTAGTCCAGAAGCACTAGATATACAAAACCTTAAGACTAAGCCAGGATTCAACCGGAAGTGAAATTGCTTCCTGTTACATTTAGACTGGCGCTGGCTGTTGGACTAAATAACACTAAGCGTCAGCAAATATAAGCCACGTCCAGTAGAATTGCTTCCGATAGCTTAGTGACTAGCGCTGACTATTGGATTGAAGGACACTGAGCGAGAGTGAGTAACAGTAATATAATCCTTCATCCAGTGGTAGTGCTTCCGGATGTAGAAGTGCTTCCGGATCCAAGGAAGTCATCTTAGACTAAGTAAACACCCACTGCATGTGACTATGTGCTTATATTGTTAAACTAACATTCAAAGTGCAGCACACTAAGTAGAATTGCTTCCGGATGTGAACTTGCTTCCGCAAGCAATCAGAATGTCAGAATGTTCAGAAGTGCAGTGTCAGAATGCTTTTGTCAGAGCAGAGTTGTCAGGACTACTTTTCAGAGATAAAGCAAGTCAACCCTGCTATGCATTGATGAAGCATTAATTGGGCAAACGGTAACATGGGAAAAACGGCCATATTCAAACGGCTAACCCACCTACCAAGAGTCAGAATATTTGAAGACTATATAAAGGAGCTCAACTTCATTTATGAAGCTAATGAATTATCTTTGACATTCTTGAGAGAAGCTAGAGCGAGAAACTAAGGAAATCTTCAAGTATTCAAAGCTGCCCAGAAAAGAGAAAGAGCATTTAACTCATTGAGTGATCTTTTCATCTACATATCTTGTACTCTTTGTAGTTAAATCTCTTCGTGTTATAAGAGCATTGATTGTACTTAAGTGTGTAACACTATCTGTTCTTAAAGAGAACTTAGTTAGAAAAATCCTTTATTTGTAAAGGTTGAACCCTTGCTAGGTGTAAGGGGGAGCTAGTTAGAAAGGTTGCAAGTGAGCCTGAGTAAAACTTGTGGTTGTAAGGTTGCAAGTGATCCCGTTCAAAACTTGCGGTTGTAAAAGGTTCCAGGTGAACCCGTTCTAAAACCTGGAGATATAGTGGAACTCGGCCTGGGTGGTTGAGAACTGGACGTAGGTCAGGAAGACCGAACCAGTATAACTCTTGTGTTGTTTTATTTGAGCATTTATTTTTGAAGCACAATTCACCCCCCCTCTTGTGCATCCATTACTTTCATTTGGTATCAGAGCAGGTCTTTCTCACTCGATTCCAATGAATCCAGAAAGCAAAGATCTAGTAATGGATACAGATTACTCCCTGCCAGATGTCTCTATTCAACCCAACAAGCCTCCAGGCTTTGATGGGTATAACTATCCATTCTGGAAGTTTCGAATGGAGACCTACATCAAGTCCAGCGACATCAGACTCTGGGACGTAATCGAACGTGGGGATCACACACCACTGGATGAGGATGGTTTCGCCAAGCAGCGATCTAGGTACACAAATGAGGACTATGCTCTAGTCCAACTAAACTACCGGGTCATGCACTACATCCAGTGTGCTCTCAGCCCTAAAGAGTTTCACAGGATCAGCCACCACAAAAATGCTAAAGATATGTGGGAGGCTCTTGAGGCTGCTCACTCTGGAACCAGGGGAGTGAAAGCAAGGCGAGTTGAGATGCTGGTGGAAGAATTTCACAAGTTCGCCATGCTTAGTCCTACTGAGCCTATCAGGGAGCTGGAGCTCAGGTTCACTCACCTCATCAACAATTTGGCCTCGCTGGGTAAGGACATTCCTGAAAGAGAGCAAGTTAGCAAGATCCTAAAGATCTTGAAAGGTGACTGGATCACCAAAGTAACCATCTTGCAGGAAGTCCAAGGAGAATCAACGAGCTCCATCACTGCACTATTTGGCTCTCTGGCTGAATATGAACCTACCCTGCTGGCTCAGAGAGCTCCTCAAGCCTCATCCAAGGCCAAAAATCTTGCCCTTGTTGCTCCCAGCAAGGAGGTTGATGATGATGATGAGGATGATGAGGAGGAAATGGACGATGAGGAGATGGCTATGATGGTGAGAAAGTTCAGAAAGTTTTTCAGAAAGAAAGGAGGCTTTCAAAAAGGTGACTTCAGCCAGAGGAAGGGATACAAGAAGGAAAAGGCCCCTGTGTGCTTTGAATGTAAGAAGCCTGGCCACTTCAAGGCTGAGTGTCCCAGCCTGCAGAAGTCAAAAGGCAAAGACAAAATGAAGGCCTTTGTTTCCTCCATCTGGGTGAATAGCTCAGATGACGAAGCAAGTGATGAGGAAGAAGTTGCCAACCTCTACCTGGTAGCCAGAGAAGATGATGAGGAAGCATCTTCAGAACTTGACCTCACCCACGAAGACAATGAGGTAACTCTCTCTGAACTGCAAGAGGCTTACAATGAGGTTCATGAAGAATTCTCTCGATTGTGTAAAGCCTATAAATGTTAGAATCTTAAGTTTTGATGGTGACTAAGGTATGATATGGTCTAGTACTTAAAAGAACATAATCAACACTTAGGAAGGATTAGATGACATGGTTAGAATCCTAAGTTAGATCACTTGCGAATGCAAGATCACTTCCGGAAGTATTAACACTAGCGCTCGCGGATGGAGTACACATCCCATAGGGGACGCAAGTGAGACACTTGGTTAGAACCCAGTCTAGATTGCTAACACTGAATCCTAAGTTAAGTCACAACCGGATGCGGAATCACTTCCGGATAGACTAGGACTAGCGCTCTCGGATGAACGTCTCATCCCCCAGCGGCAGTAAGTGCTTCACTAAGTCATAACTCAGTCTAGGAACATTAGTTGTTCAAAACCCTTGAGACTAAGTTAAGATGCAACCGGATGTAGAGTTGCTTCCGATTGATGAGTGACTAGCGCTGGGTGTTGGTATAGATAACACCGAGCGCCAATGTACATAACCCAACGTCCAGTAGATTTGCTTCCGATTGCTTAGTGACTAGCGCTGGCTGTTGGAATGGATAACACTGAGCGTCACTGAGTTAAATGTGAACATAACCCATCGTCCAGTGGAAGTGCTTCCGGATGTGGAATTGCTTCCGGATGTAAGAAAGCTTCCTTAGACTAAGTGAACTCCCACTGCATGTGATTGTGTTGTTATACTACACATCCCATACCATGAGTAAATGACACACTAAGTCACTTAGGAAGAGTCAGACTTAAATAACGAGACTTACGCTGACTATTGGAATAGACATCCCCTAGCGTCAGTAGACAATACACTAAGTCAGAACATAGTCTAAGTAAGAATGCTTCCCATAGCAAACAAGCTTCCCACAGCATGTATAGTTCCTACTATACTTGATTATATATATTACTCTGTTGGACTAACAAGTATGTGCAGAACTTAGTTTTACTTCCGGATGCAAATGAGCTTCCGGATGCAAATACTCTTGGCACTGGAATTCAGAGACTAACACTTACAGAGCAAGACTGCCGCTTCCGGATTAACAATGAACGATGCACGATGATCATCCGTCAGCAGGATTACAAGAGTCAGAAGTACATATGCTCAGAAGTCAGTATGATGTTGTCAGAACAGAGTGGTTAGGATTGCTTTTCAGAGATAAAACAAGTCAACCCTGCTAAGCTTTAATGGAGCGTTTAAGAAGATGTACTTCCCAACGGTAACAAGAGGTTAACAGATATTCAAACAACATTGTTACCTACCAAGCATGAGGAGTATGAGAGATAAGGAGAACATAATCTGAAGATTCATTCAAGCTGTCAAAGCTCATACTACCCACAAGAGTCAGAGTCCATAAGAAAGCTTCTAATAGCAAGAGAGCATCCAATAGCAAAGCACTCTTATCATTCATGGACAAGTGCTTGGAAGACGAAGTTCCTCTATGTGATAGCAAGCAGAATGATAGAGTCCACGAGCTTCACTTCAGATAGCAAGAGAGCTTCCGATAGTAAGTCTCTTAGCATCCTGGACTTATGCTTGAGGAACGAAGTCCTCATCTGACAACAAGCAAGAGTCAGACCGTACAGTGTATAGATGTTAGAACGACTTTTGCCAGAACAGTGTTGTCAGAACAGTGTTGACAGAACAGCTGGTCAGAGCACCTTTTCAGATAAAGCAAAGTCAACCCTGCTGTGCATTAATGAGGACAACGTAAACAAGGCCCCAACGGCTATATTCAAACGGCCTTATTGCCTCTCCAACGGTTGGATAATCAGAGGCTGGTATAAAAGGAGATATTCTTCATTTCTGAAAAGAGAGCTTCATGAGTTTGATAAGCAAGAAAAATAGAATGAAGAAGCTCAAGCCTACTATCTGAAATATCCTTCTCATCTTCTACTCTCTGATTATAAAGTTGTAACACTCTTAGAGAAAATTAGTGGAGAGCAATCATTGTACCTAAGTGAGTAACATAATCTGTTCATTGAGTGAACCCACTTAGTTGAGCTTAAGTGTTTAGCACAATCAGTTCATAGAGTGAACATCCTATCAAACCTGTTCTAAAGCTTGTCGCTTGAAGAACAGTATTGTAATCATTGTTAAATCATTGTCTGTAAAGACTGAACCCTTCTAGGTGTGAGGGGGAGCTGTATAGGTTGCAAGTGAGCCCGCAAAACTTGCGGTTGTAAAGGTTGCAAGTGATCCCGTAAAACTTGCGGTTAGGTTTGCAGGTTAGCCGTTAGCAAAACCTGTGGGTTGTTAGGTGAACCCGTGTTCGTAAAACCTAAAGTGTAAAGGCTTCTCTTGTGCCCGGTTTAAACAAGAATAGTGGATTGGAAATCTCAGGTGGAGCCTGGGGACTGGATGTAGGTCTGGGTGACCGAACCAGGATAAATTTATGCGTGCATAAATTTACATTTAAACATTCTATTTCGCATCACATAACATACTGACTTGTGCATACCATTACTTATTATCATCATCACCAAGCACAAGCAGTCTTTCGGAAAAGAGTTTAAGTTTTTATTCCCTCACCCAATTCACCCCCCCTCTTGGGTGACAGCCACACATTTCATTTGGTATCAGAGCGGGTCACTTGTTTAAAGGATCCAACGATCTCAAGTGTAAAGACCTTGGCTGATTTGGGTTAAAATGTTTTCCAAAGGCTTTGATCATACCATTCCACCTGTGTTAGAAAATATTGATTTTTGTTGGTGGAAAGCAAGAATGGAAAGTTTTATACAATCCACTAGTTTGAAAATGTGGGATATTTTTGAAAATGATTTTGATTTCAAACCAAGAGGAAACTGGACTGAAAAGGAGAAAAATTTGTTTTCCTTAAACATTAGAGCAATGCAAATTTTATACAAAGGCTTAACTGAAAATGATTTCCAGAAGATCAAACATTGCTCTAGTGCTAGAGATATTTGGAATACTCTTGACGTGATATATGCTTCTAACCCATCTCTTGAAAGCACAGCTGTCCAAAGCTCAACTCGTACTCTTTGTGGATCATCTACTGATGAGCTTCTGGAAGGTGATATTGAGGAAGCAGGCTTCAGTGAAGAGAGTATCCATTTCTGCCTAGAAGATTCAGAAAGTGAGGTATCTGGATCTGAACTTGAACTTTCTGAATTGCAAGATGCATACAATGAGTTATATACAGAATATTGTAAACTTGCAAAAGAACTTCTAGGCTTAAAAGAAAAAGATAGGAAACTTGAAAAACTAATTTCTTCTTCTACGTCCAAAGTTTCCGAGGTTTCTTTTAAAGAACTAGTGGTTCCGATAGCTAGCCCACTATCGGCAGGGAAAACTTCAACATGTCTTGAAAAATGTTTTGATTGTAAACACGTGTTGAAGGAAAAGGAAAAGCTTTCAAAAGAAACTGAGATTTCAAAGGAACAAAAAGCTTTTCTAAAGAAAACTAATCATGATAATGATAGAAAACCTCATTTTGATTTTCATTCTATTATCTGTCATTATTGTGGTAGATTAGGACATATTTCTCACACATGCAGTCTTAGAAGAAATTCAAATGAGAGAAATAAATTTGTATGGATTCCTAAAGGACAAGTAAGGTCCAGTGCTTACCTTGTAGGACCCAAGTACAAATGGGTACCAAAACATCCTTCTAGTGCCTTACTTGTGCAGGAAAGATCAAGAGTTCCTCTTACCCCAAAGAAGAGAACTCGCGGTGATGCAATTGCTGATACCCCCTGGTACAATCATAAGAAGCAGTCGGCAACCACAAGGGACAATGGTTCTGTCTCAAGGATGAGCTATCACAGAGTTCCATTCAACTATCCTGAGAAGAACAAGAGAGAGTGGATTCCTCGATCAACATTGAAAAGGCTCTTGAATCCTACCTCTCAGAAGAAAGTGCTTCGAACCAAGGATAAGTATAGAAGATCTCCTTGGGTAAGCAAGGGATCACTTAGCAACGAAGCATTTGATAGTAAAATCTCCTATGCTAATGTTAGATGGACTTATTGAGATTTTACATTAAGCATCCTAAGATGTGAACATTATATTAATCATAGAAGAAAGCTTAAAGAAATTAATAATGTTCATAATCCACATGCTGTCCATGACTGTCTTGATCAAAAACCTTGTATATCCTTGTGCATATAGTCATGATAGATTCACCATGCCATACACATAGCAATTAATCTCTAAGTGCATGTGAATTATATATAACCTACAAACTGACCTTCAGATCCAGACTTGGATACAAAAGGAAGGAACTATCTGATATTTTGTAGGAAAGGCAATCCGGAGGTTCAGCAAGACAAGGGTGAAGAAGACTCTGGCTAAAAAGAAGATCTCCTCCCTCGGTGAGCCATCAGACAGTGAAGAAGAGTCAATTGCTGATCCTAAGAATGCTCTGAATGAACAAGAAGGGAAAAGGGAAAGCTAGGTCAAGCCATCTGATTCATGTGCCCCCAACAGTCTGCTAACACAGAGGCAAGCTTGAGATAGCGCTGAGTGATCAACCTGCGGAGATACCCTCTGCTGAGCCTATGTCTCCGTCTGCGCCAGCACCCAATCTGATTGAAGAGCTGTGTATGAAGTATGGGTTCAAGAGGCCAGAGATGCCAGTGGTAGTGATCACCAAGTGAATTCATCCCTCTACACCAGCTCCAATCCATCCTATTAGCCTCAGCAAGACTCAGGACTGTACCTCATCTGAACAATTAGTCAAGTCTTGATAAGCATTCGTCACGCATAGATTTTGGTGCTGCTCTGAAAATAGAATCCTTGCATTGCCAACCAAAATCAAGCGACCTACTGCTTGATGCGAATGGAGCTATGGTGATATCATTCTTACCCTCCTCCTTACTTGAATAATCATTTGGGTAGTAAATGCATGATGGGCTTAACAGCTTTTATTTCTCTGAAACCGATATGATTTCCCTTATCTGTGATGACCTTATTTTCTGTAAAAATGATCCTATAATGTCAAATTCATTTTCTGATATAATGCATACTGATTTTACAGATTCAAGAAGTCTGACACTTTGAAACTGAACTTTCTTCAAAACCTTCTGAATTTGTGCATGCTGAATCATTGTGTTCCAAGATTTCTGACATTGTTAAGAAGATTCAGAACTAGTTTCAGAATTTTGACACTACAACTAAAAATCTTCTTCAGAGTTTTCATATGGTGTCTAAATCGTTTTACTCATATATGCTTAGCGAATCTTTTTAATGCAAACTTTCAAAACAGATTCCGATCCACTTTAAACTTACATGACAACCATACCTCATGATAGCATTCAAAAGTTATTTCTGATTTTCCATTTCATGTGGTATCTCTTGCATCAAGTTTTTCAATGCATAAGCAGCTATGGTTTCGAGAACAATACATCCCTCTTAATTACATCTTTAAGTTCTCAATCTACTAATGATCTCGGTTCAAGTTTGTGGTTTAAGAATGATGACACAGATTATTGAAGCTTGAACAATGAGAATAACCAAGAGAGAATGGCAACGAAAATGCCCCTTATCAAGATGTGTGGAATGACTATACTAAACCTGAGAAACTCTCGCCAATACACATGAGCATTTCTATCCCTTACACATTCTGTTGTGAAATTTAATGGATAGTCTCTCTTGTCTGACATGCATTAGAAATCTTAGGAAATGCCTTGAATGAAACTCTGCTAGATCTGTAAAACATGACATAGTATCACAAGCATGCTATAATCTGTATTAATTTCAAGCTTGTTGATATCCTAAGAACAATGAGATCACACTGAGCATATCTAGAAGAACTTGAGCTAATATTTGGAAATTATTCTCGTAATCATATGCTGAAATTTGGTTGTTTTTGTAAACCGGATTTAGTCTTAAAATCAAACTATTCTGTGAGCATGAAGATTTCCAGTATTTCATTTTTGTGAGGATGAAGATTTTTCAAAATTTCATTGTGTTAATAATTCACATGTCTTCATGATCTAACATGAACATCCTTGAGGCATATTTATTGAACTATACTTGCTTATGAAACTCTGAAAATATGCCACCTGTTTGATACTCGCTGTACTATCACATTGATATTTATCTATGAGAGTATAAATATAGTTCATATCTTGATAGTGAAACTATGTGAACGTGTAGACAATTTCAAAATTAGTTTTCACATAATCATTGCTCATATTTTCTTAAACCAATTAGCAAGCATGATTTCTTAAAATTATTAACTTGTGCTGATTAACACAGATTGACTTGAATGTCCTGAGGATGGTCTTCAATGTTAAATCTTAAGTTCTTTCACTGACCATCAGGAAGCACTTGTTTCCTCAAGCATATGCAGGACCAATCATCAAGTTTGAGCAAGGTTGCTTTCGCAACAATCAGCGCCTTCGATAGCAGGCCAACTATTGAACCATGGGAAGAGTAGAGTGACTGCCCAGTCATGTCTGCTTGTGGTTGTAGCTCAGCTTGCCGAAGCGAATCATCAAAGCACTTGCGCTAGGGGTTTCCACTTGAGATAGCACACCTCTTGAAGATGTCAGGAAGCATGCTTATCTGCGTATGATTCAGATTCATGAGTCTAATAGAGTATGAGGATTCCTCATCTGTGGTAACATCTACACCTTACCATCTCTTATATATGATGCATACATGGCATTGGTAAGGGTGTCAATTTAGGATGTTTTTCTCAATCTGCATTGACTTCAAAATCATTCATTGTCTTAGAAAATCATCCCAGCTCACACATTTGTATCCTTTATATGACACGCTGGAAAGTAATTGATAACATACCCCTCTTATATGCTTCTTTTCTTAATCTTGTGATGATTAATCTTAATATAGAAGAGAAGTAGATGGACATTACTTGATAATGATCCCTTGAAAATAGAGAGTTACATGCTGTCATCGATAATAAACTCTTGAGATGCTGTGATGCAATTTGTTTGGAAATTACTTTTGGCATTTTAAACTCACAAAATTCATTTGATTTGGTTTCATTTCATATGGTATCACAAATTTCACTTGGCATTCAATCATTTCATTTGATATCACAAGTTGAAACTCACATACTTCATTTGATTTCATTTGGTATCACGAATTTAAAATCACAAATTTTCATTTGATATCATAATCATCATTTTAAACGCACCAAAATTATTTTGATATCATGTTAATCATTTCGAGAGGGTCAAAATTACTTTTGATATCCTTTATATTTGAAAAGAATTTTCACCTTCAAAAAGAGAACTGTTTTTGTATGTTTTGATCTAGACTTAATCCTTGCAAAACATGTTCTGCTATCTTGCATAATGGTTAGGGAGAGTAAACTCACTTAGAATACTGAATCAATATTTTTTTTGTCTCACACTGTCTAGCTATCCTACATAATGTTTAGGGAGAATACAATCATTTAGGATCATGAATCATTATTGTTGTCCCTTATTAATTCTCGTACGTTGTATTGAATAGTCTAGAACAAATCTTTATTAACGATACATAGGGAGAAATATTAGGTAGAAAGCCCATTCCTAGGACAACGATAGAAGTATCCCCATCCCTAAGGCTAGCTTGCACTTGTTGAATTTTGATGAAGCCAAAAGGGGGAGAGAGATGAGACATGAGATGTCTAGAGATGAGACATGAGATGAGATATAAGATGTCTAGCCAGAGATGAGACATGAGATGTCTAGAGCTAAGATAAGATGTCTAGATATCTGGGGAGAGAACTGGGGAAAGAAATATAGCTCTGGGAGTGATCTAAGTTTAATTATGTTCTCTAGTCATCTATGGGTTTGTCATCATCAAAAAGGGGGAGAATGTTAGAATCTTAAGTTTTGATGGTGACTAAGGTATGATATGGTCTAGTACTTAAAAGAACATAATCAACACTTAGGAAGGATTAGATGACATGGTTAGAATCCTAAGTTAGATCACTTGCGAATGCAAGATCACTTCCGGAAGTATTAGCACTAGCGCTCGCGGATGGAGTACACATCCCATAGGGGACGCAAGTGAGACACTTGGTTAGAACCCAGTCTAGATTGCTAACACTGAATCCTAAGTTAAGTCACAACCGGATGCGGAATCACTTCCGGATAGACTAGGACTAGCGCTCTCGGATGAACGTCTCATCCCCCAGCGGCAGTAAGTGCTTCACTAAGTCATAACTCAGTCTAGGAACATTAGTTGTTCAAAACCCTTGAGACTAAGTTAAGATGCAACCGGATGTAGAGTTGCTTCCGATTGATGAGTGACTAGCGCTGGGTGTTGGTATAGATAACACCGAGCGCCAATGTACATAACCCAACGTCCAGTAGATTTGCTTCCGATTGCTTAGTGACTAGCGCTGGCTGTTGGAATGGATAACACTGAGCGTCACTGAGTTAAATGTGAACATAACCCATCGTCCAGTGGAAGTGCTTCCGGATGTGGAATTGCTTCCGGATGTAAGAAAGCTTCCTTAGACTAAGTGAACTCCCACTGCATGTGATTGTGTTGTTATACTACACATCCCATACCATGAGTAAATGACACACTAAGTCACTTAGGAAGAGTCAGACTTAAATAACGAGACTTACGCTGACTATTGGAATAGACATCCCCTAGCGTCAGTAGACAATACACTAAGTCAGAACATAGTCTAAGTAAGAATGCTTCCCATAGCAAACAAGCTTCCCACAGCATGTATAGTTCCTACTATACTTGATTATATATATTACTCTGTTGGACTAACAAGTATGTGCAGAACTTAGTTTTACTTCCGGATGCAAATGAGCTTCCGGATGCAAATACTCTTGGCACTGGAATTCAGAGACTAACACTTACAGAGCAAGACTGCCGCTTCCGGATTAACAATGAACGATGCACGATGATCATCCGTCAGCAGGATTACAAGAGTCAGAAGTACATATGCTCAGAAGTCAGTATGATGTTGTCAGAACAGAGTGGTTAGGATTGCTTTTCAGAGATAAAACAAGTCAACCCTGCTAAGCTTTAATGGAGCGTTTAAGAAGATGTACTTCCCAACGGTAACAAGAGGTTAACAGATATTCAAACAACATTGTTACCTACCAAGCATGAGGAGTATGAGAGATAAGGAGAACATAATCTGAAGATTCATTCAAGCTGTCAAAGCTCATACTACCCACAAGAGTCAGAGTCCATAAGAAAGCTTCTAATAGCAAGAGAGCATCCAATAGCAAAGCACTCTTATCATTCATGGACAAGTGCTTGGAAGACGAAGTTCCTCTATGTGATAGCAAGCAGAATGATAGAGTCCACGAGCTTCACTTCAGATAGCAAGAGAGCTTCCGATAGTAAGTCTCTTAGCATCCTGGACTTATGCTTGAGGAACGAAGTCCTCATCTGACAACAAGCAAGAGTCAGACCGTACAGTGTATAGATGTCAGAACGACTTTTGCCAGAACAGTGTTGTCAGAACAGTGTTGACAGAACAGCTGGTCAGAGCACCTTTTCAGATAAAGCAAAGTCAACCCTGCTGTGCATTAATGAGGACAACGTAAACAAGGCCCCAACGGCTATATTCAAACGGCCTTATTGCCTCTCCAACGGTTGGATAATCAGAGGCTGGTATAAAAGGAGATATTCTTCATTTCTGAAAAGAGAGCTTCATGAGTTTGATAAGCAAGAAAAATAGAATGAAGAAGCTCAAGCCTACTATCTGAAATATCCTTCTCATCTTCTACTCTCTGATTATAAAGTTGTAACACTCTTAGAGAAAATTAGTGGAGAGCAATCATTGTACCTAAGTGAGTAACATAATCTGTTCATTGAGTGAACCCACTTAGTTGAGCTTAAGTGTTTAGCACAATCAGTTCATAGAGTGAACATCCTATCAAACCTGTTCTAAAGCTTGTCGCTTGAAGAACAGTATTGTAATCATTGTTAAATCATTGTCTGTAAAGACTGAACCCTTCTAGGTGTGAGGGGGAGCTGTATAGGTTGCAAGTGAGCCCGCAAAACTTGCGGTTGTAAAGGTTGCAAGTGATCCCGTAAAACTTGCGGTTAGGTTTGCAGGTTAGCCGTTAGCAAAACCTGTGGGTTGTTAGGTGAACCCGTGTTCGTAAAACCTAAAGTGTAAAGGCTTCTCTTGTGCCCGGTTTAAACAAGAATAGTGGATTGGAAATCTCAGGTGGAGCCTGGGGACTGGATGTAGGTCTGGGTGACCGAACCAGGATAAATTTATGCGTGCATAAATTTACATTTAAACATTCTATTTCGCATCACATAACATACTGACTTGTGCATACCATTACTTATTATCATCATCACCAAGCACAAGCAGTCTTTCGGAAAAGAGTTTAAGTTTTTATTCCCTCACCCAATTCACCCCCCCCTCTTGGGTGACAGCCACACATTTCAATAAAGTGTTAAAAACCAAAAAGGAATCACTTGAGTCCAAGGTGGACTCACTGAGTGAAGAGCTAGCGGAAGCTAGAAAGCTTCCGGTAGTGGATGGCCAGGG
Organism: Mimosa pudica; assembly: GCA_029929735.1. Lineage (NCBI taxonomy): Eukaryota > Viridiplantae > Streptophyta > Magnoliopsida > Fabales > Fabaceae > Mimosa > Mimosa pudica. Next base: position 15,041,192 of record JAKELP010000018.1, on the reverse strand, counting down.
TTCTCCCCAAACAGAACCCAATGCCCCAACACTTGAGAGCTGCCCTAATTGCAGCAAAATCTCAGCTGAGAAAGACAAGCTGCAAAATGCCCTGCAGAAGTTTACAAATGGATCAGAAATGTTAAATATAATTTTAATGAACCAAAGGGCATATAGGGATAGAACTGGCTTAGGATATACTCCTCGAGGGAAAAAGTGGGTGGAACCAAAGGTAAAGCCCTACTTAAAATTCTTCCACAAAGCCACTAGTCACAGCTCCTCACCTTTCAGCTTCTGTAACTATTGCAACAGGAAAGGACACTCCACGTCCACTTGTAATGCCAAGAAGCATGGAGCAAGTAGCTCTTACAAATGGGTCCCTAAAGGAACCCAGGCTACAAAGGATCCTCCCCCTGGAAAGGAAACTAAGGGAGGACAGGGATCCCGAGCCTGGAAACAATCCACAGGGAAAACCCAAGAGCCTAGAGCCAGCACTAGGCCAGAGGCACTGAATGATCATAAGCCCAAGGTCAAGGCTAACACTAGACCAAGGGCACTGAAAACTAATGACAGAGGACCCAAGAAAGGTTGGGTACCTAAGCTTACTTGATTCCTTCAGGTGTGTCTCAAAGCATCCAAGAACAGAAAATGGTATATTGACAGCGGATGCTCGAGACATATGACTGGAGACAGAGACAAGTTCAAATCTCTGGTGATCAAAGACGGAGCCACAGTAACCTTTGGAGGAAATCAAAGTGGAAAGATCACTGGAGTTGGAGAAGTTGGACCAGTGAAAGACGTCTATCTGGTGGACGGTCTCTGTCACAACCTGCTGAGCGTGAGCCAGAGCACTGACAAAGGAAATTGGGTAATCTTCGATTCACATGAGTGCTTAATAGTTGATAAGCAGGATCTGAATTTAGATAAGGCCAATTTAAAATGCAAACTTAAGGCAAATAGAAATGGAAACCTATATACTCTAGACTTATGTCAACAACTGAAAGAAAAATGCTTAATATCTAGTGATGAGAACAGTTGGCTTTGGCATAAGAGGTTAACTCATGTTAATTTTACTCAACTTGATATGCTAATTAAAAAGGAGCTAGCTATAGGTATTCCATCCTTTAAGGTAAAACATGATTTTATTTGTGAATCCTGCCAACGAGGGAAGCAAACAAAGTCCTCGTTTAAAACCAAGAAGAGAGTCTCCACCAGCAGGCCCTTGGAACTGATCCATATGGATTTGGTTGGGCCAGCGAGAGTGAAGAGCTTGGGTGGAAACCTGTATGCTCTAGTGGTGGTGGATGACTATTCAAGGTTCACTTGGACTATGTTTCTTGCCTCTAAGCAAGATGCTTTTGATGCTTTTGTTGTCCTGGCTAAGAAAGTGCAGAATGAGAGAGAGCTCAAAATCACAGCCATAAGGACAGACCATGGAGGAGAATTTGAGAACCATAGCTTCTCTGAGCTATGTGAGCAAAATGGTATTGAACACAACTTCTCAGCTCCTAGAACTCCTCAGCAAAACGGAGTGGTCGAGAGAAAGAACAGGGTTCTGACTGAGATGGCTAGAAGCATGCTCAACGAGAAAGAGGTTTCTCAAGTGTTCTGGGCGGACGCTATGAGCACTGCTTGCTATATCTCTAACAGAGCCTATGTTCGCAAAGGACTGGATAAGACTCCCTACGAGCTGTACAAAGGGAGGAAGCCCAACATCAGCCACCTCAGAATCTTTGGATCAAAATGCTATGTGCATAACAATGGAAAGGTAAATCTGGGTAAGTTTGATCCAAAAGCTGATGTAGGTATATTCATAGGATATTCTCTTAGGAGTAAAGCATATAGAATATACAACATGAGAACTAGAATTGTAGAAGAATCAATGCATGTTGTATTCGATGAAACTCCTACATGGGGACAATCCACAGAAGATGATGAAATACTTAATCTTCCAAAACCACCATCATCTTCTTCACCACCAAAAGAAACACCAGCAAGCAATCTCAAAGAAGAAGATGAACCCAGTGATGAACCTAGAGTGCAGACCGTGCCTGATGAGGCACAGTTGCCAACAGCTAGGAGACATCACAGGGATCATCCTCTTGATCAAGTGCTTGGTGATGTTTCTTCTGGTGTTAGAACCAGAAGGCAAGTTCAAAATGAAGTTGAGTTTGGAGCATTTCTATCTCAAATCGAACCAACTTCAGTTGAACAAGCTCTTGAGGACTGCGACTGGATTATTGCCATGCAGGAAGAGTTAAATCAATTTGAGAGAAGCCAAGTCTGGGAACTTGTCCCAAGGCCGTCTCATCAATCCATAGTGGGGACCAAGTAAAAATTCTAAACTCAAATCCACTAAGTGAATAGTGGTGAGTATTAGGTCTTTTCCACAATTCAAGTTGAATCTAGCAAATTCTAGGCTAATATTGTCACGCAAATTCTAAACTCAAATCCACTAAGTGAATAGTGGTGAGTATTAGGTCTTTTCCACAATTCAAGTTGAATCTAGCAAATTCTAGGCTAATATTGTCACGCAAATTAAAAGGCAATGAGAGGTTGATTTTATGTTTAACAAACTACAATTTAAAACTAGAAAGAGAAGTAAAAAACCGAATTGAAAGAGTGAAGAAAATGAGATAAGGAATCACCTCCCTCTCCAAGTACTTAGTGCCTTAGGTGAATTAGGCTTCTTAATCTTGTCACACTTAATTAAACTAGTTAAATCCTTAAGACTTCTTTAATCAAAGAAATCTACAAGCATTTAACTAACCTAATCAAGCCAAAAGCTCTTTTAAGCCAAGAACATACCAAAAGCAACTCTAAGTACTAAATCTAGCACTTAGGAAACAAATTCATTCCACACATATACAAGGTAGCAAATCGCACACATATACATACATGGAACTACAAAATCTAAGCTTAGGTTTTCATGTTCTTAACACAAAAGAGAGGTTTTCAAGCTACAATCATGTAAAACACCTAAAATCAAGGTGTTCTAACCTATACAAGCCTAGATCTAGGACATACATAGGCAAAAATGTAAAACTAGCTTGAAACCTAAAAGAGAAGATTACAAGATCATGAAGCCAAATGTGAGTTCTTCAAGCACTTTTCCTTGGAGAGGAGAGGAGAGGAGGCTTAGCTACACATGGAGATGTGGAAATGGAGGGAGATTTCGTGAGAAATCATGGAGAAATGGTGGTTAGGTTTCGTTTTGGTGAGGTGAGAGAAGAGAGAAAATGGAAGATGAAGAAGATGGACATGAAGTGGTAAAATGATTAATGAAGCTAGAAGATATTTATATGAGTGTTTAGATGAGTTAATGAGGTGTTTAGGGATGTTTATGGGCTGTCAAATTCGGCCAAGGCTATGGGTTAAGTGTGTGTGTACATGTAAGAGGCCAAGAGGGGTAGTAAGGTAAAGGAAGGGTATTTTTGGAAATGTAGGGTAAAAAGTGGGTGAATGTGGTCATAATGTGGACTAGGTTCATCTCCAAAAATTCCTCCTTTTTCTCCTCTCCATTGTGCTACCCTTTTTGCCCTTAATGAAGCCTCCAACTTTGAATTTGAATTTTTGGCTCCATATTACCCCTTTTGGAAATGTGCAAATCCCTTGTTTTTGACAAAAGGGGTAATTTTTGTCCTATGCCTTTGCCTTTTGACTCCAAGTCAATTCCTTGCACTCCAAGCAACTCCAAAGGGTTGTGGGGCCCACGTGGGACCCCCCTACAAGAGAAAAGCACCACATAGTCAAAAATGACCAAAATACCCTTAGTTACTTAAAATGCAAGTAATTAAGCTAGGATTTTCCATATAATCACCTATAAGCATGTGCACATAAAATCACCAATAATGATCAAATATAACAATTAAACCTCACTAATTAAGCTCAAATGCACATGCTTAAACATATAAATTTCGGTCCAATCAAATCCCCCACACTTAATCTTTGAACTCCGGTCAAAGTCATCCAAAAAGTCTAACTTAATCATTAAGCATATTGAAGGCAATTGGAATTGTCATTGTGTACAAGTTGATCTTTTTGAACCTTTCCCTAGATTATCACATGGGCCAAATTTAAGGATGCAAAGTGGAAACAAGTTTAACAAGTAACTAGAATTAGGAGGGAATGCTAAAAGAGATTTTTCCTCACCGGATTTAAGTGTTTGCACTCAATCTCTCAAGTTAGGAATAATGCCTAACTAGGGTCTTTGTAATCACTCTTTGGCTCAATGCATTCCACCTCACCATAGGCTTGTAATAGTTCTTAGTTCTCCACCCATTAGTATGCATGGCACAATCAAATCTAGGGGACTTTGGGGGTTGCATGGAAGGCTACTATGAATGATGAATGATGGATAGTAGTCAATGACCAATAATATAAACAAGTAGCTACCACATATACTTGCAATACAATAAATCCAATTCCCACAAAGCATGCTACATCTCTCTCCCTTTTTTTTCAAGCACTTTGTGCTTCTCTCATTTTTTCCTTTTCACTCTTATGCCTTTGGCATACTCAAGCACTTTGTGCTATTTTTTTCTTTCCTTAGGCCTTTGGCCTTATTTTTTTTTTCTTTCTTTTCTTGGCCTTTGGCCATTTTTCTTTCTCTTTTTTTTCATTAAGGCTCTCGGCCATAATTTTTTTTTTACTCATGTAGCATGCTTTTACAAGATACAACAATACAATACTAATATAAATGCAAGCATATGCTATAATCACTTATTCACACATTGGTCAAGGTGATAGAAAAGAATAGTGAATGGCCCAAAGGGGTTGAATCAAAGGATAATATTTGGTTGGCTTGTGTTTGGGTCATGAGGGTTTAGAATAAAATGCCCCTTTCCTCTTTGTTTGTACCATGCATTGTGATCTTGAACAAGAACTAGGACAAGTTCTAGGAGGTGAAATAACTATTGGCCCACTCAATTCGGTTGGAGGCTTCTCACTTTATGGCTTACTCTAATTAGTCTCTTCCTCCCTAAGAAAAGTTAAGTGAGAAACTAGCCTCCTCTTTGTAACCTTAAAAATGCCCCAAGCAATATCCTAAGTAGTCATTCCAAAAATAAAATCTACTTATACACTTTAGGACAATTTCATTTACTTTCACCATGCTTAATGACCAAATTAAACTTCTCAAACAAATTTACCTAAAAAGTCCAAAAATAAAGTGTAGAAGTTTTGAAATAACCACTTTGAAGCACATACTATACCCCCCCACACTTAAAGCATGCATTGTCCTCAATGGGACCAATCAAATCAAGTAGGAAGGCATAAACAAAGGCAAGGCAGCAATATAAAAGGCCGGGCAGTCCAAGCATACCAATGGCCTATGCATGTATTATTCACAAACAAACACTAAACACAACCTAACACAAGTTTATAATTTTTTTTCTTGGGTTTTCTAACAACCTAAAACAACATACTAGAAAATAAACCTAAACACAATCCTAATATTTTTTCTACTATCAAATGTCTTCCCCCACACTTAGAATAAGAACAATGTAAAGCAAGTAAGGGAAGGAAAGAAACAACCTCTTATGGAGGCTTGAAATTATCCTTGAAGAATAGGAACTTGTGGCCATGAATTTGGTGAATTCGGCCAATTGGAAGCTTCGTCATTATGCTTTTACCAAAAGCATCGCATGTGGCTTGGAGCTTCCTAGTAAGCTCCCTTGCGGCCTTAATGAACTCCCAATATTCCTTGTGCATCCGAAAAGTGCCTACAACATGAAACAAACTTCCCTTGTGCAAGGGGTTGTAGACATGCAAATAGGGCATAGAAATGGTGGTATCATGACAAGGAATAGGGAAATGGTTAGGGGTAGCATCAACAGAATCAAGGAATGTATGCTTAGGAAAATCATGAGACATGCTCTCAAGCTTAACACTTTCATCCAAATGATCAATCATGCTAACATTATCATATACAAAAGAGCAAGAATCAAGAATTGGAAATCTTGAAGGAACAAGATTATTCCCATGCATACTCAAAGCTCTAACATGTTGGCTTACCCACTCATCCATCAACCCATCAATAAAGTTCAAACCAAGCAAGGAATACCTCTCAAATGGATGCTTCATAGCTTCGTAGACATTGAATTTGAACAATTGATCATCCACTTTCATTGTCATGAAGCCCTCATTTAAATGGAGAAGTATGCTTGCGTCAACTTGCTTCCCTTTTGGATTTGAACTTCCACTAACTTGTGATAGGCTAGAGCTCCCCTTTAAACCATCTTGATCAAGTAGAAGTTCTTCATAAAAACCTTGAGAAGTAGGGTGCTTTTCATCATTCAATGCAACCCGATTGTCGACCTCATCCATTGGAGCATCACTCAAGACAACATCATCGCCATTGGTTGTAACTAATTCAAGTGTTTCTTTGGATTCCATGTCAACAACCAAATTAATAGAAACATCATCATCAACAAATTCTAAAAATTCATGAGTTAATGCACATGTATGGTTCGGCAAAGATGGTGTAGGAACATGCTTGACATCATGTAGAAACATGTGATCATGATAAGGCAAAGTATCAAGCTCAAGTGAATCAATAGGTATGTGCTTATCAAGAGTTAATGCATCATCAATCAAAGAATTAGACATGATCAAAGAATCTTCAAGTAATGGCACATCAAACTCATGAAAGCATGCATCCTTTTTAGGTTTAGGATTCACATGATCTTTTGTCCCACCGTTGGCACTCAAAGAATTAGATCCAACACTTGTATAACGGCGCCATGCATAGCAAACCACACACATGCTCAACTCATCACATTCACAAATAGGATTAGAAATATCAACACTAACATCATCAACAATGTCATGCCTAGTCTCATGCAAAGGGGCATGCAAAGGAGTGGAATCCTCACAAACAATATGAGTATCCAAATCACAACTAGGAGAATCACTAGGCAAAACAACATTAGACTCAAGGATGCTAGGTGATTCCACAACTATTTCCTCATCAACCTCATCATCACTTAAAGAACAAGATTCATCTATGGGGGAATGAGGTATAGATGTGGGTGAAGGGTGTGGAGTCTCAACTTCTACCAAAATTGGTGTATCATGTACCCTAGGATCGGCCTCATGGATCAATGGGAGTGCATAAACCGTCTCTTTACTAAATGAATTGGCCAATGAATGAAGAGAGGCGTCCATTCTATCCATCGTATCTAACATGACCTTCAACTTGGCTATCATATCCTCACTTCGACTAAAAGAAGAAGAAGCTTGAGGAGCTTCATATAGTATAGAGGAATGGGGTGGTGATTCATAGGGTGGGTGATCGATAGGAAATGATAGGTCATGAGGTGGAAATGAGGTATATGGTCCATCATAATCATGAGGTTGACATGGAGGGAGTGGTTCCTCATAATGGAAGTTGGGAAAATTATGAGGTGGGTGAAATGAGGGGTTAAATGGAGGATGTGGTTCATCATAAGAAATGGAAGGGAAATATGTGGAATAGGATGGGGGATATTCATAATCATGATGGTAAGGGTGAGGTGGAGGTGAATGATATGCATGAAATGATTGTGGATAGGAAGATATGTGTGATTGTGGAGGACACCCTAGGAACTCATCCTCTTGACAAGACCTATATGAATGTTGAGGCATGTTGTGAGGCAATCCATAAGAATCATGATATGATGCATGATATGCATTAGGAGAAGATTGAGAATGCATGGAAGGATGTTGTGCAAAATCATGATATGTGTCATTCCAATCCATGGTTCCTTCCTATATGCACATGACAAGTACAACTTTGTCACCAAAACAACCCATTTTCTTGATGAATGATGTGTAAAAATGAATGCAATGAATGAGTGCACAATGTAGGCAAAAATTGCTCAAAGTGTGAGCACACTTCCAGCCAAGTCAGACACCTAAAATCCCTGCAAAACAAACCACCAAAACCAGCCAGCAAAAATACCAAACAATCCAGCACAGTCCACAAAAATCAAGTCTAAGAAGCACTAAAGTGAGTGCTTTCAATAGGCTTAGCGATGTAGCTCAAAACAAGCTTGCAAAAGTCCAAAGAGTTGGACACAAGACCAGCCAAGATTAAAGCTCCAGAATAGCCTCAAATAGGCTTAAAAATTCCCTGCAAATTGGTTGAAAAACCTGCACAAAGTCCAGCCAAAACAAACCACCAAAACAGTGCAATTTCACAAAGTACCGGTTAGAAAATAAAGGCAACTAGAGCACCTTTTTCACAGTAATTTCCAACCAAACTTTCCAGATCAACCAGGCAGATATAAAGTGCAAATAACCAGCTTTCAAACAAATCAAACACTGCTCAAAACAGATAAGTATAATGCAAACAGTTTTGGTTCAAAGTTGAGCAGGAAAATGCACAATTACAGCATGTTTTTGACCTCTAGAGAAACGAATACTGCACCAAAAATTCAGCACAATATATCAATCAAAAGCTTATTCCAAACTGGTCAAAATGAGCCAAAGATCATGCAAAACAGCGCAGGATAAGATCAAACAGATTGGCTCCAAAGTCAGCCGTTCCGCAGGCAATTTCCAGAAAAACAGGGAATTTTCAAAAATTCACCCTGGACAGTAGAAAACGAGTTTCCTGGCCAATGATATATCAAAATAAAGCTTGCATCTTCTAGTTTTACCAGTTAAAACAGTTTCCAAAAATTCAGAATAGAGTGTTCCCAGTTTTGAAAACAGTGAGTCAGTCAAAACAGTGTTTTCAGAGCAATTTCCAGCAAAATGAACACAATGTCCAGCAAGCTTCCTAGCAATATTTTGGCTATCTAGAGCAGCCAATACACACTAAAACAGTCCAACAATATGCAAAATGATAATGAGCAAGCACAAATATGAAGCACAATGTATAAAGTTGCTCAAAATCACAAAATGTCCAACTTCAACAAAAACAACTACAAATTAAAATGTGACTTGTAAAACCTAAAACTAGCAAGATAAAACCTAAATTGGCAACGGCGCCACTTGATTTAACCTAAATGTCGCCCTTTAGGTCAATCAAAAATTCTAAACTCAAATCCACTAAGTGAATAGTGGTGAGTATTAGGTCTTTTCCACAATTCAAGTTGAATCTAGCAAATTCTAGGCTAATATTGTCACGCAAATTAAAAGGCAATGAGAGGTTGATTTTATGTTTAACAAACTACAATTTAAAACTAGAAAGAGAAGTAAAAAACCGAATTGAAAGAGTGAAGAAAATGAGATAAGGAATCACCTCCCTCTCCAAGTACTTAGTGCCTTAGGTGAATTAGGCTTCTTAATCTTGTCACACTTAATTAAACTAGTTAAATCCTTAAGACTTCTTTAATCAAAGAAATCTACAAGCATTTAACTAACCTAATCAAGCCAAAAGCTCTTTTAAGCCAAGAACATACCAAAAGCAACTCTAAGTACTAAATCTAGCACTTAGGAAACAAATTCATTCCACACATATACAAGGTAGCAAATCGCACACATATACATACATGGAACTACAAAATCTAAGCTTAGGTTTTCATGTTCTTAACACAAAAGAGAGGTTTTCAAGCTACAATCATGTAAAACACCTAAAATCAAGGTGTTCTAACCTATACAAGCCTAGATCTAGGACATACATAGGCAAAAATGTAAAACTAGCTTGAAACCTAAAAGAGAAGATTACAAGATCATGAAGCCAAATGTGAGTTCTTCAAGCACTTTTCCTTGGAGAGGAGAGGAGAGGAGGCTTAGCTACACATGGAGATGTGGAAATGGAGGGAGATTTCGTGAGAAATCATGGAGAAATGGTGGTTAGGTTTCGTTTTGGTGAGGTGAGAGAAGAGAGAAAATGGAAGATGAAGAAGATGGACATGAAGTGGTAAAATGATTAATGAAGCTAGAAGATATTTATATGAGTGTTTAGATGAGTTAATGAGGTGTTTAGGGATGTTTATGGGCTGTCAAATTCGGCCAAGGCTATGGGTTAAGTGTGTGTGTACATGTAAGAGGCCAAGAGGGGTAGTAAGGTAAAGGAAGGGTATTTTTGGAAATGTAGGGTAAAAAGTGGGTGAATGTGGTCATAATGTGGACTAGGTTCATCTCCAAAAATTCCTCCTTTTTCTCCTCTCCATTGTGCTACCCTTTTTGCCCTTAATGAAGCCTCCAACTTTGAATTTGAATTTTTGGCTCCATATTACCCCTTTTGGAAATGTGCAAATCCCTTGTTTTTGACAAAAGGGGTAATTTTTGTCCTATGCCTTTGCCTTTTGACTCCAAGTCAATTCCTTGCACTCCAAGCAACTCCAAAGGGTTGTGGGGCCCACGTGGGACCCCCCTACAAGAGAAAAGCACCACATAGTCAAAAATGACCAAAATACCCTTAGTTACTTAAAATGCAAGTAATTAAGCTAGGATTTTCCATATAATCACCTATAAGCATGTGCACATAAAATCACCAATAATGATCAAATATAACAATTAAACCTCACTAATTAAGCTCAAATGCACATGCTTAAACATATAAATTTCGGTCCAATCAGTCTTCAAAAACAAACTGGATGAGATAGGTCAAATTACAAGAAACAAAGCCAGATTAGTAGCCAAATGATATAACCAAGAAGAAGGCATTGATTATGAAGAAACTTTTGCTCCAGTCGCTAGACTTGAAGCAATAAGGATTCTTCTAGCCTTTGCATCTATGAAAGGCTTTAGATTATATCAAATGGATGTAAAGAGTGCTTTTCTTAATGGTTATATTAAAGAAGAGGTCTATGTAGAACAACCTCCTGGCTTTGAGGATCACAAGCATCCCAAACATGTGTATAGACTAAAGAAAGCTTTATATGGCCTGAAACAAGCTCCTAGAGCTTGGTATGAGAGACTCAGCAGCTTCCTGCTGGGCAAAGGTTTCTCAAGGGGCAAATTAGATAATACACTGTTTATCCTTCACAAAGATAGAGATATGTTAATTGTCCAAATTTATGTTGACGATATTATTTTTGGGGCAACTAATGAAAAGCTTTGTGAAGATTTCTCTAAGACTATGCAGGGTGAGTTTGAAATGTCAATGATGGGAGAACTAACGTTCTTCCTAGGCCTGCAAATTAAGCAAAAGAAGAATGGAATCTTCATCTCCCAAGCTATGTACTGCAGAGAGCTACTCAAAAAATTTGGGATGGATGAATGTAAGGAGTATGACACTCCCATGAGCACCTCTGCCGCACTCGATGCTGACGCAAAGGGTAAATCTGTCAGCCTGCCCATGTACAGAGGAATGATAGGTTCCCTCCTATACTTAACGGCAAGTAGGCCTGACATTCAATCTAGTGTAGGCATGTGTGCTAGGTTTCAAGCCAACCCCAAGGAGTCACACTTAACATGTGTTAAACGTATTCTTAGATGCCTTGAGGGAACACAAGAGCTTGGTCTTTGGTATCCCAGAGGTAACCAAGAGTTCTTGTGGGCTTATTCTGACTCTGACCATGCAGGTTATAAAACAGATAGGAAGAGCACCAGTGGACAATGCGCCTTTCTTAGTGGTTGTCTGGTGTCTTGGGCTAGCAAGAAGCAAACCTGCGTGTCATTGTCATCCACTGAGGCAGAATACATTGTTGCTGCAAGCTGTTGTGCGCAAGTGCTGTGGCTGAAGAACCAACTGAGAGATCTTGGCTTGGAGTTCCCTGAGGCACCCATCCTCTGTGACAACACAAGTACAATCTGCCTCGCCAAGAATCCGGTTCAGCACACAAGGACAAAGCACATTGATGTCAGACATCACTTCATCAGAGACCATGTTCAAAAGAAGGATGTCAAAGTGCAATTTGTTCCCACTCAACAACAGCTTGCTGATATTTTCACCAAGCCTCTGGGGGTTGACCAATTTACTTTCATAAGAGGTGATTTGGGAATGGTAAACCCAAATGAGGTGTAACTTCTATTTATTATACTTGATTGTTTAAAACCTACAACAATACTAACTTAGGCATCGGAGTGCCAATATGTGTTTTTGCAGGTTCTCAATGTTAAATCTTAAGCAACTGCAACCGGAAGCAAAACCACTTCCGGATGATCACTCCCTGACACTGGATGATCAAACCAAGAGAGCGCCAGTGCCAGACCAAGGGACACGTCACTTCAGAAAACGTTTCATCTTCCTCTATGAGAAGTTGTGCCTTCTCTGACAAGATGAAGCGACACATGTCATAAGGTGCGACGTTTCAATGAAAATGTTTACGTTACCTAATGTGCAAACGTTGTTTATCTGAAAAGACATGCCCATTTTACCCTTGGTAACTTTGCCTATAAATAGGATGTCATTTTTCACTTTCACTTTTTACTTTCACAAACTTTTCACCGACACATCTTCTGCATACATTCTTCATCTCCATCTGTGTTCTTCATCTTCTTCATACTCTTCTTCGCATTTCTTATCAAAACCATACCAACCCACACAAAAATGGCCGGATCTCATGAAACAAACCCAGTTACCAAGAAATCTTCCTCATCCAAGAAACATAAGTCCAAATCTGGGAAATCTGGGCATAAACACTCTGGAAAATCTGGGCAACGCGATGAACACCATGAAGTTTCTGGGCAATCACAAAGGATGAATGAACGAGTCCAGGAACAGCCTGGACATTCTGAAAGAGTGGCAGAACAGCCAGAGGCATCTGCGCATGAACAAGCAAGGGAGGCCAAAAGGAAAGGAAAGAAGAAGGTTCAGTTCGCTGAAGAGCCTTCTTCCAAGAGACTAAGGGTTGAAGAGGATGACCCTACAGTCTACAGAGATGGGGCCTTGGAGGCTATTTCCTCCAAGTTTGAGACGATTAAGCCCTACTTCAACAATGGGTTGTTCATCGATCTGGTCAAGATTGATGAAGTAGGGTTTCCTCATCTACGCCCTTACCTGGAAAAATACATGCCTTGGCTGGGGATCAAACAGGACTACAACATCAACGTCCTGCGAGTCTTCTGTCAATCCCTCTCTGAGAAAGTCAAGTACAAGAAGGTGGATGGGAAGGAGCAGATCCGCAGAATCACCTTCACTGCCACAGTCAGGGGGAGAACCTTCAGTTTCACCTGGAGGGAATTAAATGACTTAATGGGGATCACAGAAGAGGGAATGACTGAGTGGCTGTACCCTGAGTCACTCAAATACAGCACGGAGGAACTTGGGAAGATTTATGACACCCAAGGAAAGAAGGTGTCCAAGATGTCTGATTCCAACAGACTCTTGTACTATGTTTACTCCCGGATGATGACACACAAGGGAGGAAACTTCAACGAGTTCACTCTGCTGGACAACCCGTGGTTTCCCAGACTTCTCACCCATCAACCAATCAACCCCGGGCAGTTGATCAGCCTTGAACTTCACAGATGGATAGTTAACCACAAGGCTGGATTTCTTCCCTACCCCACCATCCTTGCCTTCCTCCTTGAGAAGAAACTGATCAAGGCCACATCTGACGTGGAGAAAGAGAATGTCAAGTGTCCCCCAGTAACTAACATCAGCAAGATGGGCATCAAGTACCTGAGGCCTGCTAAGCCCACTCGCTCAGGATCACAGGCAGGCAGTGCCTCTCAGACTTCAGCCCCTTCTACATCTGGTGCAGGGGATCAAGAGGTTGACTCTCATCCTGGCCCAAGCAGAGTTGCGAGGGTACCAGCTACAGTCAAAGCCTTTGCTGAGGAAGTAAAGGAGGAAATCCTATTTAGGCTGCCTGACTCCCTGGTGGCTCCTCTCCGGAACGAATGTGATGCTGGGTTCCAGCAGCAAGGGGAGCGCATCCAGCGCTTAGAGGACAGAGTAGGTCAGATTGAGACTCAGCTTGCCAGGGTGGATGCCAAGCTAGATCTTATCCTCCAACACCTCCAGATTCCCCAACCACAACAAGGTAACCTACCACCACCCCCTCCTCAAAATCCTCCTCCTCCTCCTAATCACCCTCAACTTCCCCCTCCTCCTCCTCCTAACACTCAACAACCACAGCCACCTCCACAAAATGACCAACAACCACACACATCACCAAACAATGACCAACCATCCCAGCCTTCACCCAACCATGAACACCAAACCCAAGACACACCCCAACAATCTCCTCGCCAATCACCCCTTCACTCCAACAACTCCCCATCTCCACTTAACTCCCCCACTCGCACACCACCCAACGCCCCTACTCGCTCACCACTCAACTTCTCTGCTGGACCATCCCATCCTAACTCTACCAATCCCAACTCTGGACCAAGATCCAACCCTTTGGCAGAGCACCTTGGCTTCACAACTGCCATTCACCCCCTCAGCCACATCTATCTGAGAGATTACCCCCGCCTTCAGCAAATCCCTGAGGATCACTTACCATTTATCCCATTTACCCCACACTCTTCCACTGCCTTCATTGAATATTCCTCCACCTACCCATTCGAAGGTCTATTCGTAGATCCTACTTGGTTCCCCAACCAACCAGCATCCCCAGAAACCACCTTACCTACATCCTCCCCTGAACCATCACCCCCAAAGAGATTTGGCCCTGAACCTCCACCCTCCTCTTCATCCACTCCATCCCTGGACCTCGCCCTTGTTGATGATGACAAAAGGGGGAGAGATGCTATGTTCGCCCTTCGCCAGACCATGGACACAAGGGATGTCCTCAGCCAGCCATCCCTCTGGCTTGATGAAGACATCACGGCTGCCCTCCGCCGTGCCATGGAATCCCAGAGATTGAGTGGCGCTGAAAGCCTAATCAGAGGAGAAGCCATCCGATTCATGCAACAGCAGCGATCAGATGAGCAAAGGTCAGAACTGGCAATGGTGTTGGTTGAGCAACCTGGTGAACTCCCACAGCCTGAGCCTGAACCTGAGCCTGAGGTTCCTTCTTCTGAGCCTTCTCTCTCTGCACCTGCACTCACGGTACTTGAGGAGATTATGTTAAAATATGGTTACACAAGGTCTGAGCCACTTGTGAGAGTGAGAGCTGTTCCTATTCCTCCTTCAGCGCCAACTTCTACTCCTGCTTCTCCAGTGGTTAAATTCAGCAAAACAAGAGTGAAGCGTGCTGTCAAAAAGGGGACAGGCATCTCTGAGCCTGCAGACAGTGAGGAAGAGCCTGAGAATCAAGCGTCAACGTTTCAGTCCTCCGTCAGAGAACAAGCTCAGAAAGTGATGGATGATATCCCACCAGAAGTAGTGGTAAAGCTTGAGGTGGAAGATCTCACCCCTGAGGAACTTGAGAGGTTTAATGGAAACAACAAACTCACCTTCGAGCAATTCACAGTTCTGGATGCTGATAGGGCTAATGCTTTGGCTAAAGAGAAAGCGAAAGGGAAAGGCAAGGCAAGCTTGGCCCAGGACCCTGACTTTCCGGTCTGGAATGTAAAGATCTCCAACATTCATCTTCCTCATGGTGTCATCCCCATCAACGAGACATCACTTGGTTCTTCCTCTTCTGGGCTAAGTGAGGCCGATGATCTGAGAAGAGCAATTGTGGAGTCCTTGGAGCTAGAAAGGATTAGAAAGGAAAAAGAGGCTAGAGAACTCCAAGAGATCCTTGCTCAGATTGATCAGCAGGAAATGGACGAAACATGGGCTAGAGTGGAAGAAGAGTATCAAAAGAATCAGAGAGGGAAAAATAACAAGCGCAAGCCTTAACCCCCATACACTCATGCATCTATCATAACATAGCATTTCATCCTTGTGTTGTTAACCTTTTTTTTCTTCTCTCTTTTCTTCATAGTTTTCATGCATAGCTCTACTTGCACAGTTTTGACTACCTGTATATTTTATCTATCTGTGTATTACTAACTTGTAAATCTTTTGCTTATCAATAATATTTGTCTAAGTTATTGTGCCTTATTTAAATTATTGCTTTTAATTCCTTCATATGAACTTAATCGATAAGACTTAGTTTGTCATCATCAAAAAGGGGGAGAGTGTTAGAATCCTAAGTTTTGATGAAGACTAAAATATGAAAGAATGAATCAAGTACTTAGAGAGCAATAGGTTAACATAGAATCCCAAGTAAGAGTGCAACCGGATGTGGATTTGCTTCCGGATAAACTAGGACTAGCGCTCGCGGATGAATGACTCATCCCCCAGCGACAGCAAGTAATTCACTAGGGAAATAACTTAGTCCAGAAGCACTAGATATACAAAACCTTAAGACTAAGCCAGGATTCAACCGGAAGTGAAATTTCTTCCTGTTACATTTAGACTGGCGCTGGTTGTTGGACTAAATAACACTAAGCGTCAGCAAATATAAGCCACGTCCAGTAGAATTGCTTCCGATAGCTTAGTGACTAGCGCTGACTGTTGGATTGAAGGACACTGAGCGAGAGTGAGTAACAGTAATATAATCCTTCATCCAGTGGTAGTGCTTCCGGATGTAGAAGTGCTTCCGGATCCAAGGAAGTCATCTTAGACTAAGTAAACACCCACTGCATGTGACTATGTGCTTATATTGTTAAACTAACATTCAAAGTGCAGCACACTAAGTAAAATTGCTTCCGGATGTGAACCTGCTTCCGCAAGCAATCAGAATGTCAGAATGTTCAGAAGTGCAGTGCCAGAATGCTTTTGTCAGTGCAGAGTTGTCAGGACTACTTTTCAGAGATAAAGCAAGTCAACCCTGCTATGCATTGATGAAGCATTAATTGGGCAAACGGTAACATGGGAAAAACGGCCATATTCAAACGGCTAACCCACCTACCAAGAGTCAGAATATTTGAAGACTATATAAAGGAGCTCAACTTCATTTATGAAGCTAATGAATTATCTTTGACATTCTTGAGAGAAGCTAGAGCGAGAAACTAAGGAAATCTTCAAGTATTCAAAGCTGCCCAGAAAAGAGAAAGAGCATTTAACTCATTGAGTGATCTTTTCATCTACATATCTTGTACTCTTTGTAGTTAAATCTCTTCGTGTTATTAGAGCATTGATTGTACTTAAGTGTGTAACACTATCTGTTCTTAAAGAGAACTTAGTTAGAAAAATCCTTTATTTGTAAAGGTTGAACCCTTGCTAGGTGTAAGGGGGAGCTAGTTAGAAAGGTTGCAAGTGAGCCTGAGTAAAACTTGTGGTTGTAAGGTTGCAAGTGATCCCGTTCAAAACTTGCGGTTGTAAAAGGTTCCAGGTGAACCCGTTCTAAAACCTGGAGATATAGTGGAACTCGGCCTGGGTGGTTGAGAACTGGACGTAGGTCAGGAAGACCGAACCAGTATAACTCTTGTGTTGTTTTATTTAAGCATTTATTTTTGAAGCACAATTCACCCCCCCTCTTGTGCATCCATTACTTTCATTGTTGACATAAGTCTAGAGTATATAGGTTTCCATTTCTATTTGCCTTAAGTTTGCATTTTAAATTGGCCTTATCTAAATTCAGATCCTGCTTATCAACTATTAAGCACTCATGTGAATCGAAGATTACCCAATTTCCTTTGTCAGTGCTCTGGCTCACGCTTAGCAGGTTGTGACAGAGACCGTCCACCAGATAGACGTCTTTCACTAGTCCAACTTCTCCAACTCCAGTGATCTTTCCACTTTGATTTCCTCCAAAGGTTACTGTGGCTCCGTCTTTGATCACCAGAGATTTGAACTTGTCTCTGTCTCCAGTCATATGTCTCGAGCATCCGCTGTTAATATACCATTTTCTGTTCTTGGATGCTTTGAGACACACCTGAAATGATCAAGTAAGCTTAGGTACCCAACCTCTCTTGGGTCCTCTGTCATTAGTTTTCAGTGCCCTTGGTCTAGTGTTAGCCTTGACCTTGGGCTTATGATCATTCAGTGCCTCTGGCCTAGTGCTGGCTCTAGGCTCTTGGGTTTTCCCTGTGGAATGTTTCAAGGCTCGGGATCCTTGTCCTCCCTTGGTTTCCTTTATAGGGGAAGGATCCTTTGTAGCTTTGGTTCCTTTAGGGACCCATTTGTAAGAGCTACTTGCTCCATGCTTCTTAGCATTACAGGTGGACGTGGAGTGTCCTTTCCTGTTGCAATAGTTACAGAAGCTGAAAGGTGAGGAGCTGTGACTAGTGGCTTTGTGGAAGAATTTCAAGTAGGGCTTCACTTTTGGTTCCACCCACTTTTTCCCTCTAGGAGTATATCCTAAGCCAGTCCTGTCCCTATATGCCCTTTGATTCATTAAAATTATATTTAACATTTCTGACCCATTTGTAAACCTCTGCAGGGCATTTTGCAGCTTGTCTCTTTCAGCTGAGATTTTGCTGCAACTAGGGCAGCTCTCAAGTGTTGAGGCATTGGGTTCTGCTTTGGGAGAACCCTTGTCATCCGCTACTGGAAGCTTTCTGGCTTCCGCTAGCTCTTCACTTAGTGAGTCCACCTTGGACTCAAGTGATTCCTTTTTAGTTTTTAACACTTTATAGGCTTTACATAATCGAGAGAATTCTTCATGAACCTCATTGTAAGCCTCTTGTAGTTCAGAGAAGGTTACCTCATTGTCCTCGTGGGTGAGATCAAGATCTGAAGATGCTTCCTTATCATCTTCTCTGGCTACCAGGCAGAGGTTGGCAACTTCTTCCTCATCACTTGCTTCGTCATCTGAGCTATTCACCCAGATAGAGGACACGAAGGCTTTTCTCTTGTCTTTCCCCTTTGATCTTTGCAAGCTTGGACACTCAGCCTTGAAGTGGCCAGGCTTTTTGCATTCAAAGCACACCGGGGCCTTTTCCTTCTTGTATCCCTTCCTCTGACTGGAGTCACCTTTCTGAAAGCCTCCTTTCTTCTTGAAGAACTTTCTGAACTTTCTCACCATCATGGCCATCTCTTCTTCGTCCAGTTCCTCCTTATCATCCTCATCATCATCATCATCATCAATCTCCTTGTTGGGAGCAACAGGGGCAAGATTATTGGCTTTGGATGAGGCTTGAGGAGCTCTCTGAGCCAGCAATGTTGGTTCATATTTAGCCAAAGAACCAAAGAGTGCAGTGATGGAGCTGGTTGACTCTCCTTGGACTTCCTGCAAGATGGTTACTTTGGTGATCCAATCACCTTTCAGGATTTTTAGGATCTTGCTGACTTGCTCTCTTTCTGGAATGTCCTTACCCAAGGAGGCCAAGTTGTTGATGAGATGAGTGAACCTGAGCTCCAGCTCTCTGATTGGCTCAGTCGGACTAAGCATGGCGAACTTGTGAAACTCTTCCACCAGCATCTCAACTCTTCTTGCTTTCACTCCCCTGGTTCCAGAGTGAGCAGCCTCAAGAGCCTCCCACATATCCTTAGCATTTTTGTGGTGGCTGATCCTATGAAATTCCTTAGGGCTGAGAGCACACTGAATGTAGTGCATGGCCCTATAGTTCAGTTGGACTAGAGCATAGTCCTCATTAGTGTACCTGGATCGCTGCTTAGCAAAACCATCCTCATCTAGTAGAGTGTGATCCCCACGTTCTATTACATCCCAGAGTCTGATGTCGCTGGACTTGATGTAAGTCTCCATTCGAAACTTCCAGAATGGATAGTTATACCCATCGAAGCATGGAGGCTTGTTGGGTTGAATAGAGACATCTGGCAGGGAGTAATCTGTATCCATTACTAGATCTTTGCTTTCTGGATTCGTTGGAATCGAGTGAGAAAGACCCGCTCTGATACCAAATGAAAGTAATGGATGCACAAGAGGGGGGGTGAATTGTGCTATAAAAATAAAAGCTCAAATAAAAACAACACAAGAGTTTATACTGGTTCGGTCTTCCTGACCTACGTCCAGTTCTCAACCACCCAGGCCGAGTTCCACTATCCCCAGGTTTTACAACGGGTGCACCTGGAACCTTTACAACTGCAAGTTTTGAACGGGATCACTTGCAACCTTACAACCACAAGTTTTACTCAGGCTCACTTGCAACCTTTCTAACTAGCTCCCCCTTACTTCCAGCAAGGGTTCAACCTTTACAAATAAAGGATTTTTCTAACTAAGTTCTCTTAAAGAACAGATAGTGTTACACACTTAAGTACAATCAATGCTCTTATAACACGAAGAGACTTAACTACAAAGAGTACAAGATATGTAGATGAAAAGATCACTCAATGAGTTAAATGCTCTTTCTCTTTTCTGGGCAGCTTTGAATACTTGAAGATTTTCTGAGTTTCTCGCTCTAACTTCTCTCAAGAATGTCAAAGATAATTCATTAGCTTCATAAATGAAGTTGAGCTCCTTTATATAGTCTTCAACCATTCTGACTCTTGGTAGGTGGGTTAGCCGTTTGAATATGGCCGTTTTTCCCTTGTTACCGTTTGCCCAATTAATGCTTCATCAATGCATAGCAGGGTTGACTTGCTTTATCTCTGAAAAGTAGTTCTGACAACTCTGCTCTGACAAAAGCATTCTGACACTGCACTTCTGAACATTCTGACATTCTGATTGCTTGCGGAAGCAGGTTCACATCCGGAAGCAATTCTACTTAGTGTGCTGCACTTTGAATGTTAGTTTAACAATATAAACATATAGTCACATGCAGTGGGAGTGTACTGAGTCTAAGAGGTCTTCCTTGTATCCGGAAGAACTTCTACATCCGGAAGTGAATCCATTGGATGAAGGATTATATTCGCTATTACTCACTCTCGCTCAGTGTCCTTCAATCCAACAGTCAGCGCTAGTCACTAAGCTATCGGAAGCAATTCTACTGGACGTGGCTTATGTTCACTGACGCTTAGTGTCATCTATTCCAACAGCCAGCGCCAGTCTAAATACAACAGGAAGCAAAATCACTTCCGGTTGAATCCTAGCTTAGTCTTGAGGTTTCGTATATCTAGTGCTTATGGACTAAGTTATTTCCCTAGTGAGTTACTTGCTCTCGCTGGGGGATGAGTCATTCATCCGCGAGCGCTAGTCCTAGTCTATCCGGAAGTAAATCCACATCCGGTTGCACTCTTACTTGAGATTCTATGTTAACCTATTGCTTTCTAAGTCCTTGATTCATTCTTTCATATTTTAGTCTTCATCAAAACTTAAGATTCTAACAGAACTCGGCCTGGGTGGTTGAGAACTGGACGTAGGTCAGGAAGACCGAACCAGTATAAACTCGTGTGCTGTTTTTATTAGAGCTTTTATTTTTGTAGCACAATTCACCCCCCCTCTTGTGCATCCATTACTTTCATCACTCTTTAGCAGATAGACACATCTATCATAGACATCATTCACCTAACCATAACAAGAAGGACTTTTTTCCTTCTTTCAGCATCACCATCTTGCGGTGTGCCAAGAATTGTTATATACATAACGATTCTCTTTTCATCATAGAGTATATTGAACTGTTCGTAGAGGTATCTCAGCCTCTATTAGTTCTAAAGGTTTTCACCTTAAAGTTAAGTTGGTTCTCTACCAAACTCAGATACTTCCCAAAACATTCCTATGCTTCAGACTTGAGAGATCAAGCATACATATTAATATCTCGAAAAATCATCGATAAAGTAATGAAGTATCATGCTCTATGATGTGCCTAATATTTATAGATACGCAAATATTCAAATGAATAAGTATAAGAGGGTACTTTGCATTGGTTCTTTTTCTGAAAGGTTTCCTTGTGCTTTTATATGCGAGACGATTCTCACATAGGGACTATTCCCTTTTGATACATTACACAGCATGCCCTTATTTGAATAATTTAGTCATATCGTTATGACAAAAATATATTCTAATATATAGCATGATATGTATCGTAATCAACATTAAATAATGTTGAATAACAAGAAATGAAATCTCAATTTCATTAAAAACGAGGAAACATTTTTGGAACATATCCAAAATCTGAAAAGATCTGTCTCATTATTAATGTCAACAATATTGACATTATACACAAATTTTAATTAAAGAAATAATAGACCCAAGATATCACCGGATATCTGGCACGTCAAGAACTTCACTCTAACGTCAAAAATTGGCCTCCATACAAATTTAATTTGTAGGTACCAATCCTTTTGACAACAATTCTCGTAATGTTTCCAACGTAAAGCCACATGCCTTTTGTTGGTAACCGGAGAAAGTTCGTAAAGTTTTGACGGTTTCTAATCACATGGTCTGTGTGTCCCTTGGTATAGTGGTCGGGATTTCTACAAGCATATCACTTGATCTACGAAAGATCATGTTTCTTAGCTTGTTTCCCCCTTTCTTAAGGGACTTGTTCCCTTTTAAGTCTTTAGGATCCTCTTTGCTCTTTTGGGATCCCTTGCCACTCTTGGACTTACTTTTCAACTAATGAAAAATAATTTCTTAAATTTAAATTGTCTGACCTTTTGGTTCCACATGATCCATTTGGTCATTCTTAAGCGGGATTTGGTGAGCGACGTCAGTAAAAGCCCTAATTACTCTTCCATACATTGTATGCATGTTGTTCCTGCTATGGAATAATTGCATTGTACTATGGAAGAACACCGTTTGGGACTTAGACACTTTTTGCTCCACCAGGACATAGGAGATCTTATGACGACACATGTCATAATTTTCTCCATTCATCGTCTCACTTCTGGTAAGGACAACGATGAATATGTTTTTATACATATAGACATCAAAATGATATTTTTCTATAAAGTATGCATAAATAATCTCCTCTTGAGATTAATAGTTCTATGAATCCTCCGAAAAAGCCAACAATGGTAGCTTACTAGTTTTGTTTTCAGGAATCAACTAGGTTGACCCCCATCCAACTCATTTTAGTTCGCTATTCATTATTAAGTTTTTCTTATATTCTCTAAACTATAATAGTTTAAAATAATAATGGCAACACTTGCATATTATTATTAAACTCCCACTCAATTAAATTTATTAATGGAAAGACAACATATGTAATTCATTAATAAATTTTACTTGGAGTATTAAGTTTAAGAATAGCAACAATTGAAACTCATTAAATAAAAACTCCCACTCAATTAGAGTATCAAATTTATTAAGTTGAAAAACAACACATGTAATTCAATAAATAAATTTAACTCTCACTCAATTTGAATATTAAATTTATTTAATCAGAAAAACAACACTTGTAATTCATTAAATAAATTTAACTCCCACTCAATTTGAGTACTATATTTATTTAATCAGAAAAACAACACATGTAATTCAATAAATAAATTTATATCCCGTGGTCAAAAGCGTTTTCCAAACCTTTTTGAGGAAGAGGGGGTAGTTCACCTTATTGGCCTAGATCATGGTAATGGAAATTAGATACACACAGTATTTTACATCAACCACATTTATGATCTTGTCCTCATAGGTGTACTAGACAATCTCTATATTGTCAGGTCCTTTCACTTCATCTTTAGAATCCACAGTCACACAGACTCGTTCCCACATGGAACGTTTGATTCATTTTGTGAAGTAGACGGTGACCTTTTGTTAGTGCTCATAGCATCAAACACTGATGCGTGGGGGTATTTTCTGGTTTGCATTGCCTAATGAGTCATTAATCAACACATGATTAATTTTACAAAAACATTGGTCCCAAAAAAAATATTTTAAATTAAACACATGATTCATATATATTAATCATGAAAGAAAAAAAATTAAAGGATTCACAAAGAATCTCAATAAATTATAAAAACAACTTACATCACTTATGTAAGTATAATTCATGATTATTCATATATATATGTAAAATAGAAATTACTCAATTTCTATTTAGTTGATACATAATCAATTTTAATGTCAAATAGAAATCACTTATTTCTATTTTAATTAATACACAATTAATTTAATTGACACATAATCAATTATAATGTTAAATAAAAATCACTTATTTCTATTTTAATTAATACACAATTAATTTAATTGATACATAATCAATTAGGTCAAATAAGGATCACTTATCCTTATTTAATTGATACAAAATCAATTTATGTGTCTAATAAAAAAAATATTTGGACCCACATACCTTAAAAAAATAAAGGAAAAAAATAAGGATTTTCGTTTTTTTTTGAAAAATAATTAATTAAATAATTATTAATTAATTAAAAAATTAATTATTAATCCAAAAAAAATAGGCCCAGAAAAAAAATGAAACAGGCCAAAAAAAAATTAATCTGGGCCGAACTGACGGCCCAGAAGTTTCAAAAAAAAAATCACCCCCTTTTTTTTTATTGGGCCACAGCCCAAATTTCCCTTTTTTTTTTATTTAAACCCCAGAACACATAAACGCACAGTTTCACTAAACCACGCGAAATTACCGTTTTACCCCCTGACCCTTTCTTCTTCCTCACCTCGCCGGCGATTTTCCCGGCGACTTTCCCGGTGGCGGAGCTCCGGCGAGCCCGCCATTTCCGGCGGCACCCCGAAACTTCAGGGCGCCATATCTTTCTCATCCGAACTCCGTTTGACGCGATTTTTGCGCCGTTGGAATTCGTAAAAATTCGAAAATTACGGACCCAGATTCGCGAAAAAACGTGTACGGCCGGTGAGGAAAAATCGTTGCTTTTGACCAAGCAATCCGTTTAATTCGTTTGAACCACACAGGTATATTAACGTTAAATTAAAAAAAAAACGGATCCTAAAATAATGGGATAAGTTTCTGACTGGGCAAGCTTATAAACTCAGTCTTGTTAGAATCTTAAGTTTTGATGAAGACTAAAATATGAAAGAACTTAGACACTTAGACAAAATTAGGTTAATATAGAATCCCAAGTAAGAGTGCAACCGGATGTAGATTTACTTCCGGATAGACTAGGACTAGCGCTCGCGGATGAATGTCTCATCCCCCAGCAACAGCAAGTAATTAACTAAGGAAATAACTTAGTCCAAGAAGCACTAAATATACAAAACCTTAAGACTAAGCTAGGATTCAACCGGAAGTGGAATTGCTTCCGATAGCTTAGTGACTAGCGCTGACTGATGGAAGGGTAACACTAAGTGTCAGTGAACATGAGCCACGTCTAGTGGAATTGCTTCCGATTGCTTAGTGACTAGCGCTAGCTGTTGGATTGAAGAACACTAAGCGTCAGTGAACATGAGCCACGTCTAGTAGAATTGCTTCCGATTGCTTAGTGACTAGCGCTGGCTGTTGGATTGAAGGACACTGAGCGAGAGTGAGTAAAAGTACATATAACCCTTCATCCAGTAGTAGTGCTTCCGGATGTGGAAGTGCTTCCGGATGCAAGAAAGGCCACTTAGACTAAATGAACTCCCACTGCATATGACTATGTGATTATATTGTTAGACTAACGTTCAAAGTGCAGTACACTGAGTAGAGTTGCTTCCGGATGTGAACCTGCTTCCGCAAGCAATCAGAATGTCAGAACGTTCAGAGATGCAGTGTCAGAATGCTTTTGGCAGAGCAGAGTTGTCAGAACTACTTTTCAGAGATAAAGCAAGTCAACCCTGCTAAGCATTGATGAGCATTAATTGGGCAAACGGTAACATGGGAAAAACGGCCATATTCAAACGGCTAACCCACCTACCAAGAGTGAGAATGTTTGAAGACTATATAAAGGGAGCTCAACTTCATTTATGAATCTATCTATTATCTTTGACAGCTTGAAGAAAGCTAGAGAGAGAACACGAAAAATCCTTCAAGCATTCAAAGCTGCCCAGAAAAGAGAAAGAGCATTTAACTCATTGAGTGATCTTTTCATCTACTTATCTTGTACTCTTTGTGGTTAAGTCTCTTCTTGTATTAAGAGCATTCATTGTACTTAAGTGTGTAACATTATCTGTTCTTGAAGAGAACTTAGTTAGAAAATCCTTTATTTGTAAAGGTTGAACCCTTGCTGGTTGTAAGGGGGAGCTAGTTAGAAAGGTTGCAAGTGAGCCTTGAGTAAAACTTGTGGTTGTAAGGTTGCAAGTGATCCCGTCTAAAACTTGCGGTTGTAAAGGTTCCAGGTGCACCCGTTGTAAAACCTGGGGATAGTGGAACTCGGCCTGGGTGGTTGAGAACTGGACGTAGGTCAGGAAGACCGAACCAGTATAAACTCGTGTGTTATTTTTATTTGAGCTTTTAATTTTGTAGCACAATTCACCCCCCTCTTGTGCATCCATTACTTTCATTTGGTATCAGAGCGGGTCTTTCTCACTCGATTCCAACGAATCCAGAAAGCAAAGATCCAGTAATGGATACAGATTACTCCCTACCAGATGTCTCTATTCAACCCAACAAGCCCCCAGGCTTTGATGGGTATAACTATCCATTCTGGAAGTTTCGAATGGAGACTTACATCAAGTCCAGCGACATCAGACTCTGGGATGTAATTGAACGTGGGGATCACACTCCACTGGATGAGGATGGTTTCGCGAAGCAGCGATCCAGGTACACCAATGAGGACTATGCTCTAGTCCAACTAAACTACAGGGCCATGCACTACATTCAGTGTGCTCTCAGCCCTAAAGAGTTTCACAGGATCAGCCACCACAAAAATGCTAAGGATATGTGGGAGGCTCTCGAGGCTGCTCACTCTGGAACCAGGGGAGTGAAGGCGAGACGAGTTGAGATGCTGGTGGAAGAATTCCACAAATTTGTCATGATTAGTCCAACTGAGCCAATCAGAGAGCTGAAGCTCAGGTTCACTCACCTTATCAATAACCTGGCCTCCCTGGGTAAGGACATTCCTGAAAGAGAGCAAGTTAGCAAGATCTTAAAGGTCTTGAAAGGTGATTGGATCACCAAAGTAACCATCTTGCAGGAAGTCCAAGGAGAATCAACCAGCTCCATCACTGCACTATTTGGCTCTCTTGCTGAATATGAACCTACCCTGCTGGCTCAGAGAGCTCCTCAACCCTCATCCAAAACCAAGAATCTTGCCCTTGTTGCTCCCAGCAAGGAGATTGATGATGATGATGAGGATGATGAGGAGGAATTGGACGATGAGGAGATGGCTATGATGGTGAGGAAATTCAGAAAGTTCTTCAAGAAGAAAGGAGGCTTTCAGAAAGGTGATTCCAGTCAGAGGAAGGGATACAAGAAAGAAAAGGCCCCCGTGTGCTTTGAATGTAAAAAGCCTGGCCACTTCAAGGCTGAGTGTCCAAGCCTGCAGAGGTCAAAAGGGAAAGATAAAAGAAAAGCCTTCGTATCCTCTATCTGGGTGAACAGCTCAGATGACGAAGGAAGTGATGAGGAAGAAGTTGCCAACCTCTGCCTGGTGGCCAGAGAAGATGATGAGGAAGCATCTTCAGATTTTGATCTCACCCACGAGGACAATGAGGTAACTTTCTCTGAACTACAAGAGGCTTACAATGAGGTTCATGAAGAATTCTCTCGATTATGTAAAGCCTATAAGGTGTTAAAAATGAAAAAGGAGTCACTTGAGTCCAAGGTGGACTCACTAAGTGAAGAGCTAGCGGAAGCCAGAAAACTTCCGGTAGCGGATGGCAAGGGTTCTCCACAAGCAGAACCTAATGCCTCAACACTTGAGAGCTGTCCAAGTTGCAGCAAAATCTCAGCTGAAAAGGACAAGCTGCAAAATGCCCTGCAGAAGTTTACAAATGGATCAGAAATGCTAAATATCATTTTAATGAATCAAAGGGCATATAGGGACAGGACTGGCTTAGGATATACTCCTAGAGGGAAAAAGTGGGTGGAACCAAAAGTGAAGCCCTACTTAAAATTCTTCCACAAAGCCACTAGTCTCAGCTCCACACCTTTTAGCTTCTGTAATTATTGTAACAGGAAAGGACACTCCACGTCCACCTGTAATGCAAAGAAGCATGGGGCAAATAGCTCTTACAAATGGGTTCCAAAAGGAACCAAGGCTGCAAAGGATCCTTTCCCAAGAAAAGAAACTAAGGGAGGGCAGGGATCCCGAGCCTGGAAACAATTCACAGGGAAAACCCAAGAGCCCAGAGCCAGCACTAGGCCAGAGGCACAGAATGATCATAAGCCCAAGGTCAAAGCTAACACTAGACCAAGGGCACTGAAAACTAATGACAGAGGACCCAAGAAAGGTTGGGTACCTAAGCTTACTTGATTCTTTCAGGTGTGTCTCAAAGCATCCAAGAATAGGAAATGGTACATTGACAGCGGATGCTCGAGACATATGACTGGAGACAGAGACAAATTCAAATCTCTGGTGATCAAAGACGGAGCCACAGTTACCTTTGGAGGAAATCAAAGTGGAAAAATCACTGGAGTTGGAGAAGTTGGACCAGTGAAAGACGTTTATCTGGTGGACGGTCTCTGTCACAACCTGCTGAGCGTGAGCCAGAGCACTGACAAAGGAAATTGGGTAATCTTTGATTCACATGAGTGCATAATAGTTGATAAGCAGGATCTGAATTTAGATAAGGCCAACTTAAAATGCAAACTTAAGGCATATAGAAATGGGAACCTATATACTCTAGACTTGTGTCAACAACTGGAAGAAAAATGTTTCATATCTAGTGATGAGAACAGTTGGCTTTGGCATAAGAGACTAGCACACGTTAACTTTAATCAACTTGACATGCTAATTAAAAAGGAGCTAGCTATAGGTAATCCATCCTTTAAGGTAAAACATGATTTTATTTGTGAGTCTTGCCAACGAGGGAAGCAAACAAAGTCCTCGTTTAAAACCAAGAAGAGAGTCTCCACCAGCAGGCCCTTGGAACTAATCCATATGGATTTGGTAGGGCCAGCAAGAGTGAAGAGCTTGGGTGGAAACCTGTATGCTCTAGTGGTGGTGGATGACTATTCTAGGTTCACTTGGACTATGTTTCTTGCCTCTAAGCAAGATGCTTTTGATCCATTTGTTGTCCTCGCTAAGAAAGTGCAGAATGAGAGAGACCTCAAAATCACAGCCATAAGGACAGACCATGGAGGAGAATTTGAGAACCATAGCTTCTCTGAGCTATGTGAGCAGAACGGTATTGAACACAACTTCTCAGCTCCCAGAACTCCTCAGCAAAACAGAGTGGTCGAGAGGAAGAACAGGGTTCTGACTGAGATGGCCAGAAGCATGCTCAACGAGAAAGAGGTTTCTCAAGTGTTCTGGGCGGACGCTATGAGCACTGCTTGCTACATCTCTAACAGAGCCTATGTTCGCAAGGGCTTGGACAAAACTCCATATGAGCTGTACAAAGGGAGGAAGCCCAACATCAGCCACCTCAGAATCTTTGGATCAAAATGTTATGTACATAACAATGGAAAGGTAAATCTGGGTAAGTTTGATCCAAAAGCTGATGTAGGCATATTCATAGGCTATTCCCTTAGGAGTAAAGCATATAGAATATACAACATGAGAACTAGAATTGTAGAAGAATCAATGCATGTTGTATTTGATGAAACTCGTACATGGGGACAATTCACAGAAGATGATGAAATACTTAATCTTCCAAAACCACCATCATCTTCTTCACCACCAAAAGAAACACCAACAAGCAATTCCAAAGAAGAAGATGAACCCAGTGATGAACCTAGAGAGCAGACAGTGCCTGATGAGGCACAGTTGCCAACAGCTAGGGGACATCACAGGGATCATCCTCTTGATCAAGTGCTTGGTGATGTTTCTTCTGGGGTCAAAACCAGAAGGCAAGTTCAAAATGAAGTTGAGTTTGGAGCATTTTTATCTCAAATCGAACCAACTTCAGTTGAACAAGCTCTTGAGGACTGCAACTGGATTATTGCCATGCAGGAAGAGCTAAATCAATTTGAAAGAAGCCAAGTTTGGGAACTAGTCCCAAGGCCGTCTCATCAATCCATAGTTGGGACCAAATGGGTCTTCAAGAACAAACTGGATGAGACAGGTCAAATTACGAGGAACAAAGCCAGATTAGTAGCCAAAGGATATAACCAAGAAGAAGGCATAGACTATGAAGAAACTTTTGCTCCAGTCGCTAGACTCGAAGCAATAAGGATTCTTTTAGCCTTTGCATCCATGAAAGGCTTTAGATTATATCAAATGGATGTAAAGAGTGCATTTCTTAATGGTTACATCAAAGAAGAGGTTTATGTAGAACAACCTCCTGGCTTTGAGGACCACAAGCGTCCTAAACATGTGTACAGGCTAAAGAAAGCTTTGTATAGCCTGAAACAAGCTCCTCGAGCTTGGTATGAGAGACTCAGCAGCTTTTTGCTGGGCAAGGGTTTCTCAAGAGGCAAATTAGATAGTACACTGTTTATTCTTCACAAAGATAGAAATATGTTAATTGTCCAAATTTATGTTGATGATATTATTTTTGGGGCAACTAATGAAAAGCTTTGTGAAGAATTCTCTAAGACTATGCAGGGTGAGTTTGAGATGTCAATGATGGGAGAACTAACGTTCTTCCTAGGCCTGCAAATTAAGCAAAAGAAGAATGGAATCTTCATCTCCCAAGCTAAGTACTGCAGAGAGCTACTCAAGAAGTTTGGGATGGATGAGTGCAAGGAGTATGACACTCCCATGAGTACCACGGCCGCACTCGATGCTGACGCAAAGGGTAAATCTGTCAGCCTGCCCATGTACAGGGGAATGATAGGTTCCCTACTATACTTAACGGCAAGCAGGCCTGACATTCAATTTAGTGTAGGCATGTGTGCTAGGTTTCAAGCCAACCCCAAGGAGTCACATTTAACATGTGTTAAACGTATTCTTAGATACCTTGAGGGAACACAAGAGCTTGGTCTTTGGTACCCCAGAGGTAACCAAGAGTTCTTGTGGGCTTACTCTGACTCTGACCATGCAGGTTATAAAACAGATAGGAAGAGCACCAGTGGACAATCCGCCTTCCTTGGTGGTTG
Source organism: Mimosa pudica (assembly GCA_029929735.1). NCBI lineage: Eukaryota > Viridiplantae > Streptophyta > Magnoliopsida > Fabales > Fabaceae > Mimosa > Mimosa pudica. The sequence goes on along the minus strand of JAKELP010000018.1, from coordinate 15,010,634 downwards.
TCTAGTATCTTGGGCTAGCAAGAAGCAAACCTGCGTGTCATTATCCTCCACTGAGGCAGAATACATCGCTGCCGCAAGCTGTTGTGCCCAAGTGCTGTGGCTGAAGAACCAACTGAGAGACCTTGGCTTGGAGTTCCCTGAGGCACCCATCCTCTGTGATAATACAAGCACTATTAGCCTCGCCAAGAATCCGGTTCAGCACACAAGGACAAAGCACATTGATGTCAGACATCACTTCATCAGAGACTATGTTCAGAAGAAGGATGTCAAAGTGGAATTTGTCCCCACTCAGCAACAGCTTGCTAATATCTTCACCAAGCCTCTGGGGGTTGATCAATTTACTTTCATAAGAGGTGATTTGGGAATGGTAAACCCAAATGAAGTTTAATTCTTTAAATAACCATGTGCTTATTTGATTAAAACCTGCAACAATACTAACTTAGGCATCGGAGTGCCAATACTTGTTTTTGCAGGCCCCCAATGTTAAATCTTAAGCAAGTGCAACCGGAAGCAAAACCACTTCCGGATGATCACCCGCTGGCACTGAATGTTGAACTAAAAGAGCGCCAGTGGCTGAACCAAGGGACACGTCACTTCAGAAAACGGTTCATCTCCCTCCATGAGAAGTTGTGCCTTCTCTGATAAGGTGAAGCGACACATGTCATAAGGTGCGCCGTTCCAATTAAATGATTACGTTACCCAATATATGCTTTCATCTGAAGAGCCATTACCCATTTTACCCTCTGTAACTTTGCATATAAATAGGAAGTCACTTTCATTTTCACTTTTTACTTGCACAAATTTCTTACCAACAAACTCTCTGCATACATTCATACTCTCTTCATCTTCTTCATCTTCTTCTTCGCATTTCATCTTCCATAAACTCTAAACCCACACAAAAATGGCCGGCTCACATGAATCCAACCCAAACACAAAGAAAACCACTTCATCTAAGAAATCGAAGTCCAAAACTGGGAAATCTGGGCATTCGCACTCTGGGAAATCCCATGAACACCATGAACACCAAGAACATTCTGGGCAGACACAAGGGCGGGATGAGCAAGTCTAGGAACAGGCTGGACGTTCTGGGCGAGTCCAAGAACAGCCTGGGCAGACTGAGCAACAACAAGAACAGACCAAGAGGAAAGGAAAGAAGAAGGTTCAATTCAGCGAAGAGCCCTCTTCCAAGAGACAGAGAGTTGAGGAGGATGATCCTTTGGTCTATAGAGATGGGCCTTTGGAGGCTGTTTCTTCCAAGTTTGAAACCATCAAGCCCTACTTCAACAACGGCTTGTTCTTAGATATGGTCAAGATCGATGAACTAGGGTTTCCACATCTAAGGCCCTTTCTGGAAAGATACATGCCCTGGCTGGGGATCAACCAGGACTACAACATCAACGTCCTGCGGGTCTTCTGCGAGTCTCTCACTGGGAAGGTGAAGCATAAGAAAGTGGATGGGAAAGAGCAGATCCGCAGACTCACCTTTACTGCCACTGTCAGGGGGAGAACCTTCAGTTTCACCTGGAGGGATATCAATGATCTGATGGGAATTACAGATGAGGGAATGAATGAGTGGCTATACTCTGAGTCACTCAAATACAGCAAGGAGGAACTCGCGAAGATTTATGACACCCAAGGGAAGAAGGTGTCCAAGATGTGTGATTCCAACAGACTCTTGTACTATGTTTACTCCCGCATGATGACACACAAGGGGGGTAACTTCAACGAGTTCACTCTGCTAGACAACCCGTGGTTCCCCAGACTTCTCACCCAGCAGCCAATCAACCCCGGGCAGTTGATCAGCCTTGAACTTCATAGATGGTTGGTCAACAACAAGGCTGGTTTTCTTCCCTACCCCACCATCCTTGCCTTCCTCCTTGAGAAGAATCTGATCAAGGCTACATCTGATGTGGAGGAAGAGAATGTCAAGTGTGCTCCTGTGGGTGCCACTAATATCAGCAAGATGGGCATCAAGTATATTAAGAAGGCCAAGCCCACTCGCTCAGGGTCTCAGGCAGGTAGTGCCTCTCATACCTCAACCCCCTCTATGTTAGGTGCTGGGGATCAAGAAGTCGACTCTCAGCCTGGTCCCAGCCGGTTCGCGAAGGTGCCAGCAACAGTCAAGGCCTTTGCTGCAGATGTAAAGGAGGAGATCCTCTTTAGGCTGACTGATTCTTTGGTGGCTCCCCTCCGTAATGAGAGCGACGCTGGTTTCCAACAGCAGGGGGAAAGAATCCAGAGGCTCGAGGATAGAGTTGGTCAGGTTGAGACTCAACTTGCCAGAATGGATGCCAAGTTAGATCTTATCCTCCAACACCTTCAGATCCCTCAACCCCAACAAGGTAACTTACCACCACCCCCTCCTCAAAACCCACCTCCTCCTCCTCCACCAAACACTCAACAACCACAGCCATCTCCACAAAATGACCAACAACCACACACATCACCAAACAACGACCAACAACCCCAGCCTTCACCCAATCATGACCACCAACCCCAAGACTCACCCAACAATGACCATCAATCATCACCTCAAACCTCCACACAAGACTCACCCCAACAATCTCCTCGCCAATCACCCCTTCACCCCAATAACTCTCCATCTCCACATAACTCCCCCAATCGCTCACCATCCAACACTTCCACCGGGCCTTCCAATCCTAATCCTACCACACCTCAACCTACCACAGCCCAAAACATTGTTTTCACCTCTCCTAATCATCCAAATCAGACCTACTACCTCCGAGACCAATCCCCCATTCGGTGGAAAGTTAGACAACCTGATGTCTACTACTCCACCTACCCTTTTGATGGCCTCTTTACCCACCCCTCCTTCTGGGAAAGAAACATAGCCCTCCTACCCAAACCTCCTAAATCACCAGAACAAACCTCACCCACATCCTCTTCATCCACACCATCACCACCTCGAAGATTTGGCCCTGAACCTCCACCCTCCTCTTCACCTAGTCCATCCTCCCTGGCCCTCGCCCTTGTTGATGATGCCAAAAGGGGGAGAGATGCTGCTATCGCACTCCGCCAGACCATGGACACAAGGGATGTTCTGACTCAGCCATCCCTCTGGCTAGATGAAGACATCACGGCTGCCCTCCGCCGAGCCATGGAGTCTCAGAGACTGGGTGGCGCTGAGAGCCTAATTAGAGGGGAAGCCATCCGGTTTATGCAACAGCAGAGGTCGGATGAGCAAAGGTCCAAGTGGGACATGGTGGTAGTTGAGTAAAGTGAAGAAATTCCACAACCAGCCTCTTCATCTTCAGAATCTCCATCTACTGAGCAAAGCAAGAATTTTGTTGAGGAGATAATGATGAAGTACGGGCTGAAAAAGGTCAACCACCCCCCATTGTGATCGCTAAGCCAATCCTCTCATCCTCTGAGCAAACGTCTGACACTCCTGCTTCTGAGCAAACATCTACCCCTCCTCCTCCATCTGAGCCAGCAGTTAAATTCAGTGAATCAAGAAAGAAGGCAGTTGCTAGAAAGCGTGCCAACAAGGGTGCTACCTCCACTGAATCTGCTGAGAGTGAGGAAGAGACTCCATCAGACCAACCTGAGCAAGAGACTACATCTGTCCAAGCTGAGCAAGAGATCCCATCAGTACAAGCAATTCCAATTCTGAAGGAAGTCAAGTTGGAGATAGAGGACATGACTCCTGAAGAGTTTGAGAAGTATGGGTACACAGATAGAATCTCTTTTGGTCAGATGGCTTGCCTGGACGCTGAGAGAGCAGCAGCCAAGCCTACCCAAACGATAAGCAAGGGGAAAGGAAAGGGCAAAGGCAAAGGGAAGAGGAAAGCCCAGGAAGTTGAGGAGGACCCCAACTTCCCAGTATGGAATGTAAAGATCAGGGCTGTCCACTATCCAAATGGCGAGGTCACTCCTTTCTCAGATGCAACAGGGTTCCCAGGCTATGAGGAAGTTGAAAACTTGAAGAGAGCCTTCGAGGAGTCTGTTGAGTCTGAGAGACTCAGAAGGGAAAGGGAAGAGCAAGAGCTTCAGAGAATTATTGCTCAGATTGACCAGAATGTGAAGGATGCCCATCTAGCCCAGCTCCAAAGAGAGAATGAGGAGAGACAGAAGGAGAGGGAGAGGAAAAAGAGACATCAACTTTAAACCTCCTACTTCACCTTTTTACCTCCGAACTGACGGCCCAGAAGTTTCAAAAAAAAAAATCACCCCCTTTTTTTTATTGGGCCACAGCCCAAATTTCCCTTTTTTTTATTTGAACCCCAGAACACAAACGCACAGTTTCACTAAACCACGCGAAATTACCGTTTTACCCCCTGACCCTTTCTTCTTCCTCACCTCGCCGGCGATTTTCCCGGCGACTTTCCCGGTGGCGGAGCTCCGGCGAGCCCGCCATTTCCGGCGGCACCCCGAAACTTTAGGGAGCCATATCTTTCTCATCCGAACTTTGTTTGACGCGATTTTTGCGCCGTTGGAATCGTCTCGACGAGATCTACACGTTTATGGCTATGGGTATTCGTAAAAATTCGAAAATTACGGACCCAGATTCGCGAAAAAACGTGTACGGCCGGTGAGGAAAAATCGTTGCTTTTGACCAAGCAATCCGTTTAATTTGTTTGAACCACACAGGTATATTAACGTTAAATTAAAAAAAAACGGATCCTAAAATAATGGGATAAGTTTCTAACTGGGCAAGCTTATAAACTCAGTCTTGTTAGAATCTTAAGTTTTGATGAAGACTAAAATATGAAAGAACTTAGACACTTAGACAAAATCAGGTTAATATAGAATCCCAAGTAAGAGTGCAACCGGATGTAGATTTACTTCCGGATAGACTAGGACTAGCGCTCGCGGATGAATGTCTCATCCCCCAGCAACAGCAAGTAATTAACTAAGGAAATAACTTAGTCCAAGAAGCACTAAATATACAAAACCTTAAGACTAAGCTAGGATTCAACCGGAAGTGGAATTGCTTCCGATAGCTTAGTGACTAGCGCTGACTGATGGAAGGGTAACACTAAGTGTCAGTGAACATGAGCCACGTCTAGTGGAATTGCTTCCGATTGCTTAGTGACTAGCGCTAGCTGTTGGATTGAAGAACACTAAGCGTCAGTGAACATGAGCCACGTCTAGTAGAATTGCTTCCGATTGCTTAGTGACTAGCGCTGGCTGTTGGATTGAAGGACACTGAGCGAGAGTGAGTAAAAGTACATATAACCCTTCATCCAGTAGTAGTGCTTCCGGATGTGGAAGTGCTTCCGGATGCAAGAAAGGCCACTTAGACTAAATGAACTCCCACTGCATATGACTATGTGATTATATTGTTAGACTAACGTTCAAAGTGCAGTACACTGAGTAGAGTTGCTTCCGGATGTGAACCTGCTTCCGCAAGCAATCAGAATGTCAGAACGTTCAGAGATGCAGTGTCAGAATGCTTTTGGCAGAGCAGAGTTGTCAGAACTACTTTTCAGAGATAAAGCAAGTCAACCCTGCTAAGCATTGATGAGCATTAATTGGGCAAACGGTAACATGGGAAAAACAACCATATTCAAACGGCTAACCCACCTACCAAGAGTGAGAATGTTTGAAGACTATATAAAGGGAGCTCAACTTCATTTATGAATCTATCTATTATCTTTGACAGCTTGAAGAAAGCTAGAGAGAGAACACGAAAAATCCTTCAAGCATTCAAAGCTGCCCAGAAAAGAGAAAGAGCATTTAACTCATTGAGTGATCTTTTCATCTACTTATCTTGTACTCTTTGTGGTTAAGTCTCTTCTTGTATTAAGAGCATTCATTGTACTTAAGTGTGTAACATTATCTGTTCTTGAAGAGAACTTAGTTAGAAAATCCTTTATTTGTAAAGGTTGAACCCTTGCTGGTTGTAAGGGGGAGCTAGTTAGAAAGGTTGCAAGTGAGCCTTGAGTAAAACTTGTGGTTGTAAGGTTGCAAGTGATCCCGTCTAAAACTTGCGGTTGTAAAGGTTCCAGGTGCACCCGTTGTAAAACCTGGGGATAGTGGAACTCGGCCTGGGTGGTTGAGAACTGGACGTAGGTCAGGAAGACCGAACCAGTATAAACTCGTGTGTTATTTTTATTTGAGCTTTTAATTTTGTAGCACAATTCACCCCCCTCTTGTGCATCCATTACTTTCATTTGGTATCAGAGCGGGTCTTTCTCACTCGATTCCAACGAATCCAGAAAGCAAAGATCCAGTAATGGATACAGATTACTCCCTACCAGATGTCTCTATTCAACCCAACAAGCCCCCAGGCTTTGATGGGTATAACTATCCATTCTGGAAGTTTCGAATGGAGACTTACATCAAGTCCAGCGACATCAGACTCTGGGATGTAATTGAACGTGGGGATCACACTCCACTGGATGAGGATGGTTTCGCGAAGCAGCGATCCAGGTACACCAATGAGGACTATGCTCTAGTCCAACTAAACTACAGGGCCATGCACTACATTCAGTGTGCTCTCAGCCCTAAAGAGTTTCACAGGATCAGCCACCACAAAAATGCTAAGGATATGTGGGAGGCTCTCGAGGCTGCTCACTCTGGAACCAGGGGAGTGAAGGCGAGACGAGTTGAGATGCTGGTGGAAGAATTCCACAAATTTGTCATGATTAGTCCAACTGAGCCAATCAGAGAGCTGAAGCTCAGGTTCACTCACCTTATCAATAACCTGGCCTCCCTGGGTAAGGACATTCCTGAAAGAGAGCAAGTTAGCAAGATCTTAAAGGTCTTGAAAGGTGATTGGATCACCAAAGTAACCATCTTGCAGGAAGTCCAAGGAGAATGAACCAGCTCCATCACTGCACTATTTGGCTCTCTTGCTGAATATGAACCTACCCTGCTGGCTCAGAGAGCTCCTCAACCCTCATCCAAAACCAAGAATCTTGCCCTTGTTGCTCCCAGCAAGGAGATTGATGATGATGATGAGGATGATGAGGAGGAATTGGACGATGAGGAGATGGCTATGATGGTGAGGAAATTCAGAAAGTTCTTCAAGAAGAAAGGAGGCTTTCAGAAAGGTGATTCCAGTCAGAGGAAGGGATACAAGAAAGAAAAGGCCCCCGTGTGCTTTGAATGTAAAAAGCCTGGCCACTTCAAGGCTGAGTGTCCAAGCCTGCAGAGGTCAAAAGGGAAAGATAAAAGAAAAGCCTTCGTATCCTCTATCTGGGTGAACAGCTCAGATGACGAAGGAAGTGATGAGGAAGAAGTTGCCAACCTCTGCCTGGTGGCCAGAGAAGATGATGAGGAAGCATCTTCAGATTTTGATCTCACCCACGAGGACAATGAGGTAACTTTCTCTGAACTACAAGAGGCTTACAATGAGGTTCATGAAGAATTCTCTCGATTATGTAAAGCCTATAAGGTGTTAAAAATGAAAAAGGAGTCACTTGAGTCCAAGGTGGACTCACTAAGTGAAGAGCTAGCGGAAGCCAGAAAACTTCCGGTAGCGGATGGCAAAGGTTCTCCACAAGCAGAACCTAATGCCTCAACACTTGAGAGCTGTCCAAGTTGCAGCAAAATCTCAGCTGAAAAGGACAAGCTGCAAAATGCCCTGCAGAGGTTTACAAATGGATCAGAAATGCTAAATATCATTTTAATGAATCAAAGGGCATATAGGGACAGAACTGGCTTAGGATATACTCCTAGAGGGAAAAAGTGGGTGGAACCAAAAGTGAAGCCCTACTTAAAATTCTTCCACAAAGCCACTAGTCTCAGCTCCACACCTTTTAGCTTCTGTAATTATTGTAACAGGAAAGGACACTCCACGTCCACCTGTAATGCAAAGAAGCATGGGGCAAATAGCTCTTACAAATGGGTTCCAAAAGGAACCAAGGCTGCAAAGGATCCTTTCCCAAGAAAAGAAACTAAGGGAGGGCAGGGATCCCGAGCCTGGAAACAATTCACAGGGAAAACCCAAGAGCCCAGAGCCAGCACTAGGCCAGAGACACAGAATGATCATAAGCCCAAGGTCAAAGCTAACACTAGACCAAGGGCACTGAAAACTAATGACAGAGGACCCAAGAAAGGTTGGGTACCTAAGCTTACTTGATTCTTTCAGGTGTGTCTCAAAGCATCCAAGAATAGGAAATGGTACATTGACAGCGGATGCTCGAGACATATGACTGGAGACAGAGACAAATTCAAATCTCTGGTGATCAAAGACGGAGCCACAGTTACCTTTGGAGGAAATCAAAGTGGAAAAATCACTGGAGTTGGAGAAGTTGGACCAGTGAAAGACGTTTATCTGGTGGACGGTCTCTGTCACAACCTGCTGAGCGTGAGCCAGAGCACTGACAAAGGAAATTGGGTAATCTTTGATTCACATGAGTGCATAATAGTTGATAAGCAGGATCTGAATTTAGATAAGGCCAACTTAAAATGCAAACTTAAGGCATATAGAAATGGGAACCTATATACTCTAGACTTGTGTCAACAACTGGAAGAAAAATGTTTCATATCTAGTGATGAGAACAGTTGGCTTTGGCATAAGAGACTAGCACACGTTAACTTTAATCAACTTGACATGCTAATTAAAAAGGAGCTAGCTATAGGTAATCCATCCTTTAAGGTAAAACATGATTTTATTTGTGAGTCTTGCCAACGAGGGAAGCAAACAAAGTCCTCGTTTAAAACCAAGAAGAGAGTCTCCACCAGCAGGCCCTTGGAACTAATCCATATGGATTTGGTAGGGCCAGCAAGAGTGAAGAGCTTGGGTGGAAACCTGTATGCTCTAGTGGTGGTGGATGACTATTCTAGGTTCACTTGGACTATGTTTCTTGCCTCTAAGCAAGATGCTTTTGATCCATTTGTTGTCCTCGCTAAGAAAGTGCAGAATGAGAGAGACCTCAAAATCACAGCCATAAGGACAGACCATGGAGGAGAATTTGAGAACCATAGCTTCTCTGAGCTATGTGAGCAGAACGGTATTGAACACAACTTCTCAGCTCCCAGAACTCCTCAGCAAAACAGAGTGGTCGAGAGGAAGAACAGGGTTCTGACTGAGATGGCCAGAAGCATGCTCAACGAGAAAGAGGTTTCTCAAGTGTTCTGGGCGGACGCTATGAGCACTGCTTGCTACATCTCTAACAGAGCCTATGTTCGCAAGGGCTTGGACAAAACTCCATATGAGCTGTACAAAGGGAGGAAGCCCAACATCAGCCACCTCAGAATCTTTGGATCAAAATGTTATGTACATAACAATGGAAAGGTAAATCTGGGTAAGTTTGATCCAAAAGCTGATGTAGGCATATTCATAGGCTATTCCCTTAGGAGTAAAGCATATAGAATATACAACATGAGAACTAGAATTGTAGAAGAATCAATGCATGTTGTATTTGATGAAACTCGTACATGGGGACAATTCACAGAAGATGATGAAATACTTAATCTTCCAAAACCACCATCATCTTCTTCACCACCAAAAGAAACACCAACAAGCAATTCCAAAGAAGAAGATGAACCCAGTGATGAACCTAGAGAGCAGACAGTGCCTGATGAGGCACAGTTGCCAACAGCTAGGGGACATCACAGGGATCATCCTCTTGATCAAGTGCTTGGTGATGTTTCTTCTGGGGTCAAAACCAGAAGGCAAGTTCAAAATGAAGTTGAGTTTGGAGCATTTTTATCTCAAATCGAACCAACTTCAGTTGAACAAGCTCTTGAGGACTGCAACTGGATTATTGCCATGCAGGAAGAGCTAAATCAATTTGAAAGAAGCCAAGTTTGGGAACTAGTCCCAAGGCCGTCTCATCAATCCATAGTTGGGACCAAATGGGTCTTCAAGAACAAACTGGATGAGACAGGTCAAATTACGAGGAACAAAGCCAGATTAGTAGCCAAAGGATATAACCAAGAAGAAGGCATAGACTATGAAGAAACTTTTGCTCCAGTCGCTAGACTCGAAGCAATAAGGATTCTTTTAGCCTTTGCATCCATGAAAGGCTTTAGATTATATCAAATGGATGTAAAGAGTGCATTTCTTAATGGTTACATCAAAGAAGAGGTTTATGTAGAACAACCTCCTGGCTTTGAGGACCACAAGCGTCCTAAACATGTGTACAGGCTAAAGAAAGCTTTGTATAGCCTGAAACAAGCTCCTCGAGCTTGGTATGAGAGACTCAGCAGCTTTTTGCTGGGCAAGGGTTTCTCAAGAGGCAAATTAGATAGTACACTGTTTATTCTTCACAAAGATAGAAATATGTTAATTGTCCAAATTTATGTTGATGATATTATTTTTGGGGCAACTAATGAAAAGCTTTGTGAAGAATTCTCTAAGACTATGCAGGGTGAGTTTGAGATGTCAATGATGGGAGAACTAACGTTCTTCCTAGGCCTGCAAATTAAGCAAAAGAAGAATGGAATCTTCATCTCCCAAGCTAAGTACTGCAGAGAGCTACTCAAGAAGTTTGGGATGGATGAGTGCAAGGAGTATGACACTCCCATGAGTACCACGGCCGCACTCGATGCTGACGCAAAGGGTAAATCTGTCAGCCTGCCCATGTACAGGGGAATGATAGGTTCCCTACTATACTTAACGGCAAGCAGGCCTGACATTCAATTTAGTGTAGGCATGTGTGCTAGGTTTCAAGCCAACCCCAAGGAGTCACATTTAACATGTGTTAAACGTATTCTTAGATACCTTGAGGGAACACAAGAGCTTGGTCTTTGGTACCCCAGAGGTAACCAAGAGTTCTTGTGAGCTTACTCTGACTCTGACCATGCAGGTTATAAAACAGATAGGAAGAGCACCAGTGGACAATCCGCCTTCCTTGGTGGTTGTCTAGTATCTTGGGCTAGCAAGAAGCAAACCTGCGTGTCATTATCCTCCACTGAGGCAGAATACATCGCTGCCGCAAGCTGTTGTGCCCAAGTGCTGTGGCTGAAGAACCAACTGAGAGACCTTGGCTTGGAGTTCCCTGAGGTACCCATCCTCTGTGATAATACAAGCACTATTAGCCTCGCCAAGAATCCGGTTCAGCACACAAGGACAAAGCACATTGATGTCAGACATCACTTCATCAGAGACCATGTTCAGAAGAAGGATGTCAAAGTGGAATTTGTCCCCACTCAGCAACAGCTTACTAATATCTTCACCAAGCCTCTGGGGGTTGATCAATTTACTTTCATAAGAGGTGATTTGGGAATGGTAAACCCAAATGAAGTTTAATTCTTTAAATAACCATGTGCTTATTTGATTAAAACCTGCAACAATACTAACTTAGGCATCGGAGTGCCAATACTTGTTTTTGCAGGCCCCCAATGTTAAATCTTAAGCAAGTGCAACCGGAAGCAAAACCACTTCCGGATGATCACCCGCTGGCACTGAATGTTGAACTAAAAGAGCGCCAGTGGCTGAACCAAGGGACACGTCACTTCAGAAAACGGTTCATCTCCCTCCATGAGAAGTTGTGCCTTCTCTGATAAGGTGAAGCGACACATGTCATAAGGTGCGCCGTTCCAATTAAATGATTACGTTACCCAATATATGCTTTCATCTGAAGAGCCATTACCCATTTTACCCTCTGTAACTTTGCATATAAATAGGAAGTCACTTTCATTTTCACTTTTTACTTGCACAAATTTCTTACCAACAAACTCTCTGCATACATTCATACTCTCTTCATCTTCTTCATCTTCTTCTTCGCATTTCATCTTCCATAAACTCTAAACCCACACAAAAATGGCCGGCTCACATGAATCCAACCCAAACACAAAGAAAACCACTTCATCTAAGAAATCGAAGTCCAAAACTGGGAAATCTGGGCATTCGCACTCTGGGAAATCCCATGAACACCATGAAGAACAACATGAACACCAAGAACATTCTGGGCAGACACAAGGGCGGGATGAGCAAGTCTAGGAACAGGCTGGACGTTCTGGGCGAGTCCAAGAACAGCCTGGGCAGACTGAGCAACAACAAGAACAGACCAAGAGGAAAGGAAAGAAGAAGGTTCAATTCAGCGAAGAGCCCTCTTCCAAGAGACAGAGAGTTGAGGAGGATGATCCTTTGGTCTATAGAGATGGGCCTTTGGAGGCTGTTTCTTCCAAGTTTGAAACCATCAAGCCCTACTTCAACAACGGCTTGTTCTTAGATATGGTCAAGATCGATGAACTAGGGTTTCCACATCTAAGGCCCTTTCTGGAAAGATACATGCCCTGGCTGGGGATCAACCAGGACTACAACATCAACGTCCTGCGGGTCTTCTGCGAGTCTCTCACTGGGAAGGTGAAGCATAAGAAAGTGGATGGGAAAGAGCAGATCCGCAGACTCACCTTTACTGCCACTGTCAGGGGGAGAACCTTCAGTTTCACCTGGAGGGATATCAATGATCTGATGGGAATTACAGATGAGGGAATGAATGAGTGGCTATACTCTGAGTCACTCAAATACAGCAAGGAGGAACTCGCGAAGATTTATGACACCCAAGGGAAGAAGGTGTCCAAGATGTGTGATTCCAACAGACTCTTGTACTATGTTTACTCCCGCATGATGACACACAAGGGGGGTAACTTCAACGAGTTCACTCTGCTAGACAACCCGTGGTTCCCCAGACTTCTCACCCAGCAGCCAATCAACCCCGGGCAGTTGATCAGCCTTGAACTTCATAGATGGTTGGTCAACAACAAGGCTGGTTTTCTTCCCTACCCCACCATCCTTGCCTTCCTCCTTGAGAAGAATCTGATCAAGGCTACATCTGATGTGGAGGAAGAGAATGTCAAGTGTGCTCCTGTGGGTGCCACTAATATCAGCAAGATGGGCATCAAGTATATTAAGAAGGCCAAGCCCACTCGCTCAGGGTCTCAGGCAGGCAGTGCCTCTCATACCTCAACCCCCTCTATGTTAGGTGCTGGGGATCAAGAAGTCGACTCTCAGCCTGGTCCCAGCCGGTTCGCGAAGGTGCCAGCAACAGTCAAGGCCTTTGCTGCAGATGTAAAGGAGGAGATCCTCTTTAGGCTGACTGATTCTTTGGTGGCTCCCCTCCGTAATGAGAGCGACGCTGGTTTCCAACAGCAGGGGGAAAGAATCCAGAGGCTCGAGGATAGAGTTGGTCAGGTTGAGACTCAACTTGCCAGAATGGATGCCAAGTTAGATCTTATCCTCCAACACCTTCAGATCCCTCAACCCCAACAAGGTAACTTACCACCACCCCCTCCTCAAAACCCACCTCCTCCTCCTCCACCAAACACTCAACAACCACAGCCATCTCCACAAAATGACCAACAACCACACACATCACCAAACAACGACCAACAACCCCAGCCTTCACCCAATCATGACCACCAACCCCAAGACTCACCCAACAATGACCATCAATCATCACCTCAAACCTCCACACAAGACTCACCCCAACAATCTCCTCGCCAATCACCCCTTCACCCCAATAACTCTCCATCTCCACATAACTCCCCCAATCGCTCACCATCCAACACTTCCACCGGGCCTTCCAATCCTAATCCTACCACACCTCAACCTACCACAGCCCAAAACATTGTTTTCACCTCTCCTAATCATCCAAATCAGACCTACTACCTCCGAGACCAATCCCCCATTCGGTGGAAAGTTAGACAACCTGATGTCTACTACTCCACCTACCCTTTTGATGGCCTCTTTACCCACCCCTCCTTCTGGGAAAGAAACATAGCCCTCCTACCCAAACCTCCTAAATCACCAGAACAAACCTCACCCACATCCTCTTCATCCACACCATCACCACCTCGAAGATTTGGCCCTGAACCTCCACCCTCCTCTTCACCTAGTCCATCCTCCCTGGCCCTCGCCCTTTTTGATGATGCCAAAAGGGGGAGAGATGCTGCTATCGCACTCCGCCAGACCATGGACATAAGGGATGTTCTGACTCAGCCATCCCTCTGGCTAGATGAAGACATCACGGCTGCCCTCCGCCGAGCCATGGAGTCTCAGAGACTGGGTGGCGCTGAGAGCCTAATTAGAGGGGAAGCCATCCGGTTTATGCAACAGCAGAGGTCGGATGAGCAAAGGTCCAAGTGGGACATGGTGGTAGTTGAGCAAAGTGAAGAAATTCCACAACCAGCCTCTTCATCTTCAGAATCTCCATCTACTGAGCAAAGCAAGAATTTTGTTGAGGAGATAATGATGAAGTACGGGCTGAAAAAGGTCAACCACCCCCCCATTGTGATCGCTAAGCCAATCCTCTCATCCTCTGAGCAAACGTCTGACACTCCTGCTTCTGAGCAAACATCTACCCCTCCTCCTCCATCTGAGCCAGCAGTTAAATTCAGTGAATCAAGAAAGAAGGCAGTTGCTAGAAAGCGTGCCAACAAGGGTGCTACCTCCACTGAATCTGCTGAGAGTGAGGAAGAGACTCCATCAGACCAACCTGAGCAAGAGACTACATCTGTCCAAGCTGAGCAAGAGATCCCATCAGTACAAGCAATTCCAATTCTGAAGGAAGTCAAGTTGGAGATAGAGGACATGACTCCTGAAGAGTTTGAGAAGTATGGGTACACAGATAGAATCTCTTTTGGTCAGATGGCTTGCCTGGACGCTGAGAGAGCAGCAGCCAAGCCTACCCAAACGATAAGCAAGGGGAAAGGAAAGGGCAAAGGCAAAGGGAAGAGGAAAGCCCAGGAAGTTGAGGAGGACCCCAACTTCCCAGTATGGAATGTAAAGATCAGGGCTGTCCACTATCCAAATGGCGAGGTCACTCCTTTCTCAGATGCAACAGGGTTCCCAGGCTATGAGGAAGTTGAAAACTTGAAGAGAGCCTTCGAGGAGTCTGTTGAGTCTGAGAGACTCAGAAGGGAAAGGGAAGAGCAAGAGCTTCGGAGAATTATTGCTCAGATTGACCAGAATGTGAAGGATGCCCATCTAGCCCAGCTCCAAAGAGAGAATGAGGAGAGACAGAAGGAGAGGGAGAGGAAAAAGAGACATCAACTTTAAACCTCCTACTTCACCTTTTTACCTCCGAATTGACGGCCCAGAAGTTTCAAAAAAAAAATCACCCCCTTTTTTTTATTGGGCCACAGCCCAAATTTCCCTTTTTTTTATTTGAACCCCAGAACACAAACGCACAGTTTCACTAAACCACGCGAAATTACCGTTTTACCCCCTGACCCTTTCTTCTTCCTCACCTCGCCGGCGATTTTCCCGGCGACTTTCCCGGTGGCGGAGCTCCGGCGAGCCCGCCATTTCCGGCGGCACCCCGAAACTTTAGGGAGCCATATCTTTCTCATCCGAACTTTGTTTGACGCGATTTTTGCGCCGTTGGAATCGTCTTGACGAGATCTACACGTTTATGGCTATGGGTATTCGTAAAAATTCGAAAATTACGGACCCAGATTCGCGAAAAAACGTGTACGGCCGGTGAGGAAAAATCGTTGCTTTTGACCAAGCAATCCGTTTAATTTGTTTGAACCACACAGGTATATTAACGTTAAATTAAAAAAAAACGGATCCTAAAATAATGGGATAAGTTTCTAACTGGGCAAGCTTATAAACTCAGTCTTGTTAGAATCTTAAGTTTTGATGAAGACTAAAATATGAAAGAACTTAGACACTTAGACAAAATCAGGTTAATATAGAATCCCAAGTAAGAGTGCAACCGGATGTAGATTTACTTCCGGATAGACTAGGACTAGCGCTCGCGGATGAATGTCTCATCCCCCAGCAACAGCAAGTAATTAACTAAGGAAATAACTTAGTCCAAGAAGCACTAAATATACAAAACCTTAAGACTAAGCTAGGATTCAACCGGAAGTGGAATTGCTTCCGATAGCTTAGTGACTAGCGCTGACTGATGGAAGGGTAACATTAAGTGTCAGTGAACATGAGCCACGTCTAGTGGAATTGCTTCCGATTGCTTAGTGACTAGCGCTAGCTGTTGGATTGAAGAACACTAAGCGTCAGTGAACATGAGCCACGTCTAGTAGAATTGCTTCTGATTGCTTAGTGATTAGCGCTGGCTGTTGGATTGAAGGACACTGAGCGAGAGTGAGTAAAAGTACATATAACCCTTCATCCAGTAGTAGTGCTTCCGGATGTGGAAGTGCTTCCGGATGCAAGAAAGGACACTTAGACTAAATGAACTCCCACTGCATATGACTATGTGATTATATTGTTAGACTAACGTTCAAAGTGCAGTACACTAAGTAGAGTTGCTTCCGGATGTAAACCTGCTTCCGCAAGCAATCAGAATGTCAGAACGTTCAGAGATGCAGTGTCAGAATGCTTTTGGCAGAGCAGAGTTGTCAGAACTACTTTTCAGAGATAAAGCAAGTCAACCCTGCTAAGCATTGATGAGCATTAATTGGGCAAACGGTAACATGGGAAAAACAGCCATATTCAAACGGCTAACCCACCTACCAAGAGTGAGAATGTTTGAAGACTATATAAAGGGAGCTCAACTTCATTTATGAATCTATCTATTATCTTTGACAGCTTGAAGAAAGCTAGAGAGAGAACACGATGTTAGAATCTTAAGTTTTGATGGTGACTAAGGTCTAGTACTTAAGAGAACATAATCAGCACTTAGGAAGGATTAGATGACATGGTTAGAATCCTGAGTTAGATCACTTGAGAATGTAAGATCACTTCCGGATAGATTAGGACTTGCGCATGCGGATGAATGCTTTCATCCCCCAGCGTCAGCAAGTAAATAACTAGGGATTTAATTTAATCCATGAACCTATGGTTCAATCGGAAGCGAAGTTGCTTCCTGTTAGACTTAGACTGGCGCAGAGCGATAGAATAGATATTACTCCAAGCGACAGTGAGTCTACTTCCCCAAGTGAAAGCGCTTCCTGTTAGAATTAGACTGGCGCAGAGCGACAGAATAGATATTACCCCAAGCGTCAGTGAGTCTACTTTCCCAAGTGAAAGCGCTTCCTGTTAGACTTAGACTGGCGCAGAGCAATAGAATAGTTATTACCCCAAGCGTCAGTAAGTCTACTTCGCCGAGTGAAAGCACTTCCTATTAGATTTAGACTGGCGCAGGTTGATAGACTAGATATAACCCCGAGCGTCAGCGGAAATGCAACATCAAGTGAAGTTGCTTCCTGTTGGATCTTGACTGGCGCAGACTGATAGAATAGATTTCACCCTAAGCGTCAGTGAGTTCACTACGTCAAGTAAAAGTGCTTCCGATAGCTTAGTGACTAGCGCTGAGTGTTGGGATGAAATACACTAAGTGAGAGTGAGTTATAGTGAACCAAGATCCTTCATCTAGTAGTTTTACTTCCGGATGTAAAAATGCTTCCGGATACATCATAGACCAGATCAGAACATAGTCTAAGTAAGACTACTTCCCATAGCAAATTTCCCACAACATGTATAGTTTTTACTATATCTGATTATATATATTGCTATGTTGGACTAACCAGTATGTGCAGAACTTAGTCACACTTGCGGATGCAAATGAGCTTCCGGATGGAAAGACTCTTGGCATTGGATTTCAGAGACTAACCCTTGCAGAGCAAGATTGCCACTTCCGGATGAACGATGATCTTCCGTCAGCAAGAGTACAAGAGTAAATGTCACATACTCGGAAGTCAGAATGCTTTGTCAGAGCAGAGGTGTCAGGACTACTTTTCAGAGATAAAGCAAGTCAACCCTGCTGAGCATTTAAGAAGATGTTCCTTCCAACGGTAACAAGAGGATAACAGACACATTCAAACAACATTGTTACCTACCAAGCATGAGGAGTATGAGAACATAATCTGAAGATTCACTCAAGGTGTCAAAGCTCATACTGCCCACAAAAGTCAGAGTCCATAAGAGAGCTTCTGATAGCAAGAGAGGATCCAATAGCAAAGCACTCTTATCATTCATGGACAAGTGCTTGGAAGACAAAGTTCCTCTATGTGATAGCAAGCAAAATGTTAGAGTCCACGAGCTTCAGATAGCAAGAGAGCTTCCGATAATGAGTCTCTTAACATCCTGGACTTATGCTTGAGGAACGAAGTCCTCTCTGACAGCAAGCAAGAGTCGGACCGTACAACGTGTTCAGATGCCAGAACGACTTTTGTCAGATTAGTATTGCCAGAACAGTGTTGACAGAACAGCTTGGTCAGAGCACCTTTTTAGATAAAGCAAAGTCAACCCTGCTGTGCATTAATGAGGACAACGTAAACAAGGCCCCAACGTCTATAATCAAACGATCTTATTGCCTCTCCAACGGCTAGATATTCAGAGACTGGTATAAAAGGGATGTTCTTCATTTCTGAAGATGGGGCTTGAAAAAGAGAGAGAGAACAGGGCTATTATCTGAAAAACACTATTCTACATTCCTCTCATCTTCTACTCTCGGACTTTGATATGTAATATTCTTAGAGAGTGATTCATTTGTACTTAAGTGAGTAACATCATCCACTCTTAGAGAGAGTTAGTTTTGAGCCTAAGTGTTTAGCACAATCAGTTCATAGAGTGAACATAGTGTAAACTTACAATTTGTAAGGGGGAGCATTTAGAGGTTGTCTAAATCTCCATAGGTTGCAAGTTAGCCCGTAAAACTTGCATTTGTAAGGTTTGCAGGTGAACCCGGTGTAAAACCTGTGGGTTGTTAGGTGAACCCGTGCTCGTAAAACCTAAAGTGTAAAGGCTTCTCTTGTGCCCGGTTTAAACAAGAATAGTGGATTGGAAATCTCAGGTGTAGCCTGGGGACTGGATGTAGGTCTGGGTGACCGAACCAGGATAAATTTATGTGTGCATATATTTATACTTGATCATTCTATTTTGCATCACATAGCATACTGACTTGTGCATAGCATTATTTATTATCATCATCACCGAGCACAAGCAGTCTTCCGAAAAGAGTTTAAGTTTTATTCCCTCACCCAATTCACCCCCCCCTCTTGGGTGACAGCCACGTTTATCATTTGGTATCAGAGCAGGTCACTTGTTTAAAGGATCAAACGATCTCAAGTGCAAAGACCTTGGCTGATTTGGGTTAAAATGTTTTCCAAAGGCCTTGATCATACCATTCCACCTGTGTTAGAAAATATTGATTTTTGTTGGTGGAAAGCAAGAATGGAAAGTTTTATAAAATCCACTAGTTTGAAAATGTGGGATATTTTTGAAAATGATTTTGATTTCAAACCAAGAGGAAACTGGACTGAAAAGGAGAAAAATTTGTTTTCCTTAAACATTCGAGCAATGCAAATTTTATACAAAGGCTTAACTGAAAATGATTTCCAGAAAATCAAACATTGCTCTAGTGCTAGAGATATTTGGAATACTCTTGATATGATATATGCTTCTAACCCATCTCTTGAAAGCACAGCTGTCCAAAGCTCAACTCGTGCTCTTTGTGGATCATCTACTGATGAGCTTCTGGAAGCTGATATTGAGGAAGCAGGCTTCAGTGAAGAGAGTATCCATTTCTGCCTAGAAGATTCAGAAAGTGAGGTATCTGAATCTGAACTTGAACTCTCTGAATTGCAAGATGCATACAATGAGTTATATACCGAATATTGTAAACTTGCAAAAGAACTTCTAGGCTTAAAAGAAAAGGATAGGAAACTTGAAAAACTAATTTCCTCTTCTACATCTAAAGTTTCCGAGGGTTCTTTTAAAGAACTAGTGGTTCCGATAGCTAGCCCACTATCGGTAGGGAAAACTTCAACATGTCTTGAAAAATGTTTTGATTGTAAACACGTGTTGAAGGAAAAAGAAAAGCTTTCAAAAGAAACTGAAATTTCAAAGGAACAAAAAGCTTTTCTAAAGAAAACTAATCATGATAATGATAGGAAGCCTCATTTTGATTATCATTCCATTATCTGTCATTATTGTGGTAGATTAGGACATATTTCTCACACATGCAGTCTTAGAAGAAATTCAAATGTGAGAAATAAGTTTGTATGGATTCCTAAAGGACAAGTAAGGTCCAGTGCTAACCATGTAGGACCCAAGTACAAATGGGTACCAAAACATCCTCCTAGTGCCTTACTTGTGCAGGATAGATCAAGAGTTCCTCTTATCCCAAAGAAGAGAACTCGTGGTGATGCAACTGCTGAAACCCACTGGTACAATCATAAGAAGCTGTCGGCCACCACAAGGGACAATGGTTCTGTCTCAAGGATGAGCTATCACAAAGATCCATTCAACTATCCTGAGAAGAACAAGGGAGAGTGGATTCCTCGATCATCATTGGAAAGGCTCTTGAATCCTACCTCTCAGAAGAAAGTGCTTCGAACCAAGGATAAGTATAGAAGATCTCCTTGGGTAAACAAGGGATCACTTAGCAACGAAGCATTTGATAGTAAAATCTCCTATGCTAATATTAGATGGACTTATTGAGATCTTACATTAAGCATCCTAAGATGTGAACATTATATTCATCATTGAAGAAAGCTTAAAGAAATAAGTAATGTTCATAATCTACATGAGATCCATGACTATCTTGATCAAAAACCTTGTATATCCTTGTGCATATAGTCATGATAGATTCACCATGCCATACACATAGCAAGTAATCTCTAAGTGCATGTGAATTACATATAGCCTACAAACTGACCTTCAGATCCAGACTTGGATACAAAAGGAAGGAACTATCTGATATTTTGTAGGAAAGGCAATCCGGAGGTTCAGCAAGACAAGGGTGAAGATGAGTTATGGGCTAAAATGAGCAAGGAACATGAACAAAATCAGAGAGAGATAGGCTAAGATAGCCACCCCTCGGACTAGACCAGGATGTCACTGCTGCCCTCAGAAGGGAAATTGAAATGAAGCGGATTGCCCAAGCAGGAAGGCTCGCCCTTGGGGAAGCCATCTGATTCATGTGCCCCCAACAGTCTGCTGGCACAGAGGCAAACTTGAGATAGCACTAAGTGATCAACCTGCGGAGATACCCTCTGCTGAACCTGTGTCTCTCTCTGCGCCAGCACCTAATCTGAGTGAAGAGCTGTGTATGAAGTATGGGTTCAAGAGGCCAGAGTTGCGAGTAGTAGTGATCACCAAGTGAATTCATCCCTCTGCACCAGCTCCAATTCATCCTATTAGCCTCAACAGGACTCAGGACTGTACCTCATCTGAACAATTAGTCAAGTCTTGATAAGCATTCGTCACGCATAGATTTTGGTGCTGCTCTGAAAATAGAATCCTTGCATTGTCAACCAAAATCAAGCGAGCTACTGCTTGATGCGAATGGAGCTATGGTGATATCATTCTTACCCTCCTCTTTACTTGAATAATCTTTTGGGTAGTAAATGCATGATGAGCTTAACAGATTTTATTTCTCTGATATAATGCATACTGATTTTACAGATTCAAGAAGTCTGACACTTTGAAACTGAACCTTCTTCAAAACCTACTAAATTTGTGCATGCTGAATCATTGTGTTCCAAGATTTCTGACATTGTTAAGAAGATTCAGAACTAGTTTCAGAATTTTGACACAAACAAAAAAAAAAACCTTCTTCAGAGTTTTTTTTTTTTTCATATGGTGTCTAAATCGTTTTACTCATATATGCTTAGCAATTTTTTTTTAGGCGCCGCTCAGAAAAGAAAACAGTTTATACATTCACCTTGATTTTTGAAAGATCCTTTTTGAAATGCAAACTTTCAAAACAGATTCCGATCCTCTTTAAACTTACATGACAACCATTCCTCATGATAGCATTCAAAAGTTATTTCTGATTTTCCATTTCATGTGGTATCTCTTGCATCAACTTTTTCAATGCATAAGCAGCTATGGTTTCGAGAACAATACATCCCTCTTAATTACATCTTTAAGTTCTCAATCTACTAATGATCTCAGTTCAAGTTTGTGGTTTAAGAATGTTGACACAGATTATTGAAGCTTGAACAATGAATATAACCAAGAGAGAATGACAACGAAAATGTCTCTTATCAAGATGTGTGGAATGGCTATACCAAACCTGAGAAACTTTCGCCAATACACATGAGCATTTCTATCCCTTACATATTCTGTTGTGAAATTAAATGGATAGTCTCTCTCTTGTCTGACATGCATTAGAAATCTTAGGAAATGCCTTGAATTAAACTCTGCTAGATCTGTAAAACATGGCATAGTATCACAAGCATGCTATAATCTGTATTAATTTCAAGCTTGTAGATATCCTAAGAACTATGAGATCACATTGAGCATATCTAGAAGAACTCGAGCTAATATCTGGAAATTATTCTCGTAATCATGTGCTGAAATTTGATTGTTTTTGTAAACCGAATTTAGTCTTAAAATCAAAATATTCTGTGAGCATGAAAATTTCCAGTATTTCATTTTTGTGAGGATGAAGATTTTTCTTTTCAAAATTTCATAGTGTTAATAATTCACATGTCTTCATGATCTAACATGAACATCCTTGAGGCATATGTATTGAACTATACTTGCTTATGAAACTCTGAAAATATGCCACCTGTTTAATATTCTCTGTACTATCACATTGATATTTATCCATGAGAGTATAAATAGAGTTCATGTCTTGATAGTGAAACTATGTGAATGTATAGATAATTTCAAAATTAGTTTTCACATAATCATTGCTCATATTTCCTTAAACCAATTAGCAAGCATGATTTCTTAAAATTATTAGTTTGTGCTGACTAACACAGATTGACTTGAATGTCCTGAGGATGGTCTTCAATGTTAAATCTCAAGTTCTTTCACTGACCATCAGAAAGCATTTGTTTCCTCAAGCATATGCAGGATCAATCATCAAGTTTGAGCAAAGTTGCTTACACAACAATCAGCGCCTTCGATAGCAGGCCAACTATTGAACCATGGGAAGAGTAGAGTGACTGCCCAGTCATGTCTGCTTGTGGTTGTAGCTCAGCTTGCCGAAGCGAATCATCAAAGCACTTGCGCTAGGGGTTTCCACTTGAGATAGCACACCTCTTGAAGATGTCAGGAAGCATGCTTATCTGCGTATGATTCAGATTCCTGAGTCTAATAGAGTATGAGTACCCCTCATCTGTGGTAACATCTACACCTTACCATTTCTTACATATGATGCATACATGGCATTGGTAAGGGTGTCAACTTAGGATGTTTCTCTCAATCTGCATTGACTTCAAAATCATTCACTGTCTTAGAAAATCATCCTAGCTCACACATCTGTATCCTCTAAATGACATGCTGGAAAGTAATTGATAACATACCTCTCTTATATGCTTCCTTTCTTGATTTAATGATGATTAATCTTAATATAGAAGAGAAGTAAGTGGACATTACCTGTTAATGATCCCTTGAAAATAGAGAGTCACATGCTGTCATCGATAATAAACTCTTAAGATGCTGTGATGCAATTTGTTTGGAAAATTTTTTTTGGCACTTTTAAAAACACAAATTTCATTTGATTTGATTTCATTTCATATGGTATCACAAATTTCATTTGGCATTCAATCATTTCCTTTGATACCACAAGTTCAAACTCACAGATCTCATTTGATTTCATTAGGTATCAGATTTCATCTCATTTGAATTTTAAAATCACATATTTCATTTGATATCATAATCATCATTTTTAAACACATCAAAATTACTTTTGATATCATGTTAATCAATTCGAGAGGATCAAAATTACATTTGGAAAGAATTTTCACCTTCAAAAAGAAAACTGTTTTGTATGTTTTGATCTTAATTTAATTATGATTAGATTTGATGTATCAATATCTCCTTTGAAAAACATGTTTAACTATCCTACATAGTGTTTAGGGAAAATACAATCATTTAGGATCATGAGCCATTATTGCTGTTCCTTGTTAATTCTCGTACATTGTATTGAATAGTCTAGAACAAATCTTTATTAGCGATACATAGGGAGAAATATTAGGTAGAAAGCCCATTCCTAGGAGAACGATAAAAGTATCCCCATCCCTAAGGCTAGCTTGCACCTGTTGGATTTTGATGAAGCCAAAAGGGGGAGAGAGATGAGATGTCTAGAGATGAGATATAAGATGTCTAGCTAGAGATGAGATATAAGATGTCTAGCTAGAGATGAAATATGAGATGTCTAGCGAGAGATGAGACATGAGATGTCTAGAGCTGAGAGATAGATAAGATATCTAAGTTTAATTATAGCTCTGGGAGTGCTCTGGGAGTGATCTAAGTTTAATTATGTTCTCTAGTCATCTATGGGTTTGTCATCATCAAAAAGGGGGAGAATGTTAGAATCTTAAGTTTTGATGGTGACTAAGGTCTAGTACTTAAGAGAACATAATCAGCACTTAGGAAGGATTAGATGACATGGTTAGAATCCTGAGTTAGATCACTTGAGAATGTAAGATCACTTCCGGATAGATTAGGACTTGCGCATGCGGATGAATGCTTTCATCCCCCAGCGTCAGCAAGTAAATAACTAGGGATTTAATTTAATCCATGAACCTATGGTTCAATCGGAAGCGAAGTTGCTTCCTGTTAGACTTAGACTGGCGCAGAGCGATAGAATAGATATTACTCCAAGCGACAGTGAGTCTACTTCCCCAAGTGAAAGCGCTTCCTGTTAGAATTAGACTGGCGCAGAGCGACAGAATAGATATTACCCCAAGCGTCAGTGAGTCTACTTTCCCAAGTGAAAGCGCTTCCTGTTAGACTTAGACTGGCGCAGAGCAATAGAATAGTTATTACCCCAAGCGTCAGTAAGTCTACTTCGCCGAGTGAAAGCACTTCCTATTAGATTTAGACTGGCGCAGGTTGATAGACTAGATATAACCCCGAGCGTCAGCGGAAATGCAACATCAAGTGAAGTTGCTTCCTGTTGGATCTTGACTGGCGCAGACTGATAGAATAGATTTCACCCTAAGCGTCAGTGAGTTCACTACGTCAAGTAAAAGTGCTTCCGATAGCTTAGTGACTAGCGCTGAGTGTTGGGATGAAATACACTAAGTGAGAGTGAGTTATAGTGAACCAAGATCCTTCATCTAGTAGTTTTACTTCCGGATGTAAAAATGCTTCCGGATACATCATAGACCAGATCAGAACATAGTCTAAGTAAGACTACTTCCCATAGCAAATTTCCCACAACATGTATAGTTTTTACTATATCTGATTATATATATTGCTATGTTGGACTAACCAGTATGTGCAGAACTTAGTCACACTTGCGGATGCAAATGAGCTTCCGGATGGAAAGACTCTTGGCATTGGATTTCAGAGACTAACCCTTGCAGAGCAAGATTGCCACTTCCGGATGAACGATGATCTTCCGTCAGCAAGAGTACAAGAGTAAATGTCACATACTCGGAAGTCAGAATGCTTTGTCAGAGCAGAGGTGTCAGGACTACTTTTCAGAGATAAAGCAAGTCAACCCTGCTGAGCATTTAAGAAGATGTTCCTTCCAACGGTAACAAGAGGATAACAGACACATTCAAACAACATTGTTACCTACCAAGCATGAGGAGTATGAGAACATAATCTGAAGATTCACTCAAGGTGTCAAAGCTCATACTGCCCACAAAAGTCAGAGTCCATAAGAGAGCTTCTGATAGCAAGAGAGGATCCAATAGCAAAGCACTCTTATCATTCATGGACAAGTGCTTGGAAGACAAAGTTCCTCTATGTGATAGCAAGCAAAATGTTAGAGTCCACGAGCTTCAGATAGCAAGAGAGCTTCCGATAATGAGTCTCTTAACATCCTGGACTTATGCTTGAGGAACGAAGTCCTCTCTGACAGCAAGCAAGAGTCGGACCGTACAACGTGTTCAGATGCCAGAACGACTTTTGTCAGATTAGTATTGCCAGAACAGTGTTGACAGAACAGCTTGGTCAGAGCACCTTTTTAGATAAAGCAAAGTCAACCCTGCTGTGCATTAATGAGGACAACGTAAACAAGGCCCCAACGTCTATAATCAAACGATCTTATTGCCTCTCCAACGGCTAGATATTCAGAGACTGGTATAAAAGGGATGTTCTTCATTTCTGAAGATGGGGCTTGAAAAAGAGAGAGAGAACAGGGCTATTATCTGAAAAACACTATTCTACATTCCTCTCATCTTCTACTCTCGGACTTTGATATGTAATATTCTTAGAGAGTGATTCATTTGTACTTAAGTGAGTAACATCATCCACTCTTAGAGAGAGTTAGTTTTGAGCCTAAGTGTTTAGCACAATCAGTTCATAGAGTGAACATAGTGTAAACTTACAATTTGTAAGGGGGAGCATTTAGAGGTTGTCTAAATCTCCATAGGTTGCAAGTTAGCCCGTAAAACTTGCATTTGTAAGGTTTGCAGGTGAACCCGGTGTAAAACCTGTGGGTTGTTAGGTGAACCCGTGCTCGTAAAACCTAAAGTGTAAAGGCTTCTCTTGTGCCCGGTTTAAACAAGAATAGTGGATTGGAAATCTCAGGTGTAGCCTGGGGACTGGATGTAGGTCTGGGTGACCGAACCAGGATAAATTTATGTGTGCATATATTTATACTTGATCATTCTATTTTGCATCACATAGCATACTGACTTGTGCATAGCATTATTTATTATCATCATCACCGAGCACAAGCAGTCTTCCGAAAAGAGTTTAAGTTTTATTCCCTCACCCAATTCACCCCCCCCTCTTGGGTGACAGCCACGTTTATCACACGAAAAATCCTTCAAGCATTCAAAGCTGCCCAGAAAAGAGAAAGAGCATTTAACTCATTGAGTGATCTTTTCATCTACTTATCTTGTACTCTTTGTGGTTAAGTCTCTTCTTGTATTAAGAGCATTCATTGTACTTAAGTGTGTAACATTATCTGTTCTTGAAGAGAACTTAGTTAGAAAATTCTTTATTTGTAAAGGTTGAACCCTTGCTGGTTGTAAGGGGGAGCTAGTTAGAAAGGTTGCAAGTGAGCCTTGAGTAAAACTTGTGGTTGTAAGGTTGCAAGTGATCCCGTCTAAAACTTGCGGTTGTAAAGGTTCCAGGTGCACCCGTTGTAAAACCTGGGGATAGTGGAACTCGGCCTGGGTGGTTGAGAACTGGACGTAGGTCAGGAAGACCGAACCAGTATAAACTCGTGTGTTGTTTTTATTTGAGCTTTTAATTTTGTAGCACAATTCACCCCCCCTCTTGTGCATCCATTACTTTCAAGTCTCAGATATATCATACTTTCAGAACAGATTAAACCGAATCTTAGCATGCTTTATCCAATTTAGAGAAACGTTCTAGAACAAAAAACAAGAAACACCAGAAAACATACAAAGTGTTCATGCTCAAGACGATAATCACACGTGATTGCAATTTGATGAGATACAAACCTAGGACTTTTAATTATTTTCCTCATGAAACTAATTAAAAAAGGCTTGATGATTACCACACAGGTTTCGAATCACATCTAAGCATTTAAAAATAAATATGGACATTCATAGCATGAGAAAGAATTTCCATAAATCAACTATGAAACACATTCATGTTTATATCTAGCATATTAATAAAATAATGAACTCAAGAATTATATTACACATATGCAACGCAGCGGAAAAAAATGATTAGAGGCCTACCTCAAATCCAGCCTCAGAATTATCGTGGCTCTGATGCCAATGAAGGGAATTTAGTGATTACCCGGCTTATCGGTGTTCCCAGATCCCAAAGGATTCAGCTCACGCAGAACCGGGTTACAAGAACCCGAATCAGATTCACACAGCGAATCACCCTCTCAAGGAAAACTGTGAGAGATAGGAACGTTGGAGAGAGAGAACCCGTTCTCTCAAAGACGACTTCTCCACACATGAGAGCCTCTCACCACCATCGTTAATGTTAGGGTTACACTTATCCCTATTTATAATGGAATTAATAAAACCTTTTTGTTCTATTGAATAAATAGAATTTTATTCAACTAAATCATTTATCTGATTTATTAAATAAAATTATATTTAATTCCATAATATTTAATGTGCCCATAAAAGGGCGTACTTTTTCCAACAGATACTTTAGGGAGGAGAGCTTGTTCCTAAATATAAAATTACTTTCTAATTTGACTCAAGTTTTCCTCAAACTACCCCTATACTCCCTTCACCCCCAAAAATAGCGGTTTGAAAAAGGTGATACTTTTAAAACTTAGGTGAGGGGTATTTTAAAAATTTCATGTAATCCTAACTCATTGGAATGTCTTCCTTAATCTCGTCAAATTTGCTAAAGTGATCTTATATTTAGGAACGAAGGGAGTATTTAATACTATTATTTGCATGATCTTATTTTGTAAGGAAAAAGACAGATAAAGTCTTTTGTTTTTACACATGAATGGTAAATGGTAATAGAAGCTATGATTTTCCTTTGGTTTTGTTTTAATTTGCTTGGTATTTTAATTCTCTTAAATGACCAAATTGGTTTGAAGGTGTGAATGCTTAAATTCCTAACTAAAGTATAAGTGAATATACTGTGCGAGGGTGAGGTCCTTACACACTTGCAGCCTGAATTTACTTTTTGCAAAATGAATCAAATGGGACGTTTCAGTTGTTAATGGGGAAGATGCAATGGGATGGTTAATTCATGACATGTTCCCAGACCCCTTAATACACCACAGTTAACTTCAGGGACATTGTTGTGGTTATCAGGGACGATGGTGTGGTTAATCGGGATGTTCCGATTGTTTATGGGGAAGATGCAATGGTAAATTCATAACAAGTTCCTTAGCCCCTTAAAACATCACAGTTAACTTCAGGGACATTGTTGTGGTTATAAGGGACGATGTCGTGGTTAAATGGGACGTTCCAGTCGTTAATGGAGAAGATGCAATGGTTAATTCATAGCAGGTTCTTTAACCCCTTAAAACACCATAGTTAACTTTAGGGACGTTGTTGTGGTTATTAGGGACGATGACATGGTTAATTTAGACATTTCAGTTATTAATAGGGAAGATACAATGGTTATACACAATTCATAGCAGTGGTTAACCACTGGTAAAACATGTCAAATATGTTAACAAAGATCCACATTACAATGCTCTAGTATTTTGTAAAGTAAATACAAAATAGTCCACTTGAACAACACAATGCTCTAGTTTTTTTGTAACTGCCTAAACTCAATAAGTTTTCTGACAAAATTGCCTAACAAATCTCATCATGTGTTCCTCGGCCTCTTTGATTGTGTTAGGCTCATCAAGAAGTGTCAATTTTTTCTGGAACTGAGTTGAGCTGCACTGGAATTGATGTTGAAATTCTGTGAACAACCAAGCTGAACATTATTGAAGAAGGCAGCCCATGCACACCCAGGCCTTTAAACATGTTATAAAATTCATGTGCACTCCAAAAGAATCACTATGTTTGAAGTTAGGAGAACAGTTGACAAAAAAATAGAAATTTAAGCATCAATATGTTTTTTGTTAATAATGATCATGTAATCTCTATGAAGTACATTATTAAAAAAAAACGATATCTTCATACAAAATGGGTATGTTCTAAAAGCAGCAGCAATGTCATCATCTGACCAGCCTCACTTCCTATATGAAAGACTAGAGAATGCACAAGAGGGGGTGAATTGGGCTTCGAAAATTAAAACAAATTAAAGACACAAATCACAAGACTTATACTGGTTCGGCCAATATCTTGCCTACGTCCAGTTCACCAACACCTTGTTGGGTTCCACTAACTTTAGGTTTTACAAGACCAGGTTCACCTGATAACCTTTATAGAGTACAGAATCTCTCCCCTTACTACCTGCAAGGAACTAAACTTGTTCTAAAGCCTCAAGCTTTAGAATAACCTCAAATAGAAGAGGATTTCAAATAATAGAGTTCACTGAAATGAACAAGTAATGATAATCACTTAAGCTCAGAATAATCGCTCAAAGATAGTATTGAATGCTTTAGTAAATTTTGCTTAGAGAGTAGGTGCTTGGTTGTTGTAGCATTCAAGTCTCCAGCCTATTTATAGTCTCAAAGGAGATGTAATCATTTGAATATGATCGTTGGAGGCTTGTTTCTGTTGAGAGCAATAAATGTTGAGATCTTAGGTTTGAGTTATGTTGCTTGATGATCTGGTGATCAATAAATGTCATGCTTCACCTTTGAATATCCGCCGGAAGAAGCTTTCTTCTTTGAGTATATAAACTGCAATCTAAGTCTAACATTCTTATGAAAAGACATTCTGATAGCAGTAGTGTACTTTGTACTTGGTTTTGCTTTCTGGTCGGAACTTTGATTACAAACCAAACTTTGAGCACGTAACTTCGATTATCTGTTCATACTTAGATCATAGATCAGACACATAGATTATTTAGTTCAATGTTACTTTGATTATTGTCTATCTGATCACTACTTCGATTATGTTTTATATGTTTGCTTACTTCGATTACTCTTCATATGTAGTCTTTCTTTTGTCTAGATTAGTCTGAGTAATCTAACCACTAGGTTCAATGATCGATATGATCTGAGTAATTGCTTTGTCTTAATAATCGCTTTGTCTAATAATCTAAGTGACATAGTAATCGCTCTAATGATCGCTTTGTCTATTGATCTGAGTAATGGCGGTGTTTGCCGCCGAAGGAGCGGTGGCGGCGTGCAGGGAGGGAGAGTTAGGGAGAAGGGATGGAGGAGAGGGTGAAGGAGAGTTGGGACCTAATAATAATTATATGATATTTTGGGACTAAAGTTCAAATACCCCTTTAGGAATTAGGATTTAGATGCAATGCTGGATTGCCACGTCATTTAATGAAGGTGGGACCCACGCTTAAACTAACGTCTGTTTGCCTCTACTTAACGGCAGGGTTAAATTTGTCCCATTTTTATTTACAATGCACGGTTTCACCCCATTCAATTTACGGGTGCCAGAGTTGTCCAATTGAAAATTTACGGTGGCTAGTTTTGCACCTTCACCCAAAGTATGTTTGGGAAGAGGAGAAGAGAGAGAAAGCGCAGATGTTGACAGAGGTTGAGAAAAGATTAATATCCTGCTAGAACATGAGCTTGTGGTGTAAAAGGAAGGGTGTTTGTTAATTGTGTTTAGGAGAGACAAGATGGGTGTGTCTAATGAGCCTTTTAGAAACTTGTCAGATTGGGAATATGTGAGAGAAGCTGAACTTGCAGTCATTCTCTTCTCAGTCCATGGCTTTGTCTCTGTTCTGTATTATTTAGAACCTGTTTGTGTAATTCATATTTCATGGATATGATAATATGTTTCTCATAGCTCATGGCATGAGCTTTTACTTTTCACTGTGAGGAATGGATCGGCTCTCATTGTTATTTTTATCATATTTATCACTAATGGTTAAGATCGATTGAAGCTGGTAATTCAACATAAGAGTGATGTCTAGAGAGAGAGGCGAGATACCACCCCTCTGATCAAAATCCCCTCCACCTCTCGGAAATAATCGCCTAAAATTGCCCAATCTCGAATTCCTCAACCCCTCAACCAAAATTGCATCTTTGATCATTAAACCACCATCATTCATCCTCACTCTCTTCCTTCCGATGGTTCCAGACCACAACCCTGGTGGATTTCGACGGAGCAAAGCTCCGATCAGACATGCAATGGCGGATTCGTATTTTGTGGCATGTTCTATAAGGGAAATGGACAAGGCTCCCAAATCCTTCTTTCCTAGGGCTACAAAAGGAAGAGTCTTTATAAAAAAAAAATCCAACCAAAATTAGGAAGTTTGAGAGAAAAACCTCAAAGGGAAAGGTAAATTTTTTCACAGATCGATCTAAATCTTTGATCAAGCCAAACAAAAGGAAACTAGAACTGATCTCATGGAATCAAGAAGAAGAGATACAGAGGAAAAAGATGAAGGCAGCTCATCAGAATCAAAGATCGTGTAGATCTGGCCTTCACAAATGTAAGATTGTTCTGGACTCATTGAATCAGGAAGAGATTCGTTCAATAAAGAAGATGAAGATGGTGGTGGTTCAACGGAATCACAGACAACTCAGGTTTGGTCACCCTCCTTTAGAAAAAGTAGGCATGAAAATTGATTCTCCTCTTAAGATACCCTTCTTAAAGCGAAGTAGATCTTATATGGTTGTTGAAGGTCAAGATGATGTGGTTTTTAAGAAATAAAAGAAGCTGAGGATTTAAGAGTTACGAATTGTGTGATGCAAGAAATTTCAACATTGAGTTTTAATCATTCTTTTTTTATCACCTCACTCGACAAGTGAGAGACTAATCTCGCGCTGATTTGTAGGCACCCTCAAAGGGTGGGACATCTGGCCTGAGAGATTTAATGCTTCTCTATACCCAACGTCAAGGATCGAACCCTAGACAATTGGTTAAGGGTGAATGAGTCATTGCCATATAACCACACACCCCAGGTTGATTTTTAATGATTTTGCACTGATGAGTAGGGAAATTTTTTCTTACCTATGTTGACAGTGTTATGGCAATTGCCCAATTAAAGGACAAGAACATGGAAGAAGACAATTGTTAGTGGACAGATTATTAATTCACATAAGGAGGACAAAATAGTAGAGAGATAAAAAGATTCCCCCATGTGCATACGGTTATAATATATCAGCTGTATTATTCTTTCTGTTTGTTATACACTCATACGTGTATGGTCCTGATGTATATAGGCTATACGTGTACACCCATGATGTAATCTTTTTCTCTATATAATAATACTCAGCAAAGGGGCAGATTGCACCTTCTCTTATTATTCAATTTCTATTGTCTTTTTCCTTGCTTTTCTGACTTGGTATCAAAGCGCAGGTGCCTTTTTCAGTCTTTAAAATCATCATCATGTCTTCATCCTCATCTCTTTCCTCAGAAATCAGCTCAAAAAACTAATTCTCGCGTTTATGCTCTCTTCAGCTCGTCAGACTTCCTTTATCAAGTTGGATAGAGGAAATTATCTTATCTGGGAATCTGTTGTGCTTCCTTTGATTCAAGGAAATCGCCTTGAAGGTCATATTAATGGAGACACCCCTACTCCTCCTCGTTTTTTCAAGTCGACATCTCAGCCAGACACCTCTGTTGTCAACCCGGAGTATGAAGAATGGTTTGTGGTGGACTGTATGCTTGTTGGATGGCTACGCAACACAATCAGTCAAGAAATTTGAGCTCATCTCCTTCACTACTCTACTGCTCAAGAGCTGTGGAGTGCCAGAGCCTTAACAGCTGCTGCCTTTCGTGCCAGGATTATGGCGTTTACTGCCGAGCTTCATATTGATAAAGACGAACCATAAAGGCCTATCTGGCCAAGATGAAAAATGCTTTTGATCAATTAGCTCTTGCAGGTTCTCCTATTTCCAACTCAGATCTGGTTATGCACACATTGAATAGTCTGGGTAAAACATGACTCAATTGTGGTTAATCTCTATGGGAAAGACATTTCATGGATAGAAGCTCAGTCAGCTTTGCTAACTTTTGAAAGCCGTCATGAATGTCTGAACAAAAAATCCTCCACTGTGTTTCAACCCTTTACTAAACTTGCAACTCGTGAGAACACCTCACAGAACAACTTCAGTCCTCGTTCTCAGAATTTCAGAGGTGGAGACTGGGCCTCAAATTGGCATGGATCTCGTGGTGGTCGTGGAAGAGGCCGTCAATCTAGTGGAAGGCGTGGTGGCTACAACAATTATGGTGGTTACAATGGTTATGGAGGAAGAGGCCGCCTTTTCTGCACTTATTGTGAGAAGCTAGGTCATGTGTTTGATACATGTTTTCAGAGAATTGGTTATCCTAATTCCAGCCCTAACTATAGCTCGCCTCGAGCCTTTTAGGCATCTCCTGAGTCCGTGAACGACCCTGCTTGGTACATGGACAGTTGGTCCAACTATCATGTCACTTCTTACACTAATGGTATGGATCAAGTTGACAATGTAGGTAAAACTCATCTCCTGACTTGTACTGGTGAGAAAGCTGAGATCACTGGTATTGGTAATATGATTATGTCTCCTTCTAATCTTGCACTTAATGAACATGTCACTCCTTCTAATAATCTTCTTCAGTGGCATAATAAATTAGTACACCCTAGTTTTTCAATTCTTAGACAAATATTGTCTAAATGTAATGTTCATGTCAGACCCGATGATCATTTTGTATGTGAAGCCTGTCAGTTAAGGAAATCTAAATGTTTACCTTTTCAAAGGTTTTTGTCTCATGCATCTCGTCCTTTTGATCTTGTTCACTCTGATTTATGGGGATCAACCCCAGTGCATTCCAATAGTGGACACCGTTATTACATACATATTATAGACGATTGTAGCAGATTCACATGGTTATATTGGCTTTTAGGAATTTTCGTAAATTCATTAAAACACAATTTAACTCAGTGATTAAAGTTTTTCAGTGTGACAATGGAACAGAATTCCGAGAAATTGCTACATTAGCAGATGAGGATGGTACAGTAACAAGATACACTTGTCCATATACCTCTCAGCAAAATGAGAGAGCTGAACGGAAACACAGGCATATTGTGGAAATGGGTTTAACCTTGCTGGCTCAAGCCCATCTACCTTTTTGTTATTGGGTAGATGCATTTCAAATGGCTGTCTGTTTGATTAATCGGTTGCCTACTCCTATTTTGCATGAACTTACACCATTATTTGCTTTATATAAGCAAGAACCTCAATACAAAGATCTTCAACCATTTGGATGTGCTTGCTACCCATGTTTGAGGTCGTATAATCATCACAAGTTGTAATTCCACAGTAAAAATGTGTTTATCTTGGTCCTGCTCCAAATGGCAAAGGCTCCAAATGTCTCAGCACAAGTGGTAGAATATATATATCCAGGCATGTTGTTTTTGATAATTCATTGTTTCCCTTTGTAGCAGGTTTTCTTAACCGAAGAGGATCCAGTCTTGAATCAGGCGTAAGCTCAACTTTTTTGACGACTCCAATCAATGGTGGTGTCCCTGAAGCCACTTGTGAATCTGATCCTGACTTGGCTTAACAGGGAGATAGTTCTTCAGCTCAACAAGCTGACAATTCCTTGGTTGCAGCTCAACCATTGGATTTGACCCCTAATCAATTATCAGTTCTACTTCTCCCAGGTCTCAAACATCTTCGTTGATGAATGTTCATCCTATGCAAACAAGGGCGAAGTCGGGGATTATTAAACCTAGATATCCTTTTGTGGGATTGCTGCACTCAAAAGATTCTAAGTCACTTGATATGGTGACTGCTCCATCTAATACTAGATTAGCTCTTTCTATTCCTCATTGGAAACAAGCTATGGTGGATGAATTTCAAGCTCTCACAAGGAATAATACATGGATTCTTGTTCCTCGTCTTCTTCAACAAAAACTGATAGATTGCCGATGGATATACAAAACCAAGTTTTACTCAGATGGTGCTATTGCAAAGCACAAGGCTCGTTTGGTTGCTAAAGGATTGCAACAGCTGGAAGGGATTGATTATGGAGAGACCTTCAGTCCAGTCATCAAACCAACTACTATCAGAGTGGTTCTCACTATGGCTATTTCATTAAATTGGGAAATTTGTCAGTTGGATGTGAATAATACCTTCCTCAATGGCTTTATGAGGGAAGATGTCTACATGAAACAACCTGAAGGCTTTGTTGATCCGGCTCGGCCTCAACATGTATGCAAATTGGTGAAAGCAATTTATGGACTAAAGCAAGCCCCTCGAGCATGGTTCGAAAGACTTCATGGTGTACTTCTGCGATGGGGTTTCCAGAATTCACGAAGTGATGTATCTTTGTTTTTCCTTCAAACCAAACATCTGGTGGTATATATTTTGATATATGTTGATGATATTTTGGTGACTGGCAACAATCCTAGGTACATTCATCAGTTCATTAAGCATCTCAATGCTTTGTTTGCATTAAAAGATCTAGATCCTATTTCCTATTTTCTAGGAATAGAGATGCATAGAAATTCTGCTGGCTTATACCTAAATCAGGGCAAATATGTGCTAGATATATTGAAGAGGTTTAATATGCTTGATTGTGCTCGAATCTTGACTCCCATGGTGACAGGTCAATCCTTTACAGTTGGTGAAGGAGTACCATTAACCAATCCAACCATTTATAGACAAGCCATTGGTTCTCTCCAATACTTGACAACCACTAGGCCAAACATTTCATTCTTAGTTAACAAACTGAGTCAATTTTTATCTAATCCAACTGACATACATTTACAAGGAGTCAAGAGAATACTTCATTATTTGAAAGGGACATACCACTACGGTCTACTAATCAAACCTTCCTCTTGCTTTCAATTAACAGCGTTCACTGATGCAGATTGGGCTACAGATCTTGATGATTGCAAGTCAATGGGAGGCTGCTGTGTATATTTAGGCAATACCTTAGTGTCATGGGCATCCAGGAAACACCAACTGGTGTCACGATCAAGTTCTAAATCTGAATATCATTCCTTGGCCGATGGTGCAGCTGAAGTAAAATGGCTTATGTCGCTGATATCAGAATTAGGCCTTCATCTCTATCAACCAACCATTATTTGGTGTGATAATCTGAGTGCTGGTGCTTTGGCTGCAAATCTTATTCATCATAGAAGGAGCAAACACATTGGTATTGATTTACATTTCATTAGAGATATGGTTCACTCCGGCACCATTGCAATCTGGTATGTTCCCTCGCATTAACAAGTTGCATATTTTTTACCAAGTCTCTAGCACATCCTCAATTTTGTCTTTCGCAACAAACTCGGGCTGTTGATCACACCCTCTCATTTGAGGGGGGATGTTAGAGGACAAATTAGTAATTCACATAAGGAGGACAA
Source organism: Mimosa pudica (assembly GCA_029929735.1). Taxonomy (NCBI): domain Eukaryota; kingdom Viridiplantae; phylum Streptophyta; class Magnoliopsida; order Fabales; family Fabaceae; genus Mimosa; species Mimosa pudica. The sequence continues at coordinate 14,974,096 of JAKELP010000018.1, read as the reverse complement.
AATAGTAGAGAGATAGAAAGATTCCCCATGTGCATACGGTTATAATATACCAGCTGTATTAATCTTTCTGTTTGTTATACACTCATACGTGTATGGTCCTGATATATATAGGCTATACGTGTACACCCATGATGTAATCTTTATCTCTATATAATAATACTCAGTAGAGGGGCACATTGCACCTTCTCTCATTATTCAATTTCTATTGTCTTTTTCCTTGCTTTTCTGACTACAATATTGGTGGAATAATTTGGGGAACTAATAATAATATTGAAGGTCATGCTAAGTTTGATGGTGTTCCAAATCTACAATCAATACAAGTCAAAAAGTCCTTGTTTGGGTTTCTTGGTGGTGTGGTTTTATATCTTAGGTGGAATCCAACAAGAAAGCCTAATTTAGATTTTTTGGCTAACTTGAATCCATTGTTACAGATATATAACAACTGGATATCAAGGAAAGATTATTGGTCTCTCCAAATTACCAAAATCTCTTATATTTGGCTTAATATCTTAGTTGCTTCACAGTTCATCATCGTTGTGAGTTGGTGTCATATTTTAAATAATGATAAAGGACTGATAGAATTTCATGCTCAATGCCCTACTTATTTCTTCTGCTTTGATGGTTTAAGGATAAGTCCTTATTTCCCCTATTATCAAACCAAGATTTAGTCTTGGCAAGTGTCGTCAGCCGCCTCTTGCAGGACAGACATCTAGGCACTACTCTTCTTATGACTATACTGTCAGATCGAGCGTTGTGGAAAAATCATCATAAAGAAGATATGTTATTGCTGAATGTGATCTCTTCTATCCATTTCCAGTGTTAAATAATGGGTCTCATCCTCATAACAAGCCATATGTCATTGTTATAAGTCTAAATTGGGAAAGAGAATGATGTCAATTGTGGTCCTTGGATTGTTTTGTGGCTATCAACACAACTGATATTCAATCAAACCGGAAAATTTACCCGGTTGATGCTGATCATTGCCATGATGGTTTTCACCATGTTGGCCTTTGCCTTCCTTGTTGGAATTAGCAGCTACAACATATCTCTTTACACCACCTCATCGTTGTGCTCCAAGACATAAATATAAAGATCATACTTGATATCCTTTTATTTTCTAATGTTGCTCATGTTCTAATGTGGTTATTGCTTATGTTAGTTATTATATTTGTTATCTTTATGTCTGTTTGTTTTCTTTTAGGTTTATGTATGGCATGTTTATTACACTTGTTTCATGAAAGTATGTTGATGTAACCCTTCTTTTTACTTAATATAATTGTTATTTATTCAAAAAAAAAAGATCGATTGAAACTTAGTGAGAATGTTACTTGAGATTAGGTTTATGAGTGTTACTGGGCTTGAGCCCATGCTTTAGTTTTTAGAAATTCATTTGGAGAACGCTATTTAATATATTAATTATATGGTTATTTAATATTTTCAAGACTCGATGTTTATTTAAATTGTTTTCTAATTTTATGTGTGTCAATCATCACATGAAATGGCACTGAAAAATTATTTATACAAAGCTTAATCCTCAATTTTAATAATTTTTTATATGATATATCATATAAAAAACCTTTTTTTCATGTACATTAAGATTTAAATTCTTTATCAGAAAAAATTAAGTTAAAGTATACTTTTGGTATCTTATAATTGTATCAAGTTTTAATTTAATTTTTTATATTTAGAAAATATTTTGGTACATTTAATTTGCTTATACTTTATCACTGTAATTCATGTGATGATGTAAATATTGGTAGATTTATTCTTTGATAAAATTTATATGATATATATCAAAGATTTTGATGTAAATATTGGTAGATTTACTCTTTGATATACTTTATATGATATATATCAAAGAATTTGCTCGAGCTAATCGCCTAGCCAAATGTGTGAAGGGAGTATGGGAAGGAGAAAACATGTGCATATATGCCTATCTTAATGCACCATTTAATTATATCCGCCTTTACATATAGTTTTTGGTTGTGTGTCATGATAGTGGTGGAAATGTTTGATATATGTTTTTTCCCCATGGTGTACCTTTAATAATCCACCCAAATTTAGTCAGTATGTGAATTACACTGACATTTTTGCATGAAAATTGAAATGTTGGTAGGTTACTTGGTGATTTATCTCATACTACTTTATCTCACTAATTTTATGTTGTTAGATTATTAATAATTACCAATAGATTGCGCGATGCGCTGGTAATACGGATATAACATCTCACTATTGTTTTGCATGATATAAAATATTTGTTGTAACATCCTAAACAAAATAATTTATAAATAAAATATAATGATAATTATTATTAGAGTTTAATTTTTTATTTAGAATTTTAATATGGAATTTATGAAAATTGTTAGGAGTGGAGATTTAATTGGGTTTTAGGATTTGATTTGAATAATAATAACGTAAACCTTATCCCACTTAAGTGGGGTCGGCTACATGGATCACACGACGGCATTTTGCACGGTCACTAGTCATTCCTGTAGATAAACCTTTTACTGACATATATCTTTGAATAACTTCATCAAGAGCTCTCTTTGGTCTCCCTCTATTTCTTATATAGGGATTCCTTACCATCTACTCCACTATTCTTACTGGCTCATCTAATTCTCTTCTTTGAACATGTCCATAACACCTTAAACGATATTCTGCCATTTTTTTTGAAATTGGTGCTACCTCAACTCTTTACTGGCTCATCTAATTCTCTTCTTTGAACATGTCCATACTACCTTAAACGATATTCTGCCATTTTTTTTGAAATTGGTGCTACCTCAACTCTTTCACGAATGTGATTATTACAAATCCTATCTTTTAGTGTATACCCACTCATCCATCTCAACATTTTCATCTCTGCCACATCCATCTTATGTTCTTGTTGTTTTTTAATTACCCAGCATTCACTACCATATGACATTGCCGGTCTAATAGCTGTTCGATAGAATTTTCCTTTTACTCTATCTTGAACCATACGATCACATATAACCCCAGAAGCTTTTCTCCATTTGCACCAATCAGCCTGAATTCTATTATTGACATCTCCATCTACTTCACAATCTTCTTGTATAATTGATCCTAAATATTTAAACTTATCCACTTGTTGTATAACATGCTTTCCTAATGTAATTTCTATGTCCTCATGAGTTTGTCTATTGCCAAAACTACAATATATATATTTCGTCTTACTCCTACTTATTCTAAAACCTTTCGACTCTAGAGTTGTCCTCCATAACTCTAATTTCCAATTAATTTCATCTTTTGAATCCCCTAAAATGACTATATCATCCGCGAAAAGCATGCACTTAGGAATTTCTTTTTGTATACTTTCAGTTAAGGCATCCATAACAAGGTTAAACAAATATGGACTCAATGCCGAACCTTGATGCAATCCAATTCTTATTGGAAAATCAATTATTTCTCCCACCGGTGTGCTGACTCTAGTCATTACTCCTTCTTACATATCTTGAATAGCACTAATATATCCAACTTGTACTTCTTTCTTTTCTAAAACTTTCCAAAGTAAATCTCTTGGCACCCAATCATATGCTTTTTCCAGATCAATCAAAATCATATGCAAATCCTTTCTTAAACTTCTATATCTTTCCATTAAGCCTCTAATTAGATATATTGCTTCTGTAGTTGATCTTCCCGGCATGAAACCAAATTGATTTTTCGATATCCTAGTTTCAGTTTGTAACCTAAGCTCAATTACTTTTTCCCACAACTTCATTGTATGACTCATAAGTTTTATTCCTCTATAATTTGCACAATTTTGAATATCTCCTTTATTTTTATAAATAGGTACTAATGTACTATTCCTCCAATTATCTGGCATTTTCTCAAACCTTAGAATTTGATTAGAATATGAGGGTTTATTAGAAGTTGTTATTTAATTTGACTATTTTTAGGATTAGTTAGAGAAATATATGAGCATAGTGGATAATTATTAAAAAGGGGTAGGGTTTTAGAAACCCTAATTTCCTCCCTTCTCCTATTTAAACACTTCAGCTTAGTCTTGTTAGACATATTTCTGAATAGGTTATTCGTCAAGTCTTCATCTCCTCTACTTCTCCAAAATATAGGGTTACATTAAAATGATGAGTGCGACTTAGTTCACCGTTGGATCCTCTTCATACTTAGGCATCCTGTTTGAAACATCACAATAGTAAATTGTGAACGGTTGGATTGTTGATTAGATCTTTGGTGTGGCCTCAATAAGCCGTAGAAGAGGAGCGTTTTCCAGTTCGCAGGAAACAGAAACCTAGTTATTAGATTTCGTGTTTCTACCTTTCCTGTCGTTGGATCGTTGCACAAATTGGTCAGGTTGTTCGACAGATCATGTTCGTCGTTTTAACCGGATGGATCAAGAATTAAAGCTTTATTATGGGATTTATAAGGCGTATAGTACAATGCATTTTCTGGGTGATAGAAACCAAAACCCGGTAGCAAAATTAGCAATTACAAAGGTTCCAACTGTTAGATCGTCCTGAAAATTGGTCCGATGATTTCAAACATTGCACTGTTGAATTCCACCGAACCGATCAAGTTTTAAGCAATAGGTTAGGAGTATTTAAGGAGACATTAGTAAGGGAGAAAACTAAGCTATTGTGAGATTGGAGCGAATTACCAGGTAACAATAATTATTTGTTTGCGTGTGTGTGTGGGTTAGCAAGATTTTCAAAATTATATTTTGAAAAATTATCTGCGCACATATGTTTGAATTATATTTATTATAAAATTGTTTGGTGGAGTATGTTATTTTGAAAGGCATAAAGGTGTGTATTTCATGTTTTGAAATTATTATATATTAATGTTTTATTTCATGTACGTTTTATGAAAGTTTGATGGTTTTGTGCTATACGATTTTGGGTGTTGCATACGTTGATTGATGTGGTTTGTGTGTGTGACACCGGTATATTGAATATATGTCATCCATGGATGAGGTACCCTGCAAGATCTACAGACGCAATGAGAAAGAATGAAATATAGAAATACGAATTGGGGAAGAACGCCCCCGAGAAATGAAATATAGAAATACGAATTGGGGGAGAACTCCCCCGAGAAATGAAATATAGAAAGACGAATTGGGGGAGAACGCCCCCGGTATCACCGGTATTTGTGTGTTTTACTTGTGATTGCAAAGTTTTGATTTTGAGATTTCAAATGGTTGAATAGTTTATATATGGATTGTCATTATGCATCTAATTGTTACATGTCACATGTTTTGAACCTATATTATATATAATGCTCCACTGAACACCTTGTTAGTACACACATGCACGTAGGCAAGTAGTTATAGTTGCAATTGGGTTTACCCCTTTTTTTATCATTTTTCAGGTTCGGGTAACGTAGTAGACGTTCAGGGGAGGGATCCAGGGACTTCACATTTAAAGTGTGTTGCTAGGGGCCACATTAGGATTTCATACTGTAACATCCCAATTTTCAAATTAAAGATAATACGAGATTATTGAGGTGTCCTTAAGAAAATTTAGGGTTTTAGGGAAGAATTTTATGATTTTTGGGCAATTTATGAATATTAAATCTCACTTAGTTTGGGATTTAAATAAGTATAGTAAAACGAATTAATTGGAGCTATAAACTTTCATGAACAAATATTTTTGAAACCTAGAAAATAGTATGATAGAAAGAGAGAGTAAAAATAATATATGCAAACTTTTGGACTAGAAATATAATTAAGAATAAATGATAGGGTAGTTAATGGTAATTTTCACAAATATATATATATATATATATATATATATATATATATATATATATATATAAACACTCAACTCACTCCCTCTCACCCGACATCTCTCTCTCTCGAGCCCTCCGCCGTCCACCCTCTCCTTCCCTCTCACCCGATCCCTTCTCCCCTCCCCTGCTTCTTCACGGCTTCCGGCGAGACTCACGGACAAGCCACCAGCGTCGCCGACTACTCAACATCATCTTTTAACCATTCTTGTTTTCCTTTACTCCCTTCCTCTTCCAATCACCTTCGAATATTTGTCCTTTTCTTGCCTCAGTTCCGGCGACCGGCGGGCTTAAATGGCGACGAACGGCGGCTACAGCGGCGGACGATGCTGGGAAGAGGTAAAAGCTTCGACCTTTATTTCGTTTTGCGTGCTATGCTTCCTTCTAAGGTTGACTCATGTTTTTTTTCCCTTCCCTCTCTTGATTTCCATTCGGCCCACCCCTACGATTACGAGTCTGACGAGTTTTCCGGATTTAGGTTTTGGGGATTTTTGGTTCTATAATCATCAAAGGAAAGCTCTAGTTTGATTGTTTGTGATTTGCTTCTCTTCTTTCCTTTCGATTTGATTTTTCTAGTCTGGGAGGCTTTATTTTCTGATTAAGGTTACTTAAGGAAAAGAATGTAGATTTTATCATGTTTGTATGTCAAATTTCTGAGGAATTATGATTGTTTGTGGAAATTGTTACTGCTTTATTGCGGCTGGAACTGTGTTCATGGTAATAGTGTAATATTGGTTGTGAAGAGAAGAAGTGAATGTTGAGGCCTGTGTGTTTAAATCTGTTCTGCCCTTTAGTTTTTGATAAATAAGTGGTTAGAGAGAGGTAGTTCATTTAAGGATCTTCTGAGAACTTCAAGCTATATGGTTGTAAGTTGGAAATTTGTCGAGTCAAAGGATTCTTGGTTCTATTCTTTGGTTTCTCTGTTTAGTTCGATTAGGTAATAAAGATGAAGATTATCATTTGGGTTTTAGAGGGGCTGCAAAAATGCTTAAGTTGTGAATGTTATGAATGAGAGAACAAATGCTACTTGGTTAATTATCTTGGTGTGTTGTAACTGTGATTGGAAAGGCAATCTGTTAGTTTCATGAATGATTGGAGATTGAGATTTTGGTATGAACATTTAAACTATATGAGGAACAGGGAATTTCTAAGACATTAAGAAGCCTTGAGTTGACTCAATTATAAATGATTCTTTGTTGTGTGATTATGGGACTGATGGCTTTATTTTAGAAATGGATGAGACTTTTCAAATGGTTAAAGGACGTGGAAATAGATTTGAAGGACTAGGAGGCGAGAGATAGTTGTGTTTTGCAAGAATGTAATTGTGATGTTGGGTTGACTAATAGGAATGGATTAATGAAATTAGTTTAAGGATTTTGAGATATAGGGAGTGTTAGTTTTAAGGAAAAGAAGTGGTTCTTGAAATTTGTGCTTTACTTTATGAGAGTTGTTTTGAAGACTTTAGGTGGAAGGATAGGTTAATGAAATCGGTTTAATTGGAGTTGAAAGTAAAAATGTTTTAAGAAATGTGATGTGATGTTAAAAGATTTGTGATAGGTTAGTAAATTTGAGATGGATGACGATTATGAATATTCAATTCATCTTATATGTGAAAGATTTTCATAGTGGGCAGTAATTTAAGATTATTGTGTGGAGCTTTGAATGTTAGCAAAGGTATGAAGTTATTTGTTTAAGTTGAGTCTTGTTCTATTTGGTGTATTGTTGATTGATTGATATTTGGTTGCCATTCGCAGTTGTGAATCTGTAGGTGCTTAGTTGGAAAAGAAAAATTAAGAATAATGTAATCATAAGGGGATGGGTAGTAACTTCATAAGACCGAGAGTAACGTAGAGTATTATAAGGTGGAGATGGTATTAATATAACCTTTTGTGTTATATTATTTTAGGAGTACATATTGGTAATAGTACTTGAAGGAAATCTCCAAGATACGGTAAGGAAGGGCAACAAAGTGCTAAGGGCGACAGGTAATCACACTTAACCTTACTATAACATTGAGGGTGATGTTAGCTAGGATTTTGTAAAATCCTTTCTCACCCTCTATATATATATATTATCTTTGAAAGGTTATTTTTATATAAAACAGGCTATCGGGTGCCTTTCAAACACGATTATTTTTGTATAAAAGATTTGTACACATTATATATACTATTATCCTGCTTGGTGGTGGCCATTGATCTGAAATGGCGTGAAATGTATATAGGGATTGTGTTGGGTAGTGGTTTAAGAGGTGATGAGGATAGAAAGAGGGTTAGATGTTGAGTTGAGGTTGTTGAGAGTTATGTTGTGGAAAACACTATTAATTTGGAGATATTGAAGGGAATTGTAAGAATGTATGATATTGATGTGAATTGAGATTGTGATACTGAATGAGATTGAAATTGATGGATAATGTGAGGTTTGCATGACACTGATATACATACGTACCATCGCGCGATGATAACTGTCGATAGGCCAATCGACAGTTATTTGTACTGAGGATCCTTTTCAGATTGATTGGATCGGGGATCATAGGTCGACTTATTGAGAGAAGTGACCTACGGTTGTTTTGGCATTGAAGAGCCCAACAGCCCCTACGGTTGTTTGGCATTGAAGAGTCCAATCGTTCCCGTTCTGTAATGGAAACAGAATTGGGGTTCCCTCTTTGGAGATTGCCAGAGTGGGAAATTGTCCCCTCATTATGGAGAGGGACACAGTGTCAAATCATATAGTGAAGAATAGATGCTTGAATGCACCGTGGTGGCACAATGCATCTGTAGGTGAGTGTGAGAGTTGTTGTGGTAGTATTATTTGATTGGAGTATGGAAAGATGAAATTTAGTTAGTGTGGAATTGACTGAGAGTTGTTGAGTGATACATGGGGAGTAGAGATGATGAATTTGAGTCAATTGAGACATGACAGAAGGATTTAAGTGATGGGTGAAAGGAAATGAGAAATATATATATGTATTATTGATTTTAAAACTGTGGTACCCTTTAGACGCCCTCGCTACCGCACATCTCACTGTTATAGTGAGTTAAGCGGTGATTACTGGGACAAATTGTCTCATCCCACGATTACTGACATTTTTGCAGGTATTCATGCACAAGCGTGAGCATCAGGAAAGGGAATTAGGTAGTAAAAGTTATATAGCTTATTTGGAATTGTATATTGCCAATTTGTATAGGCCTGCATTCGTTTCCGCGTGTATATAGCTATTTATTGTTAAATATCAACTAGTTTTGTTTATTAACCATGTTAGGCAAATCCTTTCTAACATGGTTAGCAATAAATTATCCATGATAGCAGCTGTGCTGTATTAGTTTATTCTTTTCTATCATGGATAATATTTCAATCATTAGGATATTCTTTTGCTAACTATGATAGAGATTGATAGAGAGATTGATATTATTGCAATTCCTTTTTCTATCATAGTTAGTAAAGATATTATTGAACTTAAAGAGATAATCACAGGTTAATTAGGGAATTAGTAACAATATGTTACAACTTGGTTATCAGTATTTGGTATACGATAACCTAGGACTGTGCTGCATTGCATGTAGATTGGCAATATACATATGATAGTTTCCCTTCCTTCTGTGCATGATACTCTGCTTTTTGAGAGGAATATCACTCTTCCCGTGGTGGGGAGAGAGTGATAAGAGAAATGGAATAGGAAGTGTGGAGAGATTGAGAAGAATATAGAAAGAATAACGAAATAAGTAATGATATTGATAAGAATGTAGGAAGAGTGACGGAATAAGGATGTTTCTCTGGGGTTTCGATTATAATTATGAGTCGACCATAATCATAGTCGAAGCATCATGAGATACCTTATTGGGTTAAGGGATTAAAATAATTCAAAAATAACAATAAATAATGAATATGAGGAGGAATAATAAATTATTGACTTGGTTTCATGTTTTGTTTGTTAAATTGTTTGATTTATTGATGATTTGACTTGTGCTATTTGATTGTTTGTAATAAAATTCTCTTGAAATTATTTGTTTTTATAAGCTTTCACATGAGACATGCTTTTGTTTTTGAATGTGTTTTGATTATCTGTCAATTAATAATGGTTGGAGATCACATCATTGGTGGGTTGGTAATGGTATTAAGATATTGTGCTTGTGTGGGTTTGTGTTAAAGGTGTATGTAGAATCAAGAATTTTGTTGTTTGGCTTAATAGGGCTATAGAATGATTTTCTCAGGTCTGATTGTGGTGATTGTAGTGGAAGTGAGTGGTCTTATTATGTATGTTCATTGAAGTGTGTATGTGCTGTGCTATTCATTTATTTAACCTACTTCTGTGTGGAGTGAACTGATTTGAATTGAGGATATGTATTGCTCTGTTGTGGACAGTGTTGGTTAGGAATTTTGACTTCAAATCTCTAATTAATTGGATAGAAACATCTTTGAATTGTATCTTATGGTACATCATTGATTTTGTTTGAGATTTGTGTTTTATTTGCTACTGGCCGTATAGGTTAAGCAAAGAAAATGCTTAAAGTTTGATTTAGATTTTAGTAAGTACAATAGTAACTAGTTATGTACATGGCATGGTGAGTTTCAGAGTTAAAACTATGATTCCGTGGGTTTTCTTTGAGCTGTACCATGTGATTTAATGTCCTGTCTTGGGGCAGTGATGAAATTTTCCCACTTGTCTATGATATTAAGATGTTGGTATGCAGATATAATGATACTAAATTATAATACATTGGTGTGTTAGGATTTATCTGTTATTTCTTCTAGCAAACTTAACTGCTATGGAAAACAAAGTGCCTAAATCATCATTTAAATAATATTGAAATATATAGGAGGAGACTAACTATGAATTGAAAAGTTTTGAAAGTGGTTTATATGCATCGGTTATTTAAGGTTTTGCTTGAGTTATGTACAATATTGACTACGAGGGTTTAATAGTTCATAAATACTTTGACTGGTATTGTCTTTTTAGACATTGGATGAATGGTTCCTTAAAAATTTTTGTTTGAGGTATTTTTTTTTAAATTCTGGTAGTTCTTGAAATCAAGGCATGGAAAGGATTGAGATATTTTTCATTGATTACTTGCTTAGTTGGAAGCAAATGGTAGAAATTCATGATTTGAGAACTTGGGGAATTATGGAAATGACATAGTGAATTCAAAGGAAGTCGAGCTAGAGTAGGTAGAAGAGAAATATACTGAGTTGAGTGAGAATGGTATGTGATCGCTAATGTCATTTTACGGTGAGAACTGTATTCAAGAGATTGATAAACATGATTCTTAGGAACAAGAGTGAAATAATGAGATTAAAGTTACAATATTCTAGCTTGTATTGATTGAAATAGAGGTAATTGAAAGGAGTTTTGACTTTAAGGATTAGGATACTATGTTTAGCTATGAACTGATGAGTAACAAAATTTTGGCTGAAGAATGAAATTAGGAATCTGATGTTTAGAGATTGAGTTGATCAAAGAAAGTACTTGAAAATTTAAATTATGGCATGATGACTTAGAATAATACTTCGGTTATGTAGGAAAACAGAGATTTTATGATAGGTTATTATTAGAACTTTATTGAGAAGGCTAAGACAATTGAAATTAGTGATGAATTTTGAAGTTGTGATTATGACAGAACTAAATAGATAGTTGAGATGAAGAGTTTTTGGTGAACCTTTAATGAATGTTTTTAAATAGATTCATTGGAATTGAATGCAAGGGAATGATTTTGAGAAGAAAGTTAACATGATTGGACAAGTACTAAATTAGAGTATGAGATAAGTAAGGAATGAAATCCTAGGGAGTTCCGATTTAATAGTTAAGATATGGGACTTTAGGAATGACAGAGGAAACAATTGAAATCGAAGAGGTGCACTAGGAAATTTGATTTGACATAGAATAGTATTTTAAAGGGTACTTGTTTGGAAAAAGCAAAGATGGGAATAATTAGGGTGTTATTAGTGTTAGAGTTACATCAAGGAAAAACAATAGTTTGATTAAATTTGGGGAAAATAATCATGTATGTGTTGCCATTTAGGATAGTGGACTTTCATACAAGTAATTTGAGGTTAGCATAGCTAGTAAATGAGGGATAGTTAAGGGAAATCAGATGAGGATTGTTGGATTACCCATAAATTGAGTGAGGATACATGGTGAAGGAAGGTGTTGATTGCATTCCGTTGTGATTGAATGGTTAGAGTAAATTCGAGGAATGTAAGAGTGAAATGAATATTTCTATATGTTAGGTGGTATGTGTAGTGAATTTTGGGGACAAAATTCCTAAAAGGTGGGGTAAATTGTAACATCCCAATTTTCAAATTAAAGATAATACGAGATTATTGAGGTGTCCTTAACAAAATTTAGGGTTTTAGGGAAGAATTTTATGATTTTTGGGCAATTTATGAATATTAAATCTCACTTAGTTTGGGATTTAAATAAGTATAGTAAAACGAATTAATTGGAGCTATAAACTTTCATGAACAAATATTTTTGAAACCTAGAAAATAGTATGATAGAAAGAGAGAGTAAAAATAATATATGCAAACTTTTGGACTAGAAATATAATTAAGAATAAATGATAGGGTAGTTAATGGTAATTTTCACAAATATATATATATAAACACTCAACTCACTCCCTCTCACCCGACATCTCTCTCTCTCTCGAGCCCTCCGCCGTCCACCCTCTCCTTCCCTCTCACCCGATCCCTTCTCCCCTCCCCTGCTTCTTCACGGCTTCCGGCGAGACTCACGGACAAGCCACCGGCGTCGCCGACTACTCACCATCATCATTTAACCATTCTTGTTTTCCTTTACTCCCTTCCTCTTCCAATCACGTTCGAATATTTGTCCTTTTCTTGCCTCAGTTCCGGCGACCGGCGGGCTCAAATGGCGACGAACGGCGGCTACAGCGGCGGACGATGCTGGGAAGAGGTAAAAGTTTCGACCTTTATTTCGTTTTGCGTGCTATGCTTCCTTCTAAGGTTGACTCATGTTTTTTTCCCTTTCCTCTCTTGATTTCCATTCGGCCCACCCCTACGATTACGGGTCTGACGAGTTTTCCGGCGAAGATGTTCTCCGGCAAGCCATGCCATCGTGGATTAAGCTAAGGTGATTCCTTTTCTTTCTCTGTTTGCTCGATTTCTGGACGTTTCGGGTGAGGTTTGAGAGAGCCTGATTTAGGTTTTGGGGATTTTTTGTTCTATAATCATCAAAGGAAAGCTCTAGTTTGATTGTTTGTGATTTGCTTCTCTTCTTTCCTTTCGATTTGATTTTTCTAGTCTGGGAGGCTTTATTTTCTGATTAAGGTTACTTAAGGAAAAGAATGTAGATTTTATCATGTTTGTATGTCAAATTTCTGAGGAATTATGATTGTTTGTGGAAATTGTTACTGCTTTATTGCGACTGGAACTGTGTTCATGGTAATAGTGTAATATTGGTTGTGAAGAGAAGAAGTGAATGTTGAGGCCTGTGTGTTTAAATCTGTTCTGCCCTTTAGTTTTTGATAAATAAGTGGTTAGAGAGAGGTAGTTCATTTAAGGATCTTCTGAGAACTTCAAGCTATATGGTTGTAAGTTGGAAATTTGTCGAGTCAAAGAATTCTTGGTTCTATTCTTTGGTTTCTCTGTTTAGTTCGATTAGGTAATAAAGATGAAGATTATCATTTGGGTTTTTTTAGAGGGGCTGCAAAAATGCTTAAGTTGTGAATGTTATGAATGAGAGAACATATGCTACTTGGTTAATTATCTTGGTGTGTTGTAACTGTGATTGGAAAGGCAATCTGTTAGTTTCATGAATGATTGGAGATTGAGATTTTGGTATGAACATTTAAAATATATGAGGAACAGGGAATTTCTAAGACATTAAGAAGCCTTGAGTTGACTCGATTATAAACGATTCTTTGTTGTGTGATTATGGGACTGATGGCTTTATTTTAGAAATGGATGAGACTTTTCAAATGGTTAAAGGACGTGGAAATAGATTTGAAGGACTAGGAGGCGAGAGATAGTTGTGTTTTGAAAGAATGTAATTGTGATGTTGGGTTGACTAATAGGAATGGATTAATGAAATTAGTTTAAGGATTTTGAGATATAGGGAGTGTTAGTTTTAAGGAAAAGAAGTGGTTCTTGAAATTTGTGCTTTACTTTATGAGAGTTGTTTTGAAGACTTTAGGTGGAAGGATAGGTTAATGAAATCGGTTTAATTGGAGTTGAAAGTAAAAATGTTTTAAGAAATGTGATGTGATGTTAAAAGATTTGTGATAGGTTAGTAAATTTGAGATGGATGACGATTATGAATATTCAATTCATCTTATATGTGAAAGATTTTCATAGTGGGCAGTAATTTAAGATTATTGTGTGGAGCTTTGAATGTTAGCAAAGGTATGAAGTTATTTGTTTAAGTTGAGTCTTGTTCTATTTGGTGTATTGTTGATTGATAAATATTTGGTTGCCATTCGCAGTTGTGAATCTGTAGGTGCTTAGTTGGAAAAGAAAAATTAAGAATGATGTAATCATAAGGGGATGGGTAGTAACTTCATAAGACCGAGAGTAACGTAGAGTATTATAAGGTGGAGATGGTATTAATATAACCTTTTGTGTTATATTATTTTAGGAGTACATATTGGTAATAGTACTTGAAGGAAATCTCCAAGATACGGTAAGGAAGGGCAACAAAGTGCTAAGGGCGACAGGTAATCACACTTAACCTTACTATAACATTGAGGGTGATGTTAGCTAGGATTTTGTAAAATCCTTTCTCACCCTCTATATATATATATTATCTTTGAAAGGTTATTTTTATATAAAACAGGCTATCGGGTGCCTTTCAAACACGATTATTTTTGTATAAAAGATTTGTACACATTATATATACCATTATCCTGCTTGGTGGTGGCCATTGATCTGGAATGGCGTGAAATGTATATAGGGATTGTGTTGGGTAGTGGTTTAAGAGGTGATGAGGATAGAAAGAGGGTTAGATGTTGAGTTGAGGTTGTTGAGAGTTATGTTGTGGAAAACACTATTAATTTGGAGATATTGAAGGGAATTGTAAGAATGTATGATATTGATGTGAATTGAGATTGTGATACTGAATGAGATTGAAATTGATGGATAATGTGAGGTTTGCATGACACTGATATACATACGTACCATCGCGCGATGATAACTGTCGATAGGCCAATCGACAGTTATTTGTACTGAGGATCCTTTTCAGATTGATGGATCGGGGATCATAGGTCGACTTATTGAGAGAAGTGACCTACGGTTGTTTTGGCATTGAAGAGCCCAACCGCCCCTACGGTTGTTTGGCATTGAAGAGTCCAACCGTTCCCGTTCTGTAATGGAAACAGAATTGGGGTTCCCTCTTTGGAGATTGCCAGAGTGGGAAATTGTCCCCTCATTATGTAGAGGGACACAGTGTCAAATCATATAGTGAAGAATAGATGCTTGAATGCACCGTGGTGGCACATTGCATCTGTAGGTGAGTGTGAGAGTTGTTGTGGTAGTATTATTTGATTGGAGTATGGAAAGATGAAATTTAGTTAGTGTGGAATTGACTGAGGGTTGTTGAGTGATACATGGGGAGTAGAGATGATGAATTTGAGTCAATTGAGACATGACAGAAGGATTTAAGTGATGGGTGAAAGGAAATGAGAAATATATATATGTATTATTGATTTTAAAACTGTGGTACCCTTTAGACGCCCTCGCTACCGCACATCTCACTGTTATAGTGAGTTAAGCGGTGATTACTGGGACAAATTGTCTCATCCCACGATTACTGACATTTTTGCAGGTATTCATGCACAAGCGTGAGCATCAGGAAAGGGAATTAGGTAGTAAAAGTTATATAGCTTATTTGGAATTGTATATTGCCAATTTGTATAGGCCTGCATTCGTTTCCGCGTGTATATAGCTATTTATTGTTAAATATCAACTAGTTTTGTTTATTAACCATGTTAGGCAAATCCTTTCTAACATGGTTAGCAATAAATTATCCATGATAGCAGCTGTGCTGTATTAGTTTATTCTTTTCTATCATGGATAATATTTCAATCATTAGGATATTCTTTTGCTAACTATGATAGAGATTGATAGAGAGATTGATATTATTGCAATTCCTTTTTCTATCATAGTTAGTAAAGATATTATTGAACTTAAAGAGATAATCACACGTTAATTAGGGAATTAGTAACAATATGTTACACATACATTCATGTTTGCATTTGTTAGGATTTCTAAAAAAAATTTTAATTCGACGGGTTAGTGTTTTTAGTATTTTCATTAATTGTTTGGATTCATTTATGTCTAGCAAACATAGTTTCGTTGGATTTGAATAATTGAAAGAATTTAGGGCTTTGATGATGTTGAATGAATTGGATACTACGAATGATCAAGACTTGGGCGAAGAGTTAAGACTCAGACTTTGGTGTGACAAATTGAGCATTAGAAGGTCTAAGATTTTCGTTTGTTGATTATATTGTGACGTTTATTGTAGGCATATGGACAATTACTCTTGTGATATAGTTTTAGTTAGTTGTTCTTAGGACAAGTTAGATTTAGTTGAGCAAGAAGTTAGAGAGATTCAAAGTTTTGAATATTATGGTTTGATATGGATTTAGAGAATTGAGAGAAATTAGAGGTTTGTTGATTTCTTTAGGCATATTAATGTTAATGAAAAGTTGCAAGCATTAAGACCCTTGGGAAGTATAATTATTGAGAGTAAGAGATTAGAGTTGGGATTTGATAATGATTTTGAACATTTGAAAATATTATAGTTGTTACAAGGTACTGGTGGATGAATTAAGAATCTTACCGAGGTGTGAAATAGTAGAGAAACTCGTGTTTTAGGTTATAGTTTGATTAAGGACGAATGATTGCTATTATATAGTGGTTTTGAATGATTTGGAATTAATATTTGGATCATGAGGAGAAAATTGTTGGATAAGGATGGGTTACTAGGCTCGGTGGTAAGGAATAAAGGAGTTAAGTTGGTTAATCATATAATTACGTAAATTGATATAATGTTTCATCTATGAAGTTTTGAAATATTTTTGTGCTCTACCCAAGTGGCATATTTTTAAAATTTTATTTCATTTATTTTTTTTTAAGTCGTGTTTATGATAAGTTTACACTTTTGAATTTGTTTTGAGTGTTGGTGTACTTAAAAGAGAAAATCAATATTGTTTTTGTTTGTTATCTGATTTTGCTTCTTAAATAAACTTTTTCTTAGAATTGATATCTAGCGCTCGCGGATGAATGTCTCATCCCCCAGCGACAGCAAGCACTTCACTTAGTCATAACTCAGTCTAGGAGCATTAGATGTACAAAACCCTTGAGACTAAGTTAAGATGCAACCGGATGTGGATTTGCTTCCGATTGTCTTAAGGCTAGCGCTAGCTGTTGGTATAGATAACACTGAGCGAAAGTGAACATAACCCAACGTCCAGTAGATTTGCTTCCGATTGCTTAGTGACTAGCACTGGCTGTTGGAATGGATAACACTGAGCGTCAGTGAGTAAAATGTGAACATAACCTATCGTCCAGTGGAAGTGCTTCCGGATGTAAGAAAGCTTCCTTAGACTAAGTGAACTCCCACTGCATGTGACTATGTGTTTATATTGCTAGACTAACGTTCAAAGTGCAGCACACTAAGTAAAGTTGCTTCCGGATGTGAATCCGCTTCCGCAAGCAATCAGAATGTCAGAACGTTCAGAGCAGTGCAGTGTCAGAATGCTTTTGGCAGAGCAGAGTTGTCAGAACTACTTTTCAGAGATAAAGCTAGTCAACCCTGCTAAGCATTAATGAAGCATTAAATGGGCAAACGGTAACATGGGGAAACCGGCTATATTCAAACGGCTAACCCACCTACCAAGAGTGAGAATACTTGAAGACTATATAAAGAAGCTCACCTTCATTTATGAAGGTAACTAATATCTTTGACATCTTGAAGAAAGCTAGAGTGAGAAACTAAGAAATCCTTCAAGCATTCAAAGCTGCCCAGAAAAGAGAAAGAGCATTTAACGCATTGAGAGTTCTTTTCATCTACTTATCTTGTACTCTTTGTTGTTAAGTCTCTTCTTGTATTAAGAGCATTAATTGTACTTAAGTGTGTAACATTATCCGTTCTTTAAGAGAACCAAGTTTAGAAAATCCTTTATTTGTAAAGGTTGAACCCTTGCTGGAAGTAAGGGGGAGTTAGTTAGCAAGGTTGCAAGTGTGTCTTGAGAAAAACTTGTGGTTGTAAGGTTGCAAGTGATCCCGTCCAAAACTTGCGGTTGTAAAGGTTCCAGGTGAACCCGTTGTAAAACCTGGGTATAGTGGAACTCAACCTGGGTGGTTGAGAACTGGACGTAGGTCAGGAAGACCGAACCAGTATAAACCCTTGTGTTGTTATTGTTTGATTTTTATTAGGTAGCACAATTCACCCCCCCTCTTGTGCATCCATTACTTTCACATAGTTTAGACAACCCAGAAACCTTTGAAGTTGGTTCTTTTCAAGGATCTGGTCTGGGAATTTGTCCGCAAACTGGATGGCCCTGTCAATTGGGGTAATGGATCCTTGACTAATCTAATGCCCAAGCAATCGGATTCTAGTCTGAAACAGACTGATTTTTGGCTTTGAGACTACTAAACCGTTAGTTTCTGCAATCTTCATGAAAGAGTTTATATGTTTAAAATGTTGATCTATAGACTGAGAATAAACCAATACATCATCAATGTATACAATAATATATTGGCTATAATCATTAAAGATCTCATTCATGATTCTCTGGAATTCTGATGGAGCATTTTTTAGTCCAAAAGGCATAACATTCCACCTATCCTTTTCCCGAAAGGGTCTGTAAAAGCAGTTTTATACCTATCCTTTTCAGAAATTTGAATCTGCCAGAACCCAGATTTCATGTCAAACTTTGAGAAGATTTTTGCAGAATACAAACGTTTTAATAAGTCAGATTTGTTAGGTATGGGATACCTAATCCATCTTAAAGCCGTATTCAGAGGTTTATAGTTTATGACAAGTCTAGGAGTCCCTCGTTCAATTTCAGCATTTTTATTGACATAAAAGGCTGCACAAGACCAAGGACTTCTAGATTTGCGTATGAGACTTTTATCCAAAAGTTCCTGTATTTCTGTCTTACAGGTTTCCAGCAATTTGGAGGTCATTTGGATAGGCCTGGATTTTGTTGGGATTTGTGTTTCTGAAAAGGTTGATTCATAAGGCAGATCAACTACATGTTTTTTACGATTCCAGAAGGCATTAGGAAGATCCGAACAGATTGTTCGGTGGATCTTCTCCAAGCAATCTTGGATTCGGGTTTTGACCTGTGGTTGCTCTATCTGTGATTCTATGTGTTTGAATGAAATTTCTTCCTTCAGAAAGTTTATTTGGTTGTGTTTTGAAGAAAGTAAATTTAACTCTTTGATTTTTGGATTTTGTGTAAAAGGGAAAGTGATGGTCTCCCCTAAGTGTTCAAAGGATATTCCATCTTGACTAGTCAAGTAAGGGAAAATTAATCCCGCAAATGTAGCTCCCAGGATAATCTGAGATCCCATGTTCTTGACCAATATGAATGGAGTTTGAACTCGGAAAGTTCCATTTTCTATGACAACATTGGAGATTTTGTATTTGACATCCAATCTGGTTTGGTTGACACCACTAAATCTCTCCGTTGTTTTCTCAAAGAATTTGGTGGGGATGAGCCCTTCATTGAAACAGTTTGACGCTGCTCCTGTATCAAATAAGGCAGGCTATTCTAATACCAGTTCGTCATTAATGATAATCTTGACAAAGATATAAAATTTCGGAACTTGTATTCTAGATATTAGACTTATGAAGGCATCATCAGTTTCTTCATCATTTTGATGTTCTAATGATCCTTGTTGTTTCTGAAGCTGAATATCCTGAATTTGGGATATTGCAGCTGCCTGTGTCTCTTGTTGCAATTTCAAGAATGAAACTTCAGCTTTGAGATTATGGACTTCATGCTGAAGGTCTTGAAGAGTGGTTGGTTTAACAGAATGTTTAAACCTGTTTATTGTTTCTGTTAAATCATATTTGTTTATAGGCAATGGTGTCTTTGGTTTGGAACTATTCGTATTGAAAAGTTCCTTGAGTTTGAACAGATATTCTCCTCGTTCATCATCGGGCAGTTTATTGATGATGTCAAAGAGTAAATCTTGTTCTTTTGTAATAACATTGATGGAGGAGGAAGATCCTGCTAGATCGTCTTCCTGAATGTTATTAAGATCATCTGAGGTGTTTTCTATTTCTGTCTCAGATTCTGAAGTGTCAATCAGCAGATTATTAATCTGCTCAAGAACAGATTCATCGATGTTTCTGATCTTGTTCAGTTTCTTACTAAACCGACAATACTTAGAAATGTGGCCTTGCTTCCCACATCTAAAGCACGTTAGCTTAGTTTTGGGAAAATCCTCTTTAGGTTTATTTTGTTCCCTAGGGGCTCTCCTAAAGGGATTTCTAGGTTTATGGTAGGCTGGTTTATACTGCCTAAACTGTTTATGTTTGGGTTTGGATGGTCTGGACTTCTTGCAGGCTGGAAAGCCGAATTGTTCACAAAAAGTGCCCAATTCCTTATTGCTTGTGGCTTTCTCTTTTGCAAGCTGTTTCTGGATCTTATCATCCTGGCAAATCTTTAGTGCAGTCCTTTGTACGTGAGAGACTAACTGCCCATATGTCAATCGCTCATAAGGGATGTTGCCATCGTTTTGATTTCTTAATTTTTCTCTAATTTTATCGCCCAATGATTTAGGCAATCCAGCTAGAAATTTTTCTTTCCAAAAAGGTTGATTGGCATCATCTCTTGTGAGGACTCTTTGCAGAAAGTTATCCCTATACCATCTGAAATCAGATAAAGTTCTGCACTTAAGATTCGAAAGGAGTTCTGCCAACCTATCTTTCCAGAGAGATGGATCTCCAACAAAGTGTTTAATGATTGTAAAAATCAATGTATTAACTGAATCAGGAATGCTACTCCCCTCATGTTTATATATATATATATATATATATATATATATATATATATATATATATATATATATATATATATATATATATATATATATATATATATATATATCTCTGTGTGTGTGTGTGTGTGTGTTAGAATCTTAAGTTTTGATGAAGACTAAAATATGAAAGAACAAGTTAAACACTTAGAAAAAATTAGGTTAATATAGAACCACAAGTAAGAGTACAACCGGATGTGGATTTACTTCCGGATGGACTAGGACTAGCGCTCGCGGATGAATGACTCATCCCCCAGCGGAAGCAAGTAATACACTAAGTCATAACTCAGTCTAGGAACATTAGGAGTATAAAATCCTTGAGACTAAGTTAGGACGCAACCGGATGCAGGAATGCTTCCGGATGCTTAGTGACTAGCGCTGCCTGTTGGCTTAGGTAACACCGAGCGTCAGTGAGTATAACTCTAAGCCATAACTCAACGTCCAGTAGGAGTGCTTCCGGATGTGGAATTGCTTCCGGAAGTAAGAGAGCTCCCTTAGACTAAATGAACTCCCACTGCATGTGACTATGTGTTAATATTGCTAGACTAACGTTCAAATGTAGCACAGTGAGTGATGTTGCTTCCGGATGTGGATTTGCTTCCGGTAGCAATCAGAATGTCAGAACAAGTAGCAGTGCAGTGTCAGACTGCTTTTTGGCAGAGCAGAGTTGTCAGAGTTGCTTTTCAGAGATAAAGCAAAGTCAACCCTGCTGAGCATTAATGGAGCATTAATGGGCAACGGTAACATGGGAATAACGGCTACATTCAAACGACCTTGTTACCTACCAAGAGTGAGAATACTTGAAGACATATATAAGGAAGCTCATCTTCATTTATGAAGATTATCGAACAACTTGGAGAAATCACAGAAATCTAGAGAGAGAAACTGAGAATACTCTTCAAGCATTCAAGGCTGCCCAGAAAAGCAAGAGAAGACTTAATACATTGAGAGTTCTAGTCATTTATTCATCTTGTACTCTTTGTAGTTAAGTCTCTTCATTTATTAAGAGCATTCATTGTACTTAAGTGTGTAACATTATCTGTTCTTAGAGAGAACTAAGTTAGAAAATCCTTTATTTGAAAGGTTGAACCCTTACAGGTTGTAAGGGGGAATGAGTCTGTAAGGTTGCAAGTAAACCTGGTGTAAAACTTGTGGTTGTAAGGTTGCAAGTGATCCCGTGCTAAAACTTGCGGTTGTAGAGGTTCCAGGTGAACACTTTGTAAAACCTGGGGATAGTGGAACTCAATCTGGGTGATTGAGAACTGGACGTAGGTCAAGAGTTGGACCGAACCAGTATAAAACCTTGTGTGTTTTTATAGTTTGATTTAACTTGGTAGCACAATTCACCCCCCCCCCCCCCCTCTTGTGCATCCTCACTTTCATTTGGTATCAGAGCGAGGTCTTTCTGACTTGATTCCAACGAATCTAGAAAGAGAAGATCCAGTGATGGATGCAGATCATCATTCCTTACCCGATGTTGCTATTCAGCCAAACAAGCCTTTTGGCTTTGATGGCTACAACTATCCCTTCTGGAAGTTCAGAATGGAGACCTATATCAAGTCCAATGGCAATCGGCTCTGGGATGTGATTGAGCATGGTGACCACGTCCCACTAGATGATGAAGGTTTTGCTAAGGCTCGATCCAGATTCACCAATGAAGACTATGCTCTAGTGGAGCTGAACTATAAGGCCATGCACTACATTCAATGCGCCCTGAGTCACAAGGAGTTCCACAGGATCAGCCACCACAAAACAGCAAAGGAGATGTGGGAGGCCCTTGAGGCTGCTCATTCCGGAACCAAGGGAGTGAAGGTCAGACGGGTCGAGATGCTGGTTGAGGAGTTTCACAAATTTGCTATGCTGAGCCCAACTGAGCCAATCAGAGAGCTGGAGCTTAGATTCACCCATCTTATTAACAACTTGGCCTCTCTGTGGAAGGACATTCCTAAGGAAGAACAAGTAAGCAAGATCCTAGAAGTATTAAAGGGTGACTGGATCACCAAAGTTACCATCCTGCAGGAAGTCCAGGGAGAATCAACCAGCTCTATCACTGCCTTGTTTGGTTCTCTGGCTGAATATGAACCAACCTTGTTGGCTCAAAGAGCTCCTCAAGCTACATCTAAAGCCAAGAACCTTGCTCTTGTTGCTCCCAGCAAGGAAAGGGATGATGATGATGATGAGGATGATGAGGAGGACATAGATGATGAGGAGATGGCTATGATGGTGAGAAAATTCAGAAAGTTCTTCAGAAAGAAAGGAGGCTTTCAGAAAGGAGAATCTAGCCATAAGAAGGATTACAAGAAGGAAAGGACCCCTGTGTGCTTCGAGTGTAAGAAGCCTGGTCATTTCAAGGCTGAGTGCCCAAGCCTTCAGAGAGCCAAAGGGAAGGACAAAAGGAAAGCGTTTGTGTCCTCAATCTGGGTGAATAGTTCTGATGAGGAAGCTAGTGATGAGGAAGAGGTTGCTAACCTCTGTCTTGTTGCTCGAGAAGATGGAGAGGAGGCATCCTCAGACTTTGATTCCATCCTTGGCGATGAGGTAACGCTTCCAGAACTACAAGAAGCCTATAATGATGTTCATAGAGAATTCTTTCGCCTATGTAAGGCTTATAAAGTGTTGAGAATTAAAAAGGAATCACTTGAGTCCAAGGTGGATTCACTAAGTGAAGAGCTAGCGGAAGCCAAAAAGCTTCCGGTAGCGGATGGCAAGGGATCTCCCCAAGCGGAACCCAATGCCACAACATTAGAGAGCTGCCCTAACTGCAGCAAAATCTTAGTTGAAAGGGATAGACTGCAGAATGCCCTGCAAAAGTTCACTAATGGATTTGAAATGTTAAATGTTATTTTAATGAATCAGAGGGCATATAGGGATAAGACTGGATTAGGCTACAAGCCCAAAGGGAAAAAGTGGGTGGAACCAAAAGTGAAGCCTTACTTGAAATTTTTCCATAAAGCCACTGATCACAGCTCCACACCTTTCAGCTTCTGCAATTATTGTAACAGGAAGGGACACTCCACGTCCACCTGCAATGCTAGGAAGCATGGAGCTAATAGCTCTTATAAGTGGGTTCCAAAAGGAACCAAGACAACAAAGGATCCTCCTCCAAGAAAAGAAACTAAGGGAGGACAAGGATCCAGAACTTGGAAACACTTCCCAAGGGAAGTCCAACAGCCCAGAGCCCACACTAGGCCAGAGGCACAGATTAATCACAAGTCCAAGGTCAAGATCAACACTGGACCAAGGGCTATGAGAACTAA
The DNA here is from genome assembly GCA_029929735.1 of Mimosa pudica. Lineage (NCBI taxonomy): Eukaryota > Viridiplantae > Streptophyta > Magnoliopsida > Fabales > Fabaceae > Mimosa > Mimosa pudica. The sequence continues at coordinate 14,950,073 of JAKELP010000018.1, read as the reverse complement.
TGATAGAGGACCCAATAAAGGTTGGGTACCTAAGCTTGTCTAATCCTTGCAGGTCTGTCTCAAATCATCCAAGAATAGAAAATGGTACATTGATAGCGGATGCTCGAGGCATATGACTGGTGACCGAGACAAATTCAAATCCTTGGTGATCAAAGATGGAGCCAAAGTAAGCTTTGGAGGAAATCAAAGCGGAAAGATCATTGGGGTTGGAGAAGTTGGACCTGTTAAAGATGTCTATCTGGTGGATGGTCTCTGTCACAACCTGCTGAGCGTGAGCCAGAGCACTGACAAAGGAAATTGGGTAATTTTTGATTCACATGAGTGCATGATAATAGACAAGCAGGATCTGAATCTAGATAAGGCCAATCTAAAATGCAAACTTAAGGCAAATAGAAATGGAAACCTATACACTCTAGATTTATGTCAACAACTAGATGAAAAATGCTTAATATCTAGTGATGAGAATAGTTGGCTTTGGCATAAACGGCTAGCACATGTTAATTTTACTCAACTTGACATGCTTATTAAGAAAGAGCTAGCTATAGGGATTCCATCTTTTAAAGTTAAGCATGATTATATTTGTGAATCCTGCCAACGAGGGAAGCAAACAAAGTCCTCGTTTAAAACCAAGAAGAGAGTCTCCACCAGTAGGCCCTTGGAACTAATCCACATGGATTTGGTTGGGCCAGCAAGAGTGAAGAGCTTGGGTGGAAACCTGTATGCTCTAGTTGTGGTGGATGACTATTCTAGGTTCACTTGGACTATGTTTCTTGCCTCCAAGCAAGATGCTTTTGATACTTTTGTTGTCCTGGCTAAGAAAGTGCAGAACGAGAGAGATCTCAAGATTGCAGCCATAAGGACAGATCATGGAGGAGAGTTTGAGAACCACAGCTTCTCAGAGCTGTGTGAGGAGAATGACATCGATCACAATTTCTCAGCTCCCAGAACTCCTCAGCAAAATGGTGTAGTGGAGAGAAAGAACAGGGTTCTGACTGAGATGGCCAGGAGCATGCTCAATGAGAAAGAGGTTTCTCAAGTGTTCTGGGCGGACGCGATGAGCACTGCTTGCTACATCTCTAACAGAGCCTATGTTCGCAAGGGCTTGGACAAGACTCCCTATGAGCTGTACAAAGGCAGAAAGCCCAACATCAGCCACCTCAGAATCTTTGGATCAAAATGCTATGTGCATAACAATGGAAAGGTAAATCTGGGTAAGTTTGATCCAAAAGCTGATATAGGTGTATTCAAAGGGTATTCCCTTAGGAGTAAGGCTTATAGAGTATACAACATGAGGACTAGAACTGTAGAGGAATCAATGCATGTTGTATTTGATGAAAATCCTACATGGGAACAATCCACAGAAGATGATGGAATACTAAACTTTCCAAAACCACCATCATCTTCACCACCAAAAGAAACACCAGCGAGCAATCCCAAGGTAGAAGATGAACCCAGTGATGAACCTAGAGTGCAGACGGTGCCTGATGAGGTACAGTTGCCAACAGCTAGGAAACATCACAGGGATCATCCTCTTGATCAAGTGCTTGGTGATGTCTCTTCCGGTGTCAGAACCAGAAGACAAGTTCAAAATGAGGTTGAGTTTGGAGCTTTCTTGTCACAAATTGAACCAACCTCAGTTGAACAAGCTCTTGAGGACTGTGATTGGATTATTGCCATGCAGGAAGAGCTTAATCAGTTTGAAAGAAGCCAAGTATGGGAGCTAGTCCCTAGACCGTGTAACATAGTGTTACTAATTCCCTAATTAACCTGTGGCATCTCTTTTAGTTCAATAATATCTTTACTAACTATGATAGAAAAAGGAATTTCAATAATATCAATATCTCTATCATAGTTAGAAAAAGAATATCCTAATGATTAAAATATTATCCATGATAGAAAAGAATAAACTAATACAGCACAGCTGCTATCATGGATAATTTATTGCTAACCATGTTAGAAAGGATTTGCCTAACATGGTTATTAAACAAAATTAATTGATATTAACCAATAAATAAATATGTATACATGCGGAAGCAGATGCAGGCCTATACAAATTGGCAATATACATAACTAACTAATCTAAATAACCTTTGAAACCTAATTCCCTTTCCTGATGCTTGCGCCTGTGCATGAATACCTGCAAAAATGTCAGTAATCGTGGGATGAGACAATTTGTCCCAGTAATCACCGCTTAACTCACTATAACAGTGAGATGTGCGGTAGTGAGGGCGTCTAAAGGGTACCACAGTTTTAAAATCAATAATATATATATATATATATATATATATATATATATATATATATATATATATTTTCTCATTTTCTTTCATCCATCACTTAAATCCTTCTGTCACGTCTCAATCAACTCAAATTCATCATCTCTACTCCCCATGTATCACTCAACATCCCTCAGTCAATTCCACATTAACTAAATTTCATCCCCCAGTCTCCAATCTAATGATCACACTCACCTATAGATGCATTGTGCCATTCCGGGGCATTCAAGCATCTAATCTTCTCTATATGATTTGACATTGTGCCCCTCTCTATGATGAGGGGGCAAATTTCCCTCTCTGGCAATCTCCAGAGAGAGAACCCCAGTTCTGTTTCCATTGCAGAACGGGAACGGTTGGACTCTTCAATGCCAAACAACCGTAGGTCACTTTCTCTCAATAAGTTGACCTATGATCCCCGGTCTAATCAATCCGAAAAGGATCATCAGTACAAATAATTGTCGATTGGCCAATCGACAGTTATCATCGTGCGATGGTACATAGATATAGCAGTGTCATGCAATGCTCGCCCTACCTTTCCATATTCAAATCACAACTTCTAGTATTTTCTAACAAAACAACTTTCCATAATCTCAGTCCACATCCAATTCCTATTCTCATACATCTCAGTCACAATCACAACAATGGAACCTCACTGTCAAACCTTACACCTACGTATATGTCACTACATTCTAGAACCAGCACCATCACCAACCAGGATAATAATATATAATGTATCAAAATCTTTTATACGAAGATATTCGTGTTTGAAAGGCACCCGATAGCCTGTTTTGTATAAAACTAATTTTTAAAGATAAATATATATATATAGAGGGTGAAAAAGGATTTTAAAATCCCAACTAACGTCATCCTCAATGTTATAGCAAGGTAAGTGTGATTACCTGTCGCCCTTAGCACTTGGTTGTTCTTCCCTACCGTTCTTTGTAAGTTTTTCCTTCCAAGCACCTCTCTTACTATATTCTCCTATTTCATATACCAAAGAATGTGAGCATCTTTTCTTGTTTATGTTACTTAGCGTCGCTCTCGATCTTAATTACTACCCATCCTTTTACGTTTATATTTCATAACCTAGAATCAAGTTTCAATCAAAAACAATGTGCTTACAATCATACATCGTAAAATCAATTCACATATTACCTATTAAGTTTTCAAGTCAAAACAACATCATGTGAATCAACATCAACAATCTTAGAATAACAAATGCATATTGGAATAACATCAATTATCTAAGTAAAATAAGGATGCATTCATAGTAATCAAGTGATCAATATTCTTCAAACAAACACAAGATCTCATCAGTGGCACATAAACCAATTTTTTCAGCCAAAACAAATATTCTCCTTACACTCCTTAAGCTTCAAACACATATCTTTTAATATCCTTTATAACACATGCCTATAAATACAAAATCGTGTCTGTGAGCTCAACAAATTAATTACCAACAAGGTTTATTTCACTCCACACTCCAGACAGAATAGAGAATCTTAGCCAAGACAAAAGAAAGAACTAAAACCTTAAAACTTTAAAACTCATTTTCAGCCACGCAGCAAGACACAGAAATTAGGGTCTTACCAATTAAAAATCATTAAGTTCCAAAATTTAATAGCGCATAGAACATTGGAATGACTAAACCAAACAAAGCAAGTTACATAGCAAAGTCAAAACCACAAGAATAAACCATGTTTATCAATGTAGCACTAAAAACAATTACCTTCCATTCTCTATAATTAAATTATAGTTGAGAATGTCCTCAACATTAAACATATTCAGCCCCTAAACCATCCAATTCCCTTCTTCTAAATCATAGTTCCTTAATTTTCTAATCTACTTCTTTCGAAATGAATCCCCTCAACAACTAAGTATGCTTCCTTACAATGAACATTCTATATACACATATTAACCTTTTTGCAACCACAATTTATTATTACAATACACACATCACAAATCAAACCAAACCATGCCTAATCAAACCAAACATCTTCATTCCTAAAAATTCTCAATCCAACAGAAACTTTACAACTCCAAATTAACATGAAACTCAATTGCATACCAACTTTATCCACTCCAAACAAAATCATTTATGCATTACAACCCAACATAATTCCTTATTGCACATTCCTCACACACACACACACACACAATTTCAGTATACCACATAAAACCAAATCCATTTGACAGAGGAGAGGGCAAAGAATAAAATCAACCCCCTCACATGTACATGTAACCACCTAACATCAATCCCACAATCATAACAACATCACAACAGATTCCTAAACTAGCAATTTAGAAATTTTTGGACCTGAAGTCTTCTTACACATGGACAGATTAGGGCTGTCCAATCTTAGGGTTTTCATAGGAACCATCAAATTCTTAATCCACTCACAAATATGTGCTCAAAACACACAAAAATATAAAGTTTAATATTCTTCTAGCTTACTATTTGATCCCAACTTCAGAACCCCCTGAATCAGTTTGGCCTCCACTCAAATCTCACCCGGTATAGTGGAAAAGAAAACAAAATGGAAAGATTATAGCTACCTGAGCTCAAAGTTGCCGGATTCCGCCATGAGCCGCCGTTGGAACTCGCCGAAAAATGGCCACTAAGGTGGTTGGCCGAGATTTATAGGAGAAAGGAGAGAAAAAATAAGAAAAACGAAGTGGAAAGGATAATGGCTTGAAGAACAAAAGAAATATTACTACCCACCTCTCACCACCGTCGGCCGTCGGAGAGGACGAAGAACTCATCGGAAAATGCTTCAGCCGTAGTCAAAATCGCAGAAGGAGGAGGGAGGTGGAATCGCGAGAAGAAAGGAGAAGGTGGGAGGACCCACGGTGGCTTCAACCTCTGCCGTCGCTGTCGCCGGAGGAGAGGACACGGAGGAGAGTGAAGGATGGGAGAAGGGTCGAAGATGTTTGGGAAGGAGGAGGGTCGGCGGACGGGTCTTGAGGGGACGGAGGGGTTCGAATGAAGAAGGAGAAGGATGGAGTTGAGTGTTTATATACATATGTGTGTGAAAATTACCTTTAAGTACCCTATCATTCATTCTGAATTATATTTTTAGCCCAAAAGTTTGTATATATTACCATATCTCTTTCTTTTCATCCTAACATGATCTAGATTCTAATTTACTTTGCATGAAAGTTTCTATCCCCAATTAATTCTTTTAACTATATTGATTTAATTCCCAACTAACTAAAATTTAATATTCCTAAATTCCCCAAAATATCCTAAAATTCTCCTTAAAACTTTAGATTTTCTAAACGACACCAATTAATTTCATATTATTCTTAATTTAAAAAGTTGAGATGCTACAATCGTCTCATCAATCCATAGTTGGGACCAAATGGGTCTTCAAGAACAAACTGGATGAGACTGGTCAAATAACAAGGAACAAAGCCAGATTGGTAGCCAAAGGGTATAACTAAGAAGAAGGCATAGACTATGAAGAAACCTTTGCTCCAGTTGCAAGACTTGAAGCAATAAGGATTCTTCTAGCCTTTGCATCCATGAAAGGTTTTAAATTATATCAAATGGATGTGAAGAGTGCTTTTCTTAATGGTTATATTAAGGAAGAGGTTTATGTTGAACAACCTCCTGGCTTTGAAGATCATAAGCACCCTAAGCATGTGTATAGACTAAAGAAAGCATTGTATGGCCTAAAACAAGCTCCTCGAGCTTGGTATGAGAGACTCAGCAGCTTTTTGCTGGGAAAGGGTTTCTCTAGGGGAAAATTAGATAATACACTGTTTATTTTGCATAAGGATAGAAACATGCTAGTTGTCCAGATTTACGTTGATGATATCATTTTTGGGGCAACTAATGAAAAACTCTGTGAAGAGTTTTCTAAGACTATGCAGGGGGAATTCGAGATGTCAATGATGGGAGAACTAACATTCTTCCAAGGCCTGCAGATTAAGCAAAAGAAAGAAGGCATCTTCATCTCTCAAACCAAGTATTGCAGAGAGCTCCTCAAGAAGTTTGGGATGGATGAGTGCAAGGAGTATGATACTCCCATGAGCACCACTGTCGCACTCGATGCTGATGTAAGGGAAGTTCTGTCAGCCTGCCAATGTATCGGGGAATGATAGGTTCCCTGCTGTACTTAACGGCTAGTAGGCCTGACATTCAATTTAGTGTAGGCATGTGTGCTTGATTTCAAGCCAACCCCAAGGAATCACATCTAACATGTGTTAAGCGTATATTAAGATACCTTGAGGGAACTCAAGAACTTGGTCTCTGGTATCCCAGAGGTAACCAAGAGTTCTTGTGGGCTTATTCTGATGCTGACCATGCAGGTTATAAGACTGATAGAAAGAGCACCAGCGGACAATGTGCCTTCCTTGGTGGTTGTCTGGTCTCTTGGGCTAGCAAGAAGCAAACCTGCGTGTCACTCTCATCCACAGAGGCAGAGTACATTGCTGCCGCAAGCTGTTGTGCACAAGTGCTGTGGCTGAAGAATCAACTAAGGGATCTTGGGCTGGAGTTTCCTGAGGCTCCCATTCTCTGTGATAACACAAGCACCATCAGCCTTGCCAAGAATCCTGTTCAGCACACAAGAACAAAGCACATTGACGTCAGGCATCACTTCATCAGAGACCATGTTCAAAAGAAGGATGTCAAGGTGCAGTTTGTTCCCACTCAGCATCAGCTTGCGGATATCTTCACCAAGCCTCTGGGGGTTGATCAATTTACCTTTATAAGAGGTGATTTGGGAATGGTAAACCCAAATGAAGTTTAATTCTTCAAAAATAAACCTGTGCTTAATTGATTAAAACCTGCAACTGTACTAACTTAGGCATCGGAGTGCCAATCTTTAGTTTTGCAGGTCCCCAATGTTAAATCTTAAGTAAGTCCAACCGGAAGCCAAACCACTTCCGGATGCTCTTTGGCTGGCCCTGGGTGATGACTCAAAGCAACCGGGAGCACCAGTGTCTGGGTAAAAGACACGTCACTTCACCAAACGTTTCATCTTCCTCCACAGGACGTTGTGCCCCCCTCTGAAAGTGTGAAGAGACACGTGTCAAAAAGGTGCGCCGTTCCAATTAAATGTTTACGTTTTCCCATGAACAAGCGCATGCTTCAATATAGAGTCATTATGAGCATTTCATCCGTTGTGACTTTGCATAAATAGGAACCAACAGTCATTTTTCTTTTCACTTTTCACTTATACAAATTTCTTGCACCCAAACTCTCTGAAATCATTCATCATGTTCATCATCACATTCATACTGTTCTTCGTCGTGTTCTTCATCTTTCTCTTCATCTTCTGTATCTCTGTGCATTTCATCACATACATTCCACTCAAACCCTAAACCATACACAAAATGGCCGGATCTCACGAATCGAACCCCAACCCTTGGATAGCCACTTCCTCCAAGAAATCAAAATCTGGGAAATCTGGGCATTCGAAATCTGGGAAATCTGGGCAAGTGCATGAACAGCCTGGGAAATCTGGAAAACAGCATGAACATTCTGGGCAATCTGGGCAACAACATGAACACTCAAAGAAAAAGGGCAAGAAGAGGGTTCAGTTTAGCGAAGAGCCTTCATCCAAGCGACAGAGAGTGGAGGATGATCCGTTAGTATACAAGGATGGGCCGCTGGAGAATGTTACTTCCAAGTTTGAAACAACAAAGCCCTACTTCTCACATGGGATGTTCATTGGCTTGGTTAAAATTGAAGAACTGGGTTTTGGCCATTTGAAGGAACATCTCCAGAAGTACATGTGCTGGCTGGGGATCAACAGTCAGTATAACATCAACGTGCTCAGGGTGTTCTACCAGTCTCTCACAGCCAAAGCCAAGTACAAGACGGTGAATGAGAAAGAGACCATTCGCAGAGTCACCTTTAAAGCCACAGTGAGGGGGAGGACAATCAATTTTACTTGGAGAGATATTAACGACCTGCTCGGGGTCATTGAGGAAAGCATGAACGAGTGGCTCCACCCTGAAAAACTAAGCCAGGAGGAGCTTGAGAGAGTATATGAGACCAAGGGGAAGAAGGTCTCTGCCATGTCTGACTCCAACCGAGTACTTCAATATATCTACTCGCGCTTGATGACTCACAAAGGGGGGAACTTCAACGAGTTCACCCAGCTTGACAACCCATGGCTCCCCAGGTTCCTCACCAAGCAGCCAATCAACCCAGGGCAGATGATTAGTTTGGAGCTGCACAGTTGGTGTGAAACCAAGGACAAGAAACCTGGGCATCTTCCCTATCCTCAAGTCATTGCTTTCCTCCTGGAGAAATTCTTGATAAAATCCACTGAGGAAGCTGACAATGTCCAGTGGTTGCCCATAGGATCAGCAAACATCAGCAAGATGGGGATCAAGTACAACAAGCCGGCAAGGGCCACTCGATCTGGATCTCAGGCAGGGAGTGCCTCACACACAACTGCTCCCTCTGCGTCTGGAGCAGGGGACCAGGAAGTGGATTCTCATGCTGGTCCAAGCCGTGCTCCGAGGGTGTCAGCTGCAGTGAAGGCGTTTGTTGAGGAAGTGAAGGAAGAGATCATTTTTCGGCTGTCTGATTCTTTGATGGCTCTCCTTCGTGATAAGTGTGACACAGCCTTCCAGCAGCAGGAGCAGAGGATCCAGGGCCTCGAAAATCGCCTAGGAAGGGTCGAGGCCAAATTAGACTTGTTACTTAGCCACTTCCAAATTCCTCAACCTCATGCCATCCTTCCACCACCTCCTCCTCCTAACCCACCTTCACCTCCTCCACAAAATGACCAACCTCACCCACCCCCACAGAATGATCCACCTCCACCTTCACCCAGAAATGACCATCGACCATCCCCTCACAACACCCCTCAGAACTCACCTCAAATCTCCCCTCGCCAATCACCTCATAACTCACCATCACCTCACACCTCTCCCAACCACTTACAATCCTCCAACCCACTCCCTCACAACCTTCCTTCCATTCCCGAAACTCTTGGGTTCTTCTCTTCCAATCACCCCCTTAGCCACATATACCTGAGAGATTTCCCCCGCCTTCAGAGGTTACCTGAGGTAAACATACCTTCCACCCTCTATTCATCTACCTACCCCTTCGATGGCCTATTCACAGATCCCTCCTGGTTCCCTAGCCCCACTCCTTCACCAGAACCCTCACCCCCTTCCTCACCTGACAACTCACCACCCAGAAGATATGGCCCTGAACCTCCACCATCCACCTCACCCCATCCTTCCTCCCTGGCCTTCGCCCTTATTGATGATGCCAAAAGGGGGAGAGAAATCCTGACTCAACCCTCCTTATGGCTAGATAAGGATATTGCTGCTGCCCTCCGCCGAGCCATGGATCTGAAAAGAATGGGTAGAGCAGAAAGTCTGATTCGAGGGGAAGCCATCAGATTCATGCAACAGCGCTCAGCCAGCAAGAGGTCTAACCTGGAAATAGTGCTGGGTAATCAACCTATTGAGACTCCTTCATCTGACCCTGAGCCTTCATCCTCTGCTGAGCCGTCCACTCCTTCTGTGGCTAATGAAAATCTGATCGATGTGCTTCGCATGAAGTATGGACTTAAGAAGCCAGAGCCACTTGTAAGAGTGTTAGCAGTGCCAATCCCTCCCTCTGAGCCAGCTCATGTATCTCAACCACTCAGCTTCAGTAAGTCAAGGGTTAAGGTTGTGGCTAGAAAGAAGAGTGCCTTCTCTAATGCATCCTCAGAGAGTGAAGAGGAGTCAGATGCTGCTCCTGAGAATACTGAGACTGAAAGGGTGCCATTGCAAGGGAAAGCTTCCGAGCCTCAGTCCTCCACTCAAGAGCAACCTCAGGAAATGCCACCAGAAGTGGTTGTCAAGCTAGAAGTGGAAGACATGACACCCGAAGAATTTGAACGCTATGGAAACACTGATAGACTCACTCAAGAGCAATTCTTCGTCCTGGAAGCTGAGAGGGCTAATGCTAAAGCGAAAGGGAAAGCGAAGGCAGACCTATCTCATGACCCTACCTTCTCAGCCTGGAATGTCAAAGTCAGAGCTGTCCATTTCCCTCATGGATCCATTCCAATCACAGACTCTAAGGAAGGAAGGGATCTTGGTTTGAATGAGGGTAGTGATCTGAAGAGAGCCATCGCTGAGTCCCTTGAGACGGAAAGGCTCAGAAAAGAAAATGAGGAGAGGGAGCTACAAGCTATTCTAGCCCAAATCGATCAACAACAGATGGAAGAGATGTGGGCCAAGGCAAATGAGGAATTTGAAGAGTACCAAAGAGAGAAAGAGAGGAAAAAAAGACACAAGCTTTAGAACCCCAACCTCTCATGCATTTAACTTTGCATATTTTTCTTTTCATATTTAGTTATCTGGCATACTTGTATTTATCTTCATACTTGTATTTATTTTTCATACTTGTATTTATCTTCATACTTGTATTTATTTTTCATACTTGTATTTATCTTCCTGTTGTAAATGTTTTATTACTAATGAAGTTTGCCTGAGTTCATATGTGTGCTTTATTTGATTATCTCTTTAATATGAACTTAACTAGATAACTTAGTTTGTCATCATCAAAAAGGGGGAGAATGTTAGAATCTTAAGTTTTGATGAAGACTAAAATATGAAAGAACAAGTTAAACACTTAGAAAAAATTAGGTTAATATAGAAGCACAAGTAAGAGTACAACCGGATGTGGATTTACTTCCGGATGGACTAGGACTAGCGCTCGCGGATGAATGACTCATCCCCCAGCGGAAGCAAGTAATACACTAAGTCATAACTCAGTCTAGGAACATTAGGAGTATAAAATCCTTGAGACTAAGTTAGGACGCAACAGGATGCAGGAATGCTTCCGGATGCTTAGTGACTAGCGCTGTCTGTTGGCTTAGGTAACACCGAGCGTCAGTGAGTATAACTCTAAGCAATAACTCAACGTCCAGTAGGAGTGCTTCCGGATGTGGAATTGCTTCCGGAAGTAAGAGAGCTCCCTTAGACTAAATGAACTCCCACTGCATGTGACTATGTGTTAATATTGCTAGACTAACGTTCAAATGCAGCACACTGAGTGATGTTGCTTCCGAATGTGGATTTGCTTCCGGTAGCAATCAGAATGTCAGAACAAGCAGCAGTGCAGTGTCAGACTGCTTTTTGGCAGAGCAGAGTTGTCAGAGTTGCTTTTCAGAGATAAAGCAAAGTCAACCCTGCTGAGCATTAATGGAGCATTAATGGGCAACGGTAACATGGGAATAACGGCTACATTCAAACGGCCTTGTTACCTACCAAGAGTGAGAATACTTGAAGACATATATAAGGAAGCTCATCTTCATTTATGAAGATTATCGAACAACTTGGAGAAATCACAGAAATCTAGAGAGAGAAATTGAGAATACTCTTCAAGCATTAAAGGCTGCCCAGAAAAGCAAGAGAAGACTTAATACATTGAGAGTTCTAGTCATTTATTCATCTTGTACTCTTTGTAGTTAAGTCTCTTCATTTATTAAGAGCATTCATTGTACTTAAGTGTGTAACATTATCTGTTCTTACAGAGAACTAAGTTAGAAAATCCTTTATTTGAAAGGTTGAACCCTTACAGGTTGTAAGGAGGAGTGAGTCTGTAAGGTTGCAAGTGAACCTGGTGTAAAACTTGTGGTTGTAAGGTTGCAAGTGATCCCGTGCTAAAACTTGCGGTTGTAAAGGTTCCAGGTGAACCCGTTTGTAAAACCTGGGGATAGTGGAACTCAATCTGGGTGATTGAGAACTGGACGTAGGTCAAGAGTTGGACCGAACCAGTATAAAACCTTGTGTGTTTTTATAGTTTGATTTAACTTGGTAGCACAATTCACCCCCCTCTTGTGCATCCTCACTTTCAATATATATATATATATATAGAGTCTGATTGTGCGGAGTTGCCACGAGCATAAACTGCATTGTTCTGGGATTTGCCTGCGTGTGTATGTATGTTAGTAAGCATGTAGGTTAGTTATAAAGATGTGTTTACTGCTGATGTGATGGTTATTATATATTTTGATTGAATTTCTGATTTGGTGATGCACACCGGTTAATATAATTATGTCATTCTGGAATGAGTTTAACAGCCCGTACACAAGGGACTAAAATGAATAAAGAGATTGTTAAGAAATTTTATATGTTCAAGTGAGGGTTGTGAGTTCCTATTGAACTGAGATATTACCAGTTTGTTGTGTTTGATTTGATTGTATTATTGATGTTTTAATTATTACTATTGATTATCGATGTTATGAGTTTGCGCTGTTTTGAATTTGTGATATTTTTGTAAAGGAATATTTGTTTTGTTGTAATACATGGTAATAGATAGTTATTTGAAATTGGCATAGATAACATGTCCATGCAACACAGCATGTAGTACACACCACTTAACTTAACATTAACACACACCACCTTGCCGGCATGCACATGCACGTAGTGCAAAAATGTACGTAGGCAAGTAGTTATTAGTTGCGACATCAAGGTCTACCCCTCGTAGTTAAACATTTTATATGTATTAGATCAGGGCAAGAGTAATGGGGAAAAGATCTGGAGACTTGGCAACTAAAGCATTAGGCTCATGTGCTTCCACATGTTTTTATATTATTTTTCACATTATTATTTAATGATTATTATTATTTAATGATTTGTAAATCTATTGAATTTACCTTCTTTGGATCATTGTATATAATTTTAGGCTGGATAATTGTAACTATTTATTAATACAATGTTGTATGTTTATATGAAATTTACTGTGAAATAATTTAATCAAGTATTGCTAGATTTATTTAAAATATCCATGTTAGTGAATTTGTGTGTGTGTATGTCTATATATATATATATATATATATATATATATATATATATATATATATATATATAAATGATTTGATATTTTTTCAAATAATCAAATTTCCAATTGTTAATTTTATATTTGATTATGAAATTATTTATTATAATTTATTTATTTCCAAATTTATAAATTTTTTTTTCTAACCAAGATAGTTCGTGACAAAAATTATTTTTCTATCATAGTTAGTCTATTAACTTATGTTTTACGAAAATAAGAAAAATGTTTTTCTAACTATATTAGCGATTATATTGACTTCCATTCTTTTTTTAATATACTCCCTCCATTCCTAAATATAAGATCACTTTAGCAAATTTGGAGATTAAGGAAGACATTCCAATGAGTTAGGATTACATGAAATTTCCAAAATACCCCTCACCTAAGTTTTAAAAATATCACCTTCTTCAAACCACTATTTTTTGGGTGAAGGAAGTATAGGGGTAATTTGGGGAAAACTTGAGTTAAATCAGATTGTGATCTTATATTTAGGAACAAACCCTCCTCCCTAAAGTGATCTTATATTATGGAACGGAGGGAATAGTTAGACTTCAAACTCGTTTTGAATTAAGGAATTGTACTTTGATTTATAATTGAAATAGTAATTAATCTGATTTGTAAACTGATTTACTTTTAAGTAAATGAAATAAATGATTAAATATGGAATTAGGGTTGGGTTAATACAGAAGGAGGTACATTGGCTGGAGGATGGCTGAACTTAGGAGGCTCATTATCCAGCACAGAATAAATGCCCGAGACAGGAAAATGTGGGTCACACAACTGAGAGCAGATCTTTCATTGTCGGCTATGACAAGATGGTATATATATAGTTAGTTATTTTCTGTTTTTATTTATTTAAAAGTTCAATAAATTACTAATAATTTGATGTTTCAAATATTTTAGTTGGATGATGTCAAGGAGAAAGACATTTCGAGAGGTGTCTTTCGTGACTTCATCATTCAAGCACGCACAAGGATGAAACTCATGTATCTCGCGAGGCTGCAGAGGAAATAATAGGTAATGCTTAATGTAACATTCTAGAAATTTAATACAGTATTAGGAAATGTTTTTTAGTAAATGACCATTAAAAAATTTGAAATTATTAGGATTTTGGGGAAATTTTGGATATTTTGGAGGTTTTGAAAAATAAGTGTCTAAAATAATCAATTAAACAGTTGGAGAAATAGGAATTGTAAGGATTCGATGAAATTTAAAATATTTCAAAAATTAAAGAGGTTGGAGGATTAAATTAAAGACATTGTAAGGGTTCGATGGAAATGGAGCACCCCCACCACCTCCATTTCCATTCTTTTTCTTCTTCAATCCACACCCACTTCATTTTCCTCACCTCCAAACAACACCCATTTCGTTTTGCTCACTCTCTCCTCCTAAAATCTTTGTAAACATCGCGCAAGATCTGTGGGTCACTCTTCCTCTTCGTGTCACGCTTTTTTTCCGGCGAGTTCTTCGGTCTCCGGCGGCGTACGGCGGAATTCACGGCGGCTTGGGTAAGCTTTTCGGTCTCTTTTGATTCTCAAGCCATTTTTCTTGTTCCAACTTCGTTTTTCTCATCTCTTTCCTTTCCTTAGTGTTCTTTTCTGCCAACCACCATAAGTGGCCGTTCTCCGGCGTACCTGGACGACGGCCGACGGTGTGGACTCCCCTAGAAGCTTCCGTAAGCATTTCTAATTCCTTGTGGTTTGGATTTGATGAGATACCCCTTTGAAAGTTAGGGTTTTGGATATACTGAAATTTTTGGAATCTAAGTGTTTGATTTTTGAAATTGAGGCATTGAATTTGAGTATTGTTGGATAATTAAAGTGTTGGATAAAGAGGAAATTGGTTAGGTAAAGGTAAGTTTGGATTGTGGTGGAAGGTTTGTGAGGTTGGGAGGCCACATTTAGTTGTCAAATAAATATTGATGAGGTGGTTTTGGTGGGTTTTAGATTGATGATGAAAGTTAAATATTTTAGGAGTATAATCAAATGGGTAAGAGAAAAAGAAAGGTATGGGGATAAAACTTGAGTAATGAGTTTTTCTTGAAGATTTAGACAAGTTGCTGTGAAATTTTGTGAGCCTTTAAGGTGCTTTAAAGTTGAGATTTGAAAGGTAGTGACAAAAATTGGTGGTTGGGTAATGATTATTAAAGTGTTATGAAGATATTGGAATAATTGAAAGAGTTGAATTGATGTTTGAGAAGGAGTATGGTTATTTAAGTGCTGAACAAAGGGGGAATAAGTTATGTAATATAATGTGGGAAGTGTAAAGGATGTTGTGTGAGGATGAGAGACCTCCTTAGTGTCAAATTAATATTAATGAGGTTAGTTTGGTAGGTTTTGGAAGTGTGGATAATTTTTGACAATAAGGCTAAAGAAACATAATAAATGGAACAATTGTTAGAAATTCATGGTGATGAGTAAAGTGGAATGATACATGTAACATCCTAAAAATTTAATATAGGTTCAGAGAGTGTTTTGGGAAATGATAAATGGAGAAATTGTGAATTTTGGAATTATTAGGTATTTTCGGGTGATTTTTGGAATATATTTGGAAGTTTTAAGTAATAAGTATGCAGATAGCTAATTAGGCAAATAAAGAATTTGAAATATGGGAGAATGGTGAAAATCAAAATATTATGAAGTTTAAGAAGATTGGAGGCTGGTTTAAGTGGTTTTAAATCGAAAAGAGTATACTATGGCAAGTTTAGGCTGTAATTATCAAAAACCACCCTTATTTCTCCCAACCAAACACGCCCCTCCTCCCTTCTCTTAAAGAAAAAAACGCGTCCTCCTCCTCCTCCATTTTCTGCGTGCGTCCGCCCCCCCCCCCCCTTACCATTTTGCTCATTTTCTCCACACCCACACACACCCATTCGGCTTTCTTAGTTCATAAAGCTTCCTCCTTTTCATTTTTTTCACCTCTTCTCCTCCAAAGATCCGTGAAAAGTAAGCCCGATCTGCTCCTTAAAGTAGTGCATCGGCCTTAGCTTCCTTTTCCGACGGCGGCGGCTTGTTTCCGGCGACGGTGGGTGCAGTTTCGGCGGTCGACGGCGGAGAACGGTAAGGAGTCCCTATTCAGTCATTTTCTTGAATTCTCCTCTTGTTCCAACTTCATCTCCTCATTTTCTTTTCCTTCCTCTTGCTCTAGCTCGGTCATTGTCACACACTAAAATCCTATAGTGTGACCGGCACGAAGTTTAAGGTATTTAAACTTCGTAAGCCATTTCCATAAACTAATACTTCTAAACATTTATCATTTTCGTATTAATGCATACAAAGATAAATACACAAATTGAATGTATAGATAAGTATTATTATTTACAATAATAATAAGAATCGGTTGTCTTTATGAAGTTAATTATGTCTTTCTTCATCTTAAAGCACGAAGTGTTGTTCCACATTCTTCAATCTGAAATACAAAATACTATATAAATATTTAAAGTCTCTTTACACTGACTTCGTATTTAAATTCCCAAAAATAGATAAAATTATAAAGATTTGGAATATAGAAACCTCAGTAGTTTATAACCAAACTTGCATTTGAGAGTGAAACCTGTAACATCCCAATTTTCAAATTAAAGATAATACGAGATTATTGAGGTGTCCTTAAGAAAATTTAGGGTTTTAGGGAAGAATTTTATGATTTTTGGGCAATTTATGAATATTAAATCTCACTTAGTTTGGGATTTAAATAAGTATAGTAAAACGAATTAATTGGAGCTATAAACTTTCATGAACAAATATTTTTGAAACCTAGAAAATAGTATGATAGGAAGAGAGAGTAAAAATAATATATGCAAACTTTTGGGCTAGAAATATAATTAAGAACAAATGATAGGGTAGTTAATTACCAAGTTGTAACACTCTGTTACTAATTCCCTAATTAACCAATATTATCTATTTCAATTCATTAATCTCTTTTTATATATTATCCATGATAGAAAAGAATTTCCTAATATAATACGATTACTATCATGGATAATTAATAGCTAACCATGTTAGAAAAGATTCACCTAACATGGTTAGAAAAAGAAGCAACCTGATATTAATTATCTAACTATGATAGAAAAGGCTTGTCATAGTAATACAACCCTATCATAGTTAGAAAAGTATTTTCCTTATAATATAATTAATAATCAATATCCCTAAGTCTATTTCCCAGTTTCATAAGAAAATATGCGGAAACGAATGCAGGCCTATATAAACTGGCAATATACATATGATAGTTTCCCTTCCTTCTGTGCATGATACTCTGCTTTTTGAGAGGAATATCACTCTTCCCGTGGTGGGGAGAGAGTGATAAGAGAAATGGAATAGGAAGTGTGGAGAGATTGAGAAGAATATAGAAAGAATAACGAAATAAGTAATGATATTAATAAGAATGTAGGAAGAGTGACGGAATAAGGATGTTTCTCTGGGGTTTCGATTATAATTATGAGTCGACCATAATCATAGTCGAAGCATCATGAGATACCTTATTGGGTTAAGGGATTAAAATAATTCAAAAATAACAATAAATAATGAATATGAGGAGGAATAATAAATTATTGACTTGGTTTCATGTTTTGTTTGTTAAATTGTTTGATTTATTGATGATTTGACTTGTGCTATTTGATTGTTTGTAATAAAATTCTCTTGAAATTATTTGTTTTTATAAGCTTTAACATGAGACATGCTTTTGTTTTTGAATGTGTTTTGATAATCTGTCAATTAATAATGGTTGGAGATCACATCGTTGGTGGATTGGTAATGGTATTAAGATATTGTGCTTGTGTGGGTTTGTGTTAAAGGTGTATGTAGAATCAAGAATTTTGTTGTTTGACTTAATAGGGCTATAGAATGATTTTTTCTCAGGTCTGATTGTGGTGATTGTAGTGGAAGTGAGTGGTCTTATTATGTATGTTCATGGAAGTGAGACTAACTATGAATTGAAAAGTTTTGAAAGTGGTTTATATGCATCAGTTATTTAAGGTTTTGCTTGAGTTATGTACAATATTGACTACGAGGGTTTAATAGTTCATAAATACTTTGACTGGTATTGTCTTTTTAGACATTGGATGAATGGTTCCTTAAAAATTTTTGTTTGAGGTATTGTTTTTTAAATTCTGGTAGTTCTTGAAATCAAGGCATGGAAAGGATTGAGATATTTTTCATTGATTACTTGCTTAGTTGGAAGCAAATGGTAGAAATTCATGATTTGAGAACTTGGGGAATTATGGAAATGACATAGTGAATTCAAAGGAAGTCGAGCTAGAGTAGGTAGAAGAGAAATATACTGAGTTGAGTGAGAATGGTATGTGATCGCTAATGTCATTTTACGGTGAGAACTGTATTCAAGAGATTGATAAACATGATTCTTAGGAACAAGAGTGAAATAATGGGATTAAAGTTACAATATTCTAGCTTGTATTGATTGAAATAGAGGTAATTGAAAGGAGTTTTGACTTTAAGGATTAGGATACTATGTTTAGCTATGAACTGATGAGTAACAAAATTTTGGCTGAAGAATGAAATTAGGAATCTGATGTTTAGAGATTGAGTTGATCAAAGAAAGTACTTGAAAATTTAAATTATGGCATGATGACTTAGAATAATACTTCGGTTATGTAGGAAAACAGAGATTTTATGATAGGTTATTATTAGAACTTTATTGAGAAGGCTAAGACAATTGAAATTAGTGAAGAATTTTGAAGTTGTGATTATGACAGAACTAAATAGATAGTTGAGATGAAGAGTGTTCGCACCGCAAGTGCACGGGTCGCGCCAAGTAATAAAGTGAAAGTAAAGATCGTTCCCACGAGGATTGGGATACAAATCCGGTCAAACAAAAGGTTTGGTGATTAAATTAAGTCGAGCTAACCATAACATGATTTGAAGGTCAAACAAGTAAGCTATTTGCTAAAACTACAATGATAAAATGATATCAAATATTTTTGTTTTCTTCAAAGATTAATTGGTATCTAGGATTATTTATCCCCCTTGTATCTTATAACCTTTAATCAACTCCTCTCCTAATTGCTTAAATGCTTATATATGTGTTAACCTAGGGTTCTAAAATACTTGTAAACGTTGTGGGTGGTGGTGAGATGAGTGAAGTTGTCTATGAAGAGTGAAGGAATGAAATGGAGTTGAATTTGGGATTAGGGATTTTGATTTTTTTTTTTTTAAATGCTTAGAAAGTGTCAATTGAGGAGAGAGAGTGCCAGAGAGGAACTCCCTTTCGTCGAGCCTTCGTCGCAACACATACACACAACGAACACATTAACAAACAAAACAAAGAAGGAAAAGGTTTGTTGTGGCTTCGTCGCTCAACAAAGGCATGACGGATATCAGATTTTCCCTGCATAATTCTGCAGAATTTTGCAGATCTGATCAAAATTAACCCACCACCTATATTGACTTCAACATCACCCAAGTCATTTACTCCACTTTAACACCATTCAACACCGCAAATTTCATTGTGCATTTAATGCTCAACTCACACCAAGGCTCATGATCTATATCAACCAAAATGTACTTCACATTCAAAATGCATCCACATTAACACACAAGCCAAATTCCATACACTCCAAAACTCATTAATCAAGATATGCCCTTTCATAACAAACAATGCAAAAAGCCCACACACCACTCTCCCATTTCAGCCAGAGCACAATCAATATAGCATAGGCAAATTTATTCACACACCAACAATCATTCACAATAAAATCATGAGCACCAAATTAAAACATCAAACATGAATAGTCACTTTCAGCTCAATAAGTGCAAAATGAACAATTGGCATGAACCAACATCCAAAAATCCAGCTTTCCACAGATCAACCATTCAATTAACTATGACAATGCTTAATATTGACTATAAAGTGAAGTTTAAGAGGTACTCACCCTTGTAGACTTCTTCTTTACTTCCAAAACCGTAAGCTCCAACATGTCATCTCCAAAAAATCCAAAGTATTAAGAGGAACCTTCCTTCCTACAAAAAGAGAAAAACAAGCACAAATCTACCAAAATAAACTGAAATAACCTAAAAGTCAAAAATAAAAGAGAAAAGTTGAGAACTTGGGTTGCCTCCCAAGAAGCGCTTAATTTATAGTCTTTAGCTAGACTCTTCGCTGCTTCAAATAGGATCAGAGAGGGGTAGTGAGACCGATGCATGATCTATCTCATCACTCCAATAATGCTTTAACCGGTACCCACTCACTTTGAATCTTTCACCTTTTTCATTTTCTAACTCCACATCATTAAAGTTTGAGGCTTGAACAACAGTGAACGGGCCATACCAATGAAACTTCAGCTTTCTCGAAAACAATCTGATCTTGCAATTATACAAGAGCACCTTTTGACCAAGTTCAAAAGACTTTGAAAGAGCTTTCTTGTCATTGAACCACTTAGTATTTTGTTTGTCATGCTCTGCAATCTCACTAGTGTTGAGACCACATTTTTCCAATTCATCACATTGAGGAGAAGGTAGTTTCAACTCCAAGATTGGAGGATCTTTACTGGATGACTGCCGCAAAGGAGTGTCTAATGCATTGGATACATATAATGGACTAAAAGGCTTGAATCTTGCATGACCATAAGTATCCATAGAACATACTCTCATTGATTGTCTACCATGAACATCTTCAACACCTTTTTCTTCCTTTGGCAATGCTTCCGAGAGATTTTTAACTGATGAAGAATAAGACTTTTCTTGATGAGTACAATCACATACATCCACATAAGCACATTGAGGAGAATCATATGGGAACTTCAATTGGTTCATGTTGAAACTCACTTTCTCATCATTGACCCTTAAAGTGATTTCACCTTTTTCCACATCTATAAGGGTTTTAGCAGTAACAAGGAATGGCCTCCCAAGTATGATTGGAATGTTCCAATCCACTTCGCAATCAACAACAATAAAGTCAGCTGGAAATATGAACTGGTCTACTTTCACCAAGACATTTTCAATGACCCCTCTAGGATGAGATACACTCCTATCAGCAAGGAGTAGTGTCACAGT
This sequence comes from Mimosa pudica, assembly GCA_029929735.1. Lineage (NCBI taxonomy): Eukaryota > Viridiplantae > Streptophyta > Magnoliopsida > Fabales > Fabaceae > Mimosa > Mimosa pudica. Next base: position 14,928,987 of record JAKELP010000018.1, on the reverse strand, counting down.
AGTAGGCCTTGCCTCTCCTAAGCCTTATCGATTAAAAACAACAGAGGGCATCAAGTTAACACTGGCTCCCAAATCACAAAGAGCTTTTCCTTTGAAGTTATTCCCAATGTTACATGGAATGTTGAAACTCCCAGGATCTTTCAACTTAGGAGGAAGCTTTCTTTGAAGAATAGCACTACAATCTTCAGTCAAAGCAACAGTTTCAAATTCACTGAACCGCCTCTTCTTGGACAACACATCTTTCAAGAACTTTGCATATTTAGGCATCTGCTCAAGTGCTTCAGCAAACGGAATGTTGATATGCAACTGTTTGAACATTTCTAAGAATTTCTTGAATTGTCCATCATCCTGATACTTTTTTAGTCTTTGGGGAAAAGGAGGGGGAGACACATATTTTGGTTTTGCCTCAAGTGGTTTCTTCTTGTTATCAACATCATCCTTATGTTGAACTTTATCTTTGCTCTCAACAACATTTTTCTTCCTAGAAACACTTTCATCAACTAGAATGTTTTCATCAACATTGGCGCCCTCATCAATAACCATCTCACTTGGAGTTTCCTTATTAACTCCTTGTGGCTTAGGCTCATTATCAACTTGTTTCCCACTCCTTAAATTGATCACCTTACATTCTTCTCTACCATTGTTCTCTGGATTAGGAATTGTGCCGCTAGTGAGATTTCCTCTTGACATATGAATTGCCATAGTGTTTAATTGAGATGCGAGTTGCCCCATTTGTATCTCAAGATTCTTAATGGAGGCGTCATGACCCGCGTGCCTAGTATCATTCTGAATTCTCGCAGCTTCATGCCCTGCCAAGATTTGTGCAAACATCTTCTCCACTTTAGATTCTTCTTCTTTATGAGGTATTTGCTTAGTTTGACATTGAAAACCCGGTGGGTGTGAAAGCTTGACACCCAAAGAAGAAGAAGGATTTAAAGCTTGCCCTTGACTCCATGAAAAGTCTAGGTGATTCCTCCACCGTGGATTATAAATGTTGGAGTGAGGGTTGTTGTTAGGATTCTGAAATTTCCCCATATAGTTCACAGACTCAGAGGCCATATAAAGAGGACAATGGTCTGGGAGATGAACATCTTCACATTGATCACACACAATTGGGGTAGTATGCACAGAATAAATACCCTGAGATTTACTTCTCTGCACCTGCGATTCAAGCACATCAAAACGCTTGTTAATAGCAGAGAGAATAATAGCAATCTGTGAGGAAGAAGTGACATCTTCCTTAAGAGTGGATAGAGGCTGTGAACGCCTATCTGTGCCCTGAGAATTATTAGCAGCTAACTGATCAAGCAATCGGAACACTTCATTGACCGGACATTTCTGTATCCTTCATTTGTCATTGAATCAACCATAGCCTTGGATTGAGGATTAAGGCGGTTACAGAAAATCTGGATGATGACCCACTTATCTACCCCATGATTGGGGCATTGCTTCATTAACATCTTATATCTCTCCCAAGCGGCATAGAGATGCTCATCAGGATATTGCTTGAAACTCAGAAACGCATCTCTAGCTTCAACCGACTTATCATCAGAAAAGAACCTTGCTCTGAATTTACTTTCAAGAGCAATCCAGGAATTGATGGACCCCTCTGGCAAATTATCAAACCATTCCCTAGCTTTCCCTTGCAAAGAAAAAGGGAACAACCTCAGTCGCAAAACATCATCAGGAACTCCATTTTGCTTGAAAGAATTGCAAACTTCTAAGAAATACAACAAGTGTTTGTTTGCATCTTCATTGTACAACCCATGGAACATTCCGTGCAGCTGGAGCATAGTGATCATAACCGGCTTAATCTCAAAGTTGTGAGCTCGCATCTCTGGCATCCTGATACAAGACTGAGCACCACCCATGTTTCTGGTAGCAAAGTCATTCACAGTAGCCCGATCATACTCATCATCAGCCATAGTCTCAGATTCAGTGTCGGTCGCGTCAAAGAAATTTTCAAACTCCAGGACTACCTCTAGGCTGTCTGGATGCACTGGTTGCATAAATCTGTAGGACAACTAGAGGAAGAACAACACAAAAGGCAAGTATTGTACTAACAAAAGTATTAGTAGACAAAGAAACGAAAAATTAATTATATATATTATGCTCAATCGAAATTTAATAATCAAGCCTGAGGTTGACCAAGGGATTTGTTTCCAAATCCCCGGCAACGGCGCCAAAAACTTGTTCGCACCGCAAGTGCACGGGTCGCGCCAAGTAATAAAGTGAAAGTAAAGATCGTTCCCACGAGGATTGGGATACAAATCCGGTCAAACAAAAGGTTTGGTGATTAAATTAAGTCGAGCTAACCATAACATGATTTGAAGGTCAAACAAGTAAGCTATTTGCTAAAACTACAATGATAAAATGATATCAAATATTTTTGTTTTCTTCAAAGATTAATTGGTATCTAGGATTATTTATCCCCCTTGTATCTTATAACCTTTAATCAACTCTCCTAATTGCTTAAATGCTTATATATGTGTTAACCTAGGGTTCTAAAATACTTGTAAATGCTCCGTCGAGTCAAGAACAAGTGTTTAATTTCATTAATTATCCAATCTCTTGTCATAATTAATAAAACCCAATTTTAAAGTTTCAACCCTAATGTGGCTATGTGAGGCTAATAAGTATATGTCTATCTTATTAACAAAACTATTCATTTGTCATGCAAACTTCAAGTTCTCACACTATTTTACTCAAGTTCTACACTTAACCTAGCTCTCTCAAGTCATAAGTCAAATGAACAAATCAACTAAATGGTGATCAATCACTTAGAGGCATTAGGGTTAGAGTAAAATAAACACATATATATACATTAATCACAAAAGGATAGGAGTTTAAAGAGTTACTCCATACAAGGGTTTAAAATAATCCTAGATAAATGGATTTAGCTACTCATAATCAAATATGAACTACAATACCAAAATGAGTAAAGAGTCATAAGTGCTCACAAAATAGGAAGAAGAAAATGAAGAGGAAACCAAAATGGAGAAGCTTTAAATGTGTTTAATGCTCCCCACCAAACTCCCAAGCTCCAAATCTTCAAAGCCCAAGCATAATCCAAGCCAAAAGACCAAGAAGAATGTGTTTTTATTGCCCTAGAACTCCAAGAAGTCCGCCTCATTTCTTTCTTGCGAGCTGCCTTTTATTGCTTCTGAATTTTTACTTCCAGCCCACTCAAAACGCAGAGTTTTGGTGTTTTTTTCGTTGCCTGTTAGTTGCACAACGAAGGCTCAACGAACGGAACAGAGGCAGGGAAGAACAGCATTCGTCGCGCCTTTGTTTGGCAACGAATGCTCAACGAACAACATTAAGAAATTTTCCTTTTTGCTCTTTTGTCACTTGCTTAGCTTTTCCTATGCTTTTCTTCATAATTCCATGTTTTCTTTAGCCTTCTTCACTTGTCCACCTCTTCCTACAAAAGAGAAAGAGGGTTGATGAGCTCCAAAAATCACTTTGGCACAAATATAACTCTAAATTTCACTCAAATACCTATCTTTCTAATTTTCCTTTTTCCTATGTATAATTATATCTATCTCCATTATTTACCACCAAAAATCATGTACATTCAAGGGAAATTGAGATGAAATATGTGAAATTATAGAGTTTATCAAAGAGTTTTTGGTGAACCTTTAATGAATGTTTTTAAATAGATTCATTGGAATTGAATGCAAGGGAATGATTTTGAGAAGAAAGTTAACATGGTTGGACAAGTACTAAATTAGAGTATGAGATAAGTAAGGAATGAAATCCTAGGGAGTTCCGATTTAATAGTTAAGATATGAGACTTTAGGAATGACAGAGGAAACAATTGAAATCGAAGAGGTGGACTAGGAAATTTGATTTGACATAGAATAGTATTTTAAAGGGTACTTGTTTGGAAAAAGCAAAGATGAGAATAATTAGGGTGTTATTAGTGTTAGAGTTACATCAAGGAAAAACAATAGTTTGATTAAATTTGGGGAAAATAATCATGTATGTGTTGCCATTTAGGATAGTGGACTTTCATACAAGTAATTTGAGGTTAGCATAGCTAGTAAATGAGGGATAGTTAAGGGAAATCAGATGAGGATTGTTGGATTACCCATAAATTGAGTGAGGATACATGGTGAAGGAAGGTGTTGATTGCATTCCGTTGTGATTGAATGATTAGAGTAAATTCGAGGAATGTAAGAGTGAAATGAATATTTCTATATGTTAGGTGGTATGTGTAGTGAATTTTGGGGACAAAATTCCTAAAAGGTGGGGTAAATTGTAACATCCCAATTTTCAAATTAAAGATAATACGAGATTATTGAGGTGTCCTTAAGAAAATTTAGGCTTTTAGGGAAGAATTTTATGATTTTTGGGCAATTTATGAATATTAAATCTCACTTAGTTTGGGATTTAAATAAGTATAGTAAAACGAATTAATTGGAGCTATAAACTTTCATGAACAAATATTTTTGAAACCTAGAAAATAGTATGATAGAAAGAGAGAGTAAAAATAATATATGCAAACTTTTGGGCTAGAAATATAATTAAGAATAAATGATAGGGTAGTTAATGGTAATTTTCACAAATATATATATATAAACACTCAACTCACTCCCTCTCTCTCGAGCCCTCCGCCCTCCAACCCTCTCATCAGACCCTCTCTCCTCTCCTCCGCCCTTGCGATCTCCGGCGGCCTAAGGCGCGGCGGCGCCGATCTTTCCCCCATCATCATCATCATCAAATCATTCTTCCTTTCTCACTTCTCCACATCATGTTCTGTTTCCTTCCCTCACTCTCTATTTCGTTCTTTTCTTCTCCAGCGGCGGCGAAGTGTCATTTTCGGTGTCGGTGGCTTCGTTCTCCGGCGGTCAACAACGGTGAGTGGTGAGGGGTCCTTGTTCTTTTGTTTTCATGAGTTTCCTTCTTGTTCCAACTTTATTTTCTCACTTTCCTTTCTCCTCTCTTACCTTTGCGTCGGCCTTAGCATTTTCCGGCGAGATTTTTGGACGGCGGAGCTCTGGCTAGATGTGCGAAGGTCGGACATGAGCTTAGGTAATTTCATTTCTTCCATTTCTGCTCTTTCCTTCTGGTTTGGACGAATTTGAGAGGGAGAATTCGAATCTGGGTTTTGGTTTTGAGTCAAAAATTGTGTTGAAATAAAGCTTAAGTTTCAATATTTGGTGTGTTAAAGAAGATGTGGAATTCCTATTTGAAGATGGGAAAAGTTTTTGATGTGCACATTTCTATTTTCCCTTGGTTGCCTTGTTTCTGTTAGTTTTGGCATATAATGTTTGATTGGGTGAGTTAAAGTGTACTCATAGTAAGGAGTAGTTAAGTGGGATGCTAGGTAATATAGTTGAAGGATGATTTATTTTGTAATAGTCACATATGTCAAGTTGTGTAGTATTTGCAATTTTCTGGAATCTTAGTTCTTTGTCTCTGGATTTCTTATTTTGTCATTGTTATGGTTTGACAAAAAGGAGGTAACAAGTTGCTGCTCATTTCTTCTTCAATGGCCGAATTGATTTTTTTTAAATCAAGAATTTATTATAGGGAGTATAAAGCTTCAAGTTTGATTTTTGTAGGAGGATTTAAGGTTTTATTTGAAAGTTAATGAGTTGTGTTCATATTTGCAAAGCCCCTGATTTTGGTGTTGAAGAAATTTGAAGAGTTAGAAGCATCTTAGGTATTAAAGTTGAAAAATCTGTCACTGTGGTAGTTTCTTTGAGCTTTGACATGGTTGAATGTGAGAACTAAGTAAGTGTATTGCAAATTCCTTTATCTCATTTTCCTTTGGCTGCCCTTGGAACATAAAAGAGAAAGATGAAAATGACCTTGTGTGGATTGAAGGTTTCCTAAGTCCCTTTTTCTGTCATAGCTGATTGTGGGCATAAAGAATGGTATGAAATGCATGTGAGATTGATGCATGGATATAATTGTAGTAGTGTTAATGTAGGTGCAGTTACAAATTTTCTACTATTGCCTTTTATGTAGTTGAACTTAATGGACTTGGAATGGAGGTGTTGTAATTTCTTAAGTCATGAAAGACTTTTGTGTTGTGATTTAAGCTTACTGTTTGGAGTTTAGGTGTATAAAAACATGTTTTTGGTTAATTGAATATTTAATGAAAGTCTTAATATTTATAGTTAAAGAGTTTAGGAAGTTCAAAGATGTTGCATAAATGATTTTGATTGAGTAGCTGTTTGATTATGATTTTGAGGAATGAGAAAGCGAGTAGTGAATGATTTAGATGATTGTGATTATGAAAGGTGGAAGGAATTGATCATATGTTTGTGTTTGAAATTCTTAAATGGTGAGCTTGTGATTGAGAGGGGTTTAAATATGCATGAGAGAATTTATATTACTAAGCAAATGGAAGCTTTGAATTCTGGCTATCATTGGTTACTTTGTTGGCATTATTTTACGACGATATGCAGGAAAATAAATGGATTTTGCTGCATGTATGCTGGTTATGATTGAATAGGATTGTTTGTTTGGAATAAAAATATGATAAGCTTGGCATTAGAGTTGAAAAACTTGGATTTTCATGGTATATGATTAATAACAAAGTTAATGATTTTGAAGTAGTTATTGAAGCAAGTTATCACTTTTTGCAAAAAGGACTTTAAATAAAAGAAATTAAGTGTGGGCTGTTTTAAAGTGTTTCATATTATATTTGTTGTAAGTTATTGTTTTGAGATAAAGATGAACAAATTGTAATAAAGGTGCATTATATGGATATGTGCAAGGATGCCTATTATGTGCTGGTTTCTGCAAATCTGTTCTAATTCAGTTTTGACAGTGTTATAGGTTTTACTACAATAACAGGGGACAAATGACTAAAAAGGAAGTTTGACTTAATCCTTGTTGATTCGAAATGTGGTATGATTTGATTGATGAGAATGGTAGTAATTTGAACCATGTAAATTACTTGTTGTGTTGCTGATTTTTGTTATGCTAAGTATATGTGTGTATGTCAAATCAACCAAGAGAATTTAAATGGTTTTATCAGATAGTGTAAAGAAGAAGGGGCTGGGTAGTAACATTAGAACCGAGAGAGAGACGCGTTATTCGTTATGCGGATTTATGCATAGTTGTTTACCTTATTATTACTTTTATATAATAATAGGTGAATTGCGCCAGGAAGCGTAAGGAAGAGTATTAGAGTGCTAAAGGGCGACAGGTAATCACACTTAACCTTACTATAACATTGAGGGTGATGTTAGCTAGGATTTTGTAAAATCCATTCTCACCCTCTATATATATTATCTTTGAAAGGTTATTTTTATACAAAACAGGCTATCGGGTGCCTTTCAAACACGATTATTTTTGTATAAAAGATTTGTACACATTATATATACTATTATCCTGCTTGGTGGTGGCCATTGATCTGGAATGGCGTGAAATGTATATAGGGATTGTGTTGGGTAGTGGTTTAAGAGGTGATGAGGATAGAAAGAGGGTTAGATGTTGAGTTGAGGTTGTTGAGAGTTATGTTGTGGAAAACACTATTAATTTGGAGATATTAAAGGGAATTGTAAGAATGTATGATATTGATGTGGATTGAGATTGTGATACTGAATGAGATTGAAATTGATGGATAATGTGAGGTTTGCATGACACTGATATACATACGTACCATCGCGCGATGATAACTGTCGATAGGCCAATCGACAGTTATTTGTACTGATGATCCTTTTCGGATTGATTGGATCGGGGATCATAGGTTGACTTATTGAGAGAAGTGACCTACGGTTGTTTTGGCATTGAAGAGCCCAACCGCCCCTACGGTTGTTTGGCATTGAAGAGTCAAACTGTTCCCGTTCTGCAATGGAAACAGAATTGGGGTTCTCTCTCTGGAGATTGCCAGAGAGGGAAATTGTCCCCTCATTATGGAGAGGGACACAGTTTCAAATCATATAGTGAAGAATAGATGCTTGAATGCACCGTGGTGGCACAATGCATCTCTAGGTAAGTGTGAGAGTTGTTGTGGTAGTATTAGTTGATTGGAGTATGGAGATGTTGAATTGATTTGGTTTGAAGGTGATTGTTGGACTTGAGTAAGGAATGAAAGAAAATCTGGATATATATATATATATATTACTATTGTTTTTAAAATTGTGGTACCCTTTAGACGCCCTCGCTACCGCACATCTCACTGTTATAGTGAGTTAAGCGGTGATTACTGAGACAAATTTGTCTCATCTCACGATTACTGACATTTTTGCAAGTGTTCATGCACAGGTGCAAGCTTCAGGAAAGAGAATTAGGCTTTAGAGGTTGCTTACATTATTCAGAATTGTATATTGCCAGTTTATATAGGTCTGCATTCGTTTCCGCATATTTTCTTATGAAACTGGGAAATAGACTTAGGGATATTGATTATTAATTATATTATAAGGAAAATACTTTTCTAACTATGATAGGGTTGTATTACTATGACAAGCCTTTTCTATCATAGTTAGATAATTAATATCAGGTTGCTTCTTTTTCTAACCATGTTAGGTGAATCTTTTCTAACATGGTTAGCTATTAATTATCCATGATAGTAATCGTATTATATTAGGAAATTCTTTTCTATCATGGATAATATATAAAAAGAGATTAATGAATTGAAATAGATAATATTGGTTAATTAGGGAATTAGTAACAGAGTGTTACAAAACCCAAAAGCGCAAAATCAACATAACATAAAAGTAATTCCATTCAAGGTTTACAAAGTAAATATGAAAGTTCATATTTGTGAAAAAAACTTGTTTTCTATAGAGGAACTGACACGCAGAGAATAACAAGCGCAGCACAGAGGCCACGAAACAAGCGCAGCTCGAAATCTACAAGTCAAACGCAACCCGAAGGCCACGAAAAACCGGCGTAGCTCGAGACTACGAAACAAGCGTGGACACACAGTCACACGAGGGTAAATAACCAAGCGTGACACGAAGTCACGAAAACAAGCGTGGCAAGCCACGAAACAAGCGTGACATGAAGTCACGAAACAAGCGTAGCTCGAAGTTACGAAAACAAGTCAAACGTAGCTCAAGACTACGAAAACAGTTCAAGCATAGCTTGAGACTACGAAAACATTTCAAGCGTAGCTCAAGTATACGAAAACAGCTCAATCGTACCTCGAGACTACGAAAACAGTTCAAGCGTACCTCGAGTCTACGAAAACATTTCAAGCGTGGTAATACCACGAAACAAGCGTGACACGAAGTCACGAAACAAACGTAGCAAAGCTACGAAACAAGCGTGACACGAAGTCACGAAACAAGCGCTTTGTGTCTATTTCCTCAAAAAAACGTTTACATAGTAATAAATAAATCAATTTGAAATCAAATATCAAATCTCATAGTCCATATGACTTCAAAATGTTTTGAAGCATGCTTGATGCTAATATACCAATAACAATAACAAAAAGTCTGAAAAACGATAAATCTTTATCAAATAGTTTATAATAAAATATCTCAACTTGAAATTCCACATCAGTATCTTTAAAACTTTCAAATTAGTTCTATCCATAAGTATAAAATATACTTTGAACAAATATAGTTGAGAATAAAAGAACAAAATAAATTATTTAATCATACAACAAAAAATATAAATTTGGTTGGCACCCATATCCCACCACCCATGCCAAGAAGAATTATTTTAATAAGAATATCTTACACAATACCATAATCATCACTACTTTATTTTCTTCATGACTGAACAATCACAAAAAATGAAAGAATTCCCATTTCAAATCCATAGATCACAAAAGTTCACAATTAAAACAATTCCACTCCTTAAAAATCAATTCACTAAGAAATTCGCAATTCGGAAAGAGACCAAGTCACTTCCATGATCCATAAGCATCCTCAACTTCAAATTCCCAGTTTATTAACTTATAAATACTATTGCAATGTAGCAAAACAGTTCAACCTTCCAATTTAACACATTCAAGTGTATTACAACTTAATACTTCAATTTCACCATGTATGATACGAAGAAAAAAGTCAATTTCAACTAATTTGTCCAAAACCTTCAAAAAATGCTGCCACACATCAAATTCTAATTTGCCAAGGTCTTGTGAAAACAAATTAATTAGAAGCAAATTCTTCTCAAGCATATGCTAGCATGGACAAACAAAAATATACTCAAAGCAATAGAGAAAAGATTCAGACTCCTTACCAATATTCATGTTAATTCCCAAGGTCCAGAATTCCAAAAAGAAACTAGCAAGATTTAACATAAAAACTATTGCGGCAACCTAAATAATTTCCCCATATAGAACCTACAGTGGCAAACCTCAAGATCACCTACTCATGAAAGTCACCGTGTCTGAATCATGCAAGGGTAAAACTCAATTATAACTCATTTATACTCCTAATGTGCATCTCCTTAAGTTTATCATAATTCATCATTATTCTAGCATCCTATAGCATCCTTCTTGTAGAAGTTCAAGAACCCCTAAAACAGACCAATAAACACCATTCTCTAAGCCTTAATAATTTGAATTCCAAAACTAGAATTACTATTTAGTTAATTTTTCTTTTCTTTTTTTTTCTTTCACAGGGAAAGTACCCAACACATTTTATCTCTCATAGAATCATATACCAACTACACTGCATCCAGAAACATAAATCCTCCTTCCCTTCCCCATTTCATCCAATTGTATTAAATAAAGTAAAGTAATAAAGAAGCCAATGCATATTCTCAATTGCACAATTGACATTCCAATCATTTCAAGCCAAATTAAATACATGTATATCACCATTAGTCCCTGCCATCATCCAACTAGCAACATTCAAAACAACAAAGATACTAAATCCACCACCACTCAATTATGCCTTGAGGAGAGAACCCTTACATTAAAACCGATATCCAATTCTTCACGTGACCACAACAGTTCTCAAACAGTATCTTTATACTTCCTACCACTCTTCCTAATTCAAGACCAAACAACTATACAATCAAGGGATGACAGTTAAAATAGAGAAATAGAAGCTATCAAACCGGTTAAATTACGATAGAAAGGAAAAACTAAATATCACTACATTACCAATTATGAAACAAATAGAATCAGCCAAGAATAACAAAATGTTCATGTCTTTCCCAAGTCTCATTCGGCCATCACAGCAAGTATAGAAGAAATTCAATAAATACACTTACAACAACCGATTAAAACCCAAACAAACTTGTATATGCTCATATAGAGGTTAATTAAAGATTTTTTTTTTGACTCCATGTAACCCGAATTATCTCTCCCAATTCACAAATTAAAACAGATCAAAGGAGGAAGAGAGAACAATTTAATGAAATCATCAACCCCAACATGAATCCAACAAGCTATACCATATTATAACTCAAGGAAATCTGTACAATTCAGAGATTTTAAGCTCTAATTCAGAAAGAAACCCAGCACATCAGATTTTGAAAGGTCCCAAGTTTAGGATTTTACATAAACAACTCCAAACTTTAGTAAATCTCAACTGACACTAAATCAAACGTTGAAATCCTCTTCTAAACAACAAAAATGGAAGTTAAATCTCATTTTGATGGATTATTCCTCCCAAACCTCAAGTCAGCCCTCACTCAAAGGAAAACAAATCAAAATAATCAGAAATGGAAATGAAAGGAGGCTCACCCAAGGTCAAATCCATAATTTCATGGCTGAATGAAGCTCACCGTCGGCGAACATCATGCCCATGCCGCTGCTGGATTGAGTCGAAGTAGCAAGCCTCAGTGAGGATAAAAAAAATTGCAACTTCCAGAAATATGGAAGCAAGATGAAAGGATTTTCGAGTGACGATGAAGCTGGTGCCACCGCCATCGTCGCTGGAGGGTAGAGAAATCGAAGAGGGCGAGAAAGAGATGAGATAACAGGGGAGGTGAGGTCAGGAATGTTCTAGAATTGGGGGGAAATCTGTCTTTTTTTTATTTAAGGAAGAAGAAGAAAGATGAATTAAGGTTTTATGGGGTAATTTACAAGATTGCCCCTCTACATATACTTATACACTGTCATTTTCAATTCCTTTCTTAAAACAAAAATGAAAAACTTTTCTAATGATACATAAAACTATAATTAATTCTTTATTGTCTCTAATATGAAAATTGGGGTATTACAGTCACCACCATAGAAAAGGTGTTTTCCGGCGTCCCTGGTGGCGGCCGGCGGCGGTGGGGACTCTCCCTTTCATCTTTGAACTCTGTAAGCTTTTCCTATCCTTGGTGGCGTTGATTTTCGCACAAAGTTTCCTCTTTTAAGTTAGGGTTTGGCCATGAGTTAATTATTGAAGCTTTAACCAAGGATTTGTGCAAGAATAAGTGATAAATTAAAGATTTTTGGGAAGTATTTAAGTCCATTAAAGTTAGAAGTGAGTTCAGATTTTATTAGCAATTTGTTTTGGCTCTTTAAGTAAGGGTTAGCTAAAGGAGGAGGCTTTGGACTAAATTGGTGATTATGTAGTGATAGTTGGAGTTGTTTGTTGATGCTGGAATGTTAATTTTAGTTGGATTGGTGTTTGGGAGGAAGTTGGATAGTTAAAGTGTTGATTTGAAGTGACTTTGGTAGATTAAAGGTTGCTTGAGTTTGGAAGAGCATTTTGGGTGTTATGGAGGTCCTTGTGAGTGATTTATTTAATGTGAATGCGGTGTTATAAGGGGTGTTTAATAAGGTGGATTAATTTTCAAGGATTTCAAGTAGTGGTGAAGGTTAATGATCTGGAAGTTATAAAAGGATGGTTAATAGAAACATGGTAGCTTAAAAGATGTATTTGTAATGGAAGTAGATTATTACTTTAATACTGTTTTTGATATTAGTGAAAAGTATAGCCTAACTCACATGAAAGTGTCTTAACCATTTTTAAATGGTGGCAATATTGTAGACGGTGATCTTTCAGGCGGAGTTTGAGGGCAACTGTTATCTGCGTATATCTACTGCAGTGAAGTTTAGCAGGTAATCACGCTTAACTGACTGTGATACTGAGGGTGACGGTAGTTGAGGATTTCTAAAATCCTCTTCTACTTATATATATATATATATATATATATATATATATATAAATGAAATGTGTGCAAATTATTTCATATTTAAACGTGGGCTATAGGGTACCTTTCTAAATAAATTGTACTTTATATATACATACATATATATATATATATATATATATATATATATATATATATAAACCTTCTGTATGTTGCATGACACTGATTATTAGTACCGTCGACCGATGTAACCATCGATTTGCGCAAATCGATAAGTTAATTGTACATGTTCCTCGGATTGTAAAGGAACCAGGGATTTTTCACATTTTAGAGTGGTCCCTTTTTCATGCTTTTTCAGATTTTAGACTGGGCACAGTGTCACTCACGTTTACTTTTGTCTATTGAGAGATGTGTAACATCCCAAATTTTTATTAAGGATAATGAGAAATTATTGAGGTGTCATTTAGGAAATTTAAGGTTTTAGGGAAGAATTTTATGATTTTTGGGCAATTTATGAATATTAAATCTTATTTAGTTTGGAATTTAAATAAATATTGTTAAAAGAATTAATTGGGGATAGAAACTTTCATGAAAAGTAAATTGAAATCTAAATCATGTTATGATGAAAAGAAAGAGATATAGTAGTATCTATGAACTTTGGGCTAAAAATATAATTAAGAATAAACTTTAGGGTAATAAATTGTGATTTTCCCTAACAAAACCCTAATGTTTCATCTTCCCTTTCTCATTCCCTTCCTAGCGCCGCACACACACATACACTCCTTCTCCTTCATCGTCTCTTTTTCTCCCTCCCCTGCGACCTCCAACGAGCTTAGGCGGTGATGACGACGGAGACCTCCGCCTTCATTCCTTCATCCTCCTCACCGAAAAAAAAACCTTCCCCTCCATCTTCTTCCACTTCGTCCGTCCCTCTCATTCCTTCCTCTGGCCACATGTGACGGCGACGATCGGTGAAGGTGGAGGCACACGCGGTGGAGCAGTGGTTGGGGTGAGCATTTCCTTCTTCATTCTTCCTTCTCTTCTTTTCGTTTCAACCATTCCTCACTCGCCCTCAAGTTTCCCTCTTGGTTTCTCTGTTTCTTTTCGATTTCACCACCCTCAGCGGCGGTCGATGGCAAGCACGGCGGAGGAGAATGTCATTCGGTTTATAGTTCCATCTTTGAGCTCAGGTAACTTTGTTTTCTTGTTCCTATCACTTCTAGTCTTGGATTTGGGTGAGATTAGAGAGGGGGCTGATTTGAGTTTATGGTTTCTGGGGTTTGAATAACCGTGTAAAACCCAAGATCAAGCTTTTGCCATGATTTAGAAAGGATTAGGAGACTAAAGTTTGGGGCTTGATAAGATTTCTTCAACACCTCAGATTTTGAGTGCTTTTTTTTTTGTCGAATGGCTTGCTGTAGAGGTGTATATGTGTGTATATGTATATGTATATATATAAACTCATTTCAGTTTTAATTTGTTGTTGTATGTGTGTTCATAAGGATTTTGCCTTCTTTATGCTATGATTAAGGTCATTTAAAAGAAAGATTTTAGAATTCATGAAGCTTGTGAGTCAAATTTCTGAGTTCTAATTGTTTGTTGGAAGTTGTTTTACTCCATTTTGGCTGAGACTTTGTGTTTATGATGCTTGTTTAATTGGGCTGGTGATGGTATTTGTATTTACTGCTTTGACTTCAATTTGTACAGGATATTTGGTAATTTAAAGTGGTGTTTGGGTGTTTTAATCAGTTTACAATTGAAACCAATTCTTAATACATGTGATTTGAATGAGGTGTTTTGTTTACTCGATTTCCTTTCCTAAGAAATATCTTGCTGTTGTTCCTAATAAGTTGATATAGGTGAGATGAGAGAATGTAGTGGTATCTTTAACAATGAAGGCCTAGTTAGGATGGCTGCTTGGTAGTCATTATTTTACTTTAAATTTTCATTCCTAAGTCGTTTGAAATATTCTAGCTGAAAGTTGATTAATTTGAGTGTGTTATTGGCTTGCTTTTTCATGCCCTGTTGACCCATTATTGGAAATGAGTATATGAATTTACATTATGGTACTACTACTGCTGAATTGATTTTTGGAAAGAAATGGTTGCGTTACTTTATGTGTGTGATGCTAAATTGGATAATGGTTTGTGAAGTGAGATTTTGTGTGTAGATACTTGGATGTTGAGTTTATAATTCCTGATTTTAGATTCTGCAATGGTCAAATTAGTTGTTTGAAATTGCTGATTGAATGGATAAGTGTTCATATAAAATAAATGAATTATAAAGAATTAAAAGGCAGTCACATCTATAAGTGAGGGGAATTGAATAGATGTGAAACTTTCAGATTTGTGTTGGAAATGATTTATGAGCTATCCAAGAGTTAGTTACGATAGAAATTTGTGTTGGGAACTTTCAAATTTATAAGGAAGTAAAAAGGCAGTCGAAGTAATATTTACTTATGCTTCAATGATGAATCCTTGTACTTGTTTGATGGATAATGAACACTTGACTACTATGAATGTATCTTGTTTCATTTGAGCTGATTTTCTTATGGAATTGTTCTTTGTTAATAATTAAATGGGGGTTAATTGCAATGTAGGGTGCTTAACGGCTTATCTTGATATCTCTTGATTGAGTTGTTGAAGAATTCTATAAATGTGTGATTGTGATGGTGTGTTTATATTTGATTAATGTGATTTATAATTTTAATTGGTTAATATTTGAATAAAGGAAAAGGGGAAAATGGGTAGTAATGTGGATACGAGAGAGAGACGTTTAACATGAAGTAGAATGATACTAATTTATCATTCTGTACTACATTAGAGAATTGATTGCGATATGACTTCCGTGGCATCAAGAAAGGTTGAGAAATAGCGTAAATTGCTAAAGGGCGACAGGTAATCACACTTAACCTTACTATAACATTGAGGGTGATGTTAGCTAGGATTTTGTAAAATCCTTTCTCACCAGACTCTATATATATATATTATCTTTGAAAGGTTATTTTTATACAAAACAGGCTATCGGGTGCCTTTCAAACACGATTATTTTTGTATAAAAGATTTGTACACATTATATATACTATTATCCTGCCTGGTGGTGGCCATTGATCTGGAATGGCGTGATATGTATACAGGGATAGTGTTGGGTAGTGGTTTAAGAGGTGATGAGGATAGAAAAGAGAGTTATGTTGTGGAAAACACTATTAATGTGGAGATATTGAAGGGAATTGTAAGAATGTATGATTTTGATATTGAATGAGATTGAAACTGGTGGATATTGTGAGGTTTGCATGACACTGCTATATATATGTACCATCGCGCGATGATAACTGTCGATTGGCCAATCGACAGTTATTTGTACTGATGATCCTTTTCGGATTGATTGGATCGGGGATCATAGGTCGACTTATTGAGAGAAGTGACCTACGGTTGTTTTGGCATTGAAGAGCCCAACCGCCCCTACGGTTGTTTGGCATTGAAGAGTCCAACCGTTCCCGTTCTTCAATGGAAACAGAATTGGGGTTCTCTCTCTGGAGATTGCCAGAGAGGGAAATTGTCCCCTCATTATGGAGAGGGACACAGTGTCAAATCATATAGTGAAGAATAGATGCTTGAATGCACCGTGGTGGCACAATGCATCTCTAGGTGAGTGTGAGAGTTGTTGTGGTAGTATTAGTTGATTGGAGTATGGAGATGTTGAATTGATTTGGTTTGAATGTGATTGTTGGACTTGAGTAAGGAATGAAAGAAGATCTGGATATATATATATTACTATTGTTTTTAAAACTGTGGTACCCTTTAGACATCCTCGCTACCGCACATCTCACTGTTATAGTGAGTTAAGCGGTGACTACTGGGACAAATTGTCTCATCCCACGATTACTGACATTTTTGCAGGTGTTCATGCACAGGTGCAAGCTTCAGGAAAGGGAATTAGGCTTTAGAGGTTGCTTACATTATTCAGAATTGTATATTGCCAGTTTATATAGGCCTGCATTCGTTTCCGCATATTTTCTTATGAAACTGGGAAATAGACTTAAGGATATTGATTATTAATTATATTATAAGGAAAATACTTTTCTAACTATGATAGGGTTGTATTACTATGACAAGCCTTTTCTATCATAGTTAGATAATTAATATCAGGTTGCTTCTTTTTCTAACCATGTTAGGTGAATCTTTTCTAACATGGTTAGCTATTAATTATCCATGATAGTAATCGTATTATATTAGGAAATTCTTTTCTATCATGGATAATATATAAAAAGAGATTAATGTATTGAAATAGATAATATTGGTTAATTAGGGAATTAGTAACACAATATTACAACTTGGTTATCAGTATTTGGTATACGATAACATAGGACTGTGCTGCATTGCATGTAGATTGGCAATATACATTCTTAGTATTCCCTTCCTTTTGTGCATGAATATCTGCCATTTTGAGAGGAATATCACTCATCCCGTGGTGGGGAGAGAGTGATAAGTGCAATTGAATAGGTAATGTGGAGAGGTTGAGAAGAATATAAGAAGAATAATGAAATAAGCATGATATTGATAAGAATTTCATAAGAATGACGAAATAAGGATGCTTCTTGGGGGTTTCGATTATAATTATGAGTCGACCATAATCATAATCGAGGCACCATGAGATACCTTATTGGGTTAAGGGAATTCAAAAATAACAATATATAGTGACATTTAGGTGGTGGAATAAGAGATGATTGACCTTGTTTTGTTTGTTAAATTGTTGAATTATTGATGATTTGACTTGTGTTGTTTGATTGTTTTAATTGAAATCCTATTGCAATTATGGTTTGTTTGGCTAGTGTTTGTATTATTCAAATGTTCAAATTATTTATATTATTTGTTTTATTCTGTTGATAAGTGATGGATTTGTTAATTAATGAGTAGTCATTGTTATTTGATCTAATTGAATTTAATCATACTATTAATACAATAATTGTTATTTGACTACTCTTAATTTGTACTTTGATAATTTATTATTTATTAATGGTTGGAGGACACATCACCATTAGTAGTGAAAGGTTGTTGCCCATCTATATTAAGTGGCTGGAGGCTTCCTCGCTATATTCAGGGATTGGAAGCAGCCCCCTTAGTAATAGATGTTGGTAGCCCTCACTACTTCATGGGTGGATGGCTCCGAAAGGTAAGTCTTTGTTCAAAAGTGATTTTTAACTGAATTTTTATGTAGCTAATTGTAGGAAATTGAAAAGTTTTGCAAGTCAATATTGTATAATTGGAGAGAATAATTGTAAGAATATCAATTGATTGTCATTTAACTGTCTTTTCTGATTTTAATTAGTTGTAAATTGTGGTGATTGGTGATTTAAGTTGTATGATTTGTAGAATGTATTATTGTTATCTTTGATTTTGTTGAAGAATGATTGATAGCCTTTTGTTGGACTTCGTTGGTAAATTAAATTGGTTTGACTGATGGAAGCCTATGAATGGTATTGAATTCTCTAGTAATTACGTTAGTTGATTTTTGAGATGTGATTTTTGGACAAGTGCTTTTATTTTGGAAATGGATTGAAATATCTATTGTTCATTATATATGTTTGAGTTGGTGAAAGCATGAACCTTGCGTGTATTTTAAGTTTGAACTAGTTAGAATGGTTTTTGTCCCCTCTTTCTTCATACATCAAATTATTGATCTAAGGGGTTTTCATTTGCTATTTTGGTTTGTGGTTAAAGATTGAACTGAACTTAGACTTGAGTATGTTAATAATTCTAGTGTATAATATTGACTAAGATGGGTAAATGGCTTATAAGTACATTGATTTGTCTTGTTTTTGTTAGAATAGGCAGTAAACTATATGAGATTTAGTGGCTCAAGTTGTATGATTAATAGAGTTATGACTGGGAGTCATGAAGATTTAGTTGATTTTATGAGGGTTATCATGTAAAAGCCCACTTATTGTGTCAATTTTCCATGTTCCATAAGTGATATTTTAGGACATGGTGAAACAAGTAACAAGTGTTGATGCTATTCGATGTGTGCAATGGTTGAATGGGTGTCTTCTCTCTTTGGAAAAGTGTGGTTGATGTGATTTTATATTATATGACTTGAAACCCAGTTTGGATGATGGGA
This sequence comes from Mimosa pudica, assembly GCA_029929735.1. Taxonomy (NCBI): domain Eukaryota; kingdom Viridiplantae; phylum Streptophyta; class Magnoliopsida; order Fabales; family Fabaceae; genus Mimosa; species Mimosa pudica. Next base: position 14,909,916 of record JAKELP010000018.1, on the reverse strand, counting down.
ATGAGTTCATTTTCTTTTCCGTATCTGGCTGAACGTTTTCTCAAAGAAATGATAATTTTTACCTAGTTTGAGAACGGTTCTATGGGTAGTGAACTGATTCTTGGTTTTGATAATACCTCAAACGGTTATTAAAAGCATGATTAAATTGAATCGTTGATGTTTTTATTGTGGTTGATATGAGACCAAGAGTGCAAGTCTAAGGGTATGGTGATCTTGAGGTATGGTTGGCTGGTCTTATGGTTTAATATGGTTAGTACAAATTTCTGGTTTAGTTTTTAAATAAATAAGTATTCTGGTGGTATGCAAAGTGTATTATGATATAGGAAGTATTTATTTCATTTTCTGGAAATTTGGCTTGAAAAATGAAATGAGATGTTGTTTGTTTGTTTAGATTAGAGTTTATTAGATTTTTGGAATGGAAGGATGGCTGAAAGTAATGATAATAGACCTTTGGTTCGGTAAATTAGTTGCATGAAAATGATTGATAATATGGAAACTAGAATATGACTTTATGATTTGCTGGTGGTTTAGTCATGATAAGAATTGGAAACATGATTTTGAAGGGAGATAAGGGCAGAGGAAGAAAAAGGGATGTACAATATTAATGATTTATTGGGTCTTGGTTGAGGAATTTTGAGAAATCAAAGGAAGTTTCGATTTGAAGTGGTAAGGTGGTTTAAGGTTTGTTACCTATCCTAGGTTATAATTACGACCTCAGTATGTAGGACAATCAAATTTATTGGAGTTTGATTGAAATTTTGTTCCAAATGTTAAATGACATACTCTAGGAACGACTGTGATTGGAAGTGGGATCTAAATAGTTGAAGGATGATGGACTAAAGTCGAGGAAAACCGATAATTTGATTAAATATGGGAAAGATAGTTGGATGTGTGTTGCTATTTAAGAAGTTGGACTGTCATACAGGTGATTTGAGGCTTTGGTGGCTAGTAAATGAAGGATTGTTAGGTGAGGTCGAATGAGAATTGGTGAAGTACTGATAGATTGACTAAGGATGATTGGTGAAATGATCAGAGTTGATATGGAGAATATAAAGTTGAATTGCATATTTTCTGTGTTTGGTGATATGTTTAGTAAATTTTGGGGACAAAATTCCTAAAAGGTGGGGAGAATTGTAACATCCCAAATTTTTATTAAGGATAATGAGAAATTATTGAGGTGTCATTTAGGAAATTTAAGGTTTTAGGGAAGAATTTTATGATTTTTGGGCAATTTATGAATATTAAATCTTATTTAGTTTGGAATTTAAATAAATATTGTTAAAAGAATTAATTGGGGATAGAAACTTTCATGAAAAGTAAATTGAAATCTAAATCATGTTATGATGAAAAGAAAGAGATATAGTAGTATCTATAAACTTTGGGCTAAAAATATAATTAAGAATAAACTTTAGGGTAATAAATTGTGATTTTCCCTAACAAAACCCTAATGTTTCATCTTCCCTTTCTCATTCCCTTCCTAGCGCCGCACACACACATACACTCCTTCTCCTTCATCGTCTCCTTTTCTCCCTCCCCTGTGACCTCCAGCGAGCTTAGGCGGTGAAGACGACGGAGACCTCCGCCTTCATTCCTTCATCCTCCTCACCGAAAAAAAAAACCTTCCCCTCCATCTTCTTCCACTTCGTCTGTCCCTCTCATTCCTTCCTCTGGCCACATGTGACGGCGACGATCGGCGAAGGTGGAGGCACACGCGGTGGAGTCGTGGTTGGGGTGAGCATTTCCTTCTTCATTCTTCCTTCTCTTCTTTTCGTTTCCACCATTCCTCACTCGCCCTCAAGTTTCCCTCTTGGTTTCTCTGTTTCTTTTCGATTTCACCACCCTCAGCGGCGGTCGATGGCGAGCACGGCGGAGGAGAATGTCATTCGGTTTATAGTTCCATCTTTGATGTCAGGTAACTTTGTTTTCTTGTTCCTATCACTTCTAGTCTTGGATTTGGGTGAGATTAGAGAGGGGGCTGATTTGAGTTTATGGTTTCTGGGGTTTGAATAACCGTGTAAAACCCAAGATCAAGCTTTTGCCATGATTTAGAAAGGATTAGGAGACTAAAGTTTGGGACTTGATAAGATTTCTTCAACACCTCAGATTTTGAGTGCTTTTTTTTTGCCGAATGGCTTGCTGTAGAGGTGTATATGTGTGTATATGTATATATATATATATATAAACTCATTTCAGTTTTAATTTGTTGTTGTATGTGTGTTCATAAGGATTTTGCCTTCTTTATGCTATGATTAAGGTCATTTAAAAGAAAGATTTTAGAATTCATGAAGCTTGTGAGTCAAACTTCTGAGTTCTAATTGTTTGTTTGAAGTTGTTTTACTCCATTTTGGCTGAGACTTTGTGTTTATGATGCTTGTTTAATTGGGCTGGTGATGGTATTTGTATTTACTGCTTTGACTTCAATTTGTACAGGATATTTGGTAATTTAAAGTGGTGTTTGGGTGTTTTAATCAGTTTACAACTGAAACCAATTCTTAATACATGTGATTTGAATGAGGTGTTTTGTTTACTCGATTTCCTTTCCTAAGAAATATCTTGTTGTTGTTCCTAATAAGTTGATATAGGTGAGATGAGAGAATGTAGTGGTATCTTTAACAATGAAGGCCTAGTTAGGATGGCTGCTTGGTAGTCATTATTTTACTTTAAATTTTCATTCCTAAGTCGTTTGAAATATTCTAGCTGAAAGTTGATTAATTTGAGTGTGTTATTGGCTTGCTTTTTCATGCCCTGTTGACCCATTATTGGAAATGAGTATATGAATTTACATTATGGTACTACTACTGCTGAATTGATTTTTGGAAAGAAATGGTTGCGTTACTTTATGTGTGTGATGCTAAACTGGATAATGGTTTGTGAAGTGAGATTTTGTGTGTAGATACTTGGATGTTGAGTTTATAATTCCTGATTTTAGATTCTGCAATGGTCAAATTAGTTGTTTGAAATTGCTGATTGAATGGATAAGTGTTCATATAAAATAAATGAATTATAAAGAATTAAAAGGCAGTCACATCTATAAGTGAGGGGAATTGAATAGATGTGAAACTTTCAGATTTGTGTTGGAAATGATTTATGAGCTATCCAAGAGTTAGTTACGATAGAAATTTGTGTTGGGAACTTTCAAATTTATAAGGAAGTAAAAAGGCAGTCGAAGTAATATTTACTTATGCTTCAATGATGAATCCTTGTACTTGTTTGATGGATAATGAACACTTGACTACTATGAATGCATCTTGTTTCATTTGAGCTGATTTTCTTATGGAATTGTTCTTTGTTAATAATTAAATGGTGGTTAATTGCAATGTAGGGTGCTTAACGGCTTATCTTGATATCTCTTGATTGAGTTGTTGAAGAATTCTATAAATGTGTGATTGTGATGGTGTGTTTATATTTGATTAATGTGATTTATAATTTTAATTGGTTAATATTTGAATAAAGGAAAAGGGGAAAATGGGTAGTAATGTGGATACGAGAGAGAGACGTTTAACATGAAGTAGAATGATACTAATTTATCATTCTGTACTACATTAGAGGATTGATTGCGATATGACTTCCGTGGCATCAAGAAAGGTTGAGAAATAGCGTAAATTGCTAAAGGGCGACAGGTAATCACACTTAACCTTACTATAACATTGAGGGTGATGTTAGCTAGGATTTTGTAAAATCCTTTCTCACCAGACTCTATATATATATATTATCTTTGAAAGGTTATTTTTATACAAAACAGGCTATCGGGTGCCTTTCAAACACGATTATTTTTGTATAAAAGATTTGTACACATTATATATACTATTATCCTGCCTGGTGGTGGCCATTGATCTGGAATGGCGTGATATGTATACAGGGATAGTGTTGGGTAGTGGTTTAAGAGGTGATGAGGATAGAAAAGAGAGTTATGTTGTGGAAAACACTATTAATGTGGAGATATTGAAGGGAATTGTAAGAATGTATGATTTTGATATTGAATGAGATTGAAACTGGTGGATATTGTGAGGTTTGCATGACACTGCTATATATATGTACCATCGCGCGATGATAACTGTCGATTGGCCAATCGACAGTTATTTGTACTGATGATCCTTTTCGGATTGATTGGATCGGGGATCATAGGTCGACTTATTGAGAGAAGTGACCTACGGTTGTTTTGGCATTGAAGAGCCCAACCGCCCCTACGGTTGTTTGGCATTGAAGAGTCCAACCGTTCCCGTTCTGCAATGGAAACAGAATTGGGGTTCTCTCTCTGGAGATTGCCAGAGAGGGAAATTGTCCCCTCATTATGGAGAGGGACACAGTGTCAAATCATATAGTGAAGAATAGATGCTTGAATGCACCGTGGTGGCACAATGCATCTCTAGGTGAGTGTGAGAGTTGTTGTGGTAGTATTAGTTGATTGGAGTATGGAGATGTTGAATTGATTTGGTTTGAAGGTGATTGTTGGACTTGAGTAAGGAATGAAAGAAGATCTGGATATATATATATTACTATTGTTTTTAAAACTGTGGTACCCTTTAGACGCCCTCGCTACCGCACATCTCACTGTTATAGTGAGTTAAGCGGTGACTACTGGGACAAATTGTCTCATCCCACGATTACTGACATTTTTGCAGGTGTTCATGCACAGGTGCAAGCTTCAGGAAAGGGAATTAGGCTTTAGAGGTTGCTTACATTATTCAGAATTGTGTATTGCCAGTTTATATAGGCCTGCATTCGTTTCCGCATATTTTCTTATGAAACTGGGAAATAGACTTAGGGATATTGATTATTAATTATATTATAAGGAAACTACTTTTCTAACTATGATAGGGTTGTATTACTATGACAAGCCTTTTCTATCATAGTTAGATAATTAATATCAGGTTGCTTCTTTTTCTAACCATGTTAGGTGAATCTTTTCTAACATGGTTAGCTATTAATTATCCATGATAGTAATCGTATTATATTAGGAAATTCTTTTCTATCATGGATTATATATAAAAAAGAGATTAATGTATTGAAATAGATAATATTGGTTAATTAGGGAATTAGTAACACAATGTTACAAGATGGATGTATCTGTACTGTATATATGTGTATATATTATGTGGTTATGCAGACTTTGAAAACTGTGGTACCCTGTAGACGCTCCACTACCTCACTTCTGAGTGTCACAGTGAGTTAAGAGGTGATTACTGAGACATTGTTTTGTCTCACCCCATTCCCTTTATTTTTACAGGTGATCATGCCCAGGGGGAGGAGCAGAGGAAGGGGAAGGGGCCGTACTGAGATAGTAAGTGGGCCGGAGGTGATCTTATAGGGACATATATCGCCATTTCACTAGGCTGCACTCGCTTCTGCACTTATGAATGATGTTTTTGAATGAATTGTATTTAATTTGATGACCGTGGTACTTATATTGCGACTTATTATGTGAAGTTTCTGGTGATATTAGATGTTGTTCCTGCTATTATGATAGTTCAGGGACTATTATGACTGCGGTGACAGTTGTACTTTATCGGTATGATGATGGTTTATTGATGTAGGTGGTTGTTTTGATGGATTGTGGTTAGGGAGCACTTTTATCTAACTTGAGTATGTAGTAGATTGATTATGTATCGTGTGACTTTATGTTGTCGTTGTATATAATCATATTAGATGGGCCCCGCTCTAATATGGTTACCTTTTATGTAGCTTGTTTGATTTCTTTACTAACCATGTTAGACAATTCTTTTCTAACATGGTTAGATTTGTGTTATTATGCTGAGTGTATGGACTGTTAGTATGATGATAGTTCTTTTGCTAACTATGTTAGGAGATTCTCTTTTCTAACATAGTTAGATATGTGTTAAGCATATGTTTGGAATCTCTTTATAGTAGAGAAATTCTTTTGCTAACCATGTTAGGTGAATCTTTTACTAACATGGTTAGGGTATCTAATTTGAAATCATATTGTGTTCCTTTTTCTAACCATGTTAGATGCATTTTTACTAACATGGTTAAACATCATTTGTTGGATTATGTGAGTATGTGTTTAATTAGGTGAAGGCTAGTAGGTTAATAATGTGTTAATAGGAGGTATGTTACAATACATGGGATTTAATTAAAGTATTTAGCATTCTCATCACTTAAAATAAAATTAGCTGAAAAGAATTGGGTCAAAATCACTAGTATTTTATCTTCACCAAGTTATGGTTGTTGTACAATTGTAGGCGGTAACTCTAGCGGTGTGCGTGGGCGACCTTAGCTTAGTATACCCGCGGCTACTAAGTTATACAGGCAATCACGCTTAACTAACTCTAATATTTAGAGTGTTAGCATAAATAAAATGTTTTCAAAGTTATTTTCTATACGAAATAGGTTATTGAGTCTCTTTCCAAACGTGAATTACTTGTGTGTGTGTGTGTGTGTATTTATTGCATGTTAATGCAGGTTTTTAAAAAGTGTGGTACCTTATAGACGCTCCACTACCACACATTTGAGTGTCATAATGAGGTAAGCAGTGGTTACTGAGACATTGTTTGTCTCACCTCTTTCCTTTTACTTTTGCAGGTGATCATGCCCAGAGGGAGGTCTGACCCGCACTGAGACAGTGAGTAGGCCGGAGGTAATCTGTTAGGGACATGTAACACTTTGAACCTAATTACTTAATTAATCAATCATATCCATTTTAGATCTAATAACCTCTTTACTAACTATGATAGAAAAAGGAATTCCATAATATCAATGTCCTATCATAGTTAGAAAAGGAATTTCCTAATGATTTAATATTATCCATGATAGAAAAGAATAAACTAATACAACACAGCTGCTATCATGGATAATTTATTGATAACCATGTTAGAAAGGATTTGTCTGACATGGTTAATAAACAAAACTAATTGATATTAACCAATAAATAAATATGTATACATGCGGAAGCAGATGCAGGCCTATACAAATTGGCAATATACAATTCTAAATAAACTATATAACTTCTACTACCTAATTTCCTTTCCTGATGCTTGCGCCTGTGCATGAATACCTGCAAAAATGTCAGTAATCATGGGATGAGACAATTTGTCCAAGTAATCACCGCTTAACTCACTATAACAGTGAGATGTGCGGTAGTGAGGGCGTCTAAAGGGTATCACAGATATAAAAACCAGAATGTAATATATATATATAAAGGGTTCTTCCATGCTCACTCAAGTCCAACAATCACCTTCAACCCAAATCAATTCAACATCTCCATACTCCAATCAACTAATACTACCACAACAACTCTCACACTCACCTACAGATGCATTGTGCCATCACGGTGCATTCAAGCATCTATTCTTCACTATATGATTTGACACGGTGTCCCTCTCCATAATGAGGGGACAATTTTCCCTCTCTGGCAATCCCCAGAGAGGGAACCCCAATTCTGTTTCCATTGCAGAACGGGAACGGTTGGGCTCTCCAGTGCCAAACAACCGTAGGTCACTTTCTCTCAATAAGTTGACCTATGATCCCCGGTCTAATCAATCCGAAAAGGATCATCAGTACAAATAACTGTCGATTGGCCAATCGACAGTTATCATCGCGCGATGGTACATAAATTTCAGTGTCATGCAATGCTCACCATAACTTTCAATGTCCCGACCACAACCTTTTATACTTTCCATCAATATAACTTTCCAATTCCCTGACCACAGTGTACCTATTTCAAATCCATATTACATTTCAATACTTCAGTGAACAATACCTTATATTTCCCATCCACCTAACTCACCACAATCATAAACTCAACCACTCATTCCTTTTCTATTCCATAACCTCTCAAAATCATCCACACCAAACAGTATACTATATATATATATGATTTCAAAATTTCATCATACGAAAATAATCGTGTTTGAAAGGCACCCAATAGCCTTTTTTGTTTAAAAGTACCCTTTTAAAGATAATATATATATACAGAGGGTGAGAAAGGATTTTAAAAATCCACACTAACATCACCCTCAATGTTATAGCAAGGTTAAGTGTGATTACCTGTCGCCCTTTTTCACTTTGCGCATTTTCCCATCCTTTCCCGATGTCTCACAACCACATCACAATCAATCCTATAATGATGTAGTATAGAATAATAAATTAGTATCATTTCTACTTCATAATATTTAACGTCTCTCTCGTATCCGCATTACTACCCAATCCCATTTTGTTTATGTCATTTTAATGAATTTTATAGATTCTCATGTTGACACACACACACACACACATACACAACTTAAACACAATCATTGATTTAAGTACCAGAGAACAATCAATCATTATCAATGTGAGATAACACCAAAACCCTGCATTGAACTTCAAGCAATGACATTCTATTATGCTTCCTATATATAAATATTCCCTTAGGTTCATGATATGATCTAGGAAGAAGAGGAACAAGAATCCTTTCAACTTTTCCACACAACTTGTGTACTACTCTCACAATCCTACTACCAATTATCACTCTGTAAATTTCACAATAGAGAGATTATTACATTAATTCCAAAAACTAAAAGAAAATTAGATTTGGAGATGGATTAATCAAACCAGAAATTCCACTACATATCAATAAGTAATACATTCCTCCACCATCATTCTGAAAGTAATGGATGCACAAGAGGGGGGGTGAATTGTGCTACCTAATAAAATTCAAACAATAGCAACACAAGGGTTTATACTGGTTCGGTCTTCTTGACCTACGTCCAGTTCTCAACCACCCAGGTTGAGTTCCACTATCCCCAGGTTTTACAACGGGTTCACCTGGAACCTTTACAACCGCAAGTTTTGGACGGGATCACTTGCAACCTTACAACCACAAGTTTTTCTCAAGGCACACTTGCAACCTTGCTAACTAACTCCCCCTTACTTCCAGCAAGGGTTCAATCTTTACAAATAAAGGATTTTCTAAACTTAGTTCTCTTAAAGAACGGATAATGTTACACACTTAAGTACAATTAATGCTCTTAATACAAGAAGAGACTTAACAACAAAGAGTACAAGATAAGTAGATGAAAAGAACTCTCAATGCGTTAAATGCTCTTTCTCTTTTCTGGGCAGCTTTGAATGCTTGAAGGATTTCTTAGTTTCTCACTCTAACTTTCTTCAAGATGTCAAAGATATTAGTTACCTTCATAAATGAAGGTGAGCTTCTTTATATAGTCTTCAAGTATTCTCACTCTTGGTAGGTGGGTTAGCCGTTTGAATATGGCCGTTTTCCCCATGTTACCGTTTGCCCATTTAATGCTTCATTAATTCTTAGCAGGGTTGACTTGCTTTATCTCTGAAAAGCAGTTCTGACAACTCTGCTCTGCCAAAAGCATTCTGACACTGCACTGCTCTGAACGTTCTGACATTCTGATTGCTTGCGGAAGCGGATTCACATCCGGAAGCAACTTTACTTAGTGTGCTGCACTTTGAACGTTAGTCTAGCAATATAAACACATAGTCACATGCAGTGGGAGTTCACTAGGTCTAAGGAAGCTTTCTTACATCCGGAAGCAATTCCACATCCGGAAGCACTTCCACTGGACGATGGGTTATGTTCACATTTTACTCACTGACGCTCAGTGTTATCCATTCCAACAGCCAGCGCTAGTCACTAAGCAATCGGAAGCAAATCTACTGGACGTTGGGTTATGTTCACTGGCGCTCAGTGTTATCTATACCAACACCCAGCGCTAGTCACTAATCAATCGGAAGCAACTCTACATCCAGTTGCATCTTAACTTAGTCTCAAGGAATTTTATACATTTAATGTCCTTAGACTGAGTTATGACTTAGTGATGTACTTGCTGTCGCTGGGGGATGAGACGTTCATCCGAGAGCGCTAGTCCTAGTCTATCCGGAAGTAAATCCACATCCGGTTGTACTCTTACTTGGGGTTCTATATTAACCTAATATTCTCTAAGTGTTTGCCTAGTTCTTTCATATTTTAGTCTTCATCAAAACTTAAGATTCTAACATTCTCCCCCTTTTTGATGATGACAAACTAAGCTTATCGATTAAGTTCATATGAAAGAATTAAAAGTAACAGTTAGATAAAGCACAAACAACTCAGATAATTATCATTGATAAACACAAGATTACAAGTTAGAGTTACAATGACAGATAAAATTTACAAGTAATTAAAGACTTAACAAAATGAACTATGCATGAAAAATATGAGAAAGGAAAAATTTTCTAAGGTAAATGCATAGGGTGAGTGGGGTCTATAGGTGGTGTCTCCTTTTCTTCTCCCTCTCCCTTTGCCTTTCCTCATTCTCTTTTTGGAGCTGAGCTAAGTGGGCATCCTTCTCATTCTGGTCGATCTGGGCAATTATCCTTTGCAGCTCTTCCTCTTCCCTTTCCCTTCTGAGTCTCTCAGACTCAACAGATTCCTCGAAGGCTCTCTTCAGATTTTCAACTTCCTCAAACCCAGGGAACCCAGTTGCATCATCGAAGGGAGTGACCTCGCCATTTGGGTAGTGGACAGCACTGATCTTCACATTCCATACTGGGAAGTTGGGGTCCTCCTCAACTTCCTGGGCTTTCCTTTTACCTTTCCCTTTGCCCTTTCCTTTGCCCTTGCCTATCGCTTGGGTAGGCTTGGCTGCTGCTCTTTCAGCGTCTAGGCATGCCATCTGACCAAAGGAGATCTTGTCAGTGAACCCATACTTCTCGAATTCTTCAGGAGTCATGTCCTCTATTTCCAGCTTAACTTCTTTTAGAAGTGGAGGGGCATGCACCTCTTGAGAGGATGACTGAGTCTCAGGTATGATCTCAGCTTGAACTGATGGAATCTCTTGCTCACTCTCAGCAGACGCAGTAGAGGTAGTACTTTTGTTAGCACCCTTTCTAGCAAACGCCTTTTTCCTTGACTTGACTGTTGAAGGAGGAGGTGCAGAGGTTGGTTCAGATTGGGGGATTACTGGAGGAGGAGGAGGAGCAGAGGTTGGCTTAGGAGGAGGAATAGGCTTGGCTATTACCATAGGTGGATGGTTTTGCCTTTCCAGCCCATACTTCATCATGATCTCCTCTATTATGTTTCGGCTAGGCACAGAGGGAGGAGGCTCAGAAGATGAAGACTCTGGCACAGGCTCAGGCTGTGGGATATCTTCAGTTTGCTCATACACAACCATTTCCCACTTGGACCTTTGCTCATCTGATCTCTGCTGTTGCATAAATCGGATGGCTTCTCCTCTGATCAAACTTTCAGCACCACCCAATCTTTGAGTCTCCATAGCTCGGCGGAGGGCAGCAGTGATATCTTCATCGAGCCAGAGGGATGGTTGAGTCAGGACATCCCTTGTATCCATGGAGTGGCGGAGAGCGACAGCAGCATCTCTCCCCCTTTTGTCATCATCAATGAGGGCGAGGGCCAGGGAGGATGGATTGGGTGAAGAGGAGGGTGGAGGTTCAGGGCCATAGGTTCTGGGTGGTGAGGTTTCAGGGGTGGATGTGGGTGAGGTGGTTTCTAGGGATTGAGGAGGGTTGGGGAACCAGGAGGGATCTGTGAATAGGCCTTCGAAGGGGTATGTGGAAGAGTAAGGGGTGAATGGTAAGTGGTCATCAGATAATCTCTGAAGGCGGGGGTAATCTCTCAGATATATTTGACTGAGGGGATGAATGGCAGTGTGGAAGCCAAGGTGCTCGGCCAGTTGGTTGGGATTGGTTGGGTTGGTGGATTGTGGGTTGTGGGAGTTTTGGGGGTTAGATGAAGTAGAGTGGCTAGGAGAGTGGTTAGGTGAGTGATTTGGGGAGTTATGTGGAGATGGGGAGTTATGTGGTGATTGACGAGGAGAGTGTTGGGGTGAGTCTTCAGTGGAGTTTTGAGGGGATGGTTGATGGTCATTGTTGGGTGATGTTTGAGGTTGGTCATTTTGGGGAGGAGGCTGTTGTGGCTGTTGATTGTTAGGGGGAGGAGGAGGAGGTAGTAGTTGATTAGGTGGAGGAGGTGGAGGTGGGTTAGGAGGAGGAGGTGGTGGTAAGTTACCTTGTGGTTGAGGGATCTGAAGATGACTGAGGATGAGATCTAGTTTGGCGTCTACCCGCGCTAGTTGATCCTCGACGCGTCCTACTCTGTCCTCGAGCCTCTGGATTTTCTCCCCCTGCTGCAGGAATCCAGTGTCACACTCATCACGGAGAGGAGTCACCAAGGAGTCAGTCAGCCTAAAAAGGATCTCCTCCTTTACTTCTTCAGCAAAGGCCTTGACTGTAGCTGGCACCTTCGCAACACGGCTGGGACCAGGGTGAGAGTCGACTTCTTGATCCCCAGCACCTGACACAGAGGGGGCTGAGGTATGAGAGGCACTGCCTGCCTGAGAGCCCGAGCGAGTGGCTTTGGATTTCTTGACATACTTTATCCCTATCTTGCCAATGTTAATTGCGCTGACAGGTGCGCACTTAACATTTTCGTCTTCCTCAGTAGATGTGGACTTGATCAAATACTTCTCCAGGAGGAAGGCAATGATAGTGGGGTAGGGGAGATATCCAGCCTTATGATTCTCTATCCACCTTTGCAGCTCTAGGCTGATCAACTGCCCAGGGTTGATTGGTTGCTGGGAGAGGAGTCTTGGGAACCAAGGGTTGTCCAAGAGAGTGAACTCGTTGAAGTTACCCCCTTTGTGTGTCATCAAGCGGGAGTAGACATAGTAAAGGAGCCTGTTGGTGTCAGACATCCCAGACACCTTCTTCCCCTTGGTGTCATAAATCTTTTCAAGTTCCTCCTTGCTGAGTTTGAGTGTCTCAGGGTATAGCCACTCATTCATTTCTCCCTCAGTGATCCCCATCAGGCGATTGATGTCCCTCCAAGTGAAACTGAAGGTTCTCCCCCTTACTGTGGCAGTGAAGGTGATTCTCCGAATCTGATTCTTCCCATCCACCTTCTTATGCTTGACCTTGGCAGTGAGAGACTCGCAGAACACCCGCAGGACGTTGATGTTGTACTCCTGGTCGATCCCCAGCCAGGACATGTACTTTTCCAGAAATGGCCTCAAGTGAGGAAACCCTAGTTCATCTATCTTGTCCAGATCTATGAACATCCCAGTGTTGAAGTAGGGCTTGACAGTCTCAAATTTGGAGGAAACAGCCTCCAATGGCCCATCTCTGTACACAAGAGGATCATCCTCCTCTACTCGTTGTCTTTTGGACGAAGGCTCTTCGCTAAACTGAACCTTCTTCTTCCCCTTTCTCTTTGATTGTTCTTGTTGAGGTTCCTCAGAGTGCCCAGTTTGTTCTGGCTGTTCTTGGACTCTCTCAGTTTGTTCTTGACTTTGCCCAGATTTCCCAGAAGTCTTATGAACTTGCCCAGATTTCTCTTGCTGTTCTTGATGTTCATGTGATTTTCCAGATTTTCCAGAATGTGAATGCCCAGATTTGCCCGTTTTGGACTTCGATTTCTTGGAGGAGGTGGCTATCTTTGTGTTGGGGTTAGATTCATGTGAGCCGGCCATTTTGAGTGGATTTAATGGTTAAATGCGAAGAAATTTAGATGAAGAAGATGAAGGGAATGCGATGAAGATGAAGAACACGATGAATGTATGCAGAGAGTTTGGGTGAAAAATTTGTGTAAGTGAAAGAGTAAAAGTGAAAATGGCTTCCTATTTATATGCACGGTTACAATGGGTAAAATGCTCATAGTGACTCTTCATGAAAACATGCGTTTGTTCATTGGGTAACGTAAACATTTAATTGGAACGGCTTACCTTTTGACAGGTGTCTCTCCACTTTGTCAGAGGTGGCACAATTTTGGTGTGAGAAGATGAAACGTTTTCTGAAGTGACGTGTCCCTTTGTTTAGGCACTGGCGCTCCCGCTCACTTTGATTCAACACTCAGCGCCAGCTAATGATCATCCGGAAGTGGTTTTGCTTCCGGTTGCACTTGCTTAAGATTTAACATTGGGGACCTGCAAAACTAAAGATTGGCACTACGATGCCTAAGTTAGTAAACATAGTTGCAGGTTTTAATCAATTAAGCACAAGTTTATTTTGAAGAATTAAACTTCATTTGGGTTTACCATTCCCAAATCACCTCTTATGTATGTGAATTGATCAACCCCCAGAGGCTTGGTGAAAATATCAGCAAGCTGATGCTGAGTGGGGACAAATTTCACTTTGACATCCTTATTCTGAACATGATCTCTGATGAAGTGATGTCTGACATCAATGTGCTTTGTCCTTGTGTGCTGAACCGGATTCTTGGCGAGGCTGATTGTGCTTGTGTTGTCACAGAGGATGGGTGCCTCAGGGAACTCCAAGCGAAGATCTCTCAGTTGGTTCTTCAGCCACAGCACTTGGGCACAACAGCTTGCAGCAGCAATATACTCAGCCTCTGTGGATGACAAAGACACGCAGGTTTGCTTCTTGCTAGCCCAAGAGACCAGACAACCACCAAGGAAGGCGCATTGTCCACTGGTGCTCTTCCTATCCGTTTTATAACCTGCATGGTCAGCATCAGAATAAGCCCACAAGAATTCTTGGTTACCTCTGGGATACCAAAGACCAAGCTCTTGTGTTCCCTCAAGGTATCTTAGAATACGTTTAACACAAGTTAGATGTGACTCCTTGGGGTTGGCTTGAAATCTAGCACACATGCCTACACTAAATTGAATGTCAGGCCTACTTGCCGTTAAATACAGCAGGGAACCTATCATTCCCCTGTACATGGGCAGGCTGACAGATTTACCCTTTGCATCAGCATCGAGTGCGGCAGTGGTACTCATGGGAGTATCATACTCCTTGCACTCATCCATCCCAAACTTCTTGAGGAGCTCTCTACAATACTTAGTTTGGGAGATGAAAATGTCATCCTTATTTTGCTTAATTTGCAGGCCTAAGAAGAACGTTAGTTCTCCCATCATTAACATCTCAAATTCTCCTTGCATAGTCTTAGAAAATTCTTCACAAAGTTTTTCATTAGTTGCCCCAAAAATGATATCATCGACATAAATCTGGACAATTAACATGTTTCTATCTTTGTGTAGAATAAACAGTGTATTAACATGTTTCTATCTTCAGATCCTGCTTATCTACTATTATGCACTCATGTGAATCAAAAATTACCCAATTTCCTTTGTCAGTGCTCAGGCTCACACTCAGCAGGTTGTGACAGAGACCATCCACCAGATAGACATCCTTGACTGGTCCTACTTCTCCAACTCCGGTGATCTTTCCACTTTGATTACCTCCAAAAGTTACTGTGGCTCCATCTTTGATCACCAAGGACTTGAATTTGTCTCTGTCACCAGTCATATGTCTCGAGCATCCACTGTCAATGTACCACTTTTTGTTCTTGGATGCCTTGAGACAGACCTGCATAAATTAGACAAGCTTAGGTACCCAACCTTTATTGGGTCCTTTATCATTAGTCTTCATACCCCTCGGTCCAGTGTTGACCTTGGGTTTGTGATTGTGTTGTGCCTCTGGCCTTGTGGAGGCTCTAGGCTGACGGACTTCCCTTGGAATATGTTTCCAAGTTCTAGTCCCTTGTCCTCCCTTAGTTTCTTTCTTTGGAGGATCTTCATTTACCCTGGTTCGTTTTGGAACCCACTTATAGGAGCTATTTACTCCATGCTTCTTTGCATTGCAAGTGGACGTGGAGTGTCCCTTTTTGTTGCAGTAGTTGCAGAAGCTAAAGGGTGTGGAGCTGTGACTTGTAGCTTTGTGGAAGAATTTTAAGTATGGTTTCACTTTGGGCTCCACCCACTTTTTACCCTTATGCTTATACCCTAATCCAGTTTTATCCCTATATGCCCTTTGGTTCATCAAAATAACATTCAACATTTCAGAACCATTTGTAAACTTCTGCAGGGCATTTTGCAGTCTATCTCTTTCAGTAGAGATCTTGCTGCAGTTAGGGCAGCCTTCTAGTGTTGTGGCCTTGGGTTCCTCTTGGGGTGATCCCTTGCCATCTGCTATCGGAAGCTTTATGGTTTCCGCTAGCTCTTCACTCAGTGAGTCCACCTTGGACTCAAGTGATTCCTTTTTAGTTTCCAACAGTTTATAAGCTTTACATAATCGAGCAAATTCTTCATGAACATCATTATATGCCTCTTGAAGTTCAAAAAAAGTTACCTCACTGCCCTCCTGGATGGGATCAAGATCTGAAGATGCTTCCTCATCATCTTCTCTGGCAACCAGGCAGAGGTTGGCAACCTCTTCCTCATCACTTGCTTCCTCGTCTGAGCTATTTACCCAGATGGAGGACACAAAGGTTTTTCTTTTGTCCTTTCCTTTCGATCTCTGCAAGCTTGGACACTCAGCCTTGAATTGGCCAGGCTTTTTACACTCAAAGCACACTGGTGCCTTTTCCTTCTTATATCCTCTCCTCTGGTTGGAATCACCTTTCTGAAAGCCTCCTTTCTTCTTGAAGAACTTTCTGAATTTCCTCACCATCATTGCCATCTCTTCGTCATCGATGTCCTCCTCATCATCCTCATCATTACTATCATCAATCTTATCCTTGCTGGGAGCAACAAGGGCAAGATTCTTGGTTTTGGATGAGGCTTGAGAAGCTCTCTGAGCCAGCAAGGTTGGTTCATATTCAGCCAGTGAACCAAACAGTGCAGTGATGGAGCTGGTTGACTCTCCTTGGACTTCCTGCAAGATGGTAACTTTGGTGATCCAATCACCTTTCAAGACTTTTAAGTTCTTGCTGACTTGTTCTCTTTCAGGAATATCTTTGCCCAGGGAGGCCAGGTTATTGATAAGATGAGTGAACCTGAGCTCCAGCTCTCTGATTGGCTCAGTTGGACTAGTCATGACAAATTTGTGAAACTCTTCTACCAACATCTCGACCCGTCTTGCCTTCACTCCCTTGGTTCCAGAGTGAGCAGCCTCAAGAGCCTCCCACATATCCTTAGCAGTTTTGTGGTGGCTAATCCTATGAAACTCCTTAGGACCAAGGGCGCATTGAATGTAGTGCATGGCCCTGAAATTTAGCTGGACTAGAGCATAGTCCTCGTTGGTATATCTGGATCGCTGCTTTGCAAAGCCATCATCATCTAGAGGGGTGTGATCTCCATGTTCAATTACATCCCAGAGTCGGATGTCGCTGGACTTGATGTATGTCTCCATTCGGAATTTCCAGAATGGATAGTTATACCCATCAAAGCCTGGGGGCTTGTTGGGTTGAATAGTGACATCTGACAAGGAATAATCTGTATCCATTACTGGATCTTTACATTCTAGATTCGTTGGAATCAAGTCAGAAAGACCTGCTCTGATACCAAATGAAAGTAATGGATGCACAAGAGGGGGGGTGAATTGTGCTACCTAATAAAATTCAAACAATAGCAACACAAGGGTTTATACTGGTTCGGTCTTCTTGACCTACGTCCAGTTCTCAACCACCCAGGTTGAGTTCCACTATCCCCAGGTTTTACAACGGGTTCACCTGGAACCTTTACAACCGCAAGTTTTGGACGGGATCACTTGCAACCTTACAACCACAAGTTTTTCTCAAGGCACTCTTGCAACCTTGCTAACTAACTCCCCCTTACTTCCAGCAAGGGTTCAACCTTTACAAATAAAGGATTTTCTAAACTTAGTTCTCTTAAAGAACGGATAATGTTACACACTTAAGTACAATTAATGCTCTTAATACAAGAAGAGACTTAACAACAAAGAGTACAAGATAAGTAGATGAAAAGAACTCTCAATGCGTTAAATGCTCTTTCTCTTTTCTGGGAAGCTTTGAATGCTTGAAGGATTTCTTAGTTTCTCACTCTAGCTTTCTTCAAGATGTCAAAGATATTAGTTACCTTCATAAATGAAGGTGAGCTTCTTTATATAGTCTTCAAGTATTCTCACTCTTGGTAGGTGGGTTAGCCGTTTGAATATGGCCGTTTTCCCCATGTTACCATTTGCCCATTTAATGCTTCATTAATGCTTAGCAGGGTTGACTTGTTTTATCTCTGAAAAGCAGTTCTGACAACTCTGCTCTGCCAAAAGCATTCTGACACTGCACTGCTCTGAACGTTCTGACATTCTGATTGCTTGCGGAAGCGGATTCACATCCGGAAGCAACTTTACTTAGTGTGCTGCACTTTGAACGTTAGTCTAGCAATATAAACACATAGTCACATGCAGTGGGAGTTCACTAGGTCTAAGGAAGCTTTCTTACATCCGGAAGCAATTCCACATCCGGAAGCACTTCCACTGGACGATGGGTTATGTTCACATTTTACTCACTGACGCTCAGTGTTATCCATTCCAACAGCCAGCGCTAGTCACTAAGCAATCGGAAGCAAATCTACTGGACGTTGGGTTATGTTCACTGGCGCTCAGTGTTATCTATACCAACACCCAGCGCTAGTCACTAATCAATCGGAAGCAACTCTACATCCGTTTGCATCTTAACTTAGTCTCAAGGAATTTTATACATTTAATGTCCTTAGACTGAGTTATGACTTAGTGATGTACTTGCTGTCGCTGGGGATGAGACGTTCATCCGAGAGCGCTAGTCCTAGTCTATCCGGAAGTAAATCCACATCCGGTTGTACTCTTACTTGGGGTTCTATATTAACCTAATATTCTCTAAGTGTTTGCCTAGTTCTTTCATATTTTAGTCTTCATCAAAACTTAAGATTCTAACACATTCATCATCAATCATGGCTTACAAGAAATTCATCACAAACTCAACAACAATTCAATTCAGTCCAAGAACTCAATAATGTAAATAAAACCCACTTTACATTTTCATTCCATACATCAACCACTTTGCCACCTTCCTAAACAATATTCTAGCCTTACACATCCTATTTAATACTAGATCCAACTAAGAAGTACACCAAACATTTCTAATGCAACTTTAAGATCAATAGCCCATCCCCTCTTAATTACATATATTCAAAACCAATAACAAGTAAGCAATCAGTTATGTAAAGACAAGTGACACACACACATTTAACTTCTTTACAAATTTTATTTGAAGATTCCTAATAAGGATGCCAAATATAACAGATTTTTTTTATAACTTCACAACCTCAACACATACATAAATTGTATATAATTTCCATTCTATTTCAAAATAGATCCCCACCCATATGAGTAACCAAACCTTAACAAAACTTAAACACCCAAACCAGCAAACTTGATTCAAATAAAGGGAGGACAAATCAGATTAAAGAGCTAACCAAATAAGACTAAACAAATCAACATACAGTGCCATTCTATTTCTCAGAACTCTCACATCCATCAATTAAAAGTTCTGAACCATTAAAAACCTTATGCCCAACAGATTACTAAAGTGCACAAAATTAGGGTTTTCACAAAATCAACAAATCCTAGATCAATCATTCAAATAATCACTTAGGATATTCAAACTCACAGCTTAACATGTTCTTTAGGTGGTTTAGGAATCCATACTCAAACTATCACACAACTTCCCAACTTGCAAAACCATTTCTAAATTTTACTCTACTCATGCTCTACTTCATACATCAACCCAAAAGTCACCCTAGACTGAAAAATCAAGCCAAACCAGAGACAACAATAAGGAATTTCGAAAATCCCCAAATACTTGAGCATATGAATAAATTTCCTAACTCTATTTTACTTAAATCCATGCTTAATCGAACTATACACAAATTTTCAGTCCCAAACAGAGATAACACCTAAATCCTTTCCGCAATACTAGAAATTGAAGTTTAATCTTCATTTCAAACAAATTCCTAACTTAAAATCCCAAACCCTAGGTTTGAAGTCCCTCTTTCTCGCTGAAATAAAGGAACAAAGCTAGGAAATTGAAGAAGAAAACTCACCATGACTTGACTCCAACATGGCATGGCTAAACGAAGCCCGCCGTCGGCCAGAATCGCCGGATAACGGCCACTGTGGTGGTTAGGCCGAAACAGAACAACCAAAAGGGAAAAGAGATATGAGAAAGTGAAGTTGGAAGGAAAGCTTAACTTAAAGAACAACAGGAATGGTAAACCCACCTTCTTCCGCCGCCGTCTGCCGCTCAGGTCGCCGGAGAACGCCGTCACACAATGTTGAGATTGGGAGGAGATGAAGAGAAATCGAAGGTTAGAGAGGAGTAAAATCATGGGGAAGGAAGAAGGAAACCTCGGTGGCTTCCTTCTCCGCCGTCGCCGTCAGCGGCGGCCTTCAGGGTGGTCGGCGAAACAGGACAGGGAAGGAGAAGAGATCGGGTAAGAGGGGAGGAGGAGTTCGAATGAAGAAGGAGAAGGAAGGAGTTGAGTGTTTATATATATATATATGTGAAAATTACCACTAAGTACCCTATCATTCATTTTGAATTATATTTTTAGCCCAAAAGTTTGTATATTTTACTATTTCTCTTCATTTTCATCATAACAGGATCTAGATTCCAATTTACTTTTCACCGGAAGTTTCTATCCCTAATAATTCTTTTAATTATATTTATTTAAATTCCAACTAACTAAGATTTTAAATATCCATAAATTGCCCAAAATATCCTAAAATTCTTCCTTGAACCCTTAAATTTCCTTAAGGACACCTCAATAATCTCGTATTATTTTTAATTTAAAAACTGGGACGTTACAAGACATATATATTGCCATTTGATTAGACTGCATCCACTTCCGCATTTGTTGTAGTTATTTGAATAAATTGAGCTGTTGGATGATTGTATTAACTGTTTCTGTGATTTGATCATAACTTGTAGCTGATATGTTGTTTTGTTACTATTATTTCGATAATAATGTGTATGTGATAGTCTTAGTTGTGCTATAGGTTCTATTAGTATTGCTGATTGACTGTGTTGACTGTTTCTGTTAATTGTTGTTTAGTTATTGATACTGTCATAATGTGACAATTTTAGCTGTATTACACACTTTGTTAGTGTGATGAGTGATTATGTACTGCATGTGGTTTATTTATTACAGGGAAATTGTCTGATAATAGAAAGGCAATTCCTTTTCTTGATTATGAACTGCATGTCGATTAATTGTTACAAGAGACTTGCCTGATAATGGAAAGGCAACGCCTTTTTCCCGATATGGACATATCGGATGATTGTGATTAGTTGTACAGGTGTTCATGAGTAACAGTGTTAAGGAAATTCTTTCCTAACATGGTTTTATCGTGTATTTGTGAGATTTTGTGGTAGTGATCTGTTGTTTCTATATATAACCATGTTAGATGGGCCCCACTCTAATATTACTATCCTTTTGTGAATGATGTTTTCTTTTTCTAACCATGTTAGATTAATCCTTACTAACATGGTTAGGATGTTTGATTTGTGAAATAGAATTATAGTGTTAATATGAGTAATTTAGGTTAATAGATAGAAGAATATGGAGTATAATTCTTTTCTAACCATGTTAGGAGAAATTTCTTTTTCTAACTATGATGGCGATTTTTATATTATGGAAAAAAAAATTTCTATCATAGTTTATAAAGGAATTATTGAACTGAAATTTATATTATTAGTGACTTAGGGAATTGGTAAGAGAATGTTACATTAAATTGCTATGTTTGTATGCTTTTCTTTGTTTTCTATTATTTTATACTGTATATGATTTTGTTTTCAGGCTAAAATTGCGAGGGCACAAGAGAATGTTGAAGCAAGGCCGATGCCTGAGTCTCAAGAGGGGGAGACTGTGAGCTGCTTTGCTGAGATCACTGCTCTCCGCTCACAGCTAGGGACTCCGGAGCATGCCGGACGCGTCCCAGGTCTTGGTTTTGGGGCCAGACCGACTCAGCTTTTACCTCCTTCCGAGAGTTGCGGGAGTTGTGGCAGCACGTTCGATCATGGCGCCTCATCGTCTGGGGCGAGCCTATCGTATGAGTTGCAACTGCAGGAGGTGACTCAACAGTGGGAGCATGAGCTGGACGAGCGAGAAGCCCTCTTGAGGGAGAGGGAAGATAGGCTGTTACGCGAGCGAGAAGCCCGCTTGAGGGAGAGGGAAGATAGGCTGTTACGCGAGCTAGAAGCCCGCTTGAGGGAGAGGGAAGATAGGATGTTACGCGAGCTAGAAGCCCGCTTGAGGGAGAGGGAAGATAGGCTGTTACGCGAGCAGGAAGCGTTCCGGGATGAAATAGTCCAGGGGCGCGAGGAAATAAGGCGCATGAAAGAGGAGTTCATGCGAGAGTTCATGCGAGTACAGGAGCAATGGATGCGCAAGTTGGAGGCTGCCGCACGACGCCGTCACCAGCGACGACAGTCTCCACGATCCTCCAACGAGGAGGACGATGAGTAGAGTAGGTTTTTTTTGTTTGATTGTAATTTTTATATTTCTATAAATAAAAGATATTTATTCACTTTGTCAGCTTTTATGTCATTTATTTTTAGTGTGCTTATTTATTTGATTTTTATTATGCACATACATAAAATTTTTAAGAAAAGTGAAGTAAATCTAGTAATATGTTAGCAAAATAACTATTTTGCTAACGATGATTAAGCAAAAACAGTAAAGAAAAAGAAATTCAGAGGGTCAAAGACAAGAAATAGAGGGTTCAAGAAGTAGAAAAGGTTTGGGAAAATAGATACCATTCGTGAATCGTCAAACACAAACTCAATTCATAATTCAAGTGTGATTACATTGAACCATAATTTCAAGTTAAATAATTCTCTTTTTTAACTGACAAGTTAAATAATTATTGACCTAATTATAATTGGGCTCACTAAACTTAAGCCCAACATGTACTATAAATAATAATTAAAATAACAAAACATAAAAATAATAATCACAAACCCTAATTACCTAATCAATCTAATTAATTAACTCAATCAATTAAAAATTGACTGAATCAATCACTCAATCAAATACTAATTTGATTCTAAAATAACATAATATAATACCCTTTCCCAAAGAAATTCTTGGCTCAAGGATCATGTAAAACAAAAGTTCAGAATCACTGGAAAAAGAACTGTTGTGGTGGAATTGTTCTAGAAACAATTTTGAACAATTTTGAGCTGATCCACATAGCATCTTGATCAAGCCTCCTCTGTACCATTTAAAATGAGTATATGAGTAGGAAGAAATACAGTTATGAAAGCCCAAGTAACAAGCTTCTTCGTGATTGGACTTGAGTAACAAGATGGGCCCATGAATTGGTATTGGATAGCAGCTGGCTCTTACTTGATATTGATGATATCTGTCATTGATTCATACACCCAAGTGTGTAATATTTCTTCCTACATACATTGGACTTTGCTTGTGAGCTTGTTATGGGACGTATCATGTGCAACACATGCTCTCCTTGCTCTTTAGTTGATGCAGAATAGAAGTGTTTTACCCATTGGATATTGTCTTCATTTAAGTATATTTGAATTGTCAAGTCGTGCAAAAACCATGTCTTTAACCACTGGATATTATCCCCAGTCAAGTACATTACACGTTGGAGCTCATGAGAACCTACAAGCATGTTCACTAACTTTCCCTGGAACCAAACGTGAAGCATGCAGATTGTAGGGGGGTAGTTTTCTTCTCTAACCTCGTGTAAACTGAAACAGCCATAGGTTTCTGCCAAGTAGCTTCTTCATCTTTTTTTAAATCAGATTTATTACTCTTTGTTTCCAGAAATCATAAGTTGAAGGAGAAAAACTCAGCGTAATGGAAGAACCTATTTTTGGGTTTCCAAAACCACTCCCAAATCTATAGATTGCTAATCTAGACCCTAGCGCATCTGTTCTTGACCCACTATTTCACTCTCACCTTCATCAATTTTTGTGATTTATTCAAATTCTTTCGCAGGCAATGAATCAACTTCAACGAAATAGAGCTGGAATTTGCGCCTTTGAGGACAATTATGCTCAGGGGAAAGCTTACCATGGCAGTAGAAACATAAGTTCTTTTCTCGGTGGTCAGCTTCCTCTGCATGAGTAAGTTATCTAGTGCCTTTATTCTGCTTTTGACATCGAAAATTTACATTCTTTCGGAGGACCAACCTTTGAATTGTTGACCAAAGAAGATGAAAACACTAAGCAAATACATTTGCATTAGCAAAACAGTGGCGTTGCTTTTCAAGAATTCTTTCATGCATTTTGCTAGCCTCTGAGCATCAAGTTACATGAATTAAACTTGTGCACGGGTCATTCAATTTTCGACTTCAAAGCGCGGAGATAAATGTCCACCATATAATCCTCACATAGATCCACCTTTGCGGTAAGTAAATCTCATGCAAAGTGAAAATCTTCCAACGAGCCTGTTTGGCATATATGGGTAAAATCATACCCATGCTTTTTTCTTCTATTCTCAATCCGATCAAAGAAGGCGTCAAGTTTCCCATATGACATTTTTCCCCTAAACATGCAGCGGGAAGACAAAGGAAAGAAAGACTCTGGAACCACTGACTCTGGTACCACTGTTAGTAAAATAATTATTTTGCTAATGATGATTAAGCAAGAGCAGTAAAGAAGAAGAAATTCAGAGGGTCAAAGGCAAGAAATAGAGGGGTTCAAGAAGTAAAAATGGTTTAGGAAGAGAGACACCGACCGTCAAACACAAGCTCAATTAATAATTCAAGACTTATTACAATAAATTCTAATGTTAAGTTATATAATTCTTGACCTAATTTGAATTGAGCTTCGCTAAACCTAAGTCCAACATGTAATATCAATAATAATTAAAATAACAAAACATAATAATAATAATCCAAAACCCTAATTACCTAATCAAGCTAATTAACTAACTGAATCAATTAATAATTGACTGAATCAATCAATAAAATCAAAAACTAATTTAATTCTAAAATAACATAACATGATACGTTAATGAAAACAATAAATTACAACTACAATATATATACAATAATTTCATTCATCACCATCCTAACGCTCCCTAACCGCAGGTATTTACTTGTTCATACCAATCCGGGATCAGATCTTCGAAATTATTTGGGGCAACTAGTTGAGTGATTTCTATTGTCACATCATAATCCTCTTGCCCAATATCATACACGTCCTGAGGTCTAACCTGAATCACCATGTGCCAATCTTTATTTTTAAGATAAAAAACATAATAAACATGTTGCGCTTCGTCAACAACGATGTATGGTTCATCGTCAGGTAAGATCAAAAACATAATCAACATGTTATGAAAATCTCTAATTGTGGATGTCCAATCCCCTATATTCTTCCTATCATTTAGGCTCTAGCTATTATTGATTCATATTAATGATGATGTAACCCTAATTCTCGTCTATAAATAGAGGACTCAATATTGTATACAATACACAAGTGAATACAACTTTCTACTCTCTTCTTGTCTCTCTTCTCTACTCTTCTCATCTTTATATTCATAACACGTTATCAGCACGAAGCTCTAACCGAGCACGAGACTCACCAAGGTAATATTGGTAATAATATCATTTTCTTCATCTTATTCTTATCTCTTATATTTTGTGATTTGTGGAACCTGTCGTTCCAATATAATGATGACCTGAAGTCATCTCTTCAGAATTTGTAGTTCTAATTTGTTTTACGGCCTGAAGCCGTATTTGATTTTGATGGAACCTGAAGTTCCATCTAGTAAAAAAAAAATTATGGTCTGAAGCCATATTTAATGGATCAGAAGTTCCATCTAGTAAAGATTTGGCGTGAAGCCATATTTGATGGACCTGAAGTTCCATCTAGTAAAGAATTGGCCTGAAGCCATGTTTGATGGACCTGAAGTTCCATGTAGTAAAGATTTGGCGTGAAGCCATGTTTGATGGAACCCGAAGTTCCATCTATTAAAAAAAATTCAGTTTTTTATGGCCCGAAGCCGTATTTGATTTTGATGGATTTTGAAGCTCCATCTACTAAGAATTTCATTCTTGTGTGGATTAAGATGAAAATTTGTAAACCTCTAGAAAATTGTTTGGGGCTAGAGATGATAAGAAAATTAAGTTTTAACTCAAAGAGATATCTGGACAAAGCAACCTTGGTGGTAGACATGACTCGAATGAAAATATGTGTAATTACGAAGAAATAATTGACACAATAATATGATGCATCTTTGGATGGAAAATTCCAATCATGGGTGACGTGCAATTATGAACAAATAATTGACACAGTAATACGATTCATCTTTGAATGGAAAATCCCAATCATGGGTGACGTGCAATTATGAAGAAATAATTGACACAATAATATGGTGCTTTGATTTCAATGGTATACAAATGCTACAGAAATGTGAAGAGAAGTTTAAAGCATGAATCCATTAAAATTTTATTTTTATGACTTGTAGTTATAAAAAGAACGTTTTTGATTGAGTGATCAAAGTGTAATGACTTGAAACTATAAAATTTCTATTTTTATGACAAGAAGTCATATAAAATAATTTTCTACTTAAGTATCAAGTGGTGAAAGACCAATGACCTGTAGTCATTATATATTGACCTGAAGTAATGACGATTCTATTTTTATGACCAAAAGTCAAATAAAGTGGCAAGAAGCCAAATAAAAATTTAACTTTATGGCCTGAAGCCATAAAAACTTTACGTTTATGACTAATAGTTATAAACACTTATATTCTACTCAAGTATTCAATGACATGAAGCCACATAAATTTATGTGCATAGAAAGCAATGAAATTGGTTCCTGAAGAACTATATACATTAGATACAACGATATTAGTTCCTGAAGAACTATATGCAATGGTATTAATTCCTAAAGAATTGATAATGTATTTGTTAGTGGAAAGTATTTTACATGACTCACTTGAGAGGAAATTATTGGAATACAAGTATGAGTTATATCGTACATAGAGTTTTTACCCTTATATAAGCAGAAGTTAGTTTGACAATGAGAATAATATTGCAACAAACCTGAAGTTTGTGCATGTAATTTTTGGCAATGACCGGTTGGATCATCCCGGATCATAATGATGCAAAATAATACCAATACTCACTAATGAATCAGAAGATTCAGTTACTTGTTCTCAAAAGAATGAAATATGAAACATCACTAGTTTTGATTGAGATTATACACATGTAGATGTGTATTGTATGAATTATATATGGGCCCATACACATATCATATGGACTAAATGATACTTTATGAATATTAGATGCATCTATGAAATGGTCACATTAGTGGTGTCCATGTTACATGATCAACTTGCAACCTGAAGTTTGCAAATTTGTTTAGTTAAGTACATTAGTCATATGATTTTCATTGAAATCACCAGTGATTGTTAATTTTGTTTTTAATGTTTATATGCTATGTGAGAACATACATATCTAGCAAAGCCTCCTTGAATAGCTAGATCAATATTCATAAGAACAAAATTTTCAGTTTTAGAGTTGGGTAAAATGTACTACAACTATAATTGCATCATGCCAATAAAAGAGAATGAATTCTCCCATTTGCTCTTGGTCAGTAGCCAAGTATTTTCCATCTGATATTTTGAAATATTGATTCATATTGTTCCGCCACAATAATACACAGATGGATATTAAATGAAATTTAGGGATAAATATTGGTGTTCCCAATATGAGAGGGAGGAATGAATAACTGGAAGAGATATATGTTGTATGCAACATATTTGGATCCACAAATATTAGTAATGTGAACTAGAAGTTCATCAAATGTTGCAAAATATTTGTCATACACTATCATTGACCAAATAAGGATTTTTATATCTCATGATCCAGTTGAAGAATGCTCCAATAATTGTACATGAGAATGAAACATGCTTGAAGCATGAAAAATGATTGATTCCAAAAGAAAATGAAAATGGAGCAAATAATTATGATGATCATTTTGAGGAGGCTTTACTTGAGACATAACTATTTGTAAGACCCCAAAAGTGGCTCAGGTACCCGAAAGAAATAAAAAGAGAGCTCAATATATTATGTCATAAGGAAAAGGAACCGTGAAAACATGAATTTGTCGACGATAATATCACGTGATAAATGAGGATCCGGTATATAAATATGTCATGAGTAGACATAAAATGACTAGCTAGTAGAAAACAAAAGACGCTATATGAAATGAGACAACATGAATCTATGCACCTGAAGTGCTATTTGAATTATAAAAATGAGAACACTTATGCGAAAAAGGGGGAGAAGTATGGTTTGAATGATTTTCGTAGTAGGTCAATATAATAATGATAGATGTTGTCTCGTGGTGGAATGAACATTCATGTTTTGATTTGGTAGTCTGGAAATATATGAAATTTTGATGTGCGTCTAGAGAATATGATTATAAATCATGGGTAGATATTGTGAGTTGAATCCTAGAAGGATTTTAAATACTAAAAGTATTATGAAAAATGATTACATATATGTATAGATTTATATATAAACATATGAAACTCCCCGAAGGATTCCAGCTGCCAGAAGCATGCACTTTGAATTCACAAGAACAATACTCGATAAGGCTAAAGTCTTTGTATAGATTAAAGCATTCTGGGCGTATGTGGTACAATTGGCTTAATGAATATCTCCTGAAAGAAGGATATAAAAATGATCCAATATGTCCATGTATATTCATAAAAAGATCTGGAAATGAGTTTTCTATAATTTCCGTATTCGTTGATGATATAAATATCATTGAAACTCCTGAAGAGTTATATAAGGCAATAAATTGTGTGTCAAAATGAAATGAAATGAAGCAAGCCAAGAGTGTTTCTGGTTGAGATCATTGATACGATGTACTTGTGGTTTATCTTATAGTAAAATGACCCCCACGGTCATATACGAGGATAATATTGCATGTAACTCCCAACTCAAAGAACGCTACATCAAAGGAGACAAACTAAGCACATCTCACAAAAGTTCTTCACTCAAGATCTCCAGAAAGATGGTGAAATTGATATCCACCAAATCCGATTAAGTGAAAATCTAGTAGATATGTTCACAAAGTTACTTCCTGCTGCAACATTTGAGAAGCTTACTTATGGCATTGGATTTCGCCGACTTAGAGATATCAACTCAAGTGGTCAAGAGGGGGAGATGATACACGCTGTACTCTTTTTCCCTTGTCTATGGTTTTTTCCCACTGGGTTTTACTTAGTTGGAGTTTTTTTAGTGAGGCATATGTTTAGTCTTGGACATCCAAGGGGAAGTGTTATGAAAATCTCTAATTGTGGATGTCCAATCCCCTATATTCTTCCTATCATTTAGGATCTAGCTATTATTGATTCATATTAATGATGATGTAACCCTAATTCTCGTCTATAAATAGAGGACTCAATATTGTATACAATACACAAGTGAATACAACTTTCTACTCTCTTCTTGTCTCTCTTCTCTACTCTTCTCATCTTTATATTCATAACACGTTATCAGCACGAAGCTCTAACCGAGCACGAGACTCACCAAGGTAATATTGGTAATAATATCATTTTCTTCATCTTATTCTTATCTCTTATATTTTGTGATTTGTGGAACCTGTCGTTCCAATATAATGATGACCTGAAGTCATCTCTTCAGAATTTGTAGTTCTAATTTGTTTTACGGCCTGAAGCCGTATTTGATTTTGATGGAACCTGAAGTTCCATCTAGTAAAAAAAAATTATGGTCTGAAGCCATATTTAATGGATCAGAAGTTCCATCTAGTAAAGATTTGGCGTGAAGCCATATTTGATGGACCTGAAGTTCCATCTAGTAAAGAATTGGCCTGAAGCCATGTTTGATGGACCTGAAGTTCCATGTAGTAAAGATTTGGCGTGAAGCCATGTTTGATGGAACTCGAAGTTCCATCTACTAAAAAAAATTCAGTTTTTTATGGCCCGAAGCCGTATTTGATTTTGATGGATTTTGAAGCTCCATCTACTAAGAATTTCATTCTTGTGTGGATTAAGATGAAAATTTGTAAACCTCTAGAAAATTGTTTGGGGCTAGAGATGATAAGAAAATTAAGTTTTAACTCAAAGATGTTGCGCTTCGTCAGCAACGATGTATGGTTCATCGTCAGGTAATGCCCCCGTGTAGAAGAGTTTGGAGAAATTCACTAACGTGATATTGAAACTGTAACATCCTAGAAATTTTTAATTATAAAACAAATTAATAAATGCCTAAAATTTAAGAAAAAAAATATAAGATACTTATTGCAGTTGTAAACGTAGATATTTAAAAGGATTGTAAATGAATTTAGAAAATTCAACTTTTTTTAAGAAATATGTTAAGATTAAGAAAGAAAATAATTAGGTAATTAGTTTTAGTTTGAGAATGCATTATTTTAGGACTTTATTTAGAATGTTGTGACATCCAAAAATTTTGAAGTTAAAATAAATTATGATAATGCTAGATTTAATAAATTAGAGAATTGAAAGTAATTTATGTTTAATGATGAAATTAGGAAACAAAATATTACTCCCTCCGTTCCTAAATGTAAGAGCACTTTGACTTTTTTGGAGAATCCTAAAAAAGCAAAATATGGTAATTAAAAATTGATTTTCCCAAATTTTTTCACTAAACTAGTTTATTTGACTTATGAACTTACATGTGATCTAATAATATTTAAAATATATTATGATTAAATTGTTCATTTTGCTTTCTTAGGATTCTCCAAAAAAGTCAAAGTGCTCTTATATTTAGGAACGGAGGGAGTACTAAGTTAAAAAGTTAGATAATTTAGCATTTATGATATATTCATATTATTGATTTTAGATGCTCTAATATTATTAATTTATAATGATATGACTAATTCAAGATGATTTCAATGTTGTTAATTTAAGTTTTCAATAAAAATGATCAAGAAGATATATTTCTCTCTCTTTAATAATATATGCTGATTTTTGGTAATTATCTTGCAAGTCTCAAACTCTAATATCGCTTTCTATTTCCACTCTTAAATAACTTCATGGGCCAGTGTATGTAATCTCCCATCATCACCAACACATCCTCCTATCACTATACCTCCTCTGTTTTTGTCTTCACCCCCAACCACCGTCTACCGCTCCAGTCAAGGTTGCCGATGCCGGTGAAGGAGGCTTGGTCGACTGTCGTGGGTGTTCACCGTCGACCGCCACGGGTGTTTATCGGTTCAAGTGTGAGTTCTTTCTTTGGGTTGTTGTTCAATTCTTTCATCATCCCTCCTTGTTCTCTCCCTAAAGATATGTCTTTGTCTCTTCCCTTGGTCCATCTTTCCTGCTGCTCGTTTTCGGCCGCCACATATCGCTGCCGCTTCTAAGTGTTGTTCACCATCGTGATTGTCGTGGGCAACTGATTATGTGTTCAATCAACTTCATTCTATTCATTAAGTCCAAATTCTATTTGGAGTGCAACTTTTCCTCTCTTCTCATTGGCTTTAGTTTTAGTTTGAGGGAAATTTGGATTGTTCATGAGGGTGTAAATCGATTTGTTGACATTGATACAAAATGATGTTTAAAATAAAAGAAAGGAAATAAAAGAATTAAATGTGCATGTGTGTGTTATGTGTGTCAGTGTGAATATAACCAATGACATGTTGATTAAGTGGGAAATATAAATTGGAATCATAGTATGTTGCTCTAGTAAGTGTTTGGCAGTAGGCCCCTCAATTAAATATAGGCCCCTCAATTGAATATAAAGAGATAATTGATTAGTTTATAGGAAAAGTTAATAAAGGTATTTGCTTGTTTGTGAATGTCTGAATTCAAGGAAGGAATTAAAAGAACAAAAATAATAATAATGATTTATTAACTTGAATAGATTAAGGAATTATGATACAACATTAATAACAATAGTAATGATAATAATAAGTTAATGAAATTATAGATTAAATAATAATGTTGAAGCATAAATAATAATAGTAATAATGATACAAATGCTAATAGTTATAATAAAATAATAATGGTAATGAAATTATGATAATACAACGTACGGTTTTGCCCACATAATTAATGAAATTATTTAATTTTTATCATGCACACACATAAAATGTTGTAAGAAAAGTGAAGTAAATCTAGTAATATGTTAGCAAAATAACTATTTTGCTACTGATGATTAAGCAAAAACAGTAAAGAAGAAGAAATTCAGACAGTCAAAGACAAGAAATAGAGGGGTTCAAGAAGTAGAAAAGGTTTACGAAAATAGACATCATCCGTCAGTCGTCAAACATAAACTCAATTCATAATTCAAGACTGATTACATTGAACCATAATTTCAAGTTAAATAATTCTTTTTTTTAACTGACAAGTTAAATAATTATTGACCTAATTATAATTGGGCTCACTAAATTTAAGCCCAACATGTACTAGAAATAATAATTAAAACAACAAAACATAAAAATAATAATCACAAATCCTAATTACCTAATCAATCTAATTAATTAACTCAATCAATTAATAATTGATTGAATCAATCAATCAAATACTAATTTGATTCTAAAATAACATAATCATACCCCTTCCCAAAGAAATCCTTGCCCTCAAGGATCATGTAAAACAAAAGTTCAGAATCACTGGAAAAAGAACTGTTGTGGTGGAATTGTTTTGTAAACAATTTTGAACAATTTTGAGCTGATCCACATAGCATCTTGATCAAGCCTCCTCTGTACCACTTAAAAATGAGTTTAGGGATATCTAAATAAAACAACGTACGGTTTTGCCCCTTTAAATTTACGAGAGTTATAAGTGCCCATTTTAAAATTTACGGTAACTAGTTTTGGACCTTTGCCCTCGATATATTTAAATATTCATGTTAGTCAATTTTTATCTAACATGGATAAACCAATTTAAACAATTTCTTAAATAAATGATTTTTAGTTGTGAATTTTATATTTCATTCTAAAATTATTCATTTTGATTTATCAATTTCAGTTTACATTAAATTTTTTTCTAACCATGATAAATCATTTGTGTAGCGAAAATTATTTTCCTATCATGGTTAGCCTATTAACTTATATTTTACGGAAAATAAGAATTTTTTTCTAACTATGTTAGCTATTATTATGTTAACTTAAATTCTTTTTTATAACATAGTTAGACTTCAAACTATTTGAATTGAAAAGATTCAATTTGTAAACATACTTACTATTAAATTAAATAAGTGATTAAATGTAGAATTAGGGATGAGTTGTTACAGAAACTGTCCACCTTTTTGCCTCGTTTTCCCCTAGTGTCTGCTTAATCGCACTTGAATAGCGGAACGGGAAATGCACCGTTATAGTTGAACACAAGTATATCAACAAGTTTCCCGTAATATTGAATTGCCCCTAAACGCATATGTGCGTCGTTTGAACTAGCATAACTCCTTGTTCTGAATGACCTAAAAAAATCTGAATTTTGGGTTAAATGGGAGTAGTGTGCAACGGTGCAGAAGTGGAAGCCATTGACATTGTAAGTCGAGTATCTAATTGTGTATTCAAAGGCTCAGCTGCTAGATTCACCATTGAAAGTGGTGAATTTGACTCTTTGCGTAGTCTTTGGTTGAACCATTCATTGAAGCCGCGATGGACCATGGTATCGATCATAGCTGTCAAGATCTCCTATCCCTTGAGTCTCACACTTGATAAATCTTCGGTAATCTCTGTAATATAAAAGAATGATATATATATATATATATATATATATATATATATATATATATATATACATACATGTGTGTGTGTGTGTGTGTGCTATTATCAATATTTCTGTAATACATAATCATAAATTATTGAATCGCTACGGCACTTACTCATGATAGGAGTCTATGACATTGCAGCACGTAAGAACATGTCAGTGTGCTTGCAACATCTCGGCGGGGCTTAAATGGTGGAAATGGCATGTTCGTACTAGCTTTCCGATCGGGGGAACAACGTGTCAGAGCTAGAAGTGACATAGTTCAGGTTGTCGTCAACTCGGGGAGAACGCTCATTCTGCATGTCTTCACCATAATATCGTTCAACAAATATAACAACATCATCCCCAAAGTAACAATCTGCAATGCAACCCTCCGACACGGCTCTATTCTTAATGAACAACTTCATTTTCCCCAAATAGCTGTGTTTAGAAAATAACATATTTTAGTGTATAATCAAGTATTACTATATATGTATGTAATGAAAGAGGTAATTATCCGACCTTTCTATGAGATGCATCCAACGATAGTGTACTAGCCTAATCATCTTTACTTCGTGAACAAGGTGGACAGTCAGAGGGACTTGTAAAGTAAAAAATGATGGAGGAAATATCATCTCCATGAGACAGAAAGTCGTAAAAACTTTAGTCTATAGCTCGTCAAGCTCTGTCTGTCCAACACCTTTGCACATAACTGCATAAGTATGAAACTGAGGTCGACTAAGAGCGTAGACACTTTTACAGGTAAAGTGTGTTCCACAGCTAGAGGAAGGAACTGCTGGAGCAAGACGTAATAGTCATGAATTTTCAAGCCGGGAATCTTGGGTTCTCCTGAATTCATGTCCACGCTCCTCAAGATATTGCTTGAATATCCGTCAGGAACCTTAATGCCCTTGAGCATGGTGAGAAACACATCCTTGTTCTTTTTGGTCATAGCAAACCTGGCCGGGCAAACTTATCGTTCTTGTCCGGCCACACGTCTTAACGTATTCCCATGACATGTAGATCTTTTCTCGCCCTAAGATGGTCCTTTGACTTTCCTGGCTCGTTCAGAATGGTGTACAAGCAATTCTCACCGACGTTCTTTTCAATGTGCATGACGTCCGAACAGTGACACATTAAGTTGTGTTTCCAGTATGGTAGATCAAAAAATATGCTTCTCTTTTTCCATTGATGCGCTAGCCCAGTCCTACGAGGCACCGGCCTCTATTGCCTTCCATCGCGTCTTGTGGTAAGGGTCTCTTCGCCTGGCGTAGGCGAATCCTTGCCAAATTTGCATTTCACATCCCGAACCTGCTTAAAGTTCTCAAACCCATATACCTGTTGAGGGGATCTTTGTCTTCTCATTTAACGTCGAATTTATTCTTTTGCCGCCTAAACCAATAATCATGTGGAAGGAACAGTCGATGACACATGAGACATGATTTTCTGCTATATTGTAATCTACGCCATTCTTGGTCAAAGTTGCAAAGGGACAGGTCATCGTTGTATAAGTATTCCAGTCGGATATCATGTCGAGTCCTGGAAAATCGCTAATAATGCACATCCAGCAACATGCAGTCTAACTAACGTCTTAGTTTCAGCTTCAAACTTCTCGACCCCATCGGTCCGTAACTCGTTCAGCTCAAGTATCAGCGGCTGAAGATACACACCTATATCATTTCCAAGAGCTATCAGCCTCAGAATAATTGTCTAGAGAATTAACGAGCTTGATTTCATGCACATCCAAGGAGGATGTTAAATGGTATCAACACAACTGGCCGCATGATGTATGCTAGGTTGAAAGCACTGAACGGGTTGAAACCATTAGAAACGATATCTAGCCTGACATTTCTAGGGTCATAGGCAAAATCGGGGAATTTGCCAAAACCAAATCCCTAAGGCTAGTAAAGCAAGCATTACAACCTATTAAGGTCTCAGAGGGTGTAAAGGCTTGTAAATAAACTTGGGAGGAATGAAGGGGAAAACAACAAGGAACTGTATCCCACCATCACCTATTTCATATGTCATTAACATGTTGGGTTGTATCAAATTCATGATTTTGAAACTGGCAGAATGCACAAGAGGGGGTCAATTGTGCTTTTTGAAAAAACTTAAGCAATGTAAAAACTAGAGCACAGTTTATATTAGTTCAGTCCAACACTTGGCCTACATCCAATTTTCCAACCTTAGTTGGGTTCCACTATCGCAGGATTTAGGTTAACCTGCTAACCTTTACGACCATAGGATTTGAACAGGGTCACCTGCAACCTTACAGAGTTTCAGACTATGCCTTTGAACACTGCTCCTTACAACTTGTAAGATTATATCCTGAAAGACAAGAGAATGCATAAGAGGGAGGGTGAATTGTGCTTTTAAAAAACTAAAGAAAATAAAGAACACAATACAAAAATTTTATACCGGTTCGGCCAACCACTTGCCTACGTCCAGTTCACCAACACCTCGTTGGATTCCACTAACTTCAAGTTTTACAACAGGTTCACCTGAGAACGTTTACAGAGTATAGAATCCCTCTAACACTCCCCTTACTACATGTAAGGTGCTAACCCTATTCCAAAGCCCCAAGCTTGAGAACAACCTCAAACAGAAGAGGATTTACAAAAATAATAAGTTCACTAAGATGAACAGATAATGATAATCACTTAAGCTTTAATGATCGCACAAATAGAATTGGATGCTCTTTAAGATTTTGAACAGAGAGTAGGTGATTAGGTGGTGTTGATCGTTTAATTGTTCAGCCTATTTATAGTTTTCAAAGGAGATAGAGTCATTTGAATGACAATATTGAAAACTTGTATCCGTTGGGATCAATTAATGCTGTGTACATAGGCTTGATCTACGTTGCTTGAAGAAATGGCGAACAATAAATGCAGCTTCGAGCTTGACCTAAGGTATTTCAAAAGGTAAAATTGCTATATGAACTCATATGAAGAAGATTTGTGTCTAACGTCTTCTGAAAAGGCTTTCTGGACATAGCAGAGTACTTTTGTATTTGATCTACTTTCGGGTCGCAACTTCGATTACTGGACAAGAAGCGATTAATGTTCTTTGATTATCTGTTACACACTTAGATCACAGGTTAAATATATAGAGAGAACAACTAAGTGATACTTCGATTATTGCCAAATCGATCGTTGATTCGATTAGTCTTTCTGCAATTACTCTCAATGATTTAAGTGATCTAACCGACAACTTCGATTACCATTCTAATTTAGATTATCTAGCAAAGACCAGTGATTGAAGTCATTTGATCGAATGCTTCGATTACTATTCTAACTTAGAATTTTCTCGGTTGCTCAATACTTGATGTGACTTGTGATTGCTCTTCTAAGTAATCGTTCTGTCTAAGTGAGATGATAATTGAATTATCAGATAATCGTTTGTTCTTGTTTTAACTAGTAATTTATCTTTCCTTGCTCAATAATCGCTCTGTCTTTATCTTTCATTAGTTATCATCAAAACTTAAAATTCTAACATATCCTTGTTCTTAGGTCTCAATCTTAAGAACAACCTTTAACAATAAAGGCTTTCTCTGATATACAGTTCACTCAAATGAACAGATTATGATAATCACTTAAGTACAATAAATCTAACTATCTCACAGAGACTAATTACAACTCTGAGCTTTGAGAGTGGAGAGTAAGTACAAATGAATAATGCACTTCGTTCTTGTTCTTGTGTATGTTGTTCTCTATCTTCACCTTCTCATTTTTTAATAGTTATATCTCATTTCATGATAACTATTGTAATTAATCCGTTGAGTAGCTCGTTCGAATTTTTGAACGTCAAGTTCTGGAGGTTTTAGTGAGCATTAACCGGCGTTTCATCATTGTGGACTTTGAGAGGTTAAAGATGAGAGGAAAATGATGTTCTCATTGATGCATATCACAATGTACAAGTGTGTTTACATATAGGCCAAGAGAAGAGACAAACTACTAATGACTAATTAATGTAAATAAAGCCTAATAATACAGAGAATAATATAATAATTACAGGATATTCTCACACTCCCCCTCAAGTTGGATCATATATGCTGATCATGTCCAACTTGCTTAAACAACTTTCATATGCAAGCTTGAGCAATGCCTTTGTCAACACATCTGCAACTTGAAGGTTTGTTGGTAGATAGGTCAAACATATAATTCTTTCTTCAACCTTTTCTTTGATGAAATGTTTGTCTATCACCACATGTTTTGATCTTTCATGTTGAACATGATTCAAGGTCATGCTTATAGCTGCCTCATTGTCACAACAGAGTTTGAGTGGTGTAACAACCACAACTATATAACCATTTTTATGCATGTTTTTTTTCAAATCCTTCATTAAAAATAGTTTGAAGTCTAACTATGTTAGAAAAAGAATTGAAGTTAATATAATAGCTAAAATAGTTAGAAAACGACTATTCTAAATTTTCAAAAGGTATAAGTTAATAAGCTAACCATGATAGAAAAATAATTTGAGTCACAAATGAACTATCATGATTAGAAAAACGATTTAATGTAATTTGAAATTAATAGATTAAAATAAATATAATTTTAGAATGAAATATAAAATTTACAACCAAAAATCTTTTAGGAAATTATCAATATTGATTTATCCATGTTAGACAAAAATTGACTAACATGGATAGTTAAATGCACCTAATAATATCGAATTAAATTCTAAGCACAAAAACATGTATTAAGAAATAATTACAGTTATCCAGCCTAAAATTATACACAGACATACAGTAATCCAAATAAAAATCATTAACAAAAATATGAAATAACTATATGAAAGCATGCTCCTTAATTCCCAAGTCTCCGGATCCTTTCCCCATGACTCCTGCCCCACTCTAATACCTGTAAAATGTTCAACCACGAGGGGTTGACTCTGATGCCGCAACTAACAACTACTTGTCTACGCACATTTTTGCACTACGTGCATGTATATGCCGGCAAGGTGGTGTGTGTTCATACTATGTTAAGTGGTGTGTGCTACATGCTATGTAGCATGAACATGCTATCTATGGCAATTTCAATTAACTATCAATTATCATATATCACAACAGTTCAAATATTCATTTAACACATCACAACTCAAAACATTACAAACTCAAAACATCAATAATAATAATAATAATAATAATAAACACCAATAATAACAATTACAATCAAACACAGCACGCCGAAAATATGACAGTTCAATAGGGAACCTCATCTCGAGATGGCATTAATTATATTAACCGGTGTGCACCAACAAAATCAGAATTCCATTCAACCAACAAATATAATAACCAATACACCAGCAATAATCACATTTTATAAACTAACCTATATGCTTACTAACATACACACGCAGACAAGTGAAGTAGTTACCTGCAGCCTTTAGCACATCGTTGATTTTCCTTATCCTTGCTTGAGGATTTCCTCTAAGTACGTCCCTAACTAATTTTTCCTAATATCATGCAATACAATAAATGATATAAACAACTATCCTTGTACATTAAATACTAATGTCGCTCTCGTTCCTAGTAGTACTACCCAATCAACCCCTTTCTAAAACTGCACCAAACCAGCACATGAAAAACAAGAAGTGACAGCAAGATTTTACAAGAGAAAATCATTAATCCTTCAAATCGATGAAGATCACACATAAAGAAAACAATCCTCATTCAATCTAATATCTTACTCTTCATCATTAGCCAAACCAAACAGCTCCCATTCAAAACTTCAAAAGCTAAATACTATCACGCAAAAGTAATATCATTCCATTTTTCTCCATTAACAAATTGTTGTTTAGAATTACAGTAAAAGAAATTAGACGTTAAAGCCTTCCATAATGAACCAAACCGAGCAGAAACTCCAACAAACATGGAAAATCAAATCGGTTAAAAAAAAGGAACATTCATTCACAACACCAGGGAAACAATGCAAATCCAGGAGAAATCATAGCTTTAATAAAAATTTAGCAAGCATGTTCCAAGATAGAAATTTCAGTAGGCAAAGGTTAAAATCAAAGGAAAAGTAAGGTAAACAATCAATATAACTTCAATTGCTTAAAACCACAGTTTGAATGTAAGAATCAGAATCGATAAGATCTCATATACACAAGCAGTGACAAAGCTTGGAGTTTTTAAAGAGAATAAGCCAAACCCAATGATATTTGTATACTAACCCATCCAAAAAACAACATGGAATTTAGAGTCAAAAACTACAGTGGTCTATATGAATTTAAACATAAAATTCCTAAATGTTAACCAAGTTTCAATCTCTTGAAAATCAAGAAAGTAAGAAGACATACCACACATGTATTAATTTTACTCTAGAAATTTTCAGCTTTGAAATCACTATCCCTTCATCATTTAATATTGTCTTAAATCACATTCTAGTAGTTTAAAACACAATTTCACAAGGTGTTTAAATATACAAATCAGCCATTATGACTACTAATTTGATCACAAAAACATATACATATACCCGAGCAGTCATTATCATATTTTATAAGTCTTTATTCATAATTAAGAACACCATTAAGTTTTCTAAAGAAAATCAACACTGCAGAACCATATTAATAAATAACAAAAGCAGCAGAATAAATCAGCTAACAAGAACAAAGGGCTGAAGCAAGGCAAGAGAATACAAAATTTCTAGAAATTCCCAACCACTAAACAATATGTTCATTTTATTATACTCGACCATAAACCACCTAAGGGCCCACATTGAACAAAACAGAGAAGCTAAGAAAAACCAACTTACAACCAGAAAACCTTGTAACTTTGATTTAATAAGCTTAGAACTCTTAAAACCCCAACCCATTCGGATTTGACCCTTAGCCTCACTCAGAAATCGCAGGAACAAGGATAGGAATCAGAAATAGAAAACTCACCCCAAGCCAATAAAGAGTTTCAAGCTCCATGGAAGATCAACAACGCTGGAATCGGCCTCTTCTCGTCGGAAAAAGGACACTAAACTTGTCTCAGCCTTACGTGTGTTGTCGTCCCCTGCTCCACCGAAATGGCTTCTACCGCCGCCGAAGGTGAAGGAGAATTAGAGACAGTGAGGAGAGGACGAAAGGAAAAAGGAGAAAAGGAGAGGGCTTGAGAGAGCGAGATATCATGTATGAGAGAAAGTGAAGTAAGGAGATGGAGAACGAAGAGGAAAAAGGAGATGGTGAGATCTTGTGTGATGAGAGAATGGTGAACGATGATGATGAAATTGGACTTGTGTTTTACTTGTGTGTAGGAGGCGGCTGGAAAATTAGAGAGAATGGAGAGAAATTAGGTTTATCAGGAATTGGGTATTAGGGTTTAGGGTTCAAATGATAATTGTCAAAAAGGCTCATATGTCTAGCTTATATTATTAGAGAGAAATATATTTTCTTGATCATTTTTATTGGAAACTTAAATTAACAACATTGGAATCAACTTGAATTAGTCTATCATTATAAATTAATAATATTACAACATCTAAAATCAACAATATGAATATATCATAAATGCTAAATTATCTAACTTTTTATTAATATTTTATTTCTTATTTTCATCATCAAACATAAATTACTTTCATTATTTTAACTTATTAAATTTATCATTATCATAATTTATTTTAATCCAAATTCTATGATGCTACAATCTTTTAGACGAAAGTTCCTAAAATATGAATTGAATGTTCATAAATATTCCCAATTTAATATCAAACTAACTACTCTCAATAATTTATTATGAAAATCAAATCATAATAAATTTCCTAAAAAATGTTGCATTTTCTAAATTCATTTGCAAGCCTTTTAGATATCTACATTTACAACTAGCAATAAATATTTTATTATTTCTTTTTCTTAAATTTTAGGCATTTATGAATCTGTTTTATAATAAAAAAAATCCAGGATGTTACAAGTGGCAATTCCACTTTGACATGTATCTCAGAGAGGACAAGTTTAAGCCACAATTCCTCCATTATTCCTTGAGTCAACGCCCTTAATTCAGCTTTGGCACTGCTTTTGGATACAACTCTTTCTTTCTGCCTCTTCCAAGTTACCAGATTCCCCCGTACAAAGGAGCAATAACCAGAATTAGATCTACGGTCAGGATGTGTTCCTCCCCAACTCGCATCCGTGTAAACTTCAATCGTTCTTCTTTCTTGTTTCCGGAAGAACAACCCCTTCCCTGGAATACCTTTTAGGTACCTCAAGATCCTGTACGCAACATCCATATGCTTCTTCCTTGGATCACTCATGTATTGACTAGCAACACTTACAGCAAATGCTATGTCAGGTTTTGAGTGAGAGTGGTATATTAGCTTCCCAACAAGTCTTTGATATATTTCTATATCAGCCGGCTCTTCTTGTTCTTTATCTTCCTCTTCAGCTTCAGTATCATCATCAAGATCATCCACTTCTAACTCCCCCTCCTTTCTAGGCTTCTTCTTCCTTTTCTTAGGAGGTATGATAGGAGTCAGTTCAAGACTACACCCCAACATCCATGTCTCTTCAAGGAGATCCAGTATATACTTCCTTTGAGACACATAGATCCCTTTTTTCGACCTTACAACTTCCATTCCCAGAAGTATTTCAAATCCCCTAGATACTTGACTTCAAATTCCTTACCAAGGGCAACCTTTATCCTCGATATTTCATCAACATGATCACCTGTAAGGATAATATCATCAACGTACACAATGAGGATGCATATTCTTCTTCCCTCTATTTTGACAAATGTTGTATGATCTGACAATCTTTGCTTATAG
Organism: Mimosa pudica; assembly: GCA_029929735.1. NCBI lineage: Eukaryota > Viridiplantae > Streptophyta > Magnoliopsida > Fabales > Fabaceae > Mimosa > Mimosa pudica. The sequence goes on along the minus strand of JAKELP010000018.1, from coordinate 14,867,807 downwards.
CCTTCCGATTTCAAGACCTTTGAAAACCTGTCAAACCAAGCTCTAGGAGATTGTTTAAGACCATAAAGAGATTTCTTCAACTTACATACCTTATTACTCTTTCTCTTCTCAAAACCAGAAGGAAGAGTCATGTAAACTTCTTCTTTAACCTCTCCGTTCAGAAAAGCATTCTCAAAACCCAACTGATGCAGTGGGCATTCTAGATTAGCTGCTACAGAAAATAAGAAATGGACGGTGTTCAATTTTGCTACCGATGCAAATGTCTCTTGGTAGTCTAGACCATACGTATGAGTAAAGCCTCTTGCCACAAGTCGTGTTTTCAACTTGTCAAGAGTACCATCAGCCATATACTTGGGGGTGAAAACCCATTTGCAACTAACAAGTTTCTTGCCTCTTGGTCTTTCAACAACAGCCCATGTTCCATTCTTCTCTAAAGCCCTCATCTCTTCCATTATTGCAGCTCTCCATTCATGTATCTCAAGTGCCTCATGGGTGTTTTTAGGAATCTGTACTCGATCCAGACTGGTGACGAATGCCCGATAGCTAGAAGAAAGGGTATTGTAAGACATATACTTCTGAATTGGATGTAAAGTGCATGATCGAGGTTGTTTCCTTTGAGCAATAGGCAGATCAAGGTCATTATATTCATTAATATTGATAGGAATTTTCTGATGTACCTCTAGATCAATCTCCTCAGGGACCACCACCACTTCAGTCTTCTTTGGTTCTTCAGGAGTTATCACTGGTTCTTTTGGGTTACAAGAAGGTCCCAATAAATCACTATGGATGGTGTAGGGCTTGGTGCGTATATATGAAGCTCTAGGATATGTTGATCGGTGGTGTTTGGCTAATTCACAGACTTCACATTTTATATCAAGGTTTGATGATGGGCAAAGATTTGGAAACATATGGGATAAATAATGGAAATTAGGATGACTCATTCTCTTGTGTCATAACATAGTATCTTCATTTTTAGAGATTGAATTACATACCCTTGTAATAGGTTGGTGACTCACTTTGGCGTCGTCAAGGAAGTAAAGTCCCTCACATTCCTTAGCATGACCAATCACCATCCTCGATGATAGCTCGTGAAAGACACAATAAGTAGGCAAAAATTAGCAGAACAATTCGATTGTTGTGTCAACTGACTAACAAATAGTAAGCTGCATGCTAATTTCGGTACATGCAAAACAGATTCCAGAGTGATACTCTCTGAAATTTTAATACTCCCTTTCCCAACAATAGAAGCGAGTGAATCATCAGAAATTTTCACTTTCATGTTGCCGACACACGGTATGTAAGTAGTGAACAACTTGTGACTGTCAGTCATGTGATCAAAGGCACCAGAATCAACAATTCACATGTGTCGATCCTGTGAGATTTTTGGGCTTGAAGAAAGTTACCATGTTTTGCTACAAACATTAAGGACACAGTCTCTACAGCAACACATGTTTCAGATGAGTCGCCTCCCTTACTACCAATCTAAGGAAACGCGTGGTAGCATTGACTAAAAGGCTTGTGACCACCATCTTTATCGCTGCTGAGACCCCAACTGTAAATAAACCTCCAAGATAGGTACAAATCAAGAACCACAACATCAGGGCAACACCAATATGCATGAGAAGTCGCATGTTCAGATCTGTAACTAACAAAAACCATGTCCCAATGCCTCTACACATCATTTTAGTAATGTTGAAAGATAACCCACAACCTTCAAAAGTAAACACATGAACAAAAAGTGCCCAAACAACACTGCCTGATCTGGAAAATTGAGCTTCTGACCTCGGATCCAACATATGAGACCGGAATATGGCCGGAAAAGAAGCGACGAGTGCAGCGGTGGAACTGTCTCCGGGAACTCCCTTTCAGCGACGAGTGTAGGCGGCGCGTGGGCCCCACCAGCGCCACCGTTTGCAGTGGATTTGTGGGGTTTGGCCGATCGTGCCCTCCTCTCTTCGATGGTGTCGGTGGTGAGAGTCCATAATGTCTCCATCATCACGCACATGAACACCCAAATGTTTAGAAGAGAGGGTTTCACCATTTTGATCTATGCCTATGCTCCCTGACTACAATTTTGAGCACTTGGCTCTGATACCATGTGGACTTTGAGAGGTTAAAGATGAGAGGACAATGATGTTCTCATTGATGCATATCACAATGTACAAGTGTGTTTATATATAGGCCAAGAAAAGAGACAAACTACTAATGACTAATTAATGTAAATAAAGCCTAATTATATCGAGAATAATATAATAATTACAAGATATTCCCACAATCATCTTCTTTAGCTGACTTCATTTGTTTCTTAAATCTTTTACCAAATGCAGCTAGGAAGAAGCTTTGATGTGTCTAACAGTCTTCTACAAAATGTAATTATGTTAGAGTGTACTTGAGATATTTGTTATTTCTGTGTCGTATCGATCACTGGTTTGATTATCATTTGCGATGCTCATCATTGGTAATTCTCGAATCATTGGTTAGATATATCAATAATTTGTGTATCACAATATAGATCATTGCCTTGGATTATCCATAAATGACTTATTATCAATAACTCAAATCTCTGAAACATATTTCTTTCTACCGAGAACTGATCAATTATCATTCTAAATTATTGATATTCCTATTATTGAATGCTGCAAGGGTTCAACTATCCAATTATCGATATCTCTAGATCTATTATCAATCAGTCATGAATTATCCATAAGTCATCATATGTTATCGATATGTCGTTTGAGTAAATACAAGTAAGGCATTGATAACTCCTATCTTCTTTTGATCATTCTATGGTACTTATGAATTTTTCAAAGTTATCTTTCATCATCAATACAAGGTATTCATATGTTATTACTTAGTCTTTTTCTTGAAACTTCAAACCTTGAGTTCTCTCACTATAAGTTCATTATTTTGATCTTAGTGTTCTTAATTGACTTACTAAATTAAGAGTCTGTTACTTATGTTATTATCTGAGTTAATTTATCGTCAAAACTTAAGTTTTCTAACATAGGTCTCCTCATTTAGTTGACTCCCCTCGAGATACAAAACACACAGAAGTCTCAGTAGCAGATATTGGTCTTGAAAAAGTGGCAAAAAAACTGTAAGCAAAAAAACGTAATGTGAGAAGAACAAAAATTTGCTGAGCCACAAACTAACCTTTCAATCAGAACCATCTAATATCATGGAGAGTTCCACTCTTGAAGATATCTCTACTACCTCAGAGGGCACGGGCTGGCCTACAATGGCCCTCCATAATCAATGAAGACAATATCTTAGAACTTTCAAGGTGCCAGTCTAGCCTTGACATTTAGAAACCTCAAGGAGGTGTCTAGAAATAAGTGATATTCCTCATGGAACCCAAAAAGAAACTACAAAACAATTGGCTACTCGGTGTGGATTAAATGAGGAGTGATCAGGGAAGCTTGGAGGTTCTCACAATGGTGGGATTCCATTAATGTCATTCACTCAAGCAGAACCATTATTCACGTCAAAGTTTAGTTGGCTACAGTCCCAGTGCCTAACTACATCACTTGGACCTGTTACCCCCCAAGGAGAATGAAAATAAAGAGAAGTACGTGAAGCTTTTGAATACTCCTCAACATATGAAGGTTTCTTGGCTATGTGCGGGCGAGTTCAACCATCTCATGAAGCAATCGGAGAAATGGGGAGGGCGATGTTCGCACCGCAAGTGCACGGGTCGCGCCAAGTAATAAAGTGATAAGTAGAGTATCGTTCCCACGAGGATTTGGTTCCAAAACCCGGTCAAGTAATGATTAGCACACTCTCACCCAATTTGAGTGATTCAAATAACAAGATGTGAAGGGTAACCATAAAAATAAATAAGAAAAACTATAAACAAGTGATTCATTGACTTCAAGCATGAAATGGGTTCTAAGATTATTTATCCCCCTTGTATTTCCTAACCTTAAAATGGTCTCCTCTCACAATTGCTTTTAATATTTATATATGTGCTAACCTAGGGTTCAAATGTACTTGTAAACGCTCCGTCGAGTAAAGAACAAGTGTTTAATTCCATTAATCGCCCAATCTCTTGTTACAATTAATAAAACCCAATTTTTAAGCTTCAACCCTAATGTGGCTATGCTGAAAGTGAGGATGCACAAGAGGGGGGGTGAATTGTGCTACAAAAATAATACAAAATAAAACACTAACACAAATTCTTTTATACTGATTCGGTCTAACTCTTGACCTACGTCCAGTTCTCAATCCCTTGATTGAGTTCCACTAATCCACAGGTTTTACAACGGGTTCACCTACAACCTTTACAACCGCAAGTTTTACGGGCTCACTTGCAACCTTACAACCACAAGTTTTACGGGCTCACTTGCAACATATCTCACTCCCCCTTACTACCTGCAAGGGTTCAACCTTTAGACAAAGGATTTACTGCAAAGTTCACTTAATGAACAGATTGTGATAAACACTTAAGTACAATGAATTCTCTCAATAAATGTAGAGACTTAAATACAAAGAGTACAACATGATAACAGTAAGGATAACTCTCAAGGTATTAAGTGCTCTCTTTAGAATTAACGCTTTCTGAATATTCTGGGTATTAGCTTTGAATGCTCTTGACTTTTTGAGTTCTTCGTGTGTTGTTCTTGGTAACTTCATAAATGATGAAGTTCTTCCTTTTATAGTAGGCTCTCATACACCAGATGCTTGAGGGTGATAAGTCCGTTTGAATATAGCCGTTTATTCCATGTTACCGTTGTCCTCATTAATGCTCATTACTGCTTAGCAGGGTTGACTTCTGCTTTAGCTCTGGAGCTCTGAAAAGTAGCTCTGACAATACTGCTCTGACAAAAAAGCAATTCTGACTTCTGAGCACTTGTACGGACTCTGACTCTTGTACTTGCTATCAGATGGATTTTGGCTATCGGAAGTAAGTGCTTTGATCTGCAAGTGTTAGTCCAAGTTTGTGCAATGCAAAGAGTGTCCACTATCGGATGCTCTTTTGCTATAGGAAGTGAGAGCTAAGTTCTGCACACAAATGTTAGTCCAACAGAGTAATATATAATCAAGTGCAATGGGAAGAGTTTTTGCTATGGGAAGCTATCCTACTTAGACTAGGATTAGGCTTAGTGTTAGATTCACTTATGCTTGGTGATGCCTACTTGCTTCCGGAAGTCTAACTATGTGGAAATAGAGGTTCTTGCTTTTGCAAGCGTTTTTGCTATGGGAAGCTCTCCACTTAGACTTTGTTAACTAGGATCAGACTTAGTGTTCAATTTGACTTCCGCTATGGGATGCATACTACATCCGCAAGCGCTAGTTACGTTGTATTTGCTCTAAGTCATTCGGTTGTGATTTTACATCCGATTGAGTTCTAACTTAGGATTTTATCTTCCATTTTTTCCTAAGTGTTCATTATGTTCTTTCACATTTTAGTCTTCATCAAAACTTAAGATTCTAACATATGCAAGGTCAATAAGTATATCTCTATCTTATCAACAAAACCATTCATTTGTCATGCAAATTTCAAGTTCTTACACTATTTCACTCAAGTTCTACACTTAACCTAGCTCTCTCAAGTCATAAGTCAAATGAAAAAATCAACTAAATGGTGATCAAGCATTTAGAAGCATTAGGGCTAGAGTGAAATAAACACATATATAACATTAATCACAAAAGGAGAGGAAAATCGAGAGTTAATCCATATAAGGGTTCAAAATAATCCTAGAATAAAAGTATTTAGCCACTCATGTTCAACAAATCCATGAGAATATACATTAACACAAACATGAACAAGAGTAGAGAATGAAAAAGGAGAGGAAAAACCAAGAAAGGAAGTCCAAATCTCTTTGCAACTCCAAACCCTAGCTCAATCCCCACCAAAAAGCAAGCCCTAGCATAACCAAATACTCCCAAGTGCTCCAAGAAGTCAAGAATGGTTGACTTATGTGTTTTTGGCCTTTTAAAACCCTAAAAGTTCAGTGTTCTGCGTTTTGGCAATTCTGTTCGCGATTTTGCCGCGGCACAAAACAGTGGTAGAAAACAGTGCCGCGACATGGTTTTTCTCTGGTGGCTGAAATTCAAATTGGGCCGCGGCACAGAATTTACACATAGAATCATGTCGTGGCTCAGTTTTGTTTTGATGAAAATTGATTTCTTCCCAAGCAAATAGAATGCTCCAAACATGCTTCTCAATTATCTTTAACTTCTCCAATGTTTGTCTTCAATTCCCTAATACAAAAATACCTTGCAAAATAACAACTTTGACAAAAATGAGGAATAAGTGTGCAACCAAAATTATCATGCATCCTTCCTATAGTTTAGCCTCTAATACATGTATGAAATCTCCAAAAAGTGTATATAAAAGCAAGTGAATCATGCTAAAAAGTATGAATTCCAAGACATTAACAGGCGCCTAAAGGCTATAAGGAATAATTTGAATTTTCAAAAATTAATCTTTGACTGTGGTTAATCTCTAGAAATTTAGCATATTTCACTCAATTTTCATTTGTTAACACTCACAAGTGCTTGATAATGTTCATAATTGAGAGAAATAACTTGTGAAAATTGAGTGACTTTCCTTTAACTCATTATTCAAGATAACTATTGGAATCCTCTATGTTTTGTAGGGGAGAGATACAAAAGGAAAGGAGTTCAAAAGAGGAGCAAAGCAGTGCATAATGGCAAGTAGTGGAAAGAAGACTCACTCAGATAAGGTATGTCGCGGCGCAAAACATTGTATGCTGCGGTGCATGAAGAAAATACAAAGAATGTCCTCTCTGACATGGTGCGTCCCAGCGCACAAAAGTGTATGCCGCCATGCACGAGGAAAATACAAGGAATGTGCTCTCTGACATGGTGCGCCCAACGCACAAACGTATATGTCGCGGCGCACGTATGGGTTATAAAACTTAGGGTTTTAGCCGAAAATGGGTATGGGTACCATTGCTTTTGCATGACTTGTCCTTGAGTTTTTGAGTTTTTTTTTTTTGGTTTTGTGCATATAGAAAATGTCAAAGGAAATGGAAGTTGGGAAAATACTTGCAAACATTGTCAAAGTTGATTTGTTTTGAACTTGAAAGAAATTTCTATCTTCTTGGAATGTTAGTATATAGGCAAAGAATTTGGTTTAGATATTTGACTCTAGGATGACAATAACCTGTGAGGAATTTGAACCTACATATTATTTCCTTCAAGAGGGAGTACACCTATTGTAATGTCATCTCTAGAACTTGTCTTGAATCTCTCTTGAGGCTTAAAATCCTTTTTGCATGCACAAAGATGATTAAGGCATTTATTTTCATAGCTAGTTTGACCAAAATGTCTACCCTTATTGTTTTTATCTTTTGCATTGCCCCTTGAGCCTAAACTCGTTTAAAAGAAAACTTGCATTGGTTATATAGCCCTTTGTTTGAATTGCAATTTTCTCCTCCTACTTCCACTTCTACTTCAATTAGTGCTAAGTCATGCCATTCAAAAACAAACAACGAATGAAGGTGATTTTTTTATACTATATGAGTAGAGCAAGTGAAGAAAAAAAAGTATAGAGTATATCTTTGTAAAAAAAAGAAAAAGGAAAAAAACAAAAGAGAAAAAAGAGAAAAGGAGAAAAAGAAAAAGAAAGAAAAGAAATGAGAAAAAGAAAAGAGCTTGAGTTCATAAAGAAAAAAGTTTGTCTATAATGTGTATGTGTTTAGTTTGATACTCTTCATTAAGTTTATCATTAAAATGCTTAGCATTAATTGAAGTTACCCATTCATTTTCATATTCATTTCATTATCTTTCCGTATTCACCATCCTTAATTGTCATATTCATTTCATTCTTCCCTATTCACCATTCTTCATTGTGATATTCATTTCCTTGCCTTTCCCTATTCACCATAACCTTAAAAAGTTCTTTTGATTTGTGAATGTATTAAGTTTTAATGGTGGAGATCAAGATGTTAGACAAGCTTATGGTAGAAGAGTTTCAATAGGTGGAATAGAGTGATACACAAACCCTAATTATTGTGAGAAAGAAGAGACCTCTTATTGTTATTTATTTTTCCCAAGTTACTTGCTTTGTTACTTGCATTGTTGGAAGATAGAAAAGTATTTATGATGACTTGATTCTTGAAATATTGAATTGATTTTAACTTTGCAAAGTTTTTATTACAATCTTGCTTCCATGTTTCCCTTCTTGGTTTTAAAATTTAAAATAAGCTTTGCTTGAGGACAAGCAAATGCTCAAGTGTGGGGGGGGGGTTGATATAAAAGCTAGTTGGCATAATATGTAGTATGGAAATATGCATGTTAATGTTAGCTAAAGTTTGAGTAAGCTCGGAAGAGTTATTCAAATACTTGAAACTTCAAACATCAACTTAATATTCATTAATTGACATTAGAGGAAGGTTAAACAAGCATCATGAAGTACAATGTTACACTCTGTTATTAATCCCCTAATTAAACTAAGATATCCATTTTAATTCTATAATCTATTTACTAACTATGATAGGAAAAGGATTTTCCATAACATCAATATACCTATCATAGTTAGAAAAAGAATATCCTAATGAATGAGACATTATCCATGATAGAAAGAGATTTCCTGATACAACATAAATACTATCATGGATAATTAAAAGCTAACCATGTTAGAAAGGATTTGACTAACATGGTTAATAAACAAACCTAGTTGATATTTAACAATAAATATATATATACATGCGGAAGCAGATGCAGGCCTATACAAATTGGCAATATACAATTCCAAATAAATTATATAACCTCTACTACCTAATTCCCTTTCCTGATGCTCGCGTCTGTGCATGAATACCTGCAAAAATGTCAGTAATCGTGGGATGAGACAATTTGTCTGTCTCAGTAATCACCGCTTAACTCACTATAACAGTGAGATGTGCGGTAGCGAGGGCGTCTAAAGGGTACCACAGTTTTAAAAACAATAGTAATATATATATATATCCAGATCTTCTTTCATTCCTTACTCAAGTCCAACGATCACCTTCAAACCAAATCACTTCAACATCTCCATACTCCAATCAACTAATACTACCACAACAACTCTCACACTCACCTAGAGATGCATTGTGCCACCACGGTGCATTCAAGCATCTATTCTTCACTATATGATTTGACACTGTGTCCCTCTCCATAATGAGGGGACAATTTCCCTCTCTGGCGATCTCCAGAGAGAGAACCCCAATTCTGTTTCCATTGCAGAACGGGAACGGTTGGACTCTTCAATGCCAAACAACCGTAGGGGCGGTTGGGCTCTTCAATGCCAAACAACCGTAGGTCACTTCTCTCAATAAGTCGACCTACGAACCCCGATCCAATTAATCTGAAAAGGATCCTCAGTACAAATAACTGTCGATTGGCCTATCGACAGTTATCATCGCGCGATGGTACATAAATAGCAGTGTCATGCAATGCTCACCATATCCCTATATATCTCATCCACCATATTCAACTTTTCAACCAAAGTTCCATTCAATATCATAATATCAATATCTCCCTGACAATTCTGTTCAATATCACAAACTCATTCAATATCTCAATCATCACGTCTTATGTTTTCCACAACATAACTTTCAAAACCTCCATTCGATAACTAACTTCTTATTCTATCCTCATGACATCTCAAACCACAACCTGAACATTATTCCTATATACCTTTCACGCCATTCCAGATCAATGGCCACCACCAGACAGGATAATATATATATAGTGTTCAAATTTCTTTATATGAAAATAATCGTGTTTGAAAGGCACCCGATAGCCTGTTTTATATAAAAATACCTTTTTCAAAGACAATATGTATATGGAGGGTGAAAAGGGATTTTGAAAATCCCAGCTAACGTCACCCTCAATGTTATAGCAAGGTTAAGTGTGATTACCTGTCGCCCTTAGCATTTCACAGCCTTACCTTACCATTCCTTGTAGATTTTTCCTCCCAAGTATTCTCCTCTTAGATCCTCCTATAATGATAGGATACAAAATGATAAATTAATATCATTTCACTTTATAACGCTTTGACGTCTCTCTCGTATCATTTATTACTACCCTCTTCCCCATTTATGTACCATATCTTAATCAACCATGTCAAACATATTAATACATCACTACAATTAAACATTTGTATATGAACTCGAAAATAATCAAAACTATATATCAAGCACTTCCTCTTTATCAATATCATTCATCCAATTTACTTACAAGAGACCAAGAACACTAATAATGGATATTGATACAATAATGCACATCAATCAAACATAAACCATTTTCCACACCATTCATGGTAATTGGTAAACCCCTTTAACTCTTAAAGAAAATTCAGACCCACATAGCAAAGAAGAACAACTTTACTTGCAAGGACAATGAAAATGATATTTTTCAGCAAGCATTAATTAGTTCCACACAGTAGAGAAGGAATAACAAGTTCAAGAATTATATGACTTCAATTAACACCTACATGAACCCAAACAATTTACACATGCTATCACAAAACAATATCAATCACACATTTACCAAAACCCGAAACACAACATTAAACATTCCATTTCAAGAACAAGTTCGGCCACAAAATTATTTTAAATCAATAGACATGCACTCCAAGCCCTATGGTTGTTTTAGTGAAGAGGCAAAGAATTACAAATTTAGCACAATCCACACATTTCTGAAAATCCACATGCCTCATCCTTTACTAATTCTCACTATGATTGATTCTACACCACATACAAAACACGTCAATCATAAAAATATCTTTAATCACCAATTCACCCAAAAATGCTCACTTCCACCAACAATTTCTAACCATAAACTATGTTTCAAAAATTAATGATTACACTTTCAAAACATTACAATAAAATTCTTGAGTTTATCACCAACCACTCCAACATTCAAAGGTAAACTTTAGCAAGTTATAAACCATAAGAAAAACACCAAAAATCAGAATAATGAGAGGATTTTCGAAATCCTCACAAAATCCTAGCTTTCCAACCCTTAAATTTTGTCAAATCATTATCCCAACTCAAAATCAAGTAATCCAAACTTATACTACTTATAATCAACTCAATGTAAATTTCAAAACAACCAAATAAAACACACTATAGTCATACATCAAAATCAGATCTAATCATATTTTTCAATATAACACCAAATCTCAAGAACCACAAAACTATTTCCATCTTTCAAACATCAACAAAACTCTTTCCTCATAGCTTTCACAAATTCAGACCCAAAGCCAAATCAAGAATAATGGAGATCTGAAATTTAACAACTTTTCACATTTACTTAACCTGCATAAAAAGAACTCAACAATATACACACAGTACATAAGCTTCAACATAAACAACACACAATTATACATACACACAATGTTGCCAACCACCAATCAGAGATGAACAAGAATCTATCAACCCCAAATTCCCAAAACCAAACAGAATCTTCACAATTTAAAGGAAATCATTATCATAGAACTTCCAACTTAACTTACAAACAAAAAGTTCAAACACAAGGCAATTAAGCAACACTTAAATACGGATTTCTCAAACCTTCATTAACAAAAACATATTTCACAAGTTCATCTCTTTAAATCTGTTCATTCAAGGAATAGATTCAGCTCAATTTATTTTTATTAACTACCAACTAAAAATCCCAACACTTCCAATTTCTTGTAATGCCCAAAATACATGCAATTACCAAAAAGTAAAGCAACTCACAAAATCAATTATAAGGTAACCAAAAGCATCTTCACAATTTCACCCCACACATATAAAGCTATAATCTAGCTATACCATGTCTGTTTCCTCCAACATATACCATATTATAATAATTAAACCATCCAAAATCAAATGCAGTAGCAATGCTAATTTGTCATTATAATTTAATTCGCAGCATACTATCATATCCACACAAACTAATAGTGCCACATGTATTGAGAGGAAGAGAAACTAGAAAAATCACCAAAGTCAATACATCACGCATATACAGCCAAACTATAACACATATGAGTTTACCTAATCACTAATTTGAAGATTAAAGCCCCCAAAACTTACAAAAACTCGTCAGCCTCAAATACCCAAAGAAAGCATACATCCAAACACAATTTTATCCTCTCTCAACTTGCAAAACCAAACACTCCAACATGCATATATCTCATAAATAACAATACACATACATATACAACAGATTGCTACTAATCAACAGCGAAAGGAATTGCAAAAGAGTTTCTTTTCTTAGAGTATTTTCGGCCATGACAAGAAGAGGCTTAAGAAACCTTCAATCAAAACAGAAAACCCACATACAAGCCATATTACAACTTAAACAAGCTTCTATAACAACTAATTACAAATTTTGAACCTTAATTTCTTCAAAACTAGTTGGCCATTGAAACCCTAAAATATGCCCCTTCTCAATCTCGCCCAAAAATGAAGTAAAAGGAGTAAGAATCGGTAGGGGGTTCTCACCGGAGTACATAGCAATCACGTGATGCCGGCTTCTCGCCAGAAATCCGCCATGAATCGCCGGATTTTGAAAAGAAAATGAAGGAAGTGAGGAATGGTGAACCCGAATGGCAAAAGAAAGGAGAAGGAAGGAAAGAATGTTTACCATAACTCTAGTTCGGCCGCCGTGTGCCTCCACCGTGGTCGCTGTCGTGGCCGTCGTCGGTGGAAGAAGAAGAACGAAGGAAGAGGTCAGAGAAGGTAAATGAAGGAGGAGAAGGGTTTGAAGAAAGGATGTCACACCATAGGCGACCGACGCCGCCGTGCTGCCACCGGAGTCCGCCGTCGCTGAAGAAGGGTGAGTTGAGAGGGAGGCCGATTGGGTTAGGGTTTTGGGAGGGAGGTGTCGGGTGAGAGGAGGTCGGAGGCGGAGGGGCTCGAGAGAGAGAGAGGGAGAGAAAATGAAAATGGAAGGAAGGAGGAGATGAATATATATATATATATACTTTAGGGAAAATTACACTTAACTACCCTAATGTTTATTCTTAATTATATTTTTAGCCCAAAAGTTTATATATATATATTATTGTTTCCATTTCTTTTCTTCATAACATTATTTACTATCCCAATTACTTGTTCATGAAAGTTTCTAACTCCAAATAATTGTTTTAACTATATTTCCTTAAATTCCAAAAATTAAGATTTAATAACAATAAATCTCCATAAATTTCTCCCTAAAACTTAAATTTCTTAAATAACACCTCAATAATTTCCAATTAACCTTAATCAAAATTTGGGATGTTACAATTCACCTCACCTTTTAGGAATTTTGTCCTCAAAATTTACTACACATACCACCTAACATATAGAAATATTCATTTCACTCTTACAATCCTCAAATTTACTCTAACCATTCAATCACAACAGAATGCAATCAACACCTTCCTTCACCATGTATCCTCACTCAATTTTTGGGTAATCCAACAATCCTCATCTGATTTCCCTTAACTATCCCTCATTTACTAGCTATGCTAACCCCAAATTACTTGTATGAAAGTCCACTATCCTAAATGGCAACACATACATGATTATTTTCCCCAAATTTAATCAAACTATTGTTTTTCCTTGATATAACTCTAATACTAATAACACCCTAATTATTCCCATCTTGGTTTTTCCAAACAAGTACCCTTTAAAATACTATTCTATGTCAAATCAAATTTCCTAGTCCACCTCTTTGATTTCAATTGTTTCCTCTGTCATTCCTAAAGTCCCATATCTTAACTATTAAATTGGAACTCCCTAGGATTTCATTCCTTATTTATCTCATACTCTAATTTAGTACTTGTCTAACCATGTTAACTTTCTTCTCAAAATCATTCCTTTGCACTCAATTCCGATGAATCTATTTAAAAACATTCATTAAAGGTTCACCAAAAACTCTTCATCTCAACTATCTATTTAGTTCTGTCATGATCACAACTTCAAAATTCATCACAAATTTCACTTGTATTAGCCTTCTCAATAAAGTTCTAATAATAACCTATCATAAAATCTCTGTTTTCCTACATAACCAAAGTATTATTCTAAGTCATCATGCCATAATTTAAATTTTCAAGTACTTTCTTTGATCAACTCAATCTCTAAACATCAGATTCCTAATTTCATTCTTCAGCCAAAATTTGGTTGCTCATTAGTTCATAACTAAACATAGTATCCTAATCCTTAAAGTCAAAAATCCTCTCAATTATCTCTATTTCAATCCATACAAGCTCAACAATCATAATTTTCCCATAATTCCCTACATTTCTCAAATCATAAATTCCTAATGTTTGATTCCAACGAAGTAAAGAATCAATGAAAATATTTCAATCCTTCTAATACCTTGGTTTGAAACATGAAGATCATCACATAACCTTAAGTCCCACCGAATTCTCATCTCACTTGCATCGTTCTCAAGAAATGTTCTACTTAGTATGACCTACTGAATTTCTTGTTTATTTATAACAATAACCACACTATTCTTCATACTGTTATCAAAATCATCTCCTAATATATTAATGTGGGACAACCAGAACCAGAGAAAGGAAATCAACTTCATCAATACAATCAAAAATCATAATATCAATTTCCTAAACATACTGATCACAAACATTTTCCTTAATCATCATTACACATACAAATCCAAACCCTCCAACTCAAGAATCAATTTTGGTTTGAAACCAACCAGAATCGGCACTCACAACTAAAATTCTCATACATAACCATCCACAATTCAACTATCACAATTACAAGAAATCAATACCATTTCAAGGCCTCCATCAATCCAACTTAATCCATTAACTATCCAAGCCAAACAAAAGGCTAATAGCTAATCATCCATAAAATCAAAGATTATGATAAGACATTCAACAATTCATGCCACTTAGCTTACAAATTAATACAATTTACAATTACTTAAAAATCATGATATACACTTAAACAAAAATAAATGTGCATATATAAGTACCATTCACAACTTTTCCCAACCATTATCAACTATAAATTTCCTATTCACATAGTAGTAATAGCCAAATTCTTAGAATTACATAATATTTACTTGCACAACTTTTCAATTTTCAACAATTAGCTACATAAAAATTCAGTAAACAATCACTTTGAACTAAAAACTTACCTTTCGGAGACATCCACTCATGAATAGTGAGGGCTACCAACATCTATTATGAAGGGGGCTGCTTCCAATCACTATATATAGTGAGGAAGCCTCCAGCCGCTTAATATAAATGAGCAACAACCTCTACTATCAATGATGGTGGTCTCCAACCAACCAATAGAAAATAATAAAATAAACAGTTCATTTGTAATAAGCGTTAGATAGAACAATTTAATCATTAATTAACAAATGCACCACCTATCAACAAAACAAAGCAAATAATACAACTAAATTAAACATTTACATACCCAATCAACAACAAAATAACAATTTTTAATAGAATTTCAATTAAAACAATCAAACAAACAAGTTAGTTCATCAATTAACCGAACAATTCAACAAATAACCAAACAATTACCAAACAAAGTACACAATTCTTATTTCACATTGTATTCCTCATTAATTGTTATTCTCAACTTTCAATAATCCCTTAACCCAATAAGGTATCTCATGATGCCTCGACTATGGTTATGGCTAGCACATAACTATACTCGAGACCCCAGAGATTTATCCTTATTTCGTCATTCTTACTTAATTCTTATCAATATCATTATTTATTTCGTTATTCTTCCTATATTTTTCTCATTCTCTCCACACTTCCTATTCAATTGCTCTTATCACTCTCTCCCCACCACGGAATGAGTGATATTCCTCTCAAAATGGCAGATATTCATGCACAAAAGGAAGGGAATACTAAGAATGTATATTGCCAATCTAGATGCAATGCAGCACAGTCCAGGGTTATCGTATACCAAATACTGATAACCAAGTTGTTACACTCTGTTATTAATCCCCTAATTAAACTAAGATATTCATTTTAATTCTATAATCTATTTACTAACTATGATAGGAAAAGGATTTTCCATAACATCAATATACCTATCATAGTTAGAAAAAGAATATCCTAATGAATGAGACATTATCCATGATAGAAAGAGATTTCCTGATACAACATAAATACTATCATGGATAATTAAAAGCTAACCATGTTAGAAAGGATTTGACTAACATGGTTAATAAACCAACCTAGTTGATATTTAACAATAAATATATATATACATGCGGAAGCAGATGCAGGCCTATACAAATTGGCAATATACAATTCCAAATAAATTATATAACCTCTACTACCTAATTCCCTTTCCTGATGCTCGCGTCTGTGCATGAATACCTGCAAAAATGTCAGTAATCGTGGGACGAGACAATTTGTCTCAGTAATCACCGCTTAACTCACTATAACAGTGAGATGTGCGGTAGCGAGGGCGTCTAAAGGGTACCACAGTTTTAAAAACAATAGTAATATATATATATATATCCAGATCTTCTTTCATTCCTTACTCAAGTCCAACGATCACCTTCAAACCAAATCACTTCAACATCTCCATACTCCAATCAACTAATACTACCACAACAACTCTCACACTCACCTAGAGATGCATTGTGCCACCACGGTGCATTCAAGCATCTATTCTTCACTATATGATTTGACACTGTGTCCCTCTCCATAATGAGGGGACAATTTCCCTCTCTGGCGATCTCCAGAGAGAGAACCCCAATTCTGTTTCCATTGCAGAACGGGAACGGTTGGACTCTTCAATGCCAAACAACCGTAGGGGCGGTTGGGCTCTTCAATGCCAAACAACCGTAGGTCACTTCTCTCAATAAGTCGACCTACGAACCCCGATCCAATTAATCTGAAAAGGATCCTCAGTACAAATAACTGTCGATTGGCCTATCGACAGTTATCATCGCGCGATGGTACATAAATAGCAGTGTCATGCAATGCTCACCATATCCCTATATATCTCATCCACCATATTCAACTTTTCAACCAAAGTTCCATTCAATATCATAATATCAATATCTCCCTGACAATTCTGTTCAATATCACAAACTCATTCAATATCTCAATCATCACGTCTTATGTTTTCCACAACATAACTTTCAAAACCTCCATTCGATAACTAACTTCTTATTCTATCCTCATGACATCTCAAACCACAACCTGAACATTATTCCTATATACCTTTCACGCCATTCCAGATCAATGGCCACCACCAGACAGGATAATATATATATAGTGTTCAAATTTCTTTATATGAAAATAATCGTGTTTGAAAGGCACCCGATAGCCTGTTTTATATAAAAATACCTTTTTCAAAGACAATATGTATATGGAGGGTGAAAAGGGATTTTGAAAATCCCAGCTAACGTCACCCTCAATGTTATAGCAAGGTTAAGTGTGATTACCTGTCGCCCTTAGCATTTCACAGCCTTACCTTACCATTCCTTGTAGATTTTTCCTCCCAAGTATTCTCCTCTTAGATCCTCCTATAATGATAGGATACAAAATGATAAATTAATATCATTTCACTTTATAACGCTTTGACGTCTCTCTCGTATCATTTATTACTACCCTCTTCCCCATTTATGTACCATATCTTAATCAACCATGTCAAACATATTAATACATCACTACAATTAAACATTTGTATATGAACTCGAAAATAATCAAAACTATATATCAAGCACTTCCTCTTTATCAATATCATTCATCCAATTTACTTACAAGAGACCAAGAACACTAATAATGGATATTGATACAATAATGCACATCAATCAAACATAAACCATTTTCCACACCATTCATGGTAATTGGTAAACCCCTTTAACTCTTAAAGAAAATTCAGACCCACATAGCAAAGAAGAACAACTTTACTTGCAAGGACAATGAAAATGTTATTTTTCAGCAAGCATTAATTAGTTCCACACAGTAGAGAAGGAATAACAAGTTCAAGAATTATATGACTTCAATTAACACCTACATGAACCCAAACAATTTACACATGCTATCACAAAACAATATCAATCACACATTTACCAAAACCCGAAACACAACATTAAACATTCCATTTCAAAAACAAGTTCGGCCACAAAATTATTTTAAATCAATAGACATGTACTCCAAGCCCTATGGTTGTTTTAGTGAAGAGGCAAAGAATTACAAATTTAGCACAATCCACACATTTCTGAAAATTCGCATGCCTCATCCTTTACTAATTCTCACTATGATTGATTCTACACCACATACAAAACACGTCAATCATAAAAATATCTTTAATCACCAATTCACCCCAAAAATGCTCACTTCCACCAACAATTTCTAACCATAAACTATGTTTCAAAAATGATTACACTTTCAAAACATTACAATAAAATTCTTGAGTTTATCACCAACCACTCCAACATTCCAAGATAAACTTTAGCAAGTTATAAACCATAAGAAAAACACCAAAAATCAGAATAATGAGAGGATTTTCGAAATCCTCACAAAATCCTAGCTTTCCAACCCTTAAATTTTGTCAAATCATTATCCCAACTCAAAATCAAGTAATCCAAACTTATACTACTTATAATCAACTCAATGTAAATTTCAAAACAACCAAATAAAACACACTATAGTCATACATCAAAATCAGATCTAATCATATTTTTCAATATAACACCAAATCTCAAGAACCACAAAACTATTTCCATCTTTCAAACATCAACAAAACTCTTTCCTCATAGCTTTCACAAATTCAGACCCAAAGCCAAATCAAGAATAATGGAGATCTGAAATTTAACAACTTTTCACATTTACTTAACCTGCATAAAAAGAACTCAACAATATACACACAGTACATAAGCTTCAACATAAACAACACACAATTATACATACACACAATGTTGCCAACCACCAATCAGAGATGAACAAGAATCTATCAACCCCAAATTCCCAAAACCAAACAGAATCTTCACAATTTAAAGGAAATCATTATCATAGAACTTCCAACTTAACTTACAAACAAAAAGTTCAAACACAAGGCAATTAAGCAACACTTAAATACGGATTTCTCAAACCTTCATTAACAAAAACATATTTCACAAGTTCATCTCTTTAAATCTGTTCATTCAAGGAATAGATTCAGCTCAATTTATTTTTATTAACTACCAACTAAAAATCCCAACACTTCCAATTTCTAGTAATGCCCAAAATACATGCAATTACCAAAAAGTAAAGCAACTCACAAAATCAATTATAAGGTAACCAAAAGCATCTTCACAATTTCACCCCACACATATAAAGCTATAATCTAGCTATACCATGTCTGTTTCCTCCAACATATACCATATTATAATAATTAAACCATCCAAAATCAAATGCAGTAGCAATGCTAATTTGTCATTATAATTTAATTCGCAGCATACTATCATATCCACACAAACTAATAGTGCCACATGTATTGAGAGGAAGAGAAACTAGAAAAATCACCAAAGTCAATACATCACGCATATACAGCCAAACTATAACACATATGAGTTTACCTAATCACTAATTTGAAGATTAAAGCCCCCAAAACTTACAAAAACTCGTCAGCCTCAAATACCCAAAGAAAGCATACATCCAAACACAATTTTATCCTCTCTCAACTTGCAAAACCAAACACTCCAACATGCATATATCTCATAAATAACAATACACATACATATACAACAGATTGCTACTAATCAACAGCGAAAGGAATTGTAAAAGAGTTTCTTTTCTTAGAGTATTTTCGGCCATGACAAGAAGAGGCTTAAGAAACCTTCAATCAAAACAGAAAACCCACATACAAGCCATATTACAACTTAAACAAGCTTCTATAACAACTAATTACAAATTTTGAACCTTAATTTCTTCAAAACTAGTTGGCCATTGAAACCCTAAAATATGCCCCTTCTCAATCTCGCCCAAAAATGAAGTAAAAGGAGTAAGAATCGGTAGGAGGTTCTCACCGGAGTACATAGCAATCACGTGATGCCGGCTTCTTGCCAAAAATCCGCCATGAATCGCCGGATTTTGAAAAGAAAATGAAGGAAGTGAGGAATGGTGAACCCGAATGGCAAAAGAAAGGAGAAGGAAGGAAAGAATGTTTACCATAACTCTAGTTCGGCCGCCGTGTGCCTCCACCGTGGTCGCTGTCGTGGCCGTCGTCGGTGGAAGAAGAAGAACGAAGGAAGAGGTCAGAGAAGGTAAATGAAGGAGGAGAAGGGTTTGAAGAAAGGATGTCACACCATAGGCGACCGATGCCGCCGTGCTGCCACCGGAGTCCGCCGTCGCTGAAGAAGGGTGAGTTGAGAGGGAGGCCGATTGGGTTAGGGTTTTGGGAGGGAGGTGTCGGGTGAGAGGAGGTCGGAGGCGGAGGGGCTCGAGAGAGAGAGAGGGAGAGAAAATGAAAATGGAAGGAAGGAGGAGATGAATATATATATATACTTTAGGGAAAATTACACTTAACTACCCTAATGTTTATTCTTAATTATATTTTTAGCCCAAAAGTTTATATATATATTATTGTTTCCATTTCTTTTCTTCATAACATTATCTACTATCCCAAACACTTGTTCATGAAAGTTTCTAACTCCAAATAATTGTTTTAACTATATTTCCTTAAATTCCAAAAATTAAGATTTAATAACAATAAATCTCCATAAATTTCTCCCTAAAACTTAAATTTCTTAAATAACACCTCAATAATTTCCAATTAACCTTAATCAAAATTTGGGATGTTACATACAAAGTGAATAAATAAACCAAGGTCTTTCCCATTTTGTTTGTTTTTAACTTAAGAAATATATCTCTTATTTTTATTGCAATCCTATCACTTGTTTTATACCCAAAGCTAATTTTGATTATAATGTATTCAATGAACTTGCTTAAACCTAGTCTTTGTTGGAACGACACTCTTCACTCTACTACTAAACTTGACCCGTGCTCTTGCGGTTGCAAAATTGCGAACACTGTGATCTGCTGGACATGGGGTATAATGGTTCTCACTTTACCTAGCGCAACAAGAGATTAGAGGAGGATCATGTAAAAGAAAGAATAGGCAAAGCATTTGCCAATATTTACTTTAGAGAAGAATTCACTAAAGCCCAAGTCTTCCACTTAGAACCATTGGGCTTTAACCACAACTAGTTTTTTATTGACCTCTATTTCAATGGCAAGTTGGCAACCATACACCCTTCACTTTTTGCTTTAAATTAACTAGGCTTGAACACACTGGATTCAAAAGTGTAGTATTGGGAAGTTGGCGATGTAATGTGGACCAACACCCAAGCAAGATATATAACTTTGTCACTCGCCTTGAAAATTGTCACATCCCTCATTTGCTAGGAAGCATTGTATTTCCAAACAGCCACAAACTCATCCAAAGTCTCAAACAACAACTTGCCAAGTGTATGGAAGGGGATTTCATATAGGAAAAGCTTAAAAGATCTGAAGCAATAAATAAACAGCTTGAAAAGGCTTAGTGTAAAGAAAGAAAGTTATTGGAGCCAGCAGACCCGAGTTGCTTGGCTTAAAACAAGGGATTAAAACTCAAAATTTTTCCATGCCTCCATAGTTCAATGGAGGAAAGAAATGCCATCCTCATGCTGAAAAGATGTACTAGAGAATGGGTGGAAGAAGAGGCAGATATTGATGTATATGTTGCTAGCTATTTTCAAGATCTCTTCGCTACTTTAGAGCAAAGGGGCTTTATCTTTCTGAGTTATGTGGATCAGAAAATTTCTGATGTGGACAATTCCCTCCTAATGGCCCTTGTGACAGCTGAGCAAGTTCATCAAGCGGCCTTTCAACTGAGAGGTTCCAAGGCACCTGGACAGCTGGACTGGATGGGATCCATGGGATGTTTTATCATAGCTCATTATTTCATGTATATTTCTTTTCAATATACCTTAATTCTCTTTTTTCCATAAATGCTTATTGATTTCTCTCAATAGATTCATCATAATTGAGGATAATATTAGAAAACAAATTATACTTCAGACATATTTAATGAACTTCACATTTTTTCAATGTTTTGATCATTGTCAAACTCGCAAATTTACTTTCCGATTTTAACATTTTTACGACTCTAATCTACCTAACCAAACCGAATTACAAATTAGTTAAATTCACTACTAGAAAATAGGTTTTTCACGACCATATTAAACGACTAAAAAGCCAATGTTGGTCGTTAAAAAAAACGCGGTGGCATAACATGTAAATAAACTGTCCAGGCGGAGACTTTTCACGACCACATTATTACATGTGGTCGTGGAAAAGGCATCTTCCACGACCACACTTTTAAAAGTGTGGTCGTGGAAGGTGCCTACCCTTCCACGACCACAGTTTCCTGTGGTCGTGGAAGGGGACCCTTCCACGACCACAGTCTGCGAAACTGTGGTCGTGGAAGGGTAGGCACCTTCCACGACCACACTTTTAAAAGTGTGGTCGTGGAAGAGGGCCCTTCCATGACCACAGTTTCTAATTTGTGGTCGTGGAAGGTGGGAAAGTTTTTTCCTCTGCGAGCCAAAAGCCATTTTATTTCCCTCCAACATTCACTCTCAACATTCACTCTCAACTTTGCCAAACCCTTCATCTCCTCCCTCGGCCTTCGCTCTCATTGCCACCTTCACTCTCACATCTCCGCCTTCGCCTTCGCCTTCATCTCTCATCTCGGCCCTCTCGCCTTCGCCTCGCCTCCGCCCTCTCGCCTTCGCCTCGCGCCTTCGCCGCCTCTCGCCCTCGCCACTCATCTTTTTCGCTCTCTCACTTCGCCTCTCGCCGTCGCCCCCGCCTTCGCCGCCTCTCGCCTCGCTCTCTCACTCTTCTTCTTCTTCTTCGCTCATCACATTCCGTCGTCGCCTCTCAGCCGCTCAACCACACTCCGCCGCCGCATCTCCACCTCTCACACTCCTCCGCCGCTAATTGCTAGGTATGATTTTTTTTTATTTGCTCTTGATTGATAAAGTAATAGTAATAGTCATTCTTGTGTGTGCTTTTTTTTATTTGCTTTAAAATCTTTATGAATGCCATTGATTGATAAAACTCAAAACAAATGCTTATTAGTCTCTAAATTGTAACTTTGGTTTTTCAGCAACTTTGACTCTCTTTCCTTGTGTTGTTTTACTTATTAGTCTCTAAATTACAACTTTGTTTTTTCAGCATGTTGTGAGCTGTTATGGCCGATTAGAATTAGAAAGGAATGAAATAAATGCTTATGTTAAAATCTGATTTGTGTATAGATAGTGATGTATTGATAGTGTACATTGATAATGTACATTGGAAATTATAGTTACTTCTTACTGCCATTACTGAATGAAATAGGGACTAAGTGGTGTTTGGTGTATGTTAAAATCTGATTTGGAGGAAAAATTAGGCATAAACTGATTTGATTAGTAATGTTATGCTGGCTGATTTGGACTTGATTAGAGAGTTACAAATTGCTAGCTAGTGTATGAATTGTGGATTGTTCTTGTAATATTCAAAAGTAACCAAAGCTTATAGCCATGGATCGTGCTTGGATGGATGCTTTGCGAACTAGTGAAGAGTATCAAAAGGGGGTGGAAGAGTTTATTGAATTTGCCAAAAGAAATGTGCGGAGAAAGAATGGAAAGTACTCGTGCCCTTGTGTGAAGTGTGTGAATGTTGATCGCAAAAGCCTTGACTCTATAAGGAATGACCTTATTTGTGAGGGGATCAATCGCCGATATAGGAAGTGGATTTGGCATGGGGAATTGGGAACTACCGTGGAACATGTAAAAGCAGCGGAGGTGGACGATAATGATGATGATGAATATGTTTGCGATGTTGGCATGGACAACATGATAAATGATATCGCAGCGGAGTCGTTTGTTGTGTCAGACGAGTACGATAAAGTGCGTGGTGATGCTGAGACACCTTTGTTTCCAGGGTGTAAGAAGTATAGCGTCTGACCTTCATTCTAACAATATTAGAAATAAAGACGGAAAATGGGTGGGCAGACGCGGGTTTCTCTAAAATGCTCGCAGCTTTGAGCGATATGTTCCCGGATAACAATGTGGTTCCGAAGACAATGTATGAGGCCAAGAAAATGCTAAGTAAGATGGGTATGGAGTATCAGAAGATACATGCTTGTCCCAATGATTGTATTTTATACAGAAATGAGTATGAGGGGTTACATGTCTGTCCAAGATGTCAGGAGCCAAGGTATAAACAGAGGAAGGGTGCTGATGATGACGACGACGACGAAGAGACAAGCAAACCAAAAAAAGGTGAACCTTCGAAAGTAATGTGGTACCTTCCAATAGTTCCAAGGTTTAGACGATTGTTTGCGAATGCAACAGAAGCAGAGAATCTGAGGTGGTATTGTGATCAGAGAAATTCTGATTCTAGATATCTTCGACACCCTGCTGACTCTCCTCAATGGAAAAAGGTTGATTCAATTTTTCCAGAGTTTGCTAGTGATCCTAGAAACCTCCGTCTCGGCCTTTGTACAAATGGATTCAACCCATTTGGGAGTGTCTCTAGCAAACATAGTGCTTGGCCAGTTTTACTTGTCATTTACAACCTTCCACCTTGGTTGTGCACGAAACGGAAATATCTTATGATGTGTATGATGATTTCAGGACCGAAACAGCCTGGGAACGATATCGATGTTTATCTTGCTCCGTTGATCGAGGACTTGAAGATGTTGTGGAATGAAGGCGTTGATGTGTTTGATGCATACAAAAAGGAGACATTCAAGTTGCGAGCTTTGTTGTTTACCACAATAAATGACTTACCTGCATATGGCAATCTCTCAGGATATAGTGTCAAGGGACATAAGGCATGTCCAATTTGTGAGGATGACACTAATTTCGTCCAGCTCAAGTATGGAAGGAAGACTGTTTACCTCGGCCATAGGAGGTTTCTTGATCGCCACCACCCATACCGTCGACTGAGGAAGCGATTTAATGGCTTTCCTGAGCATGCATCTGCTCCAATTCCGTTAACAGGTGAAGAAGTTTATCGTCGTGTTGTGAGTGTTACTGTGGAGTTTGGTAAAGGAAAGAAGAAGAAGAAGTGGACTAACATTTGGAAGAAGAGGTCAATCTTCTTTGATCTTCCTTATTGGCGTTGTCTTGATGTCAGACACAGTATTGATGTGATGCATGTGGAGAAAAATCTTGCAGAAAGTATTGTCGGAACGTTGTTACACATTCAAGGAAAAACCAAAGATGGGCTCAAAGCTAGAAGAGATTTAGTTGAGATGGGTATAAGACAGCGGTTACATCCGACAATTAGTGTAGATGGAAAGAAAGCATATATGGAACCTGCTGCTCATACACTTTCCAAACTTGAGAAAACACGATTGTGTGAGTGTTTACGTGGGATGAAAGTGCCACATGGATATTCCTCTAATATTAGCAAACTTGTGTCAATGAATGATTTGAAGTTGACGGGAATGAAATCTCATGATTACCATGTGTTAATGCAACAACTTTTGCCGGTAGCTATAAGAGGAATTTTGGATGATGATGCGCGGAAGACTTTAACAAGGTTGTGTAAGTTTCTTAATGCCATTTGCAGTAAGGTAATTGACAATGAAATACTCGATGAGTTGGAAAAGGAAGGTTATGTTATTTTGTCGCAATTGGAGATGCATTTTCCTCCAGCATTTTTTGATATATCAGTTCATTTGATTGTTCACTTGGTTCGAGAGATAAGACTTTGTGGTCCGGTTTCTCTAAGGTGGATGTACCCTTTTGAACAATTCATAAAAGTTTTGAAGGGTTATTCAAAGAACCCATATCGCCCGGAGGCCTCGATTGTTAAGAGATATCTTGTTGAAGAGGCAATGGACTTTTGCAAACCATACCTAAGAAAACCTGACGACGAGAAAATCAACCTGGACGAAGATGAACTTTCTGGTAAAGGGGTGCGGGGCATGAAAGTAAAGGGTGTAGAGAGAGTGGAGTTGTTACAGGCACACCTATACATTTTGAATAACATGAAAGAAGTGCAACCTTATTTGGCTGAGCATAAAAAGCTTTTGAAAGAGAATAACCCGAAGAAGAGTGATATGCAGATTTCAAATGAGCATAACAAGTCATTTATTGGTTGGTTCGAGGAGTATGCGCGAAAACAAAAGGATGTGTCTGACACAGTACGGTTGTTAGCTGTGAAGCCCCGGATTCTTGTTTTTTCGTGGGGTGGTTATGAAATAAATGGGTATTCTTTCTCTACTAAGGTCATTGATGGCAAGCGCACCACACAAAACAGCGGGGTGATGGTTGAAGCTGAGGCAACTCATTTTTCTAGCTCTAGGGACAAAACCCAAAATTGGCTACAACTCCATATTATGGGGTTATTGAAGAAATTTGGGAAATCATCTACGCACCGCAGTTTAAGGTTCCCATATTTAAATGTAAGTGGGTACATAGTAATGCAGTTGTGATTGAGCGCCAAAGTGGCATGATATCTGTTGATCTTAATAGGGTCGGCTACAAGGATGAACCATTTATTCTAGCAAGTCATGCGAAGCAAGTATTTTATGTATCAGACCCTACAAATGTTAAGCTTTCCATTGTTTTGCAAAATAGAAATCAAATGGATTGTGCTCTCACAGTAAATGATGGTGATGATGATGAGATACAATTATTAGGCAAAACAACAAGAAGCTTGCTAGATGATGATGATGATGATGACTTTTGTGCGGTCAGGAATGATCATACTGAGGGTATATGGGACATATGGGACGACAACACATAATGTTAGAAAATGTATTGATTATTGTTATTGTTTTTCATTTAATAATCTATCGAATATTATTAATAGTTCTGTGCTAATGTATGTAATTGTTTCTCTTTCACAGGTTAATGGCAGAAAGCGACTCAGATCGCGAGCAAGAGCATTACGAGGAGGCCCCACCACCCCCTGTAAAGAAGAATAAAAGAGGGCCTACCAAACTTTCAAAAGTAGTTGCTCTGACAGTTGAGCACAAGAAAAAAAGTCATCTGGATCTGAATGAAAAGAATAGGCCTATAGGGCTAACTGCAAAGTCATTTTCAAGTTATCTTGGTACAGTGGCGAGAAACAGACTCGACATCACGATAAATGAGTGGAAAGACATTGATGGCGAAGTTAAGCAACAATGTTGGTTGGATGTCTTGGTATGCACATATTAATTAACATTCGTATTTTTACTGCATATTCGTGAGATATATTGGTGATTTGCGAAAAGGTTTAGTGATTTCAAATTTGTGATTTCATTGCAGCAATATTGGGATGTGCCGGATACCAAAGATTTCAAAGAGTACATTTGGAAGAGACTTGCAAAATTGTTTAGTGATTTCAAATATAGGTTGGGCAAGGACTACATATTCGGGGGGTGTAAAATGGGTGAGGATCCATGTGTAAGGGATGGATGCACAAGAGGGGGGGTGAATTGTGCTACCAAATAAAACTTAAACAATAAAACACAAGGATTTATACTGGTTCGGTCTACCTGACCTACGTCCAGTTCTCAACCACCCAGGTTGAGTTCCATTATCTCCAGGTTTTACAAACGGGTTCACCTGGAACCTTTACAACCGCAAGTTTTAGACCGGGATCACTTGCAACCTTACAACCACAAGTTTTACACAGGCTCACTTGCAACCTTACAACTTACTCCTCCTTACAACCTGCAAGGGTTCAACCTTTACAAATAAAGGATTTTCTAAACTTAGTTCTCTTTAAGAACGGATAATGTTACACACTTAAGTACACTTAATGCTCTTAATAAATGAAGAGACTTAACTACAAAGAGTACAAGATAAGTAGATGAATAGAACTCTCAATGCGTTAAATGCTCTCTTGCTTTTCTGGGTAGCTTTGAATGCTTGAATGATATTCTCAGTTTCTCGCTCTAGATTTCTTCAAGATGTCAAAGTTATCTTCATAAATGAAGATGAGCTTCCTTATATAGTCCTTAAGCATTCTCACTCTTGGTAGGTGGCATAGCCGTTTGAATATAGTTGTTTATCCCAAGTTACCGTTGGCTCATTTAATGCTCCATTAATGCTCAGCAGGGTTGACTTTGCTTTATCTCTGAAAAGCAGTTCTGACAACTCTGCTCTGCCAAAAAGCACTCTGACACTGCACTGCTCTTGCTGAACGTTCTGACATTCTGATTGCTTGCGGAAGCAAAACCACATCTGGAAGCAACATCACTCAGTGCTGCACTTGAACGTTAGTCTAGCAATATATTAACACATAGTCACATGCAGTGGGAGTTCATTTAGTCTTAGGAAGTTCTCTTACTTCCGGAAGCAATTCCACATCCGGAAGCACTCCTACTGGACGTTGAGTTATGGCTTAGTGTCATACTCACTGACGCTCGGTGTTACCTAACCCAACAGGCAGCGCTAGTCATTAAGCATTCAGAAGCAAATCCACATCTGGTTGCATCCTAACTTAGTCTCAAGGATTTTATACACTTAATGTTCCTAGACTAAGTCATGGCTTAGTGTATTACTTGCTTCCGCTGGGGGATGAGACGTTCATCCGCGAGCGCTAGTCCTAGTCCATCCGGAAGTAAATCCACATCCGGTTGTACTCTTACTTGTGGTTCTATTTTAACCTAATATTGTCTAAGTGTTTAACTTGTTCTTTCATATTTTAGTCTTCATCAAAACTTAAGATTCTAACATTCTCCCCCTTTTGATGATGACAAACTAAGTTATACAATTAATTTCATATGAAAGAATTAAAAGTAATAATCAGATAAGGCACAAAGAGCTAAGGACAAATATCATTGATGAGTAAAAGATTACAAGTCAGATATGTAATAACAGATAAACTACACAAGTAATCAAAACTGTGCAAAGTAAACTATGCATGAAAAATATGAGAGAAAACAAAATTCCTAAGTTAAATGCCTAGGGTAAGGTGGGGTTTAAAGACGGTGTCTCTTTTTCCTCTCCCTCTCTGCTTGCCTTCGCTCACTCTCTTCTTGAAGTCTGGCTATATGGGCATCCTTCTCTCTCTGGTCAATCTCAGCGATTATATTCTGAAGCTCTGTCTCTTCCTTCTCCCTTCTGAGTCTCTCAGATTCAACGGATTCCTCAAAGGCTTTCTTCAGATTTTGAACTTCTTCAAACCCGTGGGAGTTCATTTAGTCTTAGGAAGTTCTCTTACTTCCGGAAGCAATTCCACATCCGGAAGCACTCCTACTGGACGTTGAGTTATGGCTTAGTGTGATACTCACTGACGCTCGGTGTTACCTAACCCAACAGGCAGCGCTAGTCATTAAGCATTCGGAAGCAAATCCACATCCGGTTGCATCCTAACTTAGTCTCAAGGATTTTATACACTTAATGTTCCTAGATTAAGTCATGGCTTAGTGTATTACTTGCTTCCGCTGGGGATGAGACGTTCATCCGCGAGCGCTAGTCCTAGTCCATCCGGAAGTAAATCCACATCCGGTTGTACTCTTACTTGTGGTTCTATTTTAACCTTATATTGTCTAAGTGTTTAACTTGTTCTTTCATATTTTAGTCTTCATCAAAACTTAAGATTCTAACACCATGTATAGCATATCCCAATATTGAACCAGCGAAATGGAATAAGTTTGTTAAATATCGGAAGTCTAAAGAGTTTCAGGTATATCTACTATACATGTATAGTTCGTAACTTGGTTTTAATCTGTGTATCTGCATTATTAATATTTTATTATTGTGGTACATATGAGATAAGAAAAAAACAACAAGAGATCCGAGCTAAAAATGAGTATAATCATACCATGTCCCGTGGGGGGTATGATTGGATGACTGATTATTTGGAAGCAGAGCGACAACAAAAGTGGGAGGAGCAGCGGAAAGCTATGGAAGCTGAGTCATCTTCCACTGTCTTAGAACCTTTACCTGACCTCCAACGCCATGAAACATGGGCAGCGGCCCGGAAGAAGAGATCAACTGGAAAATATACCAGTGACAAGGCTGAAGCGGTGGTAAACCGAATTGTGAGTGCTATATAAATTGAATTTAAACACTTACGTAGGATATTATTGCATCTTAATCAATGTTTGTTCACTTTTGTAACAGCATGAACTGGAAGAGCAATCTTCTCAGGGGTCTTGGACACCGCAGGACCCCAGAATGGACATCCTAGCAACTTCGCTAGGGAGATTAGACAATCCTAGCCGAGTTGTAGGAGTTTCTGGGACAGTTGGGGCAAAGGAATTTTTTGGGCCCAAAAACGAGTGGTGTCTCGTAGTAAAATGTCCACTGAGGAGATTGATGCAATGGTGAATGCACGGGTGGACGAACAGGAGAGCCAATGGCAAACGAAGTTTGAATATCTTACATCACAGTTAGAGGCTCTTCAAGCTTCCCAAAGAACAACTTCAACAATGAGTGAGCCAAGGGCACCTGATCCTCTCGATACTGCTCAAGAAGCTCAACCACCAATTCTTCTCCCAAAGGTACTAAAGTTGTCTATGAATTGACCTTTATTAACAATGTTATTGATATATGTGTGTAGAGTTGATGTGTTTCTTATTTTCAGATTTTTAACGGTGAGAAGTACATATCTCTGAATCTGCTGTGGACGATGCAACCTGGGATGGAGCGTAATCTTTTAATATCTGTTGGAGTCGTCAATCCACTAGTAGAGGAGAAGATTTGGTTGTTGGGTTCTCAAGACGTTAAGGAGTTCTTGATGATGGAAGAGCTTGAGAAAAGATGGCTTGATTTGGCCGTCTGGTAAGTGTCTCATAATTTTATCAATATAGTTGGATATTGTCACATGTCTTTAAGTTTTAATCCATTTCGCCATGTCTAATAGGTACTGCCACAGCTTATGCAAAGAAACCCCAAAGGAAAAGTTTTGCCGGTTTCTATGCCCATCTAGTCTGGCTTATGATGAAAATGCTTTGAAAATGAGTAAGAAGAGTAAGAAAAATCATTTTTGGGAAATGCAATCTTACGTCGAGCTGCAGATGGGCCTTGATTGCGGCACTCTTTATTTCGCCCCCGTATTGAATTGGTAATGAGCTATCTTTTACACAATATTAAATGTTATGTCTTAGTTTAATTAACACTTATTTTCACTTATTTCTTTCAGTGGACATTGGGCTCTGGCTATAATTTGCCCGAAAGAGTTCAAGATTTTTTGGTTTGACTCTTTACAGCGATTTATTAGCGACGATCACAGAAAAGTATTCCAAAAGTAAGTTTCTCTTTTTTTTTTTACTTTTATAGTTGATAATAATATATCTTTATACTATATATAACATTATTGTTATGATTTTATCTCTTTTTAAGAGGAATATTAAAATGGCATGATGCGCAAGACACTGATTATTACACAGCTACTCAGACTTCGATTCATGTTATAAACGTAAAGGTAAAAGCAATTTTTATATTCATTTTCATTTATATTGCTTTTAGCCATACCCGAACTACTATGATATTGATGATATTATCTGTGATTTATCAGTGTCCAAGCCAGCGGGGCTCTACAGAGTGCGGATATTATGTCTGCAAATACATGCTGGATATTGTATATCAAGATCAAATTAAACAAGGGAGGAAATTCCAAAAGGTATGCACGCTTCTAACATATATCTCCAAGAAAATAGTGATTTCTAATTGTAAGTGGTACTTGTCTTGTCTTTTTTAATATTGTTTAATTATGTTGCAGCTTTTGGAGGGACTGTATG
Organism: Mimosa pudica; assembly: GCA_029929735.1. Taxonomy (NCBI): domain Eukaryota; kingdom Viridiplantae; phylum Streptophyta; class Magnoliopsida; order Fabales; family Fabaceae; genus Mimosa; species Mimosa pudica. The sequence goes on along the minus strand of JAKELP010000018.1, from coordinate 14,836,167 downwards.
AACTTAGTACCGACCCGTTTAAACAAGATGAGGATATTGACTTGGTACGAAACGCACTTGCAGAATTTTTAATCACTATGTGAGGCAGAAATTGTATAGGATTGTTATACTTGTTTAAGCAGTCATCTTAGTATAGACATGTGCTTGTCTTGGCTTAGATTGTGCCTTTTGTATTTTTGGCTTGTTCTACTTGTTGTAGCTGAATTTTGAACATATTACTAGTAAGGCAAAGATATAGAACTTAGATTATGCCTTTTTGTATTTTGTTGTCTAAGTAAGGTAATATTTATGGGATACGTTTTTAAATTGCTTTGGTATTCTGTATTGTACAGTAGTATATGATCTGTGATCGCTGTATTGAAAGTGGTTTGTAAATGATCTGCAAGAATGCAGATGGCTATACAATGCATCCACAAAATTTAAAAAAAAAACATTTCACGACCACATTTTAGTAAATGTGGTCATGATAGGGGTTGCCTATCACGACCACATTTACTAAAATGTGGTCGTGATAGGCCTTTCACGACCACACTTTACTAAGTGTGGTCGTGAAAGGCCTTTGGGAGGCACCTAAAAAGGTGCCTCCCAAACCCCTATCACGACCACACTTAACAACGTGTGGTCGTGATAGGGGTTGCCTATCACGACCACATATACTAATATGTGGTCGTGCTAGGTCTTTCACGACCACACTTTACTAAGTGTGGTCGTGAAAGGCCTTTCGAAGGCACCTAAAAAGGTGCCTCCCAAAGGCCTTTCACGACCACACTTAGTAAAGTGTGGTCGTGTGTAGCATCCTGGGGATTTAATACAGGATTAGAAAACACTTTTAGTAATGACCAATAGGAAATTAGAAATTTTTAGGATTTTTGGGAAACTTTGGATAATTTGAAAGTTTTGGGAAGTAAGTCCTTGAAAATAATGGATAAAATGGTTGGGAAATTAAGAAATTATAGAAGTTATGAAATTTAAGAGATTGTGTAAGTAAGGAGGTTGGATGAGATAGAAATTAAAAAGGGGTATTATGGTAATTTTCTCTAAATACCTATTTAATATTATAAAAATATAATAAAACACAACATTCTCCTTCTTCATCCTCACTTTCGGCAGCCCCCACCTCCCCTCCATTTCCATTTTTCTTTCTTCCTCAAATCCACACCATCTCATTTTTCCTCACCTTGATCCAAACCTCACCCATTTTGTTTATCATTCTCTCTTCCTCTATAAGCTGTCAACTCGAAGACCGATCTGCTCCCGTCCGTTTTCTTCCTTCTCCGACGCGTTGAGCGTTTTCCGGCGAGATCCTCATCAGTTCCCGACGGCCAACAATGGTTAAAGGTAGGTTCTTGGTTTCCTTTGGTTCTCGGGCTAATATTCCTTTCCAACTTCATTTTCTCATTTTCTTTTGGTTCCTCTGAAGCCTTGCTCGGCCAGCCCCTTTAAAGGCCGTTCTCCGGCGTGTGGGACGGCGGCCGACTGTGGTTGTATCCCCTGTCACTCATTCTTGAACGTTGTAAGCTTCTAGCCTCTTGTGTAGTTGATTTTTCAGATAAAGCTTCCTCTTTTAAGTTAGGTTTGACCATGAATAAATCTATGGAGCTTTAAATGAGAATTTATTTAATGTATAAGTGGTAAATTGATTATTCTTAGAAGTATTTAAGTTTATTGAAGTTGGGAATTATTTTTGAGAATTTTTGGAGCATTTTATGTCTCTTTAAGTTGGGGTTTTGTTAATGAAAAATGTTTTGAATGAATTGGTGGATAATTAGTGCTTGCTAAGGATTATATAATGATTTTAGAATGTTGAAATAGTTGGAATTAGTAGCTAAGGAAAAAGTTTAAATAGTTTGAGTGTTGAAGAAAGGGAATATTGATTATGTAATAGTGGGTTTGGAAGGTGATGGAAGGTTAGGAAACTTGAGAGGCCATTTTGAGTTGTCAAAGGGATGTTAAAGAAGTGTTTTGGTAATTGGTGAATGTTTTGCAATTTTGTGGATATCTTTGACTTCTTTAAAGTGGAGATTTGTTTATGAGGGCTGTATAGATAAAAATGGGATGTTGATAAATGTTGTTGTAGGTGTTATGAAGATGTTGGAGGAGTGAAATTGTGTATAGGATAAAGTTGGTAAATAAAGTGTGGAATATGATTGGAATGTGATGAATGATTAGAAAATTTTAGAAAGGTTATGATTGATTGAGGTATTAATTAAGGATTTATGGTGGTGGATGAAATGATTTGGGGATAGGTAATTAAGTGACTATTTTGTGAGCATTTTTGGCTTCTGTAAAGTTAGGTTTGATTAGTTGAGATGTATAAATTGGATTCGTGAGTTAGAAAGGTTTATAAGAGTATTATGAACATGATGGAATGTTGGAATGATTTGTATTAATACTTAAGGAAAAGTTTGGGGGATAAAGTGTTGAAGAAAAGGGAAATTTAGTTATATAAAGGTATGTTTGGAGTTTGATGGAAGATTTGTGAAATTGGGGGGTCATTGAGGTGTCAAATTAATTTTGACAAAATTTGATTTGTTAGTTATTAATCATTGGTGGATATTAATCAATAATGACAAGAAATTGTGTAAAAGGGCATTGTTAGAACAAAAGGGAAGTGAGTAAAATGAAATGAAGTCATGAGGGATAATTGAAGTATATAACTACTTTTTGAATTTATTTAAAATGTTGAGTCAAAGCCACTTAAGAAAGTGCCTTGACCAATTATGATTTGTGGTATTAATGTAGACGGTGGATATTCGAGCGGAGCTCAAGGACGATTTTAGTTGTGTATACTTATTGCTGTGAGTTTCGCAGGTAATCACGCTTAACTGACTGTGATACTGAGGGTGACGGTAGTTGAGGATTTCTAAAATCCTCTTCTACTTTTATATATATAAATGAAATGTGTTCAGATTATTTTATATTTAAACGTGGGCTATAGGGTACCTTTCTAAATACACTGTACTTTATATATACATATTCATATATAAATCTTTTGTATGTTACATCGTGAAAGGCCTTTGGGAGGCACCTTTTTAGGTGTCTCCCAAAGGCCTTTCACGACCCCAGTTTTTAAGGTGCGTCCTTTGTGGTCGTGAAAACACACTTTTTAATGACCAGCGATTCCACGACCACATATTTGTGGTCGTGAAAACCCCAATATTATGGTCGTGAAAGACCTTATTTCTAGTAGTGATTTCTACTCTTTTATAAACTTGGTAAAAAAAACTCACAAGTTTATATGTGGATTCACCGTTTTTTGTTTCTATCTTTCAGAAAATCATTTTAGTTTGCTCTAAAATTCACTTTCATAGTTTTTGTTAAACCACATTCAATGAGTTTATATGCAAATTGTAATAAAATGTATTTACGCAGATTGATAAGATATTAATATTGATATATATTTAATGTCAACAATTTTTATTTAAAATATATTCAAATCAATTATTGTTAACTTTTATATCTTTTATTTAATTATATAAAGGAACAAACCACATTTTTATTAATAAAGGTAATTTCTTGTGAGCCGACAATTCGATATTACAATCTGATGTTTTCACGAATATAGTTAAAGTCACGAGTTTCATAATCTTGGCTTTGACTACCAAGGTCTTATAAATAAGATAGAAAGAAGTATTAAAAAGAGTGCTTATTGTGTTTAGGGAGAATCACAAATTAAATACTATGCATCAAATGCATTTATTATCAAAAAAGAATCATGAATTTTTTATCAAAAAAATCACGAATTAAATATTGTATATTGAAAGCATTTTATTATAGACAAAAGAAGCACAATGCACAAACATTACAAAAAATTCGTTGATTCCTGGTAGTTATTTTCGTCACGATCTGGCGTTATAACCACCGCTATGACGCTGCAGCGTAAAATTCAAACATCGGGAAAATCTCCGTGGCAACGCTCTGTTCCGGTATATTTACGTTGTAGAGGGTCAAAACCACCGGAAATATTAGCGGCGTATATATGCGCCTACATGTATTTTATTTCTAAATATTAATTTTTACATACCGGCGTATATATATGTCAGTACGCGGTACTTTTTTTCTAAATAAAAAAACCACATACTAGCGTATATATAAGCCGCTATGTGTTTTGTTGAGGTTCCAATCAATGAAAACACCGGTAAAAAATTCAAATAAAACTATTAAAATTATTATTAACATCAAAACAAATTAAAAATAACCAATAATAGCATTAACATATCAAAAGATAAAAATGTAGAATGGGGAGGATAGGATAAACATTAAATGAGCAGAAGTTAGGAAAGAAAGATATGGAAAGGGATGAATTAGGAAAGAGATGGAGAGGGAAAAAATGGAGAAGAGAGGAATGAATTGGAGAAGATAGAGAAATGAATTGGAGCGTAGAAAAATAAAATGGAGAAGACAAAATGAAAAGGGACGATGAGTGATGGGGAATGAGGGGTATTTATAGAATCACATCGCCACATACCTGCGTTTCCGCTACGTGTGATTTTTTAAAAAAAAAAAAACATGTCACGCAGCGGCGTATGTTTTGCACCGCTATGAGGTAAGTTTTTCTTTTATAAAAATATATCACATAGCGGCTTATATTATACGCCGCAACGTGGCATGTTTTTTTTAAAAAAAATAAATGCTTTCAATTTTTTATTTTTTATAACAATATTTTTTAAAAAATATTAAATAACTTTCCTCCAACGATTATCTAACTGTAGGAAAGTAAATGTTGCTTTATTAACTAACTTTCCGGCGATTAAAACTGCCGGAACGTAAAGAATTTTTGTTTTTTAAATATTAACTTACATTCCAGCGATTATAAAACTGTCAGAACGTTAACAGTTTTTGCTTTTAAAATATTTTCTAAAGTTTCGACGATTACATAAATGTCGAAACCTAAACAATTTGTTTTTTTAAAACACAAACCCTTACATTAATCTAATTATTTTGCGTTTATTTTTTTAAATATTAACTAACATTCTGGCGGTTATATAACTGCCAGAACATTAATATTTTTATATTCCTACTTTTTTAAAATAATTTATTACGTTCCAGTGCCTATTTATACGTCGGAACGTTAATATTTCATATTTCTATTTTAAAAAAAAAAATATTACGTTTCAGCGGTTATTTATACGCCGGAACATTAATATTTTATATTTCTATGTTTTTGAAAAATAATTTGTTACATTGCGGTGTTATTTATACGCCGGAACGTAGAAACAATTTTATCCGTGTAACGTTGCCGGGTATGTTCCATAACCGCCGGAATGTGAGCGTGACTAATACCCGTTTCTTTTGTAGTGAAATTAAATACTGTGAATAGTTAATTATAAAAAAAGAAATCAAATACTGCAAAAAATACTTTAAATATTTGAATTATCAGCAAAAGATCATGACTATTTAATATATATAGGAGAAAAATATCCTTAGTCGGCTGGAACACCCAGCACCTGTCAATTACTCAATTACATCTCATCATGACGTGGCAAACTGTGGTAAGAAACTAATAGGTATCGACCCAAATATTTTGCGCTTTTTACTTGCTCACACAAATATGAGATGGACAAAAAATAATTAATAAAATGAACAAACATGGATTTTTCTAAGTAATTCTTTTAAATAGATTAAAATAATTTATAAAAAATATAAGAAAAAGTTATTCATACTTTTCAAATTGTTTTTTGATGATTTTATTTTTTACCTGATTTTTTGATCAGTTGTATTAGATACTTCCTTAATATTTTTTGTTATTTATTTTATCTTCAAATTTTATATTTCTATAGTTTGATTTGAACAAAAAAAAGTATATATAGTTTGAAAAAATATGGCAATAATTGAATTTAAATGAGAATGTTTTGTGGTGTTTTAAATTACTCTTAACTATTTGATGAAAAATTAAAAAAAATTACTTATATAGTCATTCATCAGTTTATATAAAAATTTGATTAATAATAATTAACTTATCACAAGGATATTGCCTCGTACATGTATTTATCCATCCAATGAGATAATTAAGACCTCTTGGGCTTCTAGTCATTGAAAATCATTTTAAGATTTATATGGGATATGTGAGAACATATAGTATATAACGATAAGATTCAAAACTAAAATTATATTTGATCAAAAAAAATAAAATTATTGGAAAACATCACAATAAATAAAGTCTATCTTGCACATACAAGAATTATTTATTTCACAACTGAAATCATATTATGAACTAATACATTCATGTCATCATAAATCTTCTACCTTCACTAAATAAATGCGTACAATGCATTCAAAAATAAGAAAAGGAATAAAATAAGAAGAGTATAAAAATAAGATATAAATATTATAGCACTCTTCCTTTCATATGTTTTCCTTCTCTCCAGATTAATGAACATAGAAGATTCAATCGATGGCATTCTTAGCTCTTCAGAGGGACCAAACTTTCCAAATAGTCAAACACCGACATCCGATTAGGGATCCCATAGATATCAAACTTTTTGATTTGCTGATTATCAATATTATATGAAACAAACTGACCATCATCATCAACAAGAATCTCATTATCATCTCCTCCAAATCCTAAAAATGATCCAAACTCAGGGCGTGGACTAATGACATATTTCTTGATCCAGCTACTCTCATTACCATACTCATTCAAGACCCAAATTTCAAATGCATGATTTGCCCCCATTTTATATGTTGCAACACAAGCTAATTTCTCATCAATCACAGCTACACATGATTCACGAGACTGATCAATTCCATGAGGCAAATGAATCTTCCCAAAAACTTCCTTACTAAAATCAAAGAACAAAATGGCCTTATCATTATCGTCATCAACATTAAGCCAGTGATAAAAGCCATTTAAATAAGCCCTACATTTTGGATAACACAATTTAGAAGCAGGGACAACAACATCTATGGTTCTCCAAGAATTAGTACTAAGATCATACACCTCAACAGGGGGTAATTCTGCAACTTGAAGATCCAAAATCCCAAATCTAACAATCTTATAATCCTTTGTTATAGGAACAAACCCAAATCCAAATATGATATAAACCATATCATTGGGTTTGTTCAAAGATTCAGGAATGACCCTAACCTCTTTTGTTCCTGGATTCCACAGAATCAAACTCGTTTCACCAGATTTCTCTCCTCCATAAACCCCATTAAGACAGAAAACCCCATTACATTGACCATAACCAAATATGTATTCCACATCCTTATCAGGAAATGGTAATTTGACATCAACATCATTAGGTTCTCCGTCATCATTGGAAATTAGAGAAATGCAAGGCTTCATAGTAACATAGTCCAGTCGGAAAATCAACTGGATTCTACGTTTTTTGGTGCTAGAATATGACCATTCAAGTTGTTTGGTAATAAAATATGGATTAGTGATTCTTGCATACCAGGATTTCGCTACGGATTTGAATTGAATTAAGGATTTCACTGGAAGCCTCTTTGATATTTCCTCCACAATATGTTCAGGAAGATCCACGTTCACCATTTTCCTTTCCTCTAAACAAAACAATTGTTTAGTAGATTTTCTTCTTGTTCTGGGAAAAATTACATCACTAATTAATACCAGAAGAATGTGACCCTAAAGATAAAAAATCACCATGACTGTGGGATTTGCAGCACAAGGTCACATTTTTGGGGAGTGTGAGTATATATATACATGAACATTGAACAAGGTGTGCAAGAATCTAGTCATTTTTAATGGTCAACCTAATCCAGAAACTTAGAAAGCAGTGCATGTATAATAATAGAGCAATGACCCTATTTTACCCTTCAAGTAACCATCATGGACCATTGGACACCCTAAACTAACACTGGGTACAATTTTAATGTTGAAATAACCAAAGTGGTCCAATTTTACCCCCTGACGAATGTAATGTTGACATGTGGAATGTAATGCTGACACGTGGACGACACATGTCAACATTACATTCGTCAGCGGGTAAAATTGGACCATTTTGGTTACTTCAAGAGTAAAATTGTACCGGATGTTAGTTTGGGGTGCCCAGTGGTCTAGGGTGATTACTTAAAGGGCAAAATAGGGTCGTTTCCCATAATAATATAGCTTTCCATAATGAAGGGAAAGATTCAGGATATTTTTTAATCTTAATAATTGATTTCAGTTTTAGTACAATAATTTTCGTAAGGTAAGGAAATAATTTCATTCTAATTTTCCACTACTATTGGATCTTGGTGGTTTATCAACTCTGTTTATCGTTTGTTTTGTTTTAGTGTTGAACATAATTGATGTTAGTTAAGTATGGAGTGATGTCATTCATGACATCACATGTTGAAATACGATTCTCATTGACTTTGTTATCAAACTTGTGTTTGACACTCTGAATTTACCATTTTTACAACTCTATTTAACCAAAATGTATCACAAGTTACTTAAATTCGTAGTCGCTATAAATTCGATAAAAACTCATGTGCTTACATGTCGATTTCCCTCGTTTTTACATTTACATTATAGAAAATGATACAGTATGAAAGTTAATATATTTATTTAATATATCAACTATTTATATTTAAAATATATTGAGTTAAATTATTGTTACTTTTTTATCTTTTATTTAATTACATACGAGAAACTCATGTTTATTAATAGGAGGAAAGCGCTGATCTGATAATTAACTATTTCAGTTTGGGTAACACTATAAATGACTATTTCGCGGTGCATAAATAATATCTAACTTTGTGACCCAGTGCAAAAATGATAAAACCAGTGCTAGATGTTAATTTGAAATTATGTAGAACCTTTCTGATATTATTTTCAAAGTGAAAAATACATTTTTGCCCCTCCCATTTAAAACCTTGCTGATACTAGTTAGCATGGGAAGATGAATGACGGAAGGAAGAAGGGTTGAGTTTTAATTGTGAGGGGGTAAAAAGGTATTTTTACTTTAGAAAATAATATCAGAAAGGTTCCAAAAAACTACAAATTAACATTTAGTACCAGTTTTATTATTTTTGTACCGGGTCACAAAGTTGTTATTATTTATGCACTGCGAAATAGTCATTTATTATTTTTACCCAAATTAAAATAGTTAATTATTATATCAACTATTTTTCCCTTATTAATAGAAATAAACTCTTACAAGTTTACGATTCGAGTCTACGACCTGATTTTACTTTATTTCCATAATTTTATTTAAACTCATGAGTTTGACTACCTTGCACAGGCCTAAACATATTATCTTCATGTTATAACGAACAACTAAATAAATGACAAAAATATTATAGGCAAATGATTTTCAAATAGTTATACAATGTCTCCTTATCCGATTGATTGGTGTTGGTTACATATAGATCACAAAGTGTCATTATACTCTATAAAAACTAAATCTATAAATAAACTATTATATTAATGTAAGATCACCCTTAATAACTTTGTTAAATGATATATTTAAGTTCTCTTCTTTAAATGACTTCAAACTACTTGATGAAGCCTCTTTATCAAAGTGTCTAAGGTATTCATTGAACATGTTCAAACCTTCTCAATATTTTTTCATCATTTTCTCTTTCATAGAGGTTTCCAACTTGTTTTTTTTATTTCTCCTTCGGTATAACGTGCTCCATACCCAAACAGGTATCGAACCCTGACCTTAGTTAATGTTGAATAAGCCCCTACCACTCAACCAAACCAAACGCTCCTGTTTAGAGGCTTCCAACTCTTCCACATATATAAGATCATTGAAATTTTTTTCTTACATCACCATGCATAAGTCCATTTCAACACCCTCCCTACTACCCAGGTATGCTCACTCTATCCATTCAAAGTACTCTATCCATTTGAAATACGATATTCATTACTTATTACTCTATAGTATTGCTAGTTTTATAGCTTCTCTTTTTCATAAGGTAATTAATATCAATATTAGATAGCAAGAAAATAATTTAATTTTCATTCCATTTTTTAATGTTAAAAACTTCTCATTGATGTGAATTAATATATGAGAATTCACCTCTAGCAAGGGAGAAAATTGGGGAAGACTAAAGGAGGGACAAAAATTGAAGGAAAAACGTAATTTTCCCTATTATTGGATAAGGACATAATAGTGGGAATAAAGCATGTATAATTTATGTAGCGTGGTTATTAGCGTGTCTTGAGCATCTATCAGCTCTTTCATCGCCATCAACCATTGCGGAGATGCACAGAAACGTATTAGGGTCAGGTTTACCATCAACCTGGTGCTATGTGTTAATGTCTCAAGACGTCTACTACCACTTGGCTAAATATTGAGATGTAAGACTTATTTATCTAATCTGATTAGATTAAAAATGTTATTTAATTAAATATATTGTTTTTTGAAAAACATTTGTAACGAGCAATTTTCGAGTGTGGTTCTCCTAATGACTTGTATTTATTACGATGGTGCTTTTATTGGGAGATGGTCAACTAGAGAATGTTACCTAATGAAGGTTATTGACTAGAGGGACTGACCAACAAAGTTTCAGTGAAGTGCCATAGAATGAATTTGCTAGAAAATCATCTCAACCAATAGACCAAAGAGGACTACCTACAACAAAATTTGACTAGAGGTACCAAGATATCGGCTCTCAAGGAAGATGCATTGTCACAAGTTTCACATCAAGGAAATCTTCTTGAAAAATCAACCTTATCAGTCCTTAATTTCTTTGTTAATGACTCCCCAATTTATATTAATTCTGGGCACACGCATGCGCGCACACGCACACACATATATACGGGAGTCATTAGTGCCAACTCAGGATAATTTAAAAGCATGAGAGAAAAATGGATAATAGGTCATATAATTTAAATTGATTATTTTTGGCCTTCACTCATTTTTATGCATGCTTTTTACAGGTAAATATGGATATTCTAAGCTAAAAAGGAGCAAAAGATCGAAGGAAAAGAGTGGTGAAAGCTAGACGACAATTCAAGAAAGTGCTGAAAATTGTTGAGGGATGTCGCGACAACGCACCAAGATTTCACGACAATGTGCGAAAATTGCAAAACCACAACTTTGTTTTCTATCATATAAAAATACTTAGGGCACGAAATTTCACAGTCATTCAGCCCCTTTGAACCTTAAAACCCACTGGAGCCAAAAAGCATCATTGAAGTACAAGATTTAGAGCTAGGGTTTGCGAAATAGAAGGTTGCGGAACTAAATTGGATAAGTTTCTTACCCTATGTAATAGACATTTCTTGTTTTCTCCAAATTTTAGCTATTCTCTTTACAAAAAACGCGGGTAATAAACAACATACCGGCGTTTTTTAGCCATACGCCGGAACGCAGATACCAAAAATGTGGATAAAAAAGGTGCGCACTTTTTCCGCATTTATTTATCGACGTTTATAGCATGAAAAACGCCGTTTATTTTTTTAACAAAAAAATATGCATACCGGCGTTTTTTAAAACGCCAATATGTTAGGAAAATTAAAATATATTAAAACGCGAAATGCAAGTTGAATTAAAAAAATAAAAAAAATATAAAAACTTTTTTTATTATTTTTATTTTTAAAAAATAAAAATACATACCAGCGTTTTCCCAAAACGCCGGTATGTTTTTTGTTTTTCTTAAAAAATAAAAACGGTATTATTATTTTGTTTTCATTTCTCCAAAAAAATAAATACATATTGGCGGTTTACACCACTGATATGTATATACAATCCGGCGGTTAAACCACCGGTGTGTATATACATACGCCGATTAAACCGCCAGTGTGTATTTTTATTGTTTAAAAAAATAAAAACTTTTATTTTTTAAATAAAATAAAATATTATCGGCATTTGTAGAAACGCCAGTATGTATTTTTATTTTTAAAAAATTTTTAAAACTATTTAAATTTTTTTAAAAATAAAAAATACATACCGGCGTTTGTCGAAACGCCGGTATGTAATATTTTAAAATAAAAAACATATCGGCGTTTCTATAAACGCTGGTAAGCTTCTACAAAATATAAAATAAAAAAACTTACCGGCGTTTTGGGTAAAAATGCGGTAAACTTCGCCTACTCCTATAAATACTTCTTCCTCCTCCCATACAAAATTTGCTCCTCTTTTTCCCCTTCGTCTCTAATCTCTTCTTCTTCCCTCCGTCTCTCTGCTTGCATTCTTGTTTGGTGTATAAAGTTTATCTAATTATTTGCTTACATTATTGTTGAGTTTGTATGTAAATATTTTGTTATGATTTACTTTGTGTATTTGCGTATGTAAATATTTTATATTATTTTTCTGTTATATTTAATTATTAATTGATGATTCTCATTTTAGATAGTGTTGTTATTAACTTATTTTTGAATTTATTTTTTCCCTCTATTTTCCGCCCTAATTTCAATAAATTAGGGCGAAAAATAGAGGTTTTTTTTATAAATAAATAAACACTTACCGGCGTTTTCCAAAACGCCGGTAAGTGTGTTTTTTAAAAAAATAAAATAGACAAATCGGCATTTAGACAAAATGCCGGTATGTTTTATATTAAAATAATACATACCGGCGTTTCCGAAAACGCCGGTATGTCTACATATAATATTAATTTTCTATTGACGCTTTCCGGCGTTTGTGCTACTCTATGGCATTTGCAAAACACCGGTATGTCTAGTTTTCAACGGTGTTTTTTCCGGCGTTTCACAAAAACGCTGTAGCATCAATTCGCCGGAAAGGAATGTCGGATAGAGGTAAAAAACGAGTTGGGTTTTAGTTCTTGGTTGTTTAGAAGAAGTTAAACTTCGATTTAGAGTTTGGAAGATGATTTGATGATTGGGGTTGCTCAAAAATCCGAAATTTTGGATGCATTTGAATCCGACAGTGTTCAAGCGATTTAGGCTCAAAGTGTTCAATATATTTACATAGAAACTTATTGGTGTTACATTCTAACATTTCTTGTTTGATTTATGTTTGGATTGAGGGTTACTAAAGTTCATCTTTCTTTCCTATCTTGACCAAGCTGTTGCATAGTGTGTGAAGATTAGTGATATTTTTGTGTCTTGCATGTCAGCCCATTCGATTTCAAATTAGTATGACTTCATTTGCTTTATGTCCTGCAGTGGACAAATGAGTATGGCTATGGTGTTTAGAAACTCTTGGACAAGAGTGTTGATAACTATTATTTGAATTTTATTGCATTCAAGGTGTTTGTTAAAAGGGCAAAAGGGCAAAAATAGCCACCGTAATTGCCAAAATGGACAACTTTGGCACCCGTAATTTCGAGGGTGCAAAACCGTACACTATAAACCAAAATGGTGCAAATCTAGCCACGCCGTTAAGTTCTTGGTAACAGACGTGTATTTTGGCGTGGGGCCCACATTCATTAAACGACGTGGCATGACAGTCAGCACCTGAAGTGATTCCATGTCAGAACCCCTGCCACATCACCTCATCATCACCAAATCCCCAATCTAAAATGTAAAACCCTAATCCCAAATCTCTGCACATCCTCACCACACTAAGTTTCGAATTCATCCCTGAAATCCGCAGCCCCACCTCCATTTGTGGTCGCGCTTGATTCCCATACCCCAAACCAGCTACACGAGGATGACTAAATGTCCTCCTCATCATATTTGAAGAGCTGCTCAATGTCCTCCGCATCCAGCACCAACAACTACAAAAGGAACCCGGGTCCAAGAATAAAAAGACAGAATCGCGAGGATGACTATGAGGGCTCCAAGCGATTCTGCCATTGCGGGCTTCTTGCTCCACGTTGGACTTCTTGGACGAATTGGAACCCTGGGAGGAGGTTTTTGGATGCCGATACTATGACCAACTAAGTTTTAGTGTTGTGGTTCATGTTGTGGGTCATGGAAGTGAAAGGGATTAACCATATAATTTGGTTTTGGAATGCAATTAAAGGTGTTTGACAATATGTCCAAAAGGAATTGGCTGAAAATTAGTGATTTGGTAAGGTGATTGTAGGTGTTTGACAAAATGTCTAAAAGGAATTGGCTGAAAATTAGTGATTTGGCAAGGTGATTGTAGGTGTTTGATAAAATGTCTAAGAGAAGGAATGTTTGAAAATTATAGATTTGCTATTAGTTTAGGTGTTAGATTAATGTACTTGAGATACTTATGTTTGGACTAATTTAGTTGTGAATGACATAATCCTTCGTAGCACTCATTATATGGTGTGTGGTTGCTTTGGTGTTTGTGTGTGTTTTGAGTGTAGGCAATTTTTAGTGGTGGCTGGGCATGGGTGCTGGTGTTTGGATTTAAGTTGTTTGTGTGTCTTTTACAGGAGGAGCATTGTGATTTCTTTGATTGGTACGATGCTAAGTTTGAGCAAAGGTCACTCAAGGTGATAAGGATGCTTCTTGATGAGACTGAGATGATGCATGGAGATTGTGATGATGATGGCTGTGATGATGGACGAAGCTTCTTGGAAGAGGTTGATGCGATTCACGGTGAAATAAGGAAGCTGAGGAAAAGTCACGAGCTGAATGCAAAAAAAGCAACCAGGTCTGAGTTGAAGTTCAAGATTGCCGTGGGAATTTTGTTACTGACATGGGTGTTTGTATTTGTATCGTACCTTGGCAAACCATAGTCGGTTTGCATTGTTGTAATTAAGTCATTGAGCAGCATCTTATTGAACTTATTTTGGGAACATTGTGTTAAACTATTGTCACACTTTGTAAGGCATGTGGGTGTTTGTGAACTTGATGTGGAAACAATTTTTACTCTTTATGGAATTGGCAATTTTTATACTCCATGAGCCGCACGTTTTATACTCTCTTAATTACATATAACACATCTCAACTAAATGATAAGCACATATAAAAGATGAAATTGGTTTGCACATATATATAGAGAATTCCCATACTGTTTGGTTGGGTCAAAATATCTTTACATAAGCAACGGGGGAACAACACCACCCTAAATTCCCATACATAATCAAAAGGGGAACAAAACCACCCTTATCTTAAAATGAGGCGTCCCTTGAACCTTATCCTTGTACATATCCGCCACCCAAGCTGCAGTTGCTCTGGGGTTCGGATAACATGTTGTACAATTATGCTCCAGCAACAGTGTCTTGAGGAAAAATCCCACCGCCTTGCCGGTCACAGAAGCATATAACCTAAAGGGACATCCCTCTTGACACCGATATTCCATGCGCTTTCTAGATGTCCTCGCAACCCTTATCTCGAACCCGTTAGTGATTGCATAAGTGTCAACTGCCTTCCTCAGCTCTGCTTGATCACCAAATGACATGCCCACTCTGAAGGCAGGCTCATTCCCACGGCAGGCTCTGACTTCTCTTGGAGTTTCATCATAGTTGTCCTCATCAACACTGACCTCCCCTTCCTCAACCTCTTGTTCAGCCTCTGTTTCTACGCTTTCATCGGTGTCAGAACTTTCGCTAGCTGCTGAATATGACGCATCATCACTTGAACACTCAACTTCACGGATATCATCAGACTCCTCAATGGATTCTAACCCTTGTGTCACATCTTCTTGCACTACGTCTATGAGCCTCTCACTTTGAACCTCGTTAGTGATGTACGAACTTCCACCAGAGTCCATTTTTTTCCTTGCAAACATGTCACTAGCCTCCTCGAGCATTCTGTCAAACGAATCATCGCTGACCTGCGGCTCTTCTTGCGCATCAACCATCTTACCCTTCCCCTTTCGATCCATTGTACCTGAAACAACAATGTAATCAAATATGTCAACTCGAAATAATGCAACTTCACACATCACCAAGGCTAAAGATTCATATATAGATACTTTAGGGCTCAATACCCAGATAGCCATTGTCAGCTACAACAAGAAAACCACCCAACTGAGAGCTGTCAACCCTAAACTCGTTGGCTTTTATATACTTAAAAGTTAGGGTTTTCCACAAACATAAGAAAAACGTTATGCAGGCTCCAAAATCGGCCCTCTAGCATACTTAATTGAAGCTAGATTCAAGTGGGTTCGCGAAATTAGTGGTACCATGTGATGCTTACAAAAATAAAAATCTAGGGTTTCAAAAAAATTCTCACTTTCACTGTGTATGCCACAAACAACATAGATGTGGTCCCATTTCATACTTACTTGGCACTAATCTTGTCGTCTAGCTCTTGGAAGGAATCTTTTCACGTGCTTCTTCTTGGACAAACGCGGTGTGGGCTCCAATGGCGGGTTCCACAGGTTCGCTGGAAGGTTAGTGTGGGTTCACGAGCAGCATGGTTAGTGTAACATCTCAGCTCCTCGCTCTCGAAATTGTCCGCTTTGGGGAATCCTCACCCCTCACGGTTTTAAAACGCGTCGAGAGGGGGAAGTATCCAGGCCCTTATAAGGCGCCTTTCGTTCTCATCCCCAGCCGATGTGGGACTTTACAATCCACCCCCCTTGGGGCCCAGCGCTCTCGCTGGCACATCAACCCGAGCCTGGCTCTGATACCATTTGTAACATCCCAGCGCCTCGCTCTCGAAATTGTCCGCTTTGGGGAATCCTCACCCCTCACGGTTTTAAAACGCGTCGAGAGGGGGAAGTATCCAGACCCTTATAAGGCGCCTTTCGTTCTCATCCCCAGCCGATGTGGGACTTTACAGTTAGGGTAGGGTCGACGTTTTGTGGCTTCACATGGTGGCTAGGGGTCGAGCTCTTCGTCACTTCGCATGGAGGCTAGGGTTCGATGCTTTTGGTGTTTTGTTGGTGGGTTTAGTCAGCTCGTGTTTGTGATGGGTGTGATTGTGGTTGGAGCTTTTTGTGTATTCTGAAGTTTAATACATGTGTTTGTTTTTTTCTTGTTTTTTTTATACAATGTGTTTGGTTTTTTCTAACATATATGTATATGTATTATAGTGGGCATTTTTTCCATGTCATAGACAAATCAGCATTGGGGTGACACGTCATGTCTCACAGTGCCACGTCATTTGCCATATCAGCATTCCAATTCACTTAACGGTCAAACTTAACTCCAATTTTTAAGATGACTAAATTTGTCCCATTGTGATTTATAGTGTACGGTTTTGCACCCTCGAAATTACGGGTGCCAAAGTTGTCCATTTTGGCAATTACGGTGGCTATTTTTGCCCCTTTGCCCTTGTTAAAATGCTTGGAAGAGTAGAGAAACTAATTTGAGTTGGAAATGTGTATTTTGAACAAGTTTTATGTTATGCTTGTGAACATTATTATCAAGGGTCCAGATTTTTCTGATTGAAGCAGAATTTATAAAGAATGGATTAGTAAGGATATTGATTGTGGAAGTTGTTGAAGTGGTTCTTTGAAACTGTGCCTCTAAATTTTCCTTTGACTCTTAATGTGCTTTGTTTTGAATTGTTTAGTGGAATTTATAAATTTTAGACTCACAAATTTTAGAAGCTTGATATAGTAGTCCATATTGATTCTCTTTTTATTTGGGAGATATATGAAACTGAGAGGTTCAAGTTTTGTTACTAAGGTTTCATTGTTATAGTAAGACCTAAGAGATGACTTTTGTAATAGGTGTAGGATCCTATGTTTGATTATCTTGTGCTAAGATTAATGGGAGGATGGTGTTGCTGATTTTGTGTGGTTTATAAGAGATTCAAACAACTAGGTGATGATTAAAGAAGTGATAGTGATGGTTTACCGGGGTTAGTATCTAGTAGAGTTATTTGATTGTGGTTTGTCACCAATGGAAGGTTGATTATTGAAATTGTGTTAATGGCTCAAGGTTTGATTTAAGAATTAATGAATGCAAGGGCTGATTGGGATATGTATTTGAATGTCAAATTTCATATTTGAGATTTCAAGTATTGGGGAATTGATGGAATTCCATTTTTTTGAGGTTAAAAGTTTTATTTGATTGCATTAATATATTTTGTTTCGTGATAGCCTTGAGGATTCTGTTTTGGCCGACTGAAACTTAGGAAGAATGAAGAATTTACTTTGCATTAGGGTTTTAGTTGGTTGAAGAACTTGTTGGATGATTGTTTACATATTTCCTACATCTTCCCCTATCAAGGCTGAATTTTTTTCTAGGATGAAGTGTTGTTGGTGAAGTGTTGAGAGAAGATTTATGTACTTGTATTTGAACTTGGGAAATAATTTTCCTTTGCTGCATTGGCTAAAAAATGGCACTGATGTTTCTTACTTAAAAGATGAATGATGGATGATGAATATAATATTTATTGATGTGTAGTAAAATTCGTGGGTTGAAAACACAGGTTTGAAATATAAATGAATTCTTTTTCTTCTCCCTGACTTGACTGAATATGATACAAAAGAATAGGGGTTAAGTATAAGTGAATTGTAACTACATGGCTTGTTAAATTTGCTCTCTATGCTATGCTTATTAATTTCTCTAGGTTCTCTCTATCTATATTTTCTCTTGGCATGGGTGGTGGGTTATGGGTGCCAATCAACTTATATTTTATTCCCTTGATTTGCTTAATTGCTTGTATGAGTTACAACTATGACGCTGATTGTAAAAAGATGAACTATTTGTTGGGTTTGCATGTTAATGTGGTTTTATTTGTGACAGATCGGATTGCAAACTTGAAAGTTTGGGTTATTTTTGCCTATTAAGGAGAATTTGAAACTATTCACTGATATTTTGAATATGGCTAAAGATATACTTGAAAATGTCTATTTGTTAATGATTTGATATATGAAAATGTTCTTGGATGAAATATTAAACTGTGTAAAGTTTTGAATCTTGAACAAATATATTGACTGGACCAGAGTTGGAATGAGAATAGATTATGTTTTATTTCTTTCTAAAGGAGTTTTTATCATTCAAACCAATTTATTTATTACTATGTATATAAATATATATTTATTTTTGAGGAACTAGACACAAAGCGCTTGTTTCGTGACTCCGTGTCACGCTTGTTTCGTGGTTTTGCCACGCTCGTTTCGTGACTTCGTGTCACGCTTGTTTCGTGGTTTTGCCACGCTTGGTTATTTACCCTCGTGTGACTGTGTGTCCACGCTTGTTTCGTGACTTCGTGTCACGCTTGTTTCGTGGTTTTGCCACGCTTGGTTATTTACCCTCGTGTGACTTTGTGTCCACGCTTGTTTCGTAGTCTCGAGCTACGTTGGTTTTTCGTGGCCTTCGGGCTGCGTTTGACTTGTAGATTTCGAGCTGCGCTTGTTTCGTGGCCTTTGTGATGCGCTTGTTATTCGCTTGTGTCAGTTCCTCTATAGAAAACAAGCTTTTTCATAATAATGAGTTTTCACATTGATTCTAAAGTACTTGAAAGAAAAATATTTTTATGGGGTAATGGACCTAATCTGTCCCCCCAGTAACCACCAAGGAGCGCTGAGCACCCTGAACTAACAACAGGCCTGTATCTGTACTCCAAGTAACCAAGGTGTTTAAAAACTACCCCGGTTGGACGATCAACAACGTTTGACCGTTACTATGCCTATGTGGCCGCCACGTGAAGACCTGTTTTGCCACTTGGCTCCTTGTCATCGCCACGTAGGATAAGTTTATGTGGGTCCCACATAATAATAAAAAATCATTTCTCCCTTCACCTCCTTCGCCTCCTTCTCCCTTCAACACCCCCCCCAACCACCCCACCACCTGCTTCCTCTTCCTCCGCCGCCTCACTGATCAATGCCTCATCCGCTTCATTCAATAAAAAAATCAAGGGAAGCTTCAACTTGAGATTCAGGTAAACTCTCCCCATCAATCAACGATTCAATCAACTACACCATTAAAAAAAATCATGATACAAAATAAAAAAATTGAAACATTTCACACCCAATCAATTACACCATTGAAAAAAAAATTGATGATACAAAATAAAAAACTCAATCTTTATCACAACCAATCAACTACACCATTAAAAAAATTGATGATACAAGATCAAAAATTGAAACTTTTCACAACCAATCAACTACACCATTAAAAAAATGACGATACAGGATAAAAAACTGAAACTTTTCACAGACAATGAAAACCCAGATGAAAAAATCAAACCTTGGGGAAGGACTTAATGGATGGGGCATGACTATGAGCAGCATTGACATGGGCGGCAATCACCGAAGTTTTGTGCTTTTGGGGAAAAGAAGAATGTTGTGGATTGAGGGTGAGAGAGAGATTTCGATGAGAGAATAATGAGGTCGGGGAGGGGACCGAAGAGGGAGATGTTGCAGAGGGAGAGGAGGCGGAGGTGGCGGAGGCAGGAGAGGGTATTGGCGGGGAAGAGGTCGTGGAAGGCGAAAAGTTGGAGGGAGGGTGGAGGGGGAAGAGGAGGAGGTTATGTGGGTCCGCTTTGGATTTGAAGGAGAGCAGTGAGACGGCGTTGGGTGGCAGAAGCAGGGAGGCGGCGGAGGAAGAGGAAGCAGGGTGGTGGGGTGGTGGTGGGGGGGGGTGTTGAAGGGAGAAGGAGGCGAAGGAGGTGAAGGGAGAAATGATTTTTTATTATTATTATGTGGGACCCACATAAACTTATCCTACGTGGCGATGACAAGGCGCCAAGTGGCAAAATAGGTCTTCACGTGGCGGCCACATAGGCATAGTAACGGTCAAACGTTGTTGACCGTCCAACCAGGGTAGGTTTTAAACACCTTGGTTACTTGGAGTACAGATACGGGCCTGTTGTTAGTTTAGGGTGCTCAGCGCTCCTTAGTGGTTACTTGGGGGACAGATTAGGTCCATTACCCTTTTTTATGTGATGCAAATTTTGCCCTTTTGGTTTCTATTCTCAAATATGAGTGTGGTGATAGGAAACAAAAGTTTCTTTATTTTTAAAATTGTTGGGTGTTTAATTTTGGTCAAATTTATATTATTTATTTGCTTATCCATCTTTAGGGGATTTAAATAAAAAGTCATGTAATGAGTTTGCACGTATTTATATATTGCTTTGTATTTCAGATCGAAGAATGTGGATTAACACTTTGTGCTTTAAGACAAAAAGGAAGGTATAATTAGCTTTATAAAGAAAATTGATTCTTATTATTATTGTAAATAATAATCCTTATCTATACATTCAATTACTTAGTGTATTTATCTTTATATGCATTAAGACGAAAATGATTTAGACGAATGCTTGAAATGTTAAATGTTTGGTTATACTATATATAAAGAAATTTATGTTTTATATGTTTGTATTAATTTTAAAGGGCTTACGAAGTTTAGACACCTTAAACTTCGTGCCGGTCACGCTATAGTATTTCAGGGCGTGACAGATGTATAAGGGAATTTCTAATGATTCGTAACAAGATATTCAGTAGATTTAATGTGGGATATACAATTGATTGTGACTCAAGAAAACATTTCAATTTGCTTGGAAAGCTTACGCAAAAATATATTAGTAGTTAAGAACTAAACGGAAAGGGGGAATTGTTAGGGTTCATGAAGTTCAACTGTGAGAGCTAATCCTAGGCTTAATTCATCAATCATTAATTAATACTTTCTCGTGTTTTTATTAGTTTCTTCTTAATATAGCTTTTTCAATTTGTTTTTCTATAAAAGAAATTGATTAATTCAACTTAGTTGAATTCATTAGCATGTTATTTGATTGGATTTTAAAACAAATCTCTGTGGGACTATATTTTTATACTATTATGCTATTCGTATTTATTCGCACCGCAAGTGCATGGGTCGCGCCAAGTAATAAAGTGATAAGTAAAGTATCGTTCCCACGAGGATTTGGTTCCAAAACCCGGTCAAGTAATGATTATCGCACTCTCGCTCAATTTGAGTGATTCAAATGTTAAGATGTGAAGGGTAACTATAAAAATAAATAAGAAAAACTATAAACAAGTGATTCTTCAACTCTAGGATAAAATGAGTCATAAGATTATTTTTCCCCCTTATACTTCATAAACGTAAAGAGCCTCCTCTCACAATTGCTTTTAATAGCTATATATTTGCTAACCTAGGGTTCTAGAATACTTGTAAACGCTCCGTCGAGTCAAGAACAAGTGTTTAATTTTATTAATCATGCAATCTCTTGTCACAATCAATAAAACTCACTTTCTAAGTTTCAACCCTAATGTGGCTATGTGAGGTCAAAAAGTATATGTCTATCTTATCAACAAAATCATTCATTTGTCATGCAAACTTCAAGTTCTCACACTATTTTACCCAAGTTCTACACTCAACCTAGCCCTCTCAAGCATCAATCAAGTGAACACAACATCTAAATGGTGATCAAGCACTTAGAAGCATTAGGTAAAGAGTAAAATAAACACACATACAACATTAATCACAAAATTAGAGGAGGAATTAAGAGTTAATCCATACAAAGGTTCCAAATAATCCTAGAATCAAAGCTTTAGCTCCACATGTTCATGAGATCCAAAAGAATATATACATATATCAGCACAATCATAGAACAAAAGAGAGGGAAAGGAAAATGGAGAAGAAAAACCAAAATTTGAAGCCAAAATCTCTTCTAAACTTCAATCCATTGACGCCCACTCCTCCAAATGTCAAACACTAGCTCCCAATATGCTCAAGAAGTGAAGAATCGTGAGCTCCCTCTATTTTGCCCCTTTTAAACCTAATTTTCGAAGTAAAAATTGGGCTGCAAAAGTGCTGATGCGACTATGCCGCGACATGATAATATAGGCAAACACTTTGCCGTGGCATGGTTCCGTTCTCACTAAAACTAAGCTGCAACTCAAAAGTCTGGGTCGTGGCTCAATTCCTTCAGGTCAAGAATGCTTCATTCATGCTTTCACATCTCTAACTTCTCCAATGTTTTGCCTTCAATTTCCTAATACAAAAAGACCTTGCAAAATAACAACTTTGACAGAAACAAGAAAATGTGCAACCAAAAGTGGCATGCTTCCTTCTTATAATTTATCCTCTAAAATAAATATAAAATATCCAAAAAGTGTATATAAAAGCAAGTGAATCATGCTAAAAAGTATGAATTCCAAGACATTAACAGTATTCTTGCAGGTTAACACTTGTCTAACCCCAACCATACAAGTCCTTAATTGTCTAACCCAAACATCTAGCTTTTGGTGTAAATACATGAAGTTTTGCTTGCTACAACATTCTAATCATATTCTTTAATACCCTTCTCACTTACTTATTGTCAATGGACTACCAATTTGAGTAATTTGGAAAGAATTTGACAAAAATTAAAAGGGGAAATGTCCATTTTTTTGTTAATCACCACCCGGTTTAATCCGAACTCGAGGGGTAGGAGTGTTGCCCACATAGGCAAGGTTGTCCACTCTCCCAATGAGAGCGCTTCACGGGATTCGAAGGAAAGGTCCATTTTTGATACATAATTAACTATTGCCCTAGGATCAACAATAGTATATAACTATTTTGAGGTTTAACAATGATACTCAACTTTTATCATGAAATCTATAATGAGATTTTTGTTAATCTTATACGAATTCCGTTAAGTTAATTAATACTTGAGGGCAATAAAATTAAATGTGAAAAGTCCAAAATATCCTTCTAAATAAAATAAAATTAAACTAAACGGAAGGGCAATGAACAAAAAAGTATCATTTTAGCCAATGATGTACACCCATTCACACTGTCAACTTTGTTGCAATGTAATCATGTTGATGGCGCTGGTTTATGATAGATGAGGTTGGTCAAAATATTTTTTTATTATTTGACCAAAATGATGTTGTTTATTGTTTGTTGGCCAAATGATACTTCTTCCGTTCCTAAATATAAGATCACTTTCCTAATTTGATTAGATTAACGATGTTAGTCAAGTTAGTTATTAACACATGATATTACCAATTTATCCTAACCATAAACATTTATCCCCACTCTCCCTCTCTTGTTTGTTACTATAGATAAGCATTACTAGGGTTAATTGGGAAAAACATGGGAAAAATAAGAAAGTGATCTTATATTTAGGAACAAGTTGAAATGTGAAAGTGATCTTATATTTAGGAACGGAGGGAGTACACTCCCATAGTTGTTTATTGGTCAGAATAATTATTAATTCTTATTCTTCAAGTACAAGATTTCTGAATTCAGATTCCTTTTATCCTATAAGTAGTTCTAACTAAGGGAGGACAATAATCAATTTTTGATTGAATGGTTTGCATAGAGGAACCCTATTAATAGTAAATGTTCTCCTATCATATATTCATTTACACGATGCTACCACTTTTTCTTTTTCTGAATGGGTAAAGATAATTCTTTCACTCACCCCTTTTCCTAATTTCAGGAGGGATATATTAGTATCACTTTCTTTATAGTTTATTTGTCAATATGGTTTTCGTACGAAGAGGTCCGTAGCCCGGCCCGACATATATGCTCTACAAATTGAATAATAAATAGCTTTCTTTCAAGTCTATGTCCAAAAAAAACTTTCTTTCAAGTCTAATCATTTTTCGGTCAAAAATTAAAAAATTAGATTTTTTACAAATTGAGAAAAGTAAAATATTTTTAAATTATAAAAGGATAAACTAATATGTTTTGCCATATAAATTTACATCAAGTCTCAGTTTACTCACTTAAATTTATACAGCATTTAAAGTCTCATAAAATTAACATCATTAATCTCTTTGATGAAAAATGCAGAATCAACCAATTTGAATAAGAAATGTATAATAATTAACTGATTATATAATTGTTTGGTATAATTTTTCTGTTTTTAAATATGTGTAGTTGAATTTAAAAGTTTATAACAAATCGAATTTCTATTATGTTTTAAAAATATTTTAATTTATAGTTCAAATTAATAAGGATTAATATATCATCATTGGATCACAGATCAATAAACATTTAATTAAATTCGCTGATGGGGCGACATTTTATTTGACAAAGAGACTGGAAGTGTTGACAATATATATAGGATTGAACACATATTTTATAAATTTAAAGATTAAACTAAACTTAATGTAAACTTAAATTTTAAACGTGGATTTTGGTTTATTAAATTTCTTTAAAAAATTGTTGAATTACTTTTTAGAAATAAGCAAATTTAGAATCCAAATGAGATCTAGAGGGTTTGATTTTGCCTAACTCTCCTACTCATCGTTTTCACTGGTTCTCATTCATTGCGCATCGCAGGTATGATGAGAAAGAACTTTTTCATTGTTGAAATAAAATCTAGACTAACCAAAATTTGATCTGGATATGGTCCTAATTTCAAATTTTTTTTAACCACCATATTTCCACGGATAAATTTAATTTTTGAAAACATATAAGATTAACTTTATTTTTTATCGGGTATACATCAAAATAAAAAATTTGTTGATCGAAAATATTTTACATTAAGTTTTGACAATTGAAATAAATGTGAACAGTTAAATTAAAGAAAAATAATTTACAGATATTTGTGATGACCTGATATTTATTATTAACAAAGTGTAAATGTGTAAATGGAGACTTCGTTGTCCAAAACATGGAGATTTCAATCCAAAGAAAGAATTCTGATAAAAAATCCAAAAGAAAGAATTAAGATAAAAAAAATCCAAAAGAAATAATAACCTCCTAAACTTTTAAACCGTAATTAATAGTGATAGCAAAAGACATGAATGAAGAAAATAATGGAGGGCAGAAAACGAAGATTGCAGTTTATGGTGCGAATATACACGTCGAAGGATGCATTATTTAGGTAAAATATTTACTTCTTGCATGAGTTAGTGGAAATAAAACCCCATTCCTCCTGGTCCTTTTTCTTTCCATCACAATTTTTCTTGTTCTCTCTCTTTCTCTCATTCATTCATTTTAAAAAAGAAAGAAAAAATCGCCATAATGACATTACAGAAGAAAGTGGAAGCTAGAAATTAAAAATCTCATTTGCACTCAGATACTATATATATGCACACTCACTGTCTGATATTTCTCATCACAAAGCTCAAGTACTAGTAGAAGAAGTGGGAGAGAGGGAAGCTAGCTAACTCAGAGAATATATTGAAGAGAAGGTAAGGTAAAGCGTTTTTTTTCTTTCTTTTTATTCCCGTTTTATTTATTTTGTTTTATTCTGTTCTTATGTATAAAAACTTAATAAATCTCAAACCCTTGATGTTGATGATGATGAGCTCAGTTTCTTCTTTTATGTTCAAATGTTACATTTTTTAGATCTGTGTCCAGACACATAAATAGAATCTTCTTCTTCTTCCTCCTCCCTTCACTGCGATCGAGATGTTAACGTGTTTTTCCATCTCTTTTCCCTACTCTTGTTCTATTTCCTTTGTGATGTTATTTTCATAGTTGTTTTCTCACATAGCTATCTTCTTTCGTAGAAGCAGAAAAATACAAATAAGTCTTCTTCGCTCAGCTTCAATTCCCGTTGCGCCAATTCCCCATACTGAGCACTTCACAATGCTTTTCTACTCAGTTTTTTTAGCCTTTATATATTATTGATTTATTTTACTCAATCTTTGCACAATTTTGTGCCCAAAAAGAAAATATATACAAGTCCGTGACATCCCCAAAAATTAGTTTTTCTGGCAAAAGAAAGAGAAAGAGAAAGAGTGTCAAAACTCAAGCACACTTTCAGAAAACTAAAAGCAAGGATGTGTTTGAGTGTGTGTCTCAAAACTATCTTGTTATTTTTCTATTCTCTTGAGATCTAGATGGTCAAAACTCAAAGGAAACACATAGAAAAGGTTGTCATGAAAATTAACAACCTATACATATATATTGTGCTTGTAGCTGCTAGCTATATAGTAGTATACAGAGAAAAGGTTATGCATATATATATAAACACACACATATATTATTGTGCTTCTAGCTGTTATAAATACTAGCTTACTATGTATCTCAGGACCATTATGTTTAATTAATTTCTTATTCTAGAGATCTAGCCCCTGTGTTTGTGTGTGTAAGAGAAAGAGAGAGGATGGAACTAAGGGAGAATGATATTTTGCAGATGGGGAGGGGGAAGATAGAGATAAAGAGGATAGAGAACACAACAAATAGGCAGGTTACATTCTGCAAAAGAAGGAATGGTCTTTTGAAGAAAGCTTATGAGCTTTCTGTTCTTTGTGATGCTGAAGTTTCCCTAATCGTCTTCTCCAATCGTGGTCGTCTTTATGAGTACTCCAACACCAAGTAATTCTTCTGCATTCCCTACTTCATCATTATATTCTCTCTTACACATTTTTGTATTTTATTGTTAATTTTGGAAGATACATTTTTGTATCTGATCTTATATTATAGTTCATAGTTCTTCAGTCTTTTTTTTTTTTTTTGAATCTTTCTTGAATTGTGTGTGTGTGTGTGTGTTTATTTCTGTGGACGCAGATCTAGATTATATAGTTAGAAGATCTGATTATTTTAATTTGTTTCTTTGTTGTTTTTTTTTTTTTTTTTGAAAAATAGGAGCATGTATGTTTAAGTGTAGTCAATGAGAAAGAAGGGAAGTTAATTAAGATATGAGACTTGAGACAAACTTTTTATATAGGATTTTTTTCCCGTCTTTTGGGTTCTATTTCTACTAAGATATTATGCATATGATGAATTATTGAATATGATGAGCAGAATGGAAAGAATAAAAAAAACGTATATTTCAATTAAAATATTAAGTTTTGCTTTCATTTCTATTCTTCCATTATTCTTGTTAATCGAAAATGTTTTGACTGTGTCATTAATTATATTTTTCTATGTATCTTCTTGTTAATATCTTCATATATAATGTCCCATTTCATTTCTATCCATTAATAAACCTTAAAATTCCACATTCATTACAGTAATTTTTCTTTCATTTTTTGATATTTCCCAAAACAAATGATTGGTAAAAATAGTAAAATAATGTGAATGACTATTACATCAGCAAAATAATTTCTCCAAATTTAATCTAGCTGATATAGTACGGAATTTATATATAGCTTAACATCTGTTAAACTTTATTTTTGCTCATCACTTTTCAGTAGCATAATCAAGGTGTGTGCTTTTGGAAAACTCTAAAGATTCGTTGATCAAAATTTTTGATAATCATCAATTTTGAAGTTTGAATATAGAATACTCATATGTGCACAACAGAGTGTGACTGTGCGTATGCGCGCGAGTTATTAGTTAGAGATGTATAGAGACCAGAAAGTTCACATCAGTTACTGTTAGCTTTATTAGATAATAACTGTGACTATGAAATAAAATAGTAAAGAAGAAAAGTCAACAAAATTTATGTAATATTAAAAAGATAATACGTTAACAAGCATTATTTTCTGCCTTTTTATAGACGTGCATGGTGGAATTATCATCAGTTGAGGGGAAAAAACAAGAGTTCGTTTTCTTTGATGATTGCAATATATATCATATCAAAGGGTAGATGTGTTCTTGTCGCAATATCAATGACAAGAACCATTTGTTTCTTTGATATAATTATATCCAAGAATATGTGCAATACATATTTTTTAAAACTTTCTTCACGAGATGTAATTTTTTGCTTTAAACTAGAGATATCATGTCATCATCGTCCACAATAGGATAGAGATAGATAGTTTTACTTTAAAACTTTCTTCTCGAGACGTAATTTTTTGCTTTATTGTAAGTTTTTGTGGTATCATGTCAGCCCAAAATTTTAAAAATTTAAGCAAAATTGATCCCTAAAGAAAACTTTAAGACAGAAATGACTCATTTTTATTTTGACATGAATATCATGACAGAAAGTAGTCCAATACCTCCATTTGCTTGAGGCGATTTTGCTATACATTTCAATGCAAGTTTCACATTTCCTAAGTTGTAATATTATTTTTTTCTATGGCAAAGAGTTTGAGAAATATAACCCATAATTCAACAATAATGCTAGCGATATATAGAGGTCATTTATGGGTGAATATGTATGTGTGTGTCAGTGTGCATGTATGTGTGGGTGTGCGTGTTGGTATTGATGATTATCATGCAGAAACCAAAACTGTCGTCTGCTTCAACTTATTGCAGCTTTTTGAAGATAAGCTATTTATTTCATTCAATGATCTCAAAGTCAGGGAGCTTGATGATTTCAATTGTGTCCTTTTAACATCTTACTACTTGTTTAGCTTTTACGAAACCTTTCACTTTTCACCGGACCATCGTATATATTTTGCACAGGCAAGAGTGAAATATTTTCCACTTTTATGGGATTTTTTTATTCCAGTATAAGACTAAAATAGCAAATATTTACCTCACAAGGAAAAAACTTATGGTCTGCTTGGATGGAGGGAAAATGAGAGAGGAAAGAAAATGGGAGAAGAAAAAATGGAGAGGAAAGAAAATAGGAGAGAAAATGTTATCCCTCATCATGCTTGGATGGATGAGGGAAAATAGAAAGGAAGGAAAATGGGTAGGTGAGGTGGGACATGATTATTGGACAATGTTGTGCAACTTTTCTCTCTCTTATAATCCCCCCATTTTGGGAGGAAAAGTTTGGGAGAAAAATGGGGCATGTGGCCCACCCACTTTTCCTCTCCTCTTTTCTTTCCTCTCCCATTTTCTCCCCATCCAAGCAAGGGAAAATACTTCCCCCACCCCATTTTCCTCTCCCATTTTCTTTCCTCTCCCATTTTCCCTCCATCCAAGCACACCCTTAAACTTTTGACTCAATTAATTCAAACACCACATACACATAGGAGTCGTCATTTTACTAGTTTAGATCTTGCGTGAGACATTGATCTAGAAAGTCATTTGATAGATTTGGTGCTCATTATTACTTCTCTATCGATTTATCTTTGTGAAACTGTTTTCACTAAATAATCCAAACTAAATCCCCTTAAGCATTGGGAACTCAACATATGTCATGTAGTATTTGTTATAAATATACTCCCTCCGGTCCCTAATTTAAGAGCTAACCACAAAAAAATGCTTCTTAAGAAAAGATGTGAATGTTATTAGTTTGGTGTCTGGAGTTAATGCTTCTTTTCCAAAATTGTCCATATTTCTTATGATACTTTTAAGATAGAAAAATACATAAACATTAATAAATATCAAAAAGAAAGTTAGAGGTAAAGTAAGAAAAAACGCATTAAATGAGGAGAGAATGTGAGATGAGCTCTTATATTAAAGACCAAAATCATTCAAACTTATTTTAGGTTCTTATATTAGGGACTGAAGAGAGTATTATATATATGGATATATCCTTGTCTGCTGTAATCCCATAATCGTGGGATCTAATTACCTTCATTTTCTAACATTATTATGTATATTCCTATCTTTAATGGTGTATACATGGTATATTTGTATTCCACATTTCCCTTAATATAAGATTAAGTCGACTTTTTAAAAAATTGATTATTTTAAATAGGCAATTTAATTATGATATATGTTATGAGTAATTAGATAACATGTTATAGTCCAAAAAAATTAGATCATACTCCCTCCGTTTCTAAATATAAGATCACTTTGGGGAAGTGGATAAGTTCCTAAATATAAGATTACTTACTATTTTATCTCAAGTTTTGCCCAAACTACCCTAATACTCTCTCTTTTCATTGAAAACCCCTCCTCCTTTTAAAGTTAACTAATTGAGGGGATTTTGGGAATATCATGTAATTTTATTGTCTTCCTTAATTCCCCAAATTAAACAAAGTGATCTTATATTTAGGAACGGAGGGAGTATATTTTTAGTTTTAAGATATGAGTTATTTGAATTCATAGCATCCTTAGTTTCTAAAAAAATAATGTGTGTGTATAACTGAAACAAAACTCTTCTGAATTATATTTCATGTACACACACACGTGTACATATACATATCTATAAATGTAAGCGTATGTTGTGTATGACTCTGTAACCCTATGAAAGCTTACAATAGACCTCATTATCTTTTTATATTTATACAGATAACTCATCGCGTAATGTTATTCTATTCATTATTTATTTACATATAACTTCAAGTTTAAGGAGCTTATATGCATGTAAATCAACCTTTGTGGGATAGAAAAGGTTAGTTTATGGAAATATAAAGTTGATCTGTTTCAGGTTAATTAGAGACTTGAAAGTTGAAGGAGGTCAATCATTGACTTTTAAAGTTTCAGAAAATTATCTGTGCATAATTCTAAATTTTAACAAAGAAATGTTTATATTTTGTTTCTCTTTTTTTTTCTACAATTCAGCATGCATGATATAGAAATAACTAGGCGTAACTCTATCGGTACAATTTTTCAATCACAAACGTTTCAAACTAGTAACTTTATTTAGAAATCAAGTTTATTTGTTCCACTCATCTCGGATCAATCACTATTACTATTAGTAATCTCTTTTTACATTTAAATAAATCGATATGGATATATAATTGAATATACACTTGTAACTCAAGGAATTTCTGCTTGTACATGTGGATGTGGGTGTGTAAATATTGAGACACACACATATAGGTAGAGTTACACAGATAAGGAAGCATGCTGTCAATGAATTCTTTCAAAGCAACAATTGGTTCATTTCTAGTTATAGTAGGAATTATATATAGAATCTGGACCAAATTAATTAAAACATTCACTTTCCCAATCTTATTGAAAATTGAAAAAGTTTCTTTGTCACATCTGATTCTATTGATCTTTTTCAGTTTCTGGGTTTGCTTAGAGAGAGCCTCTTTCTTTTTTGTTCGAACTGTTTTGTGAAAATAAATTAAGCATCGTTTTCTTCTTGTGTGTATGTTCAGTCTTCAACTTTATGCATCTAACCTTGCAACTTTCATTTAGTTGGATTTCATCTTGTGCTAGTGTCACAATTGATTGTTTATATTTTTACGTGTACGCAGTCTCGAACCCGCTCTTGTTTATATTTTTTAATCACTTATGATTTAGAGAGATTGAGAGTAAATAAATTACCTTAAAGTATTCATATTTTTTTTACAAACTGTACTACTTTCTCTAATGGTTCAGGTATGCCACCTGGCTTAGTAATTAATTTATTTTTCTAATTAATCTCTTCAGAAATAGTGAATTATGTCTTATATCAAATACTAGAATATAGATTGACTCATATATACTATTAAACTGAAAATAATATTGTTTGAATGTGTGTGTGTGTGTGTGTGTGTGTGTGTGTGTGTATAGACAGAGGGAAGGGGAGAGAGAGAGAGAGTTGTTTCTATTTTAAATCTAATTTTTTTCTGGGGAGGGTAAGGAAGCTGATTATATACTATTCTTGGTAGCTACAAGCCTACAAGATAGCTAATGATCGATGTTTACCTTGTAAAAGTGAGCAATTTCTCTAAAAAACTAATATTTAGATATCACATCCAAAATTATGGTTTTGGTATAAGGTAGCTTAAGTTTGGAAATTGGAGTTGGTTAAGAACTCATCCAAAGTCTTAAGAGGAATTTAAAGCCCCCCCCCCCACCATGGTTTCGAAACCATAACCTTGGTTTTAATTAATATAAGCCAGGGGGAATTGTTTTAACACCAAGTCCTAATTTGTGTAGTCCAACAAGTAGCAAAATTTGTATGTTGACGTTATACCTCTGATGTTAAAATCATTATAATAATAGGTACATGCATGGCATGCATGATAAGGGAGTGTTATAAGTTAAATACTTTTAATGTGTGAAAAAGTCAGGATACTTATACATCGAGCTAGGATTTGTTTAACTTGGTAAGAATGATATAGATAGAGAGATAAAAGAGAGGGCCGGTGGAAGAAATGAAATTGCGGATTATGATTTGCATTATTATCTTTTAGAGAATGAAATCCCATCCAGAAAGACGAAATATTTCTTCCTCAGTTTGATTGTTTACACTATAACAAACACACACGCTCTTTTTCTAACACATGATATGTTCCAAGTTAATATTTTAGACTCCAGTTTTTGTCATTTGATATATCACCTTTCTTACAACACAGCATAAGGTCAACTATTGAGAGGTATAAAAAGGCATGTTCAGACCATTCAAGTACAAGCTCTGTTACTGAAATCAATGCCCAGGTATATAATACTTAATTGTAATTACCTACATTTCTTCGTTCTAGTATTTTCATCACACGCACAGCTACTTGTAATATATGTAGGATAAAAGTAATAGATTTATTAATGTTATCTTAATTTGTTGGATACTTGATTAGTATTATCAACAAGAATCTGCAAAGCTACGACAACAAATTCAAATGCTGCAAAGTTCTAACAGGTGATTTTCGTATTTCCCCTTAGCTCCTGTATATATTTCTCAATTATTATTATGTGTTTGAAATTTCC
The DNA here is from genome assembly GCA_029929735.1 of Mimosa pudica. Classification (NCBI taxonomy): domain Eukaryota; kingdom Viridiplantae; phylum Streptophyta; class Magnoliopsida; order Fabales; family Fabaceae; genus Mimosa; species Mimosa pudica. The sequence continues at coordinate 14,803,230 of JAKELP010000018.1, read as the reverse complement.
ATGCAAAATATATAATGAAGGAATTAATTAAATGAGATCCAGTATATAGTCATCTCTTTGATTAATATAAGCTTTATTATATTCATCTCTTTTGAATCAATAAAATTATGTGAGGAGAATTCTTCTTTCTGTATTTATTACTCCCTCCGGTCCCTAATGTAAGAGCTCAAAATTTGAATGGTTTTGGTCCCTAATGTAAGAGCTCACCTCATATTCTCTCATCATTTAATGCATTTTTTCCTACTTTACCCCTAACTCTCTTTCATATTTATTAATGCTTATGTATTTCTCTCTCTTAAAAGTACCATAATAAATATGGGCAATTTTGGAAAAGAAGCATTAACTCCAGACACCCAACTAACATTCACATGTTTTCTTAAGAAACGTTTTTTTGACGGCTAGCTCTTACATTAGGGACCGGAGGGAGTATAATTAAGTACAGAAGTAAAGTTTAGAGGCCAGTTGGTGGAGCTAACAAAGGAAGGATAGAAGGATTGGCAAGAGCCAGGGCTTTCCCAAGTTTACAGTTATTTTTAGATACTAACTTTAATTTGATCCTTAATTTATACTCCCTCCGGTCCTAAATATAGAACCTAGATAGAGACTTCATTTTGGTCATAAATATAAGACCTAGATACATTTGTATTCACCTTTTTCTTAAATTACCCTTATCCTTCTTAACAACTCCTTAATACTAATAAATAAACACAATAATGCTTCTCATTTTCAATGTCTCCTGGAATAACCTCTCCGGTCCCGTTCCCTTACCCCGGTCCTCACTCGCTTCCCGACGTCGTCCTTTTCTGGAAATAAATATCTCTGTGGAGAAATTCTTTGTTTGCCTTGGAATGTCAATCATTCTCGTTCTCCTCTGTTTTTTACTCCTGCTTCTAATGCTTCCACTTCTTCTGCTTCGCCTCTTGGCCAAAGTGCTGAATCTCAGGGAATCTTAGTCGTTTCTTCCAATTCCAATCTATCCACTCACAAGCATAAGCACGAAACTGCGTTGATTCTAGGATTTTCGATTGGTTTCTCGGTGTTAATTTTGTCCGTACTGTTCCTCATTGCGTTTTTGAAGAAATGACGTGGTTTTAGGAAACAAGAGAGTACGGAGATTCAAGAGGAGTTGGAGATTAAAGATGTGAATGCTTATCAGAGTGAATGTTTAGGAGTGGAAAGAGAAATGGAGCGAAATGTGAAGATGGAGAGAATAAGGGAGGCACATAAGAGCTCAATCTGGTGTTTTGCAGTGGGGAAGGGTACGGAAAGACATCAAAAATTAAGTCTTCCTTAATCTTCCCAAAAAAAATCATCTAGGTCTTATATTTAGTACCGTAGGGAGTATTATACAAGAACTTTGATCCTGCATATATATATATATATATATATTATGTAAGAGTTAGGTGACTAATTTATTATCATTATTTCAAACGAACATTAGTAAATTTAGTATTTGAAACTAAAATGTGTGTTAATCTCTAAAGTAGTCTTTGATCTTGTGAATTGGAACTGTTATTGATGAAAATCCCCTGAAATACTTTGAATTAACAATTTGAATTTCAAAGTCAAAATGAACTGAGGTACTATCTTTATTGCCAAAATAAACTCTTCATTACACAGAAAAAGCAATGAACCAACTATTAGAAATGAAATTTGCCAAAGAAAATATTTTATCATTGAATTATGAATTTCATCGTTAATTATTTAATGACAGTCTTTTTAAGATGAATTGCATCACTAATTATCTTTTTTCTTTTAATTTGTAATACTGCCTAGCCCCTTCATTTACGATTTGGAAGGAATATTCAATAAGTCTTATACAATTTTGATTCTCCAATATTTATGAAAGCTTTGTGCTATGTGTGTGTGTGTGTACACATCATTTTCTTAATAATCTTCATCTTTGTGTAAATCACTACTAAAAATATCAGTAAATTATCCTTGAAATTAGTCTTGAAATCCGCTGCAAAATAGGTTGTTAATAAAAAAAAAATAGTTGCAGTAGATATATCATTTAGTCGCGAAATTTTGTTGTTATTGACCGAATTTTGTCACTGAATTTCACGACTAATTTTCGTTTTCTTTGTTGCGACTCTACCATATCACAGAATGAACTTTATGATTTATGATAGTTAACATATAGAACATTTCCAATAAATAAACTCACACATATATTTAGACATGCATATATAATTATAAAAGAACACAAAATTACATGATCGAACAGCATGTTTAATTGTATAATTAAATATTGTTGATATATTTAGTTATATTTGTGATAACACGCGTAGTATTAATTAATTACTGAACTGTTGGATTTAATGTTGTGAGAATATAATGAAGGCATTTGATGGGTGATGCCTTGAGCACTCTGAATGTGAAGGAGCTTAAGCAGCTGGAGAATAGACTTGAACGAGGGATCTCTAGAATCAGGTCCAGAAAGGTAATTTTATCCTACTTAAAGTAAACCAATGAAAAACGATTACCTAAAAGGCCCTAATGGAATATGGTCTTTGATCATTTATGTGCAATCGAAGTTTTGAATTTAAGTTTGTATGTGCAATGAATACAGGTAAAATTGGTTAGTCCAGTAAATTCATGCTTAACTCCCAACAACTCTATTGCACACTTAATTATATTGCACGCTTAATTATATGTCTATGAGTTATGCTCTACTCTTCCTTAACAACTAACTTTTTTCCCTTGAATTTTTGATACAAACGTAAATCAATTCTTATATAACATAGAATTAAATTATGGGAAAAAGACAAATAAATCACTCTAAATAAATATGTAAAAGGACAATCAAGGTTATATGCACTAAATTAGCAATTGCAGCTTTCCTATTAATCACATCCATATTTAACCACTACATCATCCACAATTAACAAGTAGAGCATAGCAATTTACTACAACAACATTCTCATTAATCACAACAACATTCTCATTCTCATTAACAACTAGAGCATTGTTAATTTAATGTCTGAGACATTGGTTGTCTTTTTGTAAATTTAGTATCTTAATTGTTCTTTTACATATTCGGAGGACGTTATTTGTTTTTTCCCTTTAACTATGATGTTGCTCTTTATTTATGATGGTGCACAGCCAATACATTGCTTAGTAGTGTTGTAAACGATGCAATTCCGTTTTGAAATTTAACGTGTTATACAAAAAATTAGTTTGTCTATTTTTATCATGCAAGTCATATATATCTTGCCTTCCTGTTACTTTAATTTACTTAACTACATTTTTAATTTAACTTTTAAAATAGCTAGAGTAATGGTCTCATGTCAGATCCTCTCGATTAAATGCATGATTAGCAGTTTCAATTTTTTGAAAGGTTTTATTTGAGTTATTCCAACATCGTAAATTGAATTTAATTAGTGTTTTTGTTATTTCATTGTTGTGCAATGGAATATATAGCATGAGATGCTGCTGACTGAAATCGAGTACATGCAGAAGAGGGTAATTATTGGCATATCAATTTTCCTTTTTTTCTAATTATTATTATCTATTTTTATTTTATTTCCCTGGGATTATACTTTGATAATATTATCGACTGATGATTATTTTGTAATAATATTGACATGTTTATAGGAGATTGAGCTTGAAAATGAAAACCTTTGCATTCGGACTAAGGTACATACTGATATACAAATCCAATTTATTTTCATGTGCTTTTTTGTGAATCACAATGCTTTGAGTTTAAATTTGTTGATAGATGATTTTATGTTATAAATTCACTATATTATAATAACTAATACATACATCCCCTTAAAGTAAAAAAGAAAGATTCATATTTTCCTATGAATCAAACAAATGTTTTCAAACTAATTAATGTGTGTGGGGGTGTAAATTTCTTTTGAAAATAAATTATAGATTTTACCCATTTGTCCTCTTATGAATTATGGTGAAGCTATACATACCTTCTTTGATTTTTAGAAAATAATATATATCAGGTGGGCCATTATGAAATCAATAAAAAGTATTAATTTTATTTTTTTAATTAAAAGGAAATCTATGGAGTTCATTAATCATCAGTTATATTTCTATTTAGTTGACTCAATGTTAAAATGATCCTACGAGCCATGGTCGTCGCTTCTTATTGATTGATACATGTTTTGTTTAGTTGAAGTATGTTAAAAGCTTCTGGTAAAAAAAGGGTATTTTAGAAGTTAAGTGACTGCTTTTTTCTAATTAAAAGTAGCAAAATAACAAGAACATGAATTTATAAAATATGATTAAAATTGAAGATTGATAAGAATGAGAATAATATAATGCAGATTGCACAGGTGGAGAGGGAAGAAGAGAATATGGTATCAGCAGGAGGGCAGGAACTGATTGCCATCCAAGCTTTGGCTTCTAGAAATTACTTCAATAATATTCATACTAATGCCTCACCTGACAACAAGAATCTTCGCCTTGGGTATGTATATCCTCTTAATAACTTCTGATTATATAAATAATGTTTGGGATGAATTATACAAAAGATCTCTTACTTAGGTAATTAACAATCTCATTAATTAGGCATTTTCTCATTTTTGGTTAAAAATAGAAACAATCCTTGTCGTCAATAATGTAACTCAATAGTCAGTTCAAAAAAAAAAAAATAATGTAACTCAATAGCGACTGCTAGCTGAGTCCCTTTTCAGAAACATTATGTATAACGGTTTATTATATTTGAAACCGTTAAGAATTTATGAATAATACTTAACATTTTAAGGTAATTAGTTTGTGCAGACTCCACCTCGTCATACATATGATGATGTTCCTTCTTGTTTATCCATGATCAAGGTATCCCCTCACTCGACAAGTGAGAGACTAATCCCCGCTGATTTGTAGGCACCTCAAAGGGGTCCTTTTTTTAACGTTATATGTTTACAATTCTGTAGAGCAGTGGATGCAAACTTTGGTTGCGTAAAAGAAAGTAAATAATTAGAAATGGAAAGGGTAAGAGATGGAAAGTAGGGGTAGTGATGAGAGAGTAAAGTTTGTGGGCCCCACAATAAGTGTGAGATGGAGAGAGAAAACTTGTGGGCCCCGGGATATATGTAAATAACCATATTACCCTTAACTTTTCAAATTATTTACACTCCTATTTCTTTACTTTCTTTGAACCAAACCTATTATATGTGTTGTAGCCTAAGTAATATGCATTATATTCAGGTTCTGGGCAATCTCGTGGTAGATGTTTTGTTATTGGGCTTTGGTTGGAATTAGAAAATTAATTAATTAAAAATTAGATAATAAAACTGTATAGTCTATTCAAATTTTCAAATTAAAAGTAAACTGATGTGCAGAGTGATGCTTTGTTTAAGAAAGTTTATGTAATTTTAACGGAAGTTACGAGATAAAACTAATTAAGAAATTTATTAAAAATTTTAATTTGTAGCTCAACGATCAAGTTTGTGGATTTTAGGACTCAGTAATTCTTATTTCATTGTTGTCGTCAAAATAAATTATATATGTTTGATTAATAGTGTAACGAGAGCTTCAAAAGAAAAGCTATATCATGGTTTGATGAGTTCAAGTGTGAGCACATATATAATGCATATGATGCAAGTGTGAACACGTTATCATATTATAAATATATGTCGGCATAACATGACCCACATTAATTTGTGTGGTCAAGGGATCAAATATGCATATACTCATATGCAAATGTTTAAATATTTGATAATAATTTGGAGTACTTTAATTTGATTTGTCTGTATTTTCTTATAAAGAAGAAAGGGGAAAATATGTACTACATTACAAGAAATAAGTAGAGATAAATCATTTATAGATTGTAATAAAAAAAATCATTTGAAGATAATAAGTGAGTACCTAGAGGCATGTCGTCCAACCCTCGCTTTGCCAGTAAATCAATTTCGCAATAATTATTATTTTTTACATGTTAGTTGTAGAAAAACTAGTCAATCCCTTTCAAAATATGCATTTTTACTGATTAAGATCTCCACAACCTGACTTCTATTTGATCTCTGATAAGAACTCCACAACCTTCTATTTTGGTGCGGAAAAGCACCATCCACATTGATAATCACTCCTCCTGTCTTTGTTTGAGATCATCATCACTAGCCCTTCATGTACCTTCAAGTGTAGCTTGATTCATATGATTATTGGCTGCACTAAAGCTACACACAATTGCTTCTGCTCTTGGAAGAAGATCATGAGCACACTTGATGTGAGTTGTTGAATTGAAGACTTTTTTGCGCCTTTTCCAAAATAAGCCAGTAAATAACACTAAAAATTCATGTAATTATACCAAAATCATAACTACTTCTGGGAAAATGACTGAAAAAGTTATTTTGAAGAATGAAATCTAGAAAATGGTTTCTGAAAAAGCTGAAAAAAATAACTTCTGACAAAACCTAGGTTTTCTACCTCAAACTTAGCTTTTCATTTAAAAAAACTATTCTGAAAAAACTATCAGTGTTTGTCTGACTTAATTGAAACGTAGATTTTGACAAAAAAAACTATTATAGAAAAAACTGTGAGTGTTTGTCTGCCTTGATTTCAAAATGTAGGTTTCAAACCTAGGTTCCAGAGTTTGCCAAACAGACCCTTCATATCCCCAAATAAATCTTACATTTTAGGGCAAGAGGGAGTATTAAGAAAATAATGGAAGCATTGGATTATATGTTACCCTAGAAGTAGGGGTGTTCACTGGACGGGACAGGATCGGGACACCCCTGTCCCGTGTCCCGTCCCGAAAATTATAGGAAATCTTGTCCCGTGTCCCGTCCCGTCCCGATTCGTGATCGGGACGGGACGGTACATTCCCGATATTTTTTTTAGGAGAGAATGGGAAAAAATATAATTTCAGCAACATGAACAAAACAAAAAAAATAGAAAATGAAATCTGAGAAAAGAAACAAAGAACAAATAGATCTAAGAAAAGAGAAGAATGAAAAGCAAGAAACAAAGAGACACATGAGAGAAAAGAAGAAACTGGACAAACAAAGGTGAGATCTAGATCAGATCTGGGCGTTGCCCTGAGAAGATGAAGACGAAAATGGAGAAGACAAGGTAGGTTGTAGGTGATGGTGATGTCATTGAAAATCGGAGAAGACGAATACGAGCTTGATGATGTTGTGGCAGATGGGGTAGGCAAAGGTTGGGAGTCTTTCATTTTCATCCCAAGTTTGGATTTGTGCGAAGCAAGCCATATGCTAGCTTGGGAGTGAAAATGTGAAAGAGAAAAGAGAAAGGAGAGAGGCGGTGGATGAGGGTGAGAAATGAGAGTGATGTGAGAGAGTGAGGTGTATTTTTTTTTAATAATATATGTATATTCGGGACGGGACAGGCATGGGACAACCCCATCCCGTGTCCCGTCCCGTCCCGAACCCTTTTTTGTCTCGGGACGGGATGGGACGGGACGAGAATTTTTTGCACACTCCTACCTAGAAGTCAAACACAGTTGCACTCAAAGGTTTTTTTTGTTAATTACCGCCTGTTTAATTCGGACTCGAGTGGTAGGAGTATTGCCCACATAGAAAAGTTGTCCCCTCTCCTATTGAGACCGCTTCCCGGAATTCAAACATAGGTTCTCATCCTTACGGGGGTTGTAGCTCACTTACCAGCTCAACCAACTACCATTGGTTGCTCTCAAAGGTTTTTTCATGAACTACTATATATTGAAAGTTTTCTTGTGCCCAAAAATGTATAGAAAGTTTAAGAAAATGTAACAATTTTTCTCTTTACCATTAAAATATATAAATCATAACAAACAAACTTCTCCTAAACAAAATTTCCTAGACAAATTTACACATTCTCTAATAAAGAGCATGTCTATTTCCACATTTGTGTGAATGAAACTAATGTCACCATGATGAAACTATTGTTAGACTGAAAAACACAACTGGAAATTCTGTTCTTAATAATGTCATCGTGATCATTATCGGTCGCTATAGTATGTGATGGGGTTAAACCATAATCTCCCATTACAATGTCAGGTTGTGATCTCATGAGACTTAGGCTAACCTCACCATAATCAAAGATGACCCAAGGCCCATACTGCAAAGCCTTATCCATATGCTATATAGATAGTGGTCGTCCTTGCAAGCAACGAACTCATCTTCAAACTCTTATCACATTATATTTGTTGGGGATTGAGGATAAATTAGTTACTCCCCTTGACCGCTCGCTACTTCCATGTTCCATCTAGGCTATGCTCTCCCTAATCAAATGAACCCCTTCAAATAAATCTAATTTTACATAAATCACCATGGATAGTTGAATATAAATCTAATTTTACATAAATCACCATAGATAGTTGAATAATGGGTAATGACTCTAATTTGTCCTTTAAGTAAACACCGTAGAGTACAAGGCACCATAAATTAGCAACAGACTCTAATTTGTCCTTCAAGTAACCAAAGTGGTCTAATTTTACCCTCACCTGACAGTCAATGACGTTTGACCGTTAAAAAACTTCGTAAAATTGCTTATTGACCCCGTATTTTTTTCTTATTTATATTTTTGTCCCTATAGTTTTTTCAATTTTTGTTTTAGTCCCTGTAGTCTAAAACAAGATGTTTTGGTCCCTCAAGTTTGATTTCGTTAGCACATTTAGTCCCTATAATTTAATAAAAAGTTGAATATGGGTTAACGTTGTTAAATATGCTGACATGTCACTAACGTTGTTAATTATGATGAGATAACTAGATGACTAGGAAATTGATGTGGTCAAATGAAATACTCCCTCCGGTTCTAAATATAAGACCTAGTTGATTTTTTTGGAAAATCCTAAAAAAAATAAGTTAATTATAAATTGATATACCTATTTTTTTTCCTTAGACTAGGTTACTTTACATATAAACTAATGAATAATCTAAAGATATATCAAATATGTCATGATTTAATAGTCTATTTCGCAACCTTATCCTCTCCAAAAATTCAACTAGGTCTTATATTTAGGACCAGAGGTAGTATAAATTATGTATTTTAAAATAGTTAAAAAATTGAAAATTTAAAGAAACTCTCACCCCACCCCACATCATTATTTTAAAATATTTTGAATTTTTAAAAATTCAAAATTTATAATTTATATGTTCATTTCAATCTCCTAGTCATCTAGTCATGCCACATAATTAACACCGTTGACGAAATGTTAGCATATTTAACATTGTTAACCCATATTCAAGTCCTTATTAAACTATAGGGACTAACTGTGTTAACGGAATCAAACTTGAGGGACCAAAACATCTTGTTTTAAACTACATGGACTAAAACGAAAATTGGAAAAAATTATAGGGACAAATATATAGATAAAAAAACATATGGGGTCAATATGCAATTTTGCGAAGTTTGTTAATGGTCAAACGTCATTGACTATCAGGTGAGGGTAACTTTGGTTACTTGAAGGACAAATTAGGACCTATTGTTAATTTAGAGTACCCAGTGGTCCACGATGGTTACTTAAAGGGAAAATTAGAGTCATTACCCTAAAATAATTAATACTTTCTTGGGTCCTAATTATAAGACTCATAACAATGTAATAAACTTTCAATCACCATTTATTTTTTAACATGAATTTTAGGGAAGAGGTTTGGTTCACCCACTATATAAGGTAGGGGCCTATCCCATTATCCATTAGGGCATTTCCCTGTGAGTTCTGGAGCATGAGAAACAAACCCTTTATTTTTTTCCCACACAAGTATGTTTCGAACAGTTTTAGTTGTCTCTAGAGATGTCTCCTCAAGTTCCATTTATCTCATATTGTCTTAGAATCAATTGATTTTTTTATTACAATCAGAATCAATTGATATAATTGGAGAAAAAAAATATATGTTTAACTTATTGATTGATTTTCACTAAATTTAATCAATATTTTAATACAAAAGTTTAACTAATATTTTAAATAAAGTGATTTGGATAATTGTTACCTCTAAATAAGATTGGGGGAATTATTTTACAATTTCTCTCTCCATTTGGTACCTTCTCTCTTTTCCTCCTATTTTTTTAATAGAAAGACAATATAAATTATACTATGATAAATTACTTGTTTTGGTTAATCACCGCTTGGTTTAATCCGGACTCGATGAGTAGGAGTGTTGCCCACATAGGCTATCCTTACGAGGTTGTAACTCACTTACCAGCTCAATCAACTACCCATATATAAGAATGACTTTCAAGTTTCAAAGCTATACATTTTTCGCGCATCAGGCTAAACAATAAAAAAAATAAGTACATTGCCATTGTATCTCAAATGCTGATAAGATGAAACAAAAATAAAAAGATAAACTTAAACGAACAAAATTGATGCTTATACACATGATATTCTATGTGAAAATAGAGAAGAAAGTGGATCCAATCTCTGACAAGCCTGAATTTGAATGCCCTTGCCCTTTGTCAGCATCTCTGATGTACTATGTATGATGTATCATTGAGATGTGCAGCAGGGAAGTTCATTTTCACTAACAGAGTACAAAAGCTCCTAGATTTGTCATATCTGGTTTCTTCTATGAAGTTGCGGCGTAGATTATGTGGGAGCTTCACGCGTCAAACCCGAATTGGTCATTCAGTCTCAAATTTGTTCCTCCTACTTGTAACCAAAAAAGAGAAATTGTTCCTCCTACTTTTTTTCACTTCCAACAATGCCCTTTTTTGTCACTTCCATCGAAACACAACAAACTTCTGTTCAACTTGACAGCTACCATTGGCATAAAAGAGAAAGCAAGATACCACTGTGCTTTCAGCTTATTTTTTTCTTTTAACTTATTTTGACTATGGTTGGGAAGAAAGAAAAAGTAAATTGCCCTTCCATCAAAAGAAAATTGAAAGAAAAGCATAGAAAATGAGTTTTCTCTTTTTGACTTCTTTCTTATTTTTGGCCGTTAGTTAATAGACATTTATTGATACTTCTCCAAGAATCACGAGTTAATTATACTCTTTAGGAATCAAATGCTTGTCAAAATGGTTGAATATCCAACAATTCATGCAATGTATTGAACAAGAATTAAATAAAATGACGTTGGAAAACAAGAAAATTAAAATTTCTTTATCCACTTCTCTACGTAAGTCAATATTTTTGTAGTTGAATTTATATTGTAAAATATATAGTGGTATACAGTTATAAGACAAATTAGATATACAATTTTTAAGATCAATATGGTTTTTTTGTTAGAAAATATCTTTAATTGAACTAGTGGAAAGTTAACATCAAATAATGTCTTATGGAATGGAAAAACATAAAGAAAAGTAGTAGAAGCTAAACAGCAAATTTAGAGAAACTAGATACATGATAAAGTAGATACAGAATCATCCTCCATGCATCCTCCTCTAAGATAGAGAAACAATATCATCCTCAAGAAATAGGTGCCCATTGAACCCAATCATATGGGCATAGCCACATAAGTTGAGCCTTGGGCAGCAACAAGCCAACAAGGTTGCCTCGTCTTAGGACTCATCGAGACACATGGTTCCTTATAAATGCTCCAAAGTAGTAGTGAATGTGATCAATCACAATATTACATCTCCACTCTCAAAAGGTATCCATATTATTAATCCATTGGATAAGAGATTTATTATTTGATTCAAAAACCACAAACTCGATTTCATTCTCTACTCCATACTTGACCGCTTCAACAAGAGCAATCCCTTATGCCTCCAGACTTCAAGTAGCTTTTATAGATTTAACCATCACGTCTAACATACTCTCTCACTTCCTAAATATAAAATCACCTTCAAATTTCAATTTATTTATAAATATAAACAACTTTTTAATTTTTCTCAATTTTTCCCAAATAGAGCCTAATAATGCTTATCTATGATAAACAAGTAAGAAAGAGAAATTGTGAATAAAAGTAATGATTAAGATAAATTAGTAATATTACGTGCCAATAACTGCATTAATTAGCATCTTAATCTAATCAAATTAGAAAAGTAATCTTAGGAATATAGGGACTAACAACATGTGAATGAATGAAATCGCTGAGGTATTTAATTCATGAATCAAATACTCCATACTCCCTCCGGTCCTATTTATAAGTCGCCAACTGTCACTAAATTTTGGTCCTTAATATAAGTTGCCAACTACCACTAACTAACTCATTAATTAAAGTTTTCCAAATATGTCCCTGTCATTGAAAAAAGAGATCTCTACATTTACTTTTGCTTGCCTCATTATGACTCATTTAATAGTTGTGAGGAGGGGCAAAGATGGAAATGAAAAATAAAATAAGACCAATTTAATGATGTAACAGCCACTAACCGCCATTCCTTGGTTTGTACAATATGGGCGGTTGACGACTTATAAATAGGACCAGAGGGAGTATGTGAATTCACAGCACATTTATTTTTAGACAAATATATATATTTTTAAAATAAATGAGGACCATTTGATTTTCAAGTTATCTACACGTACTTTTACGACAATAAATGAATAAATGAATGTCACTTTTATTTAAAAAATAAAAGAGACAAGACTGATAAAGACTTTCCTTAATACTCTCTTCTGGTCCCAATATATTCCATGAGTCTCCTCTCTGTTATCATCCATCCCATTATTCTTTGAGTAAGTAATCTCACACTTCAATCTTCGTTTTTCCTTTGTATTATCTTACTTCCCTCTTCAATTTTTTCCCTATTCCATATATACCCTTTGTGTTCCTTGCTTTCACTTGTACTCTACAAGATTAGGTACGTTTTAGCTTAATAGTAATTCCTGTTTAACGTTTTCAATGATTTCTACTGTAAAACAATGATCACAAGTTGTATAAGGAGATACCATGAGTTCTATACTTTGTTCTTTTCATATTACTTACTCTTTTAATAAGGATCGTTCATTGTAAATTAAGGTTTGATCTTTTTCTGAATATTTTTCACATGGGTCATTTTAGATTACTCAAATTTCTGATCTATAAGGTTGATGATATATTTGGTGTAATTGTTTAATTACTATCTTTATAAGGGTATATTATGTTAGATCTTGGACTAGGCATACTTGAATTCATTCATGTGAATTTCTTTGAGTTTGGATATGTGGACCCTACATGATAATTTTGAATTGGGTTGTTTTTGGATTCTGAAATTATGTGGTTATTATGCTATCATATGTTCATGTTTAGTATCTATTTGTGATGTTTGATTTTGGGTTTTGTTGTAATTGTGATTGCAGACAAGCTTAGTTAGTATCATGGGTGGAAGTTCTATTTCTATAGATGATGATTGGGAGCTTGCGGTGTCGACTAATGAGGCGAGGACTGTGGTCTTGGTTGGGCGTACTGGCAATGGAAAAAGTGCAACAGGAAATAGTATTCTTGGAAGGAAGGCCTTCAAGTCAAGGGCTAGTTCTTCAGGTGTAACAAGCACTTGTGAATTGCAGAGAACTGTATTAAGAGATGGCCAAACTGTGAATGTTATTGACACCCCAGGTGCAATTTTATCATTCTCTGTGGCCTTTGGATTGATGAGTCTGCTTGTTTAATCATTGATTTCACTATTACTTACTCCCCCTCCCCCTCCATTCCTAAATATAAAACTTATATAGTCTAATGATTACATTACTGATGTTAGTCGAGTTAGTTAAAATCACATGATATTACCAAAACATCAGTCACCCTCCCTTTGGAGTTTTAATAGGGTTAACTAATGAAAAATTTGAGAAGAAGTATAATAGAATCTTATATTTAAGAACAAGCTCACCTCTAGATAGGTCTTATATTTAGGAATGGAGGGGTATAATTTTTGTGTGTGTCTAAGCCTTGTTAAGAGAGTTTTTGCAGGATTATTTGATTTTGCTGTGGGATCTGATTTTGTTGGGAAGGAAATTGTTAAATGTATTGATCTGGCCAAAGAAGGGATCCATGCTATCCTTGTTGTGTTCTCTGTTCGAACTCGTTTTTCTCAAGAAGAACAAGCTGCTCTTCGTAACTTGCAGACATTGTTTGGAAACAAAATTGTTGACTACATGATTGTAATCTTCACTGGAGGGGATGAGCTGGAAGATAATGATGAAACTTTGGAAGATTATTTAGGTCGTGAGTGCCCAGAGCCTTTAAAGGTCTGTTTGAGTATAACCTTTATTGTAACTGTTATTTTTATGGGATCCTAAACCTTTTAAGCCTTGTTTAAGCATTCATATTCTATAAATTGCTAATATTTTGCTTTAGCCAATTAAACATTGAGATGCTTTGACTGTGGCTTTCTTTTTGGTTGATTTATTTTATAGTACAAAATAGGATGTTTGTTTTCTCTTTCTTCTGCAAGTTCAGTTATAAGTGTTTCTATTATGGCACAACTTAAGGTATTTCATGTGATTAGTTTATAATTTATGTACTGGAAATTTGGAGGTTCTCCTGGGTTTAGTAACGCAATATTTTTTAAGATAGTTGCACTGTTTCTCGAATAAAATTTCCACTTGTTTTCCATTTTCTCCTTGGTGGATCTTATATTATGAAAGGAAGGTAGTATCATTTTGGTATCTTTTTAATCGCACGAACCCCTTAAATCGAGTATATTCTATTCCTATTCTATTTTGACTATTGAGTTATATTAGTGTCATGACCATGACTGTGTTGGTTCCTGCTTTTTGAATTGAAACTAATCAGAGAAAAAGAGAGTTTTAGATAGTAAAAGGATTGACTCGAGAGGGCTTATTTACTTGAATAAGCTGTGCTGCAGACAGTACCCTCCTTAGTTAAGATGGTCGTGTATGGACTTGAAAGGCCTATACTAGAAACAAGCAAGCATGCTGAACGAAATTATAATGTGAAGAAACTAACCCCTTTTAGAAGGTTCAGTTTGGTTTTGTTAGTACTAACTATGAAATGTTAATCTTCTTAGTTCTATCAAATCACTTCCTTGGTCATCATATAACTGGTGTGACTACAATAAAATGAAGATATGTGAGAAAATGAGAGGAAGCAACTGGACAAAAATGTGTGGCTGTATCTTGAAGACCAATACATGATGCACATAACATTTGAAAAATGAAAAAAAAAAGAACTAGGAAGAAAACAAGAGTACAATCAGAGGCGAGAAATCTGATAAAATAGAGTAACATGGCTTGATTAAAACAGGGATGCTTTAGTTGCATGACTTTCCCTTCAAACTGCAATACAGTTATTCCACATTCCCAATTAATATCTTATTACTACAAAATTGATCCAAAGAACAATTTTGTTCTCCTAATATCTACTATGGGATGTTAACCTTTTAGTTCTTGTGAAATCTCTTGGCCTTTGTCTTGCTGGTCTTAGTAATTTACAATACGAAGTCCTGTTTGAATAATATGAATGTAAGCGTAGTGTTTCCGTCAAAATTTTGTCATTAGAAACTTGGTTAACACTGATATCTTTTTAAATTCCTGCAGGAAATTCTTGTTTTGTGCAAAAATAGGTACGTGCTGTTTGATAACAAGAGTAGAGATGAAAGAAAGCGTTTTGAACAAGTTCAGCAACTTCTTTCTCTTGTAAACATGGTCATTGCACAGAATGGTGGACAACCTTATATGGATGAGTTATTCACTGAACTGAAGGTGAGTGTTTCTGCAAATGTTTGTCAATTTTCCTTGCTAAGATATTTGAATGTGTTATATTAGTGAATTTACAATTTGTCTGCAGCAAGGAGCAATGAAGCTGCATAACCAACAAGTAGAGGTTGATTCCTTGAAAGGATATTCAAAGAGTGAGATAAAGGAGATGAAGGAGCATATGCATCGGACTTATGATGAGCAGCTGAAACGAATTACTGAGATGGTATCTTCTGATTCCTTGGCCCTCCCACCTGTTTTTCCTTGTCATTTACTGTTTTTGCATTTATAGTATTTAGTATTTAAGAAGTACAGCAAATCTGCAAAGACCTTTTGTTACCCCTGAAATGGTTGGCAAATGTATGGAAATTCTGTTAATATTATCTTCTGACATAAGAACTTTCACCATATGTCCATATTCTTGTGAAAGATAAATGCAAACACTAGCTTGTGATATATGCTGTTTGAATTCTTATGATGATTCAGAATATCTTTTGTGATTCTGAATTAGATTTCAAGTAGGCGTTAGCAGTATTTGGTTACTTTCTGTACTCTGATGGTATTCTCATGAATCAGCATTCCTTATAAAAGTATACCTTGTTATTAATGGGTGAACAACATATTGTCTCTTGAATAATGTCATTATAAGTTTTAGTTCAGTAACTTCAAATATTAACACTTCCCCAACAATAATTTGGCCATAAAACAAATTCTAAACGACCACAAAATGTGGAAATTAGACTTGAAATCTATGAAACCGGGAATGTTTCATTATGCCCTACCCTTATCTTGCCAAAGGCGTCTCAAATGAGATTCATGTGACTGACAAATGTTAGTTTAATTTATGGATAAGTTTT
This sequence comes from Mimosa pudica, assembly GCA_029929735.1. NCBI lineage: Eukaryota > Viridiplantae > Streptophyta > Magnoliopsida > Fabales > Fabaceae > Mimosa > Mimosa pudica. Next base: position 14,786,898 of record JAKELP010000018.1, on the reverse strand, counting down.
GAATCTATTTGATAGTTTAGGGAGTTAATGTGGTAAAAGTTTGTGCAATCAAGATATAATTAGACGGTAGTTTAAGAGGCTATATATGGTTTTGATATATTTTTTACTTGAATCAATCTTTGGCTGAGGCAATTCTCTACCTCCCTTGCCCTGCGTGTGGTTGGAATTTAGTTTGAAAACTTGACATGCATCCGTTTGTTTGACCAAAATCTTGGTCTTCTTTTGAGTTGGAGACTGCCATGACTTAAGATAAAATCTGTTTTATCTTTTTTTTATATTCAAGCCTGTCAAAATGATAGATATTGCTGATGGAGAGAGAGAAAGAAGAATCATGTTTTAGGTTTTGATGAGGATTATGAGTAGTGCAATTTGACCAAAGGATAAGTTATTTTCTCATCTCATTCTAGTTGTGATGGGATGCCAAGTATTTGTAGTTGAGCATCATGAGGAATTCGGTATTTTTGACTTATAAATAGACAACAAGAAGATGCTTCATCCTGCTAAATGAGATCTTCTATATGGATTGCAAGATTCCATCATCAACAATGAACTTGCTAGATGTGTCATTAACTAATAGATCTCTTTCAATAACATTTTTGCTCGCCCTTCATGGTGTTTCTTATATCTCGTCAAAAAAATTATAAAGGGATTTTTGAACAAAGTGATGAGATATTCTGAGAAATTGTGTTGTTTTCTGTTATTAATGTTCATGTTCTGTTTAAGGTAACCATGAAATCCTCAGGCTTGGAAAATATAATAGCATGTTTATCTTCTGTTATTTTTGTTCTTGTGTTATACAAGTATGCAAATGCCATGTTTTAGCTTAATTCCTGATCTGTATGGGTGAGATATGAATTTAAGTAATGTACTGTTTTAAATTTTATACAAGGTGGAGACAAAGTTGAGAGAAGCAACCACCAGGCTTGAGCAACAATTGGCAGAAGAGCAAGCTGCAAGACTTAAGGCAGAGGAAAGTGCATATTTAGCTCAAAAGAGATCAGATGATGAAATTCGAAAACTTCGAGAAAATCTAGAGATGGCACGTGAAGAACTCCGTAAACGAGGCGAAAACCGTTGCACCATTCTCTGACTGATGGCTCTTTCTGGTTACCTTGGAAGAGCTATCATTATTGTTTATATATATACACGCATGTATTTATATATCACACCTCCATGACCATGAGTATAACACTCTCGTGTAAATTTCTTTTTATCTGCATAGGGTTATATATCAACTGAAGAAACTGATTGTATTGACTTGAAAAGACGTGTTTTCATGTTATTTTTCATTCCCTCATATAGCCCTTTGTGCCACTGAATGGCTAACGTTTTTTTCTGGATTGCCCATTATGTGGTCTAGCTAGTCAACCACTAGATCAAATGCCCTCACGTGTTGTCATATTAATATTGCATCGTTTTGTTTTATACTGGAGTTTTTTTTTTATCAAGGATACTGGAGCTTTATTTTGGCATTCTAACATTGTTTTGATGTTGCTTGGATTTTTTGCATTTATGCATGTCATTCTTTTGCAGGGTTATGAAAACTTTTCTGCATTGTTTCAAGTCTTTCAGCTGTTGCCTGTTTTCCAAAAAGGGCATATGGAATTGATTTTCTTGTTTTTTTTTTTTACCAAAACATATGGAATAGGTATTGGAGGATTGGATTCTTGGATTTTTCACATACTTTTTATTAAATTAATCATTAATTTTTAGTTAATGTTATTAAACTAAAGGTCATAGCTTCTATTATTCCTGATGGACCATGTGATTGTATTGATAACTCTTCAAACTAAGCAATTATGGAAGATGATTAGTGGCCGAGGTAGCTCTTGGAACTTCTTTAATAGCTCTTATTTTGACTTGTGGAAGAGTAATACTCCCTCGGTCCCTCTGGTCCTAAATATAAGACCTATTTGAGAGGATGAATTTAGTCTTAAAAATAAGAGTGTTGTGATCTATTTGCTATTGCTTGTTGGCTTTTATGGAGGCGTAGGAATTAGTTTATTTCCCAGCAAAAGCCATATAATAATGACAATTTATTTAAATAATAGAAGTAGGGAAAAACTTATATCAAGTTGCTTTCTCCAGGTTCTTAAGTTCTGTTAATATAAGAGTGACACGTGTCCTTTTATAACAACCATTCATTCAATCTAATGGCCAGTAATTAGAGAAATGGAGAACCTGGATGGAGGAACTTGACCTAAGTAAGGTCTATAGAAGTACTAATACTAGTACTTGAGTCAGTGGCTGTGTGCACGTAGCATGTCATTGTCACATATAATTAACATGTTTCTTTTGTGTCTTTTTGGGGTCAAGGTTAAGCCAGTCCATTTTGATATTTGATTTGATTCACCGAGTTAATGAGTGGTTAGTCGTTTGTTCTTATTAGGTGTTCATTAGTTTCAAAATACAAAAACTCTACTTAGCTATGTGGGAAATTATAAAAATAATATTTTTATTATTGTTTTTACTAGATTTACTAGATCTATTGGTTTGAGTAAGTCTTCCTATTTTATGTATTTCTTTGTTATTTGTTTTATTTATTTCATGTAATCCTAACACTCATTGGAATGTCCTTCTTAATCTCTCCAAATTTGCTAAAGTGGTCTTATATTTAGGAACGGAGAAAGTATCTGTTATCAATGGAATTGAGTCAGTATTATCCTACTTCTCTCCTATTTTCCTCCGTCATTCTATTTTATTTTTTCTCACTAGCTAAGTTGACGATATTTATTAAGGATTAAAAAAGAATTAAAATAATTTTCTGTACCTATAATTTATAATATTTAATATTAATTATTTTATTTGCAAAAAATAATAATAATTTATAAAAACTATGGAATCGCATCTCTTTTACTCATAAATATAAGAGTTATATAATTACATACCTAAAATTAAACTACTTACATACAATTTCTCTTTAATCATCCGCATTCAAAAGAACATTATCAACGTATGCATTCGGATGAGGGTAAATATGGAGGAAAAATAAAAACTAGATTAAACAAAAGCTAGTCAGGTCTTATGTTTGAGAATCAAAACAACCTTCTTAACTAATTTATAGGAGTATTTATATATTTACATCTCAATAAATTTCTTGCTCTCTTCCGAATCATATGTTCTAATGTAAATTTACTCCTATACATAAAGACTTTTTTATATTTATATCATATTTCCTCTAAATTATCCCTATTAATGTTCTCAATAACAAAAAGAAAATACTAACTCAACACATAACTTTAGTAAAAAAGGAATAAAAGAATAAAAAAATGAGGTGATGACATTTTGGAAATACTATCACATAATTTCAACAAACTTAACAAACATCCTTAGTTCAGTCAAATAAGGCAAATAATAACGAGAGTAATAAATTGGTCTATTGTTTTCATCAAAAAAAAAAATAGGTCCATTGTTGTTCATTCCGAAGTGGGCCTCTCAGGCCCATATCCCCTTCGAGTCATCGCGTTCAACTATCTGAGCTTCAGGAGTGAATTTCTAGAGAGAGCGAAACACACACACAAACAAAAAAAAAGAAAAAGAAGTCTCTTCTTCTTCTTCTTCTTCTTCTTCTTCTTGAGAAGACAATTTCTCTTCTTCTTCTGCTAATCTGTGAGACTTTTGGTCGATGAAGGGTCCTCAGGAGAGGACGAAAGTGGTAATCAGACATTTGCCTCCTTCTCTCTCTCACTCCGATCTCCTCCAACGAATCAACCATCACTTCTCTCATCGCTTCAATTGGTTCTCCTTTCGCCCCGCAAAATCCAGGTTCCTTTTCCATTTTTACCCCTACACATACATACCTCTTTTACTAATCCATATCACTTTCCTAATTTCACTACATTAAGCATCCTAGCTAGTTAAGCTAATTATTAATGCGTCATATTACTAATCTGCCCTAACCATATACCTTTATTCTCACTGTTATACATAAGCATTGTTATTAGGGTTTAATTTGGGGAGAAAAGAAAATGATTTTATATTTATATTTAGTGTTCCATATTACTATCTCGATTACTAAATCTAAGTATAAGATCACTTTACATAATTTGATTAGATTAAGGATAAGGATGCTAGTTAAGCTAATTATACCTCTATTCTCACTCTCTCACATTCTTGCGTATTTATTATAGATAATAAGCATTATTAGGGTTAGGATGGGGAAAAAAGAAAATGATCTTATATTTATATTTAGGAACAAATTTAAATTTGAAAGTGATATTATATTTATTTTGGATCGGAGGGACTATTTTTTTTCCCTTGGAAAATAAATAGCCTTTTGTTGTGTTCTGCTGACAATTTCTTAGGAAAAGAAAATGGTAGATGTTGGATATAGTATTTGTTAAGGTGTCTATTTAGGTGGAAGTAGATTATTAAAATAAGTATAACTGAGGGGCTAAATGAGTTATTTTTGTATATTCCAAGTAGGATTTAATGTTTGAGAATGACGTTAGTACTATGATTTAGTGGATGTTACAGGCTTCCCAGATGAAATGTGTTTCAAAGCTAAAATGTAAGGCCTGGGATCACATCATTTTATGCCCTTTGATTCTAAATATAAGACTCCTTTGACTTTTTTTTATAAGTTAAGGAAATAAATTAGACCACTAAATCATAGCATGCCACATATAATTAGTTTATAAGCAGAATAAATTAGTTTTGAATTAAAAAGTAATTATAAACATTTTAAAGGATTGATTTTGCATTCTTAATTTGTCCAAAAAAGTCAAAAGGGTCGTATAATTAGGACTGGAGGGGGTATTTCTTAACTTGATAAACTTTCATTAGGATTCTCAGGGTCTTTCTTTTGGAGTCTGTCAATCTTTTTTGGAGTGTCAGTCTGTTGTGGTAGAAGGAAGTGAAGGGAGAAAAGAAGAGAAGGGAAGAGAGAATAGGGCAGAAAGAGATCTAGGAATCAGGATAGAGGGAACTAGAGAGGTCTGAATGGTGTTTATGTTTAGATTCATAAGTTGCATATAGATAAGAGCTTATGCTCTGTCATTTACGAAATAGGCAGGGCATAATTCGTAAATGCCTGATTAACTCTTAACTTATTAACAAACTCTTATATTTTATTAATGTTTACTGTACACATTCATCAGAAATAAAGCAGTTGATATTTCAAATGGTATTACCTAATTTGAAAATCTTGGTTCCTAATTCCTTTCTGGCACTATTGATTGTCTAGAATCCATTCCTTGAATGAAAGTAGATCTTGTGGAATTATATTTAATCGTTTGACGATTTATTATGTACCTTGCTAAAAAACTGATATTTTTTAAAAAAGAAAAGGACGAAATCCGATTTTTGTTTAATAACCCCTCTTTAACTAACCAAATCCAAATTCTATCAAGACGTTCCCAAAAAAATCTGTTTCATGCTGATAAAACTCACTAGACTCTTCTTCCACTACCACCTTATTTGTCTCATCTCTCATTTCCTGATGGCCTTCGTGAGATCTTCTCCAAGATCTTAAACCTCTGCTTACTTTTGATCATCAGGTTGCTTTCCCCGTCAAATTTCTGTGATGAATTTTTTCAACATTTTCTTTAACACAGCTGTATTTCTCTTCATTGAAACGTCAGTTAAGGAAATAAATGTAGCCATTTAGTGGAGTAATTCTTGGATGAACAACCCAAGGAAAGAAAAGAAAAGCTCTATAATTATCAAACTTGAATTTTCTGTTTCATTCTTCAGTTTCAAGCTTATTTATTAGATAAAAAGTCAGACTTAGAACTATTTGTGAGCTTTTACAAAAGTCTGATTGTTATAATTTAAGATAAGAAAAAATGAGCTGAAAGGGGAAACATCTATAAAGTTGTTAAGACATTTAGAGAACTAACGACTTTCTCATGTAGTTTTTATACTACAGATATTTGAACCATGACATACAATTATTGACTTCTGTATTAATTTTTTGTTCTAGGTTCAATGATTTAATGAATTGAATACGTGGTCATACTCTTATTTATTAGCAGGCCGTTTGTAGCCATTCACTTTTGTCCGAATCAGTACATGGATAAGAATAAAAATGGGCCACTTTGCCCTTGTAGAATCGAAATAAAAGGCTTGGATATCTGCCTTCATTACTTGTGAACTTTTACCAGTAAAATGTACACATATTAGGATGTTTTGTATCTACTACCTTGTAGTTTTCATTTCATATAATGCAACTGAGAAGTTAAGGAATTTCTGAACTTATTGAGCTTTGCTTTGATAATATTTTGCAGTTACAAGCATCAAAAGTATTCACGTGCATATATAAACTTCAATTGTGCTGAAGATGTTTTTGAGTTTGCCGGATTCTTTGATGGACACGTCTTTGTTAATGAGAAAGGTAATTTATTTGAGTGCAAAGTTGCCATGTGCATATTCAACTTCGGAGTGGATTGCATTGTCTCATTATGCATATTGAATATAGCTAGTTTATTTAAGTTTAACACAAACCTATTGTTAAGGTGTTCTTTATTTAATTGACAACTACTAGCCATATTGGACCTAGTTCAAAATACTTCAGCTGTTAATATACTGTTTGGCCGTCTTTTCTTGTTACTTATTGTTAAATGTTTCGTGCTATGCATGTCTGATTCATTTACAGGCACCCAACATAAAGCCATTGTTGAATATTCACCCTCTCAGCGCATTCCAAAATCAACTAAAAAGGATGGTCGTGAAGGGACTATATACAAAGGTGCTACTTTGAACTATTATTTAAGTTTTTTAAGATGAGAACTCTAATGCTAGTCAGCCATAGAATGCATACCCTGTAATAATGGTAATGACACTTTCTTTGAAACAATAACAGATCCAGACTATTTGGAGTTTCTCAAACTTATTGCAAAACCTCCAGAGCATCTTCCTAGTGCAGAAATACAGTTGGAAAGAAAAGAAGCTGAGCAAGCTGGTTAGTTATCAATTTATTATGGCATCTACCAATAAATATGCTTTTTATATTTAACACAGCTTTTTAACTTTTCTTTTTATGTTGTTAGAAGTTTTGTGATAAAGGTAGTTAGAGAGGAGTAAAAGTTACCTTAAGGAAGTATCTCATGAAGATAAATTGTAGAGATATTGTGTCTAATATCTGTTTTCCTTTTTAGGTGTTGCCAAGGAAGCACCAATTGTCACTCCACTGATGGAATATATTCGCCAAAAGCGTGCAGTTAAGAGTGGCGCACAGGTAATGATTTCTTTGTTTTTTGTGGAAACAAATTGGGGAAAAGTCTGATGTTTATTTCATTGATATGATTATATATTTCTTGCCATGAGGCTTGAAATCCCTGTTATAGCTGTTTATCATTGAGCAGCCCCAAATAAAACTATGGCTGTAGTTATAAATTTTGATTATTCTGTGTTGTTTATAATTTATTATGCTGCATCACTATTCTAGAGTGTAGTTGGATTCTCTACCTATCATTTGGCTCAGATTATTCATAATAAACAAGATTTTCTTGTAATTTGAATATAACATTTATTTTTATGTTGGTTTTACTGACTAATGATAGGCTTCACCTGTTGCAATAAAGATTAGCCAAAGAGCCCGGGTTTCTTCATCCAGCAAGCCTGGCTTAGAGAACATTAGACGAGGGGGGTCTGAGAAGAAAAAGGTATGACTGTTTGATTTGATTCATTCATAGAATTATTGGATTAGTTGAGGTAAAATTAATTGAAATTCTTGGAAATTATGAAAATAATGTTAGTTTTTCCTATTTTGTATTATAAGAATATTTTTATCTTAGTCATAATTATCAATTATAGTATTAGGAAATTAAGTTATTAGGGAATTGTATTAGGTAAACGTGTAGGAGAAGTTCATTATCTTTTAGGAAGCTTTTGTACTTTAAATATGATATCTTATGAATGAAATAGTCATTGGACTATTCAGTCATTTTTGTTTCCTCAAAAATATTATAAATTTCTTACACCAAAGATTTCACTGATTATGCTTCCATGTCATTGCACTATTTATTGATTTTTTTGGAGACATTCATTTATACTTGACAGTTTTTCCCAAGGAAATCTGTTGGTATTCCTAAAAGACTAGCTTTATTAAAGTAGATGGACAAATGTCAACTGCTGCTCTAACTGGGGAATCTGTGGGGGGTAACTAGCTAAATTAAAGTAGCTGAAAGTGAAATAAAAAATAAAGAGCGCTGACCACCATAGGCTTTCCGGAGGCCAACATCTTGCCCAAGTTTCTTCAAATTCTCCTTGATCCTTTTAGAACGCAGACCCTGATGAAATCCTCTAACTTTCAATTTTTGATTTAAGCTAGGTTTTGGATATGTTTAGTCTTTGGCTTTTGTCTAGATTGTTTAATTTATTTCTGAAGGTTTTCACACTATATGTTTGCAAAGAATGGTGGATCATGTCATTGACTCAGTTCTTAAATGGCAGTATGTTCCGAGGGACAATGCCAAAAGTGGTAACAGGAAAAACAAATCAAGCTCTGCCATATCTCATCGGCGAGTAGATCGACCATCTGCATCCAATTCGAAAGGAATATCTGAAATTGAAGCTGGTAATACATATATCTATATATGTATGTATGCTCTCGCACACACATAAAGGGCTAACCCAGTTCTAGTCCCCACTTGGTTAGGGTATTGGAGAAGGGAATATACTAGGCTGTCTTACCCCTGCTATATTCTGTATGTGTGTGTTTATGTATGTATTTTATTTAGGCGTTTTATTTATATTCGGGTTCTCTGTACATATTTTGTCATGGCTTGTCTTGGAGATGTGTTATTCCCCTCTTACATGTTTGTTTTGTTTTTTGATAAAATTTCTTTTCAAGACAAAAGTGGAAACAAAACTGTTAATTTTACCTTTTCTGTGTAGTCCTCATTTATTGAAATATTTTTCAGCTTATAAATGCTTGTTTATATGTTTTGATAGATGAATGTATTCATTTGTCGTACAATTATTTTAAGTGGTCAAATACAAATTTTTTATCAATGATTTTACCATATAGGAGCTTTTCCCCCTGCATTTTATCCATGTTCTTATATGCATTTAATTACTTCTGAGTTTATCTTGACTTCGAACATTGGATAGAGAATGTTCAAAAATGATTTGGAACAAAAGACCTGTCTATATAGATGCAATCAATAGCTTTTCTTTTCTCTTCTTTCTCTAAAGTATTCCTAACCAAGCTCTCTTAGTTATCAGAATGTGGTCAATCCAAACCTTCAAGGTTAATTAAGCCTTGTTTATGACATAATTTGAGCTATCTTGTCAGAAATGATCCTCGTTGTTTTAACATGAGTCCATTATCAAATGCCAATTCTATTATTAGTTTTGTCCTTCATGTAATAGTTGTCCCTTTCTGGAACAAATATAATTAGATCCCCTTTCTTGGATAATTTATTCCCAGATTAAAGCTTTTGAAATTTATTCTGCAGAAGGGTCTTCCTCTCCTCTTCAATGGAGATTACTGGAGACCCACTGCTTGGATAAAAGCTAATAACCACCCCCCCCCCCCCCCCCTTCCCTCGGCATAAGAAAAAATCTAGTAACAACAAATAGAATTGAAATAGTTGTGTTCATGGTATTGGATCCAGTAACCAATTGTTAAGGAGTTTGATCTTTGTTGAGCTCCCATTCTTGGGTGATGAGTGGTAGATTGAAGAATCTGTACATTGTATGTTAATATTGACTTTACTGTTTGAGCCAATTAAGCACAAGCATGCTTTATTTAGACTGTGGGCACATAAAATTTGAAGCTTTAATCGATAATTTATACACTGAATATTTGCAGTTATCCAGTCTTCAACATCGAAGACAAAACCGGATAACTGCCACGAGCGCTTTTGTGCAAGAGGATTTAACAAGAAATTTAATAAAACTATTGTGATGATGCTGTGATTTGTTTGCTTCCCCCCCCCCCCTCCCTCCCCTCTCCCGGTCTTTTGTGAGTTATTTTCTTCCTTCTAATGGACTGGAATTGGTATGTCAGAATTTCTAAATTGCAGAATGTACCTCGGGCTGGGTCAGATAAGATCAGATCTGACCCAACGTGATGAACCGAGGTTAATTATTTTTCAGCTTGGGTCAAGTGCAAAGGCTGTCCGTGCAGACCCATAGTTAAATTAATCTTTACGTCAAACCCTCCACTGTTAAGAAATCTCCGTGAGTAGCTTTTTTCCGTAACTGTCAACCATTAGGCTCAGATGCTAAATGGTGACTACTCAAGTGGGATGTGAAGCCTTCCCTCCAAAATCTAGCTGTTTAGGTGGGATCTAGATATCCAATACTACCTAATCCTCATCAGCTGAACAAAGCACATTGTTAATTGTTTGACTTATTCAACATTGGACAATTCAGCCACTTAATGTTCTCCAGGGATTCACTGTTTCCAACATGCAATGGGATTTATCATCTGTTCTCCGTTGATTACTGACTGTTCACCTGTTGTTCTTAACTATCCTTTCTTCTTCTCTTTCTTTCTTTTGCTATAAGACATGTTTTTGTTCTTTGGTATAGGATTTCTTTTTAATTAACTTCTGTACTCGTATCATCTTTATTAAAATTCAATTCAAAAACAATTGTATGATTGATAAATTTGCAGTGCATGGAGTTGAAGGTCCCGTTTCAGCTCTCCCTGTGCTGCTGCTGGCTCTGAAAAAAAAAAGATCCTGCTGGTTAAAGGGAAAGAACGAGAAATTCTCAATGTAGGTTAATTTTAGTTTAAATTTTTTATTCAACGATAATTAGTATTGTTTTCTATGATATTTTCTTTTAATAAAAATTAATCTCATTTAGAAGAATCAGAACTATGATTTTTTTAAACTTACATTTATTTACTTGTTCACATCTTTGAGAAATTGTGATTTTAGTATTTTTGTGGTACTCTGTAGGCTGTTGAAAGTATGGTGCAACAGCAAATTGTACAATCTGAAAATCCCGTTGTTTCCAATACTTCAAAGCAAAATCAAAGACGTGAAGTTGGTGGAAGGTTGATTAGGAGTATACTTCTAAATAATGAATCTCGTCAAAGCCAGTCTACAACTGCTAGCCAACAGAAAGTTCAAATCTTGACTTCTGAGAATGGTAAGCGGCCACCTCGGTATACAAGTTCACATTCAGGGACAAATGGTATAGCTTGCAATCGTGGTGCAAACCAAGTTATTTCTGAAGGGGATATTAGAAGGATGTTGGATGAAAAGTTTGCAAAAAGGGAACTGCATGGTTTGGGCAGTGGTGAAAAATCGGCAAGGCGTACTAGAAACAAGGATAGGCCTGATCGTGGTGTTTGGGCTCCTCGTCGATCTGATGTTTCTCACACTGTTAATGAGCCCTTATCGTCTTCTGTGTCTCAATCTTCCTTGTCACATTCTGAATCAGTTGAAGGTATGCCCATAGTAGGGTATTGAATTGTGTATCTGATTTGAAATTGTAGTTGTAATTGTGATGTGTTAGTTGGAACAGTTAGTTATTGCCATGAGATATAGTCTTTAGGTGAGCATAGTTGAGTAGCCTATAAAAATGAAGGCTCTAACTTGTATTCAAACTTGACTATTTATTCGAAAGAGCCCCATTATTGAAATATGTCACATTTTTCTGTCTCTCTAGGTGTTCTTCCTAACTTCTGTTCTTCTGTGCCTTTTCTATTTTCCCCCTTTTCCCTCTCTACGTAACTCTATTTTACTTACAAGATTGAAATTTTTTTATTGCAAAGACTTAAATATGTTAAAGAAACTTTCATTTGTGTTATTCAAATTTCAATGTAAATTCAACGGATTCAACTAAAGTTATCTGCCTATACTTTTCCACCGTCTGCAGGAGAAATGAAAGATGATGTTTTTTCTGGAAGCAGAAAGGGGGAATACTCACTCTCTGCTGGTGGCCGAAATAGTTCCTCTATTGAGAATGGTTGGTGTTTCTTTGTTATTGATTCCATCAATTTACACTTATATATGCATACTTAATTTCTATAACAATTTTAACTAAATTTCAGGTTCTCAAAGACATTTTACTCGTCGTGGAGCTGCCTATGCAGTGAAGGATGATGCTACAGTCATTTTAAATGAAGCAAAATATTCTAATAAAGGTGTTACTGGGCATGGTGGTCATGAGGTTTGTTGTTTATGCATAGTAATTAGAATCTTTTTCATGTTTAAAATTTTATAATTTGTTATGATGAATCACGAAGTTAATGATACAAACATTGATTGAAATGAAAGAAGTCATAAATTGTTCGTTTCTCAATTTCAATCATATTATTCATGATGTGTTACGTGACCAATACTATTTGATAGCTGAATTGGCCATCAAATAATTCAATTCAAGTCAATAGAATATAATTTTCCCCCCAATCCTAAATGTAGGAGCGAGATATGTAATCTGCATAGATTAAGTTAGGCAAGATATTTAAAAAAGTGTGTTGGTTTCCCAAAAGTTTTCCCTTCGAACCATTTGTTTGGGAATCTACTCCCTTGATAAAAATCTCTCTTAATAGTTGTGATCAATCGAGATGGTTTCGGGAAAAAGATTCATAAATTTGGGAGATAAGTGGATTGAGGTTTTGCATTTAGGACTGAAGTAATTCTGTTGTCAAATGTTGTTATGACTCTTAAATGATGAGAGATATTTCAAGAATCAATTGTTTACAATTTATAATCTATTTATTTTTTATGTTCAGGTAATTCGATCAACTCTTGGATTTAATTTACTAGCTTGGGTATTTTTTTTGCATAGGATAAAGATATTATTTATATGAAATGTCTCGTAATTCCAGTTATATGAAATGTGTTCAATGGTTAATGATAAAAGAAATTGGTTGACAACAACTTCACAATTTGGCGTCTATAATTTTGTATACCTATATTATTATTGAAAGTGTAGTAATTATGACATCATTGGCAAAAAAAAAAAAAAATTATGACATCAATGTCACAATTTGGCTTCCATGATTTTGTATGCCTATATTATTATAGAAAATGGTGTAGTAATTATCGTTGTTGTTCATACTTACTCCTTTACGTTTTGTAAGGCATTTTTCACATCTAAAAACACTGATGAGGACAATTTAAATGCACTTGGGAATCTGATCTAAATTTTTGTGAGAAAGAATGTCAACTTTCAATAGTATCCTTCATTTAACTTTGATTTCTAAGTCACACTTCCTTTGATTGAATTGTAAAGGGTATTTTATGGTAAGCTTAGTAATGATTATTTTTTTCTTTTGTTTCAAAACATCTTGTATTATGAGAAATGAAAATACTCCTAAAAAACACCCTTATAAAATATTGTGAAGTGAATATTATTCTTAATATTGTTGTGATCTTTAACATTATTATTGTTCTTGCATCTTTTCATGAATTATCACTTAAGTGCTGGTTATTTCATGCAGAAGCAAGTTTGGGTTCAGAAATCATCTTCAGGATCATAAAATACCTAAAGGTGGTATGTACTGTATTGTTTGCAGTTTGCATCTAGTTTCCTTTCTTGTCCCTTTTATAAAAAATTAAGGGCTTATTATGTTAGATGGGAAATTTCATCTGGTTCAATGGTAAGACCACCTAGTATATTCCCTTCTCCAACACTCTCACCAAGTGGGAACTGGAATAGGGTTGACCCTTATGTTATTTGGGTAAGGCCTATGTTCATTGTCAGTCACAAGCTCGGGTAAAGGAATAGAGCTGTGTTAGGCCTTGATAGCCAATGACATCGTACAATTTATGCAACCAGCCCCACCTAATGGGATAAGACTTTGTTTTTGTTGTATTTGTGTCAGTTGGAGATTGAGCTGTCAATTTGACAAAGTTTGTCTTGTCTGAAATTTTTTTTTAAGATTATTGGTTGGTAGTAAGATATATAAGATAAGTAGAAATGTGGATAATATGTTAAAGAATTTGTTCACCCCCAAAGAAAAACTACTGTGTATATGACATTATTGCCCTCTGCTCTCCCCCGAACTTCAGACTACACTACTTTTCCAACTGTTGTGCTGTTGCTTTAGTCTCCTAAATTCTCTACTGGGCTTACCACATATACCACATTCCATTGTTTTACATTAGATCCAAAGTGCCTGCTGTTATGGACTATATCATTCATTCCTTTTCGAAAGTTACTTTATATCTTGCATCATTAATGGGTTTGTCTTGCCATATTACTGATAATCGAAGTGATAGTACTCCCTTTTTTAAAGAGACAATGGTGTAATTTTTCTCCAGTCTTGGTCTAATAGATATCCGATCAAAGTTTACTGTATTAAGAAGATTAGGCAGGAATGACTAACACGTTTTGATAATACATCTGGCTGTCCACACCATGGAAGTTTGGAATAGACAATGGATTTGATTCAAGAGATGATGATATTTTTTATTGTTCGAGTCTTGTTGAAGGTCTACCTCAAGATCTCTGTTAAGTCTATAGTAATTGGTAGAGCATGGGCAGGAAAGTTGGCTTATTAAGTATGCCTTGAGATGTTATCAGCACCACAGATCTCTTGGCCACTTTTTTGCTCTCATACTCATATTTGATCAGTTTTATGAGAAACCATTGATTTGCAGTAGTACTTATGACCTTTTCCTTTTGATGTTCTCCACAGTTTCTCTTGGAGGGTATCTTTTAATCTATATCTTCCTTCCTCGTCTCATTTCCATCATTCCAATAACATTGAGCTTTCGGCACAGAAAATAAAGAGATAGATAATGTATTGCCTACTGTTGTTATATTGGTTGGGTTTCACAAAATCTGCTGACAGTTAAATAAATTATGTCAACCTTCATGAATATATTCAATCAATTGGGCATAAGAAAATTTGTTTGATCTGACTTTTTGGGAGTTTTGCATTTCATTGCATCAGGTTTACGTGACTGACAAATTATGGACCACTACAACAGCAATAATACCTCAGTTTTGAGGCAGATCATTCCTGCTATGAGCTGTGGGCTCCGTTGGGGATCGTCCCTTTGCGAATTCTGATTGTCCAAAGGCTAGGCTGCTTTAAAAAGGTGTTCTATTTATGTCAACTTTTAAACATAAGAAATTTGTAGTTTTTTCTTCACTTTTCTCTCTGTGTGTGTATGTGATCTTTCCTCCTTCTTAGACCAATTGGTTTATATGTCAATTTTGTTTCCAGGAAGATGATCCAGTTGGTGCCTAATGGAGCCTTCTCATTGAAAGGAATGCCGAGGTTATATACCCACCTCAACGACGTGTTCTTCTGTTGAAAAGAGAGTGGTGTGTCAATCATGTCTGTTAGATGTTTGTACCATTCGTCTCCTTCAAGATCATTGAGTATTTCTGTGGTGCAAAATATTATTTGTGCAGTGCATGTACTGTTAAAGTTCATGGAACTTGCCATAAATTGGTGTCTTGAGAAGAGTCGCAAGATTTTTGTCCCTTCTAATGACAAAAGTAGGGGGCTGAATAATATTGTGCATTATGGCGTGGATTCTCATGAATATGGTAGGGGATACACTTTGGTGTGCATAAAATATGGCTGGTTTGATGTTCATGGTTCTTTTACTATTTATGGAGTGGTGAAAATGTGGAAATTATTTGATTTTTTAATTTTCATTGTTCAATAGAATATATGCATATAATGCACTAAGTGAGGATGGAAAATAGATTATGTCCACCAGTTTATGAATACTCAGACATTTTCTTATACCAATAGGTAGTTGATTGAATTGGTAAGTGAACTACAACCCTGTAAAGATGAAAATGTGTATTCAAATCCCGGAAGTGATCTCATTGGGATATTGGGCAATCTTGCTTATATGGGCAATACTCCTACTCTTCGAGTACGGATTAGTCAGTTGTCATTAGGCGTCGGATTACCGGAAGATGTTTAACCAAAAAAAGAAAGAAACATTGTCTTATGATTTAGCCAAATATCTAACCTTAGTAGGAAATCAATCATTGAAATTATTTCTCATGGGTATCAACTTGGCTATACTTTTTTAAGAATTAAGTACTCCCTCCGGTCCTAAATATAGGACCCAGATAAAGACTTCATTTTGGTCCTAAATATAAGACCTAGATACATTTTTGGTCACCTTTTTCCTAAATTACCCTTCTTCTTAACAACTCCTTTGATAGGAGATAAAGGGCTACTAAGTAACTAAACTAATTAAGGAGGGGTATTATTGGAAAGACATCTAAAATTAAGTCTTCCTTAATCTCCCCAAAAAAAGTTATCTAGGTCCTATATTTAGGACCGGAGGGAGTATTAAGTATATGGTCAAGTTGACTTTTCTTTTATAATTGAAGATGGAAAATAAATTAATTTAAAGTTTCCATATTTGTCTATTTTAGTCAAATCTAATTTATTTTACTTCTAAACTAAGTATAAATACAATTACATGTTGCTTGTGCCCTAAATTTTGTAGCATTGAAAATAGCTCATCCAGTATAAAAAAAAATAGCTCATCCAAATGTATACCTGATGAAATGGGCATTGTAAAATCAAAGTCCACAATGATTGCTATTTATAGTAGGTGAAGGTGCAAAAATGAAACTAAACTTTACCAAAAAATTGTGTTTCTAATACTAAATTTTCACGAGGTGCAAAAATAGTGCCCAACTTCGGGTCTGGGTGCAAATATAGTATTTTCACTTGAGGGAAATTAAATTTAAATATGAAAAGACTCTTATGCCCCTCATTAAATAAAAAAAATAATGACGGAGGAATGGGGACATACGAGTCTTTTCATATCTAAATTTTATTTCTCTCAAGTGAAAATACTATATTTTGCATCTAAACCCCAATTTGGGTACTCTTTTTGCACCTCGCGAAACTTTAGTATTAGAAACGCAATTTTAGATAAACTTTAGTATCATTTTTACACCTTCGCCCTTTATAGTATCATTTTACTTTAGCTTAAAATATAAACATTCATTTATCTTGCTATCCTATGTTGAAACTCTAGTTGATTTAAAGATAGTTGGATTTCAAAATTATTTTCTCAAATGCTCCTATTTTTTGATTTTGAATCACTTTATATTTATATAAATCTATGTTATTTAAACAAACTCTGCTTGCATAAATAAAATGTAATTTATTATTTTTCTTGCTATTAAAAAGGTAATTTATTATGCATTAATAATTTCAATATTTAAAGTTATCACACAATCATTAATAATATTTTCCAAAAAAAATTGAATTTTCAAAAAGGAAATATAGATAATTACTACTCCCTCCGGTCCTAAATATAAGATCTAATTGACTTTTTTGAAAAATGCTAAAAAAAAGCAAAATAAGTTAATTATAAATTGATTTACCTAATTTTTTCTCTTAAACTCGTTTATTTTACTTATAAACTAATGGATAATCTAAAAATATATCAAATATGTCGTGATTTAATAGACTATTTTGCAACCTTAACTTCTCCAAAAAAAAGTTATCTAGGTCCTATATTTAGGACCGGAGGTGGTATTATTTTTTAATACTCATGCAAAATGTAGGAACTAATTTATTCCTTTATTGCATTGTTTTGAAAGTCGAGTTATAACTCAAGCTCGAAATAACAATGCGTCATTGTTAAAGTAGTTGAAACTTTTAAGTTGATTCGATATGGCCTCTCAACTAATATTTAGTTATAGAATATAATATTATATACACATATGAAGTTATAAATATAACTATTCTAGCTTAATGAAAACTTAAAAAGATCGCAACATATTTGCCTTGTTTAATTGATATTGTTTACTGGGAAAATGCCATTTAAATCCCTCCGAATATACAAAAGGACAATTCAGGAACTCAAACTTCCAAAAGGACCATGAAGGAATTCGGACCTAGTTGACATTTCAAATTTGTGTGAAAGGACAAAATTACTCCCATCATTAAACAACATTTACACATCACCTGTTAACAATTGAACTTTAGGCATTAACAAGTGAACTTTAGACATTGACATTTTGAACTTAAGAATTAACTTTTTCGTTAACAAGATAACATTGGTGTTAACATTTACACCGCACCTGTTAACAACTGAACTTTGGGCATTAACAACTAAACTTTAGACATTGACATTTTGAACTTAAGAATTAACTTCTTCGTTAACAAGATAACATTGGTGTTAAATGTTAACATCAATATTATCTTGTTAACGAAGAAGTTAATTCTTAAGTTCAAAATGTCAATGCCTAAAGTTCAGTTGTTAATGCTCAAAGTTCAATTGTTAACAGATGCAGTGTAAATGTTTTGTTTAATGATGGGGGTAATTTTGTCCTTTCTTACAAATTTGAAATGTCAACTAGGTCCGAGTTCCTTCATGGTCCTTTTGGAAGTTTGAGTTCCTAATTTGTCCTTTTGTATATTCGGAGGGATTTAAATGACATTTTCCCTTGTTTTTTGTGGTTCATTGGTCCATTTTTTTGTTTGTTATAATAACACAATATTTTATAGATTTATGATTTTATTTTCGAATAACTTTTAATAATAAAGTAAAAAAATATTGGCATGGGAGATTTTTTTTAATAATCTAGTAAATATAATTTGACTAGAATATTACTTTTTCAGAAAATTGCAATTTTACTCATGAAAACCAAAATTTGAAAAGAAAAACATTGAACCAGGAGCTTAAGTTATGAATGGTTTACCTAACATGTTGATATGAATGATAAGTACTCTCGTCTTTCAATCAAGTGGTTGGGTGTCACTAGACACACTAACTAGTGTAGATACCCTTGTGAAAAAAGTCATGTTTTGCTAAAGGTGGAAAATTGGATTAATTATCATTGAGAAATAAAAACTAAGATAAAAGATTAAGTGACATCAAATGTTTTTTTTAATTATATCTGTTTGATTTATATAGTCATTTTTCTCAAAACCAAGATATTCTTTCAGACTCTAGTCCTATTTATGAAATAGAGAGAAATTGTTTTATTAAGTTATATTTAAACGGGGAAAATGACAAATAAATCTCTCCAAATGTCCAAAAGGACATGTAAGGAACTCAAACTTCGAAAAGGATAATTACGAAACCAAACACTTACTTGACATTTGTTGTTGTTGTGAAAAAACTTCAATTCCTCCACCCTAAGTTAATTCAAATGACCCATTTATTGATGACTATGCTCCAATTGTTAATAGGTAAGTTACAATTGTTAATAAGTTTGATGCAATTGTTAATAGAGATTACACATTTGTTAACAGAGAAGTTAATTCAAGTAATTCAATTGTTAATGCGTATACTCCATTTATTAATTGGTAAGTTGCAATTGCTAATAGGGACTATGTATTTATTAACATGAAAGTTTATTCAAATGACCTAATTGTTAATGTATATGCTCAGTTGTTAATTGGTAAGTTGCAATTGATATTAGTGGTGGGGGCATTTAGTCTTTTCACAACAATTAGAAATGTCAAGTAAGTACTTGGTTTCTTAATTATCATTTTGAAAGTTTGAGTTCCTTACTTGTTCTTTTAGACATCCGGAGGATTTATACGTCATTTTCCCATTTAAAAGTCACCTCCATGTATATGTTAATATTAAAATGGATAAGGTTGGAAAGATATCGAATTTCAACGCATTATTAAATTGGATCCTCCATGTTCACATATATTTTTGCATAGAACAGTGAAAACTTATTTATGGTGTTTGAATCCATATTCCAATAATTATTGTAATTGACGAGAGAAAACGAAAATATGATGAAATAACAAACAAAAACAGAAAAGTTACATATTTGAATTTTGATGAAAATTTGATTTTTAATGCTTAGTGTAAATTAAGGGGGAAAAGGAATAATAAATGAGAAATAACAACAACGGAAAGATCCAAATTATTAAATTGATCGATGATTGAACTGATAAAAAGGAAACCATATCAATTTGAACATGATAATAGCTAATTAGGAGCACTATGCACAAATTTGTAAAAGAAAAGACACCTTGATTGAGTTAAAATATTACAAAATAAGAATGGCAACAAAAAAGCAATAATAAGAGTACAGAGTTGGCGGTGATTATGCATTCATCTTAGGGCAAAGGCCCAAAAATGATACATAACTACAAAACTGATACATAACTATTTCAAGGTACACCAATGATACCCAACTTTATCATGTGATCAAGAATGATATTTTCACTAATATTACAATAAGATTAGACATGAAAAGTCCAAAATGCCCTTATAAATTAAATAATGATAAAAAAACACACCCACCGTTCCTCCTTCCATCCCTGTCTTTCCATCATCCTTCAAAACTAACAGCAAAAGGGCTTGCCAATATTTCCATCATCCTTATCCTTCTGATGTTGTGACTTTGATTGTTTCTGATCCCACCTTTGCAAATGGTGGGCTTCTTCTACTTGGACTTCTCCTCAGTTTCTTCAGTGTGGTCTTTTACTACCCATCAACTCCCCACCATCAAATTCGGCCTTGAGGCATACAACTTACGGCGATGACTGTGAAGATATTGGGGTGAGAATGAGCACCGGAAAACATGACGGCAGCGGAGACGGAGTTGTCTGATGGTAATGGAGGAGGACGTACGGTGAAGCTAAACATATTCAAAGCGTTTTAGTTTCCTCCACCACCGTCATTGCTCTGCTTAGAGAGGTAATCCTTAATTCCTCAACATTGAACAACAACCTTCAGCTTATTTAGAATGTCCGGATTGAAATGCGTGGCTGTCACCCAAGAGGGGGGGTGAATTGGGTGACAGAATAAAACTTATGAAATTCTCCCTTTTAAAACTTTACTCCTTGTGCTTGATGAGAGTGACGATGTATTACCCCAAGCACAAGTGAGTATCTAGTGGTGTGGTGCTTGATGTGTAGATTAAAACAACCAGAATGAGCACACACGAGTTTATCCTGGTTCAGTCACTTCCAGACCTACATCCAGTCCCCAGGCTCCACCTGAGATTTTCAATCCACTAAACCTCTTGTTTGAACCAGGCACAAGAAAGCCTTTACACTATAGGTTTTACGAACACGGGTTCACCTAACAACCCACAGGTTTTGCAACGGGCTCACCTGCAAACCTTACAACCACAAGTTTTGTGGGCTAACTTGCAACCTATGGAGATTTAGAAAACCTCTAAATGCTCCCCCTCACTTTTGTAAGATAATAATTCTGTTCGTCAAGAACAAGCTTTAGAACAGCCTCTATCAATTAGAGGATTTGATAATATGTTCACTCAATGAACTGATTGTGATAAACACTTAAGTACAAATGATTCTCTCTAAGAATAGATGATGTTACTCACTTAAGTACAAATGAATTACTCTCTAATAATGTTACAAATCTAGATCTGAGAGTAGAAGATGAGAGGAATGTAGAATATAGTTTCTCAGATAATATTCTCTGTTTTTCCCCAACCTCTCTTCTGAATGTAGATGTTCCTTTTATACTCGGCCTCAATATTCAGGCTTGGGCGGCAGATAGGATATGTCCGTTTGAATATAGCCGTTAATCCCATGTTACCGTTGAGAGGTACATCTTCATTAATGCTTAGCAGGGTTGACTTGCTTTATCTCTGAAAAGCAACTCTGACAACTCTGCTCTGACAAAAGCATTCTGACTTCTGAGTGTGTGACGTTGGCTCTTGTACTCTTGCTGACGGATGATCATCGTTCATCCGGAAGTGGCAATCTTGCTCTGCAAGTGTTAGTCTATGAATCTCAGTGCCAAGAGTATTTTCATCCGGAAGTACAACCAAGTTCTGCACACACTTGTTAGTCCCATCAGAGTAATATATATAATCAAGTGTAGCAGTAAGAACTATACATGCTGTGGGAGGTTTGTCTGCTATGGGAAGTAATCTTACTAAGACTATGTTCTGACTTAGTGTTTTGTCTACTGACGCTAGGGGATGTCTAATCCAATAGTCAGCGTGAGTCTCGTTATGTTACTCTAACTCTTAAGTCTTCCCAAGTGACTTGGTGTGTCATTTTCTTAAGCTATGGGATGTGTAGTATAACAACACTTAATCACATGCAGTGGGAGTTCATTTAGTCTAAGGAGCCTTTCTTGGATCCGGAAGTACTTCTGCATCCGGAAGCACTACTACTGGATGAAGGATTATAATGACTTTTACTCGCTCTCGCTCAGTGTCCTTCAATCCAACAGTCAGCGCTAGTCACTAAGCTATCGGAAGCAATTCTACTGGACGTGGCTTATGTTCGCTGACGCTTAGTGTCATTTAGTCCAACAGCCAGCGCTAGTCACTGAGCTATCGGAAGCACTTCTACTGGATGTTGCTCACTTTCACTGACGCTTAGGGATATCTATTCCAACAGTCAGCGCCAGTCTAAGTCTAACAGGAAGCAAATTCACTTCCGGTTGAATCTTAACTTAGTCTTAGGATTTTGTATATCTAGTGCTCATGGACTAAGTTAATTCCTAAGTAAATTTCTTGCTGCCGCTGGGGGAAGAGACATTCATCCGCGAGCGCTAGTCCTAATCTATCCGGAAGTAAGTCCACATCCGGTTGCACTTTTACTTAGGATTCTATGTTCACCTATTGCTTTCTAAGTTCTTTCATATTTTAGTCTTCATCAAAACTTAAGATTCTAACATTCTCCCCCTTTTTGATGATGACAAACTCAGTTTTATCGATTAAGTTCATATGAAAGAATTAGCATAAAGATAAAGACAATAGATAAAAACAAGTAACTTAGACAAATATTATTGATATGAAAGAGATTACATGTTAGAGTATACAAGCAAAACATATACAGGTAATCTATACTAAGCAAGAATAAAGTATGCATGAAAAACAAAGAAAATTTTCTAAAAAAAAAATGTGGAATGGGAGTTCAGTGTTTGTGTCTCTTTTTCTTTTCCCTCTCCTTCTGTCTCTCCTCACTCTCTTTCTGAAGCCTGGTGATCTCAGCCTCATGTACATTCTGGTCTATCTGGGCAATTAGTCGCTGAAGCTCTTCTTCATCCCTCTCTCGTCTGAGTCTTTCTGATTCAATAGACTCCTCGAATGCCCTCTTCATGTTCTCTACTTCTTCATACCCAGGGGACCCTGTAGCATCATCGAAGTAGGCGACCTCTCCATTGGGGTAGTGAACAGCCCGAATTTTTACGTTCCATACAGGGAAGTTGGGATCCTCCTCAACTTCCTGGGCTTTCCTTTTCCCTTTCCCTTTACTCTTCCCTTTGCTCTTGCTAATCGAGGGAGTGGGCATGGCTTTTGCTCTGTCAGCATCGAGGCAGGCCATCTGACCAAAGGAGAGTTTGTCTGTATAACCATATCTTTCGAATTCCTCAGGAGTCATGTCTTCAATTTCCAACTTGACCTCCTTTAGAATAGGAACTGCTTGAACTACTGGGGTTTCAGGCTCAACTTGGGCAGATGAGGTCTCTTGCTCAGGTTGGTCAGATGGAGTCTCTTCCTCACTCTCAGCAGATTCAGTGGAGGCAATAAATTTCCTGGTCCGCTTCTTGGCAACGGCCTTCTTTCTAGACTCACTGAAGGTGACTGCTGGCTCAGATGAGGGAGGAGGGGCAGATGATTGCTCAGACGAGGGGATCTCAGACTCTTGCCCAGAGGATGCAGGAATAGGCTTGGCTATCACAATAGGAGGGTGATTGATCTTCTTCAGTCCCCACTTCATCATTATCTCCTCAATATCCTTTCTACTTATCTTAGTTGGAGGAGGTTCTGATGAAGATGACTCAGGCTGTGAAGGTTGTTCATTTGGCTCAAAGACAACCATCTCCAATTGTGATCCTTGCTCAGCCGACCTCTACTGCTCCATGAATCTTATGGCTTCTCCTCTTATTAGGCTCTCAGCACCACTCAGCCTTTGTGATTCCATTGCACGGCGAAGGGCAGCCATGATATCTTCTTCAAGCCAGAGGGATGGTTGGCTGAGCACATCCCTTGTGTTCATGGATAGGCGAAGGGCGGTCATCACATTTCTCCCCCTTTTGTCATCATCAACAAGGGCGAGTGCCAGGGATGGAGTAGATGAAGAGGAGGGTGGAGGTTCAGGGCCAAATGGAGTTGGGGGTGAGGATTCTGGGGAAGAGGTAGGTAAGGTATGATCTGGGGATGTGGGTTGGTTGGGGAACCAGGAAGGATCTACGAAGAGACCTTCGAATGGGTAGGTGGAGGAATATTCAGGGAAGGTAGTGGAAGAGTGTGGGGTAAATGGGGTAAAGGGTACGTGAGGATCCTCAGGGATTTGCTGAAGGCGGGGATACTCTCTTAGATGGATTTGGCTGAGGGGGTGAATGGCAGTTTGAAAACCAAGGGGTTCGGCTAAGGGGTTGGATGATGTGCGAGTGGATGAGGGAGGTGTGGATGGGGAGTTTTGTGGAGATGGGGAGTTGTTAGAGTGAAGGGGTGATTGGCTAGGAGATTGTTGGGGTGTGTCTTGGGTTTGGTGTTCATGGTTGGGTGAAGATTGGGATTGGTGATCATGGTTTGGTGACGGAGGGGATTGATGGTCATTTGGTGGAGGTGGTCGTGGTGGTTGAGTGTTAGGTGGAGGAGGAGGGGGAAGTTGAGGGTGACCTGAGGGAGGAGGAGGAGGAGGATTTTGGGGAGGAGGAGGAGGTGGTGGTAGGTTACCTTGTGATGGTTGGGGAATTTGTAGGTGCTGGAGAATGAGGTCAAGTTTTGCGTCCACCCTGGCAATGTGGTTTTCAAGCTGGCCTACCCTATCTTCGAGCCTCTGAATGCGCTCCCCTTGCCGCTGGAAGCCATTGTCACACTCAGCACGGAGAGGGCCTACCAAGGATTCAGGCAGTCTGAAGAGAAGTTCCTCCTTAACTTCCTCGGCAAAGGCTTTGACTGAAGCTGGCACTCTCGCAGCACGACTTGTCCCAGCATGGGAGTCCACTTCCTGATCCCCTGCTTCAGATGCAGAAGGGGCTGAAGTCCCAGAAGCACTACCCGCCTGTGAGCTTGAGCGAGTGGACTTGGCAGGCTTCAGGTACTTGATGCCCATCTTGCTGATGTTCGTTGCCCCCACAGGAGCACATTTGACATTCTCTTCCTCCACGTCAGATGTGGCCTTGATCAGTTTCTTCTCCAGGAGGGCAGCAAGGATGGTGGGATATGGAAGATACCCAGTCTTGTCGTTAGCCAACCATCGCTGAAGTTCAAGGCTGATCAACTGCCCTGGATTGATTGGCTGCTGGGAGAGGAGTCTGGGGAACCATGGATTGTCCAACAGGGTGAATTCATTGAAGTTACCCCCTTTGTGTGTCATCATCCGGGAGTAGATATAATACAGAACCCTGTAAGAGTCAGACATTTTGGACACCTTTTTGTCTTTGGTGCCATACAGCTGTTCTAGTTCCTCCTTGCTGTATTTGAGCGCCTCAGGATATAGCCACTCAGTCATCCCCTCATCAGTGATCCCCATTAACTCGTTCAGCGTTCTCCAGGTAAAACTGAAGGTTCTTCCTCTGACTGTGGCCGTGAAGTAGAGTCTGTGGATTTGCTCCTTTCCATCTACCTTCTTGTACTTCACTTTGCCAGAGAGGGATTGGCAGAAGGCTCGCAGGACGTTGATGTTGTAGTCCTGTTTGATCCCCAGCCAGGGCATGTATTTTTCTAAGTAAGGCCGCAGGTGAGGAAACCCTAGTTCATCAATCTTGGCCAGATCGATGAACAAGCCATTGTTGAAGTAAGGCTTAATGGTTTCAAACTTGGAGGCAACATGCTCCAAGGCCCCATCTCTATACACTGTAAGGTCATCTTCTTCAACCCTCTGCCTCTTTGAAGACGGCTCTTCAGCAAATTGCACCCTCTTCTTCTTTCCTTTTCTCAGGGCTTCCCTCTCTTGTTCGGAAACCACTATCTGTTCAGTCACTCTGCCAGAAGTTCCAGGCTGACCCTGAACATTTTCCTCCTGCCCCGGTGTCTGCCCAGAAATTTCACGGTGTTCATGATGTTCTTCATTTTGCCCAGATTTCTTAGAATGTTCATGATGAGATTGCCCAGATTTTGACTTGTGTTTCTTAGATGAAGAATGTTTTGACTTGTGTTTCTTGGTAACTGGGTTGGATTCATGAGATCCGGCCATTTGTGTATGGATTGGGGGTAAAAGGAGATGAAATGCAAAGGGACATGTGAAGAAAAATGAAGAACAGATGAAGAAGGTTTTAGAGAAAATGGTGAAAGTGAAAATGATGCAAGTAAAAAGTGAAAGTGAAAAATGACACCCTATTTATAGGAAAAGTTACTGAGGGCAAAAATGGTCATGTCTCTTCAGATTTTCACACATTGGGTAACGTAAACAATTTAAGTTGGAACGACACACCTGATGACACGTGTCGCTTCATCTTATCAGAGAAGGCATAACGTTTCATTGAGGAAGGTGAAGCGTTTTCTGAAGTGACGTGTCCCTTGGACTGGTGCTGGCGCTCACTTGGTTTCATCATCCAGTGTCAGTGAGGGATCATCCGGAAGTGGTTTTGCTTCCGGTTGCAGTTTCTTAAGATTTAACATTGAGATCCTCAAGATTGACTTCAGAACAGCCATTTCTTCTCATCTTGTCAAAGTGCATACTCGTTGACGTTCTCTCTTGTACATCCACATCATTCAAGCTTTCATAATCTGTCAACACACTTAACCACAGCTTGAACTGAGATCATTAGTAGATGGTGACTTAAGATGTGATTAAAAACATTTTCAGAATAAGATCATCACTGGTTTCTAAAGAACATCTCATAAGTATCACTATATTTTGAAATGTTTAAGTCAATCATGTGTGGCTAGACACTACATATTCTTCACATTCATTTCATAGGGCAATTTGAAGTTTAATCTTAGATACATAAATGTCAATTGCCAATGAAATGAGTAAGCATGCATTCATTACCCGGTTAATCATGTAGATAAGAGAAAGGGTAAGAATGACATCACCAAGGCTACATTTGCGTCAAGTAGTAGCTTGCTTGATTTTGACTGGTGGTGCTTGATCTTTTCCATTTCAAGAGCAGTAGCACCAGTAGCCCAGCATGAAGAACATCTTATTCAGTTTTGACCCATTGCCCAGACCAGGTACGGTCTTGAATATAGTTGTTCTTTTGGATCTCCCTTCCTACAAAATACCAAGTAATTCCCTTTTCCATTTCTCAGTCTCCAAACTTGGATCTGACAGGTCAGTTTGTAGGAAGTGTAAAGTCCACATGCACTTGAGTCATTAATTATGCTTATGCCGTTTAGAATCAACTATGACTATATATACATGGTTTTGATCTTGACAGCTAGACAGCATGTAGGTTATGAACATTGTGAATTTCTTTGAGCTTTCTTCTCTTAAGAAAATAATGTTCATGTCTATGATGCTTGATGCAAAATCTCAATAATCCCATCTAACACTTGCATAAGAGATTTTACTTTCGCATGCTTTGACTCTAAGTGATTCCTTGCTTACCCAAGGAGATCTTCTATACTTATCCTTGGTTTGAACCACTGTCTTATGAGAGACAGAGTTCATAGGTTTTCTCCATGTTGATCGAGGAATCCTCTCTCTCTTGTTCTTCTCAGGATAGTTGAGTGGCACTCTGTGATAGCTCATCCTTGAGACAGAACTTCTGTTCCTTGTGGTAGTGCACTGCTTCTTATGATTGAACCAGGTGGTTGCAGCAGTGACTTCACCACGAGCTCTCTTCTTTGGGACAAGAGGAACTCTTGATCTTTCCTGCACAAGTAAGGCACTGGAAGGAAGTTTTGGTACCCATTTGTACTTGGGTCCTACATGGTTAGTGCTGGACCTTACTTGTCCTTTAGAGATCCATACAAATTTATTTCTCACATGTAAATTTTTTCTAAGACTACATGTGTGAGAAATATGACCTGATCTACCACAATAATGACAGATAATGGAATGATATTCAGAATCGGATTTCCTATCAATATCTTGTTGATCAATTTTGTTTTCAAAGACTCTCTGTTCTTTTGAATCAACTTTTGAAGTTTCAGGGCCTTTTGAAAACTTCTCTTTTTCCTTCAACAGGAATTCACAATTGGAGCAATTTTCAGTACATGTTGAAGCTTCTGCTCTCGATAGCTGTTTTTCTATGGGCTGCACTAGTTGTATTTCTATGGAGGGAACTTTGGAAACCTTGGATGTAGAAGAATTAATGAGTTTCTCAAGTTTCCTATTCTTTTTCCTTAATCCTAGAACTTCTTTTGCAAGTTTACAAAATTCAATATGTAACTCATTATACATGTCTTGCAATTCAGAAGGTTCAAGTTCAGATACCTCATTTTCTTCAGTTTCTGAATCTTCTAGGTAGAGATCGACACTCTCTTCACTGGTGCTAGCTTCCTCAATATCAGCTTCCTGTAGCTCACCGTCTGTCGATCCACAGGGGGCACGAGATGAGCTTTGGACAGCTTTACTTTCAAGAGAGTGGTTAGAAGCATACATAGCATCAAGAGTGTTCCAAATATCTCTAGTATTAGAGCAATGTTTAATTTTCTGGAAATCACTCTCACTTAAGCTTTTGTACAAAATTTGCATTGCTCTAATGTTCAAGTAAAATAAATTTTTCTCCTCTTCAGTCCAATTTACTTTTGGTTTGAAATCAGAATCATTTACAAAGACATCCCACATTTTGAAATTCGAGGATAGCACAAAACTTTTCATCCTTGCCTTCCATAAGTAAAAATCAGTATTATCTAACAAGGGTGGGATAGTATGATCAAAACCTTCAAAACACATTTTTATACCCAAGTCAGCCTAGGTCTTTGCACTTGAGATCGTTGGATCCTTTAAACAAGTGACCTTGCTCTGATACCAAATGAAATGTGTGGCTGTCACCCAAGAGGGGGGGGGGTGAATTGGGTGACAGAATAAAACTTATGAAATTCTCCCTTTTAAAACTTTACTCCTTGTGCTTGATGAGAGTGACGATGTATTACCCCAAGCACAAGTGAGTATCTAGTGGTGTGGTGCTTGATGTGTAGATTAAAACAACCAGAATGAGCACACACGAGTTTATCCTGGTTCGGTCACTTCCAGACCTACATCCAGTCCCCAGGCTCCACCTGAGATTTTCAATCCACTAAACCTCTTGTTTGAACCAGGCACAAGAAAGCCTTTACACTATAGGTTTTACGAACACGGGTTCACCTAACAACCCACAGGTTTTGCAACGGGCTCACCTGCAAACCTTACAACCACAAGTTTTGTGGGCTAACTTGCAACCTATGGAGATTTAGAAAACCTCTAAATGCTCCCCCTCACTTTTGTAAGATAATAATTCTGTTCGTCAAGCACAAGCTTTAGAACAGCCTCTATCAATTAGAGGATTTGATAATATGTTCACTCAATGAACTGATTGTGATAAACACTTAAGTACAAATGATTCTCTCTAAGAATAGATGATGTTACTCACTTAAGTACAAATGAATTACTCTCTAATAATGTTACAAATCTAGATCTGAGAGTAGAAGATGAGAGGAATGTAGAATATAGTTTCTCAGATAATATTCTCTGTTTTTCCCCAACCTCTCTTCTGAATGTAGATGTTCCTTTTATACTCGGCCTCAATATTCAGGCTTGGGCGGCAGATAGGATATGTCCGTTTGAATATAGCCGTTAATCCCATGTTACCGTTGAGAGGTACATCTTCATTAATGCTTAGCAGGGTTGACTTGCTTTATCTCTGAAAAGCAACTCTGACAACTCTGCTCTGACAAAAGCATTCTGACTTCTGAGTGTGTGACGTTGGCTCTTGTACTCTTGCTGACGGATGATCATCGTTCATCCGGAAGTGGCAATCTTGCTCTGCAAGTGTTAGTCTATGAATCTCAGTGCCAAGAGTATTTTCATCCGGAAGTACAACCAAGTTCTGCACACACTTGTTAGTCCCATCATAGTAATATATATAATCAAGTGTAGCAGTAAGAACTATACATGCTGTGGGAGGTTTGTCTGCTATGGGAAGTAATCTTACTAAGACTATGTTCTGACTTAGTGTTTTGTCTACTGACGCTAGGGGATGTCTAATCCAACAGTCAGCGTGAGTCTCGTTATGTTACTCTAACTCTTAAGTCTTCCCAAGTGACTTGGTGTGTCATTTTCTTAAGCTATGGGATGTGTAGTATAACAACACTTAATCACATGCAGTGGGAGTTCATTTAGTCTAAGGAGCCTTTCTTGCATCCGGAAGTACTTCTGCATCCGGAAGCACTACTACTGGATGAAGGATTATAATGACTTTTACTCGCTCTCGCTCAGTGTCCTTCAATCCAACAGTCAGCGCTAGTCACTAAGCTATCGGAAGCAATTCTACTGGACGTGGCTTATGTTCGCTGACGCTTAGTGTCATTTAGTCCAACAGCCAGCGCTAGTCACTGAGCTATCGGAAGCACTTCTACTGGATGTTGCTCACTTTCACTGACGCTTAAGGATATCTATTCCAACAGTCAGCGCCAGTCTAAGTCTAACAGGAAGCAAATTCACTTCCGGTTGAATCTTAACTTAGTCTTAGGATTTTGTATATCTAGTGCTCATGGACTAAGTTAATTCCTAAGTAAATTTCTTGCTGCCGCTGGGGGAAGAGACATTCATCCGCGAGCGCTAGTCCTAATCTATCCGGAAGTAAGTCCACATCCGGTTGCACTTTTACTTAGGATTCTATGTTCACCTATTGCTTTCTAAGTTCTTTCATATTTTAGTCTTCATCAAAACTTAAGATTCTAACACGGATCTGAAAAAAATTGGTTATTGGTGTCAGATATGATATTTCATATTCAAATATTTGTATAGAATTTTCAGATTTGAATTTTTATTGTTGTGAATTTAACTTTGCAGATTTCAATTTTTGCTAGATCTGAAATTTTCCAATTTGTTGTTAGTGAATTTCAGATTTGAATCGGTTGGATTTGGCGTTTTGATGGATCATGTGCAAGATGGTAAAAATGTTGAAATGTGGTGTAACATCCTGAAAATTTAATTTAGGATTAGAGAGTGTTTTGGGAAATAATAAATGGAAAAATTTGAAATTTTGGAATTTTTACGAATTTTTGGTGATTTTTGGGATATTTTGGAAATTTTGAGTAATGAGTGTGCAAATAATTAACTAAGCAATTAAAGAATTTAAAATATGAGGGAATGGTGAAACCTAAAACATTTTGAAGTTTAAGGAGATTGGAGACTGGTTTAAGTGGATTTAAATTAAAAGAGTACACTATGGCAATTTTGGGCTGTAAATAATCAAAAACCATCCTTATTTCACCTAAACCAAACGCACCCTCCCCCTTCATTCAACAAAAACACCCGACGCCCCTTCCCTCTCCTTCAACCATTCGGCCTCCCTTCCTCACCTCTTCTCCTTCACCATTTTCTTCATCAATCCACCTTCATCCTTCCATAAAACGTTTCAAAATCAAGTGGGGAAACTTGGTGTTGCTTTTGTTTAGCCGATCTGTTTCACTCCAACCAACTTTCCTCCGTTTTCCTTGCGTTCTCCGGCGAGTCAGGGCGGTGGAAGACGGCGAACGGCGGCGGTGCAAGGTGGGTCTCGTTGTGTTTGTTGTTTTTCGGGCTAAACTTTTCAACTTCATTTTTCTCATTTACTTTCCTTTTCTTTGGGTTTTGCTCGGCCAGCCACCATAAGAGGTCGTTTTTCCGGCGAACGACGCGGTGGCCGGCGGTGGTTGCTTTTTCCTCTCATTTTGGAACTCTGTAAGTGATATTTACTTCTCTTTGACTTGATTTCTTTGGTTTGTGTTCTCCAAAAGTTAGGATTTTGGTTCAAGTTTGGATTTTTGGACTTTCTAGGATATATAACAATGAATGTTAAGTATTTAATTTGAGGTTTTTGAAAGCAATTGAGTTTTCTTGAAGATTTCGACTTATTTTGGAATTGTTATGTTTTAGGGTTTCTTGAAATTGGGGGATTTGGTGTTGTGTGAGATTATTGGACAAATTGGTAGTTATTAGATGCTTACTAAGATTATATAATGACATTGAAATTGTGAGATTGATTAGATTAGTGTTTAGGATAAAAGATTTGAGAATAAAGTGTTGCATAAATTAGAGGTGATTATGTGCTTTGGTGATATGTAATATAATGGTTGAATTGATGATTAGTGGAGAATTATTAAGGTGAGAGGGTGATATGTGAATCTTGGAATTGATTGGTTGTGTGTGTAGGAAAAGAATTGTAAGCAAAGTGTTGAATAAATGTGAAATGTGGTTATGTAAATGTATAAAGGAATGATGGAGGTTAATAAATATGTTTGGAAGGCCATAGTATGTTAGAATTAATATTGGTGAGATTGATGACTGAAGTTATAGGAAAATCTTTGTGTTGATTATTTGATATGGTGAAGGATTGATTTGATGATAATTTGAGGAATGACAATTGAAATGAAGTGGGATTGGTTATTAATATTGGATATGGGTGGTTGAGGATTAAGGTTATAGATGATTAGAAATAAGGGTGATAGTGATTGATTTACAATAATAGGAAATGATCGTAGGTGAGGTTGTGTTTGTCAAAAGAATGATTTAGATAGGTGTATACTAAGAAATCCCATGGATGGATGTTAAACTTGATTTATGGTTTTAAGATAATTGTTAGAGTTAATAAAAATGTCATTGGACTTGATTGGCTTACTTTAGGATGAAGAGTTGGGATCTTTAGTTGTTTGAAGAAGTAGAATGTGGTGAGTTGGCTTTATTGAGTATGGAATGACAATGTATATGAGTGAATAAAGACCGTTGATTATATTTGAATGTTATTAAAGAGAATCTTGATTCACGAGGCTTAGGAAATAATTTAATTGAATAGTGGTAAGTTAAAAAGAAATGAAATTTATGTTTGGTGGGATTAACATGGACTATGAATCAATTTGTGATTCTAATGTTTATTGAAGTTGGTAAAATGTTATAGACTGTAAAGTTGGAAGATTTTGGAACAAGTTGAACCTTGGTTGTTTTAAGTATTTTGTTTAGAGATTCTAAGTCATTATGAACTTGTAATGGGTTGAGTTTAATAAATTTGGTTACATATGAGATCTTGTGGATTTTTTAAACATGTTTAGGTTAGGTTTCTTGAGGATTTTGAAAGTTGCTATTCAATTCTGAGAAGTTGATGATTTTAAAGGATGATGGTGTTAGGTTATATGGGTCTAGATTAATTTAGTTAAGTTATAAAGACCCGAATTATGTAGTGACACTGCATTGTGTATTTGCTAGTGATTGTGGATATCAATGGGCCGAGCTGCGAGCGAGGACTTCATTGGTATTGTATTTTCTTGATGTGGAGCAGGTTCAGGTAATCACACTTACCCTTGCTATAACAATGAGGGTGACGTTAGTTGGGGATTTCTAAAATCCTTTTCACCCTCTATATATATATATTATCTTTAAAAGGGTATTTTTATACAAAACAGGCTATCGGGTGCCTTTCAAACACGATTATTTTCATATAAAGAAATTTGAAACTCTGTATATCTATTATCTTGTTTGGTGGTGGTTATCAAATTGGAATGGTGAGAAAGGTTTATGATTATAGTGTTAAGATAGTTGTTTGAGGGATTTATATAGATGCTATCAAGGATAGTGATAATAGGTTGTGGGAAAGAGTTGAGTTGTTGTGAAGGAGATAGTGAATGAAATTGAGATATTCAAGGATATTTGTGATTGAGATATGAAATGCTGTGGATGAGATATTAACAGGAATATGTGAGCATTGCATGACACTGAATTTTGTGTACCATCGCGCGATGATAACTGTCGATAGGCCAATCGACAGTTATTTGTACTGAGGATCCTTTTCAGATTGAATGGATCGGGGATCATAGGTCGACTTATCGAGAGAAGTGACCTACGGTTGTTTTGGCATTGAAGAGCCCAACCGCCCCTACGGTTGTTTGGCATTGAAGAGTCCAACCGTTCCCGTTCTGTAATGGAAACAGAATTGGGGTTCCCTCTCTGGAGATTGCCAGAGAGGGAAATTGTCCCCTCATTATGGAGAGGGACACAGTGTCAAATCATATAGTGAAAAATAGATGCTTGAATGCACCGTGGTGGCACAATGCATCTATAGGTGAGTGTGAGAGTTGAGGTAGTAATACGCATGGATTGGAGATAGAGATGATGAGATTATTGTTGAGAAGTGACAGAGATTTGAATGATGTTTGGGAGAAAACTTGATATATATATGTATTATTGATTTTAAAACTGTGGTACCCTTTAGACGCCCTTACTACCGCACATCTCACTGTTATAGTGAGTTAAGCGGTGATTACTGGGACAATTTTGTCTCATCCCACGATTACTCACATTTTTGCAGGTGATCATGCACGGGCACGAGAAACAGGAAGGGAATTAAATTTTAAAGGTTATTTAGACTATGAAAACATGTATATTGCCAAAAATGTATAGGTCTGCATTCGCTTCCGCATATTTTTATTTTTAGTGATATTATTGGTTAATTGGGGAAATGTACTAGGTTGCTCCTTTTTCTAACCATGTTAGGTGATTCTTTTCTAACATGGTTAGCTATTAATTATCCATGATAGTATTCAGGTTATATTAGAAAATTCTTTTCTATCATGGATAATGATTATTAGTAGGAAATTCTTTTTCTAACTATGATAGATTTATTGATATTATGGAAATCATTTTCCTATCATAGTTAGTAAAGAGATTATAGAATTAAAATTGGATATCATTAGTTAATTAAGGATTAAGTAACATAATGTTACAACTTGATATCATTAGTTAATTAAGGATTAAGTAACATAATGTTACAACTTGGTTATCAGTATTTGGTATACGATAACCCTGGACTGTGTTGCATTGCATTTAGATTGGCAATATACATTCTCTGAATTCCCTTTTCTGTTGTGCATGATCACCGGCTATCCGCAAGGTTATGGTAAATCCCTTGGTGGGGAGAGTGGTAGAATCATAACAAGAACACTTAGATGATATTGGTAAATGGATTAGGATTGTATAAGAGTGAACCGTGGAATTGAATTATTGGACGAGATTATTGGTTGGATTGTGGTTTCCTTATGTATTTTGGAGTTTAGAGATTTGAGAGGTTGCATTAATTGTGGTTTATGATCTGAAGTATTGTGGATTATTGATGAGTTCTATAGGTTATCGTGGTGATATAGCGATAGTGATTTAGTTGGAGTAGGTTTAATTTCCCTTGGAAGGGTTTTTGATGACTTAAGTTTGGAATAAATTGGAATTTAATGGAGTAGTCTTAGGATTTTGAGTATGGGAGGTGAATAAATATATTAAGGTTTGTTCTTAAGAATAAGTGGAATAGTGGCTATTCTGGTTAAATTTAAGAGAAATGACATGGATTTAGGAATTTATCGCAGTAAATTGATTTTCAATTATGGAAAAGAGGTCAAATCTTGTGATGATTGAGTTGATTAGTGCATATTAGTTTATGACATTACTTAATGGTGAAATGGTGTAAAGTGGGAGTATCATGGAATGTGATTTCTTCATCAAATGTTTATATGTTAGTATTAGAATTTAGTTGGTTTGAGTGTAGTGATTATGTATGATTTATCGCAGTAAATTGATTTTCAATTATGGAAAAGAGGTCAAATCTTGTGATGATTGAGTTGATTAGTGCATATTAGTTTATGACATTACTTAATGGTGAAATGGTGTAAAGTGGGAGTATCATGGAATGTGATTTCTTCATCAAATGTTTATATGTTAGTATTAGAATTTAGTTGGTTTGAGTGTAGTGATTATGTATGATTTATTGGAAAGAGTGAGACAAAGTAGAAATAGCTATAGGAATGAAATATAACTTAGGGAAAAGGTCATAACAGAGGTTGGAGGACTCATAGTGTCTTAAATAGACTATTGTTAAATTTTATTGATATTGGATTTTGAGAATTAAGTAGTGTTATTGAATAGAGCGTATGAATTGACTATCTATGTGGTGATTGAAGAATTTAGTTTGGTTGGAATGACTATCTAGAATTTATGAAGGAATTTTGATACAATTTCAAGTCGTAAAGGTTGTAATTGCACTTTTAGATGGGAATTTAAGAGTTTAGAGAGTTCCTTCTTTAGATTTATGGAGGGTATAAGAAAGATTAATTGAGTTAAATTGTGAAAGTAAAGTTGATTGGTTTGAATGGAGTTGGAATTAATTGAGAATTTGGGGATTTGGACTATACATGGACAGACGAATGAGGTTTGATGATATAACGAACATCGAAATGAAATTTATGATTTGAGGGAGTAAGTTGATTGATGGAGACCTATTTGGTGTAGATGGT
Source organism: Mimosa pudica (assembly GCA_029929735.1). Taxonomy (NCBI): domain Eukaryota; kingdom Viridiplantae; phylum Streptophyta; class Magnoliopsida; order Fabales; family Fabaceae; genus Mimosa; species Mimosa pudica. The sequence continues at coordinate 14,750,739 of JAKELP010000018.1, read as the reverse complement.
GAGATTATAGGATATGGTTCCAATAACTATATAAGATCAAGGCTTAACTTTCGATTCCAGTATTGAGTGAAGATTTCCCAACTTTCTATATATAAGTTTCTCTGACATTCGGTGAGGAAATCGAGAACGTCGGGTAATGAGATTACGGGCATTATTAGAACTTTAATAAGTCAATTGATAAATTGACTTATTTGAGATATTATTTGACTTTGTGTGATGGATTCTTTCTTGGATTGGGCAGGGTTAATTGGATGTTTATTGTAGGCGTATGTATGAAATTGAAATGACTTCGTTTGATCAGGTGCTTGAATTGATGTTTTCCTAAAGTTCTCTTGTTTGTTATGGCTGAATAAGTTGCTTATGTGTGTGTGAAATTTATCTTGTGATTTGGGATGCTAAATGAAGATGATTGTTGAGCTTTGTATATAGCAAATTTTGTTTATTTCTTTTCTTTTGCTGTTTGTCCAAATTGCTGCTTGGAACATATTGTTAAGTTGATATGTGTGTGTATCTTCTGTATGTTCAGTTTTTGTTGGAAAGTTGGGTGGATTTCTGTTTTGGTTTGTGATCTTCCCTTATTGCCTATGATTCTATTAGGTTATGGTACAATCGTATTGATATTAAATTTCTGAAATGCGGGGTTATTGATTTATGGATTGTTATTGATTTGGTTGACTCCTTTGTTGATTTTGAGACTTTGGCGTGGTTAAAGTAAATTTGCTGCATGATGAATGAAATTGAATGAAGAAGTAAAGCAGAAATTTAAATAGTAAACAATTATAATGAAATAGAGATATAATTTAATCAAGTATAATAGGAATTAGACATTGAGAGATGAATAGGAGTTTTAGGAGGAGATTGACGGAATGAGGATTCTTCATTTGGGGTCTCGGATATAATTATGAACCTAGGCATAATCATAGTCGAGACATCATTGAAGACCTCATGAGTCATGGGAAATAAAGAAAATTTGGAAATAATTAGAGGTAATTAATATATGTTGAAGTAGGAAACACTTAAATTTACTTGGGGAGGATTAAGAGGGATGATTTGTTGAATTCAAAGTTCTTAACATGGTTTAGTGATTGATGATTTGGATTAATGAAGGGTTGTGGACTTCAGTATTATATTGAAGCGAACCAATTGGTTGGTTAAATGGGGAGTGATTCAATAGTTAATAGATTGATATTTTCTCAGGTTCCTAGACTTGCTCCCATAATTAGAAATTGGTGTAAGGATTAGGGAAGGTGTGATTATTTGGGGTGACATATTTTGGTAGCTGTTGAAGAATGACTCTCGTTGTCTTATATATTAGGGAAATTGGACAGTTAAAGTGTAGCAAAGTTGGATTATGACTTGAGAATTTAGAAGCACGAGAAAGGATGTATCATAGTTTAAATAGAACTTGACACTTTTCTTTCTTAATTCAAATTCTTTGGGATATATTGAGAGGATTATGCCATGTATTAGTTCTGAGAGAGGTTAGTCATGGTGAATTTTGGGGGCAAAATTCCTAAAAGGTGGGGAGAATTGTAACATCCTGAAAATTTAATTTAGGATTAGAGAGTGTTTTGGGAAATAATAAATGGAAAAATTTGAAATTTTGGAATTTTTACGAATTTTTGGTGATTTTTGGGATATTTTGGAAATTTTGAGTAATGAGTGTGCAAATAATTAACTAAGCAATTAAAGAATTTGAAATATGAGGGAATGGTGAAACCTAAAATATTTTGAAGTTTAAGGAGATTGGAGACTGGTTTAAGTGGATTTAAATTAAAAGAGTACACTATGGCAATTTTGGGCTGTAAATAATCAAAAACCATCCTTATTTCACCTAAACCAAACGCACCCTCCCCCTTCATTCTGAAAGTAATGGATGCACAAGAGGGGGGGTGAATTGTGCTACAAAAATAAAAGCTCTAATAAAAACAGCACACGAGTTTATACTGGTTCGGTCTTCCTGACCTACGTCCAGTTCTCAACCACCCAGGCCGAGTTCCACTATCCCCAGGTTTTACAACGGGTGCACCTGGAACCTTTACAACCGCAAGTTTTGAACTGGATCACTTGCAACCTTACAACCACAAGTTTTACTCAAGGCTCACTTGCAACCTTTCTAACTAGCTCCCCCTTACAACAAGCAAGGGTTCAACCTTTACAAATAAAGGATTTTCTAACTAAGTTCTCTTTAAGAACAGATAATGATACACACTTAAGTACAAAGAATGCTCTTAATACAAGAAGAGACTTAACTACAAAGAGTACAAGATAGGTGGATGAAAAGATCACTCAATGAGTTAAATGCTCTTTCTCTTTTCTGGGCAGCTTTGAATGCTTGAAGGTTTTCTCGATTTCTCTCTCTAGCTTTCTTCAAGTTGTCAAAGATATTAGTTTTTTTTTTCATAAATGAAGTTGAGCTCCCTTTATATAGTCTTCAAACATTCTCACTCTTGGTAGGTGGGTTAGCCGTTTGAATATGGCCGTTTTTCCCATGTTACCGTTTGCCCAATTAATGCTCATCAATGCTTAGCAGGGTTGACTTGCTTTATCTCTGAAAAGTAGTTCTGACAACTCTGCTCTGCCAAAAGCATTCTGACACTGCATCTCTGAACGTTCTGACATTCTGATTGCTTGCGGAAGCAGGTTCACATCCGGAAGCAACTCTACTTAGTGTACTGCACTTTGAACGTTAGTTTAACAATATAATCACATAGTCATATGCAGTGGGAGTTCATTTAGTCTAAGTGGCCTTTCTTGCATCCGGAAGCACTTCCACATCCGGAAGCACTACTACTGGATGAAGGGTTATATGTACTTTTACTCACTCTCGCTCAGTGTCCTTCAATCCAACAGCCAGCGCTAGTCACTAAGCAATCGGAAGCAATTCTACTAGACGTGGCTCATGTTCACTGACGCTTATTGTTCTTCCATCCAACAGCCAGCGCTAGTCACTAAGCAATCGGAAGCAATTCCACTAGACGTGGCTCATGTTCACTGACACTTAGTGTTACCCATTCCAACAGCCAGCGCTAGTCACTAAGCTATCGGAAGCAATTCCACTTCCGGTTGAATCCTAGCTTAGTCTTAAGGTTTTGTATATTTAGTGCTTCTTGGACTAAGTTATTTCCTTAGTTGTTTACTTGCTGTTGCTGGGGGATGAGACATTCATCCGCGAGCGCTAGTCCTAGTCTATCCGGAAGTAAATCTACATCCGGTTACACTCTTACTTGGGATTCTTATATTAGCCTAATGCCTAAGTGCTTGGTTCATTCTTTCATATTTTAGTCTTCATCAAAACTTAAGATTCTAACATTCTCCCCCTTTTTGATGATGACAAACTATGTGTATTGATTAAGTTCATATGAAAGAGTAAAAAGCAATAATTAAATAAGGCATAAATGACTTAGACAATTATCATTGATAAACAAAGATTACACGTTAGTGTTACACAAATAGATAAAATATACAAGTAATCTACACTAAGCAAAAATGAATTATGCATGAAAATCAAATAAAAAAAATTCTAAGGTAAAAGGGTTGAAGTGGGGGTTCAGAGTTGATGTTTCTTTTTCCTTTCCCTCTCTCTCTGCCTATCCTCATTCTCTTTCTGGAGCTGGGCTAGATGGACATTCTGCACATTCTGGTCAATCTGAGCAATGATACGTTGGAGCTCTTCCTCTTCCCTTTCCCTTCTGAGTCTCTCAGACTCAACAGACTCCTCGAAGGCTCTCTTCATGTTTTCGACTTCCTCATAGCCTGGGAAACCTGTTGCATCTGAGAAGGAGGTGACCTCGCCATTAGGGTAGTGGACAGCCCGGATCTTCACATTCCATACTGGGAAGTTGGGGTCCTCCTCAACTTCCTGGGCTTTCCTTTTCCCTTTGCCTTTGCCCTTTCCTTTCCCTTTGCCTATCTTTTGAGTAGGCTTGGCTGCTGCTCTCAAAGCGTACAGGCAGGCCATCTGACCAAAAGAGATCTTATCCGTGTACCCATACTTCTCAAATTCTTCAGGAGTCATATCTTCTATCTCTAGCTTAACTTCCTTTAGAATTGGGATGGCTTGTACTGATGGGATCTCTTGCTCAGCTTGGACAGATGTAGTCTCTTGCTCAGGTTGGTCTGATGGAGTCTCTCCCTCATTCTCAGCAGATTCAGTGGAGGTAGCACCTCTGTTGGCACGCTTTCTAGCAACTGCCTTCTTTCTTGACTCACTGAATTTAACTGCTGGCTCAGATGGAGGAGTAGCAGATGTTGGCTCAGTACGAGGAGGAGGAGCAGAGGTTGTTCCAAAGGTAGAAGGGATTGACTTGGCTATCACAATTGGAGGATGGTTGATCTTCTCCAGCCCATACTTCATCATTATCTCCTCAATTATGTTGCGACTAGGCTAAGAAGGAGGAGGCTCAGAAGATGAAGAGTCTGGCTGTGGTATGTCTTCGCTTTGCTCATATACAACCATATCCCATTTGGACCTTTGCTCATCCGACCTCTGCTGTTGCATAAACCGGATGACTTCCCTTCTGATCAGACTCTCAGCACCACCCAGTCTCTGAGATTCCATGGCTCGGCGGAGAGCAGCAGTGATGTCTTCATCTAGCCAGAGGGATGGCTGAGTCAGAACATCCCTTGTCTCCATGCTATGGCGGAGTGCCATAGCAGCATCTCTCCCCCTTTTGTCATCATCAACAAGGGTGAGGGCCAGAGAGGATGGACTAGGTGAAGAGGAGGGTGGAGGTTCAGGGCCAAAGCGTTTAGGTGGTGAGGGTGTGGATGAAGAGGATGTGGGTGAGGTTTGTTCTGGTGATTTAGGAGGGTTGGGTAGGATGGCTGCGTTTCTTTCCCAGAAGGAGGGGTGGGTGAATAGGCCATCAAATGGATAGGTAGAGTAGTAGATATCGGGTTGTCTAACTTTCCACCGAATAGGGGATTGGTCTCGGAGGTAGTAGGTCTGATTTGGGTGATTAGGAGAGGTGAAAACAATGTTGTGGGTTGTGGTAGGTTGAGGTGTGGTAGAATTAGGATTGGAAGGCCCGGTGGAAGTGTTGGATGGTGAGCGATTGAGGGAGTTATGTGGAGATGGAGAGTTATTGGGGTGAAGGGATGATTGGCGAGGAGATTGTTGAGGTGAGTCTTGTGTGGAGGTTTGAGGTGATGATTGATGGTCATTGTTGGGTGAGTCTTGGGGTTGGTGGTCATGGTTGGGTGAAGGCTGGGATTGTTGGTCGTTGTTTGGTGATGTGTGTGGTTGTTGGTCATTTTGTGGAGGTGGCTGTGGTTGTTGAGTGTTTGGGGGAGGAGGAGGAGGAAGTAAGGGTTGATTAGGTGGAGGAGGAGGAGGTGGGTTTTGAGGTGGGGGTGGTGGTAAGTTACCTTGTTGGGGTTGAGGGATCTGAAGGTGTTGGAGGATAAGATCTAACTTGGAATCCACTCTGGCAAGTTGAGTCTCAACCTGACCCACTCTATCCTCGAGCCTCTGGATTCTTTCCCCCTGCTGTTGGAAACCAGCGTCGCTCTCATTACGGAGGGGAGCCACCAGAGAATCAGTCAGCCTAAAGAGGATCTCCTCCTTTACATCTGCAGCAAAGGCCTTGACTGTTGCTGGCACCTTCGCGAACCGGCTGGGACCAGGCTGAGAGTCGACTTCTTGATCCCCAACACCTGACATAGAGGGGGCTGAGGTATGAGAGGCACTGCCTGCCTGAGACCCTGAGCGAGTGGGCTTGGCTTTCTTAATATACTTGATGCCCATCTTGCTGATATTGGTGGCACCCACAGGAGCACACTTGACATTCTCTTCCTCCACATCAGATGTAGCCTTGATCAGATTCTTCTCAAGGAGGAAGGCAAGGATGGTGGGGTAGGGAAGAAAACCAGTCTTGTTGTTGACCAACCATCTATGAAGTTCAAGGCTGATCAACTGCCCGGGATTGATTGGCTGCTGGGAGAGAAGTCTAGGGAACCACGGGTTGTCCAGCAGAGTGAACTCATTGAAGTTACCCCCCTTGTGTGTCATCATGCGGGAGTAAACATAGTACAAGAGTCTGTTGGAGTCAGACATCTTGGACACCTTCTTCTCTTGGGTGTCATAAATCTTCCCGAGTTCTTCCTTGCTGTATTTGAGTGACTCAGGGTACAACCACTCATTCATTCCCTCTTTTGTGATCCCCATTAGGGCATTTAGGTCCCTCCAGGTGAAACTGAAGGTTCTCCCCCTGACAGTGGCAGTGAAGATGAGTCTGCAGATCTGCTCTTTCCCATCCACTTTCTTATGCTTCACCTTCCCAGTGAGTGATTCACAGAAGACCCTCAAGGCATTAATGTTGTACTCCTGGTTGATCCCCAGCCAGGGCAAGTACTTCTCCAGGTATGGCCGCAAGTGGGGAAACCCTAGTTCGTCAATATTGGCCAGATCTAGGAACAACCCATTGTTGAAGTAGGGTTTGAGAGTTTCAAACTTGGAGGAAACAGCCTCCAAAGGCCCATCTCTATAGACCAAAGGATCATCCTCCTCAACCCTCTGTCTCTTGGAAGAGGGCTCCTCACTGAATTGAACCTTCTTCTTTCCTTTCCTCTTGGCCTGTTCTCGTTGTTGCTCAGTCTGTCCAGGTTGTTCTTGGACTTGCCCAGAATGTCCAGGCTGTTCCTGGACTTGCTCATCCTGCCCTTGTGTCTGCCCAGAATGTTCTTGGCGTTCATGGTGTTCTTCATGGCGTTCATGGGATTTCCCAGATTTCCCAGAGTGCGAATGCCCAGATTTCCCAGTTTTGGACTTTGATTTCTTAGATGAAGTAGCTTTCTTTGGGTTTGGGTTGGATTCATGTGAGCCGGCCATTTTTGTGTGGGTTTAGAGTTTATGGAAGATGATATGCGAAGAAGAAGACGAAGAAGATGAAGAACAAGGTGTAGAAGATGAAGAGAATATGCAGAGAATTTGTGGGTAAAAATTTGTGCAAGTAAAAAGTGAAAGTGAAAGTGACTTCCTATTTATATGCAAAGTTACAGAGGGTAAAATGGGTAATGGCTCTTCAGATGATAGCATATATTGGGTAATGTAAACATTTAATTGGAACGGCGCACCTTATGACATGTGTCGCTTCACCTTATCAGAGAAGGCACAACTTCTCATGGAGGGAGATGAACTGTTTTCTGAAGTGACGTGTCCCTTGGTTCAGCCACTGGCGCTCTTTTAGTTCAACATTCAGTGCCAGCGGGTGATCATCCGGAAGTGGTTTTGCTTCCGGTTGCACTTGCTTAAGATTTAACATTGGGGACCTGCAAAAACAAGTATTGGCACTCCGATGCCTAAGTTAGTATTGTTGCAGGTTTTAATCAAATAAGTGTTAGAATCTTAAGTTTTGATGAAGACTAAAATATGAAAGAACTTAGAAAGCAATAGGTGAACGTAGAATCCTAAGTAAAAGTGCAACCGGATGTGGACTTACTTCCGGATAGATTAGGACTAGCGCTCGCGGATGAATGTCTCATCCCCCAGCGGCAGCAAGAAATTCACTTAGGAATTAACTTAGTCCATGAGCACTAGATATACAAAATCCTAAGACTAAGTTAAGATTCAACCGGAAGTGAATTTGCTTCCTGTTAAACTTAGACTGGCGCTGGCTGTTGGAATAGATATCCTTAAGCGTCAGTGAAAGTGAGCAACATCCAGTAGAAGTGCTTCCGATAGCTCAGTGACTAGCGCTGGCTGTTGGATTGAATGAACACTGAGCGAGAGTGAGTAATAGTGAACAAAACCCTTCATCCAGCGGATTTACTTCCGGATGGAGAAGTGCTTCCGGATGCAAGGAAGACCTCTTAGACTAAGAACACTCCCACTGCATGTGACTATATGCTTATACTGTTAGACTAACACTCAGTGCAGCACACTCAGTAGAATTGCTTCCGGATGAGAATCTGCTTCCGCAAGCAATCAGAATGTCAGAAGTTGCAGTGTCAGAATGCTTTTGTCAGAGCAGAGGTGTCAGGACTACTTTTCAGAGATAAAGCAAGTCAACCCTGCTATGCATTGATGAAGCATTTATTGGGCAAACGGTAACATGGGTTAAACGGCCATATTCAAACGGCTCTCCCACCTACCAAGAGACAGATTGCTTGAAGACTATATAAAGAGACTCAAACCTCATTTATGAGGTTAACAATTATCTTTGAATACTCTTGAGAGAAGTTAGAGCGAGAAACTAAGAACATCTTCAAGCATTCAAAGCTGCCCAGAAAAGTAAAGAGCATTTAACACATCGAGTGATCATTCTCATCTACATATTCTGTACTCTTTGTTGTTAAGTCTCTTTCTGTTATAAGAGCATTGATTGTACTTAAGTGTGTAACACTATCTGTTCTTTAAGAGAACTTAGTTAGAAAAATCCTTTAGTTGTAAAGGTTGAACCCTTGCTAGGTGTAAGGGGGAGCTAGTTAGAAAGGTTACAAGTGAGCCTTGTGTAAAACTTGTAGTTGTAAGGTTGCAAGTGATCCCGTCCAAAACTTGCGGTTGTAAGGTTTCAGGTGAACCCGATTTAAAACCTGAGATATAGTGGAACTCGGCCTGGGTGGTTGAGAACTGGACGTAGGTCAGGTAGACCGAACCAGTATAAATCTTGTGTTGGTTTTATTTGAGCATTTATTTTTGTAGCACAATTCACCCCCCCTCTTGTGCATCCATTACTTTCAATAAGCACATGGTTATTTAAAGAATTAAACTTCATTTGGGTTTACCATTCCCAAATCACCTCTTATGAAAGTAAATTGATCAACCCCCAGAGGCTTGGTGAAAATATCAGCAAGCTGATGCTGAGTGGGGACAAACTTCACTTTGACATCTTTCTTCTGAACATGATCTCTGATGAAGTGATGTCTGACATCAATGTGCTTTGTCCTTGTGTGCTGAACCGGATTCTTGGCAAGGCTGATGGTGCTTGTGTTGTCACAGAGGATGGGTGCCTCAGGGAACTCCAAGCCAAGATCTCTTAGTTGGTTCTTCAGCCACAGTACTTGGGCACAACAGCTTGCGGCAGCAATATATTCAGCCTCTGTGGATGACAAAGACACGCAGGTTTGCTTCTTACCAGCCCAAGAGACCAGACAACCACCAAGGAAGGCACATTGTCCACTGGTGCTCTTCCTATCAGTTTTATAACCTGCATGGTTAGAGTCAGAGTAAGCCCACAAGAATTCTTGGTTACCTCTGGGATACCAAAGACCAAGCTCTTGTGTACCCTCAAGGTATCTTAAAATACGTTTAACACATGTTAAATGTGACTCCTTGGGGTTGGCTTGAAACCTAGCACACATGCCTACACTAAATTGAATGTCAGGCCTGCTTGCCGTTAAGTATAGTAGGGAACCTATCATACCCTTATACATGGGTAGGCTGACAGATTTACCCTTTGCGTCAGCATCGAGTGCGGCAGTGGTACTCATGGGAGTGTCATACTCCTTGCACTCATCCATCCCAAATTTCTTGAGTAGCTCTCTGCAGTACTTAGCTTGGGAGATGAAGATTCCATTCTTCTTTTGCTTAATTTGCAGGCCTAGGAAGAACGTTAGTTCTCCCATCATTGACATTTCAAACTCACCCTGCATAGTCTTAGAGAATTCTTCACAAAGCTTTTCATTAGTTGCCCCAAAAATAATATCATCAACATAAATTTGAACAATTAACATATTTCTATCTTTGTGAAGAATAAACAGTGTACTATCTAATTTGCCTCTTGAGAAACCCTTGCCCAGCAAAAAGCTGCTGAGTCTCTCATACCAAGCTCGAGGAGCTTGTTTCAGGCCATACAAAGCTTTCTTTAGCCTGTACACATGTTTAGGAAGCTTGTGGTCATCAAAGCCAGGAGGTTGTTCTACATAAACCTCTTCTTTGATGTAACCATTAAGAAAAGCACTCTTTACATCCATTTGATATAATCTAAAGCCTTTCATGGATGCAAAGGCTAGAAGATTCCTTATTGCTTCGAGTCTAGCGACTGGAGCAAAAGTTTCTTCATAGTCTATGCCTTCTTCTTGGTTATATCCTTTGGCTACTAATCTGGCTTTGTTCCTCGTAATTTGACCTGTCTCATCCAGTTTGTTCTTGAAGACCCATTTGGTCCCAACTATAGATTGATGAGACGGCCTTGGGACTAGTTCCCAAACTTGGCTTCTTTCAAATTGATTTAGCTCTTCCTGCATGGCAATAATCCAGTCGCAGTCCTCTAGAGCTTGTTCAACTGAAGTTGGTTCGATTTGAGATAAAAATGCTCCAAACTCAACTTCATTTTGAACCTGCCTTCTGGTTCTGACTCTAGAAGAAACATCACCAAGCACTTGATCAAGAGGATGATCCCTGTGATGTCTCCTAGCTGTTGGCAACTGTGCCTCATCAGGCACTGTCTGCTCTCTAGGTTCATCACTGGGTTCATCTTCTTCTTTGGAATTGCTTGCTGGTGTTTCTTTTGGTGGTGAAGAAGATGATGGTGGTTTTGGAAGATTAAGTATTTCATCATCTTCTGTGGATTGTCCCCATGTAGGAGTTTCATCAAATACAACATGCATTGATTCTTCTACAACTCTAGTTCTCATGTTGTATATTCTATATGCTTTACTCCTAAGGGAATAGCCTATGAATATGCCTACATCAGCTTTTGGATCAACCTTACCCAGATTTACCTTTCCATTGTTATGTACATAACATTTTGATCCAAAGATTCTGAGGTGGCTGATGTTGGGCTTCCTCCCTTTGTACAACTCATATGGAGTCTTGTCCAAGCCCTTGCGAACATAGGCTCTGTTAGAGATGAAGCAAGCAGTGCTCATAGCGTCCGCCCAGAACACTTGAGAAACCTCTTTCTCGTTGAGCATGCTTCTGGCCATCTCAGTCAGAACCCTGTTCTTCCTCTCGACCACTCTGTTTTGCTGAGGAGTTCTAGGAGCTGAGAAGTTGTGTTCAATACCGTTCTGCTCACATAGCTCAGAGAAGCTATGGTTCTCAAATTCTCCTCCATGGTCTGTCCTTATGGCTGTGATTTTGAGGTCTCTCTCATTCTGCACTTTCTTAGCCAGGACAACAAAAGCATCAAAAGCATCTTGCTTAGAGGCAAGAAACATAGTCCAAGTGAACCTAGAATAGTCATCCACCACCACTAGAGCATACAGGTTTCCACCCAAGCTCTTCACTCTCGCTGGCCCAACCAAATCCATATGGATTAGTTCCAAGGGCCTACTGGTGGAGACTCTCTTCTTGGTTTTAAACGAGGACTTTGTTTGCTTCCCTCGTTGGCAGGATTCGCAAATAAAATCATGTTTTACCTTAAAGGATGGAATACCTATAGCTAGCTCCTTTTTAATTAGCATGTCAAGTTGTGTAAAGTTAACATGTGCTAGCCTCTTATGCCAAAGCCAACTATTCTCATCACTAGATATTAAACATTTTCCTTCCAGTTGTTGACACAAGTCTAGAGTATATAGGTTTCCATTTCTATTCGCCTTAAGTTTGCATTTTAAGTTGGCCTTATCTAAGTTCAGATCCTGCTTATCAACTATAATGCACTCATATGAATCAAAGATTACCCAATTTCCTTTGTCAGTGCTCTGGCTCACGCTCAGCAGGTTGTGACAGAGACCGTCCACCAGATAGACGTCTTTTACTGGTCCAACTTCTCCAACTCCAGTGATCTTTCCACTTTGATTTCCTCCAAAGGTAACTGTGGCTCCGTCTTTGATCACCAGAGATTGGAACTTGTCTCTGTCTCCAGTCATATGTCTCGAGCATCCGCTGTCAATATACCATTTTCTATTCTTGGATGCTTTGAGACACACCTGAAGGAATCAAGTAAGCTTAGGTACCCAACCTTTCTTGGGTCCTCTATCATTAGTTTTCAGTGCCCTTGGTCTGGTGTTAGCTTTGACCTTGGGCTTATGATCATTCTGTGCCTCTGGCCTAGTGCTGGCTCTGGGCTCTTGGGTTGTCCCTGTGGATTGTTTCCAGGCTTGGGATCCCTGCCCTCCCTTAGTTTCTTTTCTTGGGGGAGGATCCTTTGTAGCCTTGGTTCCTTTTGGAACCCATTTGTAAGAGCTATTAACTCCATGCTTCTTTGCATTACAGGTGGACGTGGAGTGTCCTTTCCTGTTACAATAATTGCAGAAGCTGAAAGGTGTGGAGCTGTGACTAGCGGCTTTGTGGAAGAATTTTAAGTAGGGCTTCACTTTTGGTTCCACCCACTTTTTCCCTCTAGGAGTATATCCTAAGCCAGTCCTGTCCCTATATGCCCTTTGATTCATTAAAATAATATTTAGCATTTCTGATCCATTTGTAAATTTTTGCAGGGCATTTTGCAGCTTGTCTCTTTCAGCTGAGATTTTGCTGCAACTAGGGCAGCTCTCAAGTGTTGGGGCATTGGGTTCTGCTTGGGGAGAACCCTTGCCATCCGCTACTGGAAGCTTTCTGGCTTCCGCTAGCTCTTCACTTAGTGAGTTCACCTTGGACTCAAGTGATTCCTTCTTAATTTTTAACACTTTATAGGCTTTACATAATCGAGAGAATTCTTCATGAACCTCATTGTAAGCCTCTTGTAGTTCAGAGAAGGTTACCTCATTGTCCTCGTGGGTGAGATCAAAATCTGAAGATGCTTCCTCATCATCTTCTCTGGCCACCAGGCAGAGGTTGGCAACTTCTTCCTCATCACTTCCTTCGTCATCTGAGCTGTTCACCCAGATAGAGGATACGAAGGCCTTTCTTTTATCTTTCCCTTTTGACCTCTGCAGGCTTGGACACTCATCCTTGAAGTGGCCAGGCTTTTTACATTCAAAGCACACGGGGGCCTTTTCTTTCTTGTATCCCTTCCTCTGACTGGAATCCCCCTTCCGAAAGCCTCCTTTCTTCTTGAAGAACTTTCTGAATTTCCTCACCATCATAGCCATCTCCTCATCGTCCAATTCCTCCTCATCATCCTCCTCATCATCATCAATCTCCTTGCTGGGAGCAACAAGGGCAAGATTTTTGGTTTTGGATGAGGTTTGAGGAGCTCTCTGAGCCAGCAGGGTAGGTTCATATTCAGCAAGAGAGCCAAATAGTGCAGTGATGGAGCTGATTGATTCTCCTTGGACTTCCTGCAAGATGGTTACTTTGGTGATCCAATCACCTTTCAAGACCTTTAAGATCTTGCTAACTTGCTCTCTTTCAGGAATGTCCTTACCCAGGGAGGCCAGGTTATTGATAAGGTGAGTGAATCTGAGCTCCAGCTCTCTGATTGGCTCAGTTGGACTAATCATGGCGAATTTGTGGAATTCTTCCACCAGCATCTCAACTCGTCTCGCCTTCACTCCCCTGGTTCCAGAGTGAGCAGCCTCGAGAGCCTCCCACATATCCTTAGCATTTTTGTGGTGGCTGATCCTGTGAAACTCTTTAGGGCTGAGAGCATACTGAATGTAGTGCATGGCCATGTAGTTTAGTTGGACTAGAGCATAGTTCTCATTGGTGTACCTGGATCGCTGCTTGGCGAAACCATCCTCATCCAGTGGAGTATGATCCCCACGTTCAATTACATCCCAGAGTCTGATGTCGCTGGACTTGATGTAAGTCTCCATTCGAAACTTCCAGAATGGATAGTTATACCCATCAAAGCCAGGGGGCTTGTTGGGTTGAATAGAGACATCTGGCAGGGAGTAATCTGTATCCATTACTGGATCTTTGCTTTCTGGATTCGTTGGAATCGTGTGAGAAAGACCCGCTCTGATACCAAATGAAAGTAATGGATGCACAAGAGGGGGGGTGAATTGTGCTACAAAAATAAAAGCTCTAATAAAAACAGCACACGAGTTTATACTGGTTCGGTCTTCCTGACCTACGTCCAGTTCTCAACCACCCAGGCCGAGTTCCACTATCCCCAGGTTTTACAACGGGTGCACCTGGAACCTTTACAACCGCAAGTTTTGAACTGGATCACTTGCAACCTTACAACCACAAGTTTTACTCAAGGCTCACTTGCAACCTTTCTAACTAGCTCCCCCTTACAACAAGCAAGGGTTCAACCTTTACAAATAAAGGATTTTCTAACTAAGTTCTCTTTAAGAACAGATAATGATACACACTTAAGTACAAAGAATGCTCTTAATACAAGAAGAGACTTAACTACAAAGAGTACAAGATAGGTGGATGAAAAGATCACTCAATGAGTTAAATGCTCTTTCTCTTTTCTGGGCAGCTTTGAATGCTTGAAGGTTTTCTCGATTTCTCTCTCTAGCTTTCTTCAAGTTGTCAAAGATATTAGTTTTTTTTTCATAAATGAAGTTGAGCTCCCTTTATATAGTCTTCAAACATTCTCACTCTTGGTAGGTGGGTTAGCCGTTTGAATATGGCCGTTTTTCCCATGTTACCGTTTGCCCAATTAATGCTCATCAATGCTTAGCAGGGTTGACTTGCTTTATCTCTGAAAAGTAGTTCTGACAACTCTGCTCTGCCAAAAGCATTCTGACACTGCATCTCTGAACGTTCTGACATTCTGATTGCTTGCGGAAGCAGGTTCACATCCGGAAGCAACTCTACTTAGTGTACTGCACTTTGAACGTTAGTTTAACAATATAATCACATAGTCATATGCAGTGGGAGTTCATTTAGTCTAAGTGGCCTTTCTTGCATCCGGAAGCACTTCCACATCCGGAAGCACTACTACTGGATGAAGGGTTATATGTACTTTTACTCACTCTCGCTCAGTGTCCTTCAATCCAACAGCCAGCGCTAGTCACTAAGCAATCGGAAGCAATTCTACTAGACGTGGCTCATGTTCACTGACGCTTATTGTTCTTCCATCCAACAGTCAGCGCTAGTCACTAAGCAATCGGAAGCAATTCCACTAGACGTGGCTCATGTTCACTGACACTTAGTGTTACCCATTCCAACAGCCAGCGCTAGTCACTAAGCTATCGGAAGCAATTCCACTTCCGGTTGAATCCTAGCTTAGTCTTAAGGTTTTGTATATTTAGTGCTTCTTGGACTAAGTTATTTCCTTAGTTGTTTACTTGCTGTTGCTGGGGGATGAGACATTCATCCGCGAGTGCTAGTCCTAGTCTATCCGGAAGTAAATCTACATCCGGTTACACTCTTACTTGGGATTCTTATATTAGCCTAATGCCTAAGTGCTTGGTTCATTCTTTCATATTTTAGTCTTCATCAAAACTTAAGATTCTAACACATTCAACAAAAACACCCGACGCCCCTTCCCTCTCCTTCAACCATTCGGCCTCCCTTCCTCACCTCTTCTCCTTCACCATTTTCTTCATCAATCCACCTCCATCCTTCCATAAAACGTTTCAAAATCAAGTGGGGAAACTTGGTGTTGCTTTTGTTTAGCCGATCTGTTTCACTCCAACCACCTTTCCTCCGTTTTCCTTGCGTTCTCCGGCGAGTCAGGGCGGTGGAAGACGGCGAACGGCGGCGGTGCAAGGTGGGTCTCGTTGTGTTTGTTGTTTTTCGGGCTAAACTTCTTTTCAACTTCATTTTTCTCATTTACTTTCCTTTTCTTTGGGTTTTGCTCGGCCAGCCACCATAAGAGGTCGTTTTTCCGGCGAACGACGCGGTGGCCGGCGGTGGTTGCTTTTTCCTCTCATTTTGGAACTCTGTAAGTGATATTTACTTCTCTTTGACTTGATTTCTTTGGTTTGTGTTCTCCAAAAGTTAGGATTTTGGTTCAAGTTTGGATTTTTGGACTTTCTAGGATATATAACAATGAATGTTAAGTATTTAATTTGAGGTTTTTGAAAGCAATTGAGTTTTCTTGAAGATTTCGACTTATTTTGGAATTGTTATGTTTTAGGGTTTCTTGAAATTGGGGGATTTGGTGTTGTGTGAGATTATTGGACAAATTGGTAGTTATTAGATGCTTACTAAGATTATATAATGACATTGAAATTGTGAGATTGATTAGATTAGTGTTTACGATAAAAGATTTGAGAATAAAGTGTTGCATAAATTAGAGGTGATTATGTGCTTTGGTGATATGTGATATAATGGTTGAATTGATGATTAGTGGAGAATTATTAAGGTGAGAGGGTGATATGTGAATCTTGGAATTGATTGGTTGTGTGTGTAGGAAAAGAATTGTAAGCAAAGTGTTGAATAAATGTGAAATGTGGTTATGTAAATGTATAAAGGAATGATGGAGGCTAATAAATATGTTTGGAAGGCCATAGTATGTTAGAATTAATATTGGTGAGATTGATGACTGAAGTTATAGGAAAATCTTTGTGTTGATTATTTGATATGGTGAAGGATTGATTTGATGATAATTTGAGGAATGACAATTGAAATGAAGTGGGATTGGTTATTAATATTGGATATGGGTGGTTGAGGATTAAGGTTATAGATGATTAGAAATAAGGGTGATAGTGATTGATTTACAATAGTAGGAAATGATCGTAGGTGAGGTTGTGTTTGTCAAAAGAATGATTTAGATAGGTGTATACTAAGAAATCCCATCAATGGATGTTAAACTTGATTTATGGTTTTAAGATAATTGTTAGAGTTAATAAAAATGTCATTGGACTTGATTGGCTTACTTTAGGATGAAGAGTTGGGATCTTTAGTTGTTTGAAGAAGTAGAATGTGGTGAGTTGGCTTTATTGAGTATGGAATGACAATGTATATGAGTGAATAAAGACCGTTGATTATATTTGAATGTTATTAAAGAGAATCTTGATTCACGAGGCTTAGGAAATAATTTAATTGAATAGTAGTAAGTTAAAAAGAAATGAAATTTATGTTTGGTGGGATTAACATGGACTATGAATCAATTTGTGATTCTAATGTTTATTGAAGTTGGTAAAATGTTATAGACTGTAAAGTTGGAAGATTTTGGAACAAGTTGAACCTTGGTTGTTTTAAGTATTTTGTTTAGAGATTATAAGTCATTATGAACTTGTAATGGGTTGAGTTTAACAAATTTGGTTACATATGAGATCTTGTGAATTTTTTAAACATGTTTAGGTTAGGTTTCTTGAGGATTTTGAAAGTTGCTATTCAATTCTGAGAAGTTGATGATTTTAAAGGATGATGGTGTTAGGTTATATGGGTCTAGATTAATTTAGTTAAGTTATAAAGACCCGAATTATGTAGTGACACTGCATTGTGTATTTGCTAGTGATTGTGGATATCAATGGGCCGAGCTGCGAGCGAGGACTTCATTGGTATTGTATTTTCTTGATGTGGAGCAGGTTCAGGTAATCACACTTACCCTTGCTATAACAATGAGGGTGACGTTAGTTGGGGATTTCTAAAATCCTTTTCACCCTCTATATATATATATTATCTTTAAAAGGGTATTTTTATACAAAACAGGCTATCGGGTGCCTTTCAAACACGATTATTTTCATATAAAGAAATTTGAAACTCTGTATATCTATTATCCTGTTTGGTGGTGGTTATCGAATTGGAATGGTGAGAAAGGTTTATGATTATAGTGTTAAGATAGTTGTTTGAGGGATTTATATAGATGCTATCAAGGATAGTGATAATAGGTTGTGGGAAAGAGTTGAGTTGTTGTGAAGGAGATAGTGAATGAAATTGAGATATTCAAGGATATTTGTGATTGAGATATGAAATGCTGTGGATGAGATATTAACAGGAATATGTGAGCATTGCATGACACTGAATTTTGTGTACCATCGCGCGATGATAACTGTCGATAGGCCAATCGACAGTTATTTGTACCGAGGATCCTTTTCAGATTGAATGGATCGGGGATCATAGGTCGACTTATCGAGAGAAGTGACCTACGGTTGTTTTGGCATTGAAGAGCCCAACTGTAACATCCCAAATTTTAAATTAGAGATAATAAATAATTTTATAAGGTCCTGAGGTTTAATTTAGGAAATTTAAAGTTTTAGAAAGGAATTTTAAGATATTATGGGCAATTCAAGAATATTAAATCTGATTTAGTTTGGAATTTGAAGAAATATAGTTAAAAAATTAATTAGGGATAGAAACTTCCATGAAAAGTAAATTGGAATTTGGATCATGTTATGATGGAAAGAAAGAGGTAAAATAATATATATACAAACTTTGGGCTAGAAATATAAGTAAGAATAAACAATAGGGTAACTAATTGTAATTTTCTCTTAAAAAAAAATCAATCAACAACAAAAACACTCACCTCCCTCCTTCCTCATCCTAAACCGACGGCTCCCTCTCCCCCACCCTTCATTTCCATTTTCTCCATCAAAACACACTCACCTCCATTTCTCACCTCATTCCTCCTCCCTAGATCCTTGGAAGCTCGAGCTACTGTTCATTTTCTTCCCCCTCCGTTCGTTCTGCATCAGACCGCCGTGCTCTTCCTTAGTTTTTGTTGTTCTTTTTCGTCCTCCGACGAGCTGCGGCGGCCAACGGCGACGGGAGAGGTAACTCGTCTTGTCTTCTTTGTTTTCAAGCTATTCGTTCCTTTTCAAGTCTGATTTTTGCACCTAGCTTTTCTCCTTTAATTTTTTGGGTCTGTCCACCTTCTCTAGTGGTTGTTTCCGGCGGACAGAGCGGCGGCCGACACGTTTGGCATACTCCGGCGAGTTTTGGGACTAAAGAAAGCCCTTTAACATTTGGGTAATTGTTCTTCAATCCCTTCCTCTTTGCTCTTGATTTTAGGGATAAATTTCGAGGGTTTTGATTGAGTTCGAAATTTCTGAGTTGTTGAATGATTTCTATAGTATCATTAGGCTTTTCTGAGAGTTCTAATTGTATGGGTTACTTGGATTTGAGCCTATGTGATTTTTACTTGATTAAGTGTTTATATAAGCTAGGGTTTTTGTGTGATTGAATTTTTGTAACTTCAGAGGGGAAATTGGATGTTTGAGAACCAAATTTAGGTGATTATTATGTGGTTTATGGGTTTGGATTGTTTAATTTTTGGGTTAGAATGAATTTTGAGAAAAACAATGTGTTGAAAAGTTAGGATTTTGGGTGATTTTTGAAATTGTGGGAGCTATGATCGTTTTGAGCATTCCATTGGGATCTTTTAAGTGTAATAAGAGTTTCAAATGGTGTGGGGTTTGTATTTTTCAGAAAATTTGGGATTTGTCTTAATCAAAAGCTTAAACAAGTTGGAAATCATGATGTATTATGAAGTTGTTCTGAATTTTGAGGATTCAAAGATTTTATAGGTTTATGAATGCATATCTATGATTAGGAAATAATAATTAATGAGGGAACAAAGTGAGTTAAATCTTGAGTGTTGAAAGAAATGAGAAAGTTACATGTATATTAGGAAATTGCCTTTTGAGTTGTAATGAGGCCGATATGATGATCGTTATTGAGAGTGGTTATAGATATTCAATGATTTGGGTTTTGAATGGTCATAATAGAAAGGTTGCCATGATATACAATATTGTTCTAGACCTTTTGCTGTAATTGTGTGATTGATGTTCAATGTTTGAGTGTTTTATATTAAACTTAAGCAGATTAAATGAGAGTCGAATAATGATTGGACCAAGTTGACTGTGTTGGCACACAAAACTGATTTCATGTTTAGTTGACTATATTTGAATGTCAAAGAAGACTTATGTGATTATTAGGATTAGGATAGGAATGACATGTGGTTGTGCATGAATGTATATTTTGTTTCACATTTAATCATTGGATATTTTAATTGACAATGTTTTGAGTATTCTTTGGTCAAGTTGTTGGTTGGTCATGGGTTGAAATATAAAGCATTGATGAGTTTATTTTAGACTTCATTTCTTGTATACGCCATTTGAGAATGTTAGGTACTATTAATGTTTGTGCATTGATGAAGTTTAGTAGATTTATTTCTGTTTACAATTATCTAATGGATATTTGGTATAAATAGGCGTTAAATGGTTTTAAAAGGATAGTAAAATGTAGGACTATGCTAACTTTGAACTTGTTGCGGAATCTGAATTTAAAGGTACAACTCTTCTTTGATTCTCATGTGTCTGTTTCATTATGTTAAGTGCCTTGTTTTGATATGTTGTTCTAGCTTGCTGGGTGCTTTACATGATGTGATTACAAAGGAGTAAATAGTTGTATTTGTGTGTATAATTAATGTAATGGATATGAAATAGTAACTGTGGTATTTTGGTTGTTCTATAATGTTGAATGCTTAATTCATGTTGTCAAATTGCTCTTGTCTCTTTGGTGATTTGATGAGAAGGTAATTCTGAGGATAATGAAAATATGTGAAGTTAATGGTGTTGTATGTATTGTTTATGCTTGTATGTGAGATCTTGTTTGTTGGTTGGGCTTAGTCCCTTGATAGATGTTGTGTATAGGTGAAGTGTTGTAAGAAAGTGCACTTATTTGTTTATGTGATTTATGTGAATGGAAGTGTACTCTATTGATTGGGTTAAATTGATTTAATAGAAAAAAAATGATTGTGCGGGAAATGGGTAGTAAGATAAGATACGAGAGAGAGATGCTAAAGTATTATAATGTGGGAATGATATTGATTTGTCATTCTGTATCCTATTATTATAGGATTATATCATGGTGGTGGTATTTGAAGAAAATTTACGAGGAAACGGTAAGGAAGAGCAACAGAGTGTTAAAGGGCGACAGGTAATCACTCTTAACCTTGCTATAACAATGAGGGTGATGTTAGTTGGGGATTTTTGAAATCCTTCCTCACCCTCTCTATATATATATATATTATCTTTGAAAGGGTATTTTTATACAAACCAGGCTATCGGGTGCCTTTCAAACACGATTATTTTCATATAAAAGATTTCGAAACATTATATATGTAGTATCCTGTCTGGTGGTATTGAATATTCTGGAATGATGTGACATGTTTGCAGGTGTAGTGTTATAATAGTTATTTGAGAGGTTGAGTATAGAAAAAGGAATTAGATGTGAGTTGATATTTTGGGAGAGTTATGTTGAGGGAAGATATTGTGGATAATAGATTGGAAGGTGATGTGAGAATGTATGATATTGATGTTATTGTGGATAAGATATTGATAGGGATATGGTGAGCATTGCATGACACTGGAATTTATGTACCATCGCGCGATGATAACTGTCGATAGGCCAATCGACAGTTATTTGTACTGATGATCCTTTTCGGATTGATTGGATCGGGGTTCATAGGTCGACTTATTGAGAGAAGTGACCTACGGTTGTTTGGCATTGAAGAGCCCAACCGCCCCTACGGTTGTTTGGCATTGAAGAGTCCAACCGTTCCCGTTCTGTAATGGAAAACAGAATTGGGGTTCCCTCTCTGGAGATTGCCAGAGAGGGAAATTGTCCCCTCATTATGGAGAGGGACACAGTGTCAAATCATATAGTGAAGAATAGATGCTTGAATGCACCGTGGTGGCACAATGCATCTCTAGGTGAGTGTGAGAGTTGTTGTGGTAGTATTAGTTGATTGGAGTATGGAGATGTTGAATTGATTTGGTTTGAAGGTGATTGTTGGACTTGAGTAAGGAATGAAAGAAGATCTGGATATATATATATTACTATTGTTTTTAAAATTGTGGTACCCTTTAGACGCCCTCGCTACCGCACATCTCACTGTTATAGTGAGTTAAGCGGTGATTACTGGGACAAATTGTCTCATCCCACGATTACTGACATTTTTGCAGGTATTCATGCACAGGCACAAGCTTCAGGAAAGGGAAATTAGGTAGTGAAGGTGATATAGGTTATTTAGAATTGTATATTGCCAATTTGTATAGGCCTGCATCTGCTTCCGCATATTTTTCTATCAAACTGGATATTAGAACTAGAGATATTGATTATGGATTGTAATATAAGTAAAGTACTTTTCTAACTATGATAGATTTATTTTCTATCATAGTTAGTAAAGTAATTGCTAAACTAAAACTTATAATGATGGTTAATTAAGGAATTAGTAACACAATGTTACACCAACCGCCCCCTACGGTTGTTTGGCATTGAAGAGTCCAACCGTTCTCGTTCTGTAATGGAAACAGAATTGGGGTTCCCTCTCTGGAGATTGCCAGAGAGGGAAATTGTCCCCTCATTATGGAGAGGGACACAGTGTCAAATCATATAGTGAAAAATAGATGCTTGAATGCACCGTGGTGGCACAATGCATCTATAGGTGAGTGTGAGAGTTGATGTAGTAATACGCATGGATTGGAGATAGAGATGATGAGATTATTGTTGAGAAGTGACAGAGATTTGAATGATGTTTGGGAGAAAACTTGATATATATATGTATTATTGATTTTAAAACTGTGGTACCCTTTAGACGCCCTTACTACCGCACATCTCACTGTTATAGTGAGTTAAGCGGTGATTACTGGGACAATTTTGTCTCTGTTATGAAATATTAAATAAAGGCAAGAGTTAGTTAGAAGTTAGTGACAATAGAGACATTAGTGTTAGTTTACACTCTAAGCCTATAAATAGGACCCTCACTCTCAATTGTAATGTGTGTTGTATATTGTAATGCTTTGGCATAATGTGATGGCCTAAGGCCCATTTCTCTTCTCCCTCGCCCTCTCTCTCTCTCTTTCTCTCTCTCAAATCTATTATTCTCTCTTCTTCCGCCTAATTCTCTCAATCTTTATTGATCTTTACCAATATTTCTAAGAATCTCATAACAGTGGTATCAGAGCGCATCTTTCCTTGGCTGTGTTTCTCAGTTTTCTTGTGCAAATCTGAAGCAAAATGGGTCCTAAGCCTCAATCTCAGTCTTCAACCACCAGTTCTGTTTCTGTGGAAGACTTAGTGAAGGATTGGGATGAACGGTTCAAGGAACAAGCTTCTAAAACGGACACACTTCAAGAACAAATTCAGGTGATGATGGAGCAAATGAGGGTAATCTTGGACAATGAAGAAAAGATCAAAGAAATATACTTGCAGAGGCAAGCCAAGGAGTCAAGAAAGGCCTCAGAAGTTCATGAAGTAAATCAGCCTTTCCAAGAAAAGATCCAAGAATTTATCGTAGTGCAAGAAGCTCCAATCATTCAAGAAAATAATGGGTCTTCTCTACCCTGGACCTTAGAAGTTCAAGAAAAATCTTTTGTATTTCAAGAAAGTGGTGGGGTTGGTTTGACCAACACTCAAGAAAGGTCTGGTTTTCTTGAAGACATTGCAGGTGAAGTTACCAAAGTTTTAGAACCAAAAGTTCTTGGTTTGGGTTTGATGTGGCCAGATAAAAGGCGGTCAAAGGCACAACTGGCAGCAACCAAGAAATACAATGGTGTAATGTGTTCTGGAAATACAGAACTTTTATTTCAAGAAAATGCTCCTACAAGATGCTTAACTCATATTTGGTTTAAAGGAAATTTAATGAAAATGCTTGTGGGTTCCAGTTTGCTCCAATGGGTAATGTATTTGATTGAGGAATACCCATAGTGCAATGGTTTCTTCAATTTTCTCTTAGCAAGAACTCTGGTGATTTAGTTTATGGGGGGAGACATTTGCAATGTTTTTGGGAGATTTTGGCTCTAAGCAGTATGGACAAAAGGAGAAGCATGTGCAGCAAACTGAAGTGAATGTGAAGAACTCAATTTAAAGATCCAAGCCACAAATATCTACAATGTTTAAGAGATTTGTTTTTACCAGCATTGAATTGTTTGTTTTTAGTTCGGTTTTAGATTTGTATGTCAAATATTACTTGATCCTTGAGGACAAGGATCTCATTAGGAAGGGGGTATTGTTATGAAATATTAAATAAAGGCAAGAGTTAGTTAGAAGTTAGTGACAATAGAGATATTAGTGTTAGTTTACACTCTAAGCCTATAAATAGGACCCTCACTCTCAATTGTAATGTGTGTTGTTTATTGTAATGTTTTGGCATAATGTGATGGCCTAAGGCCCTTTTCTCTTCTCCCTCGCCCTCTCTCTCTCTCTTTCTCTCTCTCAAATCTATTCTTCTCTCTTCTTCCTCCTAATTCTCTCAATCTTTATCGATCTTTACCAATCTTTCTAAGAATCTCATAACAGTCTCATCCCACGATTACTCACATTTTTGCAGGTGATCATGCACGGGCACGAGAAACAGGAAGGGAATTAAATTTTAAAGGTTATTTAGACTATGAAAACATGTATATTGCCAAAAATGTATAGGTCTGCATTCGCTTCCGCATATTTTTATTTTTAGTGATATTATTGGTTAATTGGGGAAATGTACTAGGTTGCTCCTTTTTCTAACCATGTTAGGTGATTCTTTTCTAACATGGTTAGCTATTGATTATCCATGATAGTATTCAGGTTATATTAGAAAATTCTTTTCTATCATGGATAATGATTATTAGTAGGAAATTCTTTTTCTAACTATGATAGATTTATTGATATTATGGAAATCATTTTCCTATCATAGTTAGTAAAGAGATTATAGAATTAAAATTGGATATCATTAGTTAATTAAGGATTAAGTAACATAATGTTACAACTTGATATCATTAGTTAATTAAGGATTAAGTAACATAATGTTACATGTGGCTTGTGAGCCTGTTTGCCGTCAATAATATAGGTTTGGTGTTTGCTTTTCTATGGATGCTTCAAGAAAATCTTTAGCACAAAGATGATGTTAGGAAGGGATGCATAAATAACAATAATATAAAATTGAAGGCGATGGTAGTCGGAAGCCATGGTGTGTGATTCTAATAACAATGATAATGGAAAGACAGGAATGGAGGGAGGGACTGTGGGTGATTGAGTGTGTTTTTTTATCTTTATTTAATTTACAAGGGCATTTTAGACTTTTCATGTCTAATCTTATTGTCATATTAGTGAAAATATCATTCTTGATCACATGATAAAGTTGGGTATCATTGGTGTACCTTGAAATAGTTATGTATCAGTTTTGTTCCTTACTCAATAGTTATGTATCATTTTTGGGTCTTTACCCTTCATCTTAACACAATAATTTGATGTTAAAATTACATCTTAACCTTTTATAAATGTTATACTCCCTCCGGTCCTAAATATAAGACTTAATTGACTTTTTTAGAAAATCCTATAAAAAGCAAAAATAAGTTAATTATAAATTGATTTACCTAATTTTTCCCTTAGACTAATTTATTTTAACATTTATCTCTGATTAGGTCTTATATTTAGGACCAGAGGTAGTATTAATGGTTATATAAAAATTATCTCTGATTATCATTTTTCGAACAATTAATTTTTTGGGTTAATGTCCAAATCTAGAACTCAACAATCAATAAAAGGTCAGTGAATATAAAATTGTCAAATTGTTTTACTCCCTCCGTTCCTAAATATAAGAGCACTTTGACTTTTTTGGAGAATCCTAAGAAAGCAAAATATGGTAATTAAAAATTGATTTTCCCAAATTTTTTCACTAAACTAGTTTATTTGACTTATGAACTTACATATGATATAATAATATTTAAAATATGTTATGATTAAATTGTTCATTTTGCTTTCTTAGGATTCTCCAAAAAAGTCAAAGTGCTCTTATATTTAGGAACGGAGGGAGTGTTAACTAGAGATTGAAGAATCAATTTTATCATTTTAGTTAGGTAGTAAAATATACTCCTATATATTGTACATCATACCAACAAGCACGTGAGAAATATTGTTATGCTTGAAACGGTTTACTATTTTCATTTATCACATTGCAGGTATATGTCATAATTTTGGTAAAAAAAAGGTATATGTCATAATTGATTTATCAAAAATTAGTTGAGGTAAAAAACTCCTTTTTCTCAAACTTAATTAAATACTCCCTCCGGTCCTAAATATAAGACCTACTTGAATTTTTCTATAAAATCCTTAAAAAGGCAAAATAAGTTAATTATAAATTGATTTACCTAATTTTTTCTCATAAACTAGTTTATTTTACCTATAAACTAATGGATAATCTAAAAATATATCAAATATTTCATCATTTAATAACCTATTTCGCAACCTTAATCTCTCACAAAAAAAGTCAATTAGGTCCTAAGGGGTAGTATACTGTAATTTAATGCGCATCACCAAACATTTTTCTTGAACAAATGCAATATAATCGTTCAAATTTAGTTAAAATAAAAGTAAATAGTTTGACAGTTAAACTTTTTTTTGCACGGATTTTATATATGGGCATGTTTTTTTTTACCAAATTGTGGACATGTTTTTTTTGGACCTTGCTTAGGTCAAGTTCCTCCATTTCTCTTATTACTGGCCGTTAGATTGAATGTATAATTGTTATAAAAGGACACGTGTCACTTCTATATTAAAAGAACTTGAGAACCTGGAGAAAGGAATTTGATGTAAGTTTTTCCATTGTTTTACCAAATTATGGACATGTTAATTCAAGAGTTCAAGAATCAAGAATGAGGCATGTATATTCTATGATTATCCTATTGCTATAAAATAAAAAAAGAAACGTTTTCTTTTGATAAAGAAAATAAAATAGGCATGTCTTGAATTGCCTATGAAAGGCAAATTACCGTTAGAAAATAAAGTATTAAAAAGATATTAAGGTTTCGTATATGACTTTGCTTTTTTTTAAGTTATTATAATGAAAAAATATTTTATAAATTATGATTATGTTTTTTCAGCTAACTTTTATTAATTAACAAAGGAAAAGAAATATAAGAATGAGAGATTGCTGATTAAAAAGCAACTTGAGTAGAATATTATTTTTTCAAAAAATTGCATTAATATTCATTGAGAAATAAAAAAAAATAATTTACAAGAAGATTAAGTGACATCTTATATTTTTAAAATTATTTTAATTTGATCTATTTAATCTATTTTATCCAAACGAAATTACTCCTTTTGGGTCAAGTCCTATTTATATTTATATTTGGTGTGGCGGGAAATGAGAGGTGGATGTGGCGCCAAACAAACAAAAAGAAAAACAGCTTAGGTAACTTAGTACGTACGTCATTGTGATTCTCTACCTCGACTTCTTGTCCTCTTCTCTCCTCTCCTCGCCTAATTCATATATAAACACATTCACTCTCTCACTCTCACTCTCACTCTCACTCTCTCTCTCTCTCTCTCTCTCTCTCTCAATTTCTTCTTCATCTCTCTCTCCCTCTCTCAACTTCTTCTTCATCTCTCTCTCTCTTTCTGTCTCTCAATCTCTTGTTTTACTATCATTTGTGTGTTTCCTTGCGCGTTTCTTTCTTGTGATTTTGTGCAGAGAATGGGAATGCAAATGAGAAGACTGACTTCCGCCAATTCCTCGTTGGCCACCTTCTTCACTCTTCTCTCTCTCTGTCTCATCCATTTCTTTTCTTTGCCTCAACAACAACAGGTATCGTATTGTATTCTATAACATTCATTCATTCTCTCTTTCTTTCCTTCTTTCTATTCCATTTCTTTTCTTTTCTTTTCTTTTCATTTCATATCACATTATTGCATTGCATCTCATCTTTCTTCTTTCTTTTATTCTTTTTTTTTTTAGTTTTGTTTTTGTTGTTTTCAATTCCTCACATTTCTAATTCATTTCTCTTTTCCCTCCTTCTTTATTGTTCCGCATTTTCATTTAATTCTATCACTTTGGTGTTTCTCTTTCAATGAAATCGACTTTCTACTTTCATTTTTCTACCTCCAATTTACTTTTGCTTGCTTTTCAATTCCTCACATTTCTCATTTATTTCTCTTTTCCCTCCATCTTTCTTTTCTTGCCATGTTTTATTTATTATTGTTCATTCCCAATTTCATCAACATTTCTTTTTACTCACATCTCTCCAAAATCTGTTAACATCTTATCGCATTGCATTGCGTGTTTTCACATTATTTCCTTTAAAGATTCCAACTTTGATTTCTTCCCCAAACCACATACATTCTTTCTTTCCCTCTTTTCATTTCTGGCTTTCTCTCTAAATGAAATGAACTTTCTTTTTTCTGCTTTCCTTTTCGGTTTACTACAAGAGTTGTTTATGTTTCAATTGTTTTGGCAGGCCAAGTTGAGTATGCTAGCCTATGGCCATAGTGATAGTGATGCTGTTTTTTACAGCAACGCCTCTACCATTCTCCATGGTAGAATGCCTCTCTTTCCTATACATATTCTCCAAAACCAGGTATTTTTATTTTTTGACATATAAGCCTGCAAGAAGAAATTAAAATTTTTTAAAAATGAAAAGATTGTAAAAATCTTTTCATTTTAAAAATCTTTTATTTATCATATGGAAATGTATGTAAAGATTGTAACCTTTTGTAGCCAATTTTTTATTGAAAATGAGTAATACAATTCTTTTCATATTGAGAGTTCGATTTTATGCTCTTTTCCTTTGAAGAATCTTAATTTGTTTTTGGATTATTAGTGTTTTTTTTATTAAGATGATATATCATAGTATAAAATTAGTGATTGAGTTGGGATAATCGGAGTTGAAAAAATGAAGAGAAAATATTTTAGAGATGGGAATGATTTGAGTGTTTATGTAGTCAAATTGATGTGAGTTAGATTAGTTTAATGTGGAGGAATTAAAATTGTTGCTATGTTTCAGTTCATAATCTTACTGCTATTGGGTTCTTTGATATGTAAGCCTGCAAGAAATTAAAGTTTCTAAACAATTGAATTTGGAAGAATCTGAAATATTAGAATCTTAAAAAATTGCTACATGCAAATTTATTTTGGTTCAATGGCTTTTTCAAACAGATACTTGTTGTCCATATATTTGGTTTATTTTAGGCATTATGGGTGCCTGTAAAGTTGCTGCATATTGAAATATTGAATAATGCTTTTAGTTTTATGAAAGATTAAGATTAAATAAGGTAACATTATTTAATAGATGGTAGAAGTGGTGCTATATAAGTTGGGAACTTGTGTTGCGGGTGATATTTAAAAGTTTGGATCTTAAAATTTCAAGGAAATGTTGATAAAGGGGAGTAAATTGTGAGGATGTGTCATAGGTGGCTGTATTGTTTGCCTTGAATTGGGATTTGATTTATATTTGCTGTTTAAAATCCTTTGGTCATACTGTGTCTGTTCACTTCCTTCCTTCTTTAATTCTGATTATTGGTTTTAAGATAAGCATATATTAATCTTATATATATTTTACTTGCATGGTGAATTCTTGTTGATTGGGAATTTCATCAATATGTTATCCTTTGAATAGGTTTTTTAAATTTGAAATGCTAGGTTTTTGAATAGGTTTTTGAAATGCTAAATTTGAAAGCACAACTTACATTTCTTGCTTTTTAAATTTGAAATGCTAGGTTTTTGAATAGGTCAATGTGGCACCAAGAGGAGCCACTAAATCTGGACCCAATATGTCGTGGACCTTCAGACCCTATACCAGACCCTATTCACCAAGAGGAACCACAAAATCTGGACCCAATATGTCAGCTAGAGGAACCACTAAATCCTGACCCAGATAATGTATGTCATGAAGAGGAGCCCCTAAATCAGGACCCAAACATAGTATGTCACGAAGAGGAGCCACTAAATCGGGGCCCAAAAATAGTATGTCACGAAGAGGAGCCACATGAAGAGGAGCCACTGAATCGGGTCGCGAGGTTTAATGTGGCTCAGCCCAGCCCTCGTCTTAGTAGCTCCATCCCAACTGATACTTTGAAGTGGAGTTCGCTATCACTAAGGAGATACCGTGGCTCCTTGATATATGTTCCTGAAGAAAAAGAAATACGCGAATCACCAATGTGTGCCCCTCCCAAACATCCACATAAGTAAGTTTGTTTAATTGTGAGTTGTATTTTTTTTGGAAGTTTATTATGGAAGAAGTTTGATAACCCATTGTTTAACCAGATCAACTCAACGCTTCAAATCAACTAATCGCATTCTAAGCAGATCTACTAGACGCAGGGATGGTGGCTCATTTAGGCGTTTTTGGAGGAGGTTTTACCGATGCTCGTGCTTCCCTCTTTTCACAGTAAATGAGTTTTCTTAGTAACAACTAATTAGTTTTTCTCCTTTAGTACATTTTTATTCCAAGGTATGGTTCTTACTTTCAACAATTTCATATTAATTTCTCTGTTTTATTGGATCATTGTCTTCTAGCACTGACTGGTTTTTTTCAGTTTTACTTTTTTGGACTGATGAGTGTTATTTTGTTTTCTCTTCTTGGAAGGAAGAATCTTAAATACCATCTTATTCAATGTATAGATTTTTTGTTCTTATCTTTTTGGCATTTAGATCAAGAAATTTTTTGTTCTCATCCATAAATGTTATTTATATGCTTAGTTCTAAAATCATTTGTTTCTCAGGTTGTCTATTCCTGTTAATGAATTGAAGTAGTGAACGTGTTAGTTGCAGAACACGTGACATCGTATCTCATTAGATGGTATAGATCTCTAACTTTCCTACTTCTGTCAGTGTGGAACATATAATTTTTAGTTTTGCTGAATACTTCTCAATTTTATGTTTTATGGGAATTTCACTTATATGGTTTTGGCCACCCAAGTTTCTGGGTTTTTTTCCAATATATAGTTGTACTCATGTTCCATAAAATGGAATGTTAGCATTAGGAGTGATATTGAATGTGATTAGGTATTGGGTTCATTCTTTTAGTTCCAGGTGCTTCAAATGCTGCTCAAAACAGTGATTCCTTATTCTAGTATGTCAATGATTTGGTTGCTTTGCAAGGTTTTTTTTCCTTTTGAATTGATGTTCGGTGTGAACTATTCTTTGTTTGTTTTGAGATTTATAATGCTGTTAATGTACATTCCGATCCACCTCAGTTTTGTAGCCCACATACTGCTTAAGATATGACTTTGATTGCTTATTATCATTCTCTTAAGCTCTCTAGACCAGGTTAATTAATCTATATAAAGCTTATTCTCTTGGATTTCTGTCTTTTGGAGACCAATAAAAATTTGGTATTTGCTTTTGACAAGACTTTGCTATCCCAATCAGTTTTTCCTTTATGATTGTCTGGTGATATAGCAAAATTTCTATCATGTGAATTGGACATGCTTGTATATGTGTATATGGTTTGCCTCCTCAGGATCCCCTGTTCTTGGTGTTGGTTTCATTGGTTCTCTGGCTACTGGGCATCCAAAACTTGAGGAGTACAGGTAATCAAGTTATCAACAGAACTGGTTTATGTACCTTACTCTATTAAGTCTAGGAAATGCTTTTAATGGGTGTTTTTCTTTGCCTAATTCTCTAAGGTTCCATTCTCTTTGTTCATTTGTGATATTGAGGTTTGTATTTTCTTCTTGTTTCTGCCTTCTGCTTTCATTTTTGCATTTGACTTTTTCTCTGATTTAGGGAGATATGATTCTATTTTTTCCTTGTGTTTGCCTCTGATTTTGTTTTTATACTTTTCCTTCTCTGAGATTAATGACTAGGTTTTCTTGGAAGATATCAGCCTTGCGACTCTTAATTTTTTTAGATGTCATACAAAGAAAGCGGTTAAAATCAATGAATAATTCAAATGTCAGTAAGAGCTTGATGAATGAGCATCATAGTGAGTATTTCAGGATGTTTTTCCCTCTGTTGTATTTTTCGGGATCTTTTAATGAAACTTTGTTAACTGTTACATTTATTCAGAACTAATATTCATATCAGTAAATAGATGTAACAAAAAAAAAGTACAAAAAAATGTCAGTTCTGGAAAACATATTTTCAGTCCTGTTCCGTTCATGATTTCTGTAGTTAGTGTTGTAATCTCAGGTTTGCAACGGATAGTCAAATTTTTCAGCATACTATTTGGTTGTCTGTCACCAGATATTGATTTTGGTGTGATTTCTACTTCTATTTTGGTTTTTGGTTCTTTAGCTTAAAAAGTGTTGATTGGGTGCTTGTGATTATGTCTCAATTGTAAATCAGGTTCTAATTTCAATACTACTTTTATTTTTTTTAATGTTTAATGAGTTTTGTCATTTAATTTTCTGATGGAACCTTTTTGTTTCTTTAAATTGTGGTTCACTGATCAATGCTTCTAATGGAGTGTTTGTGTAATCTTTGTATTGCTTCTTGGAGTTTAGTTAATCTTTTAAGCAAAAGATTAAAATGCTGTTTGTGTGGAGACATGCTTATTCTCACACTTATTATTCTCATAAAACTTGTGAAATCTAAGCAACCTCACGGAAGGTAAGCAAATTTGATATGAGTAGAAATATCTTTATTATTGTATTTTCAATTATATTGTTGATGCATTTTTTTGTTGTTGCTTGATTAGTTGGTGG
This sequence comes from Mimosa pudica, assembly GCA_029929735.1. Lineage (NCBI taxonomy): Eukaryota > Viridiplantae > Streptophyta > Magnoliopsida > Fabales > Fabaceae > Mimosa > Mimosa pudica. The sequence continues at coordinate 14,718,719 of JAKELP010000018.1, read as the reverse complement.
TCGCTTCTGCTTTTGAAGTTCATAGAAATCTGTGAAGGGAAGTTAAAGAGCCATAGAAAGGAGAGGCAATTGCTTTAGGAGGTAAATTAATCTTTGTTAGTTCTCTCTGTCTAATTCCTGTGCAGTGCAGAAACATGCTTATTCTCATAGAACTTGTGAAATCTAAGCTTAAAGACCTTATTGAAGGTAAGCGAATTTGATATGAGTAGTGCTATCTTTATTAGTATTTTTTTTTCAGGTTTGTTGTTGATGCTTTGCTTTTTTTTGCTTAATTTCTTGGTGGCTGCTTCTGCTTTTGAAGTTCAAAGAAATCAGAGAAAGGAAGTTAAAGAGACTTAGACAGGAGAGGCAATTGCTTTAGGAGGTAAATTGGTCACAATTAATGTCGCTATAATTGATTGTTATATCACAATTAATGGAGCATTACCCTGTTTGTAATTGTTTGGGGACTAACTTTAATTTTTAGTCTTCTTTGTGGATGGTATGTGAAAAATAATGGGGCTCTCTATTTATTGATGAAGAGATATGGTTCTGTATTTTTCTATTGATTGCCATTAGTTATCTTCCGTCATATTTTTATCAACAGCTGATTCATATGACCTCAAAAGCTTCAGATTTACAATAATGTTCCTTCTGCAAGAGAAATATGCAGTTAATGTTCAATTCCACTTTATCTTTTCTCCACAAGGTGGAAAAACAATGTTTAACCTGCATTGAATTTTACTCACCAAACATGAATAAAGTTCTGTGTAATAGTCATTTGTTAAAGATTTTGCATTTACAATGAGTTGCTGCTAAGTTGCTGCAGTTTGGCTATAGTATCCGGGTGCCTAATGTCGATGTTAGAAGTAGCATGCAATTTTGACATTTATCTGAATGATTTTAAACTTTTTGTCTCTTAATTGTAGGACGTAAGTAATGCTGAGGAAAAATACAATCTTAAATGGGAAGACTACGAGGAGAAAATTGGTGTAGTTGTGTTGGCATCAAAGAAACTATACTTGTATAATGAGGTGAATATCTATTATATTCCATCGATAACTGAGCTGTGTGCAGAGAAAAATTCTATGCACAAATTAATTTGTGGATTAAGTATTTTTTTGTTAAGTATTTAGGAATTTTTTTTCAACATTAAGAATAAAGCAGTCCTTAAATTATGAAATATCTTTGTTTCATAAGATTATCAACAATAGGGATCAGGAAGAGATTAGGAAATATCATATTACTGATAAATAGATATAGGAAACGCAATTTAAATTATGATTTGAAATCAATACTTGAATATGAAGCCCTCACCAATTTTATCAAGGTACTCTTGGAAGAAAATGCTGTTTAGAATTACTTTGATTCTTTTCGTTGTGCTTTTTTGCTCACTCCTTACGGTCCTTTTCATTGGCTTACTTTGATGTTTGTCTTCTACAGGTTTAAAAAAGGTCGAAAGACCATTTGTGATACATAAATATTTCCCTAGGGTCAATAATAATACATAACTATTTCAAGTTTAACAATAATACTCATCTTTTAACATGGGATCAACAATGAGATTTTCCTTAATATGACAATAAGATTAAACATGAAAAGTTTCATTTTGAACTTTTCATGTTAAACCTTATATTCATATTAAGGAAAATCTCATAATTGAGTTCATGGTTAAAGTTCGGTATCATTGTTGAACCTTGAAGTAGTTATGTACTATTATTTATCTTAGGGCAATAGGTATGTATCATAAATGGACCTCTGCCCTTTAAAAAACATTAGAACAATTTTGAAAATTGTTTTAACCCCAGTTTTTAACTCCGCCTACATTTGTAGCCGGTCCCAAGCCCGGATAAGGAAGAGGGTTTTGTTAGGCAATTACGTAGAATTTATTAAATATGGATTAATGATAAAACTCTGTCAAGCAATTCATGTAGCTGATCTGCAAATTCAGGTAGAATTTTTTTTATATGTATTCCGATACAATTGATTGCCTGCTATTGAGATTTTAGCTCAAACATAAAATAAACCCTGCTTAAGTTGGCTATGTTTGTGATCTTTTCTCTTTTGGTTCTGATTTGAGGTTTGACCATGCAAGTGATGCTATTGTTATTATCCATAGTTGCAATATCCAAACTTTTTTTATTTAAAGCAATTAATCTGTCTATATTAACTTTTGCAGTCAATGTTCCTCTTCGTGATTTCCAATATGCTATAAAAATGTCTGCAAAATTTTCAATCACAATGGTGGTATTGCCAACATGACTTGGGAAAACTCTGATTGCTGCAGTGGTCATGTACAACTACTTCTGATGGTTATCTCTCATAAGCGCATTTTTTTTATCAAAAGTCTCAAGCGCATTTGGTATATTGAAAAGAACTTTTGGTTGTTTCATTGACCTTTTCACCTAGGTCACTAGTGTTGATTGGTTCTGGCTCGCTCTTAAACTTGTTTTTGTTTATATAACCATGATTAGTCACATTTTTTTGGCCATATTTGTTTCTATCATTTGGCTAGCGGTTAGACTTTGAGGTCATGCACACGTACCTTTCTTTCTCATCTGTAAATAAATGAGCAAGAAGCCAGGAACTCAGGTATGGTTCTTCACTTTTTTAGTTGCCAAGTGATATCAAGAAGTTATCTGTCTGTTATTCTAATTTCCTATATTTATTGACCTTCTGATTTTCGGATCCCCTGAAATTTAATTTGTCCTAACAATTCTTGATTAAAGTGTTCATACACTCCATGTAATGCTATAAGAAGCTGCATAATTACACATGATTACAGCTAATAATCAACTTAAGTTATAAGGACGTGTCATACAAGTTAAATTTTCACTCTAGAGAGAGAGTGCACTAAATCATTTAAGACACAAATGAGATATAGTTTGGGGGTTAGGCCAAAGTAGACATTAAATTCAGTTAAAGGCTTCATAATCTGATATTGTATACCCATATACTGCAATAATAAAGCAATACCAATTTTTGGGACCCATGATTTATAAAGATAACAAGGGTCCTCAAAATAATGTTTTGTTTTTTACTTAAGGAAATAATAAAATAATGTTATTTTTGACATATGATGACTATGCTAAATTTCGATTTGATAGACAATATATAATGAAAAATAATACTCCCTCCGGTCCTAAATATAAGACCTAGTTGACTTTTTTGGAAAATCCTAAAAAAGCAAAATAAGTCAATTATAAATTGATTTACCTAATTTTTTCCCTTTAACTAGTTTCTTTAACCAATAAACTAATGACTAATCTAAAAATATATCAAATATGTCATAATTTAATAACATTATTTGTAACCTTAACATCTCAAAAAAAGTCAACTAGGTCTTATATGTAGGACCGGAGGGAGTACCACAATAAGGAGATTTTAACAGTAACATTTAGTTATCATTTCTTTTTAGGTCACTTTTCCTAATTTGAATTCCACAATTCACTTGGGCATGAACAAAGAGTATCACTCCCCTAAGTTCACTAGCCTCTTTTGCCTTCAGTTATCTATAGCATAGCTGCATCAGTTTCCCATGCCATTAAAGATGAGGTATTCTCTACGAAGCACAGTCAACTTTCAGGATTTTATGCTGACATTATGAGACTTTGATAACACTTGTCCAATTAAATCCATATATGTTTAGACTAAAAATATTTCTTGGCTTAACACACCCCCAAGGAAGATGTTGACCCAAGATAGGCGGAAAAAGCTGGAAAATGACAGTCCAAACCTTGTGTTGATGAGATATTTAAATCGATTTCTTAATTTTATTTTTAATTTTAATGTGCATAAATAATAATGTAACAATGTTGTATAGAACAATTTGCTTTTTGGTAATATGACAATGCAAGTTATTTAGAACGTAGGGCAGTCCTTGTTATAAAGTGAGATTTGAGTAACTACAAACACTTATGCTTACTCACACATGCATATAAGCGTGGATATATATGTACATGTTGTGAACTCTTATGCTAAGATTTTTAATTATAAAAATAGACATATCTATGTCAGTGTCAAATTGTCAATTCCTTATTTGATTTATGTCATAAAAGATTTGATAGTGTTTTATGTTAGTAGTTATGGGCCTATAAACAGAAGCAAAGTTAGTCATAGTATTCAGCTCTGGTGGTTTAAATATAGAAAAAAGTACTGAAGTTAAATGAGATCCAAAAGTATCTGATTAGGTGAAAGGAAGTTTAATCATATTCTATAAGACTATCAATGATGGATGATGGTAAATTTTAGGCTTTAGAGAGGTTTTTTATTAGAATTTTTATAGACGTTAAGTAAACATATAATTTATAATTGTCCCTTAATTAAATCTTTTACTTGGGACCTAGGTGCGATTGTCCTTAATTAAATTAGAAAAATTACCAATGGGTAGTTGGTTGAGCTGGTAAGTGGGCTACAACCCCCGCAAGGAGGAGAACGCGTGTTCGAATCCCGGGAAGCGCTCTCATTGGGAGAGGGGACAACCTTGCCTATGTGGGCAACACTCCTACCCCTCGATCCGGATTAAACCGGACGGTAATTTACCAAAAAAAAATTAGAAAAATTACACATCATTTTAATTTTTATTAAAGAATATTACATAAATTAGAATGAGACAGAAATTTTCCTTCAGTTTTCCCAAATAAAAACTTCTGCTGACAGAAAATTCTTTATTGTATTCTGTATTTTTTGTTTTTAATTTCTGCATTAATTAGAGCTCTTATCTCTTCAAACTTTACTAAATTAACTTGTACTGTTGGAAAAGATGCTTATTTGAGTTTTGTTTTTTTATTACAAATGACAAGTGATGAGAATGAGTATGAGATGAATTATTTCCTAAATATCCACTGAATTTCCTTGTTCCATTAAATGAACAATAAAGTTTCTTCAAATCAAATATCGTATTAATCACAAAAACTTCAACTACTAAGGGCCTGTTTGGATTCAACTTCTGGATAATAGCTTCTGGGAAAATAGCTTTTTGAGAATAGCTTTTGAGTTGAATAACTTTTCTAAAAATAATGTTTGATGAAATGAGAGTGTTTGGATTAAGCTTTCTGAGAATAGCTTTTAAAAATAACTTTTGAGTAGAATATAACTTTTCTGAAAAATAGTTATGATGAATAGCTTTTCATGTTTCTTTCATTTAAAATAAATATTTTTCCTAAATGAGAGATTGAATCCTTCAGCTGGAAAAGGAGAAAAATGTAGTTTTTCTCAAAATAGCTTTTGGAATCTCAAACCTAGCTTTTCTTCTCAAAATAGCTTATCCAAAAACATTGAGTGTTTGGATGTCTTTGTGTGAAACCTAGGTTTGGGAGCCAGAATAACTTTTGAAAATGTATCCAAACAGGCACTAAGTACTAACTAACTAGAAGGAGTTCATCCAACTAACAGAATTTTACTTGTTAGTATTCATATTCATTTAAGCTAATTCATGGGCGAAGGCCCAAAAATGATACATAACTATTGGCCAAGGAACAGAAGTAGTACATAACTATTTCGAGGTACAAAAATGATACCCAACTTTTCCATGTGATCAAAAATGATATTTTCACTAATATGACAATAATATTAGACATGAAATGTCCAAAATGCCCTGATAATTAAACAAACTTTTACCAGCCGGCGATTAATTTAGGGCGAAGGCCCAAAAATGATACATAACTATTGGCCAAGGAACAAAAATGATACATAACTATTGCAAGGTACACCAAAGGTACCCAACTTTTAACATGAAATCAAAAATGATATTTTCACTAATATGACAATAAGATTACACATGAAAAGTCCAAAATGCGCTTATAAATTAAATAAATTTTCTTTCCTCACCCTCCCCTTCCTTAGCTTCTTTCTTCTACTAACACTTCCTCCAATAAATAACTCGTCCACCGGCGGCTTCAACTCTCAGCAACTTGTTAGGGCGATCAGGTTGCAAAAACATGAAAACAGAGAAGTTAATCACCCACACTTACACATCTTAAAGCACATCATTTCATTTCATTTTGCTACACGCACCGCTCTTTTGCTCTCATTTAACTTCTCTGTTGTAATGAAATGAAATGAAATGATGTGCTTTAAGATGTGTAAGTGTGGGTGATTAACTTCTCTGTTTTCATGTTTTTGCAACCTGATCTCCCTAACGAGTTGCTGAGAGTTGAAGCCGCTGGTGGACGAGTTATTTATTGAAGGAAGTATTGGTAGAAGAAAGAAGCTAAGGAAGGAGAGGGTGGGGAAGAAAATTTATTTAATTTATAAGCGCATTTTGGACTTTTCATGTGTAATCTTATTGTCATATTAGTGAAAATATCATTTTTGATTTCATGTTAAAAGTTGGGTACCTTTGGTGTACCTTGCAATAGTTATGTATCATTTTTGTTCCTTGGCCAATAGTTATGTATCATTTTTGGGCCTTCGCCCTAAATTAATCGCCGGCCGGTAAAAGTTTGTTTAATTATCAGGGCATTTTGGACATTTCATGTCTAATATTATTGTCATATTAGTGAAAATATCATTTTTGATCACATGGAAAAGTTGGGTATCATTTTTGTACCTCGAAATAGTTATGTACTACTTCTGTTCCTTGGCCAATAGTTATGTATCATTTTTGGGCCTTCGCCCCTAATTCATCAATGCAAATAGTCTCCAACTAGGATCTTGTATGTATTTTCATCCAAATTTCACAACCTAAACAACAACTAGATAGGTAAATGAAATTAAAGATTACAAAGAATTGAGAAATGATTTCTTTGAATTAACTTTGAACAAATCCAAATGCCACAGTCCACTTCACAAATGTAGAACAAAACTATTGTTCTACAAAGCCTCTCACAAGTTCAACTAGAATCAAATGAGAAAGCGAAAATTCAAGAGGTGAATGGAGAGAAAACAAAGCTGAGATGTGGGGGGGAAGTGAGGAAAGAATGAGAGAAAAGAAGATGACCCTGAAAATGGAAGTGAAGAAATGTCTCTAAAGTCTGATATAAAAAATTGACCTTACTGTGCTGCCCTAAAAACTAGATTATTGTCTCGAAGTATGATTTTGATACTAATACGTGAACGACAAAGAAGTGAAATCTTTTTCTTTATTGTTCTTGCAGGAAAAAAGTGGCCATGGTGATGAAGAAGGGTGGTGCAAAGGTTCAGATCATGATTATGCTAACTTTGGTATCTTTGTTCATTTTTCTTTTTATTTTGTATTCTACACCTAATTACCAAGATTGTCAAGTCTATGTGCTTGTTATACCTGGAAAGATGTCTCAGTTTCATGGGAATGCAAGACACTTGGGATGATGGAACATTGTCTGTTTTTGCTTATTATGTGATAGCCTTCTTGGATAATTTTTTTAAAATGTAGTTTATTGAATCTGATTAAGTAGAATTATCAATTATGTTTATTGTGAAGGAAAATAGAGGCAATGTACGCTTTGAGTCAACATATCTTTTAGATTATTGGTTCTGTATAAGTTGGATTGCAGACAATCATTTGTGTTGATTCTGTTTACTTACTTTACTCATATCAGTTATTTTCAGTCAAATGTAATGTTTGATCAGAAATTTAATCTATGATGTGAGTAGGAGCATTGGTAAATGTTGTTTTTTTGCTTTGTTGGCTAAAGTCCGATTTGCCCTAAACTCTGTATCTTGTCTGTATAGCATGGGACTTGGAAAACTTCATACTTGCCTTTGGAAATAAATACAGTAGCATGGCTTACTGCTACGGTCTATTTCTTCACAGCATTGCCTACGCACTCATGGTTTTGGCTTCTCTTCAAGTATGTTCATTATGCTCAATGACTAGTTGGCATATGTGCTTTTTGTGGAAACTTCATTTATTTCATTTTCAAACGCTTCATTCAATATTGTTAATTCTCAAATCATTTTATGACAATTTTCACGCGACCTACCTATGTTAAGATCCAATATTTTTTGCTCACAAGATCTGCATTTAGACAGAGATCCTATTCAATTTTTGAGGTCATTATAAACATTGTCCTGATATTCTATTAGCTCATCATGGGAAAGATACCCTTTCTCTTTCCTATTGTAGTCTTGGTCTTAACTCATTGCAGACTAATTTTGTTCTATGCTTGAGTAGAATAATTTTGTTCTATACTGGAGTAGAATTATGATTTGTGACCTTGGGCATATAGCACCATTTCCCTAATTTCCCTAATGTTGATGTTTGAATATTTATTTATCTTTTCTTTTTGTTTTGTCATTCGGAAGATGCTTTAGGGAAAGCATGTGGTAATTGCTGTCAATTAGGTTGAAAACTTGATTTAATGTTAATCTTTAATTAATTTCTTGCTAGTGTGCACAAGACCCTTTTATTCAAACCCTGTATTCTATCTATGCTTTGGGTAATTTCATGCAAATATAGACAGATTGCATTGTCATTCCATTTACACAAAGATATTGATGCTGATAATACTTTGCAGTGTTATTGTATTGGGGCTACTTCATTCTCTGGCTAACATCTCAAGCCAAAGGACACCAAAAACCTTCACACCATCAATGGGTAGAGCGAAAATAACAATCAATCACTTACAAGAGTTAGGAATAGACAAAGATATTTTGAGACACTTTAGAGAGGATTTAGTTTCTGTGTTCCCTACTTTTGTTGTCTTCTATTTCTATGACGTCATTTGTATTTCTTTAAGCTACTTGCTATTGTGTAAATGTAGTTGAACTCTTTTTCTGAGCAACAAGTGTTTTCTCCATCTTCTGTGCTCTCATGTACTTCCTTCTACTTATTCATTTGTACACCCAAAAACAGGTCCCTCCATTTTGAAAGACAACCTCTTTAACAATTGATCATGAGACTCATACAACACCAAATTTTAATTCAAGAGCGTACATTTGATTTTAACGAGTTACATTCAAATTTAACAGGTTACATTTGATTTTAATGAGTTACATTTGAAATAGGTTACATTGATACCGTATGATGACAAAATACATTCGAATTTAACAGGTTACATTCAATGGGAGACACCTCATGTTTTCGGATTTGTATACTTCACATATTGGGCCACCTGCATTCCTGTCTATGACATTGAATCTCTTTTGTTTACTCACAATGATGTAGTTTTATATAATGATAAAGCTTGTAGTCGAATACTATAACATATTTTCAGTTAAAAATATACAATAACAACTTTGACTTTCATATTGCAAAATTAGCAAAATATGATGACAACGTTTGCAACCACTGGTAGAACTTGCTTCTATTATGTTAGGGACGGGAAGTAGAGATCTGAGATACAAAATTACACAAGTCAATTAAAAGAAATATGTCACTTTTTATTAGGGTTAAATATCAGTTTGGCCAATAAACAATTTTGAAAGGGTCAAATTGGCCAAAAAAACAATAAAATGGTTCATTCTGGGCAAAGAACAATTAAAATGGTTCATTTTGGCCAATGAGCTACTTGAAAATACAAAAATAACCCTGAGACCCACATTCTCAAAAATTATTTTAATTATGTCTCAAGGGTTATTTTAGTATTTTCTTTAGGCGGGTTTGTAAGCAGGAGAAATCAATCTCACACAAAAGACAATTGAATTTCAAAATCATTTTAAATAGCTGAATAATAGAATTAGTTAGTATAGCATCAACATTAAGTACTCAAAATTCTCTTTTTATGATTTTGAAATTCACCCGTCATTTATTTGGAGTTTCCTCTTGTAAGTACATTTTACACTACAATGCTATTTTTCTTATTATTATCATTGGAAGGTAGAGTATATGATGTTGTGATCCCTACAATATTTTTTTAATAGATATAACATGCTTCATTGTCCAAACTTTTGAACTATAGTGATATACTATGTGTGGTTCATGATCTTTTTTTGGGTATTATAAGCATAAGAGGGATTTATTGGAATTCTTTTTCTCACTCATTAAATTTGGCCATTGGGACTTTCAAGTTTCAATCGAATTAAGGTTATTGATAAGTTTTGTCTAGAAAGTTTTAGTTTAGGATTGATTTTACCCTTGAAGCGTTTTTCAGTCTAATATTGCTCCATAAGTATTAAAATGAAACAATTTTACCGTTTACAGTTTTAGTATTAAGTGGGCTTATAATTAGCACTAGAGTTTGTGTGTTATAGGTTGCAAGGTATAATTATCACTTGTGTTTAATCATACCTATGGAATTCTTAAAATCCAAAAAATTATGGTATCATATGGATATGGAGGTTATAATAAGGGTAAAATATTAGTTTTCATATACTCCCTCCGGTCCTAAATATAAGACCTAGTTGACTTTTTTGGAAAATCCCAAAAAAGCAAATTAAGTCAATTGTAAATTGATTTGTCTAATTTTTTTTTCTTAAACTAATTTATTTAACCTATAAACTAATGACTAATCTAAAAATATATCAAATATGTCATAAATTAATAACATATTTTGTAACCTTGATATCTCCAAAAAAAAGTCAACTAAGTCTTATATTTAGGACCGGAGGGAGTAGTACATAAAATTTTATTTCTTCTGGATTTGGGTTTTGCAAGGCCAATTAAACAGGAAGAGATGGCCAGTGACCTTTGAGTCACAATGGCATCATAGCTCTCCCTTTGTTGGAATGGTCACAGGTTCAGCCTATGGTGGGTTCGTGCATGTGTTTAATTGTACCTGTTAAAAAAAGGAAGAGATGAAGTTCCCCCTCTAGTTTTAATTATAAGACCCCTTAAACTTATAAACAAACTTTGAAATCAAAATTTTAAAATACTCCCTCTGATCCTAAATATAAGACCTAGTTGACTTTTTTAGAAAATCCTATAAAAAACAAAATAAGTTAATTATAAATTGATTTACCTAATTTTTTCCCTTAAACTAGTTTATTTTACCTATAAACTAATGTATAATCTAAAAATATATCAAATATGTCATGATTTAATAGCCTATTTCGCAACCTTAACCTCTCCAAAAAAAAGTCAATTAGGTCTTATATTTAGGTCTAAACTAAATAAGAACTACTTGTTCAACCTCTCTCTAATACATGATGCAACTAGAAGTCTAGAATCAAGATTTTAGAGCAAGTAAACAAGGATAGAAATAAACTCTCCAATAGAATTGGTGGGCTCTGGCCTTACTTCAATCTTCATTAACCATCTATGATGGAATCTTGATTCCTTTCCTTTTCTTTTGCTTTTAATTCTCCATTTCGTCCCATCAACTTCATTAAATCAGGCTCTAGCCAACTATAATGATTATAATACTCCGGGTCGCATATACTAGTACAAAAGTACTTGTAAAATCCTGAAAATTTAATACAGGATTAAAGAGTGTTTTGGGAAATGATAAATGGAGAAATTAGGAATTTTGGAATTTTTAGGAATTTTTGGAGATTTTTGGAAATTTTGAGTAATTAATGTGCACATAATTAATTAAGAAATGAAGAGTTTGAAATATGAGGGAATGGTAAAGCTAAAAATATTTTGAAGGTTAAGAAGGTTGGAGGCTGGTTTAAGTGGTTTTAAATCAAAAAGAGTACACTATGGCAAGTTTAGGCTTTAATTATCAAAAACCACCCTTATTTCTCCCCAACCAAACGCACCCTCCCTCCTTCCTTATCCATTTGCGGACTCCCTTCTTCTTCCTCAATCACGCGTCGGCCACCCCCTCCCTTCATTTTTTTTTCTTCATTTTCTCCACTCCAAAAGCTCCCTCATTTCCGGTCATCTCTCTCTCTTTTCTCCACATAGCCGCGAAAGTTGAGCTCAATCCGTGTGGGTGTGTGTGTTGTTCGCGTTTTCCCTTTCTCTCCGGCGACGGCGAGTGATTTCTCCGGCGAGAGCAAGCTTTGAGGTAAAGATGAGATTTTTCTTGTTGTCCTATGAAAGCTCTTCCTTTTCCAACCTCCTTTTGTGTTTCCTCAACATCCTATTCCTTCTTTCAGTTCGGCCGGCGATCTGGGGTTGTTTTTCCGGCGACTGGTGCTTCGTTCTCCGGCGAACGGCGGCGGCGAGCAGTAAGAAGCCATGTTCTGTTATTTTTCTTGAGTTTTCCTCTTATTCCAACTTCATTGCTCATTTTTCCTTTCTTTTTCTTTCAATATGCGGCCAACCTAGGGAGAGGTGTTTTTCCGGCGACTTTAGGCGGCGGCCGGAGGCAGTGAGGCTTCCTTTCTCATTTTTGAACTCCGTAAGCTTTCTTATCACTTTGTGATGTAAATTTTGATTGAAGTTGCCTCTGTTGAGTTTAGGGTTTGGCCATGAATAGATTTTTGGGACTTTAAGCAATGATTTGTATCATGTACAAGTGGTAAATTGGAGATTCTTGAAAGTACTTAAGTTGTTGAAGTTGGAAAAGGTTTTGGGGACTTTTGGAAGTTTTCTATGGCTCTTTGAATTGGGGTTTTGTTAATGAAAGATGATTTGAATGAATTAGTTGTTAATAAATGCTTGTTAAGGTTATATTAAGATGTGGGAAAGTTGATTTTGATTGAATTGGTGTTTTGGTAGGGAAATGCTTGATGTGATAATTTCTACAAGAGTTATAATGATGGTTATAGGTTATTACATATGAAGTTGTAAAGGAATGTTTAGGAAGGAGTTTGGAAGTTAATAGGGCATTTTTGGACTCTTTAAGTTAGGGCTATGTTAGTGGATGATGTTCTGGAACAAATTGGTATTTATGTAGTGTTAGTTGAAGTTGTTTGGTGATGTTGGAAGGTTGGTTTTAGAGGGATTGGTGTTTGTAAGGAATTTTGTTAATTAAAGTGTTGTTTTGAAGTGGCTTTGGTAGATTAAAGGTTGTTTATTGATGTTGGAATGCTAATGTTGACTAGATTGGGGTTTGAAAGGAAGTTGGATAGTTAAAGTATTGATTGAAAGTGATTTAGGTGTTTTAAAGGATGGTTTGGTTATGGTGGGTAATGTTATAAATTCTTCAAGAGATGATGAAGGTTGAAAGTGTTGGTATTGTAAAGATTTGGTAAAGAGAAGTTGGAGGAGGAAAGGATATGGATGTGGTTTTGATATTGAAGTATTTTTTTATACTTTTATTATTAATGAAAGTTATTTAAAAGGTTGAGTTAAGTCACTTGCAAAGTGTCTTGACCCATTTTTAAATTGTGGCATTATTGTAGATGGTGATCTTTCAAGCGGAGTTTGAAGATAACTGTTATCTGCGTATATCTGCTGCAGTGAAGTTTAGCAGGTAATCACGCTTAACTGACTGTGATGCTGAGGGTGATGGTAGTTGAGGATTTTCTAACATCCTCTTCTACTTATATATATAAATAAAATGAGTTCAGATTATGTTATACTTAAACGTGGGCTATAGGGTACCTTTCAACTGAACTGTACTTTATATATATTCATATTTATATAAATCTTTTGTATGTTGCATGACACTGATTATTAGTACCGTCGGCCGATGTAACCTATCGATTTGCGCAAATCGATAGGTTAATTGTACAGGTTCCTCGGATTGTAAAGGAACCAGGGATTTTCACATTGATTAGAGTGGTCCCTTTTTATGCTTTTCGGATTGTAAACCGGGCACAGTGTCACACACGTTTATTTTTGTCTATTGAGAGATGGATGTATCTGTTCTGTATATATATATTTGTAAATGTTATATGTTGTATGCAGGTTTTGAACTGTGGTACCCTGTAGACACTCCACTACCCCACTTCTGAGTGTCACAGTGAGTTAAGTAGTGATTACTGAGACATTGTTTTGTCTCACCCCATTCCCTTTATTTTTACAGGTGATCATGCCCAGGGGGAGGCGCAGAGGAAGGGGAAGGGGCCGTCTGGCCCATACTGATATAGTAAGTAGACCAGAGGTGACCTTTTAGGGACATATATATCGCCATTTCACTAGGCTGCACCAGCTTCTGCACATATGAATGTTGTTTTGAGTGAATTTTATTATATGTGAACTGTATTACTTGTACTCTGACTTAATGTAAAGTTTTGGATGTTATGCGATATTGTTCCTGCTACTGTGATAGTTCAAGAACTACCTTGACTAATATGTCAATTTTGGTTGGTGTATATGCTGTTTCCAGGTGATGAGAACTTGAATGAATGGTAAATAGGAAACTTGATTTTCCTAATATGTTGATGTGGTAGATGGAGGATGTATTGAGTGGTTTTATGTTTTCCTGTGTGTATAATCATATTAGATGGGTCCCGCTCTAATATGGTTAACTTTTGTGTAGTGTGGTTTAGTTCCTTTATAACCATGTTAGGTTATTCTTTTCTAACATGGTTAGATTTAAGTTATTGTATTGAATATGTGATTGGTTAGGTGATGATGGTTCTTTTGCTAACTATGTTAGAAGATTCTCTTTCTAACATAGTTAGAAACGTAATAAGATTAGACTTGTGGTCTCTTAATAATAGGGAAATTCTTTTGCTAACCATGTTAGGTGAATCTTTTACTAACATGGTTAGGGCATTTAATTTTAATGATATCGTTTTCTTTTTCTAACCATGTTAGTGGTATTTATACTAACATGGTTAGTTTCCATTATGTTGATTGTTTTGATAAACAATTGAATTAGATTTAGGTTAATAATATATATTAGTAGGAGGTACTTTACAATTTGGTATCAGTTTTATGGTAAACGATACCCTGCCTGTTGCATTGCATATAGAATGGAATATATCAACCCCTTCTTTCCCTTCCTTATTATTATGATCACTAACTCTTTTTATGATTATTATCATTATTCCCTAGGTGGGTGGAGAAGAAGATAGTTATAATCAGTTCCAAGATTCACAACAATCTATTCCGGAACAAAACTTTGGGTCGGAGTTTGTGAATCAGTTGAGGGATGTGATTTTGGAGACAATGGAAGAAAGGTTACAGAAATTTAAACAGGATATGGGCCATCAGCATCAAAGTGAAGGAGAGTTTGAATTTGGCCATGAGAGTGAAACTCACGGGACCCAGCAAGAAGTTACCCAAGAGGACCGTGCTGTTAATAAAGTTTGGAAAGATGTGTCTAGGCACAATCCTGGTACTTTTGAAGGGGGTCGCCAACCTGAAATAGCAGAAGAATGGATCGATAGATTAGAAACAATTTTCCAAGCAGTTGCCTGTAATGAGTACCAGAAAGCCAGGGTTGCCATCTTGCTGTTGACCGGTGATGCCAAAAGATGGTGGAAGTCAGCCGGGGTATGGATGATTCCATGACTGCGTGGTCTGAATTCAAAGAAAAATTTCTTGAGCATTACTTTCCCATTACAATCAGACATGAGAAAGAACTAGAATTTAATAAAGGGTGAAGGTGCAAAAATGATACTAAACTTTACCCAAAATTGCATTTCTAATACTAAAGTTCTGTGAGGAGCAAAAATATTACTCAACTTGGGGTCTAGGTGCAAATATAGTATTTTCACTTGAGGGAAATAAAATTTAGATATGAAAAGACTCTTATGCCCCTCATTAAATAAAAATTTAATTACGGGGAATGAGGGCATAATGATCTTTTCATATATAAATTTTATTTCCCTCAAGTGAAAATACTATATTTGCACTTGAACATCAAGTTGGGTACTCTTTTTGCACCTCGCGAAACTTTGTATTAGAAACGCAATTTTAGGTACAGTTTAGTATCATTTTTGCACCTTCGCCCTTTAATAAATTAATGCAAGGCAATATGCACGAGGATGAATTTGTTGCACTTTCAATGAGTTATCACGCTATGTGACGTACTTGCAATATAGAGATGATCCCGAATGGAAGCATACTCAGTTGATTCAGAAGGCTAGACCTGTGTTGCGGCCATATCTGTATGCTAGGCCGTTTGTTAGTTTTGAGGATTCTTATGAGTATCTTTGTCTTCTGGCCAGAAACTTGAGAAGTTCAGGTACCTTGGGTCGTGTTGACAACCAGTTTAAATCTTCTAGCTACTTAGGGCCTTCAGGAGGTATATCTAAGAGTCACAGTGCTGGTACGAGTACTTCTGGGAGTTCTGGGAGAAGATCTCAAGGCCAAGGTCATACGCAGGGGTATAACCAGAGAGGTAGTTTTCGCAGACAACAGGGAAGATCTGGGCAAAGAAGTCAGTTCAGGGGTGGTAGGACCCAATCTTTTGGTGGTAGAGGTCGAGCAGGTGCTAGTCAAGGGTCTTATCAGGAGTCAGCTGCCTCAGCATCTAGTGTGAGAGGTCCTTGTGATAGATGTGGGAGGTTTCATTTGGGTGAGTGTTGGAGGTGTTATCACTGTAATGAGTTGGGCCATACTTACAAATTTTGCCCTAGGATGGGGCAGCAAGGTCAGACAAGTCATAGCAGTCGCCCTGTGGCTCCTAGACGTGTGTATGTTACCACAAGAGAGGAGGCTACAGCGTCTCCTAATGTGATTCAAGGTATGGTTTCCATCCGAGGTCATAGTGTTGAAGTGTTATTTGATTCTGGTGCAACACATTCCTTTATTTCCTATGACTGTGTTCGGAAACTTGGTCTTACTCTATCTGCATTATTATATGATTTGAAAGTAAGTACCCCTAGTGGAGTTGTATTTATAACTGCACATGTATGTAAAGGCTTGGACCTTCGATATGAAGGACGAGACTCTGTGATTGACCTTGTGTGTTTACCCCTTAAAGGAATAGAGGTGATTGATAAGCTCCATAATTGCACACACATTTCATCCAAATTTTCTGATTTATCACATGTTTTTGGTAAACAAATAGATAGGAATATAGCAATACTCATAGTGTAGAGAAAAGGATATAAAATACATGTGATTGAGATTATGAGTTGAAATTGCTTAATTTTTGATATATATATATGTGTTGAGGAATTAACCTTCCTTATTTGAGTTAATGTGAGTAGGAACAAATGGGCAAGCTTAGGAACATCAAAAGATTGGAAGCAAGGAAGAAAAGAAGAAGAGAGAAAGGAAACAGGGATTCGCTGGCCGTTAGCGCGCAGCGAACAAACAGCGAATGGATTTAAAATTACACCTTCTCTGCCAAATTCTTCGCTGGAGGTTCGCATTTCGCGAACGCACAGCGAACTTGTGAAAAAGGGTTCGCTAGCAGTTAGCGCTCAGCGAACGTACATCGAACAAATCCAAAATTACACTCTCTCGGCCAAAATGTTCGCTGGAGGTTCGCATTTCGCGAACGTGTAGCGAACCTGTAAAGAAACTGAAACTGTGCGTTTTTTACTGAAAAAGCTGAAGGATAAAAGGAGGAATTGAACCACATTTGAGGGAGCCGACTGGGGACAGAAGGAGGGCAATTCTTAGGGCACAAAACACCTTTCTCTTGGGTTTCTTGGCATTGGGTGAGCTAGGGCTTGAAGATTGGAATGTGGGAGGTTGTTGGAAGCATTAATGACATTTAAATCTTCCTCTTCTTGGTTCCTTCTTCATCTCTCCTTGTTTGTAAGCATTTATGACTATGTATTCCTTTTGGGGTTGTAGTTTATATTTGATTATGAGTAGTTAAACCTATCTATCTAGGATTATTTTGAACCCTTGTATGGAGTAACTCTTTAAAACTCCTATCCTTTTGTGATTAATGTATATATATGTGTTTATTTTACTCTAGCCCTAATGCCTCTAAGTGATTGATCACCATTTAGTTGATATGTTCATTTGACTTATGACTTGAGAGAGCTAGGTTAAATGTAGAACTTGAGCAAAATAGTGTGAGAACTTGAAGTTTGCATGACAAATGAACGGTTTTGTTAATAAGATAGACATATACTTATTAGCCTCACATAGCCACATTAGGGTTGAAACTTAGAATTGGGTTTTATTAATTGTGACAAGAGATTGCATGATTAATGGAATTAAACACTTGTTCTTGACTCGACGGAGCGTTTACAAGTATTTTAGAACCCTAGGTTAACACATATATAAATATTAAAGCAAGTAGGAGAAGAGTTGATTAAAGGTTACGAGATACAAGGGGGATAAATAATCCTAGGTGCTAATTAATCCTTGAAAGAGAGCAATTTGTCATCATTGTCCAATTTTAATTTTAGAAAATAGTTTTTATTCAGTTACTCATCAAATCACTTTTATTGTTAGCTCAACTTAATTTAATCATTAAGCCTCTTGCTTGACCGGATTTGTATCCCAATCCTCGTGGGAACGATCTTTTCTTATCACTTTATTACTTGGTGCGGCCCGTGCACTTGCGGAACGAACAAGTTTTTGGCGCCGTTGCCGGGGATTCGGAAACAAATCCCTTGGTCAACCCCAGGCTTGGGTATTAAATTTCGATTGAGCATAATATATATATAATTAATTTTTCTTTTCTTTGTCTACTAATACTTTTATTAGTGCAATATTTGCTTTGTATTGTTCTTCTTCTAGTTGTCCTATAGGTTGATGCAACCAGTGCATCCAGACAGTTTGGAAGTAGTCCTGGAGTTTGAAAATTTCTTTGACGCGACCGACACTGAATCTGAAACCATGGCTGATGATGAGTATGATCAGGCTACTGTGAATGACTTTGCTACCAGAAACATTGGTGGTGTTCAGTCTTGTATCAGGATGCCTGAGATGCAAGCTCACACCTTTGAAATTAAGCCAGTCATGATAACGATGCTTCAGTTGCATGGCATGTTCCATGGTCTTTATAATGACGATGCAAACAAGCACCTGTTGTATTTCTTGGAAGTGTGTAACTCTTTTAAGCAGAATGGAGTTCCTGAAGATGTTTTGCGACTGAGGTTGTTCCCTTTTTCTTTGCAAGGGAAAGCTAGGGAATGGTTTGATAATTTGCCAGAGGGGTCTATCAACTCCTGGAATGCTCTTGAAAGTAAATTTAGAGCAAGGTTCTTTTCTGATGATAAGTCGGTTGAAGCTAGAGACGCGTTTCTAAGTTTCAAGCAACATCCTGATGAGCATCTCTATGCCGCTTGGGAGAGATATAAGATGTTAATGAAGCAATGCCCCAATCATGGGGTAGATAAGTGGGTCATCATCCAGATTTTCTGTAACCGCCTTAATCCCCAATCCAAGGCTATGGTTGATTCAATGACAAATGGAGGATACAAAAATGTCCCGGTCAATGAAGTGTTCCGATTGCTTGATCAGTTAGTTGCTAATAACTCTCAGGGCACAGCCAGGCGTTCACAGCCTCTATCCACTCTTAAGGAAGATGTCACTCCTTCCTCACAGATTGCTATTATTCTCTCTGCTATTAACAAGCGTTTTGATGTGCTTGAATCGCAGGTGCAGAGAAGTAAATCTCAGGGTATTTATTCTGTGCATACTACCCCAATTGTGTGTGATCAGTGTGAAAATGTTCATCTCCCAGACCATTGTCCACTCTACATGCCTTCTGAGTCTGTGAACTATATGGGGAAGTTTCATAATCCTAACAACAACCCTTACTCCAACACTTATAATCCAGGGTGGAGAAATCACCCAAACTTTTCATGGAGTCAAGGGAAAGCTTTGAATCCTTCTGCTTCTTCGGGTGTCAATCTTTCACACCCACCGGGTTTTCAAAGTCAAACTAAGCAAATACCTCAAAGAAGAAGAATCTAAAGTGGAGAAGATGTTTGCACAAATCCTGGCAGGGCAAGAAGCCGCGAGAATTCAGAATGATACTAGGCACGCGGGTCATGACACCTCCATTAAGAATCTTGAGATACAAATGGGGCAACTCGCATCTCAATTGAACGTTATGGCAACTCACATGTCAAGAGGAAATCTCCCTAACGACACAATTCCTAATCCAAAGAACAATGGTAGAGAAGAATGCAAGGTGATCAATTTAAGGAGTGGGAAACAAGTTGATAATGAGCCTAAGCCACAAGAAGTTAATAAGGAAACTCCAAGTGAGATGGTTCTTGATGAGGGTGTCAATGTTGATGAAAACATGCTAGTTGATGAAAGTGTTTCTAGGAAGAAAAATGTTGTTGAAAGCAAAGATAAAGTTCAACATAAGGATGGTGGTGATAACAAGAAGAAACCACTTGAGGCAAAACCAAAATATGTGCCTCCTCCTCCTTTTCCTCAAAGACTCAAAAAGTACCGGGATGATGGACAATTCAAGAAATTCTTAGAAATGTTCAAACAATTGCATATCAACATTCCGTTTGCCGAAGCACTTGAGCAGATGCCTAAATATGCAAAGTTCTTGAAAGATGTATTGTCCAAGAAGAGGAGGTTTAGTGAATTTGAAACTGTTGCTTTGACTGAAGATTGTAGTGCTATTCTACAAAGAAAGCTTCCTCCTAAGTTGAAAGATCCTGGGAGTTTCAACATTCCATGTAACATAGGGAATAACTTCAAAGGAAAAGCTCTTTGTGATTTGGGGGCAAGTGTTAACTTGATGCCCTCTGCTGTTTTTAATTGATTAGGCTTAGGAGAGGCAAGACCTACTACTGTGACACTACTCCTTGCTGACAGGAGTGTATCTCATCCTAGAGGGATCATTGAAAATGTCTTGGTGAAAGTAGATGAGTTCATATTTCCGGCTGACTTTATTGTTGTTGATTGCGAAGTGGATTGGAACATTCCAATCATACTTGGGAGACCATTCCTTGCTACTGCTAGAACCCTTATAGATGTGGAAAAGGGTGAAATCACTTTAAGGGTCAATGATGAGAAAGTGAGTTTCAACATGAACCAATTGAAGTTCTCATATGATTCTCCTCAATGTGCCTTTGTGGATGTGCTTGATTATACTCATCAAGAAAAGTCTTATTCTTCATCGGTTAAGAATCCCTCTGAAGTATTGTTGAAGGAAGAAAAATGTATTGAAGATGTTCATGGTAAAGAATTAATGAGAGTGTGTGCTATGGATACTTATGGTCATGCAAGATTCAAGCCTTTTGATCCATTTGATGTGCTCAATACAATAGACACTTTTTTGAATTCATCTAGCAAAGATCCTTCAATCTTGGAATTGAAATCATCTTCTCATCAATGTGATAAACTGGAAAAATGTGGTCTCAATGCTAGTGAGAGTGCAAGATTGTACAAGAAAAATACTAAGAGGTGGCATAACAAGAAGATAATTGTTAAGGAGTTTGTGGTTGGGCAACAAGTCCTCTTGTTCAACTCTAAACTGAAGTTGTTTCCGGGAAAGCTCAAGTCCCGTTGGTCAGGACCGTTCATTGTGGTCCAAGTTCTTGATCGTGGTGTTGTAGAGCTTGAGAACAATGAAGGACAAAAATTCAAAGCTAATGGACAGCAGCTTAAGCATTATTGGAGTGGTGAGATAGATCGTGCATCAGTCTCACTACCCCTTTCTGATCCCTCTTGAAGCAGAGAAGAGTCTAGCTAAAAACTATAAATTAAGCGCTTCTTGGGAGGCAACCCAAGTTCTTAACCTTTCTCTTTTGTTTTTGATTTTTGTGTTATTTAGTTTATTTTGGTAGATTTACACTTGTTTTTCTCTTTTTGTAGGAAGAAAGGTTTCTCCTGATACTTGGATGATTTTTCATGGGGGTGCTGGAGCTTACGGTTTTGGAGGGAAAGAAGAGGTCTACAAGGGGAAGTACATTTTGAATCTCATCTTGGATTTATTTTTAGTCATTATTTTGAAGCATTGCATGTATGGTTCTAATGGACTAATCTGTAATGTTAATTCATGTCTGTTGATCTATTTGAGTCTTATGAGTGAACTGTCATAGGACGTGAGCCTACTTGTAGTGAAGTGATACCCATGGTGTGTTTGTGTGTGACTTTTGTGTAGTATGAATTCACATATGATTCTTGGTCTTCGTATACTTTGATTGTACATGTGAAGGTTTTGTGTGAATTTTGCTTTGCTTATCATGAATGTGGTGCAATGTTGAGTAGTAAATGGATCTGAACCTGTTGTGGATGTTGGTGAGAGTTTCTTATCAGTCTGCAGGAATGTTGGGAAAATTTATGGTGTGGGTGCTATGAGTTGAGCTTTTGCTGCCTTTGAATGCCTTTGTGTGGATTTGATGTATTTTAGCCAAAGTGTGGTTATCAATTGCTCTTAAGGATGTGTATGAGTTTATCTGTGGTTTTTGGTGTGGATATAAAGTGAATTTGTATGTGTGAGAAAGAATGGTTTTGAATGCTGGTGTGGTGAGAATGTTGGTAAATGGTATGTCTGATAAAACAAATTCTGCAGAAAAAATAGTGCAGTGAAAAGTTGGCTGTGGCTTCGCTAATAGCGAACCATCAGCGAACATCTCCCATTCAAAAAAAAAAATTGATAAATATTTAATAAAGGAAAAATTGCAGAGACCCAGAAACTTCTTCGATCTCTTGCCCTCAACCTCAGTCACTCTCCTCAACCACCAATCTTTGTCACATCAACCACCACTACCTCCATCATAAACATTAAACCTTCCTTTGCTATTCTCATCTCCTCTACCACTCTCTTCCTTCGTTGTAAATTTGTCATAGCCACCGAGCTTCATTCTCTCTCACCGTTCTTCACTTCCAGCTCTCAAATTCATACCCATCCTTTCTAACTAGGTAACTTCCATAGCTCTTTTGTTACTCAATTTTTTTTATCTTAGCTTAGTTCAGTTTAGCATAGCTTAGAATAATATAGATGAATTTAAAACTTTTGAGAAATTTTGAAAGGAACAAGAATGAGAGATGAAAGTTGTGGTTGTTGAGAGATGGGAGAGATGCAAAACCTATAACATTGATTTGGAATTGAACTGTTGTTTATGCCCAGTATGTCATTGGAATGATGGGATTATCATATGTGAATTGAGTTTGATAGGAAAGATGAAATTTTGGAAGGATTAGGCTTACACAATGGGTGTTAAAAATTGCTTTTGCCTAGATTGTGGACTCTGTTTTGATTGGGAAAAAGGGAGTGAAAGAGGTTATGAGTTATGGTGAGATTGGGATGTGCTGCATCTTTTGGTTTTAAGCTTCCCTGTGAGACATGTCTGCAATTTCAATGAAGTCTTGTTAATCATGAATTTAGGGGCTTAAAGCTATTTAATAAAAATATTGGTGCTGCATTTTTGAGACATCCCAAAAGGTGTGCTGCATCTTTTGAATTTTTGAAATCATTGAAGAGTACTTGCTGCTCATAAATAACTTCTTTTGATCTCTTATAAACAAGTTCAAGCCACA
The DNA here is from genome assembly GCA_029929735.1 of Mimosa pudica. Taxonomy (NCBI): domain Eukaryota; kingdom Viridiplantae; phylum Streptophyta; class Magnoliopsida; order Fabales; family Fabaceae; genus Mimosa; species Mimosa pudica. Next base: position 14,695,723 of record JAKELP010000018.1, on the reverse strand, counting down.
ACTTCTATATTAACAATACTTTCATTGTGATTGCTTTCTGTTATTTGATCCTTTGGGAGTAAGAGATTTGACAAGGAGCTGCAATTTGGATGCCTAGGTGAAACTCAATGGTTAGAACACTCCAAGTTTGGGGGGAACCTTTTATTTAAGACCTTTATAGGACTTATAGGATTTTTCTTTCTAGGATTTTGTTTAAGCTTCTCCTAAGGCCACTGTCAACCCCATTTTGACTGCATGCTGTTATTGTTACATTTTCATTTGATATGCAGGCTCTTTGATGTTCCTTTGCTTGTGCCATTTGCTGTCATTTTGCTTGTGCCTATACATTTTCTAGTCCACAGTGAGGACACTGTGTGATTTCAGTTTGGGGGAGGAAGATATTCCTTTGCATATTTTGAAACTTTTTGATAATATGAATGATTTTTGCTTGTGAATAATAAGTGCACAGGAAATTGTTTTTGATGTTTTTGAATGGTGAATGTGTGAACTCTTATCCCAAATTAGAGTTGTTGCATTTTTGATTCAATTTGACCATGAGTTTTCTTGAAAAGATGTATGAAAGTCCAATGATATGAATAAGTTGTTTGACTAAAGGGTATATAGAAGGTGAACATATATGTTTTGCTTGACTGGATTGTGGTGTTAGGGCAAATCTCTCCTTAATTCTCTTGAACAATTTAAGCACAAATGGAGTTAGAGTAATTGGATGATGGATTTTGTGAAGGAAAAATGTAATAAACTGATGTATGTGTTTTCTCTCACTTGATAATTTCAAAATTCTTTTTGGAAAATCCACATTTTTGACAGGTTGCACATAAGTTTGAAAAATGATTGAGGCCATCATTAAATGCGATTGAGCCTTTCAAGCCATCCTTGACAATTTTTATCCCATTTGCACCCTCTTTGAGCCTTTTACTGAAAAACCATGATAATTTTCTTTTGCAACCCACATTGGACCTAAGCCTTACAGCCCGAAAAACCATGAACTACCTGAATCTTGAGATATTTGACATTTCATTAGTAGTCAGGATTGGTATGGTTGATAAAAGTGTGTGCAAATGCAAAAAAACAAATGTGTGAGAAGGGAAATGGTGCCTATGAAAAGGAAAGTTTGTACTCCTAAGTTGAAAAAAAAAACAAAAACAAAAAAAAAACAAAAAGAATGAAAAAGAGTGAAAAAGAAGAAAAGAAAGAAAAAAAATGGCAATAAGACTAGGAGTACAAATAATCAAAATTGAGATGAATTTGAGGGGGTTTTATGTTTCTTGAAAGAGAATTTTGTGAAAGAGTGACTATGATGAAATGCTTTCATTTATCTCAAGATATTTGAACTCCTTTATCCCATTCTTTCAATCAACCAAACACTTAAACCCCTGGCCCCATTACAAGCTTTAAAAGCCCTCTTGATTTTAAATTCATGTGCTACAAGTTGAAAGTGGGGAGAGAAGAAAATAGTGGAGAAATTTGAAAAGTGAGAGTTTATACATACATTGGAATTTTACAAAGGACCGGAGGAAAATCTTGAAAATTTTCTTTAACTCTATCACACACACACTAGTTCAAAGATTATTGAGAGCTTGTTTTTAACATCATGAATCATTCACCTCTGCATATAATTCAGGTATTCTATATATCAATTAGGAAGAACAACATATGAGGACAAGTAATTAAGTCAAACTAGGGAAAACATATGGTTAATTCATAAAGATTTCTAAATTGCTTGAGGACAAGCAAGGACTCAAGTTTGGGGGAGTGATAAGCTCCATAATTGCACACACATTTCATCCAAATTTTCTGATTTATCACATGTTTTTGGTAAACAAATAGATAGGAATATAGCAATACTCATAGTGTAGAGAAAAGGATATAAAATACATGTGATTAAGATTATGAGTTGAAATTGCTTAATTTTTGATATATATATATATGTGTTGAGGAATTAACCTTCCCTATTTGAGTTAATGTGAGTAGGAACAAATGGGCAAGCTTAGGAACATCAAAAGATTGGAAGCAAGGAAGAAAAGAAGAAGAGAGAAAGGAAACAGGGATTCGCTGGCCGTTAGCGCGCAGCGAACGAACAGCGAATGGATTTAAAATTACACCTTCTCTGCCAAATTCTTCGCTGGAGGTTCGCATTTCGCGAACGCACAGCGAACCTGTGAAAAAGGGTTCGCTAGAAGTTAGCGCTCAGCGAACGTACAGCGAACAAATCCAGAATTACACTCTCTCGGCCAAAATGTTCGCTGGAGGTTCGCATTTCACAAACGTGTAGCGAACCTGTAAAGAAACTGAAACTGTGCGTTTTTTACTGAAAAAGCTGAAGGATAAAAGGAGGAATTGAACCACATTTGAGGGAGCCGACTGGGGACAGAAGGAGGGCAATTCTTAGGGCACAAAACACCTTTCTCTTGGGTTTCTTGGCATTGGGTGAGCTAGGGCTTGAAGGTTGGAATGTGGGAGGTTGTTGGAAGCATTAAAGACATTTAAATCTTCCTCTTCTTGGTTCCTTCTTCATCTCTCCTTGTTTGTAAGCATTTATGACTATGTATTCCTTTTGGGGTTGTAGTTTATATTTGATTATGAGTAGTTAAACCTATCTATCTAGGATTATTTTGAACCCTTGTATGGAGTAACTCTTTAAAACTCCTATCCTTTTGTGATTAATGTATATATATGTGTTTATTTTACTCTAGCCCTAATGCCTCTAAGTGATTGATCACCATTTAGTTGATATGTTCATTTGACTTATGACTTGAGAGAGCTAGGTTAAATGTAGAACTTGAGCAAAATAGTGTGAGAACTTGAAGTTTGCATGACAAATGAACGGTTTTGTTAATAAGATAGACATATACTTATTAGCCTCACATAGCCACATTAGGGTTGAAACTTAGAATTGGGTTTTATTAATTGTGACAAGAGATTGCATGATTAATGGAATTAAACACTTGTTCTTGACTCGACGGAGCGTTTACAAGTATTTTAGAACCCTAGGTTAACACATATATAAATATTAAAGCAAGTAGGAGAAGAGTTGATTAAAGGTTACGAGATACAAGGGGGATAAATAATCCTAGGTGCTAATTAATCCTTGAAAGAGAGCAATTTGTCATCATTGTCCAATTTTAATTTTAGAAAATAGTTTTTATTCAGTTACTCATCAAATCACTTTTATTGTTAGCTCAACTTAATTTAATCATTAAGCCTCTTGCTTGACCGGATTTGTATCCCAATCCTCGTGGGAACGATCTTTTCTTATCACTTTATTACTTGGTGCGGCCCGTGCACTTGCGGAACGAACAGTGATTATTGGCATGGATTGGTTGATAGCCAATAATGTCATTTTGCTTTGCAAGGAACGAGCTGTGAGATATGCAGTAAATTCTTTGTCTGTGGAGGGTTTCAGTGATTCCTTATTGTTGTCCGCCACACAAGTTGAGAGGTGTGTGCGGAGGGGTTGTCAGGTGTTTGTTGTTTTCTTCTCAATTCAATCTGAGGAGGAGATTAGCATTGAAGCTATAGATGTGGTTAAGGATTATACTGAAGTTTTCGCTGATATTCAGGGTCTTCCGCCTGAGCGAGAAGTGGAGTTTACCGTTGATTTGGAACCAGGTGCTAGCCCGATTTCTAAGGCACCATATAGGATGGCTCCGGTAGAATTAGCTGAGTTGAAGAAGCAGATTGAAGAATTGCTTGAAAAAGGTTTTATTCGACCTAGTGTGTCACCGTGGGGAGCTCCAGTCTTGTTTGTTAAGAAAAAGGATGGTAGCATGAGGTTGTGCATAGACTACCGTCAGCTGAATAAAGTCACAATAAAGAATAAGTACCTGTTGCCCAGGATAGATGATTTGTTGGATCAGTTAGTTGGGGCTTCCGTATTTTCTAAGATTGACTTGAGATCAGGTTATCATCAGTTAAGAGTTCGGGTAGAGGACGTTCCTAAGACGGCCTTTACAACCCATTATGGCCATTATGAATTCTTGGTGATGCCTTTTGGTTTGACCAATGCTCCTGCTGTGTTCATGGATTATATGAACAGAATTTTCAGGCCATATTTAGATAAATTCATTGTAGTGTTCATTGATGATATTCTGATTTATTCTAAAAATGAAGAGGAGCATCGTGAGCATCTGGGAATTGCTTTGAGAGTTCTGAGGGATCATCAGCTTTATGCTAAGCTGTCTAAGTGTGAATTTTGGTTGAATGAAGTAAAGTTTTTGGGGCACGTGGTTTCTTCTGAAGGTGTTGCGGTGGATCCCAGTAAAGTTGAGGCGGTATTGCAGTGGGAATCTCCGAAATCAGTAACTGAAGTACGGAGTTTTGTAGGATTAGCTGGTTATTATCGGAGATTTATTCGTGGTTTTTCGCAGATTGCCCGTCCTTTGACAAATTTGACCAAGAAAGATCACCCTTTTGTATGGACGGAGCAGTGTGAAGCAGCATTTCAGGAGTTAAAGACTCTTTTGACTACCGCTCCAGTGTTGGTTTTGCCAGATTCGTCTCAACCGTTTGAGGTGTATACTGATGCGTCGTTGATGGGTTTGGGATGTGTGTTGATGCAAAATGGCAAAGTGATAGCTTATGCCTCGAGACAGTTGAGACCACATGAAGTAAACTACCCAACTCATGATTTGGAGTTGTGTGCAGTGGTGTTTGCTTTAAAAATTTGGCGCCATTATCTTTTTGGGGCTCAGTTTGAAGTGTTCAGTGATCATAAAAGTCTCAAGTATTTGATGGATCAGAAAGAGTTGAACGGTAGGCAACGTCGTTGGATGGAGTTGCTAAGTGATTATAAGTTTGAAATCAAGTATCACCCTGGGAAAGCCAATGTGGTTGCTAACGCTTTAAGTAGGAAATCGGCTCATGTCTTTGCAATGAGTCTTGAAGAACAAGCTTGGTTGGAAACTTTGCGTGATATGCGAGTTGTTCCTGGGGTGGAGCAGGCCATTTTGAGAGCGGTAGTAGTTGATTTCGACTTGTATAAAGATTTGCGGGTATCACAGGAGAAGGATGACAAGTTGAGTAAGATTCGAAAGGAATTGGAGGATGGTTCAGTCTTAGATTTTGAGATTGATGGTCATGGAATTCTTCGTTTTAAGCATCGTATTTGTGTTCCTGATTGTGGACAGTTAAAGCAGACTATTTTGGAAGAGGCTCACAGGAGTAAATATGCCATGCATCCGGGAATCACTAAGATGTATAATGATCTGAAGCGAGGGTTTTGGTGGTAAGAAATGAAGGTGGATGTGACACAGTTTGTACTTAAGTGCTTGACTTGCCATAAAGTCAAGATTCAGCACCAAAAGTCTGGCGGATTGCTGCAGAGTATTGAGGTGCCTCAGTGGAAGTGGGATGATATATCTATGGATTTCATTGTGGGGTTACCGCGTACTCAGTCAGGTCATGATTCTATTTGGGTGATCGTGGATCGGTTGACTAAGTCAGCACACTTTTTGCCTGTTCAGATTTCTAGTCCAATGGAAAAGTTGGCTCAGTTGTATGTTGATGAGATTGTGCGTTTGCATGGGGTACCAAAGAGTATTATTTCAGATAGAGATCAGTTGTATAGATCCGGATATTGGACGTCATTACAGGCTGCTTTAGGCAGTAAGTGAAAGTAGTGGATGCACAAGAGGGGGGGTGAATTGTGCTACCAATTAAAAATCAAACAATAACAACACAAGGGTTTATACTGGTTCGGTCTTCCTGACCTACGTCCAGTTCTCAACCACCCAGGTTGAGTTCAACTATCCCCAGGTTTTACAAACGGGTTCACCTGGAACCTTTACAACCGCAAGTTTTAGAACGGGATCACTTGCAACCTTACAACCACAAGTTTTACTTCAGGCTCACTTGCAACCTTGCTAACTAACTCCCCCTTACAACCTGCAAGGGTTCAACCTTTACAAATAAAGGATTTTCTAAACTTAGTTCTCTTTAAGAACGGATAATGTTACACACTTAAGTACAATGAATGCTCTTAATAAATGAAGAGACTTAACTACAAAGAGTACAATATAAGTAGATGAAAAGAACTCTCAATGTGTTAAATGCTCTTCCGCTTTTCTTGGCAGCTTTGAATGCTTGAACTATATTCTTAGTTTCTCACTCTATCTTTCTTCAAGATGTCAAGGTTATCTCCATAAATGAAGATGAGCTTCCTTATATATGTCTTCAAGTATTCTCACTCTTTGTAGGTGGCATAGTCGTTTGAATATAGTTGTTTATCCCAAGTTACCGTTGGCTCAATTAATGCTCCATTAATGCTCAGCAGGGTTGACTTTGCTTTATCTCTGAAAAGCAGTTCTGACAACTCTGACACTGCACTGCTCTAGCTGAACGTTCTGACATTCTGATTGCTTGCGGAAGCAAGTCCACATCCGGAAGCAACATCACTCAGTGTACTGCACTTGAACGTTAGTCTTAACAATAATAGCACATACTCACATGCAGTTGGAGTTCACTTAGTCTAGGGGAGTTCTCTTACATCCGGAAGCAATTTCACATCCGGAAGTACTTCCACTGGACGTTGGATTATGATCATATTATACTCACTGACGCTCAGTGTTGTCCGAATCAACAGCCAGCGCTAGTCACTAAGCAATCGGAAGCAAATCCACATCCGGAAGCATCCTAACTTAGTCTCAAGGATTTTATACAACTAATGTTCCTAGACTGAGTTGTGACTTAGTGTATTACTTGCTTCCGCTGGGGGATGAGTGGTTCATCCGCGAGCGCTAGTCCTAGTCCATCCGGAAGTAAATCCACATCCGGTTGTATTCTTACTTGTGGTTCCATTTTAACCTAATTTTGTCTAAGTGTTTACCTTGTTCTTTCATATTTTAGTCTTCATCAAAACTTAAGATTCTAACATTCTCCCCCTTTTTGATGATGACAAACTAAGTTATACAATTAAGTTCATATGAAAGAATTAAAAGTAATAATCAGATAAGGCACAAAAGACTAAAGACAAATCTCATTGATGAGCACAAGATTACAAATCAGATATGTAACAATAGATAAAATACACAAGTAATTAAAAACTGTGCAAGACAAACTGTGCATGAGAAAATATGAAAAGAAAATTTTCTAAGTTAAAATGCATGGGGTTGGTTGAGGTTTATAGTTGGTGTCTCCTTTTCCTCTCCCTCTCCAACTGCCTTTGTTCACACTCCTCTTGCAGTTTGGCTAGCTGGGCATCCTTCTCACTTTGATCAATCTGAACAATTATGCTCTGAAGCTCTGCCTCTTCCTTCTCCCTTCTGAGTCTCTCAGATTCAACGGATTCCTCAAAGGCTCTCTTCAGATTTTCAACTTCTTCAAACCCAGGGAACCCAATTGCATCAGAGAAGGGAGTGACCTCGCCATTGGGATAATGGACAGCCCTAATCTTTACATTCCACACAGGAAAGTTGGGGTCCTCCTCAACTTCCTTGGCTTTCCTTTTCCCTTTGCCTTTTCCTTTGCCCTTTCTCTTTTCTTGGGAGGCCTTGGCATTAGCTCTTTCAGCATCAAGGCACGCCATCTGACCAAATGTGATCTTGTCAGTCTATCCATACCTCTCGAACTCATCAGCAGTCATATCCTCTATTTCCAGCTTTACTTCCTTTAGTAGCGGAGGAATATATGATGCTTGAGAGGATGGCTGAATCTTAGATGCTTCCCTCTCAGATACCCTTTCTGACTCATGATCCTCAGAGCGACCACGAGGTTCCTCTTCACTCTCAGAAGACTCAGCAGTAGCATCACCCTTCTTTTTGGCAGCATGCTTCTTTTTGGCAGCATGCTTTCTTCTAGACTGACTGAAGCTGACCACTGAAGGAGGAGGAGCAGAGGTTGGCTCAGATGGGTGGATTACTGGAGGAGGAGGAGCAGAGGTTGGCTCAGATGGAGGGATTGGCTTGGCTATCACAATGAGTGGATGGATTTGCCTCTTCAGCCCATACTTCATCATAATTTCTTCAATAAAAATTCGGGCAGGCTCAGAGGGAGGAGGCTCAGAAGATGAAGGCTCTGGCTCAGGTTCAGACTCAGGCTATGGGAGTTCACCAGGTTGCTCAACCAACACCATTACCCATTTCGACTTTTGCTCGTCCAGGCGCTGCTGTTGCATATATCTCACTGCTTCCTTTCTGAGCAGATACTCAGCATTACCCATCTGCCTCAGATCATTTGCACGCCGGAGAGCAGCAGTTATGTCCTCTTCCAGCCACAAGGAAGGTTGAGACCTTATTTGCTCCAAATCATATGCCCGACGGAGGGCAGCAGCTGGTAGAGTTTCTCTCCCCCTTTTGGCATCATCAAAAGGAACGAGGGCCAGGGATGAAGGATTGGGTGAAGTGGAAGGTGGAGGATCTGGGCCAAATGGTCTGGGTGGCGAGTTGTTAGGTGAGGATGTGGGTGTGGTGCTTTCTGGTGAAGAAGTGGGGCTGGGTGAGGAAGGAGGATTAGGGAAGAAGGCTTGGTTTCTTTCGAAGAAGGTAGGGTTGGTGAATAGGCCATCGAAGGGGTAGGTAGAGGAGTAGGCGGCGGGTTGTTTGGCTATCCACCGAATAGGGGACTGGTCTCGCAGGTAGTAGGTGTGAAGTGGATGATCAGGAGAGGTAAATCCAAGAGATTGGGCTATGGTGGGGCGAGTGTTAGGAGGTGGATTGGAGGGCCCTATGAGGTTTGGGGGTGGTGAACGGTTTGGGGAGGTACGAGGTGATGGTTGATGGTCATTTCTGGGTGAAGTTTGAGGTTGTTGGTTATCCTGAGGAGCTGGTTGTTGTGGTTGTTGAGTGTTAGGAGGAGGGAGTAATGGTTGGTTAGGTGGAGGAGGTGGAGGTTGATCATTTTGTGGAGGTGGAGGTGGAGGTTGATCATTTTGTGGAGGAGGAGGTGAAGGTAGGTTACCTTGTGATTGAGGAATGTGGAAATGATTGATGATAAGGTCTAACTTAGCCTCGACCCTTCCTAGGCGATCCTCAATGCCCTGGATCCTCTGTCCTTGCTGCTGAAGGGCTCCATCATATTCTGCTCTGAGAGGGGCCAACAATGTTTCAGGCAGCCTGTGAAATATTTCCTCTCGCAACTCAGCCATCATTGTCTTCTGTGCAACAGACAGCCTTGGAGCTCTGCTTGGGCCAGCATGGGAGTCAACTTCCTGGTCCCCTGCTTCAGACGCAGAGGGAGCTGTTGTGTGTGAGGCACTCCCTGCCTGAGATCCTGAGCGAGTGGCCTTTGTCTGCTTGATGTATTTTATCCCCATCTTGCCGATGTTAACTGCGCTGACAGGTGCGCACTTAACATTCCCTTCCTCCTCAGTGGATGTTGACTTGATCAAATTTTTCTCCAGGAGGAAGGCGATGACCGTGGGGTAGGGAAGACTTCCAGACTTCTGATTTTCAATCCACCTATGCAGCTCTAGACTGATCAACTGCCCAGGGTTGATTGGCTGCTGGGAGAGGAATCTGGGGAACCAAGGGTTGTCAAGGAAAGTGAACTCGTTGAAGTTCCCCCCTTTATGTGTCATCATGCGGGAGTAGACATAGTATAGGAGTCGGTTGGAGTCAGACATCCCAGACACCTTCTTCCCCTTGGTGTCATAGACCTTTTCAAGTTCCTCCTTGCTGAGTTTCTCAGGGAATAGCCATTCATTCATTTCTCCCTCAGTGACCCCCATCAGGTGGTTGATGTCTCTCCAAGTGAAGCTAAAGGTTCTCCCTCTTACTGTGGCAGTGAAGGTGACTCTGCGAATTTGATTCTTCCCATTCACCTTCTTATACTTGGCCTTGGCAGTGAGGGACTGGCAGAACACCCGCAGGACGTTGATGTTGTATTCCTGGTTGATCCCCAGCCAGCACATGTACTTCTCCAGGTATACCCTCAAGTGTGGAAACCCTAGATCATCTATTTTGTTCAAGTCGATGAGCATCCCCGTGTTGAAGTAGGGTTTTGCATTCTCCATTTTCCCAGAAACATTTTCCAGAGTCCCATCCCTGTATACGAGTGGATCATCCTCCTCTACTCGCTGTCGTTTGGATGAGGGCTCTTCGCTAAACTGAACCCTCTTTTTGCCCTTTTTCTTGGACTGTTCATCATGATGTTGCTCAGAACGCCCAGACTGTTCTTGCTGTTCTTGAGTTTGCCCAGATTTCCCAGAATGTTTATGCCGTTTCCCAGATTTTTCAGATTTAGAATGCCCAGATTTCGACTTGGATTTCTTGGAAGTGATTGGGATCTCAATGTTTTGTTTGGATTCGTGTGAGCCGGCCATTTTGTGTAGGTTAGGGTTTAAGTGGAATGTATGCAGAAGAAATGTAGAAGAAGACGAAGAGAATGCGATGAAGATGAAGGATGATTTCAGAGAGTTTTGGGTGTTTGATTTGTGTGAGAAGTGAAAAATGAATGACAATGGCCTATATATATATATGCGAAGTGACAAACGATGTGATGAATCATAATGACTCTTCATTGAAAATATGCACCTTTTGTGGGAAAACGTAAACATTCAAATTGAAACATCGCACCTTTGTGACACGTGTCTCTGCACAATGTCAGAAGAGGCACAATTTTTGGTGTGGGAAGATGAAACGTTTTCTGAGGTGACGTGTCCCTTTGTCCAGACACTGGCGTTCCCGCTCACTTTGATTCAACACTCAGCGCCAGCAAAGGATCATCCGGAAGTGGTTTTGCTTCTGGTTGCACTTGCTTAAGATTTAACATTGGGGACCTGCAAAACTAAAGATTGGCACTCCGATGCCTAAGTTAGTATAGTTGCAGGTTTCAATCAATTAAGCACAGGTTTATTTTGAAGAATTAAACTTCATTTGGGTTTACCATTCCCAAATCACCTCTTATGAATGTGAATTGATCAACCCCCAGAGGCTTGGTGAAGATATCTGCAAGCTGGTGGTGAGTAGGAACAAACTGCACCTTGACATCCTTCTTTTGAACATGATCTCTGATGAAGTGATGTCTGACGTCAATGTGCTTTGTTCTTGTGTGCTGAACTGGGTTTTTGGTCAGGCTGATGGTGCTTGTGTTATCACAGAGAATGGGAGCCTCTGGAAATTCCAGGCCAAGGTCCTACAGTTGATTCTTCAGCCATAGCACTTGTGCACAACAGCTTGCAGCAGCAATGTACTCTGCCTCTGTGGATGATAAAGACACGCAGGTTTGCTTCTTGCTAGCCCAAGAGACCAGACAACCACCAAGGAAGGCGCATTGTCCACTGGTGCTCTTCCTATCTGTTTTATAACCTGCATGGTCAGCGTCAGAATAAGCCCACAAGAACTCTTGGTTACCTCTGGGATACCAAAGACCAAGTTCTTGTGTTCCCTCAAGGTATCTTAAGATACGTTTAACACAGATTAGATGTGATTTCTTGGGGTTGGCTTGAAATCTAGCACACATGCCTACGCTAAATTGAATGTCAGGCCTGCTGGCTGTTAAATATAGCAGGGAACCTATCATTCCCCTGTACATGGGCAGACTGACTGATTTTCCTTTTACATCAGCGTCGAGTGCGGCAGTGGTGCTCATTGGAGTATCATACTCCTTGCACTCATCCATCCCAAACTTCTTGAGGAGCTCTCTACAATACTTAGTTTGGGAGATGAAAATGTCATCCTTCTTTTGCTTAATTTGCAGGCCTAGGAAGAACGTTAGTTCTCCCATCATTGACATCTCAAATTATCCCTGCATAGTCTTGGAAAATTCTTCACAAAGTTTTTCATTAGTTGCCCCAAAAATAATATCATCGACATAAATCTGGACAATAAGCATGTTTCTATCTTTGTGCAGAATAAACAGTGTATTATCTAGTTTGCCTCTTGAGAAACCCTTCCCCAGCAAAAAGCTGCTGAGTCTCTCATACCAAGCTCGAGGAGCTTGTTTCAGGCCATACAAAGCTTTCTTTAGCCTATACACATGTTTAGGATGCTTGTGATCCTCAAAGCCAGGAGGTTGTTCTACATAAACCTCTTCTTTAATGTAACCATTAAGAAATGCACTCTTTACATCCATTTGATATAATTTAAAACTTTTCATGGATGCAAAGGCTAGAAGAATCCTTATTGCTTCAAGTCTAGCGACTGGAGCAAAAGTTTCTTCATAGTCTATGCCTTCTTCTTGGTTATACCCTTTGGCTACCATTCTGGCTTTGTTCCTTGTTATTTGACCTGTCTCATCCAGTTTGTTTTTGAAGACCCATTTGGTCCCAACTATGGATTGATGAGACGGCCTTGGGACTAGTTCCCAAACTTGACTTCTTTCGAACTGGTTTAGCTCTTCCTGCATGGCAATAATCCAGTCGCAGTCCTCAAGAGCTTGTTCAACTGAAGTTGGTTCGATCTGAGATAAGAAGGCTCCAAACTCAACGTCATTTTGAACCTGCCTTCTGGTTCTGACACCAGAAGAAACATCACCAAGCACTTGATCAAGAGGATGATCCCTGTGATGTCTCCTAGCCGTTGGCAGCTGTACCTCATCAGGCACCGTCTGCTCTCTAGACTCATCACTGGGTTCATCTTCTTCTTTGGCATGGCTTGCTGGTGTTTCTTTTGGTGGTGAAGATGATGCTGGTTTTGGAAAATTCAGTATCCCATCATCTTCTGTGGATTGTTCCCATGTAGGAGTTTCATCAAATACAACATGCATAGATTCTTCCACAGTTCTAGTCCTCATGTTGTATACTCTATAAGCCTTACTCCTAAGGGAATACCCTATGAATACACCTATATCAGCTTTTGGATCAAACTTACCCAGATTTACCTTTCCATTGTTATGCACATAGCATTTTGATCCAAAGATTCTGAGGTGGCTGATGTTCGGCTTTCTGCCTTTGTACAGCTCATAGGGAGTCTTGTCCAAGCCCTTGCGAACATAGGCTCTGTTAGAGATGTAGCAAGCAGTGCTCATAGCGTCCGCCCAGAATACTTGAGAAATTTCTTTCTCATTGAGCATGCTCCTGACCATCTCAGTCAGAACCCTGTTCTTCCTCTCGACCACACCGTTTTGCTGAGGAGTTCTGGGAGCTGAGAAGTTGTGATCAATCCCATTCTGCTCACACAGCTCTGAGAAGCTATGGTTCTCAAATTCTCCTCCATGGTCTGTCCTTATGGCTGTGATCTTGAGATCTCTCTCATTCTGTACTTTCTTGGCCAGGACAACAAAGGCATCAAAAGCATCTTGCTTAGAGGCAAGAAACATAGTCCAGGTGAACCTAGAATAGTCATCCACCACAACTAGAGCATATAGGTTTCCACCCAAGCTCTTCACTCTTGCTGGCCCAACCAAATCCATGTGGATCAGTTCCAAGGGCCTGCTGGTGGAGACTCTCTTCTTGATTTTAAACGAGGACTTTGTTTGCTTCCCTCGTTGACAGGATTCACAAATATAATCATGCTTAACCTTAAAAGATGGAATCCCTATAGCTAGCTCTTTCTTAATCAACATGTCAAGTTGGGTAAAATTAACATGTGCTAGCCTTTTATGCCAAAGCCAACTATTCTCATCACTAGATATTAAGCATTTTTCATCTAGTTGTTGACATAAGTCTAGAGTGTATAGGTTTCCATTTCTATTGGCCTTAAGTTTGCATTTTAGGTTGGTCTTATCTAGGTTCAGATCATGCTTGTCTATTATCATGCACTCATGTGAATCAAAGATTACCCAATTTCCTTTGTCAGTGCTCTGGCTCACGCTCAGCAGGTTGTGACAAAGACCATCCACCAGATAGACATCCTTGACTGGTCCTACTTCTCCAACTCCGGTGATCTTTCCACTTTGATTACCTCCAAAAGTTACTGTGGCTCCATCTTTGATCACCAAGGACTTGAATTTGTCTCTGTCACCAGTCATATGTCTCGAGCATCCACTGTCAATGTACCACTTTTTGTTCTTGGATGCCTTGAGACAGACCTGCATAAATTAGACAAGCTTAGGTACCCAACCTTTATTGGGTCCTTTATCATTAGTCTTCATACCCCTCGGTCCAGTGTTGACCTTGGGTTTGTGATTGTGTTGTGCCTCTGGCCTTGTGGAGGCTCTAGGCTGACAGACTTCCCTTGGAATATGTTTCCAAGTTCTAGTCCCTCGTCCTCCCTTAGTTTCTCTCTTTGGAGGATCTTCATTTACCCTGGTTCCTTTTGGAACCCACTTATAGGAGCTATTTACTCCATGCTTCTTTGCATTGCAAGTGGACGTGGAGTGTCCCTTCTTGTTGCAATAGTTGCAGAAGCTAAAGGGTGTGGAGCTGTGACTAGTAGCTTTGTGGAAGAATTTTAAATATGGTTTCACTTTGGGCTCCACCCACTTTTTACCCTTATGCTTATACCCTAATCCAGTTTTATCCCTATATGCCCTCTGGTTCATCAAAATAACATTCAACATTTCAGAACCATTAGTAAACTTCTGCAGGGCATTTTGCAGTCTATCTCTCTCAGTAGAGATCTTGCTGCAGTTAGGGCAGCCTTTTAGTGTTGTGGCCTTGGGTTCCTCTTGGGGAGATCCCTTGCCATCTGCTATCGGAAGCTTTCTGGCTTCCGCTAGCTCTTCACTCAGTGAGTCCACCTTGGACTCAAGTGATTCCTTTTTAACTCTCAACACTTTATAAGCTTTACATAAGCGAAGAAATTCTTCATGAACATCATTATATGCTTCTTGTAACTCAAGAAAAGTTACCTCATTATCGTCCTGGATGAGCGCAGAGTCTGAAGATTCCTCCTCACCATCTTCTCTGGCAACAAGGCAGAGGTTAGCAATCTCCTCCTCATCGCTAGCTTCCTCATCCGAACTGTTTACCCAGATAGAGGATACAAAGGCTTTCCTTTTATCCTTCCCTTTTGATCTTTGCAAGCTTGGGCATTCAGCTTTGAAGTGGTCAGGCTTCTTACACTCAAAGCACACTGGGGCCCTTTCCTTCTTATATCCTTTCTTCTGGCTGGATTCACCTTTCTGAAAGCCTCCTTTCTTCTTGAAGAACTTTCTGAACTTTCTTACCATCATGGCCATCTCCTCATCATCGATGTCCTCCTCATCATTCTCATCATCATCATTATCATCAACCTTCTCCTTGCTGGGAACAACAAGAGCAAGATTTTTGGTTTTAGATGTAGCTTGAGGAGCTCTCTGAGCCAGCAGGGTTGGTTCATATTCAGCCAGAGAACCAAACAAGGCAGTGATAGAGCTGGTTGACTCTCCTTGGACTTCCTGCAAGATGGTAACTTTGGTGATCCAGTCACCTTTCAAGACTTTTAAGATCTTGCTGACTTGTTCTTCTTCAGGAATGTCTTTACCCAGGGAGGCCAGGTTATTGATAAGATGAGTGAACCTGAGCTCCAGCTCTCTGATTGGCTCAGTTGGACTAAGCATGGCAAATTTGTGGAACTCCTCAACCAGCATCTTGACCCGTCTTGCTTTCACTCCCTTGGTTCCAGAGTGAGCAGCCTCAAGAGCCTCCCACATATCTTTAGCTGTTTTGTGGTGGCTGATCCTGTGGAACTCCTTAGGACTAAGGGCGCATTGAATGTAGTGCATGGCCCTGTAGTTTAGCTGTACTAGAGCATAGTCCTCATTGGTATATCTGGATCGTTGCTTTGCAAGACCTTCATCATCTAGAGGGACGTGATTCCCATGTTCAATCACATCCCAGAGGCGGATGTCGCTGGACTTGATGTAGGTCTCCATTCGGAACTTCCAGAATGGATAGTTATAGCCATCAAAGCCAGGAGGCTTGTTGGGCTGAATAGAAACGTCTGGCAAGGAGTAATCTGTATCCATTACTGGATCTTTACTTTCTAGATTCGTTGGAATCAAGTCAGAAAGACCCGCTCTGATACCAAATGAAAGTAGTGGATGCACAAGAGGGGGGGTGAATTGTGCTACCAATTAAAAATCAAACAATAACAACACAAGGGTTTATACTGGTTCGGTCTTCCTGACCTACGTCCAGTTCTCAACCACCCAGGTTGAGTTCAACTATCCCCAGGTTTTACAAACGGGTTCACCTGGAACCTTTACAACCGCAAGTTTTAGAAGGGATCACTTGCAACCTTACAACCACAAGTTTTACTTCAGGCTCACTTGCAACCTTGCTAACTAACTTCCCCTTACAACCTGCAAGGGTTCAACCTTTACAAATAAAGGATTTTCTAAACTTAGTTCTCTTTAAGAACGGATAATGTTACACACTTAAGTACAATGAATGCTCTTAATAAATGAAGAGACTTAACTACAAAGAGTACAATATAAGTAGATGAAAAGAACTCTCAATGTGTTAAATGCTCTTTCGCTTTTCTTGGCAGCTTTGAATGCTTGAAGTATATTCTTAGTTTCTCACTCTAGCTTTCTTCAAGATGTCAAGGTTATCTCCATAAATGAAGATGAGCTTCCTTATATATGTCTTCAAGTATTCTCACTCTTGGTAGGTGGCATAGCCGTTTGAATATAGTTGTTTATCCCAAGTTACCGTTGGCTCAATTAATGCTCCATTAATGCTCAGCAGGGTTGACTTTGCTTTATCTTTGAAAAGCAGT
Source organism: Mimosa pudica (assembly GCA_029929735.1). Lineage (NCBI taxonomy): Eukaryota > Viridiplantae > Streptophyta > Magnoliopsida > Fabales > Fabaceae > Mimosa > Mimosa pudica. The sequence continues at coordinate 14,679,206 of JAKELP010000018.1, read as the reverse complement.
TCTGACAACTCTGCTCTGCCACTCTGACACTGCACTGCTCTAGCTGAACGTTCTGACATTCTGATTGCTTGCGGAAGCAAGTCCACATCCGGAAGCAACATCACTCAGTGTACTGCACTTGAACGTTAGTCTTAACAATAATAGCACATACTCACATGCAGTGGGAGTTCACTTAGTCTAGGGGAGTTCTCTTACATCCGGAAGCAATTTCACATCCGGAAGTACTTCCACTGGACGTTGGATTATGATCATATTATACTCACTGACGCTCAGTGTTGTCCGAATCAACAGCCAGCGCTAGTCACTAAGCAATCGGAAGCAAATCCACATCCGGAAGCATACTAACTTAGTCTCAAGGATTTTATACAACTAATGTTCCTAGACTGAGTTGTGACTTAGTGTATTACTTGCTTCCGCTGGGGGATGAGTGGTTCATCCGCGAGCGCTAGTCCTAGTCCATCCGGAAGTAAATCCACATCCGGTTGTATTCTTACTTGTGGTTCCATTTTAACCTAATTTTGTCTAAGTGTTTACCTTGTTCTTTCATATTTTAGTCTTCATCAAAACTTAAGATTCTAACAGTAAGCTTAAGTTCAGTACTGCGTATCACCCGCAAACAGATGGTCAGACAGAGAGGGTTAATCAAATCCTTGAGGATATGTTGCGGGCATGTGCTATTGAGTTGCCTGGTAGTTGGGATAAGCATCTTCCACTAGCAGAATTTGCTTATAACAATAGTTATCAGTCGAGTATTGGTATGGCTCCTTATGAGGCTTTGTATGGTAGAAAGTGTCGATCGCCAATCTGTTGGACGGAAGTGAGTGAAAGGGCTGTTATTGGCCCGGATATTGTGGATGAGACGACTCAGAAGATTGTGATGATTCGGGAGAAATTATTGACGGCTCAGAGTAGAAAGAAAAGTTATGCAGATAAGCGACGACGACCGCTAGAGTTTGAAGAGGGTGATCATGTGTTTTTGAAAGTTTCACCGATGACAGGTGTTGGCAGATCAATTCGGGCTAAGAAGTTGTCCCCTCGATATATGGGTCCTTTCGATGTGATTGAGAAGATCGGTGAGGTTTCTTATCGGATAGCTCTTCCGCCACAGCTATCGAGACTACACGATGTGTTTCATGTGTCACAGTTGAAGAAATATCACCCTGATCCTTCTCATGTTACAATTTGACTTATCAAGTGGAGCCTGAAAGAATTTTGGATGTCAAAGATAAGCAATTAAGAAATAAAACTATTCGCCTTGTGAAGGTTTTCTGGAGAGGTATGACTCCAGGAGATGCGACTTGGGAAGCTGAGGAACAGATGCGTGAGAAGTACCCACAGCTATTCCTAGGTACATTTTACCTCATTTCTCTATTGTTTTCATTTGGTAAAGATGTGATGGTAATGAATTTTGAGGGCAAAATTCCTAAAAGGTGGGGAGAATTGTAACATCCTGAAAATTTAATACAGGATTAAAGAGTGTTTTGGGAAATGATAAATGGAGAAATTAGGAATTTTGGAGTTTTTAGGAATTTTTGGAGATTTTTGGAAATTTTGAGTAATTAATGTGCACATAATTAATTAAGAAATGAAGAGTTTGAAATATGAGGGAATGGTAAAGCTAAAAATATTTTGAAGGTTAAGAAGGTTGGAGGCTGGTTTAAGTGGTTTTAAATCAAAAAGAGTACACTATGGCAAGTTTAGGCTTTAATTATCAAAAACCACCCTTATTTCTCCCCAACCAAACGCACCCTCCCTCCTTCCTTATCCATTTGCGGACTCCCTTCTTCTTCCTCAATCACGCGTCGGCCACCCCCTCCCTTCATTTTTTTTTCTTCATTTTCTCCACTCCAAAAGCTCCCTCATTTCCGGTCATCTCTCTCTCTTTTCTCCACATAGCCGCGAAAGTTGAGCTCAATCCGTGTGGGTGTGTGTGTTGTTCGCGTTTTCCCTTTCTCTCCGGCGACGGCGAGTGATTTCTCCGGCGAGAGCAAGCTTTGAGGTAAAGATGAGATTTTTCTTGTTGTCCTATGAAAGCTCTTCCTTTTCCAACCTCCTTTTGTGTTTCCTCAACATCCTATTCCTTCTTTCAGTTTGGCCGGCGATCTGGGGTTGTTTTTCCGGCGACTGGTGCTTCGTTCTCCGGCGAACGGCGACGGCGAGCAGTAAGAAGCCATGTTCTGTTATTTTTCTTGAGTTTTCCTCTTATTCCAACTTCATTGCTCATTTTTCCTTTCTTTTTCTTTCAATATGCGGCCAACCTAGGGAGAGGTGTTTTTCCGGCGACTTTAGGCGGCGGCCGGAGGCAGTGAGGCTTCCTTTCTCATTTTTGAACTCTGTAAGCTTTCTTATCACTTTGTGATGTAAATTTTGATTGAAGTTGCCTCTGTTGAGTTTAGGGTTTGGCCATGAATAGATTTTTGGGACTTTAAGCAATGATTTGTATCATGTACAAGTTGTAAATTGGAGATTCTTGAAAGTACTTAAGTTGTTGAAGTTGGAAAAGGTTTTGGGGACTTTTGGAAGTTTTCTATGGCTCTTTGAATTGGGGTTTTGTTAATGAAAGATGATTTGAATGAATTAGTTGTTAATAAATGCTTGTTAAGGTTATATTAAGATGTGGGAAAGTTGATTTTGATTGAATTGGTGTTTTGGTAGGGAAATGCTTGATGTGATAATTTCTACAAGAGTTATAATGATGGTTATAGGTTATTACATATGAAGTTGTAAAGGAATGTTTAGGAAGGAGTTTGGAAGTTAATAGGGCATTTTTGGACTCTTTAAGTTAGGGCTATGTTAGTGGATGATGTTCTGGAACAAATTGGTATTTATGTAGTGTTAGTTGAAGTTGTTTGGTGATGTTGGAAGGTTGGTTTTAGAGGGATTGGTGTTTGTAAGGAATTTTGTTAATTAAAGTGTTGTTTTGAAGTGGCTTTGGTAGATTAAAGGTTGTTTATTGATGTTGGAATGCTAATGTTGACTAGATTGGGGTTTGAAAGGAAGTTGGATAGTTAAAGTATTGATTGAAAGTGATTTAGGTGTTTTAAAGGATGGTTTGGTTATGGTGGGTAATGTTATAAATTCTTCAAGAGATGATGAAGGTTGAAAGTGTTGGTATTGTAAAGATTTGGTAAAGAGAAGTTGGAGGAGGAAAGGATATGGATGTGGTTTTGATATTGAAGTATTTTTTTATACTTTTATTATTAATGAAAGTTATTTAAAAGGTTGAGTTAAGTCACTTGCAAAGTGTCTTGACCCATTTTTAAATTGTGGCATTATTGTAGACGGTGATCTTTCAAGCGGAGTTTGAAGATAACTGTTATCTGCGTATATCTGCTGCAGTGAAGTTTAGTAGGTAATCACGTTTAACTGACTGTGATGCTGAGGGTGATGGTAGTTGAGGATTTTCTAACATCCTCTTCTACTTATATATATAAATAAAATGAGTTCAGATTATGTTATACTTAAACGTGGGCTATAGGGTACCTTTCAACTGAACTGTACTTTATATATATTCATATTTATATAAATCTTTTGTATGTTGCATGACACTGATTATTAGTACCGTCGGCCGATGTAACCTATCGATTTGCGCAAATCGATAGGTTAATTGTACAGGTTCCTCGGATTGTAAAGGAACCAGGGATTTTCACATTGATTAGAGTGGTCCCTTTTTATGCTTTTCGGATTGTAGACCGGGCACAGTGTCACACACGTTTATTTTTGTCTATTGAGAGATGGATGTATCTGTTCTGTATATATATATTTGTAAATGTTATATGTTGTATGCAGGTTTTGAACTGTGGTACCCTGTAGACACTCCACTACCCCACTTCTGAGTGTCACAGTGAGTTAAGTAGTGATTACTGAGACATTGTTTTGTCTCACCACATTCCCTTTATTTTTACAGGTGATCATGCCCAGGGGGAGGCGCAGAGGAAGGGGAAGGGGCCGTCTGGCCCATACTGATATAGTAAGTAGGCCAGAGGTGACCTTTTAGGGACATATATATCGCCATTTCACTAGGCTGCACCAGCTTCTGCACATATGAATGTTGTTTTGAGTGAATTTTATTATATGTGAACTGTATTACTTGTACTGTGACTTAATGTAAAGTTTTGGATGTTATGCGATATTGTTCCTGCTACTGTGATAGTTCAGAAACTACCTTGACTAATATGTCAATTTTGGTTGGTGTATATGTTGTTTCCAGGTGATGAGAACTTGAATGAATGGTAAATAGGAAACTTGATTTTCCTAATATGTTGATGTGGTAGATGGAGGATGTATTGAGTGGTTTTATGTTTTCCTGTGTGTATAATCATATTAGATGGGCTCCGCTCTAACATGGTTAACTTTTGTGTAGTGTGGTTTAGTTCCTTTTCTAACCATGTTAGGTTATTCTTTTCTAACATGGTTAGATTTATGTTATTGTATTGAATATGTGATTGGTTAGGTGATGATGGTTCTTTTGCTAACTATGTTAGAAGATTCTCTTTCTAACATAGTTAGATACGTAATAAGATTAGACTTGTGGTCTCTTAATAATAGGGAAATTCTTTTACTAACCATGTTAGGTGAATCTTTTACTAACATGGTTAGGGCATTTAATTTTAATGATATCGGTTTCTTTTTCTAACCATGTTAGCGGTATTTATACTAACATGGTTAGTTTCCATTATGTTGATTGTTTTGATAAACAATTGAATTAGATTTAGATTAATAATATATATTAGTAGGAGGTACTTTACAGTACTACTGCTCGTCTGCTTCTAGGAGCATTAGGCTATTATCTTGCAGATAATTATTATACTGCAAAGTGCAAACAAAGAGTAATAACCTAATGGTATATTTCGCCCATAAAAAAAGCCTAATGGAAATTCTAATAATATTTGGCCATTTGTAGATAATGATTATCTACCTAGTATACTACTCCTAGGGAAGGACTACGTCTATGAGTCTCATTGTTTCTTCTAAGTTTTTGCAAATCCATTGTTTAAGTTTAAACGCTACATAAACTAAATCAATTTTTATCTTTCACAGAGATTTATTTAAATTATTAAATCTTTACAGTATCTTTTTATCACTGTATTAGGAACTAGTGAACTTATTTTTCATATCAAGGTTTAAAATTCCCATTCATTGATTATTTAATAATCAATAATCAATAAATTAATAATAACGCTATCGTTCATTTCCGAGGAAAACCGGTACTGCATGGCACGCCCAGCTCTGGCCTCTTACATTTCTTCCGCTGCACAATATAATTAAATGCTTACAAAATTATGGCCATACACAAATTTAAGAAAATTTGTATAAGGAGTTGTTAAAAGCTTTTAATTAATAAAAGTTTCTTTCATTCCCAAAATTAAACCTTTTAATATATGTCATATTCATTCATTTTTTATCCTAGAAGTAGTGACACTTATCTAAGGTTATAAATATATGATGACCTATTTAATTAGCTTGATTAGAATAAACGTCCTAAATATAAGATTTATTCACCTAAGTTGGCTAGATTAAAGGTTTTTGTTAAGTTAACTATTATCACATGAAATTACCAATTCAACCTAATTAACCATCCACTTTGATCTCCTCAATCTCCCTCTCATATTTGTTATTATTGATGTGCATTGTTTGAGTTAATAAAGATGTATTAGAAACAGATCTTATATTTAGGACCAAATTCATCTCCTAAAAATGTCTTATATTTAAGACAAGAGGTAGTATAATGAACTTTATCCAAAACACTCAAATAATATTTTCTTTTGTCTTTTCCATATTTATTTTATTATTGTTTGAAGAGTGCACGTAATAACTATTTAGATAAAAAGACGATAAAAGTTATAACACGATTATACACTGATTATAAAATCAAGTTCTCTATATAGGTGGTAGCAGTGATAAAAAGCATTGATTGAAGGCATTAATAAGACAGAAATGCATGTCTTCACTATTTCTAGCAATATCAGTAAATACATAGTATTCAAACGAAAGGAAGAGAATTTCCGATTTTGGTGAAAGGAAATGCGTGAGAAAGAAGGCAAACATGAGTCCAAGGCAAGAGAAGAGAAGAGAAGAGAAGGTACAACTTTCTTATTGTAGCCATATCTAATCACCTGCACCCATCTGACTATAGATACACACACATGCCATTGGTTTTGGAAAGCTATCAACGTACGATGATTCCCTCTCTCAGTCTTTATACACCAAGTTCAAACAATCTCATCCATCCAAATCATCAAACAATCTCATCCATCCAAGATCCCGTTTGGTTGTATGAAAGAAAGTTAAGAATTAGAAATGGAAAGGGTAAGAGATGGAAAGTAGGGGTAATGATGAGAGAGTAAAGTTTGTAGGCTCCAAGATAAATGTGAGATAGAGAGAGAAAACTTGTGGGTCCCGAGATATATGTAAATGACCATATTACCCATAACTCTTCGATTATTTTCATCTCAGTTTCTTTTCTTCATACAACCAAACAAACAAGTTCATTTCTAACACTTTCATTATAAAGGGTCTCCTCTATAAGAGCAAAAAGCTTCTCATAGAGATGAGTCTGAGCTATCTTCTGATATTTCTTCCTCTACTTCACTCACCTCTTCTTCTTCCACTGCCTTTTCATCAGCCCTCTCCATCTCTCCCCACAACTCATCCAAATTATTAGACCAAGTGTCTCAAATCTCCAATGACCACTTTGCATTGACACCTCCTCTCTGATCTCTTCCCCAAAACCTTCTCATTTTCTTTCTCACCATTTACAGGATCAGAAATGGGTGACACGTGTTCCCTCTTCACCACAAGCTTTTGATTTCCTTCCTCAGCATTTGAAGGAGCAGGCATAGGTGACACATTTTCTTTCTTCACAACAACAATGTCATGTTCTTCCTTTGCATTCGAAGGAGCAGAAATAAATAGGTGACAAATTTTTGTTTATGTTTTTGTCTTTTAGTTTCCCTTTCCTTTGTTGTGTTTATTTTTTTATTACAAATTTTTGCGTTGTAAAATGGTAGTAGTATTTTAGATCAAAGGAAAAAATGGTAGTACTACTAGTTCATGTGTAGGACGAGTAAGATAATTAGAAAGTTTACTGTATAGATTATTGAATTGTATGTTGATTCATGGCTGTTAGTTGGTGTTTAATAATTTATTAAAATAAGGCAATATGGATATTCAAATAAGGCAATAGTTTTTTTTTTTGGCCAAGAAATAAGGCAATAGTTGGTGTGTACTTTCTTAGGGAAATATATACTATATTTTTTGATGAATTGTAAATTGTAAATCTATATGTATTTTTATTTATATTATATTATATTTAAAATAATGAAATGAAATCAAAGTAATCTAATGATTTCATTATAACAGAACACGACAAAAAAATTAACTATCTCATGTCATAAGATAATGGAAAGTGTGTACATAGCCAAGTCTTGATCTTTTTGTTCCTTTTGACCTTTAAGTCTTGATCTTCTTTCAAACACGTGTTAATACATAAAATAAGTATAAGTGTGATATTTTTACCATGCACGTTGAACCTCTTCTGTTTCTGTTGTATTTTCCAGTCTCTCAAACATTACATTCATCTCTTCCCTGAACACATTTTGGAGCACACTTCATAACTGAAAGGTACATACGTTTTAGTATGCACTCTATAAAAAATTTATGGGTCCCTTTCTAGTCAATCTAAGATGCATGATACAAGTATAAATAAAGGTGACACCTTTGTTTTTTTTGCAGCTATGTATAGAGGCACGACCATTAAGGCAGGAAGAACTCGGGCTAGGAAAGAAACAACTAAAAAACAAGACTTTGAGAATAATGATGACGAGAGTTGGAAGCAATATTTGGTTGATGATATTAAATCTGAAGAGGAATCTTCCTCTGGCAACTACACTAACTTGGATGATAATGCTGATGATGATGATGATGTGATGATTGTAGAAGAAGCTAGTGTTAAACAAGAGTATGTGGAGGTTAAGAAGGAGCCACTAAGAGGAAAAGAACTTAAAAAGAAGTTTTTGGAAGTGAAGGCTCAATATGAAAGTTCCACAAGTGAATTTTCTGATGGTGGTATTCATAAAGGAAAACCTACAAGATTGGGAGTTTAAGTCAGAACCACTGGAGCTGGTACAATGGATAACCCAATCAGTTTTGATGATGAGGAAGAGGAAGAGGAAGAGGAAGAGGAAGAGCAAGAGTGGAATAAAAAGAAAAAAGCTGTGTATGTTGAGAGTTCATATATGTCATCAAGTGATGAGGATGTAAGTAGAAAAGTGAGCCTTAAAAGGAGGGGAAGGAAAAAGGCTGAGGTGTTCAAGAATCTTGCTAGGCAAATATGTAATGATGAAGAGATGTCTCCTGTAGAAGAAAAGCCCATTCTTACGTGGAAGAGACAAAAAGTGTCACCTATTTCTGCTCCTTCGAATGCAAAGGTGGAAAATGACATAGTTATTGTGAAGAAAGAAAATGTGTTACCTATTTCTTCTCATTCGAATGCAAAGGAAGAACATGACATTGTTGTTGTGAAGAAAGAAAAGGTGTCACCTGTTTCTACTCCTTCAAATGCAGAGGGAGAAAATGACATGGTTATTGGGAAGTAAGAAAATGTGTCACCTATTCCTGCAACTTCAAATGCTGAGGAAGGAAATCACAAACTTGTGTTGAAGAGAGAAAATGTGTCACCTATGCCTGCTCCTTCAAATGCTGAGGAAGGAAATCAAAAGCTTGTGGTGAAGAGGGAACATGTGTCACCCATTTCTGATCCTGTAAATGGTGAGAAAGAAAATGAGAAGGTTTTGGGGAAGAGAGAGGAGGTGTCAAAGTGGTCATTGGATATTTCAGACACTTGGTCAAATAATTTGGATGACTTGTGGGGAGAGATGGAGAGGGTTGATGAAAAGGCAATGGAAGAAGAAGAGGTGAGTGAAGTAGAGGAAGAAAGATCAGAAGATAGCTCAGACTCATCTCTATACAAACCACCTGAGGAGGAGGAGGAATCAGAATCTGAGGAGGATGAAAATGAGAAGCTTTTTGCTCTTATGGAGGAGACCCTTTATAATGAACGTGTTAGAAATGAGCAGGTGGAATTCATCACTCATCTTATTCATTACTCCCTCTGTTCCTAAATATAAGATCACTTTCTCTCTTTTGCTTGTTATTATAAATAAACATTATTAGAATTAATTTGGGAAAAAGTTGGGAAAAGTTAGAAACTGATCTTATAATTAGGAACAAATTGAATTTTAAAAGTAATTTTATATTTAGGAACGGTGGGAGTATATATTCTCAGCCATGCAGTTATATAGCCATGCTTTAGGATTTTTATATCATGAGATGCCTTCCCCCATATAATCCTAATTATTTGTCTACTGGACTAGAATATGATTGGAAGATATGTTCTTGGCATAATGCATATTTTGGAACTATTTCTTCTTTTGTGTGAACTGTTTTCACTGATTGGATTTTTTTATTTAATTTATTGTTTGTGTCTTTATACAGGTTCAAAATGCTAATTGTGATGAACCACTTCCAGTAGCAGAACTCTGTGTGGCTGCTCGATGTGCACGTGGTGATCACGAGCCTTGGTTGGATGAACAAATTGGGATAATATGTAGACAATGTGGTCATGTTATTCAAGACATCAAGGATATAGATCCCGAATTTGTAAGTCAGTTCACTTATTTAATCGTTGCCTTTTCTCTCTTTACATCTGCACTCGTGTGTAGAAATTGGACTTTTGGCATGTTCAGATCCATATTTGTAGCAAGAAACCTGAATGTGTATTTTTCTTACTTAAAGAATGACTAATAATATTATTTATTTGACATTTTGAAATCAAGGGACTGAATACAAGTTGAAATACTTAAATTTGACAACTAAAAGCTCAGTATATGGTTATATGCCTTAGCGGGTAATATGTAGTATGTGTGGGTTTGTAGTTCTTGTGTTTTTTGTGTACATTACTTGACTTAATTGATTAGATTACTACTTTATTTTGCATGACTCAAGAGTGTGGGGATGATGATTTATGGTGAGGACTCTGTTCAAGTGGGGTACAGCTAAAGGGAAATACTAATCAAAGTAGAAATTAATGAGCTGAGTGTCTATTTATGTAATTGACAATTGCCACCAACACTGCTAATTGTAAAATGTACCCAGTACAACTCTTAGAGCTGGTTGTGTCAATCAATTGCTTTTGCATGAACAAGAAATATTTACAAATGGTGTTTTATTTAGCCTTTTTCCCAAAAATAATTATGATGAAAAATGATTTGTTCCCCATATGCAGGTCAAACATCCAGCCGGAAGACCAAAGAGGAAGTACTCTTATTATTCTGAGGACTCTGAAGATACTCTTTCAGATAACTCGAATCTTGAAAATCATGGTCAGCATGATCAATCTTCTGGGCTTATTACATGTGCTTCAGCTGGTACTGTGGGACATAATTCCAAGAGCAAGGAAGGGAATGTATCAGCATCAAGTAGAGGCATTTGAATTTCTGTGGACCAACTTGGCTGGTGGAACAGCCCTTGAGCAGTTAGATAAGAAATTAAATTTTGAAGGTGGAGGTGGATGCATTATATCTCATGCTCCAGGAACTGGTAAAACATTTTAAACACATGGGAGAGAGAGTTAGTGAAATGGAGCAAAGTTGGTGATAATGTTCCATTTCACAATCTGGACAATCCTGATTTCTCTGGAAAGGAGACATTTTCATCCACTAAGCACCCCCATAAGCGTCGTGGACGCCGTGACAACATATCTTCAGTTCTTAGGGCAAAGATTAGATCATGGAGAGATGCCACCAGCATTCTGGGAATTAGCTACACCTCGTATGATAGACTTGCAAGATATGAATTGGAGTATGTGAGAAGAGCTTTGTCTGAAATTCCTGGGATGATTATTCTTGATGAGGGACATACACCTTCTATTGTCTGCCATAAGTAGCTCTTGTCATTCCTAGGTGTATGTCCCTCATCAAGAATAGTCATCCCAGGAATTTCAGACAAAGCTCTTCTCACATACTCCAATTCATATCTTGCAAGTCTCAAATACTCCCAGGAATTCCATTCAAGTTGAGAAGGATCTATTGTCTGAATTGGTCTTTTGAATCCTAGTGAAGCAGCACCGCGCCAGAATATAACACCGGTTGATTTTGAAGACAAGCTTTTGGAGAGGATGCCTGATTTTGGGAAAACAATAACTGCAAGATCTTTGACATATTTCTGTAAGTCTTTTATTTCCCGTGAGCTCTGCACTTCCAAATTGCATGTTTCTTTCTGGGAACAAATTACTGGCTAATGATTGATTTGATGTTGAGATGAATCTATAAGAGTTACTTAGCTAATAAAAACTATTTTCAGAATTGAGAAAATTGAATGTTATGATGCTTTAACAATGAGAGAATCATACAAGTCTGTTTATTTGAAATATTACAGCCTTTTGTTACCAATGCTTTTTCCCCCATTAATTTTTTCTAGTAATGTTTCTCCTTTGACATTTAATGGGATGTTCTTGTTGATGCTTGGCTACTCCCACATCACTACCTCTTTTATGTTCTTAAGTAAATCCACAGTTGATTTCTCTACTGATATTGTTGAAAATGTTATTGAAGTTTTGATTAATTGTTGAGTGATGCTTGTTTTGTTTAGTTAAATAGTACAGTAGGTCAAGTTCATTATTACTTATTTTCTATCAGAACAAATCAGTTATATGTTGCTCGGTAACCTGGTTACTCTTTTCTTTTAATGGTGAGGTTATTGTGGAATAGGATCTGTACTTGCTTGAAGTTTGAATTTGCTTAGTAAATTGCCATTTGATCTAATTATGACAGCATCATATTGATGAAAATTTATAAAATTTTGGAGTCAAAATAGTCACTGTCTAGTCAAACTCTAGAGAAAATCTGAAACCAAGGCATTGTATATGAATTCTAAAATATGCTTTTCCTCACTAAGATAATTCCCAACTTGATGTTCATTATCTACGTTGATACTGTTCAATATTTGCTTTGATTGCTTCTGTCTAATGCAGGAATTGTGATGGCCTGGATTTTCAACTAACTTGATGAACCTCTACCTAAACAAATTATGGAGTTGATGAAAAGGAAAGAGAGTGTGGTCTCTACAATAAAGAAGAAATAGAAATACTTGATCTGCGTTGTGAAGATATTTGTGACCTTGTTAGTGTATTAGTGAGATTTGTACATTTAAGAAGACAATGTGAAGAAATGGTCGTCTTCATGTGAAGTGACAATAGATATACTTGCAACATTCGTGAACTTAAGTTTCTTTGCATGTGTCAAATTCATGTTCATTGCTACCATATTACATGTGGTAATAAATTGGTTAATAGAAGAATGCTGCTAGAAAAGTTCCATGTGTATACTTGCTGCTGTCATCTAATGTTCATAACTTCATATGCATACTCGATCCTCGAGCACACAAAACTGATGTGGCATTCTTTACTGTGATAGACGGCTGAGGTTATGATAATATGTACTCCCTCCATTCTTAAATATAAGATCACTTTAGCAAATTTGGAGAGATTAAGGATGACATTCCAATGAGTTAGGATTACATGAAATTTCCAAAATACTTCTCACCTAATTTTTAAAATTTTCACTTTCTTCAAACCACTATTTTATGGGTGAAGGGAGTATAGGGATAATTTTGGGAAAAGTTGAGTCAAATTAGAAAGTGATCTTACATTTAGGAACAAACTCTCCTCCCTAAAGTGATTTTATGTTTAGGAAGGGAGGGAGTATAGTTGATGTAGATGTAATTTAAAATCAATAGCGTATTTATATAGAGTCAATCAATTGTTGACCAATTTATGTTGGCATGAGATTGCCTCACCCTTGTTCTACCACTACATCGGTATCCTTTAGTAACACTGCCTTGCATTTTATAACAATCAGATTGTGAAAGTTAAAAAACAATTTTCCTTTCTTCATTAATAAAATCATATGAATTTGCTTTTTTCAGCCTCTTAGTGGGTTAGATCGAGTCTAATCATAATCTTATCACTAAGGAATAGAAAAAAAAATAAAAGTTAAATTTTTCACCATACATTCAAACACTTCCTCCAGTTCTAAATATAAGATCTAGAACTCGCAAGTTTAAAAGTAGGATCCAGTTTCCCTTCATCAATAAAATGAGTGACCAATGGGTAGTTGGTTGAGCTGGTAAGTGGGTTACAACCCCCGTAAGGATGAGAACGCGTGTTCGAAACTCGGGAAGCCTCTTATTGGGAAAGGGGACAACCTTGTCTACGTGGACAACACTCCTACCCCTCGAGTCCGGATTAAACCGGGCGGTGATTAACCAAAAAAAAATGAGTAGGGATATCGGGAATTAATTTAAATGGTTTAGATTTTATAATTATTAAAAATACTAGTATTTTCAGACAAAAAAATTTTTCAGACCAAAAAAAATACTAGTATTTCAATTTTATTTTTATTTTCTGATCAAAAAAATTGTATATTTATTAAAACATTTTTTTGATGATGATATTTATTAAAACATTACCACTTTATTAATTAGACTCAACAGTTTAAATTCAATTAACCCTCTTTACTAATCTTATTGATGAGCTGGAAAACCAGATCTTAAAAAATAACATCAGATGTAAATATTTAAATATATATAATATTTAATAAATTAGTCTCACCATTTTATTTTCATGGAATTAATCATTCCTTCCCTAATTAACTTTCTCTATTTTACATTATACGATTCTTTTTCTTTTTTATATACAGTTACAAGATACGATTTTATGCACAGCAATCATAGACCAAAATGGCAAAGTTGTTTACCACGTCAAGATGCTCTATTTGTATATTTTAATCAGAATAATCTAATCTGCCATGGCTTTCTTCTTGTTCATGTAAATAATTGTGTTTGAGCCCAAGTTAATGCTGACTATAATTGCATCTTGAGTACCTGAGATGCTTACTACAATATTTTAATATCATTTGAATATCAATAACGATTTTATGACTCAAGTTCCACCAAAGTTTATCATTTTCATCTCCCTATTTGGTCTGAGATACCTTTCAGCGTAACTGATGTAGATAGTTTATCGGTCTTAAAATATGAAGTGTGTTTATATTCCACTTTTGCTATACTACAATAAACTGACCTTATATGAAGTGATTAAGGCAATAGAAATTAACACACAAGATATGATTATGGGCGCATTTTGCATTCTATTACTTGTATGCACTTTCCATTCATATACTCCGAGAGAATTTAACCTTATCTAATAAACCCAATTCACAAAATCGGACTAATGTTATGGCATAACATGTACTCCCTCCGGTCCTAACTATAAGACCTAATTGACTTTTTCTGAAAAATCCTTAAAAAGCAAAATAAGTTAATTATATAAATTGATTTACCTAATTTTTTCCCAGAGAAGGTTTCATTACCTTCTGAATCAAACCTAGGGCGAGCAACAGCAACTAAGAACATCACCTTTCCGATAAAGTTTTTGTTTTGAGTAGTCCGCAATGGTTCTTCCTCCTCTGGTAGCATGTAATAGTTGCTTGACTTCTTCGTCATATAAAACAATTTATCATCAATGTGCACTATGTTGTGCATACATTTGAATGACATATCTTCTAATGTTGAATCACTTTGAATCATGATTAAGCAAAACCTTAACCGGGTGACCATGTTCTCTTCCTTTTAAAATGGCTTAATAGCGTTTGTGTGACGCTTGATCGCTCCGTCTTTTTTAAGCCTAATAAGGGAGGTCTTATTTATATGTAATGCACACGATAAGTCTCTGAGAGTGGTTCTCCTGGCAAAAAGAATATGAGAAAACTGATCAAGGGTTAAGTTCAACCTTCTTGCGCCCATAATTTTTTGTTCTATTATGACACACTTCATCCCCAACCTTGATTTTTTTCCAAATACGTTTAATGACACTCTCAGACACTGAATATATTGATGCAACCTCTTTTATAGCCCCTCTTCTTAATCTCCCATTTCGAATATACGACAACAAAAGATGATAGATAGCTTCACAAGCTTCATTAGACAAGAAAGTACGTGTTTTGCATTTTTCATTCGTATTCGAAGATCCTATTAACAGTGCAGAATGTAATCAACACAGTAATCATATAGATAATAGATTTTGATCACATCTGACTCACAAATTAGCAGTACTAGATTTGATCCCAACACAAAGTTTAGTGGAAAGTGAGAGGAACTGGAATTCATAAAGGTGAATTTGAATTTGTGAAATAATTTGGGATAATGGCACTTAATACTAACGTTTTTTTAAAGTTACTTATTGTTTAGAACATTACTAATTTTTTTTTAGATATTTATGTGTGTGTGGATTCTTTAATCATGGTCAGAATTTGATTTGTGAGTTTGTTATTTGCCGATTCTATGATTTGCAGGAAAATAGGAGAAGATAGATGGACTAGAAGTTAGTGTTATGTTTGTTGAATGGACAATGTTATAGAACAGGAAGAATGAAGCTGATGATGGCTATTGACTTTGTTATAGCCTTATCTAAATAAGCAGAGCAAGGCACAAACAGATGGTAACAACAGTAGAGGCATGACTAAAATGACTATTAGCGTGTTTGACTCGCTTATTTTGAGAAATAAGCCAGCTTATTTTGGATTTTCAAAGCCAAAAACCCAAAATAAGCTAGCTTATTTCTCAAAATAAGCCGAGCCAAACACACACTATAGCTCATAATAGTAGTGTAACTGATAGATGTAAGGTCGCAAATAATATAATGTTGATTATAGTTTAGGAGTATTTCATAACATTTTAAAGGAAAGTGATGCTTGCTATGTATATTGTGCTGACCAAATGTATTGAATGGACTTATTTAGGTTATTTGATGTTATTTAAAATTGTAGGTATTATTGATAGAAAGTGTTACTATGCAAATAAGCAATGCTATCCGCGCAAAGCGGGGGAATGACATGTTACCTTAAGAAGTAAGAACAAGAAAAACAAACAGAAGAATAAAAAACGGAAATGGAAATAGGATAGAACCAGTAAAGCCACATGCCCACACACTCACAGAACCAAAGATTAAATATCATGGCATGAATACAAATGATTAGGCTATAGGTTCATATATTGGTTACCTATTCTCTTTAGCCAGTAATCAAAATTATTAGTGCTTAACAAACTCAGTAGTGCTAACTTACTCGGGCAAGTATGCAAAACTTAGGGGAACGGATTCTCTCAGAATCCGTTTCCTCAGAATCCCTCCTCATCCTCTCACATGGGTTCTCATGTGAGCCACTCAGATTCATTTAAGAGCTCATAATTTGTCACTTGTACCATTAAAAATAAAAAAAGATTGTATTATAATATAAAATAATTTTTAGTATAAAAAATTTCAACTTAATTTCAACTATCTGGACCTATTTCATTTCAACAGAAGGACCCATAAGAGATACAGACTTGTCCAGTTAACTGTAAATTTTTAATTTACAGTTAACTGGACAAGTCTGTATCTCTTATGGGTCCTTCTGTTGAAATGAAATAGGTCCAGATAGTTGAAATTTTTTATGTCAAAAAGTTTTCAAAAGTGAAAAAAATAAAATTTCTTCATTTATTTTATATTATAATATATTTTTTTTATTTTTAATGGTACATGTGTCAAATTATGAGCTCTTATATGAATTTCAAAACTAAATTATAACCTTATAAGGAAGAATCCCTCAGGGATTCTGAGGGATTCTGAGAGTCCGGATTCTGAGAGAATCCGGACCCAAAACTTAGAACTACATATTAATATTCCATAAAAAAGTCAACACCCACCAACCCCAGAAACAAAAGCGAGCTAAAACTTCTCTAAAATATCGACTTTGAACAAGATTGACATGGCATCACAACAAGTATCGACTTTAAAGCAATTTTCATCAGGTAAATTCTGAAGTTGTTAATTTATTTATACAGGAGAGATTGGGGCAGCTTTAGTTTGTAGCAGTGTGATGTTTCAAATGATTACCATCAGTTTCAAATAATAAAAAATACAGAAAAAAGTTTCCAAGTTTACCTAAAAAACAAGGGCACAAACAAAAACATGGACTGATAAAAAATTATTATCATCATGTTCACTGTCTGAAATTTCCAAAGAACACTTCCTCTTCTTGAAAGTGATTACTGGGCAATAAGTCAGGTCTAGAAGAACCTCACCTGAAAATAACCATATGAATGACATAATTAGCTCTCATACTAAAATAATCAAGTGTTCAACAAAATTAGCACTTCTTCATCACTATTACCACTGGAACAATCTCTATCAACATCTTCGGCGTTGAGTTCTATCTCGCTTCTCTTGCCACTAACGCCGGAGATAGTACTGTTGGGAGAAAGAAACAGCCAACTCTTCTTCAAAGTCTAAGCCATAAGCCAGAAGGTAAGCGATTCATGTCGATTAATTGGAGAAACGATCTGTCTTCACCTTTACATGTTTATGAATCTCGATCTGCAAGAGATAATAGCAAATGAGACAGATTATTAAAAAAAGGGGTGGAAAAACTATTATTGAGAAAGGCAAGGACCTATTGAGGAGTTGAAGGAGTCGTTCGAAGTAAAGGGTTTGTGAAGAGAAGAAGCAGGGGTGAGGTAGAAGAAGGGAAGCTCAAGCTTAGAGTAAGACTCAGATGATCCCTTTCAACCATGGTGTTATTACTTGCATCAATTTCTCCACCACCAAAATCCATCAAAGCCTCAGGAGCAAGAACACATACAGTCTCAGAAATGTTCAGATCTCAAAATCTTAACAGCGACATCTTCACCAAGATAGTCTCCATGATACCTTATGTTGAACAACAGAGCCAATTAGAGGAACAGAGAAGTGACAAGGCTGTGAATGGACTTGTAAAGCATGCTGCTACAAGCACAACTTTGGTTTTGGCATTTTATCGGTTATTAATTTGGCAACCAGAATATAGCACAACATGCAATCCAATGTTCAGCACATTAAAAATCAGAAAAACAATACTTGCAAGAAAATAAGATACTCACTTATGTCCTTAATATAAGATCTCAACTAATTTGAGGAAGTAAATTATAAAGGGCGAAGGGGCAATACTAGCCACCGTAAATTTTCAAATGGACAACTCTAGTACCCGTAAATTGAATGAGGCAAAACCGTACATTGTAAATATAAATGGGGCAAATTTAACATTCTCAACTAAAGGTAGTTGACTAAGAATGATGATAGGGCTTGTTGACGTGGCAATATGTGAAATTTTTTTGTGACCTGGCAATATGCTGAATAGGTGGGACCCACAGTAAATAATAAAAAAATAACACAAGCCCCTCTCTCTTCCCCTCCTTCTTCCCCAGAACATTTTTCCACTTTTATAAGGTAGGAATGATTGTGCCATTATTATTTCCCATGAGCACTTCCTCCTTCAATGCAATATTCCTTAACCTCTCATCCACAAAAATCAATTATTTAACAAAATAAAAAAAAGACATCAACAAGTGGCACCTATTAGTTACTAACAAACCTTAAGCCAAGCGGAAGCGGAGCACACAAAAGCCATTGAAGTGAGGGGAGGTTTTGGAACAAAGGCTTCAACTTTGTTAATTACGATCTCCACCAATTGCAAACACGTGGCAGCATGAGAGTGAAGACTTGTGTGAGAAGACAAATGAGACAAATATATTCTACTTTTGAGAACAAAATTGTTGGCAACATGGTCCCAAGAAAATAGGGAGCCAGAAAAACCTTGAAGCATTCGTAAAATGCCATCAACCTGCAATGAATTTGAAATTGAGGTGTGGAAAAAAGAAACAATCGATGAAGTGTGAAAAACTGAGAGAAGCGAACCAGTTGAAACTCCATTCGTAAAATCCCTCTTTTCCGGCGACCAGTGGTGTGTCTGTGGGGTAAGGGTGGGTGGGGAAGACGAAGAAGGGGGGAAGAGAGAGAGGGGGGCTTGGGTTATTTTTTATTATCTACTGAGGGTCCCACCTATTCAGCGTATTGCCACGTCAACAAGCCTTATCATCATTCTCAGTCAACTAACGGTCAAACTTAACACCTTTAGTTGAGAATGTTACATTTGCCTTATTTTGATTTACAATGTACGGTTTTACCCCATTCAATTTACGGGTGCAAGAGGAATCCACATTACCTACTCATCTCATAGATTAGCACCTTGTACTTTTCTCCCATAGACAATCTCAGTTATCTAATCTTGGCCATTGATTTTATATTTTATTTTAAAAAAAATAATCCCAAGAAAAGCACAAGGTGCTAATCTATGAGATGAGTAGGTAATGTGGACCCGTGCCAGAGTTGTCCATTTGAAAATTTACGATGGCTCGTTTTGCCCTTCGCCCAATTATAAATTAGTTATTTGTTAAAAATGTAAATTCATTTCCCTAAAAGACCTCTTACATCATTTGCAATCAATAAGGATACTTTATACAAAATTTGATCTCCTCTCAATATTCAAATAATCCAAGTTTTTTCTATTCTTTCATGCGAATAATCATGCTAACTTTTGATCATTTGATCTAATCCACTAAAAGAAAAGCACTTTCTCAGCTTGCTCCTTTAAAGGTTCCTCTCTTCTGCAGAAATACAAGTCTTGTGTTTTGAAGTTTCAAAACATGGCTTGTATCTCTATATATTAATTATTAGATCTATATACTCTAGATCAATCAAAATTTCTAGATGTATATATACATTATCAGGATAAAATCATATCTATAGTAGTTTCCAGTTTTTAAATATAATGTGGAGACCAGACATCTGGCTGTGTGAATCAAAACAAGGAACTTTGATTTTCCATAAATTTTAATAACAATCCATCTTTCACTATGGAGCTAGCTAGTAGCTTATGGTATTTTACGTTGTTAATGTCATGAAAACGTAAGTACTTGTATAACTGTATTATAATACTGAGACTCATTATTCCAGCGAAAATACTACGAAGAAAATGCACCTGCGATGGAAATTGATCTTTAAATGTGAAATAGTTAATTATTAGGTTATTATAATACAATGAATTGCTCTTCAAGTGCGGGGATTTAGCCACAGATAAGTTTAATTACCAGGTGGTTTGGGGAACAAATTAAAACAATATAATGGTGAAAAGGTTGAACAAATATGTGTCAGCAAGGCTAAGAAAATAGTTAATTCAAAGTGAAAAGGTTCAACTTACAGATCTCCACAAGATCCAGATGCAATTCTATCTCCTATTTTAAGCAGCCTCCTGTCTATTTCCCAACCACCAGATCTTTCTTCTTCTATTATGGCCTTCTCCACAATTGAATGGGAATTTAAAGAATGAGACCAAGACCCCTGCAGTAAGGATGAACATGATTACTATCTTTTAGGTCTTAATTACAAGTTATACAAAAAGGTGTTCCTAATCAGGAATATTTCAGAAATTCATGACTTCTTCAGGAAAGGTGAATTTAATCAATAAAAAAATTAATTTCATCAATCTAATCCATTTGTGCGCCACTACTCAAACAAATTAAATTATTACTAATACTAAAGTAGGACAGAGGCATGTCATATAACATTGCTTTCCACCAGTTATCATCATCCAACTCAATGTTTTGTAATCCTAACAATTTCTCTTAGCTTAATCCTAATGTTTTAACCTAATGTTTAAGTCAAACATTCCCTTAGCTTAATCCTACGATTTATCAAACAATAGATGTCCCTTAGCTTAATCACCGGACAACTGACTTAATTCTTCTTGATAGTGAAATTTTATTTTAACCTTAAATTATCCAGAAAGAGTTAAATGTCCCTACAATTATATCAAACATCATCTGGAACTATTTTAAGGTTAAACCTCAATATACATGAATGGAATCACCGTTCTAAACAAACAAAACAAAACTGACCTAATTCTTCTTTTTCAAGTCCGATTTGTGTTCTTCTTGAAGAAAAATGGAATCAATAATCCTGATACAAGATGCTCAATGAAGAAGGTGAAATCGGTCGATCTCTCAGTGACAGAGATGCAAGAAGATCAACTGTATAATCGATATGGACGAAGTTGAAACCAATCAATCTCTCTGTTCAAAGAAGGAAGGAAGCGATTGAGATTGAAATTGATCTCTCAATGAAGACGGTGAAAGCTCGTTGAAGTTGAATCACGTCTCACTGATGAAAATGAAGCCTTGCAAGAAATTTGATAGTGGAAGGGCTACTAAGTAATTAAAATAATTAAGGAGGTGTATTATTGGAAAGACATCTAAATTAACTAACTTAACTGCCTTCCTTAATCTCCCCAAAAAAAGTCATCTAGGTCCTATATTTAAGACTGGAGGGAGTATAACAGTTTAATTTTATTTCATTTATACGGACATTTTATACTTTTCATATTTAATCTTATTGTCATATTAAGGAAAATCTTATAGCAATAGTCATGTATAAAAAATGCAAGTTCGCCCTACATTAATTCAAAATCAACTGTGGATCCAAACACATTATCTCAAAATATAAAGAGGCTATTCTTAAAAGTAGAATAAAAACGAAAATATAACATATCTGTTCAAACCAAAAAGGGCTCAGTGGAAAATTACAGCATAGGCAAAACGCCTCCCTTGAAAAACGAATGATTTATTGCCATCTACTACTAATTTAGTACGAACTAGGAAAGATTCACTTGCCACTACATCAAAATTACACAAACATCACTAGTTATCAAAGAATGAATCGTGATAGTAGGCTACAAGTCTATAATTTCATCATAATGTACAATAAAATGTAATCAGAACTGTTCATTTTCCACCAATGAATTAGATGACATCAAAACCTATCAACTTTGCCTAACTTAAATTAATGAATATTTCATTTATTTCACTAATTAATTATACATGTATTGAAAGTTTCGTATTTAATCTTAATCTTTACTTCCTCAGTTTCTTCAAAGCCTGAGCCTCAATGACACTTTCATTTCTGGCTTCTGCCTGTTTACACATGCAATCTGGCATAGGAAAATTGTAGAGTGAACCACCTGGCTTCTTCAACTCAACTCCTTTCTGATCACTACGCCTAAGCATTTCTTTCATTTGTTGCTTAAATACTTCCCAACTGCAGAAACAGTATCAGTAACAGTTAAAATATTTAACTTATGCCAAGCATAGCATATAATGGGGACAGGACCTAATAATACATCAAAAATGCAAGAATATATATCTGAGTCATACAGAGAGCATACAAATGCTCTGAGCAAAAAAATTTTATGCAGCCAATGAGCCTCATTGGTTCATTTTTCACCAGTGGTTTTCAAAATTACTTCAAGTCAATTAGGAAAATATTTTGATGCTTATGTAATTGTCCTTAAAGATTAATTTTTTTTAAAAAAAAAAAGTTTGTGAATAATATATTGGTGAATAATATACCAAAAGAGTTGGTGAATAATAGAGCACAGTGGCGCCGTATGATCCATGTAGCCGACCCCACGTAGTGGGATAAGGCTTTGTTGTTGTTGTTTAAAAAAAAAGTTTCTAAAGAAAAATCTGTCATATGATAAATTTAGTTCAGTCCTTCCTCAGATCTTTCTGACTTCTTTTGTTGAATCTCACTAACTTCACCTTCTATATTCTGCTGATTTAACCGAATTCCATGTAGTGCTACCCATCAACTATTCAAGAGTTAATTTTGAAACTCAAAGGGCTCTGACTACTTAATAAAAGCAGTCTGCATCTATCTTGTAGAATTAAAACACTCACATGTTTCAAATGCATCTGAACCTATTATGTCCTATGTAATCAGCCACAACTTTGGAACAACTGGTATCATAGTTTACCTATTCAAGGTTCCATTTATTGTTCTCAACAAAAAAAAATATTCTTTATCATGACAAATGACAATCATTAAACACATGAAAATCAGGAAAGAGAACTTAAATTGTACCTTATGTTGGGTTTATCATATAACAAAGCCAATTTTCTCTTATCTGGTCTAATTGTTTTTGCATGCCCTCCAAACAAATATCGCCTGTGACCCATCAAGAAATGTGGAAAGTTTCCACCCTGAGTTGTAACAAAGACTTCACTATGAAGGCATATCGTGTAATCAAGTGCAGCCAACCTAGATGAGTGGCCCTAAAGCAGAAACATGCGTTAGAAAAATTCTCCTGTCAACATTCTTCAGTGAATTATAATTTACCCTCTCATGGATTGGCCCCAAAACAATTTGCCCCCCTTGAGGTTCAAAATATTCAACATCACAATTCATTCCATTTCACAAAACTATACAATTTGGTCTAACTTTTAACAAAATGCTAACACAAAAAATACCTTCATCTTTTGAAAGCATGAAGCACTTTGAAAGACTTCTAGATTTCATCAGGTTATTACTGGTTCTAGATATAGGTTTAATCCTAATAAAAGGGTTAACAAATAATGAAATGGTTAATATCATAATTATGCGATATATAAAACCAAATTCCAGATTACGAATATTTTAATAAATAATAATAATAAACATGAGAAAAGGTGGTTATGTGAAAATGGGAAAACCCGATGGAGAACATGATGTTGACCTCAAAGAGAACAACTGATTTAGGGCCAAACCACATGGGAGTCCTTTATTAGGGTGTGAAATAATCACAATCCAGTGCAATTACTCAATAGTCAATACCTTGAATGGAGCAAGCTCTTCTGATGTAGCCAGTGTATCCTTGGTTTGTAATAGTGGAAACATTTGCTTAAGGGGAGCCATAAACTTTTTCTCATTATAAATCTTTCCTGCTGCAACATAGACCGTGGTGGTATTATCAAAACCCATTCCCCTAAGCATCATCCCTACCTAAGAATCAAACAGAGAGAAAAGTTTATCTACCTAAGAATCAAACAGAGAAAAGTTTACGGCAACAGGAAATACAAACTTAATAAGCGACTATAATCCTACCTTGATTTTTTTCTAAGGATTGCTTAAGCTTAGTGTTTTTGCATTCTTTTTTTTTCCTCCAAATGGGGGAGCATTTCACAATGTATAGACCGAAATTTTTTTTGCAAACCAAACATGTGAACCCACTACATTTGAAAGAATTTGAAATCTATAACCTCACAGTTCATAAATAAATTTCACAGGAATTTTTCAAATTTTTAATTCCCAAACAATCAAAGGTTTAAATAACTGAGCACATGGGCTTTCTATTGGACAATTACCAAACATGGGAACTATATGTTGCAGGGCATCAAAGAAATCCCATGGAATGTGGTTTCCAATAGAGTAACCAGAACAATTGCCAATTCAAACAACAAATAAGAAGCATCAAAAGCACAAAAGCAACAAACCTCATAGGCTATTAAGTTTTCAAAAGAAAAAATCAGAAAAATCAAGGAAACTTGGGGGGCAAGAAATCAAAGAACAGAAAAAAAAAATTGATCAAAACATATACCTCCAACGGAGTCATTGGACATTTTCCATTTATTCGATTAGTGCCAGGCTTGATTACTTTATTCTTTCTCTTGAATTTACCCCGCCAACTCCTTTCCCGAGCAATATCCATTTCACGCTTCTCTTCTGCTCCCCCATCATACTCACAACATGAAAATGCAACCATATCCTTCATAGAGAGAAAAACAATCAATGATAATATGAGATATAACTTGACAAACATAATATAATCTGAAGATATTAGAATAGAACCTCCTCAAATCGAAGATGCACAGAAACATATTTCCCTTCACTTTGGGAGCTATATCTGACCATCCGATCAACCATGCTTTCTGCAAGTGTTCTTATAGGCTCTGAAAATCGAAGAGCTTCAAAATTAGCAAAGCATCTGAGTCCTTGGGTTTTTGAAGGCACATTCTGAGCTAATCTGTTCGAGAAAGGTGCAATTCGGACAGCCCTGCAAAATGGAATGAAATCAGCTACAGACAGTGTGACAAGTTAAACATTTGATTGGTTCTATCAAAGAAGGTAACAAAAATAATAGAAAAATGGAGGACAAGAAATAACCAAAAAAAGGGCCATAACTATAATGCTTGTCGCCAAAATATATTTTGAGGTACCTCCATAATATGTATCAAATAGCATATAGAACAAAAACCCCACTCCAATACTAAATTTGTTCTAGAAAATTGACAATCACCATCAAACCTAGCATTCAACAATTACAAGGATACCAAAGAATTTACAATTTTAAATTTCAAGTCAGGTTGGCTTAAAAATATTACCCACATAACAATTTTCAAACACACTGATAAGATAGAAAGGCACGCACCCCATTCCTCTAAGTTGTGGAAGCACCTTTTGAATATAGTGAGCTGGACTAGTCCAAGCTTTAACCCTAAGATTAACAATGTTACTTATGTTATTGTCAAAGCGCTGAAGAAGGTCGTCAGGGAGTTCTCTCGCCACATGCACATGATTTTGAAGTGAAATTATGAAGAAATCTTCATCAAATATGTCACCAAACTTGCTGCCAAATATTAATGAGTACACACATGTTAATGTTCTATTTAAGGAAATTCTATATAAGTGCCAGATGAATTACAATGTAATCAAAAGGGAAAAACAAGTAAACATTGAAAACAGATAATGTTTAAAACATGATCAAGAACGCAGTTGACATATAAGACATCACAAAAGTTATGCACAACCAGAAGATAAACAAAAATGTTGAAAAGCTACTGAAGAAACGTTGAAGCAAAAAACACAAACTGATTTTAACATTTCACAACGTGACATTCCGATAGACTGCTATCATGTTATTTTTCTAAGTTGCGTCAGTGATTTAAAGTTTATAAATAACCTTTTCCCTTCAGTAAGTTGCAGTGGTTTGTCACTCTCAGTGAAGGTGTGAATGTTATTTATAATCCTATAAATAAAACAGACCAATATTGTCGTCCGATCCCATCAACAAATGATGATCATCTTCACAAGCTCAAACCTAATACCATTAGTCTTTATGCATTGAAATTTTGGGAGATCTATCCCCAATGCTAATCATCTAACAATGGACTAGAACAAGTAAAATGGTGAAAATGACCCAGCTTACAGATCCAGACCGTGAAGATGTGAATTATGTGTTAAAATGAAACAGTAAAATACACAAAGATAATATGAAGAACCAAACAGCCAACACATTGATATCAAACGTTGCTAAACAGTCAGCAACAGATACAGATTGTGAAGATGTGAATATGTGTTGAAACATGAAACAGAACAGTAAAACATAAAGATAATAAGAAGAACCAAACAGTCAGCACTTTGACGCCAACCATTGCCATACAGTCAGCAACAGGAACTATTATTACCTTGAGTCTCGCCAGACACTATTGAAGTGAAATATTGGAATAAGAAGAGTTGCATTTAGCAGTCCGGCTACTGCAACAGCATCAGATATCTGAGATAAAATAAGACATTTAAAAGGCCAGAACAAAAGAGACACAGGATACACAAATGTGTCTAACAACATCTTGAAAATGCCAGATATTCATTTGTCAGTTAGCCACCACAATTAAATTCAAAGCATGATGCCAAGTAGTCAAGTATTAGGGGAAATATAAGCAGCAAATATTGATACAGATTCTAGATGAAATTAAGCACCCTCAATTTTCAAAGGAAATAATAATTGAAGACAGTAATCATACATGAAATCATGAGCGCTAAAGGAAGTATCAACTATCAAATGATCATCAATTGGGATTTATCCTCATCTTTCATAATGCAGATAGGAGCATTGTTCCAGATTTCTTTGAAGCTTCTCTTCTTAACTACGGTTGTAAATTAATAAAAATTTCACTGAAGGACAGAGAGAATTTTCTTCAGCCCCTAAATTTTGCCAACCATCAACAAATACCCACCATGTTGAAATCATCCTAAGCTTTGCAACTTCAAACAAATTCACATGAAAAAATAAAATGTTTGATGTCATTAACTTACATACCGACAATCTTTGTTGATTCAAACCACCATTCGCTTCAACTATAAGAAATCCATTTGACACCGGCAATTCTAAGGCAAAAAAATTAAATCATGGAAAAGAAGAAGTTAGCTAATTTCTTCTAAAATACATTGAAAAGTTGAACTTCTGAAATCCATTTGTCAAAGGGACGAGAAGAAAATATTCCAGTTTCCTGATCTAGGAGTGAACTCAAAGACACTTAAAAATTTGAATTTCTGAAATCACTTTGGTTTTCTTTAAAACTTAATTAGAGCTATTGAGTAATCAGGTTTGTCGATAGGAGAATCTTCCTAAAGAAAAGAGGGAAAATGGCCATAACGAGAGAGAGATACCTATTTTGTGAACACTTCTATTGGCGCAAGGCTTCCACCCTTCCCTCTTTAGACTCCAAGCTCTGAACAACTGCAGATATTCATTCCATGGTTTTAAATAAATTAATGCCAATCATCAATAAACATAAAGAAGCAAACTATCAACCAATATTTAACTATCTATGATAAAGCACACACAGGGTACTCAAGAAAACCACCCAAACCACAAAACTAAATATTTTCAGTTCATCTCTAATGAAATCATTTCAGCAGATCGAGCCAAATCTGTCCCTTTTCTAGGCATCTAAGATGGCTTTTGATCGTAATATTACACTAGAATCTTGAATGGGCATTCACACAAACACGGATGTAGTACATCCTTCAAATCAATCATGTATAAGATGATATCAGAAGATGTATTAATCAGAGGAAAGATAGAAAAATGAATAGGTGTCCAGTGAAGATCTAAATGTGTCCTAAACACCAATAAAAGTGAATAACATTAATTCAGAAACAAATGAAGTGGATTGCCAAAACCAACATGTTTCTGATAGTAAATTATTTAATATGTTTGCTTAATAAATTTTTTAATGAAACTTCCTACCAATGAAAATTAAAATGGTGAGTAAGATCAAACTACTCCCTCCGTTCCTAAATATAAGAGCACTTTGACTTTTTTGGAGAATCCTAAGAAAACTAAATAGAGAAATTAAAAATTGATTTTCCCAAATTTTTTCACTAAACTAGTTTATTTGACTTATGAACTTACATATGGTCTAATAATATTTAAAATATGTTATGATTAAATTGTTCATTTTGCTTTCTTAGGATTCTCCAAAAAAGTCAAAGTGCTCTTATATTTAGGAACGGAGGGAGTATTAGATATTGCCCTGTTCAAAATAACCTTGCCATAAATGCATTTTTTTTGGTCTGACAAGAAGCCTATATGATCCATGTAGTTTTTTAATTAATTCCACTTATCTCTTAGATTGAGTTCAATAGGATTGTGCAATCCACTTAGTTATTGTTGTATCTCTTATCTTGACACCTAAGTTTGCATCTAGTAAAAGAACTTCAAAATGCCACGAGAACAAACCTGTGTAAAACTTTTTAGGTAAAATGACACCTAAGCACAGACTGATAATGAATGATTTCCTTGAATGACCATTTTATTCAGAATGAGATGTAGCGTCATAAATTCATGCTCTCTCAATTTAAATTACCATTTAAAAAATTCTATTCAAATACAAAGCAACTAAAAAATTCTACAACAAATGTCCAAAATCCATCATATAATAAGAATGCGTTAACAAATGCAAAATATTCAACCCACTCTAGCTAAGAACTCAGTCAGTTACTTGACTGTTACATGAACATAAAAAATATGCCTTAGCCTACAGTTTCATTCTTAATTATAATATACACAGGTAAGTAAAACCCAATACTAAAACTTGTCATCAATAACTAGTAACTGTTTACATCCTTAATGATTAACTAGAGTAACCATCAAAAACTCATGACCTCAAAAACACAAGCACAAGATTGTGCCAAATTCTCAGTACAAGTACATCCTTAGCAATCAACTAAGCACAATAATCAGAAACTCATGGGCACAAAAGCACAAGTACTAGATAGTCCCATATTAACAGTACAATATCAAAAGCAAAAAAAAAAAAGAGCCAAAAACAAGTAAATCCCCCGTTCCTAAATATAATATAAGACCCAATTGACTTTTTTCTTCGAAGAGATTAAAAGTCACTTAATCATTAAGTAACTCACTTTCTATTAGATTATATATTAGCTTCTAAATCAAATAAACTAACTTATACAACAATTCAGTCAAATCAAATTACAATTAAGTCTTCCATTGAACAAAAGTCAACTAGATCCTACATAATTCACTTCCTATTAGATTATATGTCAGCTTTTAAATCAAATAAACTAACTCAAACAAAAAATTCAGTCAAATCAAATTACAAGTAACTCCTTCATTGAACAGAAGTCAACTAGATCCTATATTTAGTAACGGATATAAACGAATATAATCAGACGTTCCATACCGCATTGACACTTCCATTGCTACTCTCAGACTCCATAAAAGGCCAAAGCTTATGAAAAACCTGAGGACTTCTATAAAGGGACCCAGGAGGGAAACGCTTGTGAACAAAAACAACACCATTGGTAATACTAACAGCAGCATCAAAATTGAAAGAGCCCATATACAACAACATGCCAGAGATATACAAAAGTGGAGCAAACAAAAGCAATCCTCTTCTTCTAAACACCGCCGACATAACCCCAAACATTAATTTCTCCAAATTTCTCTCCTTTCCTCCCACCACCCCATTCCCCCACCCACCCCTCTTCCCCCGCCCGTGCCGGTATCGCGGCGATGACTGCGGCGAGTTGCCGGACCGGGCTCCGCCGCCCAACCGACTATGCCCATGCATTAGTAAAAAAAAATGGGAAAATTTAAAAAAAATGATTTTGATGAAAACCCAATTGTGAACTGAAAATTTAGCAACTGATTATAACATTTACACTCAATAGTGAGCTTATTTTGGAGAGAATGAAGTGATTAAAGTTGGTAACTAAGATGGGTATGTTTTGTAGCTGAGTTTTGAGCAGGCATTGAATAGAACATTGAATTAAGAGAGTGTATTAGTTGAAAATGAACATTGAAGCATTCAAGTATTGAAGAGAAGGTTTTGTAGAGAGAGAGATGAAAGAGTGAAGAAGATGAGGAGAGAGAGAGTGTGGAAAATGTTGGGTGGAGAAAGTGGGAAGCAGCAATAAAGGAGAAAGCGTGCGCGCGTGTAGAGAGCGTGCCCATTGTACAGAGAGAGATTGTCGACCGTTAATTTTTTGGGATCTAACATCGTATCTATTGTGTTTCCATTATCCAACTCACATCTTCAACGTCACGTCGTCACGTAGTATGTTAATGTACTACATCTTCGCTTCATAAATATACATGAGATGAAGAAGATTAATCATGATATTTGATTAAACTAGTATAGGACCCGCGCTATGCGCGGGTGAATAGATTTCACATATAAATGATAAAATATGACTTGTATAATGAATAATTAGTTTAATATAGTATTTTATAAATTATAAAGTCATTCTTTATACATCACATTAGAAGTTTTGTTGGTTAATTTTCCATCAGCATTCAATATCAAAATTTTCAAACCCTTCTTCCTCTTGATAACATATGAACATGACAAGTTTGAAATTTTGTATAAAGAGTTTGATCGTACTTTTATTTTTGAATTGAGAGTTTAATCATATTTGGGTATCAATAGTATAATTTTAAATGGATGATTGCAACATGAAAAAAGTATAAATCAAGTTAGAGATTTAAAAAGAATATTATATTTGATGGGCTATTCTATCAAAATTAATTAATCAAAGTAATATGTTGGTGTCTTAAAAGACTTTATATTCAATTGAAAATTATTTTTAAAACAAATGAAGGCTAGGAGAGAAGGAAATGTGTGTTAGTTAGTTATTTAATGATCCATTCAAATATTTTGGTATGTGAAATTATTAAAAGTAGACTGCTAATATCAAACAAATTGGTAATTCTCTCATAATATTTATAAGACAAATTCAAATGCAATTATCCGCCATCATAAACTATCACGAGATATAAAATTCAATGATAACACTTCATAATTAAACTCCCCTGGCTCCTTTATGAAGACACTTTATAATTGTCTAGACAATAATAAGTTGCATACAATGACACTTTCAAAGATTTTTAACCAAAACTAAAAGTTATGGTATATATTATGGGGTATTTTATACCCACAAAAATTCAACTACTGCTAGGCCTATACGTGCTACTCTGCTTGCTTCAACTAATTCCAGTTTTCATGCATTATTTCAAGAGATTCTTCCTCCTTATCCCAAGTTTGTCGTTTTGGATCCTTCACTGATAAAGAAAGCAAGATTAGAAAGATGTATCATAATACTAATAAAAAATATCTTCTGAGCAACAGAACATGCAATATCATCCTCCACAATGATGATTGACGAAGGACTATTTACCCTTTCTTGATTTCAACACATTGTATTATGAATCTGTAAAGATATGGAACTAAACCTGTAGTTTTGTTAATTTTTTAATACTTCATTCTCAACATCTGTTTCAACGTCCCCAACACATTCCTTTATTTTGTCAATGGGAATATCTGTAGTCAAAATATTAAATTTAGATAAAGCAGACAACAGAATAATTCAATTCTGATGCGAAAAAATGAAAAGTTATCACAAGTACTTCAAATCTATTCAAGAGAAATGTGAGCTCTATGAAAAAAAAGTTCATCGTTTAATAATTTTGAAATCTGTATACTTCTTGCACTCAAAATTTCAATCATGTGCCAAAGACTTACTTATATAGGAGCTTATACTCCTTTTTTTTTTTGAAAAATAGCCCTTATTTATGAATGAATAGGAGAGAGTACTGATGAAAAAATGTATTTATTACTCAAATATCTCATATAGGAAATCAGAAACTTACAATTTGGGAAAGAGGAAGGAGTGCGTAGCTAATGATTTCATGACACGCTCAGCACAATCTTTAATGTATTTCTTCTCCTTCATAGAGCACGTAATATGAAAATCTGTCACATAATCCCACCAGATCCATGATTGGCCGCTATTTTTCATAACTCCATGGACACAGAGCAGCCTCAGATTCGCAAAAACCACATTCTTCCCTTCATATCCTGCCCATAAATCCTTCTCAGGATCTGGCGCACAATATCTCCCATGGTTGATGCATTTAGTCTTACATGATCACTTACAATAAAAACTTTCGGACAAAACCAAGTTATATAGTGTGGAGTGAATTGAGTATATTTACCCTTCTCAAGAATCTGAGCATGACCCATAAATTTCTTCACAAAGTTCATCTGCTCATCACATCGAGTTCCACATTCATCGTTACTGTTAGTCCAAAACTCATACTCAACTCTATTATCAGGATGAGGCATTGTACACTCTATTTTGACCAAAACATGCACTTTGTTTTTCAAAGCTTCCTTCAACTTGTCACCAAATGATTTCCTTATTAAAGCAGATGGAATGTTCATCTTCTCTATGTACGCTTCCACTGACTTGGTCTTTTCAGGAGAATATATAGTTAAGAGAGACTCATCTTTATCATCAACACTAATACTGCAGCAGCTCTCCACTATTTGAGCATGCCACACCTTCAACAAAAATAGACACTCTGCAAGTGCAAACTATCCATTACACTCCATGTCAGATATTGCAAACTATCCACACAACTTGCTCAGGTCCACACAACCTCAAATCACCCAAATTGAACAGGCTTGTCAATCCTGTTCAAAATACCATTTATTTTATCAGAACACTCTAGATATTCCAAAGTCCCCAAGCACAATCAAAGTAGGATAACACAATCCAAGTTCCCGAACCCATAAGCATAAAAAAAATCAACAATAAATGGTATTTGATTTTATTATTTCATTAAGCCTAGTGAAAGAACATGTGATGCTATTGGGGATGGAATCTTAAATCATATATACAATCGTTATTAGAGTATAGGTAGTCATTAGGCTCTTAAAGCATGTCAACAATCCAAGGCATAACAAATCAGTAAAATAAAAAAGGTTACAGAATCATATCATAGTCATAATTACATAGTTAAAGTGTAATAATATCCATAGCAGTAATGTGTAACAAATCAGTAAATCAAAAACTGTCATAATTACATAGTTAATGTAAACCCCAAAAAAATCAGTACAAAACAGATCATGAGGCTGATGTGTAATAATATCAAATTTTAAAGACATACCCTAATAAGATAAAGAGTTTGATTGCTGCAATATTCAAAACATTCTAATGTTTTGTAAAGATAAATACAAGAACAAAGAGAAATTTAGGGGAAAACTAAGAAGAAAAAAGATTCCAGAAATGACGTCAATAGAAAGTCTAGTGGTTAGCAATTTCTCTGAAGAAATGTGTAACACAAAGTCACCCAGAAGGCTTAGCGCATATAGGATTCAAACATAAATATAGGATTCAATCAATTGTAATATAACCAATCATTGGCAAATACTAACAAAATATAATTATGAATATGAATTTTATAATTACGAAACAGATTAACAATAACAGCCCCTTACACTTTCCCACACAACTTGCGATTTATATTTGTATAATCAAAATATTGGAGAAGTAGATGAACGAAATAGACAAAGGATAAACAGGGACGAAGGGGGCCGAAAATCAAGTTTTGAACATGTATATAGCCTATTCTTCATTCTTCAAAATCCCTAAAACAAAAATAGAAACTTTAATTGATTAGGGATGAAAAGAAAATGTACCAGGCTTGTGACGCAGAATATTTTGTGAACTGCCCAGGGTAGGCTTATTCTCAGGCCTCATCAGAGTTCCCTGCGAATCCAACACCAACGATAATGGAGTAGAGGCGGCGTGGCCAAGGAAGGGGATGGGGTCTTCGCTATGAAAGTGGAAGACGTTGATTCTGGGAGAGGAGGGTTCAAAATTTATGAGGAGGGCGATGAAAGAAGGATTAGGGTTGAAGACTTTGGAGGAGGAGGAGGGGATTTTGTGGGCGGTTGAGAGGAGATAGAAGAAGAATGGGAGGGTGAAGAGATAGTCGAAGATGGCAGGGTGAAGAGATAGTCGAAGATGGCGGTTCTGTTTGCTATGTGCGTGGGTTTTTTTTTTAAAATCTCTATTCTAGCCAGATGAAGATAGTAGAAAGAAAGTGGGACAGGTGGCAGAACGTGAGTTAGTCTTAATGGACAGGTGGCATGCCAGAAGGCTGTCAACAGCCCTCCTATTAGATATGAAAGATATTACCACATGTACTGTATCTGATATATGATGATATTACTTTATTCTCACCCTCTTACTGATAAACATTATTACGTCCTAAATATAAGACCTAGTCGACTTTTTATTAGAGAAATTAAGGTTGCAAAATAGGTTATTAAATTATGATATATTTTATATATGTTTAGATCATCCATTAGTTTATAGGTAAAATAAGATAGTCTAGGAGAAAAAATTAGGTAAATCAATTTATAGTTAACTTATTTTGTATTTTTTAGAATTTTCCAAAAAAGTCAACTAGGTCTTATATTTAGGACCAGAGGGAGTATAACATTGTTTCCAATAATTTGTTCTTAGATTAAGGATACTAGTTAAATTAGTTATTAAAGCATGATATTACTAATATACCCTAACCATATACCTTTATTTTCACTCGCTCACTCTTGCTTATTTATTATAGATAAGTATTATTGTGGTTTATTTGGAAAATAGTTGATAAAAATTATAAAGTTGCTTGTATTTCGGAACGGAGGGAGTACTCTCTAATATGAAAGTGATTTTATATTTAGGAACGGAGGGAGTACTCTCTAATCTATAGTATCAATTTGTGTTTTGGTAAAAATAAAGTGTGTATTGTTGTTGTACACTTATTCTCCATTTGGTATTAATTTTTATATATAGGATTATTTTGATATTTTTCTTATTAGGTAGTAAGGAAGAAATTTAAATGGGTAAATTACAATATATGTGTGTCACATGTGATTAGATTATTTTGTCTTTTTAGGAGTAACTAATTTTATCTCATTAATTACTCCTAAAAAGACAAAATAATTTTACAATTGAGACCAAAGAATTTTTTATTATGAAGACTATTTTTTTTATAATGAGCAGAATGGTATTACATAATAAATCACGTCATATGCATTACTATTATATATATCTAGTACAATTATTTAATTCCCTTAGTATATATAGGTGGGGTTCCTAAATAAGAAACTTCAAACAAATTAAAAAGGGATGGCTGGGCCACAATATATCTGTTAACAATCTCCTTGGATCTTTCTCTAAAATGTGTTGGTTGAGAACTATCCTTTTTTTGGTAAAAACCACAAGAAGGTTTTGGTTTGGGCAAAAAAAGCACATTTTGAAGTCCAGTTGAGGTAGAATCGGATGTATTTGAGCTGAAGGTTGGAATCTTGTGCTGTTATTTTGGAGAAATAAAGGTTAATCAGCTACTGGTGGTTATGGCAGATCCAAATTTGCACAATACTCTCTCCTTGAATTTTGACACTCTTTGTGAGGAAGATCCATTATATTCTCTTGACAACAATAATAGTGGGTTCTGATTTTAGGATGGCTGGGTAATTGTTCTGGATGATGGAATTGTATTATGAAATGACATTTTGTATAAGGTAATTTCTGCTTAAATTTCCCAAGTGGTACCATATAGATTTGGCTTCTTGTTTTCATGCATAGCTCAGTTCCTTTTTCTCTGAATTGTGTTCAACAAGATAATCACTTTTTTGGAGAGTTTCATTTTCTCCTAGTTCCTCAAGTGCTATGAATAAATCTTTAAGCCACTTAGTGATCTCTGGAAAAGTTGATGCTGACGATCTCAAGTTTGCTCCATGAGACCATAATGCTCAAGAAAAGATGAAGTAGCTAGTTTCCTCTTCTTTGCACCAAAACAAATATTCACCGTACCACTTACATCTAAGTGGTGAAATCTGAGGCATCTTTGGATGGAAGGACATTGTAGAGTAACTTCCATACCTAAGTAAGCATTTTTTTGGCAACGAGATTGACCATAATCTATTACAGAGTGGATATAGTTCCTTCAAGTGTTTTGGAGAATAATTGGCCTTGATGCAATGAATAGGTTGCAATACTTTACATAATTCCTTTTTAAATTAAAGTAGTTTGTATTGTGCATTATTTTATTCCTTTCGATTTATAACTTGTTTGGACTGATCTTATTTTTTTTAGTAAGGTTGTCAAACTTGTGCGTTTAAGTAATCTAGTGAAAAAAATGTAAAATCATATCATTAACTCATAAGAGTTTACCTTTATTAATAAATATGTATTTCTAGTATATAAATAAATGAAAAATACATTTTAATAATAGTTTGAGTTGAATTTATTTTAAATATAAATAGTTGAGGTTAAATATATCATCATTTATACTTTATGAATTTTCTTTAAATATGGTCAAATAAAGGCAATTAAATTGTGAGAAAGTTAATAAAAGCGCTGGCTAACACCTTAATAGGATCTCCCTTAGCCAAAGTTACAATCTATGACTTGATCTTCTATTCTGCAACTAATACTTCTTGACTCTTCTGTATGGTTGCTATACTTGTATCCCCTATTTCTATAGTTCTAATATGTTGTTGAAATTTTGAAAATATCACACAAACATATACTTTTATATTCTTAAGAAATTTTCCTGAAATATATATCCAGCTTATTAGCTTTTCCCGAAATTCAACATTCAGCTTATTAGCTTAAAAACCGATAGCCAACTTATTCTGGAGGTAACAACTGAGGCAATAAGAACATTGATAATATCACCCCACTATTACAAATCAGGAATTAACACAAGATAATAGCGAAAAAACATAGTTAAAAGCATAATTAAAGCATGGACTAATCCATATGTAATCAAGCACATCATATGGTAGAACAATCCACAGGCTTGAAGGAAACAATATTCATTCCACGATCATAACTAACTATAAAATTTATCTGAGCTATATTCCCATAGATGTAGCCATGAGGATATGCCAGGAAAGCGAAGCAAAAGGCATCGCTCGAGACAGCGACATAAGCATTGTAAGAGTTCAACTTCAAATCTGCACCTTTGAAATGGATAGTAAGGAGGGGCACTTGGAATGATTGATTATTAGAAGGATATTTGTAACAAAGATTCATTGAAGTTTTAGGAAAGACACGCTCTAGATCATTCAGATTCTTCATCTGTGATATCACTTCGGATTCCAAACTTGAGTAGAAATCTGGGGGTAAAATTGTCAATGTCGTCCCTGAATCAATTATTATGTTTCCTTTGGTAACTCCTCCTCCACCTCCACGCAAATATAAATTAAACCCTTGTTAGTCTTAGAACAAAACATATATAGTCCATCGAAATATGACATAAAACAGCCTTGAATAATTATCCATGCAATAAACCCTTATTGGTCGTTCACATAATTGAAAATGACGTTTAATTGGGGTCAGCAATTAGTGAAGAAATATTAATATTACCTTATAATTAAAAAGTCCAAAAGGCAAATAGCATATATTTAAGTTTCAAAACTTTCTAATTTAATTTACTCCCGTCAATCTTTTATTTTTATTCACTTATACTACATTCGATCTAATAATAAGATCACTTTGACTTTTTTTGTAGAAATTAATGAAGCAAAATTAATCACTTTAAATTGTTGTCTTTGTAATTATCTTTTTCAATCAAAACAAATTTAATTTATTCTACTTATAAACTAACCAAAAACTAATTACACATGACATATTCCATAATTTCATGGTCTAATTTGTTTCTTTAGCTTCCATAAAAAGACTAATTGATCTTATATTTAGGACAATAGGGATTATTTAGAAAAGGGAAGTAGTGAGAAACAAAACCATTTGATGAATTGAATAATCACCTGAAGAAAATTCGAATCTCTTGTCTCCAACACTGATTGCTTCCAAAGTAAGGTGATAGAAAGTGGTATTCATTCCATCAACCAAAGGAGTAGAAACTGTACCAGGGCCAGAAACAATAGCGTGGTCTCCAAAACTCATCTTGCTAACTTTGTCCACACCATATGGGACCATACAATAAGAAAATCTCCCTTCAATGAAAAAATCAATTTGTGAAACCAAAGAATTCTCACCACCTCCAAGCCCAATAATCCCAGAAGTACCTTGATCAAAAGATGCATTGTTCCTGTATCCACATCCAAACTCGATTTCAGGGAATATCACCCCCCCGGGGGTGCCAAGTTCAATTGTGTCAGTGCCCAAATCACCAATAGAATATGTGCCATCCGCATAACGAGCATTGTATTGACATATATTATGAACATTACATTTTGGTATATTCGCAGGTTGGGCACATTGTTGTGAGTTGCAAAAGATACTCTTGTATGTTGTTGAATTTAGGGGGTCAAACTTAGGAGCTGTTTGGGGATAACAATGATAACATCCCTTACATTGAGTCCAAATTTGGTCGCTACCGGTGTCGACGATACCAAAGGTCTCTAGCGGCGGGTTACCGATGGAGTAGGATATAATGTATCCGGAATAGGCCGGGATTAGTGGGACATCAATGAAGTGATCGCTTGGTGAGTATTGGTCATTAGATTTTGGTGGGAAAAAGTGGCGGGCACGTGAGATGGAACGCCTAATGTCATCGTTGATGCGTTGAAATGGCGTCATTTTATTGTTGTAGAGTGGTGATTTTGGTGAATCACTGGGGATAAGATCGATGGTGAAGCTATATTTGCTACCATTGGTGGACAAGAAAGTAGTAGAAAGGAAGGTGATGAAGGAAAGAACAAAGAGAGTATTACATGCTACTGAGGTCATGTTTTGATTATTTGTTGATAACGAGAAGATGGATGTGAAGGATTGGAGAAGACTTTGGTTATTATCTATAGGAAAAGTGGAGGACATTGAAGGTTGGTAAATTAATTACCCATCATAAATATATCTTTAGTATTAGATCAATTAAAGACCATAATGGTAGACATTACCCACATAAATTTCTCTCATAAATGTTGTCATTTACTAATAATGATAGTGTCTCTCATAAAACAATAGACTTTGGCTTCATTCAATAATAAATGTTGATCAAGTCAAGTTCTCCAATCCTCTCTTTATAGCTCCCATGTGTCGGATCTCTTTCGAATAATCCGGTTAAGGCATACCCGCACATATAGTCCAACATTTCTCACCCGAAAACATAGTCCTATTTATTGTGCTCACTTCTTATTAGTGTGAACGCCGAGCACACTCTTGAAACGTAAAGAGTACTCTTGTGAATCTAAAGGAATTAAATGTAAATTTATTCCGCAAGATAAATGAGATGAGACGAAAGTCTTAAAAGGCTTTATTTACTTATGGTAAAAAAAGGCTTTATTTACTCATTAAATAATAGACAAGCTTAGACTACTTCGATAGTCTTCTCAGTTCTCACTCACCTTCTCTCTCTCTCAGGCTGTTTGGTAGGAGTCCATGGGAGGAAAAATTGGTGGAAGGAAAATCTTTGTTACATAATTTACAAAATATTTGTGATTAGACCATGAACTTCAGGGGAGGAAGTTTTTCGTTTTTTTAAAAAATAATTAATCGTTTTTAATTATATATTTATAATTTGTTTTTCATATAACTTTGTCTACTCATCTAACTACATTATCACAACTAAGGCTGACATGTCTGCTTATTTAATACCATCAAGTCCTTATTAAGATATAGGTACCATTTGTTTGAACAAAATAAAACTTGGAACACCTACCAAAACTTCTTCTTTGAAAGTAAATGGACTAAAAGCAAAATTGATGTAAACTGTAAGAACTAAAAAACCTTCACCTTTAAACTTCAGAGATTAAAATTTAAATCACACCAAACTATAAGACTAAAAGTTGGTTTAACTCTTTTCATTATTAATTATTTTTTAAACAATGACATTATAATAATTTAATGATGTTTGGAAATAAAAAATGCCTACTTTAAATTTTATTTATACATTCTACAATAAGTTATACTAAAAAAGAATACTACCTCTGGTCCTAGATATAAGACCTATTTGACTTTTTTTTGGAGAGATTAAGGTTGCGAAATAGATTATTAAATCATGACATATTTGATATCATTTTAGATGATCCATTAGTTTATAGGTAAAATAAACTATCTATGAAAAAAAAAATTAGGTAAATCAATTTATAATTAACTTATTTTGCTTTTTTAGGATTTTCCAAAAATGTCAACTAGGTCTTATATTTAGTAACGGAGGAGTATGTATTAGTAATATATGTGACTTAATGCCTACATTGAATTCTTTTATTCTAGTAAAATTTCTACTTATCTCTTTCAATTTCTCCCATTGTGTTCTTATTCCTTATTCGCTCTTTAATTTCAAACTTCTTGCCTCCATTGTGGTCTTTCTCTTCCTTGAGGTTTTCATTGTTGCAGTTGGGGTGGAGAAAACAAGAGTTGAAAACCTCTACTTTTTGTGTTCAGATTTTCTTTCAGAATGTAGATGATGATTCAGCTCATTTCACTTCACTTTTGTTAGCTCATGCTGGTTAAAACATAAAGAAGAGTTTGTCTTTTACCTCTAATGTTAGAATTTCAGTTTATGTAGGACATTGAAGTATAGAGAGTTTGGATGATGAGGTAGTGTGTCCATAATAGGTAATGATGTATTTCACTTAGTTCTTTATAATGTTCACATTTTTTCAGTCTTTATGCATACAGTTTATCTCATGTTGTTTTTTGAATTAGTATCCATTCATCCTTTCCTTAATACACACTTCATTGTTTAGATATTTGTTTTTCAGGGGGCTTAAATATAGGTCAATTTGGTACTCATTTTAATTCTTGAAATTCATTTATGCATGTTTTAATTTGTAGGCATTTATTTGTAGGCATTTTGACCCACGTAAAGTTAGCATTTGACAGCTGAAATGAGATGCAATGCATGCTGGAGAGAATTAGAAGGGTGTGCCATTTACACAACACGTGGTCGAGGTCACCTTATGTGTATCCAGATTTCTTGAAATTATGT
Organism: Mimosa pudica; assembly: GCA_029929735.1. NCBI lineage: Eukaryota > Viridiplantae > Streptophyta > Magnoliopsida > Fabales > Fabaceae > Mimosa > Mimosa pudica. Next base: position 14,638,374 of record JAKELP010000018.1, on the reverse strand, counting down.
TATTTGGTTCCTCCTTTTTATGTTGCCTTCATACTTTAATATCGAATTGGATTGATGATATTGTTCTGTATTTTCTATTTCTTGTGGTTATTAGTTGACATGTATATTGTTTCCTTAGCACTGTAAAAAGGCACAGATAATGCTAATAAAATATTAAGTAATAATGGAGCATGTTCAATCTGTGGTCAAGTACTTTCAAAGAGGTACAAAGGTGATTGAGATCTGCAGAATATTTCTAGACGAAAGGGAGGGTTTAATTTTTTTATTGTTGTGAAATTATCCTAAATAAAATGGTTGTCTGATTTAAGTGATTGACTGCTAACAAATTAAAAGACTTCCATATTTATAGTTATTAGTTGTATTTTACTATTTTTTTCCTTTTACCTTATGTATCTCTTTGTCATCTCATTCACATAATCACAGTCTCAAGACTGATGAATTACATCTTTTGAGGATGGAGAATACTACTTTGCCTTTTCAAAGTGAAAATCAGATAAATTGTCCCAACTCTAGAGACAACCAATTCTTCGGTGCATAATGCAGATCTTTTAAATCATAATCCTGACAAAGAAATAGGCAAGTATATGCTTACAGTTGTAGTTCCATGACATTGTTAAGTGGTTTTATGTAACTTGAACTTACAATAGAAATGGTGTCAAACAAATTCATTTGATGTCATTGTGTTTTAAGCTAGTACATGAAAGCCTTTAATATGAATGCCATTGTAATAGTTTATTAGGCTATTCAAAAATTTGACTTGCCAATTTATGATCTAACACCGTGAAAATCATGTAATGAATTAAAAAAAATCAGTAGCCGACTTTAATTAAGATGTTATTAGATCCTGAAATTGATCACTGACCGGATTTAATTGTTGTATTCTGGTGGTTTGGATCGCTGAGTTTGAAGAGGAGGTGGCCGGAAAAACAAGGGGAAATGCAGAAGTGACCGGATTTAGTGAAATGTGAACATTCTCGCTGGGAAAAGAAAAAGACAAAGAGGGAGGGAGTATTTGGCTATAAAAGAAGTATAGGGGTAATTTAGGCAAAACTTGTAAGAAATAGAAAGTGATCTTATATTTAGGAATTAATTCATATCCCCAAAGTAATCTTATATTTAGGAACGAAGGGGGTAATTGCATTTCAATGTGTTTTGAACCTAATTTGTTCATTGCCTCTAATGCCTGGAGTAACTATAATTTTGATGGTTATAATTTCAGGAGAAATGTGGTGAAATTGCCCCCCATTTATTTGTTTGGCTGGATTCAATGCATTTTGGTATGCTCACCATTTGTTGATCGATTCTTGTACATGTATTATTGACCACATGGCTACTTCCTCTTTCTCACCAAGAAATGGCACAAGAAGGCAGTAATTGGATGTATATTGGCTATGTCTTTTTGGTGTTTATAAGTTCTGCTCTAACAAATTCATTATTACAAGTTCATACGACCAACTTGTATGTGATTGGATGTATATTGGCTATGTCTTTTTGGTGTTTATTAGTCTGAAATATAGCTAGATTTTATTACGAGGTACAACTTAGGTGTTGGGTATTTGATCTCAATAGGGATAAAAAACATTTATGTACTAATCCGTTTCCTCAACCTTTTCTCTATGCATACTTGGATGTACCTCGTAATTCCATTAGTACACTATAGTATGGAGAGAATACATCCATTTTTGGAGGGCCAAGATCATGGATTAAGAGTTATAAAGGTGTGTGCTAACATGGTACTTAGGTTTTAATCAATGCTTAAGCCAGATTTTCTTTTTCATTTTACTAGAATATGTACGTTTACGATTTATAATGCATTCTGAATTTTCTCCTAGTTGTACAAAAGTTAAAAGACAATAGTTCTTTCATTTGAATATTGTTCTTAATTAGCCTACACACTTTAGGAATTGTATGAGATATTGTTTTTGTATTGTTCCCTCACAGTTGTGACTAATAATTATCCTATTTTAATTCAATTTTTTATATAGATACATTTTTTATTGTAAGTGATTTCAATCCAAACAAATTTTGCCTCTATTTCTTAATTCAAATAAAAGAAAAATTTACAAAAAATTTACTTCACATGTAGTTAATAATAACTACACTTTTCTAAACAAAGAGATAAGAAAACGCACATTTAATTTGATAACCTGACTTATACAGAAGAGAAACAACACTGCTTTTTTCAGATAAGCGACATGAATAATGACTTAAAATAAGCAACATGCATAATAACTTGGGAAAATTAAATACAAGTCCCTGGTAAGGGACATAATACTGGAAAAGTTTTGTCGACGGAAGATGGGACTATTCAAGGAAGATGTGGTCGCCGGAGATGCAGGAGCCGACAAGTTTTGTCGACGTCAGAGTGGTGGCCGCGCGGCAGATGACGGCGAGGCGGTGTTGAAGCTTCGAATTAATTTTTTTTTCTATTATTATTTTTATCTTATTTCTTTTATTATGTGACATCCATGTAAGCTGTAACATACTGTTACTAATTCCCTGATTAATTCAATAATACATTCACTAACTATGATAGAAAAATGATTTCCATAGTATCAATAAATCTATCATAGTTAGAAAAAGAATTTCCTAATAATATTCACTATCCATGATAGAAAAGAAATTTCTAATATAACCTAAACACTATCATGGATAATTAATAGCTAACCATGTTAGAAAAGAATCACCTAACATGGTTAGAAAAGAAGCGACCTATTACAATTCTCCAATTAACCATTAATATCAATACAAATAAAAATATGCGGAAGCGAATGCAGACCTATACATTTTGGCAATATACATGTCTAAATAAACAAAACAACCTTTGAACTTAATTCCCTTTCCTGTTGCTCGCGCCTGTGCATGATCACCTGCAAAAATGTAAGTAATCGTGGGGTGAGACAACTTGTCTCAGTAATCTACTACTTAACTCACTATAACAGTGAGATGTGCGGTAGTAAGGGCGTCTAAAGGGTACCACAATTTTTAAAATCACTATATATATATATATATATATATATATATATATATATATATATATATATATATATATATGAGAATCAAGTCTCCATCCATAAACCATTCCAAGCCCTCTGCCACATCCAAAACAAATCAAGTCCATCCTTACTCCTTTTCAAAAATCACTCTCAACCCCTCAATCAAATTCCACATCAATAAACTTCACCATCCAATCCTCAGTTCATGCTTTCCTTACTGAAATTCTCATTCATGCCTTTCTCAAATCCCATTTCTCAGCTCACACGCATGTACAATCCCTGGTGCTCTACTCATGCCATCCCGGAGGCACTACACTCGAGCTCTATATATATATATATATTCTAAATGAGTTGACACTGTGCCCCTCTCAAAAGTGAGGGGGCAATTTCCCCCTCTGGTAACCCCATGAGAGGGAAACCCCAATCTGTCTCCAATCAGAAAGGGAGCAGTTCCTGTCTCCAATCAGAAAACTGCTGGTCACAGTCTCCAATCTGTTGACCAATGGCGACAGTCTCCAATCTGTCGACCCGTACAAATAACCGTTGATTGGCCTATCAACCGGTTATCATCGCGCGATGGTACCTATATCTCAGTGTCATGCAATGATTACAATACCTTTCAATATACCAATCCCTTTCAATATTTCAATATTTTCCCTCAACTTACTCCCCAACATCTCAAATTCAACATTTAATTCTCTTATTTCTACATAACCTTTCCAATGTCACTATCAGAACACTCCACATGTGTAAATGTCACACCATTCCAGGATTTTCACCACAACTAAACAGTACTACATATATAAGGTGTCAAAATTCTTTATACGAAAATAATCGTGTTTAAAAGGCACCCGATAGCCTATTTTTTATAAAAATAACTTTTAAAGATTTTGAGGGCTAGAAAGGATTTTGAAAATCCCAACTAACGTCACCCTCAATGTTATAGTAAGGTAAGAGTGATTACCTGTCGCCCTTTAGCAATTTACGAAATTTCTCAACCTTTCTTGATGCCGCGAAAGCCTACCTCCATCTACTCCTATAATAATATAGAGCAAAATGATAAATTAATATCATTTCTACTTTATAGTACTTCAACGTCTCTCTCATTACTACCCAATTTCCCCAATCCCTTCTAGTTAATATTTTCCTGATTTTCTCTGGATTACATCTTATACTTTCTTTCAATCATTCAAGGTCAATAGTCAAATAATCAAAGTAATTTTTATACTCAAGTAGGCAAAAGAGCATGGATCAAGGTACAATATCTCACATCATATAAATGGAAGTGAAAAGCATCTCATCAAATCCTAGCTACAACACGTCCTCCTATTACACATTAACTTATGCCATTAATTACACCTACATATGCACACCATATTAATCTTATACTCTGTCCATATTAATCTAGCACTTCATTGTCCTAATAAACATGACAGCTAGTAAGATTCAACCAAAATCCAGATTTTATTCATATATTATCCAAACAGAACCACAATTGCTTAAAATAGAACATTTAGTCCAATCTGAAAATTCAGTACCATCTCCATTTCCTAATGCAAACGCAAGACAGAGCAACCCAAAGAAAAGCATAATGACTTCCTAATCAAATTTCAATACCAATACTTCTTCCTTATCACTTTAAGCAACTTATTAAATCAATAAGAAGAGAAGCCATAGCTCCCTTACTTCCCACTTAACCCAAATAGAATTTTGCTATAATAAAATTATTCATGAAAACCAATTTCAAGTAACAATTTTCTTCAAAATAGTAATGAGACTTAACACCAAGGAAAATCATGTTATTGAATCCCTAACCATTAAGACATTTAAGTAGTCAGATCAACAAACATAAGACCTAGTATATTCATAATAACAATTAACCAATGCCATTATAATTTGTCATAAGGAGAAAATAGACTAGAATTGCAACTTAAAAGTTGAGATAGTAAAAGAAAATAGTACTTTTTATGCTTCACATTCGGCCAAAGACAAAGAGAACATCACAATCCAAAATTGTTCAACATCCTCTTTCATCAAGAGAAAACATAACTTCACAGTTTGACAGTTTGACACAGTCACTAGACTTCATATGTAAAATTTGATTTCTAGGAGAAAACTTCATTCCAAGTTTAATGAGGGCTTTATTCAATGATTTTAGAAATTCATCTCAAACCAAACAGATCAGAGGCAAGAAGGGAAAAGAACAAGTATGATTTATACACATGATTCACACTTACATTCATATCCATTATTTCTTTTCCTGCACAAATTCCAATGGGACAAAACCAACACTGAATATACAAATTGCAAGCTTTCATTTATAATGCTTAAAATAGCTTTTGACACATTCCTTTCCTATTATCAGTTCGGTCATAACAGCAAGGAAGAACAAAATTTATGACACTTGCTATGACATTTACTATCCTCATACACTCATAAATAGCTTTACATACACAAAATACATGTCAGCAGCCACGAGGAGGAAGAGAGATCTGTACAGAATCACCAACTTAGAAAGTTCTACATGCTTGTCACATATCATGTTTAAATCATGTTCAAATCACCATTATGTAACTTCCATGATTGTTCAATATCCACCAATTAACTTCTAACTTACCCTTACATAGTCAATTTCCATTTATTCAACACTTTGTTCACCAATCTGAAGTTGAAACTCTTAAACTTGTTGGAAATCTATTGGATTCACAAACACCCAAATTTGCAAATTATCAAGAACTCAATCCACAACTCACAATGTCCTCTTTTTATTAAATTTTTATTCACGTATAACAATAAAATAGCACAGAATTTTGGTAATCATACAAGCATAGCAAGGTTGTAACTTAAGTGGACCTACATAGTCATTAGTTTTAAGAATTTGAATCTCAACCATAACACCCAATTTGAACAGCAATTCAAAAGCAACATCTAAGCAAGGAAATCACCTCTAAAACTTCAAGAATCCCAATAGTTAAGCAAGATCCAAATCAATAAGTATAGGAACATCATTAATATTTTGTTTACCAAGCTATAATCACCAATTGCATACAAGCATAAAACATACATCATTTATACAATCACATTCAGAATTGAAGCTCTCAAATGCTCAACATGCACGCACACTACACAACTAATACCCCAGCCAAATTAAACCAACAGCGATATGATCAACTCAAACAAGTTTTCACAGTAACTATTTCAAGATTTGAAACACCAAATGCCTTAGGAACTTTTCAGCCCTATAGCACCATAAACCTAGGGTTTTCATAAATTGTCCCAAACTTCAATCAAAATTCAATTTCTCATTTAAAACAACAAGAATAGGAGCTAAAGCTTTAACCTTTACCAATTAAACAACCGAATCCCCAAAACAAAATTCGGACTCCTCTCTCAATCACGATCAAATCGCATGAATAGAAGTAGAAATCAGCATAAAAGAGTCACCTGAGCTCAAATCCCAACATCCTTGCCTCGTCGGGGCTCGCCGCCGCTGGGAAAAGGCTTCGCCGCCGCTGTCAATGGCCGGGCGAAGGGAGAAGCTGGCTAGAGGAATGAGGACGCGAGGGAGAGAAAATGGAGGCGGGTTTCAGTGAGGAAGAGGGAAGGAGTGAGACGGACGGCGCCGTCGCCGCCGTCGCCGGTGGCCGTCGCCGCCGTCGCCGGTGGCCGTCGCCTGGGAAGGGAGTAGAACGAAGAAGAAGGATAGAGGGAGAGGGCGTCGGATGAGAGGGAAGGGAGTCCGACGTTTTTTTTTTCTTTATAGTAAAGGGGGAGGGGCGCGTTTGGTTTGCTGAATTAAGGGGGTTCTCTGATGATTTGTAGCCCAAACTTGCCATAGTGTACTCTTTTAATTCTAAAACCATTTAAACCAGCCTCCAATCTTTTTAAATTTCAAAATATTTTTAGCTTTACCATCCCCTCATATTTCAAACTCTTCAATTCTTAATTAATTATAAGCACATTTATTACTCAAAGTTTCCAAAAATATCCCAAAAATTCCTAAAAATTCCAAAATTTCCCAAAACACTTTCTAATCCTGAATTAAATTTTTCAGGATGTTACATAAGCACTAGAGTGTCAACATATTTGCCACATGTATTTACAGTGTTAAACTTATTGTTTAACGGAAGGGTAAAATTGCACAAGATTTTTATTTCCAGGGTAAAATTGCATCTAAAAATATGTCAGAGGAAATCTGCACCTTTTAGATAGTTCGAGGGGAGAATTTGCATATTAACCCATGTTTACTTATTAGCTTACATGAACAATTAATTACTACTTTTTTATACAACAACTATTATTTCTGATTTATATAAAAAAAACTATTATTTCTGATTAGAGCTATTATTATGACATGCATAAAAAAAATCCTTGATTCCAACCGTATTCACCTTAAAACAAGAAAATGTGAATATTGTAGATTAAATGGGAAATGATCAAGGCATGACTGATATCCCGAAATTAAAAGATTTGATTGCTAATAGAGATTATTACTGATATTTATAATAAATAAACAAAATCTTGACTACAAATATAATAATTTCCAGGTTTAATTTTTTCGGACATTAATTTCACTGAATGACTAAATTAAATCCTTGAATTCTGATGGTTTCGATTGAAAAACAAAAATTATGAGCAAAAGAAGTTCTTATAACATACCCATAAGATGATTATTTTTGCTTATACTTAAAAGCTACTTATGCAAAATAGGACCAATCAAAAGTGCCTCCAACCATACTAAAAACAGAAACAAAAGTCAAACTCATATTAAGTGCATTTTTTTAAAAAAAACAAAAATAAATACTTATTTCCTCTAAATTAAATAAGTTAATCCAAACACACTAATCATATGGTAGTACAATCCTCAGACCTGAAGGAAACCGTCTTACTCCTACGATCATAACCAACCTTAAAATTTATCTGAGCTAAGTTTCCATAGATGGATCCAGTATTAGATGACTTGAAAGCGAAGCAAAAAGCATAGCTAGACACTTGAATGAAGGTATTTACAGTCTTTAACCTCAAATCTGCACCTTTGAAATGGACAGTCAAGGCAGGAAATCGGAAGTTACGTCTAGAAGGTATTTTGAAACAAAGATCCAATACACTCTGAGAAAGCCTAACACGTTCATAATTCAGATTCTTCATCTGTATTGCCACTTCTGATTCCACAGCTGAGTAGAAAGCTGGGGGTAAAAGTGTCAATGTCGTTCCTGAATCAATAATTATGTTTCCTCCTGAAACTCTTTCCCCATCTTCAGGCACATGCATGAAAAAATAAACCATAATCAGTCTTTAATTAAAATATCTATAGTCCATGAAATTATGTGCACGTATCATGTATGTTGATTTGAGGGAATATATGACCCAAAGACAAAAATTCAAAAATAGCCTTGATCCAAAAATCACCCATGCAATAAACCCTAATTATTTGTTCACACAAACTCTTTTATTTATATTATATGTAATATTTCATTTGAACAAATATTTTAAGGTATGATGGTAAATATGTAATATTCATGAAAAAATTAACAAATTATATTCGGATCAATATTTAATTGAATGACGTTTGATGATGAGGGTGATCAATTATTATATTGAACAAATATTAAATCAAAAATAAAATTAAAGGAGTTCAAAGCAAATACAGTGAAAATTTACAAAACATTCTAAAATATACAGAAAATATTGAACAAATATTGAATTAAAAAGTATTAATTGAATCATCACCTGCAGAAATTGGAATTCTCTCGTTTCCAACACTAATTCCTTCCAAAGTAAGGTAATAGTAGTTTGAATATTTTCCAGCAACAAGTGGAGTAGAAACAACACTAGAGCCATAAACGACCGCATGTTCCCCAAAACTCATCTTACTAGATTTGTGTGAATTAGGTGGGGCCATACAGTAAGAAAACTTTCCTTCAATAGCAAAATCAATCTGTGAAACCAAAGAAGTCTGACTAGGTCCAAGTGCAACAACCCCAGAAGTCTTTTCATTATAAATACCCTGGCTATTCAACCCACATCCAAACACCACCTGAGAAAATGTAAATGACTTGCCTCCAATGCCGCCAAGTGTAAATTGATCAGTGGCCAAATCACCTTTAGAAAACGATTCATCCACATAATGAGCATCATACTTGCATATATTGGAAGCGTCACACCCGTGATTTCCAACTAGTGCTGTACAAAGTTGTGTATTGCATGGAATGGTTTTGTATGTTTGAGTTTTTAGGGTCAAACATAGGGGCATTTTGGCGGTAACAATTAGGGCATGGCTTACATTGAGTCCAAATTAGGGCACTGCCCGTGTCAACGATCCCAAAGATCTTGAACGGCGGTGTACCGACGGAGTACGACACGACGTACTCGTTTGGGATCGATCTTAGTTCAGCATCAAAGTCGTCTCTTAGTATGTGTTGGTCATGTGGTAAGAATAAGTGGTTGGCACGTGTGATGGATCGGCGAATCGCGTCATTGATGCGTTGAAACGGCGTCGTTTTGTTGAAGAGTGGCGATTTCGGTGAGTCACGGTGGATGAGCTCAATGGTGAAGCCGTGGCTAGTGTCATTGGCAGCAGAGCTGGAAGTAGAGGAGAGGAAGAAGGTGATGATGATGGAAAGAACAAAGAGAGTATTGCATGCTTTTGAAACCATGTTAATTTTGTGTGTTGATGCGTTGATGTATATGGATATGAAGCAATAGGTTTTCGTTATTATATAGTTAAAAATTGGAGGAATTAAGGTTTGGTATGAAGGTATGTTTTTGTTTGGTCAAGTTATGATTGTATGTTGATTACCAATCAATTCACATATTTGTATTCCCTTTTCAATACGGATCAACTCCGAAATTTCATGTCAATACGGATCCAGATCAAGCCGATAGTTTAAAAAAAATGGCACAATTGATTTATGTAAATTAAATCGCATACATATCTGTATGGATAGTTAAAAATAAAAGCAACATATCATTTTTTTATTTAGAAGTTTCCCCAAAATACATATTCTGGTTACCTGCGTGCGGACTTATATTATTTCAAAAACCATTGTGGATATAAAATATATAAATATAATTTGTTGGAATTGAATTGTATAGTTATAGATCAGTGAGATATTGTAATTTGACTATTAGTTTCTTTATTTCTCTAAGTAACTAATAATTTCATAATTATTTATCATCAAGAAATTACAGGTTCGATTCCCTTCTCATCTATTAATAATTATTACCTATACTATAATTTGAAAAATAATCAGAATATATATCCAATAAAATATCTTTGCCACATAATGATATGTTTTGCTTCATGCTCCCTAATGTTTATTTATTTAGCTTACATGAACACACAATTATTGCTAATTTTTTATACAACTATTATTTCTGATTAGAGCTATTATTATGAAATGCATAAAAAATCCTTGATTCCCACCGTATTCACATTAAAACAAGAAAATGGGAATATTGTAGCTTAGACTAAATGGGCAACAATCAAGGCATGACTGACATCCCAAAATTAAAATATCCGATTGCTAATAGAGATTATTACTAATTATAATACAAAAACAAAATCTTAACTACAAATATAATAATTTCCATGTTTAATTTTTTTAGGTCATTACAATTTACAATGACAAAAAAGGTTATGAATTTCAAAATTTTATTGAATAATAGGACCAAATTAAATCTTTGAATTATGATGGTTTTGATTGAAAAACAAAAATTGTGAGAAAAAAGTACTTATAACGACCCATAACATGATTATTTTTTGTTATACTTATAAGCCACTATGCAAAATAGGACCAATCAAAAGCGCCTCCAACCATACAAAACACAGAAACAAAAGTCAAACTCATATTAATTAAGTGCTTTTTTTAACACAAAAATAATTACTTATTTCCTCTAAATAAGTTAATCCAAACACACTAATCATATGGTAGTACAATCCACGGGCTGGAAGGAAACTATATTCCTCCTACGATCATAACCAACCTTAAAATCTATCTGAGCTAAGTTTCCATAGACGGATCCAAAATTAAATGACCTGAAAGCGAAGCAAAATGCATCCCTAGACACTTCAATGAAGGCATTCACAGTTTTTAACTTCAAATCTGCACCTTTGAAATGGACCGTCAAGGCGGGTAAACGGAAGTTACGTCTAAAAGGTAATCTATAACAAAGACTCAATACACTGTGAGGAACCCTAACAAAATTCAGATACATCATCTGTCTTGCCACTTCTGATTCCACAGCTGAGTAGAAAGCTGGGGGTAAAATTGTAATTGTCGTTCCTGAATCAATTACTATGTTTCCTTCTGAAACTCTTCCTCCACCTTCAGGCACATGCATGAAAATATAAACCATGATCAGTCTTTATTTAAAATATACTACTATATAGTTCATGAAAATATGTACACATATAATAAATGTTGGTTTGAGGGAATATATACCCAAAGACAATCAAAATAGTGTTGATCCAATAATCACCCATGCTATAAACCCTAATTACCATTCCACAAAAACTATTTTATATTATATGTAATAATTCATTTGAACAAATATTTTAAGGTAAGATGGTAAATATGTAGTTTTCAGAACAATAATGAAATTTTCATGAAAAAAATTAATAAATTATATTCGGATCAGTATTTAACTGATGATGTTTGATGATGAGGGTCATCAATTATTATATTGAACAAATATTGAATTAAAATAAAAAGGAGTTCAAAGAAAATACATTGGAAATTTCAAAACATTCTAAAATATTAAGAAAATTAGAGGAAATCAACTTGAGAAATAAAAAGTATTAATTGAATCATCACCTGCAGAGATAGGAATTCTTGTGTTTCCAACACTAATTCCTTCCAAAGTAAGGTAATAGTAGTTTGGATTGCTTCCAGCAACAAGTGGAGTAGAAACAGTACCAGGGCCAGAAACGACCGCATGTTGCCCAAAACTCATCTTACTAGATTTGTGCGAATAAAGTGGGGCCATACAATAAGAAAACTTTCCTTCAATAGCAAAATCAATCTGTGAAACCAAAGAAATCTGACTTGCTCCAAGTGCAACGACCCCAGAAGTCTTTTCATTATAAAGACCCTTGTTATTATATCCACATCCAAACACCACTTGAGAAAACGTAAACGGGTTGCCACCAATGCCGCCAAGTGTGAAGTGATCAGTGGCCAAATTACCATTAGAAAACGATTTATCCACATAATGAGCATTATACTTGCATATATTGGAAGCATCACACCCGTGATTTCCCACTAGTGCTGTACAAAGTTGTGTATTGCATGGAATGGTTCTGTATGTTTTAGAGTGTTTAGGGTCAAACAAAGGGGCATTTTGGCGGTAACAATTAGGACATGGCTTACATTGAGTCCAAACTAGGTCACTGCCTGTGTCAACGATCCCAAAGATCTTGAACGGCGGTGTACCATTGGAGTATGATATGACGTACTCGTTTGGGATCGCGCTTAGTTCAGCGTCAAAGTTGTCACTTAGTATGTGTTGGTCATGTTGTAAAAATAAGTGGTTGGCACGTGAGATGGATCGGTGAATCGCGTCATTGATGCATTGAAACGGCGTCGTTTTGTTGTTGAAGAGTGGCGATTTTGGTGAGTCACGGTGGATGAGTTCAATGGTGAAGCCGTTGATATTTTCATTGGCAGCTGAGCTAGAAGTAGTAGAGAGGAAGAAGCTGATGATGGAAAGAACAAAGAGAGTATTATAAGATTTTGAAGCCATGTTTTGTGTGTTAATGTGTTAATGTATATGGATTGAAGGAATAGGTTTTCGTTATTATATTGCCAAAGTTGGAGGAAATTAAGGGTTAGTATAAACTATAAAGGTATGTTTTTCTTCGGTCATGTTATGATGGTATGTTGATTACCGATCAATTCACATATTTGTATTCCTTTTTCATCAATACTGATCAACTCCGAAATTTCATGTCAATACGGATCAAGCCGATTGTTTAAAAAAATGGCACAATATTTCATTAATCGATTTATATAAATTAAATCGCAAACATATCCATATGGATAGTTAAAAATAAAAGCAACACATCATAAATATTTTTATTTAGAAGTTTCCAAAACACACACACACACATATTCTGGTCACCTGCGAACTTACATAGGATATTGCTAAAACATTTTATTGTAATTTTAAACACCTGATTTGGTACAGGCCCCACAAGATAAAATTAAAATAAATTACCTAGTGAATTAAGTTTTCTTGACACTTCTTGCAAGTTAGACAAACATGATCAGTGACAATAAATAAAATTTTTGATTTGATCAATAATGACAAGTTTCATTTGATGAAAATATGTTAAAAAATGGGAAGATTCTCAAATTACATGATTGACCATTTAATTCACTATATCTTTTTTTTTTTTGATAACATAATTCACCATATCTTTAATTAGGGATTAACTCAATTTTTTTTCCTCAGGGGATGAACTCAATTTCACCCAACAGATTTGTTTAAAAAAATGAACGATATGGAAATTAAAGGATGCACATTGAACTAAGCCATCAGTTTTCTTTATAAAAAAACCTGAAAGGGTTTCCATTTGTGCATGGGGCATTGAACTGAAAATTAAAAGAAAAGGAATGATGAAAATAGGATACTGTCAACTTGAAATTGATTGCCACAAGACAAAGAGGAAAAATGTCAACTAGAATATGGTTTAAATGAAGGATGAAGTAAGTCAACGGAAGAATACAAAATTGAAATGAAAAGTGAATGTGATATTTGAATTTTATGATACTTTATTTCTTATTATTACTCCATGGACATTAATGAGGAAAAAATAATAAAGGAAAACCCTAGTGGTGCCTAATATATAAAGCCATAAAGGGGAGTTATATAAGAAGGAAGGGGGATTTTGCAAGATAAAATAGGTAGAAAGTGGTTCATAAGGAAAATTATAAAAATACATATCAATTTGATCTTTCTTGCATCATCTTTCTAAAATTCTTTGAGGGAGTTTGGAGGTTGAATCATTGTCAAAGTTGTTATTTATAATAATAGGATAAACCATATGCTTTAAATGTTTAGGAATATCATGCTAATTGTTTTCCTGAAATTGATGAATTCGTTTTTTTTTTATCTTTTGGAGTTAGTATAATTGATTGTTTTTTCTCTTAAATATGATATTATTTTTGGTCAAATAAATAACATATTATTTCATTTTATCTCTTATAAATATTGCTTTTTCTCTTATGATAGTTTTTTATGATCTCTTATGACCTGAAATAATCTTTCAATAGTCCACTCTCTACTATTTATAAGAGAAAAATACTTACACTGAAATCTTTCTCTAACACTAATACTCCCTCCGGTCCTAAATATAAGACCCAATTTACTTTTTTGAAAAATCATAAAAAAGCAAAATATAAGTCAATTATAAATTGATTTACCTAATTTTCCCCCTTAAACTAGTTTATTTAACCTATAAACTAATGACTAATCTAAAAATACATCAAATATGTCGTAATTTAATAACTTATTTTGTAACCTTAACATTTCCAAAAAAAGGTCATCTAGGTCTTATATTTAGGACCGGAGGTAGTAATTTCGATCTCTTCATAGACAACATGAAAACATGCATACACGTACGAGGAAAATGGGAGGAAAACATGAAAACATATCCCCACCACACACTTAGTCCTTATGGGCCTATTTGGTATGAGGGGAGGGGAGGGGAGGGGAGGGAAAATGGGCGGAGAAAAATTTTTCTGAAATGAATTTATAAAATTCTGATATTTTATATTTTATTTTTTATAAAATATTACAACTCTACTTCTTCAATATTTAAAATTGATCTTACACAAATTTTCCTTCCCCTCCCCTCCCCTCCAAATTTTTCATACCAAACATACCCTTAGGCTCTACTTTATTTTTCTTTTTTTATTTATTTTTACTTTTGTATTATATATTGACCTTTATTATTAATGCCAATTGTCTCTACTTAAAAAAAAAGAAGAAAACATACATATAGATACTAATAATCATAGAGAAAGTTGTATTTTACTATTTTAGACACAATGCTAAAATAATTTTGAAACCCAATTTCCAATAACAACATTTAGTGCTTGAAAAGAATTGCTTATGGGTATGTATTATTTTGTATGAAGCATGTATCTTAAAGAATTTTGAACGTTTCAAATTTGAAATAGTGAGTAAGTTTGGTTTACATACCTTAAAATTTGTACAACTTAGTTAAGAAAAGATTATTAAAATTCTTACATAATCAATTTTCTGTAAAATGGGAATAAAAACATAACAGTAATAGTAATGAAATAATATTTCAAAAAATGGTAAAGGGTCAAATCTAGCACTAAACTATTGCCAAAAGTACACCCCACATAATAGTAAATCTCATAGCTCAAATCTAGCACTAATTTTTGATTAAAAAAAATCTAGCACTGATCAAGTACAAATTGGGCCAGATGTAGCAAAACCGTCAATTTTGGCTGGTTTGACCGTCAAGTTTGACCCGAGTATGCCACGTCACCCAAGTTAGGTCACATCACCTGCCACATCACCCAGTTATGTCACTCACCTGCCACGTCATCACCACATCATCACTACATATAAGAAAAAATTTAAGGTTCAAATTTAGCACTCAAGTATTAGTAAAGTTCACCCAACATAAAATAACAATTTTGAGTTTCAAATATAGCACCCATCAGTTACAAAATGATTCAAATCTAGCAACAACATCAATTTTTATGAGTTTGACTTTTAATTTTGACATGATTAGGTCATGTCACTTGTCACATCGCCCTATTAGGCGCCATGTTACTTGACACATAATCATCATCTTCACTACATCATCACCACATAAATGAAAATAAATCCCTGAAACCCATATCACCCTATGAAAAATGTAGCAAGTTGCAACATTTATAATTGGGTGATGTGGGTTTCAGATCTGTGGTGATGATGTAGTGAAAATGGTGATGATGTGACAAGTAACATGGCCTAATAGGGTGATGTGACAAGTGACATGATCTAATCATGTCAAAATTAAAAGTCAAACTCATAAAAATTGATGTAGTTGCTAGATTTGAATCATTTTGTAACTGATGAGTTATTTTATGTTGAGTGAATTTTACTAATACTTGAGTGCTAAATTCGAACCTTAAATTTTTTCATATATGTGGTGATGACGTGGCAAGTGACGTGACATAATTGGGTGATGTGGCATGTGACGTGGCCTAACTTGGGTGACGTGGCAGATGATGTAGCATATTCGGGTCAAACTTGACAGTCAAACCCGTCAAAATTGACGGTTTTGCTACATCTGACCCAATTTGTACTTGCTCAGTGCTAGATTTGAGCTACGAGATTCACTTTTATGTGGGGTGTACTTTTGACAATAGTTTAGTGCTAGATTTGACTCTTTACCCTTCAAAAAATATTAAAAAATTTTATTTTAATTTAACTTGTTGTTGGTTGACTAATCATATAAGTTGGAGGAAAAAATTTAAAAATATTTTAATTTTATTATTCGTAATGCATCAAAAGTTAGCTGAAAGCAAACCTTTACTTTTGTGAATGGATAAGAAGATAATTTTAAAAAAAAATGATAAAATAAAGAAACATAAAAAATGACATAATATAAAGTTATAAACAAAATAAAGTGCATAATATAAAATGACAAAATAAATGACATACACATACTATTATAATATTATATATGTACTCCCTCCGTTCCTAAATATAAGACCTAGATAATTTTTTTTTGGAAGGATTAAAGTTGCGAAATAGGTTATTAAATCATGACATATTTGATATCTTTTTAGATTATTCATTAGCTTATAGGTAAAATAAACTAGTTTAAGAGAAAAAATTAGATAAATCAATTTATAATTAATTTATTTTTTGCTTTTTTTAGGATTTTTCAAAAAAGTCATCTAGGTCCTATATTTAGGAACGGAGGGAGTATTATTTACATACTTATGTTTATATATAACATACATATTATGTGTAGGGTAAAAGTGCTGATCTAGTAATTAACTATTTTAATTTGGGCAAAAATAATAAATGACTCTTTCGCAGTGCATAAATAATAACCAACTTTGTGACCCGGTGCAAAAATAATAAAACCGGTAATAAATGTTAATTTGTAGTTTTGTGGGACCTTTCTGATATTATTTTCTAAAGTAAAAATACCTTTTCACCCCCTCACAATTAAAACTCGACCATTCTTCCTTCCGCCCTCCATCTTTCCATGCTAATATACCGTAATCAACAAGGTTTTAATTGGGAGGGGCAGAAATGTATTTTCACTTTGAAAATAATATCAGAATGACTCCACATAACTACAAATTAACATAAAAGACCGGTTTTATTATTTTTACACCGGGTCACAAAGTTAGATATTTTTATGCACCGCGAAACAGTCATTTATTATTTTTGCCCAAACTAAAATAGTTAATTATTATATCAGTGCTTTTGCCCTTGTGCTTAAGGTAGTCTTCTTGTCTTGCACTAATATATGTGTGTGTGGGTGTGGGGGGGGGGAGGGGGGGTGGGGGCGGCGCACACATAATGTTAGACTTAAATATGCTCAACCAAATTTTGACGAGAAACTAAAAGACATGTGAATAAAAGGCGGATGAACCAACCAATCTAATTCTTTGTGAAAACATTTCCAACTCCCTGAAAGAGTTAAGGATATGATACAATGAAATGTAAATAAATAAACAAATATAAGAAGTATGTGTGTGTATAAAAGTATATATTAGCAATAATATATAACGAGTCTACCTCATATTTCAGAGTAAACTTGTTCTTACACATGTTATGAAAATAAGGAAAATATAAAAGTTGTAAAATATATATATATGAAGAAGAAGAATAAGAAAAACAAAAGAGAAATTCACAGGCACAATTGTCCGATCCTTTAATTATAGACACAATTGTCGTTAAAGTCGCGAGTTGACACTGTGATTTTACCGCTTTATGTTTTTGTCAAAGTAAAACGTATTACGGGTTGTGACACCCCAAAATTTCTAAAAGAATAAATAAGGAAATATTTAAAATCTAGGAATATTGTTTAATATTTAGAAGGTCTTAAAAATAAATTAGAGAACTAAAACATATCTAGGGAATCATATTAGGACTTAAAATATGTTCCCCAAATTCAACTTTATCCAACCAATTTGTCCATATCCTCTCTTCAAACTTATCCATCCAATTTAACAAAAATAATCCAATTTTCTATTTAATTTTATTCTCCAAAATTTCTCATCCACTCTTTTAAACATAATATCATCATTCATCATCATCCTCTCTCTTTTCACTCTCAAATTTCACCTTCATCACCATCATCATCATCATCATCACACACTCTCTCACCTTCGATCTCACCCTCTCATCTTCACTCCTTCTATTCACTTCTCACCCTTCTCTCTCTACTCCCTTCCATCATCTACGATTTCTTCCCTGGCCAGCCACCGCCGACGATGGTGGAGATAAAGGTTAGCTTTTTCCTTTGATTTCCACTCTTATATCTTCACCTAGCACCGTTTTGATGAGAGATTCTGAATGGTTTGGAGTTTTGAGGAGTCTAATCTTATTTCTCATCTTCCTTGCCTCTTCCCTCTCCATTTAAATCTCCTCTGATTTTCTCTCTCGGCTTTCTCTCCCTGCTTCCAGCCATAGGCAGCAGCGAAGATAGTGAAGCAGAAAGACAAATAGCTCAAAGGTTTGTGGGTAAGCTTCCTTCCCTCTTTCCTTCTCATGTTGGCCGAATTTTAGTGAGTTTGTGGGATGAAATCAGTTCTGATTTTGGGGTTTTAATGTTCCTAAACCCATATGGTTAAAGCTTAGCTTTCAATTTTATTGTTGTGAATAAGTATGTGCAGGTCTGACTTTTCTTTCTTCTGTTAGTTTGGAAAGGAATTAAAATTATTCTAATGTTTTGTGTGATTCTGTTTGGTTGATGGGTGTTTATGAAGTTTAAGAACTTTATTTTTGAATTTCTTTAACTTACATGAATCCAAGTTTAATTATGATTCCTCTTGTGAAGTAAAAAGGTGAAGAATTTGACTTGAGCTTACTGGTTTTTGTTGGAAAGCTTATACTTTATTTTAATTGTTATTGGTATGTGAAAAATGAAATGAACTTAAATATAATTGTGTATAATTCAGGGGTATTAGCTGAATGGTTTTGTGGTGCATAATTATTGATGCTCTGCATTTTATCCACTGTCATGGTTGAATTATGCTGAATTGATTTAATGAGGAAGGATAACTTTGTTGTGATTGGGTATATGGTTTTGTTTGGATTGTTGTTCACATATGTAAAGTAATTAGGTGGATTGAAATGTTTATGAGTTTAAATCATGGCTGTAGTTGGAATAAGGTTGTACATGTATGCTAAAACTGTATTATATTTGTTGGAAGATGAAGTCATAAATAAATGAAGTGTACTAACTGAAACATGGAATAAATTGGGTGTTTGTATGGATATATGAATGTGAGGATGATTTGTTTCATGATTGAAAAGTTATAATGGTTTAATTGCTAACTGGTTTTCAATAAATATTGATAGGGAAGTTATAGTTTTTATTTCAACTTGAAAAGGCAATCAATTACATTTTCATTTGAGGTTTTAAGGGAGTAATTTTGAATGTAACTTTGCTGCTTTGTTTGGAGTTGTGGGCTGCTGAATTTGAAATCTCTTTTATGAGATTAGGATGAGAAATATTATGTCATGACATGTGTTTTCTAAGTGATTCAAGTATGCTTGCTTGGTTATTAAAGTTGGAATATATTGCCATAATTCTCTGCTTTTGATTAAGAATGGTAGTCATGGTCATGGTAGTGTCAACATGTCTTCATATCTACTTGCTATATGTTAGTACTTGAATGATTTCATTGTGAATGTGAATTAGTGAAGTAATAAGGGGCCTTAAGTATTATTAGTTAAACATTAATGGTAAGAAAGAATAAGTTAAACAAACCATTTGAGGAGGGGTCGGGTAGTTTATAAGAACTTGAGAGATGTAAGATTACCATAAAATTAAATATAATTATTAATTTATTATATGTACATATTATATAGGACAAGATAGTGAGGTTGCATTTTCGAGGCGTGAAGTGAAGGAGCTTGTTCTGGAGTAAGATCTGCAGTCAAGTAGCTGTTTCGTTCGTTATGATTTATCATGTTTAATAATTGCATAAAGTCCTAAAATCACACTAACCTCAGGGCCGAAAGGTCGCTCTAATCCTGTCAGAAATATTCAGTTTATCGGAGTTCTCCATGACTAGAGGGCATGCTACCCCTAGTTGAGTAGGTATAACTGAAATGTTATATTATTAAATGTGGTCGTGAAAAGTCTCCGCTGGACAGTTATTTACATGTTATGCCACCGCGTTTTTTTTTAACGACCAACATTGGATTTTTAGTCGTTTAATATGGTCGTGAAAAGCCTATTTTCTAGTAGTGTAATCAATACTATTTGGTGACTTGTCAAAGTAGATCCAAAAAAAAAAATTGATCTTTGTCACCACTTGCTATTTTGCTTGTTGGACGCTATTATATAACCTTTTCTACATTATGGTTATTGGTTATAAGCGACTTTTTTGAACCCAAGTTTCACATAAGTCTAAAAAGTTCAAACTTGTGCATGTTGACATTTTAACCCTCCTTGAGAGTGTCAAATTTTTTTAGGAAAAAAAAAAAGATTTTCTAAACCAATTATTATATAGCCAGCAAAATGTCTATGCAAACCAACGTAGAAAGTGCTTTTTGCACCAATGCAAATTCAAATCTGATTAATCAATATTTCAGTTCAAAAAAATTGAATAATCAATATGTCAAACTTTTTAGCAATTTTTATATGCTTATTTAATTAATTAGGTCATATTCGAGTCTTACTAGACCTAATTAAAGGCAGTTCTTTAAAGATATTGTAACCATCAAATACAAACTATCAACATATAATATTATAGAAAAATATATCCTCAATATTTATTTTCCTTCACAGTCTTGCCAAATCAAATGTGAATCATTTTTTTTTTTGAGTAAAAATCAAATCTGAATCATTGATTGCAATAAAAAATGTCTGCAATGTATGAAAGTTGGTATTTGGGTATGAAATTTTAAAATGTACCAAGGTGTGCCCTTTTCTGATCATTCACGTTGGTTACACGGATATATGAAAGATGCTGAGAGAAATGTTTCAACTCATTAATATAATACCCATTTCTAATGAAAATTCCAAACTCATATACATTCACTATATATGTTCAACAATATAAACGGAAAACAACGTAACTTCAATATGATAGAAATTAGGAAATTTAGAATTTTTTTTGGGCCTTAAGAAAATTTTGAATAAGATCAACATTAGAGGAAATCCTTCTTTCTTAGAGTAAGATGTCCTCATTCACATCCTTTATTTTATGTCATTTAAGTAACTCATGTTAAGTGCATTTTTTCATGCCACCCTTAAGGCATCATCATCATCATGTATTCATTATTTTGCCATTTTATGCAAAAAAAAAAAAACAGATCGATGAAATACAGTCGCAATAACAGTACAGTATGCCATTGAGAAAAGAGACAGTTCATTTCAGCCTCCTTCATCACAAACCACCTAGATTAGGCTTTCTTTTTAACCAACCATATTATAGGCCCAATTCTACTAGATCCATTATAGCCTTCTCATACGGTCATTCGTATGAAATTAAACTGGATGAAAACCTTGTATTTAAGTATTTAAAGCAACTAATCCAGTTATGATATACTCCCTCCGATCCTAAATATAAGACCTAGTTGAATTTTTTGGAAAATCCTAAAAAGCGAAATAAATCAATTATAAATTGATTTACCTAATATTTTCCCTTAAACTAGTTTATTTGACCTATAAACTAATGGATAATATAAAAATATACCAAATATGTCATAATTTAATAATATATTTTGTAACATTAACATCTCCAAAAAAGTCAACTAGATCTTATATTTATGACCGAAGGGAGTATAATATGGTTCACTTGAAAGTTACAAAAATGTAAATATAAATACAACTACATAATAATCGATTTGCCTACACTCTATTAATAAATATTATTTACGAACTCATCAAAGTAGCTTCAACAAAAAATCGATCATTGTTACCGCTAGCTATTTTACCTGTAGGACGCTATCCAATATATTTCTCTAAAACTCTAACCTTAAACCCTATTGGTCCACATGTCACTATAACTACCACTTTGTTGAATTTAATTGGTTGAATGGATGGAAAACTTAAGTCTCAATGCCATTTCTAAAATATTCAAATTGGAAATTTATTCAAAAAAACATCCAATATATCTCTCTAAAACTCTAACCTCAAACTCTATTGGTCAACATGTCACTATAACTACCATTTTCCTTTAGTTGAATTAATTGAATGGATGGAAAACTTATTATCAAGTCTCAATGTCATTTCTAAAATATTCAAATTGGAAATTTATTAAAAAAAATCAATCACAATGGTTTCTTCCCATATTTAAATTAAATCACAATGACCATTTCGTTTGGTAGAAATTGTCAATTTATTATCAAGTCTCAATGCCATTTATAATAGATTCAAAATGGTTTTTTAAGCAAAGTTCAATCAATCACAATCACCATTTAATTGGTTGAATGGATGACAAACTTATCATCAAGTCTCAATGGCATTGAGAAATATATCTGAATTGGAAATTTATTCAAAAAACAATCAATCACAATGAGTTCTTCCCATATTTAAATAAAATCACAAGTACCGTTTTATTTGGTAGAAATTGTCAACTTATCATCAAGTCTCAATGTCATTTATAATGTATTCAAATTGGAAATTCAAGCAAAGTCCAATCAATCACAATGGATTCTTCTCATATTTAAATTAAATCATGATAATCATATGGAGCCTATAATAGGGAAATTAAACAATTTGAAGAAGTGAAATGTGATTCATATGGAGCCTATATAGGGAAATTAAACAATTTAAAAATCATGATAATCATGATAATTAAACAATGGATTCTTCTACAAAGTTTAATTATATTAGAATAATAATAGGGAAATGTGATTCATATAAATAGAAATACAATCTTATGTAAATAAAGGATATGAACACATATCAGAGAAATAAAAACCTTCAATCATCCACATCTCCAAATATGGTTGCCTATGATCTTATACAAATTTTCAAGATGATTGCACCATTTGTACTAATACAAGCAAATTGGTACATTGTTTTACCTGATAGTCTTTTTATAATCTTCTTTTTTTTACCATGACTTTTAACACTGAATTCTTATTCAAATTTTAAAGTAGTTTTTTTTAATTGTGTGTATTTCAGGATATTCCTTCTATTTTTTTTGAAACATGGCTCAAATCAGGATCAATGGGAAATTGTGGCGTGTTTGGCTTTTTAACTATTTATACAATAAAAACTTCCCGTATGTTTCCCACCTTCAAAAATATTCATCAGCCATTAATCTATGTTGACAAAAAAACATTTTAGGAAAAAATTCAAAAAAAAAATACTTCCATTAATCCCTATCTTTAATATTTATCAAGAAAAATTTCCAAAAAATACATTATGTTTTCAATAATATAATGTCATTTCTAATAACAATTTCAAACTCATATAATTTTACTGTGTTCAACAATATAAAAGGGAAACAACATAACTTCGATATGACAAAAAGTAGAAAATTCAGATTTCTTTTTGCCCTAGGAAAATTTAGAATAAGATCAACATAATAGGAGATTCTTCTTTCTTGTAATTGTTTTTGCTCAGAATTCTTCTTTCTTGTAATAACATGTCCTCATTGCACATTCTTTTTTAGGCTAAAGTATACTTTTGGTCTCTTATGTTTGCTTCAAGTTTCAATTTAGTCCTTTATGTTTGAAAAGTATACGTTTAGTCCTTTTTTGTCCAATTTCATTATAAAATAATCATTTTTTGGCCAATTTCATTATAAAATAACCATTCAAAATTGTTAAGTTAGCATTTTCCGTTAATTTAAACTAACGGTGTTAACAAAAAAGGACTAAAAGTGTACTTTCCAAACATAAAGGACTAAATTGAAACTTAATGCAAACATAAGGGATCAATAGTATACTTTAGCCTTCTTTTTTATGTCCTTTTAGGTAATTTATGTATTTATGCTGTTTTCCCTACCACTTTTAAGACATTAGTATTATCATTTTGTATTCGTTTTGTCATTTTATAGAAAAAACAGGAAATCCAATTACATCAACAAATTCAGCAGGCCATTGAGAAGAGTGATATCATTTCAGGCACCTTCATCATAATCCACATAGACTAGGCTTTCTTATGAACCATATTGTAGGCCCAATCCCTTTGGATCCATTATTAGCGTACTGATCTCAGGCTCAGATACTTTGTACCCGATGACAAGCGTTTTAAGTGTTCACATGAAATTCAACTAGATTTTTTTTGAACTGAATGAAATTGAACTAGATTAAAATCTTGAATTGAAGTAGTTAAAGCATTTTTTTTTAAAAAAAATTGTTCTTTCGGTAAATCTATAGTTGGTTTACTTAAATATTAGGAGAATCAATAAGAAATTCCAATAAAAGTTAAATACTCACGATTTTAATCATTTATATATAAAAAAGTATGACTTATAAATATTCAAGTTTGACATAAAATTGCGATGAAACAAAATAATTTTATTATTTAACCTCTTTATAAATGAGAAATTGCAACTGTAACACCCCAAAATTTCTAAAAGAATAAATAAGGAAATATTTAGAATCTAGGAATATTGTTTAATATTTAGAAGGTCTTAAAAATAAATTTAGGAACTGAAACATATTAATCTAGATAAATCATATTAGGACCCAAAATATGTTCCCACATTTATCCCACCCTTTCTAACATCCTAAATTAATCTGGACCATTCATTAAAAAATATCTTCATCCATCCTTATCTCTCCGATATCAAATCTCAACCACTTAATTATTTTTAATAAATTACCCTCTTCCTCTTCCAATGTTTATCTTCACTGCTTCCTCTTTATCTTATACCATCAAAACATCACTCTCTCCATCTCTCTCCCGTTGCTTCCATTCTCTCTCACCTCCACTCTTCACTTCTCACTCTTTTCTCTGCAACATCCTCTTCGATTTCTTCTTGCTTGGCCAGCCACCACCGACGACATTGGAGATAAAGGTGAGCTCTTCCTTCATCTTCTTCTTCTTGTGGTCTGTTTTGGGTGCGATTGGGAGAGGAATCAGCTTGGGTTTTATTTGTTTAGCTTATGGAGTTTCTAAATCATTGTTCATCTTCCTTCTCTCTTCCCTCTATATAAACTTCCTTCCTTTATTGATTCTCTCGCGGCTTTCTCTCTCTGCTTCCAGCCATAGGCAGCAGCGAAAATAGTGAAGCAGAAGGACAAGAAGCTCAAAGGTTTGTGGGTAAGCTTCCTTCCCTCTTTCCTTCTCTTGGTGGCCGAATTTTAGGGAGTTTGTGGGAGGAAATCAATTCTGATTTTGTGGTTTTTAATGTTCCTAACGCTATATAAATAAAGTTTAGCTTTCAATTTTATTGTTGAGAGTGAGTATGTGCAGGTCTCATTTTACTTCCTCTGCTGCTTTAGAAAGGAATAAAAATCATTCTATTGTTTGGTGTGATTTTGTTTGGATGATGAGTGTCTATGACGTTTAAGAATTCTATTTTTGATTTGGGAATGCAAGGCACTGTAGGGGGATTATATTCACTGTGTATGTGTTTGAATGAGTAAATGACTTTTTCTATCTTGATTAATGTTGCAGCCTTGCAGGTTAATATATATGGGAGATATTGTGTGTGCATATGAATTATAAGTTTCTGCTCTTCTTGCTCTTCTCTGAAAATTGCTGAATTGATTTAAGGATTGAAGAGTATTACCCTGTTTTAAGATGTCCATTTTGGCTTGACTAATTGGTGTGATTTTCAATAAGAGATCATATTTATCTATTCTAATAATTGTGTGCTTGAGAGTGAGAAACTGTGTGTTATATTTATTGGAAGATGTAACCATAAATAAAACAAGTTTAGTAGCTGAAAAAGTGGAACAATTTAGATATTTGTATGGATAAATGAATGTGAGCCAGATTTGTTTCATGATTGAAGAGTTGTTATTGTTTAATTGTTTTGCTGGTTTTCAAGAAATATTGACAAGGAAATTTCAGTTTTTATTTCAACTTGAAAAGGGCAATCGTTTACATTTTGATTTGAGGTTTTAAGGGAGTAATTTTGAATGTAACTTTGCTGCTTTGTTTGGAGTTGTGGGCTGCTGAATTTGAAATCTCTTTTATGAGATTAGGATGAGAAATATTATGTCATGACATGTGTTTTCTAAGTGATTCAAGTATGCTTGCTTGGTTATTAAAGTTGGAATATATTGCCATAATTCTCTGCTTTTGATTAAGAATGGTAGTCATGGTCATGGTAGTGTCAACATGTCTTCATATCTACTTGCTATATGTTAGTACTTGAATGATTTCATTGTGAATGTGAATTAGTGAAGTAATAAGGGGCCTTAAGTATTATTAGTTAAACATTAATGGTAAGAAAGAATAAGTTAAACAAACCATTTGAGGAGGGGTCGGGTAGTTTATAAGAACTTGAGAGATGTAAGATTACCATAAAATTAAATATAATTATTAATTTATTATATGTACATATTATATAGGACAAGATAGTGAGGTTGCATTTTCGAGGCGTGAAGTGAAGGAGCTTGTTCTGGAGTAAGATCTGCAGTCAAGTAGCTGTTTCGTTCGTTATGATTTATCATGTTTAATAATTGCATAAAGTCCTAAAATCACACTAACCTCAGGGCCGAAAGGTCGCTCTAATCCTGTCAGAAATATTCAGTTTATCGGAGTTCTCCATGACTAGAGGGCATGCTACCCCTAGTTGAGTAGGTATAACTGAAATGTTATATTCAGGAGGTTGAGCCTCATGCCACACAATCAGGAAAATAAATTCAAATTGTTGTGTGAGCAGCGGGATTATGGTTTATTAATTGTTTTTATGAATTTATGAATCGTTATGCATGGTAATGAGTGATAAACTGCTACTGGGATTCTTTGAATCTCACCCCTTTAAAACATTTACAGAGTTTGTGGAAGCTGGTGAGACGGAGAAGACAAGGTTAGCTTGTTGTTTTGGATGCTCAGGAATGTACTGTAGATAGTTCTTTTGGAAGATGTGTACATGTAAAACTACTTTTGATGTTTATAAACAAACTAAGGCAAACTTGGTGCTTGTATAGTAGTTAGGTGTAAGTTATTGTATATATGCATGAAAAAGAAACTGTGATATGTACAGGATGGTGTGATATGTAAAAGGGTTTGTTAATCAATATAATCTCAATATTGTAAAAATGAAAGTTACCATATCAATAATAACTAACGGTGATAATAGATGTTAAGATAAATAAATTAATAAATCAATTTGAAAGAAAAAGTTTTTAATGATTAGTATTTTCGGGTTCTTCACATTTGAGAAATGGTATATAAATCAAATAAAATGCTATATTATAGTAAGAAAAAGTTAGGATGTTACAACAACACCCTCATAACAGAATTAATCACAACTAGGGCTCAAAATGTAATCAAATTAAAAGTCTTGAGGAATCTGGGTATACTAAATGATTTGTGGTTGACAATAAAGATGTTATAACAATCACACAATCTCTTAAGAAGGCATATGAAATATTGATTGCGATAAAGAAACTTTTGCATTTTATGAAAATGAATATTCTCTATATAGATATGCAATTTAATAAGAATGTAATGTGAGTTGTCTTTTATTCAGTTCAAAAAAAATGTGAGGCGTCTTTTCTCATCATTCGCATTGGTTATAGGAGTATATAGGTATGATAGATGTTTATGAAAGATGTTCAGAGAATAATCTCAACTCAATAATTTATTATATCAATTCTATTGAAAATTTAGACGCTTACATTTACAATATTGGACAATATAAAAGGAAACAACATAATAATTTCGATATAATTGAAATTAGAAAATTTAGAATATTATTTTGGCCTTGAGAAAATTTTAGAATAAGATCAACATATGAGGAAATCCTTATTAATTGTAATAAGGTGTCCTCATTGTACATCCTTCTTTTTAAGTCATTTTAGTAACTCTTGTATTAGTGCTGTTTTTCTGCCTCTAGTAAGACGTTATTACTAAATCTATTATGAATTCATTTTGTCATTTTACATAAATTAATAAAAAAATGGTTAAAGGTCATTCTGACCACTAAACAATTTTCAATGTATCAATTTGACCTATAAACAATTTTCGGTTTCAATCTTGCCTATAAACAATATAAAAGGCACATTTTTGGCCAACTCCATTAAACATAAGATAACACTGTTAAATATGGACCCAAGTCAGCTAGAATAGATGCCAAGTCAACCAGAATAGATGCCAAGTCAGCCTTCCCTCTCTGCTTAAGTGTTAAAAAAGGCTGAAAACAAATCTGAAACCCAAAATTGAATAGAACGAAGTAGAGAACGAGGAAGGGTGAGAACTGGAAAAAGGGATCTTGTGCATCTGAGAATCTCAGACAAAGCATGGCCTCTTCATCCTCCTCCTTTTCGACTTCCTCTTCTAATGGAGAAAAAACGAAGGCTTCCTCTTCATCCTCCTTTTCGGCTTCCTCCTTCACCGATGTCCACTGCGGAGGATTGTAAGTAGTGTGATTGTTTTATAGTCTCTTCATTGACTTCAAGCTTATTTTCTATTTTAAATGGGAAAAAATGCTGTTTGTAATCTGATTGTTTTTGCCCTGCCTAAGGACAATGATTAAAAATGTTTTGAGATTAAAGAGAAATTGGGGTTAAAAATCTTTAGCTTCCAAAGCACTCCTCGCTTGAGATTCAGCGAATCCCATCTCAGTGAGCTTCTTCACCTGTACCATGTTAAATGAAAATTTCATTCTTCGAAGCAACAAAAATTAACTTTTTCACACAAAAAAAAAAAAAAAAAACAAAAACAGAACATAAGATGCAGAGTGAATCGCATGCATTGATGAAATCAATTGTTACAAGCTCAACAATATGAATCCACCCTCCAATGACATGAGACCATGTTCAAAATTCCGTACCTTTTCCTCAATCCCAATAGATGATGGTTTGGCAAAAGCTTCAGTCCAATACCTAGTGGTGCCAACAAATGTCTGGTAGTATACTGATTAGGTCCCTCGCAAGCCCTAATCAATGGCCTAATTGAAGTCTCTTGCAGGTTCCCCACAAGTTCGTCGCAACTCAAGTTTTCAAGCAATCCCTAATCCATCCATGGCTTTCCGTTTCAAGTTCCTCGCAAGCCTTGCAGACTGGGAAAAAATGTTGTTATTTAGTTTCAGTTCATTGTTAATTTGTAAATACTCCGATTAAATAATAAAAACAAATTCAAAAACTTTGGACATGCCACGTCATTAAAAAAACACAATCACCTGCCACATGTTGGAAATAAAATGCTTACTTGGCATGGATGTTAATGGCGTTAAAGAGTGATGGATGAAGTTGGCCAAAATAGACCTTTTATATTGTTTATAGGCCAAATTGAGACCCAAAATTGTTTATAGGCCAAATTGATACTCCCTCCGTTCCTAAATATAAGACCTAGATAACTTTTTTTTTGGAAAGATTAAGGTTGTGAAATAGGTTATTAAATGATGACATATTTGATATCTTTTTAGATTATCCATTAGCTTATAGGTAAAATAAACTAGTTTAAGAGAAAAAATTAGGTAAATCAATTTATAATTAACTTATTTTTTGCTTTTTTTAGGATTTTTCAAAAAAGTCATCTAGGTCCTATATTTAGGAACGGAGGGAGTACATTGAAAATTGTTTGGTGGCCAGAATGACCTTTAACCCATAAAAAAACAAAAACAGAGATAATCCAGTCACAATAACAGTGCAGCAGGCCATTGAGAAAAGAGACAGTTCATTTTAGCCTTCTTCATCACAACCCAGCTAGTCTAGGCTTTATTTTAAACCAAATTGTAGGCCTAATCCCTTTGGATCCATTATAGCCTTCTCATCTACCAGGTCCAGAACCTTTGTGGACCATGAGTCCATGACAAGCGTGGCATTTTTCCTTGCACTGAGAGAATATAAGTATGTTGGTGTGTTGCACTGAGATAAAAAATGGCATGTGCCTTGCGTATGTTGGTGTGGGTGGCGCTTGCACCGTACTGGGGGGTCCCTGTGGGATCTCTTAGTCCCACATCGACCAGAAATATGTGTGTGTGTGAGTATATAAGTAGAACATTCACACTTCAGCTTGCCAACCGTGTTAGTTGGTTTTGCTGTTGTGTTTGGTCCGAAAAATGTGTTAAAAAAAAAGAGAAGCTTTTTAATACTCCTATTTTATACCCTCCCATGAATTAAAGCAACTTTTTAGGGAAAAAAACTTTTGTCCTTTCAGTAAATATAGTTGGTTTAATTAGATATTAGGAGAATTACATAAAAATATCTAATAAAAAATTAAATACCCACGTTTTAATCACATATGATTGTGACTGAGAAAATAAGTAATTTTATTATTCAAACCTCTTTATAATTCCTCAATTTTTTGACCCAAAAATTCAAAAAGCGGCAATTTCTTATTTATATTTTTTCAAAATAATATGACTTTGTGAAACAAAATATCCTCTACAATTAAAGATTATTGTGCATTCTATTAACCTTGGTATTATTTATTTTACTTATGTTTGTTCATCATTTGGACGTGTGTATGTATCAGAGTGCATGTGGGCTTAAACTGGAATTGATGTTTGGAACTTTGAATGATAAGAGTATATATATTTATTTATTTTTAATCTGAAGCGTAGAGTAATAAGTTATTCAACACATTACAATAGTAGATTGCCTTTTTACCAGTGGATCTTATACATGTATATTCAACATATACTCTGTCCAATGTACATTTTATAACACAAGAATTCATGATACATTACCATCTTCTGGGCTATGATGCTATACACTAGCTTCTACTTGAGTGTTTTAACCAATTTTACATAAACAATCTAGTAATATGGTTCTTTGAAATATACTACATAAATGAGGCAGCAAATAGCAAAGATAATAATGAAAACATCAACAGTGAGAGCAGTGACTGCTTGATCACTAAGCTCCATGTTCCTTCCACCTAGACGATCAACCATGTCTGGAACTGACTCCCAGTTCTTCACATCTTGCTCAAAAGGATCCTCCAATCTCATCTTCATCTTCTCTGACTGCCGGCTTGCCGCCTCTTGGAGAAGCGTCCAGTCGTAGAATTTTCTGCTCTCTTCATTGCTCAGGACATTGTACACTTCTCTCAATTTCATGAACTTATCTGAGGCAGTTTTTAGAGGGAGTGAGGTTGTGTCTGGGTGGTATTCCTTTGATAGTCTTCTATAAGCAGCTTTAATCTCTTCTAAATCAGCTTCTGCTGACACTCCTAAAAATCTGCTCATTTTTTCAACATGAATCAGTGTGTCTTGGATCTCACAATTATTTGTATAAATAGTATTTATTATTTTTAGTCCTCTAAGATTATAACTTCATCACAACTTAAAAATATCAATACAATCATTAATATATTAATCTAAAATCAACTTCTTGTACTCTTATAAACTTACTAATGCATTACAGATTTTCTGTTCTCTTGAACTTTTTGTAATTTATAGCTATGCCTCTCTTTATAATGTAAAACTTAAACAAGGTGCATTGTTTGACCCCACGTGGTGGGATAAGTCTTTTGTTGTTGTTGTTGTTGTTGTGGGATGTGTATGGGATGAGGTTAGTTTCACTCTAAAGAGGGAGGAAATGCATGTATGTATCATGCAGGGCATCATACTTTGAGAAAGATGATCAGAAATCAGTATTATATGTATGATTAGGGACAAATCGAGCCTAATTTCTCAAAAAGAGAATGTTAATCACAAGATGACTGTAAGCAAGTAGTGCTTTTTAGTAGGATCAGACACGTTAGTTACGTTATTTCTAACATATTCTAGTCCACTCACTCAGACTTTTTTTTGGGGTCTAAAAATACATTTACTCATACAACTCACTCAACTCATTTATGCAGATGCTTAACAGTGTTCATATTATATCTTCATAGTTTACATGAGCCAAATGATCTCCACAAGCAAGTACTAGGACTTCAGAACTGTTACACCTAATTTCTGATCCAACATGGAACCAGCTAAATAACACGTACTGATTCTGGGACAAGATGAGAAAAAAGAACCCTCTGGTGTAAAAGTGTATCATGTGATGGAAGTGAAATGACATTTATATTCAAAGAAAAAGTAGCACACTTCCCTCAAGTTTTATAAGGAACTGCTTTCCATTCAAAATCTTAAAGAGTATATCTTGACCATTCCTAGTCTGCTGTTTATACAACATTGATGGTTAGGATTACAACTATTGATTAACAATATCTTGATAACGTTTAATGGCCCGTATTTCTACTTCTATTTTATTGAACCTTGAAGCTGTGAAGTGAAATACGAAAACTAGATTCCAAGTAGTTTATTTAATGACTATCCATACAATTTTGTCCCTAAATAACACATGCCCTTCAACATTTTGTTGTTGTTGTTAATATTATTCCTCTCCATGAATTTTGTACTTCAAAATTTGCAACTATAATACATGTATTATTTGAGTTAGTCCTCAAAACAAAGTAAATATACAAACTGATCCAACAAAAGGACTAAAACACATCCAATTTTGGACTTCAAAGAACCAATTGACCTAAAGAAACAAATTCAAAACAGAAAGACTAAATCCATCACAAGTTAAATCCTTCAAGGAGCACAATTACACATTTTCTCTGTTCACACATTAATAAAAACACTGTACATAATCCAATTTCTCATATCCAGATCAAAACCAGCTTTAAAATATTGAAACCATTAATATGTAATACCATCTAAGGTTCCCATTATATATGAAATTACATCTAAGAACTGCATATCTTTCAAGTGTTTGTCCGGTTATATGGTACTACCATCGCTATATATGACTAATATTTATTTTTATTGCATTGGTATGGTCTTTGCTATTTTTAGCCAAAAGTAACAATACTCTTCCATTACTAAATACAATTGACTATTTTAAATAATCTAAGAAAACTTAATAAGTTAATTATAAATTATAAATTGATTTGTTTGAATTGTTTCCTAAACTTATTAGTTTGACATGTAAACTAACATATAATATAATGATACACAAAATATACATTATATATGATCATGTGGCTCATTACTCTTCCTTAATTTTTTTAAAAAAGTCAATTGAGTATTATATCCTTGTAAGAATTAGTTGACCTTTTTTTTATAATGCTAAGAAAGCTATAGTACTTATCAATCAATTTTTTTTAAAAATAATTTTCTTTAACCTATTTATTTGGCTTATATGAGGTAATATGTAATTTAATAATATATAAAATTCATTATGCCTTGAGAGGAATAAGTAACTCTGAAGGTTTAAATGGAGAAACTTACTGATAGTGAGAGCCAGAAAAATCAGAAAGCAAGTCAGCAAAGTTTTGAGGAAGCACATCCTCTGGTGTGGACTGTTTAGTGCTACTAGAAGTGCCACCAACCCAACCTTCATCTTCATTGTCCCAATGGATCCTAGTGTCAACACCAGGGGGTGCTCTCTTTCGCTGGTTAGCCTCCTCTGAAGTCTGGGAGGCATGCACTCTGACAACTATACTTCTAGAAGAAGTGGGCAATCTTTGATAACGTGAGAGAGTGGTGTTGTGTAATGGAAGAGTGGATGCTATGGAAGCCATGCATGGAAGGAAGGAGGAAGAGAGGAAGGAATGGTGTATGTGGTTGTGGAGTACTTGTGAGTTCATGTTCATGTTGTTTGTTCATTTCTGTTACTGGTTAGGATTTTGTGGCTGACAGACAACATTGCTGAGAGGGGAAACTGACAAGCCATTTGGACAAGTCAGTCATATATTGATTTGATTTCCATGAATCTTTTCTAAAATTGATTTGTTTTACTTTTATAAGTTACATGTAATCTTATAATATACTCCTATCACATATAAAATATTATTAACTAACTTATTTTGTTTAATTAATCTCTCATAAATGTTATTTATATTATATACTACCTCCGGTCCTAAATATAGGACCTAATTGACTTTTTTTTGAAGATATTAAAGTTGCGAAATAGGTTATTAAATGATGACATATTTGATATTTTTTAGATTATCCATTAGTTTATAGGTAAAATAAACTAGTTCAAGGGAAAAAATTAGGTAAATCAATTTATACTTAACATATTTTGCTTTATAAGGATTTTCTAGAAAAAAGTCAATTAGGTCTTATATTTAGGACCGGAGGGAGTATTAAGGTTTCTAAGGAATATAATTTTTCTATCTAATCTTATTATATAAACTTTTTTAAAGGGAAAATCTCATATAAGAGACAATTAAATTTCAAAATCATTTTAACTAGTTGAATGATAAGGTTAAATAGTGGAGTAACAATATTTAGTACTCAAAATCTCTTTTCTTTGATTTTGAAATTCAACTGTCATTTAGTTGAGATTTTCCCTTTTTTAAATGATAAAAAAATCACATTATTAAAATTACAAAGTGTCAAGATCATGAAAAGATTTATTCAATTAAAAATTACAATTGACTAATCAATGTCACTTCCAGTTCTAAATATCACTAATATAAACAAGTATAGTTAGAATCATGGTCATTAATCCAAATTTACACATTGTATATTGTAACAAAAAAATTGTATTCCTTGTTTGTGCATCAAGAGTCTATAAATACTTTTTGGAACCTAAACACATGTATCATATATTGTGTATTAGTAATTATAATATAAGCCTATAAATAAAATAAAATACACATCAGTTTATAAGTAACTTATTTAACTTAGAAAAGTCAAGTAGCTCAAATATATTTAGGACTCCATAGAAATTTCTTATTAGCCAATGTGAACCATGCCTTGGACTAAAAAAGATTAGTCTAAGTAGGTGGAATCAGTGTTGTAAGAACTGGACCGGACCGGACGGTTGGGCCAGTCCAACCATCGACTGCTTCACATTTCGGATCAACGGTTACCCGGTCCAACCATCGGTTTTACTTGTTCGACCGTGTTGAACCATAACCCGGAGCCTTTTCCGGCTCGCCTGCCAACCCGGGTTTTACAAAATTGGGTGGAATGCAACCCAAAGCATAGAAATAGCAGTAGCAAAAAGATTGAATTAATAAACATGGGCTCGAGCGACGTCGTTTAGTATGGGGTCAGAAAAAAAAAGTACACAATTACATATTACAATACCTCGTACGACGTCGTCTGATTTGGTGTAAGAAAAGTGAAGAAGAAGAACTCCATGGAAGAAGAAAAGAGAAGTACCACCACCTCCACAACTAAGAATCAGCATCAAACAAAAATCACAATACCAATTTCCTCTTCTCTTTATTCCTTTTAGTTGCACCAATATGCATAACCAAAGTTTGCATTTTTATCCATTTCAAGTAAGCCATTTTGGTTCTCTTACTCTCTCTATCAAATTTATTTTCTTACTCTTTTCCCAATTTATTTTATACCCATTTATAGTCCAATCCCCATTTGTGGCTCATTTCGGAGATTCAATCCCAATTCACACAATTTGTGAAATGTTCATTTGTGGGTCACCAAAAATTTTAACATATGCTATGTATAATGTAA
The DNA here is from genome assembly GCA_029929735.1 of Mimosa pudica. Classification (NCBI taxonomy): domain Eukaryota; kingdom Viridiplantae; phylum Streptophyta; class Magnoliopsida; order Fabales; family Fabaceae; genus Mimosa; species Mimosa pudica. The sequence continues at coordinate 14,602,640 of JAKELP010000018.1, read as the reverse complement.
TTAGATGGTACATTAGTTAAATTATACAAATTTGTCTATACAAGAAAAGATGAATATAAATTTGTCTTTAGAACAAAGTAGTAGCTGTTTAATTCAAGTTACATTTTTTTGTTCTTATAAGTTTGATGCTGATAATGAAATGATGCTGTTGAAAATAATTATGGATTTGTCTCTTACCATGAACCAGGGATAGGGATTGTTGTTCAGTCGATGCACCTTAAACTTCAATGCTCCTTCAGATCTTTAGTCATATCAAACTCTCTATTATGCCATTACTGCCTAGCTTTACCCACTATTCATCAGTATTCAACTATTTCACATGATCCAAATTTAGAGGAGGATCATTTGTATAGTCATTTGCTGCGGTCTTGCTTACGGCAATGCAGGCAAATTAGGGGACACTATCTGTTTGATGAAATTTCTGAGAGACGATCTCGGGTGCTAAGAATTAGTAAAATCATTCATGCCCACTGCGTTAAATATGGAATTGGGTCAAAAGGGTTGCTTGGAAATGCCATTGTTGATCTCTATGCTAAATGTGGCAATATGGGCCTTTCTGAGAAGGTGTTTGATCAGCTGGATAATAAGGATTTGTTGGCTTGGAATTCACTTCTTGTTATGTACTCTAGGAATGGGTTGCTGGAACGGGTTCTTCAGTGTATTGGGTTTCTAAGGGATTGTGGGCAATGGCCAAATGAATTCACATGTGCTATTGCTCTGTCTGCTTGTGCAAAAATGAAGAATGTTGAATATGGTAGGATTGTTCATTGTTGGGTAATCAAGGGAGGCTATGCATCCTTTTCTTTTTGTCAGGGTTCTCTTACTGATATGTATGCCAAAAGCAACTGCATGAAAGATGCTCATAAGGTATTTGACGGGGCTTTGAATTCAGACATAGTTTCTTGGACTGCAATAATATCTGGTTACATTCAAAATGGTTTGCTGGAGGAGGCAATAAAAATGTTTGAGAAAATGCAAAAATCTGGTTTTTATTTAGATCAAGTTGTGTGCATAACCATTATGAATGCATACTTGAGTTTAGGAAGGGTGAAAGATGCATGTGAATTGTTTAAGCAGAGGCCTACTGGCAATGTTGTAGCATGGAATGTAATGATTTCAGGTCACGCTCGCAGAGGTCTTAATGAGGAGGCCATCACATATTTTCTTGAAATGAGGAAGTGTGGTGTAAAATCCTCCAGATCTACTTTGGGAAGTGTTCTGAGTGCCATTTCCAGTTTAGAGGCTCTGAATCATGGCTTGTTAGTTCATGCAGAGGCAATAAAACAAGGTTTGGATAACAATGTATATGTAGGCAGTTCTCTCATCAATATGTATGGTAAGTGTTTCATGTTGGATGCTGCAAAGCTAGTCTTTGATTCAATAGGTGAAAAAAATATTGTCATATGGAATACCATGCTTGGAGGTTATGCACAAAATGATTATGTTGATGAGGTCATTGATTTGTTCTTCCACATGATGAGATGTGGTATGGACCAAGATGAATTTACATACACCAGCGTTTTGAGCTCATGTAGTTGCCTAAAATATCATGAAATGGGTTGCCAGTTGCATTCGGTTATTGTCAAGAAAAGATTTGCATCTAATTTATTTGTGAACAATGCATTGATAGATATGTATGCTAAAGTTGGGACTTTGAAGGATGCTAGAAAGCTGTTTGAGCTCATGCCAAATCGTGATAATATATCCTGGAATGCAATTATTGTTGGATATGTGCAGCAAGAAGATGAGACTGAGGCTTTCAACATGTTTCAGAGAATGATTGATCAGGGTATTGTGGCTGATGAGGTGTCTTTGACCAGCATACTTAGTGCCTGTGGAACTGTTAAGGTCCTGGAAAGGGGACTACAAATCCATTGTCTGTCAGTTAAGTTGGGTTTAGAAGGAAGACTTTGCACTGGAAGTGCTCTTATTGACATGTATTCTAAGTGTGGGGCCATTGGAGATGCACATAAAGTATTTTCTTGCATGCCAGAGTTGAATGTTGTCTCTCTAAATGCTCTGATTGCAGGCTATGTTCATGATAATACAAATGAAGCTTTCAATCTTCTCCATAAGATGCTAACCATGGGTCTGGAGCCATCTGAAGTAACTTTTGCGAGCCTTATAGATGCTTGTAGGCCTCAAAATGTTATGTTAGGCATGCAGATCCATTGTGTCGTCTTAAAGAGGGGTCTTTTGTGTGGTAGTGAATTCTTGGGCGTCTCTTTGTTGGGCATGTATATAGACTCTCAAAGAATTGAAGATGCAAACGCTCTTTTCTCAGAGTTTTTGAATCTTAAAAGCGTGGTATTATGGACAGCTGTAATTTCTGGATGTACTCAAAATGATTGCAGTGAAGAGGCCCTGACCTTGTTCTGGAAAATGCGTGAAAGCAATATTTTACCTGACCAAGCCGCATTTGTTAGTGTTCTTAGAGCTTGTTCTCTCTTATCCTCATTGCAAGATGGAAAGAAGATACATTCTCTTATTTTCCATACTGGTTTTGACTTAGATGAAGTAACCAGTGGTGCTCTAATAGATATGTATGCTAAATGTGGGGATGTAAGAAGTTCTGAGCAAGTTTTCAAAGAAATGAGTTCTAAAAATAATGTTATTTCTTGGAACTCAATGATTGTTGGATTTGCCAAGAATGGGTATGCAGGAAATGCGCTTAACATATTTAATGAGATGACACAATCAAGTGTTACGCCTGATGATGTCACATTCCTTGGGGTGCTTACTGCATGTAGTCATGCAGGCTGGGTTCCTGAGGGCCGTAAAATTTTTGATATGATGACCAATCAATATGGTATTCAGCCAAGAGAAGATCATTATGCCTGCATGGTTGATCTTCTTGGTAGATGGGGTTTTCTTAAAGAAGCAGAAGAGTTCATTGGCAAACTAGATGTTGAATCCAGTGCTAGGATTTGGGCCTCACTGTTAGGCGCTTGCTCTATACATGGAGATGAGAAAAGGGGGCAACAGGCAGCTGAGAACCTCATTAAGTTAGAGCCTCAAAATTCTGCTCCTTACATACTCCTTTCTAATTTGCATGCTGCATCTGGACATTGGAATGAAGCAAGATCACTGAGGAAAACTATGATAGAGAAAGATGTCCAAAAGATGCCTGGATTCAGCTGGATTGTAGTTGGGCAAAACACAAACTTATTTGTTGCTGGTGATAAATCACATTTTAATTCAGATGAAATTTATGAAACTTTGAAGCATCTTACGGCACTTATGAAAGAGGATAGATATCAGGAAGGACCTTTTCAGGTTTCTCAAATTTAAGCATTTGAAATAGTTGAAGTTCTGCTGTTGACTCTAGTTTGCTGCCTGACTGAGCATGATTATGCATCTTTTTCTGTAAGGGACAAAGAAAGAGATAAGATATGTACAGCTCCATCTCTTATCCTTTTATTTTCTTAAAAAAATTTAACATTTCTTAGGAATTTTGGAATAGATAAATGGGGAAAATTTTTGTTAAGTTGAATATGATACATTTATTGAGTGATGACAATTCTACACGCTTCTTCCAATGCTAGATTAATTGTTTTCTTTCTTTCTGGTTGTTCTGTGTCATGTTGATTTGCCATGGAAAATTTATTAGGAAAATTTTATTCAATTGCTTTGACTTGTATTTTCCTTTTTGTTAGGAAGTAGTTTAGAATTAAATGCTATCCCACCAAATGAGGGAGTGTATTTTTTCCTGTATTATCTTGATGTATATATATACTCATAGAAAATGATAATAGTGATGTTCAGATTATTGTCAAGTTTACACTGTTCTAGTGCAGATGCTGAAAAGGTTTTATTGTTTTGCTTGTCTTTACATTATCAATGTTCTTACAATGCTTGAGTGATCATGCTTCTCAAGCATCATCCAAAAGTGTGCAGGTTTGGGATTTGAACCAATTGTTTGAAGTGGCTGTTGAAGTACACCAGGATTTAGTTCCGGTTCTTCATTCCAACCATTATTATGTAATGATACTGTATTGTTTGTCCTTGCAGGTTGTACCTTATTTTCTTTAGAGCATCACTCTTTTTCACATGACCTTATGGGCCTAAATATTGATTCTAAGATGGTTGTTTGTTTTTTCTAAGGAAAGTCTGCTATTTTTACAGGAGATGCCACCCCACCAAGCATTGATGAGTTTATGCGTGCAACTTTGTGAACTAGGATCACTATATTCAGTCTTAGTTGATCAACTCCATAACAATAGTCATCTGAAGCAAGTTGATCACTTTGGGATAAGAGGAACCATTGGCACAAGTTGATCTATATGAGTATGAGAGCTATCAATGGTCATCTGCGGCAAATAGCCTATATGTGATAGCATGCTATAAGAAGCAATTCTACAAAATATTTGCTGGTCTCAATTTTAATCCAGTCTTTGAAGAGGTTGTAAGCTGCATCACGAGCCTAGATCCATTATCATCCCTTGAAGAAGCCTTTGAAGTTTTAACATTGGCAGTCTTAGCACCATAAATCAGTGAGTTCATGTCTAGGAAACATGACGCAGACCATGGTGTGATCATTGACATAAATTTTGGCACACTAAAAGAACATTCTAAAAAATCATGGGAGACTAATAAATTTGGAGGAGAAACTACAAGCCAAAATGCATAACTTCGGCTAGGGATAGCTTAAACTAGATATGGTGTTTGCCTGCTGCACAGTGGTGTCACTCAGCATGGTTCTATCCAGATACATAAATTGCACAATTGCAAGAAGTCTACTAGAAAAGCTTCACAAATCGAATAGCAGTCAGTTACAGTGCTTCTATTCTGTTTGCTACCATATGTGATCCATCATTGACTCTGAACTTAGTAATTTCCTAACAGTAGTAATACTTGAATCCATTGACCATATGATTGGTTCATTTTACTTTTTAAGGTCAGCATTGCCGTCATTAGAAGTAGTGGTTATGATACACTGGAGTTATCTTGTCTCAAACATTGATTGTACAATGTGCTACTGGTTCCTAATTTGACATGAAACTTGTTTATAAGAAGTTAGTGTGGGGCTATATTCTAGAAATACTGCCTGTTTGAATTAGCTTTTGAGTGATTTTGCATTTTAGTGGATAAGTATGTGAGAAAACTTTTGCCTTGTAAACATGTTAAAGCGCTATTTTAAAACTGAACTTTTATATCAAATGCTAGTAAAAGTTTATAGCAGGTAGCATTATTTACAAACTGTGGCAGATAAGATTTATTCTTTAGAGCCAATTTGATACATGGTATTGAGCATATAATCTCTCTCTATAGATACATCTCAACTTGAAATTCTTATCTTTCTCCTCTTTGTTCTGGCGTTAAACCTCCTTGACCACAAGTGGGGCAACTCTTTAGCCCAAATCCTTGGCAATCATAACATCTACACCGAAGATTTCCACAAAGCCGTTAAACGTGAAACAAATTCATGGCTAGAATTTATTTACAAGTAATAGGTGGTAGAAGGACTCACTTCCATCGCTCAAATATGTTGCCATTCTTTTTATTCTTTCCTGTACCCTGCCAATATATAGGTATGATTAGTATCAAGTGAAGGAGATAAGATGCAAAATCACAACCAATTAGACACAATTTTGTGACATTTGTTATATTTATTATTAGATAGTATAAATTAATTTTTTATTTTTCTCGTTTAAGGATATAATGATAATATCATCACATCTTCTTTTCCATTTTAGGTTTTCATATTTTCAATGTGTATTAATAAAACATAATTTTCAAGCCATAACAAAAACAAGATTAATTTAAACTAGTTTCAATAAAAATCTTCATAAAAAATGACCCTCCCACTATAAATATATGACCTCTTTACGATAATATTAAAAAAGTTTTTTAATGTTGGTAGACTCATCTCTCTTAGATAAACAAAATAATGCTAGTTAAATTAGTTATTGTTGCTCAATCTTGAATATTCCAATCTTCTTTAATTCTTTCCCATATTTCTTAATTATTGTTAAGAGAACATCAATGCACTATAGGGGGAAATCGACAAAAAGCTAAAATATTATCTTATGTATATGGATAAGTTTGATTGATTAAGATCAACTGCGTAAATTGATTTTATATTAACGATTGGAGGGAGTATATATAAAAATATCATATACATAAAATTAACACATTGAATTTCGGGAAAATCACAACTAGGTCTCTAGTAAAGGAATTAATCACAACTATATTTTAAATAATCGTCAAATTACATTAAAGTCATAAAAAAACTTCAGTGATATTAAATGGTTTGTCATTGAGTTGTCAATATTATCCACTTAAGTTGTCAATGTAGCTCTTGAAAATTTTCATTATTATTGATAATTTGAGGGGCTAGTATTGACAATTCAATGACAAGTCATATAGTATCACAGAGTTCTTTAGAACTTCAATGTAATTTAACGATTATTTGGTACCTTATTGTGACTGATTCCCTTATCACTAGAAATCTAGTTATGATTTCCCCTTATTCTCTGGTGGAGTAAAATATGTCCTTGGACCACTCAGATTTTGTCATATTATTTTTTATTACAACAGATCCTACCATGCATTCTGAGTTGCATGAATTTTTAACCCGTTTTATCTACCTTTTGTTTTTATAAAAACTATCTTATCTAATAGTACTGGCTAATCTAAAGTTCAGCATTATTGAGAGATATCAACTACTTCTCACTTAATGAGTTAAGTCAACCAATTCTGTATTAGAACACACACACACACACATGTATATCTAGAGAGAGGGAGAGAGAAAGAGACCTTGCATCCTGGACATTCTATGGCACCTTGGCCTCCACAAGTTTCGCATCTTTTCAATATCTGCATGATCAAAATGAGAGGGAAAATAATATGTCTCTTCACACAATGAGCTAACAACACTACCTATATATTGTTGTTTCATCAAACTCAAACATTTTAAAAAACGCACCGAATTAAGTGAGAAACCTCTTGATTTTGCAGCAAAAGCCTTGAAAGTTGGCTTTTGTACATGTGAGTGTGTTTGGGGTGTAGTTGAACGAAGTGAAAGTGGTGTAGCACCCAAACTGTTGCAGCCAATGTTAGCCATTGCTCTCTGTGTGTTATGCTAGAACTAACACACGAATGGATAATATGAAACCCAATGTGTTCATTCGTTTTTTTTGTGGTGTGCGTTTCACATGGTGTATATTTTTTAAAAAAATTATTACATTAATGTGATTATTGACATCAGGAATTAATTTACGAGTTTTATCCTCCAAATTTATAAATATAAATTACTTATCTAATTTAGTTAGATAAAATTAAGAGAAATCACAATCAGGTTCCCCATAAAGAAATTAATCAATATTAATTAAGTACTTAATATGATTTGTTTTTTTTAAAACACTTATATCTTCTCTTTTAATTTGCTCCCATCTTTCTTAATAGAATTTATAGAGATAATTTAAGAAAAAATGACAAATTCAAAATACCTGTTACATGCAGAACAAAGATGAACTTCCCAATTAATTCATATTAATATTCATTAATGACTAGAGTATATGAACAACACCTTTGGATAAATTGAGTGGTTTTTCCTTTCAAAATAAAATTAAGTAACTTCAATCAGCGATTAGTCCTCAGAGCCATATGTAAGCACATACAATTTATTGAAACCAAAGTAGAGATTTTATTTCAACTAACAGGAAATCACTTTCTTTTAGTGCTGTTGAAGTATACATACAAGCCCCAAATGTTCTAGTTGTATCAAGTAAAATAATGCTTCACTCACTCAAAAAAAAATTAATGCTTCATTCCTGTATTATAATCTTGCACACTATAAGACGCTAGAACCCTTGCTATTTGGCAACTTCCCTAAATTCCTACGAAACTGTATTATGAAACGCTATCATTCAAAGATTAATCTTAAATTCTTAGCTCATTGATTATTTGGACAACAAAACTGGGTGATTATTACACATTTATTACAAGAAGTTAAAGATCGTAAACATCAATTCCCCTGCACATTACGATTAGAAAGTCCTCAATGGAATTGTGGATTACCTCGTTTAGGAGGTATTATCTCCGTTCCTAAATATAAGATCACTTTGGCTAATTTGGAGAGATTAAGGAAGACTTTCCAATGAATTAGGATTACATGATCTTCCCAAAATACCCCTCACTTAAATTTAAAAAGGCAAATAGGGATTTGAAAGAGAAGTGAGGGAGCTAAGAAATATAGAGTTAATTTGGACCAAAATTGAGATAAAATCAGAAAGTGATCTTATATTTAGGAACTTATCCACTTCCCCAAAGTGATTTTATATTTAGAAACCGAGGGAGTATTTTTAACTGAAGCATAATAACAGCTCAAAATTAGTCAGACAATACACAAAAATGGAAAAACAGAAAATAAACCCAACAAACTCATAAGTTACATTGATTGCAAAATTCAGTCATACTACTAAATATACGCATGTAAACTGAGAAAGACATGCACAACGCACTAGTAATTCGGCTGTTTCAAAAGTACACATTTCAACCTGTTCCAAGTAAAACCTCGCATAGGTTCTGCTCATACTACCTCAACATACAAGTTCCAGTCTCCCAGATTACAACAGGGAACAAAATTACAGCTATCATAAGGATCAGGGAAAAGAGAGGGGAAGGGGGATCAGAGCAAGACAATACTGAGACAACTTTCATCCCTGAACAGTAGTTTCATCACATTTGTCACTGTTGCGCCTTACCCCATCACTACTAGGCAATGAATCTCAGTACCTTGATCTCTTGGAGTAATCTCGATGACTCTCTCGCTCATACCTTCCATTTCCCCGATCTTTATCTTCTCTATCAAGCTTTTCATCTCTTCTGTGCTTCCCTTCTCCGCGATCAACATCATCACGGCGATGCCTCCTTTCTTCACGGTCATACTCATCCCTCCGGTTCCTCCTTTCTTCATACTCATCCCTCCGGTTCCTCCTTTCTTCTCGGTCATCCACATCCCTCTGGTTCCTCCTTTCTTCACGGTCATTCTCATCCCTACGGTTCCTCCTTTCTTCACGATCATCCTCACCCCTCTGGTGCCTCCTTTCTTCACGATCATCATCATCCCTTTGGTTCCTCCTTCCTTCTTGGTCATGCTCATCCTTTCTGCGTTTCATTTCTCCATGATCATCCCCATCCCTTCTGCGCTTCCTTTCTCCACTAATATCCTCATCCTGCCTATGCTTTATTTCTCCATCCTCACCCCTCTGGTGCCTCCTTTCTTCACGATCATCGTCATCCCTTTGGTTCCTCCTTCCTTCTTGGTCATGCTCATCCTTTCTGCGTTTCCTTTCTCCATGATCATCCCCATCCCTTCTGCGCTTCCTTTCTCCACTAATATCCTCATCCTGCCTATGCTTTATTTCTCCATCCTCACTATCATCATCATCATCATCCCCATCTTTTATGTGCCTCCTTACTCTAACATCCTCATCATTTCTTTGGTGCTTCCTTTCTCCACGATCATACTCTTCCCTTTTGTATTTCCTTTCTCCACGGTCATCACCATCCTTCATGTACTTTCTTTCTCCACGATCATCTTCATTCCTTGCACGCCTTCTTTCCCCCAAATCATCATCATTCTGTTTATGCCTTCTCAGTTCTTGATCATCCTCATCATCTTGACCATTCCGGCCTCTAAAACGGGATTCATTGTCTCTTCCATGCCGGATACCTATATGCTCAACAGTTTCATCATCATGACCTCTAGACCTGATTGATTTTGAGTAATCATCTCTTTCTTCTTTGTGACTAAACATTCTAGATTTTGATTCAGATTCAGTCTTGCCTGACTTTCCATGATCCCCACGCTTTGCATCAGTAGCAGGATCCCTTTGTCTAAACCCACGCTCCCGACCTTTGTCACTTACATCAGTAGAAGAGTATGATCCCCTAGAAGAGTCTACATCAGAGTCATCATCATCAGAATCATGCCTTTTTTTCTGCTTCTGTTTTTCACTTCCACTTTTTCTCTTCACCTCCAACACATGATCATCATCATCATCCGAGTCATGTCTCCTATGAATTCTTTTAGATTTCTCCTTTCTTTTCCTTGCATCATCACTACTATCAGAATCTGAACCGGAATCTGAATCAGACTCAGAAACAGAATCTGAATCATCACTTTTCCTACCCTTGCCTCTCTTTCGCTGATTAGATATCTTCTTTGAAACCTTGACCATCTCCTTAGCATCAGAATCAGAATCATACTCATCATCACTCACTCTCTTTCCTTTGTGACGCCTCCTACCCTTCTTCTCCACTTCCATGCCATCTGAATCAGAAGAATCATCATCTCGCTTTCTCTTTGGACCATCACCCTTTCTCCTATGCCTCGAGTCTCTAACACCTTTCTTTTCATCCTTTTCAACATTTTGACCTTCAACAATTTGTCTCTTCCGAGTAAAATCCCTGTCCAAAAAAGCGTGTTCACGTTTCGGACAATACTTCTCATCCTCATCAGAATCAGTCTTTCGATCGATTTTTGATACATCATCGTTTTCTTCAACATTCACTTCATTGACTTCAGCTGAAGTTATGCCAAGCGCAGCTTTCAAATTTTCCATTTGCTTTTCTTTTCTAGCAGCGATTTGGTGAGTCTGTGTGTCAGAAACCCTGGCAAGAAAAAAGTCATGGTTGAGAGCACAGAACATAATACATAAACAGCATATCAAATTATTCATTTCTACTAATTACAGACCTCAATTTAAAAATATTAAGCAATCATTTAAACTCTCTTTTCAAAGGAAAAAGTTCTGGATGCCCACATCTAGAGTAAACAAAATAAAATCCCTCCAACTAAATCTTGTTACTTGCAAGTTACAAATAAGACACTGCAAGTTGACAACTGAACATCACTAAACCTCGAAAAACATCAAGAAATATTGAACAATTAAGACACTGCAAGTGTTATGTAGTGGGCTAAGAGCCAAACAAAAAGTCTATGGGCACAAAAACTTAAATTTTCCATCAGCCAGTTAAATTAAAGCTACATGCATCTCACAGATAACAAAAGCAAGCAGGAAAAAATCGACTATATTTTCATGAAAATACAAAATGCTGAATTGTGACACTCTGAATTGTGACACTCAAATGTGAAATCCAAAGAACAACCAAACAAAATTCCAGGATAAATTGCAGAGGGAAAAAAATAACTGTTCCAAAAACATAATAAACTAAAACCCTAATAATGCGACAAAAAATTACTTTTTATCTGCCATTGATAAAGGCATAGGTCCATCACTTTCCTCAGCAGCAGCCTCCGCTTCCAATTTCTTCCTAGCCTCGTCGAGTTTCTCAGCAACCTCATCATCAGTGTAACCCTGATCAATAAGCTTATCTTCAAGGATCACCAGCTTGAGCTGAATCTGACGTTTACGATCATGCTCAAGGATCTCTTTGTTGGGCTTCCTTGACAGCCCAGCAGTACCCTGATCTCCCTCATATCCTCGAGAATTTTCAGCAACCTTGCTAAGCTTAGGCTTCACAAAGAACTTGTTACTCTGAACGTACCCATTAGTACCAGAACCCCTAGCAGTCTGTAACCCTATTCCGTTGTACATTTCTGCTCTCAAGTTAAAACCCTGCAATTAAAACAAAAATTTAAGCAACAACAAAAACAGTATGAAACCCAAATTCCAAAAACAACAACAAATCAGAAGGCATAAACAAAAACCTATATCACACTCATTACAACACAAATAATTGATGTAATTCCCTCATGAATCCTATCATTATTCAAAAGAAAAAGGTTCTGAAAACAACTACAAATCAGAAGGCATAAACAAACCTATATCACAATCTTTACAACACAAATAATCAACATGATTCCCTCATGAAATCAATCATTACTCAAAAAAGGGTAAGAAACCCTAATTTTGAAAACAATTATACATCAGAAGGCATAAACAGACCTATATCACACTCTTTAAACCACGAATAGTTCATATAATCACCTCATGAACTCGACCTTTATCTAGAAAAAAGCAACAAACCCTAATTTTGAAAACAACTAAAGATCTAAATGCGTAAAATCACACTATTTAAAACACACATGTTCATAGTAAAATGGCATCTAAAACTCAATCTTCATTCAAAAGCACTAAAAAATAACAAATTTAGACAAAAAGATGAAAACCCATATTGAAAAACAAAGGAACAAAGAGTGTTGGGGTGTCGTACGAGGATTGGCGAGTACGCAGGAAACAAAATGAAAGGGGAATTGAAGAAATGAATGGAAGGGTATTTTGGGAAAAGAGAAAAGGTAGGGTAGGGTGTAACCTTTTACAATAGAGGGCTGAAAATTGGGGAGATTTGGACGGCGAAGTCGATTAGGGTGAAATGTTTGATCGTCCACCAACAAAAATGGCGTCTTTGGTTTGCGAAGGGATTGATGTTAGGTTCTGATGTCAGCAAATGCAACATTCAAAATCAAATATAATTGCAATTTTTTTTTTTTGAAAAAAATCCTTAAAAAACTAAAATAAATTAATTATAAGTTTATGTACCTAATTTTCAAAGAAATTCTTGCATGAACCCGGTGCTGTCCAATCATAAGTAGACACATCTGTTATGATATGTAATTTTTAATTTGACGTGACACCTTAAAAATAGGAACTAATCACTAAAAAATTAAATCTCATGTTTTCAATATTTTTTTTATTTTATAGTGTAAATAAAAATGTTTTTCAAGGTTAGTTGAATTTTTTTAAGGTGTCACCTCAAATTAAAAATTACACGTGAAACCGTATGTGTCTACTTGTGATTGGTTAGGCCACAAATGACATGATGTACCGGGTTCACGCAAGAATGTCTCTAATTTTCACTCTTAGACTAGTTTATTTTACCCCAAATAAAAAATCAACTAGGTCTTAAATGGAATATGATGTAAAGTGCAAAAATGTCCGTGTAACATAAAATTTTTTGGAGAGATAATACTCGTGAAATTTTGAAAGTGGGGCAAAAATACCCGTAAGCTTAATGAAATTCTATTTGATATCAATCTTTTCAATTTTTCCCTTAATTACTTCATGTGCGCGGGTGTATCAGTGTATGTGTGTGTGTGGATGACTATAACATCCCAATTTTTAAATTGGAGATAATGAAGAATTAATCAAAGTATTAGGATATCATTAGTAAGCTAAGAATCATAGTAAATAAATAAAAAGGGGAAAAATATATTTTTAAGTGACTAATATGCCTATTTCTTTGGAAATTAAAGGAAAATAGTTAGAGGTTGAGTTTTAAATTATAACTTTGATGGAAAATACTTCAGGACATAGATAATACTAGGGTAGGAGATAATATGTAAGTTGGCGTGTAGATTAGTTTTACAATTTGCTTTAATATGAGGATGTAAAATGTAAAAGTAAATAAGTTAAGATTGAAGGGCATTTTTGTCATTTGCCCTTAAAACCCTAAACATATAATCCTCCCTCCTTCTTCATGTCTACAGCCGCCCTCCCCTCACCAAAAACACAACCATTGTTCCTCACCCTCTCAATCCCACTCTCTCTCCTTCATCGGCCTCTTCTTCTTGCTCTCTCCTCTTCTTCATTTTTCTTTAATCCAGCGAACCTACACAAACACACCATTCTCATCATCATCAAACCCACTTCCCATTTCCTCTCTTTGTTTTCTCCTCTCTCCACCATCGTTCTTCTTCTTCGGCGTCGGCGAGCTCGGACGGCAACGAACAGTGGCGGACGACGGCGGGGATAAGGTAAAGATCCGGCCTTGGCTTGTTTTTCGCTGTTTGTGTTTCTTTTCTGTGTTAGTCTTCATTCCCCATTCATTTTCAGTTCAGCCACCACAATACCGTTTTCCGGAAGCATTTACCGGCGACGGCGAGCTTAGATCAGACCAGCGGAAGCGTAGGGTGAGCTTTTTATGGGATTTATACTCTATTTTGTGATTTCTATGAGAGTTGAGAGGGATGTCCGAAATTAGGATTTGGTTTTTGGGTGAGTTCCTCGTTTGATTTCTACTGCATTCTCTGATTTTTGGGCGATTATGAGAGAGAATCCGAAATGAGGTCTAGGTGTTCTGGTTTATAAGTGGTTTAAAGAACAATTTAACTTTGATTTAAGGTAAACTAAGTGAGGATTTTGATTGTTGATTAAGGTTGGTCATTATTTGTGAATTTTTGCTGAATGTATTGGACTTAATGAAGTGCTAATAAATAAGGGAAATTATGGTTCATAAGTTGTTGTTCATCCTTGTTTTGGTCATGCCTCTTACTATGTATATGATGGGGACTTTGTATGGGCGAAGTCCCACATTGAGTAGAATGGGATGCTTGGTGTGGTATTTAAGCCCTTGGCTCTCCCTCCCTAACAGCTAGCTTTTGGGGATGAGCTCTCCAAGGGCTTGGGTCCCATCAATGGTATCAGAGCCGGTTGTCGACCTATCGGAAAGGGCTACCTACGGAGGGTTCTGACCGGAGGGGCTGACCGGCAAAGAGGCCGAGTGAAGTGCCGTAGAGTGGAGCCGCCTAGACGTCGGCTTTCCGGGGAGGGTGTATTGATGGGGACTTTGTATGGGCGAAGTCCCACATTGAGTAGAATGAGATGCTTGGTGTGGTATTTAAGCCCTTGGCTCTCCCTCCCTAACAGCTAGCTTTTGGGGATGAGCTCTCCAAGGGCTTGGGTCCCATCAGTATATGTGGTGATTAAACATTCTTTTAGCTATCTCTAGTGCTTTGCTGAAACATGGTGGTATATGTGTAAATTCTTTGTTTGAGCTAGGGATTCATGGGTATTCAAGTCATGTTGTGACTGAAATAATCATTAGACTTGTGGAATTCATTTTTAAGTTATTGTTGTGCTCACAAAATTTTCCTGTGGCTTCTTGTATATTGATTTTTCAGGGGATTAAGCTATGTTTAATGAATGCTTGTTTGGGTCATGAATGTTTTGGCTAACATTGTGCATTGTTGTTTTAACTTAAGTGTTCTGTACGATTTGGCATGATTAAATGTATATATAACTGTTGCATGATAACATATGGAGGTGATTGAGAGGAGTTTTTAATAAGAACGATACAAAACTGATTGTTAAATGTGTTTGGTAAAGGGTGGGTGTACAACGGTAAGAAAGGTAATCAATTCCATGGGAAAATTGTGACATCTTGGTTTTGCATAGTTTTGCTGGAAGGTACTGCTTGACTGAATATGGTACTATTGTTTTGGATTTTGTGTAGTGAAATGATGATTTGGAAACTTTTGTTGTTATGTATGAAATGACCAAATATTTTGTTCTATTCTGAACATGTTTGAGTTGTTTTATGGTTGTAATCTATGGTTTGAAAGTTCAATCAAAAGTGTATGGTTGTGCAAGTTTGCACTTTGAGATTGTGCTTAGAATGTGAAGAATGTGTGATTCTTGTTTTGTTTGGGCTGCTATTTTTGTGCTGATATAAGTGTGTGCCAAAATCTTTTATGCTTAGGATGTTAATGCAATTAGCCAAAATGATTTGAATGGGTTTAGTGAATGAGATTGGTTATCACAGAATCTTGTTTGCATCAAATAAAAAATATGAGAAATCTTGTTCCTACTTTCATTGATTTAATTAATTGAATATGAAGTTGGTAAGTTACCTATTGATTGCGAGTTGATTTAAATTGGTTAAAGGATTTATAGTAAGAAAAAGGGAAAAATGGGTAGTAATGTGGATAACAGAGAGAGATACGTTAAACATGAAGTAGAATGATACTAATTTATCATTATGTACTACATTATAGGATTGATTGCGATACGGCTTTTGTGGCATAAAGAAAGGATGAGAAATCGTGTAAATTGCTGGGCGATAGGTAATCACACTTAACCTTGCTATAACAATGAGGGTGACGTTAGCTGAGATTTTCTTAAAATCCTTTCTCACCCTCTGTATATATATTATCTTTGAAAAATTATTTTCATACAAAACAGGCTATCAGGTGCCTTTCTAACACGATTATTTTTGTATAAAAGGAATTTGAAACATTATATATATTATCCTGGCTGGTGTCTGTTCTGGTTATGATGTGAGAGGTTTAGATAGTATTCAGTTAGGGATGTTGATAGCAAGGTTGAGGAAGAAGTTGCATAGTTGGAATTGAGATATTGAAGGGAATGGTAAGAGTGCATGTTATTGAGGTTGAAATTGAGATACTAAATGTGATTGAGATTGATGGATATTGTGAGCGTTGCATGACACTGATATATATATGTACCATCGCGCGATGATAATTGTCGATAGGCCAATTGACAGTTATTTGTACTGATCCTTTTCGGACTAGAGACCGGGGATCACTGGTCTACTTACTAGAGAAAGTAAGTGACCTACGGTTGTTTGGCATTAAAGAGCCAAACTGTTCCCGTTCTGCAATGGAAACAGAATTGGGGTTCCCTCTCTGGAGATTGCCAGAGAGGGAAATTGTCCTTCATTATAGAGAGGGGCACAGTGTCAAATCATATAGTGAAGATTAGATGCTTGAATGCACCGTGATGGCACAATGCATCTATAGGTGAGTGTGAAAGTTGATGTGGCAGTATTATTTGATTGGAGGTTATTTGGGAAGAAGTGGATTATATATATACGTATTACTGATTTTAAACTGTGGCACTCTTTAGACGCCCTCGCTACCGCACATCTCACTGTTATAGTGAGTTAAGCGGTGATTACTGGGACAAATTGTCTCATCCCACGATTACTCACATTTTTGCAGGTATTCATGCACATGCGCGAGCATCAGGAAAGGGAATTAGGTAGTAGAAGTTATATAGTTTATTTGAAATTGTATATTTCCAATTTGTATAGGTCTGCATTCGCTTCCGCATGTATATATATATATATATATATATATATATATATATATATATATATATATATATATATATATTGTTTAATATCAATCAGTTTTATTTATTAACCATGTTAGGCAAATCCTTTCTAACATGGTTAGCTTTTAATTATCCATGATAGCATCTATATTGTATCAGGAAATCCTTTTCTATCATGGATAATGTTTTATTCACTAGAATATTCATTTTCTAACTATGATAGGTATATTAATATTATGGAAAATCCTTTTCCTATCATAGTTAGTTAATAGGTTATAGAATTAAAATGGATATCAGTAGTTAATTAGGCATTAAGTAACAGTATGTGACAATGACCGACAAGCAAGGTTGTCAAACTCGTGAGTTCAAACAAACTCGTGACGGGGATGTAAACTCGTATCGTAAACTCGTATCGTAAGATCGTAAGAGTCTACCTCCATAAAAAATAGGTATTAAAATATATGAATAAATAACTAAATATAAATAAAAAGACAACAATTAAGTTTAAATATGTTTTAAAATTAAAATATTAAAAATAAATCCTCCAACATTAATAGTTCATCAAACTTAACATAAGAATTTTATGAAGTCTAAGTATGTAGACTATAGTATCTAAGTAAGAAATAAAAAGCGCCTAAATTTAACAAAGATCATCAAATGTTGGATTATCTTCATCTCCATCACCTTCAAATTCTATATCTTCATTGTTGTAATCTCTACTTAGTGCACCTCCATCAACATTAGCATTTAGGTCAACATCGATAGACGAAGTGACAATGTTCTCATTCTGTTCTTCATCTTCTTTCTCAATACACTCTTCATCTGTCATTCCTTCAGTAATCCACTCATCATCAGATTCAATATCGTCAAAGTCATAATTAACATGCTTGCTATTCTTCTTCCTTGTGAGCTTTAAATTACACATTACAAATGCCAAGTCATTCATCTTCTCTTGCTTCAGGCGGTTTCTTTTTTTGATATGAATCTGTGAAAGCATAAAACAATCTACATTATTATACACTCACACATATATATTGATTAAGAAACGTTGCATTAAATGTTTGAGAATATATTCCCATCTCAAAAGCACTCCAATTGCGTTGACAACCATAAGAACTACAACATAAACTAAGAATACGAATTGCAACTCTTTGAAGTTCTGAACATCCATCTCCATAAGATTCCCACCATACTGTTGGATGTAGTTTTTTCTTAATGCTTGTGCAGTTTCACGCCCAAACATATCTTTTGCAGAATGAAAGTCAGCCAACTGATACTCAATATTAGTTAACTCATTCTTATCCTCAACAATTCTTGACAAACAATTGTACAGTCCTTCTTTAATTTTGTATGCATACTTGAAATTTGTATCATAATGAAAATGTGGGTTGAGATAGTATGCTGCTGCATGCAAGGGTCTATATAATTGAGATTCCCACCTCTCATCAATGATATTTCAAACAGTCTCATAACTACAACATCAGTAAATAAAATATGTAATTAAAATTTTAAAAACTAAGATGTAATAATAATTTTAAAAACTAATATATAATTTAAAATTTACCTCTTTTTTATGCTCTTAAAATTTTCTTTGATCTTCTCCTTTGCACTTTCCATTGCTTCATATATGAATCCCATGGCTGGCTTCTCTTCTGAATCCACTAAGCGAAGAACTTTAACTAAAGGAACAGAAGCTTTAAGGCATGTTACAATATCTTTCCACAAACTATTGTCCATAACACTTCTCGCCACTTCCTTTCCATCTTTAGAAGATGAAATTTGCTACCCTTCCAATCTTGAGAATTAAACAAATTTATAAGTGAAACTCTGTGTTCTCTAAGGCATGCCAAAGTCAAATAAGCGGTAGCGAATCGAGTTGCAGCAGGCCTGATTAAGTCTCTCCCATCTGTGTATTTTCTTAAAAGGCCGATGAGCGTCGATCTTCCATAAATATATGTTGTGATTCTTCTACCTCTACTGATGGTTTCTTTGTGTAATACAATTTTCTTTTCAAAGTCCTCTAATTAGATCAATACAATGAGTGCACAAGGAGTCCAATACAAATGTTCCCTTTTCTCCATTAATTTTTGTCCACCTGCTTTATAATTTGCAGCATTATCAGTGACTATCTGTACGACATTTTTTCCCCCACTTCATCCACAACCTCATCAATCATCTCAAATACTTTTTCAGCAGTCCTAGAAATTTCAGTAGTATCTAGAGAATACAAAAACACTGTCCCTTTGGGACTATTCACCAAAAAATTGAAAATTGAACGCCTTTTTCTATCAGTCCAACCATCAGACATTATGGAACAACCAGTTGTTGCCCATTCACTCTTGAAGTTCTCAAGCAATACCTTTGTCTTATCCACTTCCAAATTTAGGTACTTTTCTCTTATCTCATGATAAGAAGGAGGTCTGAGTCCTACACCAAATTTTCCTATTAGTTCACACATCTTCAAAAATTCAGGATTCTTTATGCAATCAAAAGGAATAGCACTTGTGTAAAAAAATCTAGCTACTTGCTGACAAGTTTCTTCCCTCAAATCTTTCTTAAACATTTGATTCATGGTTGATTGAGTGGTACTTGCCCCCTTGCTATTATTTTTTGAATTCCTCAAGAAATTCGTCAATCCTCTATCAGACTTCTCACTTTCATTTTGTGCTTGTGTTCCTTGATCATCTTCCTCACCAACATCAACATATTGTATTTTCCTTTTAGATGAAGCACATTTAGCCTCATAAATAATTTGGGCTACTGCAGTTCTTACTTCTTCAGGAACATTGAGACATGCTTCAACATCTATTTTAGTGCATGCTAGATGATTTTTAAACCTATAAATACCTCCATGAACAATTTTTGCACAATAATTACATTGTACTCTTCTACCATTCCCATCGACATCTGTCCAATGCTTCCATCCAATATCAGATCTATTACCCGGATAGTTTTTTCTCGCAGCAATTACTCTTTTCCCACTATTTTCTTTTGTGTTGGAAGACATCTTTAATTTAATGTTAACTACATAATACAATAATCAACAGAAATTTTAACAAAAATTTAAGACAAATATGATTATAAATTTTAAAATAGAAAGTGTAAAAAAGGGCATAATCCTTAGTTCCTTACCTATGCACGTGATAGTGATAAGTGAGTTTTGCTTTCTTTCTTCACCCAATGCCTAAAGTTGCATGTGCAGTGAGTGTTCTTTCTCTCACCCAATTCACAAGATGACAAAATTGGCATCCACTTTTTCTTTTTCTGCGCGAAAAGGACATCCATCAGAATATGGGTCAGAGAGTTTTTGCTCTTCACCCTTCTTGTGTAAATACTTTTTGAATATAAATATTATATAATCAACTTTTTACTTTTACATCTCACCTCTCTTTCTTCTTTCTTCTGGAATCGCGTGACTTTCTTCTTCTTCGTCTTCTTCTTCTTTTCTTCTGCAACTCGCCTCCAAAGTCCAAAATACAGAGCAACAATGGTGGAGAAATAATGACAAAGTGAGGAGCATGAAAATATTTTGCCGACACAAAGGTCTCCTTGAAAGTAGGGTAACTTTATTTTATTTTTAACCCTTTATATTTTTGGGCTTTTCATTTTTTCTGGTCTAGTGAGTAACTCGGTCAACTCGGGCTCAGAGCAGCGAGTTAGACGAGTTAGACCAAGTTTGACCCGAGTTTGTGTGGCAAACGAGTTTCATGGCGAGTTAACTCGATTCTATGGGCTAAAAACGCAAACTCGTTAAACTCGGCGAGTTGACTCGCGAGTTTGATACCATTGCCGACAAGTAATGGGCCAAAGTTGATTGTGGGAAATTTGAATACCAAAAGGAAATAGTTTTGTGAGTAAATGGGTGGAGAGTCTCTGATCTCTTGAATACCAAAAGGAAATAGTTTTGTATTTGTGTGCTATTTTCAGAATTGTAGCCCATCTTACTTAGACTTGTACTCTAGCAAACTTATTGTTAACTTTGGTATCATTATTATCATCAACAGAATAAAAAGTTGTTTCTTATTGATATCTATGTTTGTGTTGTTTGCTGAATTGTTTTCACCATAAAAAAAAGAGGGAGGGGTGGGCTGGGTGGGTCCATGGGGTGTGATAATAATTTTTTATTTTTTTAAGTGGGACCCACATATTCAGAATTTTTTAAATTAGGTCCTAAAGGGTATTTTAGTCTTTTCCATAAGCCCATTGGTTAAAATGACCCTTTTAATTTGTTTGTATGCCAAAATGAGCCATTTTATTGTTTGTATGCCAAAATGACCCATTATAAATAGTAGTGGGAAAATTAATTTGAGGTCCCCCACAAGAGATTTAATATTAGAAAAGTCCCAAAAGTTGGAAAAATTAATGTAGGGTCCCAAGGGACCTCACTTTAATATATTTCAAATAACAAAAGACTATCCTGCCCTCCTTATAATAATAGTAATATCTTTATCTGATTCTCAATTTCTCTCTCACAACCCAAAGAATCAGAGCAAGCCTTCTCTTCGGCCAAAGAAAAAGAGGAAACTTTCTTGGCTTCCAAATGTTTGTTGGTGAAGATTAAAGGAACCCATTTACTTCTCGCTGCTTATTAGGGTCGGACCTGACTGAAAGCAGAGGTAAGGGGTTAAGCTTTAGCTGGTCTTGTGAGCTTGAGTAGTTGAGTAAGTGAATCCTGTTGAAGCATAACCCCTTACCTCAAATGTTGAGACCGAGTATTTAGAATCACAAATTGCAACAAGTTGCACAACATGCAGATCCCACTATCAGTCACCAAAAAAGAGACTTTTTCATCTATATATTAGTATCATGTTGGTTCAATCTTAACCGTGAGCAAATCACCAGTAGCATATAAAACTACAGATAAGGATATTATATGTTGATACTTACATGTGCAGATCAAGACTAAAACCATTATGAACCATATAACTTGGAGTTTTACTATCATGGTAGATGATGAGTCAGAGAGAGAAGAAAAGGGGAGTGATGTTCAATTCACAACCATGTATGCTTAGATTGAGTCTATCCTGGACTAGATATCGAGTAGCATAATGGTCCAGCAATCTTAAATCACAAATTGTTCATTTGTATTTAAGCACTCTGTCTCGGCCTTGAAACTGGGCATTGAAAGTTTGTGAGAAATGGGAAAGGAAGAAGTCAACAATGACAGTTCCTCAAATGTTGAGACTGGGTATTTAGAATCTCACTCTCAACATAGTCCTTAGAAGGAGACGGGCAGCACAAGGATGAATTGTCGTGTGTGCCAGTGTGCTGAGTCTGATTAGAGGGGAGATATCGCTCTAGAATATTTGGGGATCACTCCAGTTTTAGAAACTGATGCAAGTAAAGTTGAAGAAAGATTAGATTGTGAGGAAATTTCCAAAAATGCATCTCTTATTAGAGAAATGCAGGAAGTAAATCTGGGCTTATGGAGTTTGTAAGCCCTGATTTGTAAGCCCTGATGGAGAGGTATTTATTTGTAAAACTGATGTAGAGATAGGTCTTTCTCATCGAGACACACTTATTGAACTTGCCTGCTCTTGTAAAAATGACCTTGCTGCAGTACATTATGCTTGTGCTCTTAAATGGTTAGTCAATCATGGATCTATTATCTGTGAAATATGTGGACAACTTGCAAAAAATATCAGAATTACAGACTTCAATAAAGTTGTTGCTTCTTTGAAAGATTATGAAGCATTGAGGGAAAGAACCACATTTGGATAACTATTCAATGGGAAGGCGTGACAACTCTTTGGGCAAAACTTGACAAGTTAATGGGCACGTGTGATAACTAGTTGGGCAGGTGTAACAAGTTAATGGCCAACACTCTAAGTTAATGGGCAGAGCAAAATGACAAGTTAATGGGCGGGTGTGACAACTCTTTGGGCAAAACTTGACAAGTGAATGGGCAGACGTGACAACTCTTTGGGCAAAACTTGACAAGTCAATGGGCAGACGTGACAACTCGTTGGGCAAAACTTGACAAGTTAATGGGCACGTGTGACAACTAGTTGAGCAGGTGTAACAAGTTAATGACCAATATAAGTTAATGAGCAGGGAAAATGACAAGTTAATGGGCAGAAGTGACAACTCTTTGGGCAAAACTTGACACGTTAATGGGCACGTGTGACAACTAGTTGGGCAGGTGTAACAAGCTAATAGTCAATACTCTTTGAGTTAATGGGCAGGGCAAAACTTGACAAGTTAATGGGTAGGAGGCGTGACAACTCTTTGGGCAAAACATGACAAGTTAATGGGCAGAAGTGACAACTCTGTAGGCAAAACTTGACAAGTTCATGGGCTGGCGTGACAACTCTTTGGGAAAAACTTGACAAGTTAATGGGCACGCGTAACAACTCACTGGGCAAAAAATGACAAGTTCATGCCCTGCTATAACAACCTCATACTCAGGTATGACAATAATGTAATAATCAACTGTAACATTGTCACGGTTTACAAAATGCAAAACATTAACAATAACATGTATTACACTTGTAAATATAGTAAATGCCTCAAAATTGAGGACTTGTCAATAACAAGTGAATGAGCAAGAATAACAATGTGATGGGCAAATATAACAACAGTTATGCCAGTAAATTTGATACAACATAATAGAATCCACATGACCACTTGCATGTCTTTTCCAAGCATAACAACATTTACAATGTGCACTACGTAGTGAACTAGGCGCTCATAAATTTGTAAGATGTTCTAAATACAATATCACTATAAAACACAATATCACTAAAAAACTACGTCAGATTTGGCTCAACAACTGTGATGGCTTCAGTGGAGGGAGAGTACATGACAATTGTGTGCTGATTCCCTTTTCCATTTTCCAATGAAAACTAAATCGGTCCGTGAAAATTATGAAGCTACTCATTCAATTTCAGCAGCATAGAGATGAAATGGATCTGTAGGGACTTGTGATGCTTTTCAAAACAAGTCAGAAAAAACCACTTCCATGAGGCAATTCGAGAAACTATAATTATAAGCACATCCATTTTTTTCCAAAAAATTAAGAGCCTTCAGTTGTCAAGCTTCATAACTTCCTGGTGTTGTTTTAGGAGTCTTGGGGATTGCCTACAATCAATTGAAAAATAGGATTAAAGAAGCAACTAATGAAATTTGACTCTTTAACAAGTAAAATTGGTCACAGTTGAAAACCGGCACAAAAAGCATGTGGGTACAATGAACAAAACATGGGCTAAAATTGGTAAAATAAAGATGATGAGAATAGAAGGGAAATAAATACGTTAGTGCTGGTGAATAAAAGTTTTTCATCTTTTTCATTCCTCCATGAAGTGACTTGTGCTACTTGCAAGCTTACCTGGCAAGAAAAGAAAGTCAATCCCAAATTGCCCCAGCACAAGGCTCAAGCAAAACAAAAAATTTCAATATTAAATAGGTTTTCCTACCATGGATTGGTATATAAAAGTTAACTGATTATACAAAAACGATGTATAAAATACACAAAACAAAAGTGTTAAACAATATCTTTATAAATCATTCAAATAGATGCAAATGCCAAGATCAATAGATTTTCACTTATCTTTGCTGATGCAACTTGTGAATTCCAAAGCACAATTTGATCAATTCCATTCCTATCTAAATGATGCCTATAATGCCATACAGCAAAAGTGGGAAGGGGGAATTGTCAATAAAATAACGCTCTCCTCATTTGTGAATGAATGCTTTAAAGAACCATACTCTAGGTGTAAAAAAAGAGCAATAAAAACAATATCATTGAACACCATCTTTTAACTTAACCTATCCAATTTCACGAAATAGATTTCAGAACAAAAACACCAGAGTGCAACTAGAATAAAAACCTTCATAACAATGAGCTAAGCACAGGCAAGTAAAAAAGTGCTACATTTTTCCCTCACAAACATATTGATGCAGCAAAATGCATACAACAGATCCATACACAACATTATGTAGACTAGTTGGGATTCTGCTCAAGTTCTTATATGACCAGGAGGATGTTAGTTGAATATTAAGAGTTTGAAACGGAAAATGAAAATGAAAATGCATGTCATTTGAGAGTGTGATATGAAATTGAACATGGAAAGCACAAAGAAAAGTGATAAAATGAGATTAAGCAATGATTAAATCTCTCCAATATTGGGGCACCTAGCTTCCTCACAAACAGTGTTAATTAAGTTTCAAATGGGACAAAGATTCCTTAATCTCCTCAAACCTTTCACCTTGAGGAGCTTTTAGTCTCAGCCAAGTTGACTTCTTCACAGTTGGGTCTCTTCCAGTGTAGGGACCCATCCCACCAGGGCAGGACCCACTCTTCTTCTCCTCTGTCTCCATCATGAGACAATGGTGCATTCTCCTTTTAGGATGAAATTGATGAATCCAAAGCATCACATCGAATTGATGAAGTGGAAGCAAAAGGGTTAGTGTTATTTTTGATAAAGTTGCAAACTTTGGGGGTTGGGAATGAGATATGAGAAGGATTTAATTATATTGAATGTTGAATTATTTTTTTGTTTGTTTTGTTTTTGTAAGGGAAGTTTTTGATCGGGATTCAAAATGTTCGCAAGCTTCTTGTTCATTGAATATGTAACATCCCAATTTTCAAATTAGACATAATAAAGAATTAATCAAGTCATTAGGATATCATCAGTAAGCTAAAACTAATAGTAAATAAATAAAAAGGAGAAAAAAATATATTTTCAAGAGATTAATATGCCTATTCCTTTAGAAATTAAGGTAAAATAGTTAGAGATTGAGTTTAAATTAAAAATTGGATGATAAATACTCTAGGGCATAGACAATACTAGGGTGGGAGAAAACATATAAGTTGGTGTATAGAATAATTTTACAATTTGTTTCAAGAAAGGGATTTAAATGGAAAAAAAAAATAAATAAAATGAAGAGAGAAGGTTAGAATGGTCATTTTTGCATACCACATTACATGTCTTTCCTCACTACCACTCCTCTTCATTCTTCACTCTCCCAAACCCGACGGCTCTCCTCTCCTCCCCCACCCTTCGATTTCTCATCACTTCCAGCGGTAGTGGGAGCCATATTCGACGGAGGAGGCCGATTTCGGCGACAATAAGCTTCGAGAGAACAAGGGAGTGAACGAACGCCGAGAATTTTTCCAGCGATTCACGGCGGAATTTGACGCCGTTTCATCATGCTGTCACCGATTCAAGACAAGGTGAAGTTTCTTCTTTTATTTCTATCCTTCTCTTCTGCAGTTTTGGCGAGTTTGAGAAGGGGCTGATTTTAGGGTTTTATGGTCAAAGGGTTTTGAGGAAATTGAGGTTTAAAACCTTTAATTAGTTGTTGTGAGAGCTCGTTTGAGTTACTATATGACTTTAGATGTATGATTTGTTTCAGTCTTCCTCATTTGTAATTTTTATCAAGCTGTTCATCCTCTCCTATTTTGCATCAATTAATTGATATCTCATGTTTGGTTTTCATTGGAATGGACTGCTTCATAAATTTTCTCTTATTTCTTTGCTTATGGCTGATTGGGGACTGATTTGGGCATTTTGGGGACTTAAGACTTTAAGTTCAGTACAGCTGTAACATGACTTCATATGTTTAATTTGTGTTTGAATCGAAGGTTCTCTAAGTCTCTTCTCTATCATGGCTGAATTGTTTGTTGTTTGGTTGGGGTTGAAATTAGTTGGTGCATACATTACTCTGTTTGGGATGATTCTGTTGTGATTTATGCAATTTTCTGATTTGGTTGTTGCTGGTATGAATTTATAATAGTAATTGATGGGAATGCACATGGATAAAATAAATGGGACTTGTAGGATCTTTGTACTTGCACGTGATTTTTGGGGTGAGCCTATTGGTTCATTGGAAATTTTGATTCTCTGCTTTATGGTGCTGTAAAGGAAGATGATAAAACTTCATGATTGAACTTAGGATTTCCATAAAAAAAAAGGTACAATGTTGAGTTTTGCTTGATGCTTGTGTGCGTTAAAGTTTCTGCTCTATTTCTAAAAAAAAAATTGATGATGAGATTGAACTGCTAGGAAAGTGCGAATACCTCAAAATCTAATCAAAAATTAGACTGAATATTAGGGTTAATTGTCTATGAAATTTTGCGTTATATTTTAGATGCAAAGCCATATTTTTGTGGGATTGTTGATTGATTTTTATTACTTATAACTATGCCCCGTTTTGAAGAATTTTTGAAGTTCAAATCAGTAGTTAATCTACGTTTGAGAGTAATGGAGATAAAAGTATTCTTTGGATATTTGATTTATGTGGAATTAATTCTTTGATTTCTTAAGTACATTGTTTGATGTTATGACTATCATTCATTTATATCATTTTGATGTTGGTAATGATTCAGGTTCAGAACTTTGCATGCTATAAATCAGATTTGGTGGAATGAACGTTTTACTTGATAATACCTTTTTAGTTGATGAATTTCTGCTATCATCATGTCTTGTAATCTCCTTGCTTTTCTGAATATTGTTGTTGTAATTTCAAGTGTATGTAAATATGATGGTTTGATAAAGTTAAATGGGATGGTGGTATATGTGATATATAATTTTCTGCACTTGTGCTGATATGATTGAATGGATTTTGCTGAATGTATGCTTGTCCTTTGGCTTTTGATTGATTAAGTTGAAATTGGATTATTGGCTTTGACTTCTATTGATTGAAAATGGTTATCTTACAATAAAATATATAAGAGATTGGGTAGTAATGCAGAGACGAGAGAGACGTTAAGTATTATAAAGTAGAAATGATATTAATTTAGCAATTTGTATTATATTCATATAGGTTTAAATAATGGTGATGATACTTGGAAGAGAATCCACAAGGAAAACTGTAAGAAACGATAGTGGAGTGCTAAAGGGCGACAGGTAATCACACGTGACCTTGCTATAACATTGAGGGTGACGTTAGTTGGGGATTGTTAAAATCCTTTCTCACCCTCTATATATATATATATATATATTATCTTTGAAAAGTTATTTTCATATAAAATAGGCTATTGGGTGCCTTCAAACTGGATTATTTTCGTATAAAGGACTGTGCAACATTTTGTATACATATACATATATTATATTATCCTGGTTGGTTATGGTGGTAGTTCTTGGATAGTGTGATAGATATATAGGTACTGAATTATGACTGTGCTTTTGAGAGAATTGAGAATGGAATGAGAATGAGATGATGAGTTTGATATTGTGGATAGTTAGGTAGAGGGAATGAATTGAATAGTCATGAATGACATTATGATATTGAAGAGAATTGTGATGGAAATGTTGAGATTGTGGATGAGATTTGATAGGGATATTGTGAGGATTGCATGACACTGATATAATTATGTACCATCGCGCGATGATAACTGTCGATTGGCCAATCGACAGTTATTTGTACTGATGATCCTTTTCGGATTGATTAGACCGGGGATCATAGGTCAACTTATTGAGAGAAAGTGACCTACGGTTGTTTGGCACTGGAGAGCCCAACCGTTCCCATTCTGTAATGGAAACAGAATTGGGGTTCCCACTCTGGAGATTGCCAGAGAGGGAAATTGTCCCCTCATTATGGAGAGGGACACAGTGTCAAATCATATAGTGAAGAATAGATGCTTGAATGCACCGTGGTGGCACAATGCATCTTTAGGTGAGTGTGAGGGTTGTTGTGGTAGTATTAGTTGATTGGAGTATGGAGATGATGAATTGATTTGGTTTGGATATTATTGTTGGACTTGAGTGAGCATGGAAGGAACCTTTATATATATATATATATTATGTTCTGGTTTTTATATCTGTGGTACCCTTTAGACGCCCTCACTACCGCACATCTCACTGTTATAGTGAGTTAAGTGGTGATTACTGGGACAAATTGTCTCATCCCACGATTACTGATATTTTTGCAGGTATTCATGCACAGACGCAAGCTTCAGGAAAGAGAAATTAGGTAGTGATGGTGATATAGGTTATTTAGAATTGTATATTGCCAATTTGTATAGGCCTGCATCTGCTTCCGCATGTATATATATATTTATGTATTGTTAGATAATATTTGGTTTTGTTTATTAACCATGTTAGGCAAATCCTTTCTAACATGGTTAGTTTTTTTAATTATCCATGATAGTATTCGTATTGTATTAGGCAATCCTTTTCTATCATGGATAATGTATAAAATGATTAGGAAACTCTTTTTCTAACTATGATAGAGATGTTGTTATTATGGATATTCCTTTTTCTATCATAGTTAGTAAAGAGATTAATGAATTAAAATAGATTACATTGGTTAATTAGGGAATTAGTAACAGTTATATTACAACTTGGTTATCAGTATTTGGTATACGATAACCTAGGACTGTGCTGCATTGCATGTTGATTGACAATATACATTCTTAGTATTCCTTGCCTTCTGTGCATGAATATCTGGCCTTTTGAGAGGAATATCACTCATCCCGTGGTGGGGAGAGAGTGATAAGAGCAATTGAATAGGTATTGTGGAGAGATTGAGATGAACATAGAAAGAATAACGAAATAATATTGATATGTATAAGAATTTAGGAAGAATGACGAAATAAGGATGCTTCTCTGGGGTCTCGAATATAGTTATGTGCCGGCCATAATCATAGTCGAGGCATCATGAGATCCCTTATTGGGTTAAGGAATTAAGAAAATTCGAAAATAACAATTGATAATGAATACAATATGAAATAAGAATTGTTGATTTGGTTTATCATGTGTTTAGTTGCTAGATTGTTTGGTTAATGAACGAATTTACTTGTTTTTGTTTGATTGTTTTTAATTGAAATCCTATTACAATTGTGAATTGTAGTTACAAATGTGAATTTATTTCAGTTTAGTGAATTTTTGTTAGTTAATAACAAAGATATTGATGGTTGTTAAAAAAAAAATTTGTAAAAATTAAAATTTTTTGCTCATGTGTTTGTTTTAGCAGTGAATTAAATTGGATTTTGTGAATTCATTAGCAAAATTTGCTATTTGTTATCATACTCTTTAATGTTAAAACTATAATAAAGTTTATTGCTACCTTATTTGAGTGGTGATGTAATTGACTTTGTTCTTGTTTGTTTTACTTGTTTATTGAATTGCTTGATTAATTGATGAACTGATTGGTTTTGTTTAATTGTTTTTATTTGAAATTCTTTGGAAATTGTTTGTTTTGGTAACCTCCCGCTCGGTGTGTAATTAGAAATTGTTGTGCTTAGCTATAAATTGTGAAAATTATGTTAGTGTTTAGTTTGGTGTGATGTTTCAACTATTTGGAACGATGCTTTAGGATGCTAAAATAATGAAGAAGATAATTGAAATTGTTGAAATTGAAATAAAATGGTCATTTTTATAAGGAAGTTTCAGTTTTATACTTATATTATGTTTACAAATGATTCTAAGATGAAGTGGGTGTTGATTTGAACTGAATATTGAATTGTATTATTCTTTCCCTTAGTGCTATGTTCTTTATAATACGAAATGTAGGGTAAGAATAGAGTTAGAATCTTGTAGAATATGTTGAAGTTCTATTGGAAATCGGTGGATAAGGATTAATAAGTTTTTGAGCTGGGGATTCAATTTAATTAAATTGTGTCTCAAATATCTTGATTAACGTTAGAATTTGTATAGATAGTATGAAGTTGTACAAGTGTTTGATTTCAAGTAAAGGTTTGATGGGAAATTTTGTTATCCATGGTATTGAAACAACAAGTTTTAGTGATCTGTGAGAGAACCCAAACTTTATGTTTAGATAAGGGAAAAATTGTAGTTTAGAGTTTAATTTGTATTTTCTTTTATGTCTCAAGACTGATAAATGATTAGATGATGATTAAAGAAGTGAGAGTGATGACTTACATGGATTGGTATATATCAAAGTTATTGATTGTAGTTTGTTCACCAAGAGAAGGTTGACTATTGAAATTGTGTTAATGGCTCAAGGTTTGAATTAAGTATTAAGGAAAGCAAGGGCTCTTAGAATTGTAAGATGAACGATGCAATTGTGTAATAAGAACATGAGTGTCACATTATTAAGATTGTTGTGGATGTGAATAAGATTTATATTTGATAACAAGAGACTATAGAGATTAAGTTAAAGCTTGGGTAGTTCATACTATCATTTAGTTGGATGTCAGTGGCCTAATGTGGTGGATATTGTCAAGCTTGTTGTTGATTCTAGAAATCTAAAAATGTAATAAAGTAGTTAGACTCTTGAATTCAACTTCGAAAAATTCTGGTGGTTAGT
This sequence comes from Mimosa pudica, assembly GCA_029929735.1. Lineage (NCBI taxonomy): Eukaryota > Viridiplantae > Streptophyta > Magnoliopsida > Fabales > Fabaceae > Mimosa > Mimosa pudica. The sequence continues at coordinate 14,571,600 of JAKELP010000018.1, read as the reverse complement.
ATCTACTAATTTTCCATTACTATATGTGACTGTTTTTGTAAGTTCTATTTCAAGTTGGACTTAAAGAAGCATTTATCGATATATAAGTACCATCCAGGATTGTTAAATAGGATACAAATTGTTGCACATCAATGACTCTTTATGTATGCGAATTTCTATGCGTCCTTATTTTCTTTCTCATGAACCAAATTGATTCTTGGCTGAGTGAGTATTAAAAAAAAAAGAGTGCAATAATTGAGAGTATGGTGTGAAGGACTGAGCTGGTTTGAGATGGGAATATTTTTATTTTAAGTGAAATATAAATGATTACAAGGCTTAACTACTTAGGAGCAATGTTGTTGGAATAGATATATTCATGTATGATACAAATTTTTCCGCTATTGCCAATATTAAAGCTGAATTGAAAGGATATTATTAAGATGTTTAGTTAGTCATGTTGGTGGAATGATAAATGGTGGGATAAGAAGTGGTGACAAAAGAAATGCAAATGATATTAGTTTGGGAGGATGGAATGCTGCTTGGGATTATGAGTTTTTAATCTTAATATTCTTAGGCGTGAATGCAAATGATAAGCAAATTTTAGTGATATGAAAAGTTTGGATATAGAATATGAGATGGAATTGAAATGAATAGGTGAGGAAATGGAATAAAATTGTGAATGCTTATGTATTTGATAAATTGTTATAACTTAAAAGTCTATGTGTATGCATGATTTTCATAAGACTAAACTCCCCACTTGTTCTTTTCTGTTTGCATTGGTTTCAATGGATCTTTAATTTTGTGCTTTGGTTTTAGTTTAAAGGAATGCTAAGTAAAGTCAAAATACTATTGGAAATTGTTTAACTTGATAGGTTGAATGCATGTTTATTCCTGTAGTTTGTGTATTGCAATGACTGAATAGATTCTTCAAAGAATTTATGGCTTTCTTGTTTTTGGTTGCTGATGTAAAAATGCTTAATTTTGCATCAATATGGTTGTAAATGAATGCAAGAAATATAGTATTTTCTGTTTTATGCAGTGAAATTGATATTGCTATTGTTAGGGTATTGTGATTTCTGACAGATTTGTTCATTTATTTGCTAGTATAGTAGAATTAATTGTGATTTTGATTAGAATTTTAGTTATACTCCTAGTTTCTTGCATAGTACTTCGAGCCTTATATAAGAGGTTATATACATTTAAGTCAATCTGACTTGGTTTCACCTCTTTAGAATCCCTGATAGGAACTTGAGAATGGGTGCTAGTATCGCTAACCTCACATTTATCATAAGAAAACATCTTTCATATGTCATTGAATTCATATTTTAGAAAGATTATGGCCAACAGTCTCAGTTGAAGTGTTCATAGTTTCTCTAAATCATCGATGGCGTCTCCTTTGTGTCACATGGCTGACACTCATGGCAATGATTTCCTAATGCCAATGAGTTCAATTTTCCTAAATTCTATCCAAATTTGTTTTCTTCCTCATGAAATACGAGTATTAGTCCAAGACACTGTTACCTTTCTATTGTATCCAATGATAGTTTGTCTTAATTTCGAGGGCGAAATTATTTAAGGAGGGTAGAATTGTAACATCCCAATTTTCAAATTAGACATAATAAAGAATTAATCAAGTCATTAGGATATCATCAGTAAGCTAAAACTAATAGTAAATAAATAAAAAGGAGAAAAAAATATATTTTCAAGAGATTAATATGCCTATTCCTTTAGAAATTAAGGTAAAATAGTTAGAGATTGAGTTTAAATTAAAAATTGGATGATAAATACTCTAGGGCATAGACAATACTAGGGTGGGAGAAAACATATAAGTTGGTGTATAGAATAATTTTACAATTTGTTTCAAGAAAGGGATTTAAATGGAAAAAAAAATAAATAAATAAAATGAAGAGAGAAGGTTAGAATGGTCATTTTTGCATACCACATTACATGTCTTTCCTCACTACCACTCCTCTTCATTCTTCACTCTCCCAAACCCGACGGCTCTCCTCTCCTCCCCCACCCTTCGATTTCTCATCACTTCCAGCGGTAGTGGGAGCCATATTCGACGGAGGAGGCCGATTTCGGCGACAATAAGCTTCGTTCTTTCCCTCCCCTCTTCATTTCTTTTCTCTAAACTGAAACCTGCGAGAGAACAAGGGAGTGAACGAACGCCGAGAATTTTTCCAGCGATTCACGGCGGAATTTGACGCCGTTTCATCATGCTGTCACCGATTCAAGACAAGGTGAAGTTTCTTCTTTTATTTCTATCCTTCTCTTCTGCAGTTTTGGCGAGTTTGAGAAGGGGCTGATTTTAGGGTTTTATGGTCAAAGGGTTTTGAGGAAATTGAGGTTTAAAACCTTTAATTAGTTGTTGTGAGAGCTCGTTTGAGTTACTATATGACTTTAGATGTATGATTTGTTTCAGTCTTCCTCATTTGTAATTTTTATCAAGCTGTTCATCCTCTCCTATTTTGCATCAATTAATTGATATCTCATGTTTGGTTTTCATTGGAATGGACTGCTTCATAAATTTTCTTTATTTCTTTGCTTATGGCTGATTGGGGACTGATTTGGGCATTTTGGGGACTTAAGACTTTAAGTTCAGTACAGCTGTAACATGACTTCATATGTTTAATTTGTGTTTGAATCGAAGGTTCTCTAAGTCTCTTCTCTATCATGGCTGAATTGTTTGTTGTTTGGTTGGGGTTGAAATTAGTTGGTGCATACATTACTCTGTTTGGGATGATTCTGTTGTGATTTATGCAATTTTCTGATTTGGTTGTTGCTGGTATGAATTTATAATAGTAATTGATGGGAATGCACATGGATAAAATAAATGGGACTTGTAGGATCTTTGTACTTGCACGTGATTTTTGGGGTGAGCCTATTGGTTCATTGGAAATTTTGATTCTCTGCTTTATGGTGCTGTAAAGGAAGATGATAAAACTTCATGATTGAACTTAGGATTTCCATAAAAAAAGGTACAATGTTGAGTTTTGCTTGATGCTTGTGTGCGTTAAAGTTTCTGCTCTATTTCTAAAAAAAAAATTGATGATGAGATTGAACTGCTAGGAAAGTGCGAATACCTCAAAATCTAATCAAAAATTAGACTGAATATTAGGGTTAATTGTCTATGAAATTTTGCGTTATATTTTAGATGCAAAGCCATATTTTTGTGGGATTGTTGATTGATTTTTATTACTTATAACTATGCCCCGTTTTGAAGAATTTTTGAAGTTCAAATCAGTAGTTAATCTACGTTTGAGAGTAATGGAGATAAAAGTATTCTTTGGATATTTGATTTATGTGGAATTAATTCTTTAATTTCTTAAGTACATTGTTTGATGTTATGGCTATCATTCATTTATATCATTTTGATGTTGGTAATGATTCAGGTTCAGAACTTTGCATGCTATAAATCAGATTTGGTGGAATGAACATTTTACTTGATAATACCTTTTTAGTTGATGAATTTCTGCTATCATCATGTCTTGTAATCTCCTTGCTTTTCTGAATATTGTTGTTGTAATTTCAAGTGTATGTAAATATGATGGTTTGATAAAGCTAAATGGGATGGTGGTATATGTGATATATAATTTTCTGCACTTGTGCTGATATGATTGAATGGATTTTGCTGAATGTATGCTTGTCCTTTGGCTTTTGATTGATTAAGTTGAAATTGGATTATTGGCTTTGACTTCTATTGATTGAAAATGGTTATCTTACAATAAAATATATAAGAGATTGGGTAGTAATGCAGAGACGAGAGAGACGTTAAGTATTATAAAGTAGAAATGATATTAATTTAGCAATTTGTATTATATTCATATAGGTTTAAATAATGGTGATGATACTTGGAAGAGAATCCACAAGGAAAACTGTAAGAAACGATAGTGGAGTGCTAAAGGGCGACAGGTAATCACACGTAACCTTGCTATAACATTGAGGGTGACGTTAGTTGGGGATTGTTAAAATCCTTTCTCACCCTCTATATATATATATATTATCTTTGAAAAGTTATTTTCATATAAAATAGGCTATTGGGTGCCTTCAAACTGGATTATTTTCGTATAAAGGACTGTGCAACATTTTGTATACATATACATATATTATATTATCCTGGTTGGTTATGGTGGTAGTTCTTGAATAGTGTGATAGATATATAGGTACTGAATTATGACTGTGCTTTTGAGAGAATTGAGAATGGAATGAGAATGAGATGATGAGTTTGATATTGTGGATAGTTAGGTAGAGGGAATGAATTGAATAGTCATGAATGACATTATGATATTGAAGAGAATTGTGATGGAAATGTTGAGATTGTGGATGAGATTTGATAGGGATATTGTGAGGATTGCATGACACTGATATAATTATGTACCATCGCGCGATGATAACTGTCGATTGGCCAATCGACAGTTATTTGTACTGATGATCCTTTTCGGATTGATTAGACCGGGGATCATAGGTCAACTTATTGAGAGAAAGTGACCTACGGTTGTTTGGCACTGGAGAGCCCAACCGTTCCCATTCTGTAATGGAAACAGAATTGGGGTTCCCACTCTGGAGATTGCCAGAGAGGGAAATTGTCCCCTCATTATGGAGAGGGACACAGTGTCAAATCATATAGTGAAGAATAGATGCTTGAATGCACCGTGGTGGCACAATGCATCTTTAGGTGAGTGTGAGGGTTGTTGTGGTAGTATTAGTTGATTGGAGTATGGAGATGATGAATTGATTTGGTTTGGATATTATTGTTGGACTTGAGTGAGCATGGAAGGAACCTTTATATATATATATTATGTTCTGGTTTTTATATCTGTGGTACCCTTTAGACGCCCTCACTACCGCACATCTCACTGTTATAGTGAGTTAAGTGGTGATTACTGGGACAAATTGTCTCATCCCACGATTACTGACATTTTTGCAGGTATTCATGCACAGACGCAAGCTTCAGGAAAGGGAAATTAGGTAGTGATGGTGATATAGGTTATTTAGAATTGTATATTGCCAATTTGTATAGGCCTGCATCTGCTTCCGCATGTATATATATATTTATGTATTGTTAGATAATATTTGGTTTTGTTTATTAACCATGTTAGGCAAATCCTTTCTAACATGGTTAGTTTTTTTAATTATCCATGATAGTATTCGTATTGTATTAGGCAATCCTTTTCTATCATGGATAATGTATAAAATGATTAGGAAACTCTTTTTCTAACTATGATAGAGATGTTGTTATTATGGATATTCCTTTTTCTATCATAGTTAGTAAAGAGATTAATGAATTAAAATAGATTACATTGGTTAATTAGGGAATTAGTAACAGTTATATTACAGAATAATGTGAGAAAGAAGAAGGAAGAGTGAATGGAGAATATGAGGCTACTCTGATGGTTGCCTCTGCAAATGATGAAGAAAGGCTTTGGTTCCTCTGTCACGGAAGCTCAAGAGAAGATGAACATGGTAGGGGCTTAGGGTTCAAAGCTTTCTGATCAACCACAACGTATTTTAAATCTATTAGGGGCAAAAGAGTCTTTTGATATTTGAAGTATATTAAAGTGAGGTCCCTAAGGACCCTATTTAATATATGAAGTTTTTGGGACTTTTCTAGTATTAAGTCCCTTGTGAGGGACCTCATATTAATTTTCCCAATAGTTTATATGCAAAATTGATATTTAACCCAATGAAATTTACTGACTCACCTCTGCCTCATGTCTCTTTCGCAATACCCTTTCCCATTTCTTTATTGAGTGCATCAAGACAAATAATATTAATTTATTGAGTTTTACTTTTCTTATGCTGGAATTTATTGAGTTTTACTACACCTAGCTACACTGGTTAAGATAATAGACTTGTTAATAGTTAAAGTTGAAGCATGAATTTTAAATTTAGCTCACCTTTTACTAAGTTAAATACAAAAAAAATTGTTTCTTTAATAAGTTTTTAATTCCTATATATTTTCTAAGTCAATTATCTTTCAATAAAAATGAAGAAGTGAAAGGACTACAATTTGTTTATATATATTTCAGACATTTCATGTCTAATATTATTGTCATATTAATGAAAATACGAGTATCATTTTTTATCACATGGTAAAAGTTGAATATCAATTTTGTACCTTGGAATAGTTATATACTATTTTTGTTTCTTGGCCAATAGTTATGTATATTTTTGGGTCTTCGCCCTATATTTTTATGAGGTATATTTTAAAGTCAAATATTTTTTCCTTAATTATTAAGTCATCGGTTCGATCATCGGTCCGATCGATCTGACCGTGCGAACCATGACCCGAAGCTCTCTCCGGCTCACCTTCCGGTCTGACTTTTACAACATTGCTTATATGGAACGGAGGAAGCACTATATTAGAAACACTACCACTTTTTTGGCAAAAAAATATACACTACCACTTTTTTTGGCCAAAAAATACTACCACTTTTTTTTGGAGTTTTTAATCCAGTGTCCTGGGCCAACCCCTATGTCACGAGGAACTCAACGGGCTTAGACTAATCTAGATCCGTACCGGGAACCTCCACTTAAGGGCAAAGTGCTGGCCAATGGGCAGTCTGACACTACCACTTTTTCTGGCAAAAAAAAAAACACTACCACTTTTTTGGCCAAAAATACACTACCACTATATTAAAAAACACTACCACTACTCTCCAACACATAATTCATTTTAAAACACGACAACAGCAGCAACCTATCCTCCTCATCAGCCCAGCCCATCACTCCTATTCCATTCTGCCTATACTCTTACATATGCCCTTCCCCTCCCCACTGGGCCTAATCCACATACTTGTTTGTAAAAAAGTGTATATAGAGGTACTTTAGGAAACGACAGACAAATGTGTGAGATAAAGTGGATAAAGATCTTATAATTAATTAAGACTATAGAGTAAATTTCAAGTACATTTAAAACTGGAGAGAGTATTTACCTTTGACTCACATACAGTTCAGGAATTTGTCGCAAGACAATTGGAGAGAAAGAATGCATTATATTATATCAACAAGAAGAAGAAGAAGAAAGAATGCATTATATATACTAGAAGCTGAAACTAAAGTTCTTTCTTGGCAAAAATTGAGGATTATTATGGTTTTATGCAATTGTCAACATCAGGGTTGATTAGTCGGAGGCCCGTGGTTTGTTCTCTGATTGTTTCTTTCCTGTGTCAATTGTAATCATATTCATGTGATAAGTTTCATGATGAATATGTTACCTAGATTTCGTGTAATCTAAATAACTTAAATAAAATAAATATACTAGGAATCTAATAATGATTATCTAGCATGATATATGAATAAAATAGGGATTGTCTATTTGGAGGTACATCTATGATTATCAAGCATGTAAGCTGGATTCGATAATATAAGTAAAAAATTAGGATTAAATATAACGATCATGAATTATGAATTAGAAATAACAGGGATAACCAGAGTTAAGATAAAATATGATAAGTAATGAAGAATAACTGAGATATTATGAAATATGAACTAGAATAGTAAAGCATAGACAAATATTAGTGAATAGAACCTGACGAGCTTTATTGAATTGAATGACTGAATACAAGGTACGCAACTGAATACAATAATGAATCTCTCAATACAAGAAAGTAGAAAGTAATCCCTCTCTTGCTCTTAGATATTCCGTACCCTAAACCCTAACTTGACCTATCTTATATAGCCTACGTGATCCCACTTATTTCTCCTCACAGTTGTGTCAGGTGTCCGCCTGGAAGAGCCGTTTAGCTGCCAAGTCCTTAGCGTGTCCGAGTCTTTAGCCCGGGATCTCCGCCTGGCCCCTCGGACAGTTACCTTCTCCTTATCTCTCAATGTTAGTTTCATTTCCCACCTTCCTTATTTTATGCTCCACTTCTTCCAATTTAACTTCCACATTTTGAATGTTGCCATGTAACTGTCATTACCATTTCAAACTCTCTGTGTATTGGGCTGGGCCCAAATCAATAAGCTGGGAGCCTAGGGAAATACATTTACTCCCCCAGCTCCACGTGGCGCGCTCTGCGAGGTTCGGGGAGGTGCTTGCGTTAGTGTGTCTGGTATGGGTGAGCAGTTATTGGGCAGTGATGACTCCCCATATTTAGTGGATTTTTGGAAATAGTTTGTTGTAGTTGGAGAGTCATTAATTAAATAAATAAGAGATTTTGATGTGAATTGGAAATATATTAATTTGAAATATTATTTGGGAATTGAAATTGGAAACTTGAAATAATAAATGAAAATATTTTAAAGGAAAGTTTCTTATTAATGAGATTATATGATTGAACTATGGTGATTATTTCCTATTTCCTTTCTTTCTCTTATCATAGGACAATGCAGATTTGGAAACAAAAGAAAAAGGAAAGAATGAGTCTTGGGCTTGAGCTAGATCTTTGGTGACCTAATTGACTAAGGAGATCACTCATTATAAAAAGGAAAGCAGGAGCTTGTGAGGAGAAGGTTGGTTACAATTCTTCCAATTTCCTAAAGCCTTCACATGCACATTCACGAGAAAAAGAAAGAAGGAAGTGGCTGCAGTTGTTAATCTCTTTGGATTGGAGCTCACGCACGCACGCAAAGAAGAGAAAGCAAGTTGGAGGCGTTTGTCTTTTAGTGGTTATTCATCATTTGTGCTACACCCAAGGATCTAGGTTTATTTGAACAACACTTATCAATTCTCCATGTGTTTCTTGGTATTTATTGGGATTGATTTGAACCTATGTGTAGCTAATTTCTTTTTACAACTTAGAGTACTATGAACTTGTTTGTAACTTAGATATTTTATTTCCCACTATTTAGTTATGATTAATTTGATCTAGTTTATTTAATCTTGCTATTATTGATTAACTTGTTTAGTGCTTGATCACCATTAGACATGTTTAGGGAATTTATAATTGGACTCGAAAGAGGGAATTTTAAATAGACCATGAGATTAAATAGTGTAGGATTAGATTTTTAATCTGATTTGCGACTAGGATAGACATATACCTAGAAGCCCTACATAATCTGATTTGCGAAAATTTTTATCAAAATTTTGGTAGCATCAAGAAGTTAAACGCGGTTACGTTCGACGCATTACAGCCCGTCAGATTTTTATTTCTGAGTTTGAATAAGCGCATCTGGTCCGTTGGATTGTCTGGTCTTCTCATATTCTTAGGTTTTAAAAATCCAACCTTTCTGGTCAGACCTAGTCACGCTCTTGTCTTCACTTTTTCATTTCGTTTTCTGAAACTTATGTTCTCTGGTACTTGGACTTTTAAAGCTTCAACATTGTCAGGTGATTTTCCTTTTTCATTCTGTTCTGGCATTCGTTTAGCGCTCTTCCCTTCGATTTAGTTGATCTTTTCTTATTATTGGCAATGGTTCGTACCCGTAGTAAAATGGCTGCTACTTCGTCATCTGAGATTGTCCCTCAATCTCCCATGGATAAGAAGGGGCATGCCCTTAAGACCTTCGCCCCAATTCCTGATTCGTTGAGGGAGACCACAATGGACTCAGGCATTATGGATCTCGATTATCCTCCAATTCTGAACTCTGAGGATTTGGCTCTGCTCTGCACCAAGAATGGGTTAGACACTAATCTCCCCATCAGGCTCCCTGTAGGAGACGAACAACTCGATTGGTCTAGTGAAAACTAGGCCACATTGTGTGTGGATTATTTCTCTCTGCGAAAGATTATTCCTTTACCAAAACTGATTTTAGACTTATGTTTGAGGTATGATCTGGCCCTCTCCCAACTCATGCCTTCGCTTTGGTTAATCGTCTTGTCTGTGGAAGAGTTATGTGAGAGATTGAGGCTGAAGTTTACTTTGGGAGATCTGATGAAGTGTCACACCATTCAGAGGAAATATCCTGGGCTTTATACCCTCCATGCTCGTTGTAACATTACTGTTACTAATTCCCTAATTGACCTGTGACATCTCTTTTAGTTCAATAATATTTTTACTAACTATGATAGAAAAAGGATTTCAATAATATCAATATCTCTATCATAGTTGGAAAAAGAATATCCTAATGATTAAAATATTATCCATGATAGAAAAGAATAAACTAATACTACACAGCTGCTATCATGGATAATTTATTGCTAACCATGTTAGAAAGGATTTGTCTAACATGGTTAATAAACAAAAACTAGTTTATATTAAACAATAAATAGATATATACATGCGGAAACGAATGCAGGCCTATACAAATTGGCAATATACAATTCCAAATAAACTATATAACCTCTACTACCTAATTCCCTTTCCTGATGCTCGCGCCTGTGCATGAATACCTGCAAAAATGTGAGTAATCGTGGAATGAGACAATTTGTCCCAGTAATCACCGCTTAACTCACTATAACAGTGAGATGTGCGGTAGCGAGGGCGTCTAAAGGGTACCACATTTTAAATCAGTAATATATATATGTATATTCCAAGTCTCCTTCCATTCAACATCTCTACTCCTCATGTCTCATTCAAAATCCCTCAGTCAATTCCACATTAACTAAAATTTCATCTCCCCGTACTCCAATCAAATAATATTGTCATATCAACTTCCACACTCACCTATAGATGCATTGTGCTATCACGGTGCATTCAAGCATCTGATCTTCACTATATGATTTGACACTGTGCCCCTCTCTATAATGAGGGGACAATTTCCCTCTCTGGCAATCTCCAGAGAGGGAACCCCAATTCTGTTTCCTTTACAGAACGGGAACGGTTGGGCTCTTTAATGCCAAACAACCGTAGGTTACTTACTTTCTCTAGTAAGTAGACCTGTGATCCCCGGTCTCTAGTCTGAAAAGGATTCGTACAAAAAACTGTCGATTGGCCTATCGATAGTTATCATCGCGCGATGGTACATAAATCTCAGTGTCATGCAAAGCTCACCATATCCATATCCATCCATTTCAATATCATCATTAATATCATGCATTCTCACCATTCCTTTCAATATATCAATCTAAACTAATTGAACTCCTTCCCTCAACCTACTCTCAATATCCCTGTCAACAACCAGAATAATACCACACCAGGATAACAGTATATGTAAAATGTATCAAAATCTTTCATACAAAAATAATCGTGTTTAAAAGGCACCCGATAGCCTATTTTGTATAAAAATAACTTTTCAAAGATAATATATATATAGAGGGTGAGAAAGGATTTTAAAAATCCCCAACTAACGTCACCCTCAATGTTATAGCAAGGTTAAGTGTGATTACCTGTCGCCCTTAGCACTCTGATGTTCTTCCTTACCATTTCTTATAGATTTCCCTCAAGTGCCATCACAAATATGTACTCCTAAAATAATATAACGCAAAAGGTTATATTGATATAATCTTCACCTTATAATAATTTACGTCGCTCCCGGTCTTATGAAGTTACTACCCAATTTTCCCCCTTTATGTATTTTATATTAATGAACCACATCAAATATATAAACAAACCATTACAATTAAACATTTTGTATGTGATCACAAGAGTAAGATAGATTATTTCAACTTCCTCTTCAATATCATTCATCCTATTTAATCACAAGAAACCAAGTTAAGCAATTAAGTACTCCAATTTAAAATCAGCCACATACAAATCAACCAAACACATGAATAATAGATCAAGAATATGAATACTTAATATTACTACGAACATGCACACCCATCAAAGATAAACTAAGCTGAAAATGCTCAAATGAAGCGAGAACCCTCATCATTCAATCTCACTACAAATTCAAAATTCACAGAATAATCCAATGTCTTTCCTTCAAGCTCATTTTCATACTAGCACCAACTAAAACTAACAATTAACATCCATAATTACATGAATAAGCCTTAATGAGACATACTTCTATTTTACTCCAAACTTTCTTCAATCTAGACATTTTATAATTAACAACTTTCATTAAGTCTAAACTACTTAACAATGGCCCATAAATTACCAAAGAATGTAGATTTAAATCACCGGAAGCCTTATTAGACCATAACTCACCTAACACGTCAAGAAATTCAATTTAGTTCAATCCTTCCTAACTTCCTTATTCCATAATCAATTTATAACTTCAATCAACAAATTAGAGCTATCAATTTATCCATAACATTCATATACCATTCAACTAGGACAAAATTGTACCTACAAGTAAAAGACCAACAACAAACCATAATCACATAATGAAAACATGACATCACTCAAGCAAAGCAATACACAATAATTCACAGTTGTTACTGATTCACAATAACTCTTAAATCACAGAAATTTGCTTCCAAACATGAGAAAGATTAGCCCTCCTACATTTATACATATTCATGCCCACATCATCAATATCAAGCCTTCCTTTTACCTATTCCATTTTATCAACTTTTCAAAACTAGGAAACCATCTTGCAAAACACCATATTATTACAATTCATAAATCCAACAGCACAGATTTCATCCTTTAGAAATTTCAATAACCACATTGATCTCTAAGGTCCAGCCAAACAATCCACCATTACTCAACAAATCATACACCTATCTAACATACATTAATCCCTAGCTCAAACAAAGAATTTGCACATAGTAAGAGGCATGGCCAAAACAAAGAGGAACAATGGTTGTGTTTTTGGTGAGGGAAGGGCGGCTGTAGACATGAAGAAGGAGGGAGGAGTATATGTTTAGGGTTTTAAGGGCAAATGACAAAAATGCCCTTCAATCTTAACTTATTTACTTTTACATTTTACATCCTCACATTAAAGCAAATTGTAAAACTAATCTACATGCCAACTTACATATTATCTCCTACCCTAGTATTATCTATGTCCTGAAGTATTTTCCATCAAAGTTATAATTTAAAACTCAACCTCTAACTATTTTCCTTTAATTTCCAAAGAAATAGGCATATTAATCACTTAAAAGTATATTTTTCCCCTTTTTATTTATTTACTATGATTCTTAGCTTACTAATGAAATCCTAATAATTTGATTAATTCTTCATTATTTCCAATTTAAAAATTGGGATGTTACACTCGTAATAAGAAAGAACCTTTACTTTTTGTGCCTGCCGATCTGGATAAGAGGTGGAGGAGCAGGTTTGTGTTTGTCCACAAGAATGCTCTGGTTGGGTCTGGTGTTAACCTCCGGACCCAGTGGGTGAATCTTGGTAAGGAGGATTTAATTTGAGAATTCTGGCTGGCTTTTTGATTGCATTTCCTCAGCAATATTTCCTATTATTTTGCAGATTCAATAGGGAAGTATCACCGGCCTACAGTGGAGGAAGGTTCTGATGAGCGAATAGAGGCATTCATGAAGCTTTCTCCTGAAGAAAGGAACTGCAATTCCATCTTCAATATGGGTAAGTCCTCTTCACTCCTTTCTTATTTGTAAATTAGAACTTAGTATTTAAGCTTTTAAGTCCTGCATTGCATGTTTTAGGGGTTAAACATCTGCAAGAGAAAATTTCTATTTCTGTGGAAGAGCAAAAAGATTATGTTCCGCCTAAGCCTTCGTTCAATAGGAAGAGACTTAGGACTCGATCAAGGTACTCATCTGGGTTGGGTGATAAATCCCCCACTAAGTCTGCTAAGATTGAATCAACCACTTCTGAGCCACTTAGTGTAGAGACCCTCAGAGAGGTTTCTGCTATACCTGCTGAACAAGAGGTGGTATCCCTTTTGTCTGACTCCCCCAAGCCAAAATTAGCTGCTGGAACATCTGGGAAACATCATGTTGTTGTGCCCACTAATCTGGAAATGACTTCCTTAGAGATTGGTAAGAACAACTCTGTTTACTCTGAGTATGATTCTGTACACAAGGAATGTAGCAAGCTCCTTCTCCCTCAAGATTGTAAAATTATTCTTTCCATGAAAACTGGAGGTTCATATCACATTTACTCTCAGGAGGCTATGAAGGTAATTTTGCTTTAAATCAGTATGTATTTTATTTTTTTTTGTGTACCTTGCATTGTGATCTTACTGCTGCATTATGTTGTTTGAATCAGTTATATCTTCTATCCCTGACCATGGAAGAGGATTTGACAATGCATAAGTCACTGGCAGTATCCCGTACTCTAAGAATTGAGGAGCTTGAACGAAGGCTCAATGAATATGAAATCCTTCGCCAAGAAGCTTCTGAGAGGGCAATTAATTCTTAGAAAGATCTTACCTTATTGCGTGAGGAGCGGGATAAGGCCTTTGCTGAAGTAGTGATAGTATTTGGTGAGAATGCAGACCTTGCGCTGAAAATTGCTGATCTGGAACAAGCTTTAAAGGAGGCTATATCTAAGAGGGATAAAGCTCGCAATATCAGCAAACTGATTACAACTAGAGAGCTGAGTACTGCTGAAGAGTGGAGTTTGAGAACAACTATCAACATGGCTCAGGAATTTAAGGATGGGAAGTCTCACCTGTGGGACTTGGAACTCTGAAAGAGAGAATATGAGGAAAAGTGTGGCTCTATTCCTCAAGATTCAGATGAAGAAGTTGACATGCCACTAGGTGGTGAAGAGGAAGAAGTTTCTTCTGGAGTTCCACCTAATGTATCTGTCGAGCCATCAAAAAGCACCACTGAATTAGGAGCTGAAAAGGCAGGTGACCCAAAGTGATGTGGGAAAGTAGCATTAGTGCCTATGATGTAATAGAATTTCTAATTAAATTATGTGTTTGTAAGCTTTTGTTATGTTTCTAGTCTTAATATTTTGTTTATTGCACTTGGTGTAGTGCAAGTACTCTGGATTGAACTTAATTTAGCTAGCTTTAAACTTTGCTATGTATGACAATTGCAATGAATCTAGCTTTCTGGATACATTTCGTTACCTGTTACTGCCATCAAGATTAGAGTCTGGCAGTTTTCTGGAATTTTCTTTGATGCTTTCAAAGTAATTTTGCTTTTAATTCTGCGAAATAAAAATAAGTATAGAGGTAATTAGCACAAAAGGGAGTTAACAAGTGAATAACATAAGTGTTACTCTCTTTCTCTCTTTTTTTTAGAATGACTCATCATTCTTATTCCCCCTAAAAAGGTTAGAAATCAACTATAATGCATAATTGGTTATGAACAATTGGAATTTAGTAAATGTTTCTACCTTTTTTGAATTTGCAATCTGGAGTCAATCTGGACCTGAATGTCATCCATTTTGACTTTTGTAATTTCCTGGATTTTTGCAATTAATAAGTATTTGAATCATCTGAGTTTATTTTTGAACTTAGAAATGAACTTAGAATCAGTTAGTACCTGATAATCTGAGATTTTTCCCTTATTCTGGAGGACCTTCTGGGAAAGGGAGCTGAGATCTGGAAATTCTCGAGAATCACTCCGGACGGAGGTGCTGATCTCGTCGTCACGATGGCACACACTGAGATGCTGAGTGAGGCCTCACGGTCCAGGTGAGCCTCAATTCTGGGGTTATAGAAATTTAAGGAAACTAGATTGAAATGTTGTTTCCTCTGATTGCCTTGATAAGAATTTGTCTTATCAAGGACTAGGGCACTTGACCCTTTCCTACCCTTCACAGGTAGTATCTTTTGAGATGTTTAGCATTCCAGCTTCTTGGTAGGACATTCCGTTGGGAGTCCTGAAGCTGATAAGAACCTGGGCTTGTTATTTCTTTTACCAGGTAAGACCCTTCATAATTAGGGCTGAGCTTTCCATCTGAAGCCTCAGGGGTGTTTGTGAACACTTTTCTTAGCACTAGTTCCCCCACCTGATATTGTTGATCTTTGACATTCTTGTTGTATTGTTTGGCGTTGGGTTGTTGAAATGCTGCCATGCGAATCAGAGCTTGCTCTCTGCGCTCATCGAGCAGGTGTAACTCATATCTCAGGTTTAAGGAATTCAGCTCATCATGAGCCCATTTATATCTGAGGCTGGGGATTCCATATTCTACTGGAATCACTGCTTCTGCTCCATACACAAGGGAAAAAGGGGTTTCCCTTGTTGGAGTTCTGGATGTGGTTCTATATGCCCACAGAACAGCTGGGAGCTCGTCTGCCCAATTGCCTTTCCCTTTTCTCAGACGCTTCTTTAAAGAATTCATTATTGTCTTGTTACTTGATTCGGCTTGCCCATTAGATTGGGGATTTCTAGGAGTGGAGAATTTAAGCTGAATTCCCCAATTTTCACAGAAGCCCCTGAATTTAGCTCCTATAAATTGAGAACCATTGTCACAGACTATCTCCTTAGGAAGGCCAAACCTGCAGATAATGTGTTTCCACACAAAATCTACAACTTGTTTCTCTTGAATCTGGGCGAAGGGTGCAGCTTCTATCCATTTTGTAAAGTAATCAGTGACCACTAGTAAGTAAGTCAGCTTCCCAGGTGCTGCTGGGAGCTTCCCTACTATGTCCATTCCCCAACGCATGAAGGGTCAAATTGGGGCAATGGAATGCAGAAATTCTGGGTAATGGACAAATATTAATGGATAGAACCTGACGAGCTTTATTGAATTGAATGACTGAATACAAGGTACGCAGCTGAATACAATAATGAATCTCTCAATACAAGAAAGTAGAAAGTAATTCCTCTCTTGTTCTTAGATATTTCGTACCCTAAACCCTAACTTGACCTATCTTATATAGCCTACGCAATCCCACTTATTTCTCCTCACAGTAGTGTCAGGTGTCCGCCTGGAAGAGCCGTTTAGCTGTTAGGTCCTTAGAGTGTCCGAGTCTTCAGCCCGGGATCTCCGCCTGGCCCCTCGAACATTTACCTTCTCCTTATCTTTCAACGTTAGTTTAATTTCCCACCTTCCTTATTTTATGCTCCACGTCTTCCAATTTAACTTCCACATTTTGAATGTTGCCAAGTAACCGTCATTACCGTTTCAAACTCTCTGTGTATTGGGCCGGCCCAAATCAATAAACTGGGAGCCCAGGGAAATACAATGGATATATTGCACTTTATTGAAGATATATCTTGTAGGTTCAGCCATTGTCTCTGTGTGTGTGTGTTTGTTGCTGCCATTGAACACTTTTTAGATTTTGATCATTTGTTAGGGTGGGAGCAATCTTTCAGCCCAAGAATTATCTCTACAAGGAGCCAAATGACAAATAATTAATGTCGTTTCATTCATGTCCAGAAGACTTCTTTTTTCTTTTTTGGTGACAGCATATCTGGGCAACTTTGAGCTAGTTAAATAAAATTTCATCTCATTTGATATTTACTGCAGCCACGTTACATTGTTGAGATAGATGTAAAAAATAATGTAGTTTTTGTGAAAAGAAATTACTTCCCCTTGGACAAAAGAAGCGCCCATTTCATGTTGGTTCATTAAAATGGCTCAGTGGACTACCTCCAAGCCAGACGAGCCAGCTCCATTGCTAGGCGAATAGCTCAAACTTTGATTCCCATTTTTTTTTACTTTCCTTCTTTTGGGGTAATGTAATCATGCAATTCATCATAACAATTTGTCAAAATATATTGAGTCCAAGGATGCATGCAGATTCCTAAATGGGAGCATTAGAGGGCTAAGTAGCTAAACTAAAGCCATGCTGTCATCGTTTCATAGGTCTTACAATAGTGCGTGCATTGAATATAAACACGGAATAATATTATTTATTTATTTTAATGAAGTCACCACCGAGAAGCAAACAACTCAGAACTCAATAGGAGGCCACCATAGCTGTAGATATTTTGATCTTGAGTACAGTTCAAAAATTTTTATTTACATGTGTTGGTGAATAATCTCTATTCTTGTGGGGATGCACAAAGATATTTTGTATTGGTGCTGTGGCGCACATTTCATGAGTAGAACCTATACGTATTTTGTATAGTGAGCCGCCAATAATGCAGTATACATGATTTTCATGAGAAGAAATCAGGATTGGTTGATCTTTTGTTGGGGGAATTACTTCACATGAGGTTGTTCTAACCAGATTCGTTATTCAACTATATTGCTGTCCGTTGATGTGACTGATGATTGCATTGATTCTTGGGTGGGGATGGATGAGCGTGATTTAAGTTTTCAAACGCTAATTATGTTGAATATAAGTGCACGTGTTGCAACTGGAGGGGA
The DNA here is from genome assembly GCA_029929735.1 of Mimosa pudica. Taxonomy (NCBI): domain Eukaryota; kingdom Viridiplantae; phylum Streptophyta; class Magnoliopsida; order Fabales; family Fabaceae; genus Mimosa; species Mimosa pudica. The sequence goes on along the minus strand of JAKELP010000018.1, from coordinate 14,553,652 downwards.
ACTGAGTCCCTTAGGATTGACGAAATAGAGGTGAGTTAGAGCCTTTAGAGAAAATATAAATGAGCAAGTGATTCAAAGTAAATGTGATTAGCTGACCAAAAAAAAAAGTAAATGTGATTATTGATGAATGATAGGGGCATTTTCTATTTAGCCTGGAAAAGTAGGCATGGGCCTTATTAACGTTGTATTGATGGGAGTACTTGATTGGGATGGAGAAGTCATGTGCATTGGATTCTTTTGGTAGGTAAATGGAGAAATCACAGCATTAAATATTGGGTGAGTTTCATAGTGAGACAGAGTAGATGAGGTCAAGAGAACGTTTATCTAGTCCCTCCAATCCTTATTATAAGTCTCTAACTATCTACCTAAAATATAATTCAATAATCACCATATTAAATGTTTTTTTCTCACTTTACCTCTGTTACTAATGGAGATTCAAAATTGAAAATGTGAATTTTATCAAAAAAAAATGAAAATGTGAAACACACCATTTAATGAATACTGACACTAGAAAAAGAGGAAGATTTGACATGAATTTTAAGACCAAACTATCATTTCTTGATATATGAAAATGAGTAATCGGTGACTTATAGTAAGGATGAGATGAAGTATATATGTAAGTTAATTCATTTTTGTGAGGAGGCTGGTTGTACGACTTCATTCACAATTAAAAGGGTACGGTACCGGTGTATTTAAGCAGATCCCCAATCTTGCTGAAAGCCACCTGTCCATACACGCCAACGCTACACTCATTTATGATCTCAAACCTGTCTTCAAGTACTTGAAACAGGTCTCCGTCATTCACCCGCTTCACAACCAAACCGAGCCTTGTTATATTATGCTAATAGAAAAACTAACAAGAAGAGGCCGGAAAAAAAGGATACAAATCATTGATCAAAACTACTTATTAATTGGGTCTTAAAATATACTCCCTCCGGTCTTAAATATAAGACCTAATTGACTTTTTCTGAAAAATCCTTAAAAAAACAAAATAAGTTAATTATAAATTGATTTACCTAGTTTTTTCCCTTAAACTAGTTTATTTTACCTATAAACTAATGGATAATCTAAAAATCTATCAAATATGTCATCATTTAATAACCTATTTCGCAACCTTAATTTCTAAAAAAAAAGTCAATTAGATCCTATATTTAGGACCGGAGGTAGTATATAACACCCAATTCACTTCTTTTGAAAAGATTAAGAAAACAAAATAAATTAGTTAATCATAACATATCTAATAGGAGTATATTATTAGATTATAGTTATCTTATAAACTAAATAAATAAGTTAAAAAAATTTATATCAATCAATTTATAAGCGACTTATTCTGTTGTTTAATCATTTTTTAAAAATGTCAACTAAATTTTATATTTAAGAACAAGGGGACAGTTAGGTGAAATATGTATGTTATAAACCACTTAAAATTAGTTCACATGGACATGATAATGGAATGGGATGCGGGTGGTTCAAAATTCAAACCTGTATTAAAACACAAATGTTTATTATAACGTGCGATGATGAGAGTAGTTAAATTCGAACTTCCATTCCCTACTTAAATGAATTGAATGCTGACTTAACACTGCAATTAAACAATAGGCAGTGAGAAATCTGTTAAAGATGAAGACGGGAAGCGGTAGCCGGCATTTGAAACTTTTCTTTTTTGGTACTCCCTCCGTTCATAAATATAAGATCACTTTCCTTATTTTGAGTATATTACGGAAGTTAGTTAAGTTAGTTATTTACATATGATATTACCAATTTATCCAACTATATACATTTATTCTCACTCTCGCTCTTTTACTTGTTATTATAAGATAAGTATTGTAGGGTTAATTTGGAAAAAGTTGAGAAAAGTTAGGAAGTGATCTTATAATTAGAAACAAGTTGAATTTTAAAAGTGATCTTATATTTAGGAACGGAGGGAACCTTGCTTGGTATTTTGAACTTTACTGGTTTTATGTTAAAGTAGGCGCAAATACTCAAAATTACCTTCACTTTGATCCGATGATTTACCCTCTTAAGTATGTGTCATATACGAGTATTTAATGTTGACGGATGTATTTAGCTGTGTCATATAAATTTTGAAAGACATCTTTATCGCTATATTCTAATCCACTACTTCCTCTATCTCCCAATTTGTAATTTGTAGGAAGCTCCTCCAAACTGAAAAAAATGTGGTTAAGTTATCAAATTTATTTGAAAATTAAATGTATTCACATTTAGAACTGTGCTTTTAACATGATTGTTTTCAAAATATACTACTATCTCCGGTCCTAAATATAAGACCTAGTTGGTTTTTTTTGGAGAGGTTAAGGTTGCGAAATACTCCCTCCGTTCCTAAATATAAGATCACTTTGGTTAATTTGGGGAGATTAAGGAAGACAATAAAATTACATGATCTTCCCAAAATCCCCTCAATTAATTAACTTTAAAAGGAGGAGGGGTTTTCAATGAAAAGAGGAAGTATAAGGGTAGTTTGGGCAAAACTTGAGATAAAATAGGAAGTGATCTTATATTTAGAAACTTATCAACTTCCCCAAAGTGATCTTATATTTAGGAACGGAGGGAGTATGCTATTAAATCATGATACATTTGATATATTTTTAGATAATCCATTAGTTTATAGGTAAAATAAACTAGTATAAGGGAAAAAAATTAGGTAAATCAATTTATAATTAACTTATTTTAATTTGTTTTTTTAGGATTTTCCAAAAAAAGTCAATGAAGTCTTATATTTAGGACTGGAGGGAGTAATAATTAATGTCATTTGGTGACATATATAAATACATGTAACTAATTTTGATGAAAAAGTGTTTTTGGTCATATCATTATATATAATACTTGCTAGATTTAAATATGAGCAAAGACCCAAAATTGATACATAACTATTGGTCAAGGAACAAAAATAGTACATAACTATTTCAAGGTACAACAAAATACTCAACTTTTACCATATGATCAAAAATGATATTTTCACTAATATAACAATAATATTATTAGACATGAAATGTCTAAAATGCCCTTATAATTAAATAAACTTTTACCGGACGACGATTAATTTATAAGGGCATTTTCAACTTTTCATGTCTAATATTATTGTCATATTAGTAAAAATATCATTGTTGATCACATGGTAAAAGTTTGGTATCATTTTTGTACCTTGGAATAGTTATGTACTATTTTTATTCCTTGGCTAATAGTTATGTATCATTTTTGGGCCTTCGCTAAATAACGATCCATCAATTCCTTATTATCATGAATATTTTCCCTCTATTTCTCAATTTAGGCATTGATGATATGTGATCATACCAAAAGATTTCTATCACTCTCAAGGAGCATTGCTTCTTTGTATTATATATTTGTCTTCAAGACATTACATTTTTAAAAGGACGAAGATGCAAAAATGATACTCCCTCCAGTCCTAAATATAAGACCTAGTTGATTTTTTGGAGAGATTAAAGCTGCGCATTAAATTATTAAATTATGATATATATTTGATATATTTTTAGATTATTCATTAGTTTATAGGTAAAATAAACTATTCTAAGGAGAAAAAGTAGGTAAATCAATTTATGATTAACTTATTTTGCTTTTTTAGGATTTTCCAAAAAAGTCAACTAGATCTCATATTTAGGACTGGAGAGAGAACTAAACTTTACTCAAAAGTGTGTTTGTAATATTAAAGTTTCACAAAGTGCAAAAATAATACCCGACTTGCGATCCTGGTGTAAATATAATATTTTCACTTAAGGGAAAAATTTAGATAAGAGAATAATCTTATGTCCCTCATTAAATTATTCTCTTCTACAACCTCCCTCCCTTCACCTTGGTCGCACCACCACGCCTCGTCCGACCACGTCCGTCCAACCACGACGAGTAGGTGAGAGGGGGGGCCGGAAATCGTGGGTGAAGGGAGGGAGGTTTGAAGAAGAGAATAATATAATGAGAGACAACATAAGAGTCTTTTCGTATCTAAATTTTATTTCCTTTATGTGAAAATACTATTTTTGCGCTTGAACCCCAAGTTCGGTACTCTTTTTACATATCGAGAAACTTTAGTATTAGAAATGCTTTTAGGGGCAAAATTTAGTTTCATTTTTACACCTTCGCCCTTGTTTTTGAAGTCTATTAAATTCATTTTCTCATTCGAGAAACAATAAGTCTTCAGACTTTAGTATTCTTTTCTTTTTGTTTATATGACTTAGCTTCTCGTCATATTATCATATTTTCTAATAAATCCAATAAGTATAGAATATAAATTTCATTATCACGCTTCAATGGCAGAGATGTGCAAATTATTGGCTTTGTATTATCAATGCTACAAATGTAATATGATGTAAATTATCAATCTTATAATTTGATACTAAAACTATAAAACTATCTTATGTCATTTGATACTAAATGATAGAAAGTTTTATGATTAATTAGTCATTAGGACTTGGTATTAATATTTAGTACATTAAAATGTCAACCCGTTTTCATGCCATTTTTTAATGAAACAAACCACAAGATGATTTTATATCAACAATCCTTATCAAAATTGATGTGACTTTATGCCATCTACTAAAAAGATTGAAAATATCATGACTACTAACCATTCAAGAATATAAAAAAGCATAAATAAAACAACATCATAGTAATTTAAAATTAGCATGAGGTGTGACAATATAAGCATAAACAATAGTAACTAGAATCATATCAATACAAATGAAAGAGAACAAAATAAAATTTAAAATAAAAGACATGATATAAAATAATAAAATGGCATAAGTAAACAAAATAAAGAAACGTGATAAAATGACATATATAATACACATACACGCACATATATATTTATATATGTATGTACTATATATAGATATGTTTGTAGATAACACACTTATTTTATTTGTGTATAAGGTAGTGTGTATGTGTATGATATTAATATTAATATATGTAATATTGCCATATATATTAACAAAATTATATAAGGAGTTTACCTTTTTATTTCAGAGCAAACAAACTCGTACTGATAATGTATTATGAAAACATATATATAGACGAATATTGATCGAGAAGAAGAGAAATAAGAAGATGATGAACAAGAAAGACAAGAGAGAAAATCAAAGAGAAAGGATAAGATATCTTATTTAATTATATGTCACAAACCTTTGTACATGTACATGTTTATCAAAGGATAAGTACTGGATCAAATGAAAATAAATTAAATTGGTGCTCATCTTTTAGGATACTTGCTGATTTTCTCCCGCTTGCTGTTTCTATTTTCTGATTGGCTTTCTTAAAATGATCTTCTCTATCTTTCACATTTAATGATTTAAACATACCTCGAGGGATGCATTATTAGAGCATGATAGAAAAGTAATGGGACACGTGGATCGAATTTAGCCACAGATCGAAGGGATAGAAGGATTCAGATCTCCTCAGAAGCGTTTTTCTCAGAATCCCTCAGTATCCTTATTCTAGACCGTTGGATTCACCTAATAGCTCAAAAACTGACACGTGGGCCTTTAAAAAATTTCTCACTCCTGCCCGATCTTTAACAAAATCAGATGCCAGCCCTTTCTCCCTTTCCAACTTCTGGATCTACAAAAAATAAATGAAAAAAATTATATTTTACAGTTAACTGGATAAATCTGTATATCTTATAAGTCCTTTTGTTAAAATGAAATAGGTCGAAATTTTTATGACAAAAAGTTTTCAAAAATAAAAAAAATAATATTTCTTCATTTATTTTATATTATAATATAATTTTTTATTTTTAATGATATAAGTGGCAAATTATGAGCTCTCAGATGAATTTTAATGGTCAAAATAAGACCCTACATGGAGGGATTTGGAAAGATTCTGAGAATCCGGACCCCTGGATAGAAAGCTAGATAAGATCATCTCTAATCAACCGCTATATATGATGGATACTGGTGTGATGGGATATATCAAACGGGAACACCTATTATGGTTTTAATTCTGACGGTGAAACTAAATGTGCATTTAGGAACTGTACTAAAACAATATTAGGCCAACACCATAATAAATTCTTAATAATGAATAATGAATGGTGACATCTGTATCTATCCATCTTATTTTTTTTGGACTGAGTGTCCATCTTATTTAACATGCGCTGTTTGTTAGAGGTCACCAACATTGCAACCACACAACTCCACAAGGGTTGGACAGCGTGGGAGAGCGAAACGTACTCGGCTTTAATTAGTATAGTACATTTGGTAGTTGACAATTGATATGTGCTTACTAAACCACCACAGTTACAGTAGACAATAATAATGATCAAACGGTCTTTTTTTCGCAGACCTTCATAAGATAAATTGTCTGTATGCAATATGTACCCTTCCCTTAATTACTAAATATAGAAGTCAGGCACTATTTATCAATCTATCTAGTGAATCTGGACATTATATTTTTACTCGATGCCTTTTGGAGTGTCGGTGAATTGAATGGAAGGAAGAAGCTAAGCGACAACACAACCCTACTATAAAAGTTCATTTAATGCGCAACTAAAAAATCTGGGAGTTCATGAGCTGCATGATCTAACGTACGTGGTATATTAATATCTTAGTGTAGCTGGCTCATCATTTGTAGATAAGTTTGGGGGCATCACACTTTGTTGTATGTGGGCAATGGAAACACTGGAAATGGGAAATGTGGAGAGAGAGCTAAGTAAGATGAGGGAGTATTATGAGAGTGGTAAAACAAAGGAAGTGTCGTGGAGAGAATCACAACTGAAAGGGTTGCGTAGAGCACTCTCAGAAAAAGAGGAAGACATCTTGAAGGCTCTCAAGCAAGATTTAGGAAAACATCACGTGGAGGCTTTCCGAGATGAGGTGAGACAGATAATAGTGGTTTATTAATATTAATATTGCGCTAGATTTTCCTATTTTCTGCCTACCTACATATGTGTTGGGCTGATTGGGTTTCTATACATGCACGTATGGGCTGCAGGTAGGAATTTTAGGGAAGTCTGTGGATGTGGCATTGAATTCTTTGAGGAAGTGGATGGCAGGGACAAAGGTGAGATTGTACACGCCTTGTCATCAAGTTCACATACATGCATGGCTTCCCTTTGTTTATACTCCCTCCGTTCTTAAATATAAAATTACTTTCATATTTCAATTTGTTCCTTGATATGAACAACTTTCTAATTTTTCTCTAACTTTTTTTTCAGATAAATGCTAATAATGTTTATCTATAAAAAACAAGCTAAGTAAGAGGGTAAGAGTGAGAGTAAAGGAATATGGTTAGGGTATATTAGTAATATCATGTTTTAACTAAATTACTACCTCCAGTCCTAAATATAGGACCTAGATGACTTTTTTTTGAAGAGGTTAAAGTTGCAAAATAGTCTATTAAATCATGACATATTTGATATATTTTTAGATTATCCATTAGTTTGTAAGCAAAATAAACTAGTTTAAGGGAAAAAATTAGGTAAATCAATTTATAAATTAACTTATTTTGCTTTTTTTAGGATTTTTCGTAAAAGTCAATTAGGTCTTATATTTAGGACCGGAGGGAGTAGCATCTTTATTCTAATCGAATCAGGGAAGGTGTTCTTATATTTACGAATGGAGGAAGTATAATATTTACTGAAAACATTTCATAATGATCATACAATGTATCGCGGATTCGCGGTACCATTAATTAGTTTTGAAGGGGTAGAAACATCAAACATACATGTGAACTGACTTAGTGGTTTTGATAGGCAAAACTTCCAAAAATAGCAGTGCTTGCAAATGCGAGGGCAGATATTGTTCCGGAGCCTCTTGGCTTGGTCCTCATCATCTCGTCTTGGAATTTTCCATTCGGTGAGTTCATTTTATTTCATTTCATTCCCCTTCAAGCAGCATGCATTAATTAATGCATGCTTTTCAGATACTTTCACTGACACCAATTGCTGTTTAATCTGCTGCAACTAAAGGACTGTCCTTGGAGCCACTCATAGGAGCAGTAGCAGCGGGGAATGCAGTGGTCCTAAAGCCTTCAGAGGTGTCCCCTGCCTGTTCTTCTGTTCTGGCCACTATCATTGAGACTTACTTGGACAAAAATGCAATTAAAGTCTACCAAGGTGGATCCCAACTGGGCCAACTCCTCCTTCTTCAGGAATGGGACAAGATATTTTTCACAGGTTTTGTATTACTGCATCCTTTAAGTTCATGTTTTTTTAAAATTTTTACTTTGTCTAAAGTACACTTTTGGTCCTTTATATTTGCATCAAGTTTTAATTTAGTCCTTTGCATCAAGTTTCAATTTTTTAAAATCAAGTTTCACTTTAATTTAAATAATTATTTCATAATTAAATTGGGGCAAAAATAATAAATTTTGAAAATATAAGAATAATTATACTAAAATATTTAAATATAAGCATTTTCTAGTATTTAATAACCATTTAAAATTGTTAAGTTAACATTTTCCTGAAACTAATTAACAATGTTAACAAAAAAAGTACTAAAAATATACTTTCCAAACACAAAAGACTAAATTAAACTTGACATAAATATAGGGACCATAAATATACTTTAACCTTTTACTTTGAATTTTAATGAAGCATGCATGTGGAATATGAGCAGGAAGTCACCAGGTGGGACGTGTTGTTATGTCTGCGGCTGCGCAACATTTGACGCCTGTGACTTTGGAGCTGGGTGGTAAATGCCCTGCCGTCATCGATTCTCTTTCATCTTCTTGGGCCTCTCAGGTGGATCTTATTTTAATTACCATCTCAAAATTACTTGTGAACTCTACAAATGATGCTTTATTCATTAAAAAATCTTGCTTTATTTTATCATGTATGTTATTGTTTGTTTGAATGATAGAGCATACACTGACGTCGTATGATCCATGTAGCCGACCCCAGGATAAGACTTTGTTGTTGTATGTTTTGTTTGCTCACTCCCACTCCTCTATCTGCCTGCTGAAACACAGGAGGCTGTGAAACGAATTGTGTCTGCAAAATATGGGTCTTGTGCGGGTCAAGCATGCATAGCAATCGATTATGTGCTTGTGGAAAAGAACTTTGCTTCTGTCTTGGTACGGACAATTTGTCACTCACATTTTGATCATGCTCATGCATGTATGTTCCTCCTCTCATCTCGTTGTCTTTTAGGTGGAATCATTGAAGGCTTGGATTAAGAAAATGTTCGGAGAAAATCCAAAAGAAATAAACTCTATTGCCAGAATTGTTAACAAACAACACTTCTCGAGACTGAAGAATCTTCTGGATGATCCAGAAATCGGGAAATCTGTGGTTTTTGGTGGTTCCATGGATGAAGATAGCCTGTAACTTCCCTTTTACTTGCTGATTAATTTATAGTGATTGAGAATTTGTATAAGACCAAGCACTGAATGCCCTGGAAATTACATGCATGCAGATTTATTGAACCCACAATATTGGTGGATCCTCCACTGGAATCAGCAATCATGACTGAAGAAATATTCGGCCCTCTGCTCCCAGTTATTACTGTAAGATTCACATTAGACCAGAAATCATTTCAATAGATATATTTAGATGCCCCTGCTTCAATTCTCTTGATTGATTGATCACATGCACCCTATACATGCAGCCTCATTTGCATATTATATTCTTGGTGTCATGTGCAGTTAGAGAAGATCGAAGACAGTATTCGATTCATAAAGTCGAGGCCTAAACCTCTCGCAATCTATGCTTTCACCAACAACAAAACTCTGCAGAGAAGGATGTCGTCCGAAACCTCATCTGGGTGTATTGTTTTCAACGACGCAATTCTTCAAGTACTTATAGATATTCATATCATTATTTTGAATAATAATTCTAGGGCTAAAGTACGAAAATGACCAAGTAATTGTCACGAAAGTGCAAAAATGATCATGTAAATTTTTTGGAGTAAAACTGACCATCACAATTAATTTTTTTACTTTTTCACACATCATCCTCTATCGCATTATCATCACACAAGGACAAATAAATACATAAGTCAGCCACATTTTAGTGAGAGATGAATCGACAGAAGATATTACATAAAAACGTTAAAAAATTAACTGTGCTGCCCATTTTTGCCTCAGTTTTGAAATTCGATGGATAGTTATGCTCAAAATAAATTTACATGGTCATTTTTGCACCTTCATGAGAATTATATAGTCATTTTTGCACTTTAATTTAGCCCATAATTCTAAGATTTACATGATCATATTAGTTGTGTTTAATTAAGTTGGCTCTTGTTGATTTCGATGAAGTATGTAGCGGATACCATCCCTTTTGGAGGCGTTGGGGGGAGTGGATTTGGAAAGTATCATGGCAAGTTTTCGTTTGACACATTCAGTCATGGGAAGGCAGTTGTGCAGCGAAGCTTTTACACTGATTTCTGGTTTAGGCATCCTCCTTGGACTCTCACCAAGTTTCAGCTTCTTGAGGTGTCCTACAATTTGGACTATTTCGGCATGCTTCTCGTCTTGCTCGGCTTAAAGAAAACTAGGCGCTACTCTATTTGGGCTACCATGTCATGCTAATTAATTCCTTAAGGCTTTCACTCGCTTCTTACCCTACTCATTGCATGCATGCTCTCATATTTTTAGATATATGCGCATTGCTGATTTTGGACGTCAATTTACAACTTCAATTATTCTCACAATTTATCTATAGTAAACAATAAATGATAATCAATTTTTTCACTACGTTGTATTATTGTTCAAGCTTTCAAGTTTATGTTGAAGGAAAAAGATCACCGAGTTCTTGTTTTTATGTGATTGGATTAAAACGTAAAAGTATAACTACCCTTATACATGCAGTAAAACATGTTGATGCAGTAAACTTGATCAAATATAAGACATGCTTATCTAATTCAATCATATTAAGGTTAGGGTAAAGGGGCAAAAATAGCCACCGTAATTGCCAAAATGGACAACTTTGGCACCCGTAATTTCGAGGGTGCAAAACCGTACACCATAAACCAAAATGGGGCAAATCTAGCCACACCGTTAAGTTCTTGTTAACAGACGTATATTTTGGTGTGGGGCCCACATTCATTAAACGACTTGGTAGGACAGTCAACACCTGAAGTGATTACACGTGGGAACCCCTGCCACATCACCCATTATCACCAAATTCCCAACCCCAGCCGCCTCCTCCCCTGCCCCCCCACCCCCACCCCCTCCCTCCTCCTCCCCTGCCCCCCCACCCCCAGCCCCACCCCTCCTCCCCCCCTCGGCCCCCCACCCCCACCCCCTCCCTCCTCCTCCCCTGCCCCCCCACCCCCAGCCCCACCCCTCCTCCCCCCCTCGACCCCCCACCCCCACCCCCTCCCTCCTCCTCCCCTGCCCCCCACCCCCAGCCCTCCTCGGCCCATCCCCTCCCCCCTCCCCCCTCGGCCCCCCACCCCCACCCCCTCCTCCTCGGCCCCCACCCCCACCCCCTCCCCCACCCCTCCTCCCTCACCCCTCCTCGGCCCCCCCCACCCTCAGCCTCCCTCCTCGGCCCCCACCCTCCCCCCTCCCCCACCCCCCCCTCCCCCACCCCTCCTCCCTCACCCCTCCTCGGCCCCCCCCACCCTCAGCCTCCCTCGTCATGTCTCACAGTGCCACGTCATTTGCCATATCAGCATTCCAATTCACTTAACGGTCAAACTTAACTCCAATTTTTAAGATGACTAAATTTGCCCCATTTTGGTTTATGGTGTACGGTTTTGCACCCTCGAAATTACGGGTGCCAAAGTTGTCCATTTTGGCAATTACGGTGGCTATTTTTGCCCCTTTGCCCTTAAGGTTATTATAGTGAATTTAGTTAAAAATCACATTATATTACTAAAACATTCTAACCACATTCTTTATCCCTACCCTCCTCATCTCTTATTTATTTAACATTGAGAAAAGTTAATATGGATATTTTAAGGAAATATGAAAAAAAATAAAAATAAGTTTTATAAAAATAAGTTAACATTCATAAGATAGACACAAAGAGAGTAATAAATGGGAGAATATTCAATGATATAGACAGGAGTAGTTTTCATACGCTGAAAAGTATGAATAGGGAGAGATGATCATTCTATACCATATAAATTTCACTTGGACCATTCATATTTAAAATGCTAATATGTTTTATATTATGACTTCATTAAATTATTTTTTATTGCTTTTTTTTTCAAAAGATCAAATCCAAACCATTGAAATAAAATTTAAATTAGTTCATATGTGACGAAACCGATTCCATGATTTGACAAGCCACTATATATGATTGGGTTACCGAAAGCATATATAAATATGCTTGGGTATTTTAATCCACGTGGCGGCCATATATAAATCCAAACCATTGAAATAAAATTTAAATTAGTTCATAGGTCTATTACCCTTATCCTACGTGGCAAAAATTTAATCCACGTGGCGGCCACATGTGTAGACTAACAGTCAAACGTGATTGACAGTCTACTTGGGTATTTTTTAACCACTTTGGTTACTTCGAGTGTAGATATGAGTCTGTTGTTAGTTCAAGGTGCCCAGTGCTCCTGGGTGGTTACTTGGAGGGTAGATTAGGTCCATTACCCATATTCTTTATGTTTGTAGATTCCAAGTTAAAAATGAAAAGGCAAAGGAACGTATAGATTTAGGCAATCAGCTACTGCAGAATGGGCTGATTTGTGCAGTTGGGCTTGTGAAAAGGAAAGGATTATACATGCATGATGCATGGGAGGGCTGGCCCAAGGAGAGCTGTTGGAAGGAGAAGGAATTAAAAAAACAAAATAGAGAAGTGGGAACGGGCATGTTTGGGGAGCTGTGGAGGCCGAAGTAAATTGATCTCAACACACATGTCCCCAGCACTCCAAGCCTCCATTTTTCTCTTGTTCTCCATCATGGTTTCCTCACTGTTCCCCTCCATTTCCACAATGACTCCTCTATTCTCCTTCCACATGAATAACTAAAATCCTTATTCTTGGTGATGGGAATGGAAGGATGAGCTAAGTGAGCTTCACATGGGGGTAATTTGTCTTACACAATATTTTCCTTTTATGTAGTTCAAATTTCTAAGGTTTTAGGGATTAGATCTATGTAATTGGTTGTGTGATTTATATTTATCTTTTGAGATGTGTAGGAACAATTTGCCTTGCTAATTTTCTTTTGTGTGAATTATACTTGAACATGTGTTAATTTTATGGCTTATGATTTTAATACATGCTTTTAGCTAAAATCTTGTGTTAAGTAAGAGTTTTTATTTAGTGGATAATGATGTTGTTTATTCATGCTAAGAAATTGGCAAAATAAATTTAGTAAACACTTGAGTAGCATTGGACTTAAACTTACTAGTTTTAATTTATTGGTTGGGATCTCAATAATGGATTGGAGCTAGTAAGTTAATTAGGTTGCAATTTGGGGTTCCGGTCGTAGGATTAATAGCTCCTTGTGTTTATTAAATTTAATTTGGTCATGTGCTTAATCAACTTAGATTAAGATAATTGATGTTAGGGGTTCCGACATTAATTATATTGATCTAAGCCTAGCTTAGAGGGGTTCCTCTAGGGAGTTTATTGACTTGACCACTTTACCCGCTAAATATTTTATATAAGCCATGATTCTTGAAATTCCCAATCACTGAGAATGTTTCATTATTTGTGTTAATACAAAACGTTTTACTTGAATTTAATCTAATTTTTATTGCAAACATAAATTTTGTTTCCAAACAAGTTTCATACTAATTTCTAGGTTCATTTACATTTGTAGGCTCCTCTAAGAGAACGATACCCGGGGGTAACTTTCACTTACCCCGAGATCCAAAATATCTTGAAGGAGCGGTCCCGATGTACTACACCGACCCTCTAATCCGGTATCCTTCAGCTAATTTTCTTTTATAGCATAGGGTGCTATGAACTTGTTTTTAATTTAAATATTTTATTTTCCACTATTTAGTTATGTTTAATTTGATTTAATTTATTTAAACTTATTGTTATTAATTATTGTTTAGTGATTGGCTACCATTATACATAGTAAGGGAATTTAGGATTGGACTCGGAAGAGGGAATTTTAAATAGACCATGAGATTAAATAGTGTAGAATTAAATTTTTAGTTTTTAATCTAATTTGCGACTAGGATAGACATATACCTTGAAGTCCTACATAGTCACTTTAGAGCGATACCGATGTAAATTAGGTCTACATACTGGCCAGGCTGTAGGCCTTAACAGGCCTATTTACAGAAAAAATTGTACAACAATAGCTGTGATATATCAAAAATTAACCATTGACTTATATATGATATTGTTATAAAAGTTTTTTTAATATAGATCCCAACTTCATTTTTGTCTTGAAAAAGATTTCAATAAAAAGCGTGCTTTTTTTTTTGATCCAATGTAAATTGAATGATTATTATCAATATTCATATGTTGTTCTTCACAAGAACATACAATCTTCATAATACTATAAGAAATAAACAACAATAAGAAAAGATAGTTGGATTTCTTTTACAACACACTAGGACATGCTTATTGTCATGTTCCGGATGAGATAAAATAAAAACATGAAGCTGCAATATCAAACTCATCATCCTTTTTCATACTGATGTAATGGTAATATTAGATCAATCCACCATAAAGCAACTAACAAACAAAGCCTTCCATAACACACTTAACCACTAGATTCAAAATGTAACATCCTAAACTTTAAATTGTTGAATATGTTGGATGGTGGATCTACTTCAACAATAGTAGCATCTCCATAAGACCTCACAATCAGAATCCCTTATGATATTCTAATAAATATTCACTATATTTTGACAAAATAAAACTATCGAAATGTTAAAGTTTGAACAAAACCTGTCGCATATGGTTGACAAAGAACAACATATCATATATGAAGGAAAACATGAGAATTTCAATTAAGAACCAAATTCAAGAATTAATTTCTATCAAGGACCAAAACATTCTGAAAATTCTGTGGAGGACCTAGGTCCTTAAGTGAAGTAAAATGTAGGTTTAAAAAGACTTAAAAATCCCTCTTTCGTCCCTAAATGAAGTTAAAAGGAAAAGCCTTGGGACTATAATCGTAGACCACCAAACACCACGTAAACTTCTTATTCACTCTTCTTCTTTTTCATGAAGGGAACCCATTGCTCATTTCCTCTTCTTCTCACGTGAGGTAAACCCATGAAGGAAGATCAATGAATAACCAAACACACAAATAACTTCTTCATTTTTGTTCTCAAATACACAAATAACTTCTTCATTCTTGTTCTTTTTCATACAACTCATTTCTCATTTCTTCTCCTTCTTCTTCTCCTTCTTCTCAGACGACGCAGACCCATTTAGCATTGATGCTCAAACTCCCCTAACTAAACCCATTTCTCATTTCATTACATTTCATGGAATTTTAATCGATGAGTGATTATTGAAGTTTGGGTGAGATATGTTTTTGGAAATCCGTTATTTTGTCTATGTATTTGGTTTAGTTTTTGTCTCTCTCTCTCTTGTGTCTTTCTGTGTGTATTTGGTGTCTGATGTTGTGTGCTTTTTAGGACTAATTATTCAATGTCGTTGAAATGAGTTTGTTTGTTGTTTAGACGAGGCTTTTCATTGTTGATAGAGCCAATTAACTTTTTCGGGCTTGACATATGTGTGGTCTCATGTGGTGTGCTCTTCAGTACCAATTATTGAGTGTTGTTGAAAGGAGCTTTTTTGTTGTTCAGACAAGGCTTTTTGTTGTTGACAAGAGCAATTAACATGTTCGAGGTCTAACAAATGTGTGGATATGAAATTGATTACGTAGCTGTTCATTTAAGCTATGTTGTTTTAATATTTTCATTTGTGATGTTCTTGATGAGGTATGTGTTTGGTTTTGTAAATTTATTGCTAATTGTTGAAAGTTTTGTTTTCCTTGTCCATGTAAAATTTTCCTTGTTTATAGACATATTTGTCTTTTTTGTGATCTGCAGAATGTTTGGTGTTGAAAATTGATTTTAACTCATTTTGTTTCTGATTACAGAATAGTTTTTAAATGGCCAACAGTCGCACAAATTTTTTTTTGTGTCGGTGGAATTATTATTGGAAGACCAATTGTAAAAAAAACGACATATGAAGAAATTAGGAGATTAATAGAAGAAGAGTTGTGGAGTGAAGACGAAGGGTTTAAAATGAAGTATAAAGTCAGTTATGCAGAAGACATACTGCTGGATCTATGTGTCATTATAGGAGTTATGATGTTGTAACGTAATTTTAGGATGGTACTTGGCGGAACTATGTGTAAAGTACCAAGTTGAAATTTATGATGAATACAACAACAACAAAGCGTTATTCCAACTAGGTGAGGTCGGCTATATGGATCACACGACGTCATTGAGTTCGATCAATAGTCATGCTTGGAGTGCATGTGTGCATATTCATAAGAAACCAAACACATGCATCAAACAAACCCTTCTCTTTGTTCACCTCCTTCATCCAACCCAATCCTCCTTCTTCTTCATTGAACTTGTCTTTCATCATTCAAAACCATTCTTTAAAGTTGCATTTTTTTATCAAATTTCAAATCTTTATCGAACTTAATATGGATTCTGAAGCTTTCGAGAATCTTTATGGTATTGTGTCTTCAAACAAACAACAAAAATAGGGCGTTGTTAATAGAATATGGGAGACAAGAAAGATGTTTCTTTTAAGAAGCCACATTCATCAACTGATAGCAATGATTCTTTAGTGGCTATAACTCCTATAGTAGATAGACAAAATGGGGATCCTCGCATTGAGTTATCTGGGGTTGATTCCATTTGCAAGGAAAATGGCAGTAAGGTTGATGATGTTGCTGCTTCTATTGCTGATTATTATTCTATTATTACTATTGCTGATTTTGTTGCTGATAATGGTAACCCTATAACCCATGTTTTGACCCGTTTGCTCACGGTCCTGAAATCCTAGAACGAGCACCCATGTGTGTAACATTCAGTTACTAATAATATCATAACACCTTGATTAAATCTTAATTATCTCTAATTTGAAAATTGGGATGTTACAAATCTACCCCTCTTAAATAATTTCGTCCTCGAAATTAGTAGAATCTATCATTAGATACAAAGAAATGGACGATTTCTTCAACAGATAATCCTAGTTTTAGTGAGAGAAAGAAAAATTTAGAGATAATTTAGGAATATCGGAGTCATTAACCCTGAGGATTCGTTGCCATAAGTGTCATCCATGTGACACCATAGAGTTGATATCAAGGATTTAGAAAAATCTGAACATTCTAATTGAAGTTGTTGATCAAAATTTTCTAGAAAAGTAGAGAAGTGAGAGGTAGGAGAGATGTTATCTTAGGATAAATGTGAGATTACGAATATTAACACCAATTCTCAAGCTCCTTTAGAGATTGAAAAGAGGTGAAATCAAGTCAGATTGACTTGAATGTATATAACCTTTGAGCAAGGCTAGAAGCACTACGCTAGGAAATCTAGAAATATAACTAAAACTCTAATCAAAATCACAATTATTTCTATTATATTTGCATATTAATGAATCAGTCCATAAAAAAAATCACAATGCACCAGCAATAGCAAGACAATTTTCACTGTAAACACCTGACCAAATCAAAACATAACTGATGCATGGATCTTATACACAATTAGATCCAATATACATAGCAAGTTTAATGCAATTTTCTATCGTATCCAATCAATTTATGCAATGTGATGTCAAACTAACAGGAATTTTCTGTTACAAAATTAATATCTTGTAATGACATTAGCCAACAATAAATCTCACATCTTACACATTTCGAACAGAAAATCTCAAAACATAATGAAACAAACATTTATTTCATCCTTTCACCATACCAATTTTGAATACAACATACTCACATGTAGATTAACATGCATATCGAGAGTTTAGCTAAGATTTCAATTGTCTTTTCAAGAACAGAGTTCTGCACTATGCTACTCAAATCAGTGGTATAAAAGTTGAATGTCAAGTACAAAATTACATTCCATGAAAATTCTCAAGGTTAACATGATGGACAGCAGAAAACCAGCTTACTACCCATAGATTCATACTCGAATTAAGTAGAAATTCTCATTTCTTTGAGAAAACATTCAGCCAATTAGGAAAGAAAATGAACTTATTCCTCATGACTCCAAATCGTAACTCTATTAATCATTCAAATTGGGCCACCAAATCACATGATCTACTGTTCACATATCATGTTTCATTATTCCTAAAGCAATCACAAAATGAAACCCTCTGCTATTCAACATAAAAACAGTCATCCCACTCAAAACAAAATTTTCTTCACTAAATTCTCAAGTACATATACCAACACGACTTCCCCACATCATGCATAACCAAATTGAGGCACAATTATACCCACTCGTATCAGCAAGCCAAAAACAGAAAATTACAGAATCTTTTGAAGAATCATTTTGATCATTGGTCACACAAGATGCCAGGATTAATAAATATATACATAAAAATCTCATTTCAACTCTAGTCAATCACTAAGCATGTAATTTCAAATAACTTACTCACACACAAGCACATACACGTTTAACACCTACACATGTTTACCCAAATTTCCAAACAACAGAATCCATGTTTCCACATACACATTTAACACCTACACACACAAGCACAATCTCTTAATATCATTATCAATCTATCAAAACTAAAGAAAACAATGTTTTAAAACTAAAATCAAATCACATTTATCATTATATATCAATTATGGAAAACAATTAGTAACTTACACTTCACTTCCATATGAACAACCACATCAATTTCAAATAACCATTTTCAAAGAACCCTTATTAAGACAAAGACATGAGCCAAAATCAGCTTTTAAACATCATTAATTACTTTAACATGCCTCAATATCTTTGAAATCAACTAACGAAAATTCACTCAAACTAAAATCAATTCACATTTATAACTACAATTCGCAATTTTTCCAACAATTATCCACTACAAGTTTCTCATTCACAATATCAATAACCAAATTCTTCCAATTACATAACATTGACTTGCAAAACTTTTCAATTTTCTACAATTAGCTACGTAAAAATTCAGTTAAAAATCACTTTTGAACAAAAACTTACCTTTTGAAGACATCCACACATTAAGTAATGAGGGCTACCAACATCTATTACTAAGGGGGCTGCTTCCAATCACTAAATATAGTGAGGAAGCCTCCGGCCACTTAATATAAATGGGCAACAACCTTTCACTACTAATGGTGATGTGTCATCCAACCATTAATAAATAATAAATTATCAAAATACAAATTAAGAATAATCAAATAACAATTATTATAATAAGAGTATGATTAAATTCAATTAGATCAAATAACTTAATCATTAATCAACAAATCCAACACTTACCAACAAAATAAAACAAGCAATATAAATAATTTGAACTTCTAAATAACACAAATAATAGCCAAACAAACAATAATTGCAATAGGATTTCGATTAAAACAATCAAACAAAACAATTTAACAAACTAAACAAGAAACAAGGTCAATAATTTCTTATTCCACATCATATTCATTGTCATTTTTTTTTAATTATCTTAATCCCTTAACCCAATAAGGTATCTCATGATGCCTCGACTATGATTATGGTCGACTCATAATTATAATCGAAACCCCAGAGAAGCATCCTTATTTCGTCATTCTTACGAAATTCTTATTAATATCATTACTTATTTCATTATTCTTCTTATATTCTTCTCAACCTCTCCACAATACCTTTTCAATTGCTTTTATCACTCTCTCCCCACCACGTGATGAGTGATATTCCTCTCAAAAGGCAGATATTCATGCACAAAAGGAAGGGAATACTAAGTATGTATATTGCCAATCTACATGCAATGCAGCACAGTCCTAGGTTATCGTACACCAAATACTGATAACCAAGTTTAAGAAAATTATAACTTTAACTAAATATTTGACTCATCTTTAAAATGTTATATAATACAAAAACTAGAATAAGAAATTCTTAGACAAACTAACAGCATTATGCAGCAAAGTTGGTACAATGTAAATGAAAAATACAAAACAAATTCCAAAAGTATGGTGTATTAATCAGGTTTTTTTTTTCATTTCAAAAACAAGACCTCAAACATCACATCATCTTCCAAATAGTAACATTGAAATTTAGACTTCTTACAAATCATTTATACAAAGTAGAACTCAATGCAGACATAACTTTCTTCTAAGCATTTTAACAAACACCTTAAGTGTAATGATATTCAAACAATAGTTATCAACTTCCTAACTAGCAACACTCTTGTCCAATAGTTTCCAAATACCATATACACCATTAAACTTTCGTTACAGCCCAAGAATCCAACTAGAACAGCAAAAGAATTTAAAGAATGAAAGTTTGCAAACATCACACTTAATCAAATCCAACCTTAACTATTGCTCAAATCACCACACAGAATACCATAAACCAATATTTAAAATGTCCTTTAAACAATTTGCAAACTTAAACCCAGGATTAAATCGATTCCCCACAAGCCTCACACAAAATCAAAGAAAAACGGGTATGAAATGGAAGATAAAACTCACCCAAAGTCGAACCCATAATTTCATGGCTGAATCAAGCCCCCCGTCGGCGAACATCATGCCCATGCCGCCGCTGGACTGAGTTGAAATCGCAAGCATCAGTGAGGATAAGAAAATAGCGACTTATAGAAATATGGAACCAAGGTGAAAGGATTTTTGAGTGACGATGAAACCGGTGCCACTTTCAGAAACCATTGTCGCCGGAGAGTAGAGAAAATCGAAGAAGAGAAAGAGATAAGAGAAAGGGGAAGGAAAGGTCAGGAAAGTTCTAGATTGAGGGGGGAACGGATCTGTTTCTCAAAGGAATAAGAAGAAAGTTGAATTAAGGTTATAAGGTTAACTTACAAGATTGCCCCTCTATCTTTATATATAAATATATATATACTTTGCCATTTTCACTTCTTTTCTTAAAACAAAAATGAAAAACTTTTCTATACACCAAAAACTTAGATAGTTTCTTCCACCATAGTATTGCTCTTTGCATTTGACCATTTTGCCCCCTTTATTTTTTCTTTACTTTTTGTTCACTTTCTTATTTCCTACTTAATTGAAGATGAATAATAAAATTTAATCTTTTCATGAGTTCATGTATTTCCTTTCACCAAAACAACGTTTAGACATCAAAATGTTTTCCATGAAGTTTTCAATCAACAATCCACTTTCTAACCATTTTTCTTTAATTTCTAAACAGAATAGGCATATTAGTTCCTTAAAAATATAATTATTCTCATTCATTTATTAACAATGATTTTTAATTTACTAATAATATCATAACAACTTGATTAAATCTTAATTATCTCTAATTTGAAAATTGGGATGTTACAATGTGCAAGAAGTATTGTCATGATTTAAGGATCTCAGTTGCTCGGATTAATTTTAATATTTAGATGATGATGTTGATGTTGGGCATAAGACTTCTCCTTCTGGATGTGACGAGAATGATTCTATTTCATATCAGGAGATGTGTGAACGTGTGTATGAGGATCTCATGGAAGTTATTATCTTGAATCCTTACGTGCTGAACTAGCAAATGTCGCATATGATTCGAATGATTTTAAAATGCCTCCTTCAGCTGCCTTGTTCAATGGAATCATCAAAACTTGCCAAGGTGCGCCTATGAAACCTGTGTCAAAATTTATTCTATAAGCTATTGAATGCATGTGATGACTTATTTTATTTGATTGGTTTGTATCAGACAAGTAAAAATGTTTATGTCTTTGCAAACATGCATCAGACCTTGAACAAGTAAAATGATCTTTTCAACAATAGAACTCTACCTGTGAACAGGTGAAATGTCCAATTGAACAAGTAGACATGGTTGATGTCATGTCTAAATATGCATATGATTTCGAACAAGTAAAAGTCATTTTTTGTCATTTACTTTGGTGCATTAGACCAGTGTTATCAAACTCGCGAGTCAACTCAACAAGTTTAACGAGTTTGTGTTTGTAGCTCATAGAATCAAGTCAACTCACCATAAAATCGGTTGTTATATAAACTCAGTCAAACTCGTCTCACTCGCCGCCTTAAGACTGAGTCGACCGAATTAACTATTAAACCAAGGAAAACTCAAACCTAATAGTAAAAAAGCTTGAAAATAAAAAAACAGTTCAAAACAATCCTTTGTGTCAGCGAAACACAATCCTCACTTTTTCTTTACTTCTGCACCATTTTTCTTGGAGGCGAGGAGGTGTAGATACACGAAGAAGAAGAAGAAGAAGAAGAAGAGAAGACTGAGATCAGTGCAGTGAGAGGATTGGAGAAGAAAGAGAAGATGTGAGTTGTAAAAAAGTGAAAGTGTGAAACTATATTATATTTCTATAAAGAATTTTTAATTTAAAGTTTTGTACGTGAAAGCGTGAGGAAGGAGGGAAAATCTAACTACTTATGATGCTTTATATCTTTGTAGGTAGGCTGTAGCTTTGTTTTGTGAATTAATTGGGTCAATAAAAAAGCAAGGCACATGCATACTGTATAAGTAAGCACTAAGTCCTTTTTTTCATTTTCATTTTATCCCAAAATTTATAGTTATATTTGTTTTAATTTTTGTTAATTTTTTTTATTATTTTGTTATGTAGTTAACATATTAAATTAAAGCTGTCTTCCAACACAAAAGAAAGAAGTGGGAAAAAGTAATTGCTGTGAGAAAAAAACTATGGGTAAGAGTATAGGATGAAAGCATGAGACAAATTTTCGAGGATTTATTTTTAATATTTTGATTTTAAAATATATTTAAACTTAATTGTTGTCTTTTTTGTATTTAGTTATTTATTCATATATTTCATTTCAGTATCTATTTTTTGTTAGAATCTTAAGTTTTGATGAAGACTAAAATGTGAAAGATCATAATGAACACTTAGGAAGAATTAGGAAGAATTAGATGAAGTTAAAAATCCTAAGTTAGAACTCAATCGGATGTAAAATCACAACCGAATGACTTAGAACAATAACAACGTAACTAGCGCTTGCGGATGTAGTACACATCCGATAGCGGAAGTCAATTGAACATTAAGTCTGATCCTATCACCTAGTCTAAGTAGGATAAGCTTCCCATAGTAAAAACGCTTCCCATTGCACTTGATTATATTACTCTGTGGGACTAACATTTGTGTGCAGAACTT
Source organism: Mimosa pudica (assembly GCA_029929735.1). Lineage (NCBI taxonomy): Eukaryota > Viridiplantae > Streptophyta > Magnoliopsida > Fabales > Fabaceae > Mimosa > Mimosa pudica. The sequence goes on along the minus strand of JAKELP010000018.1, from coordinate 14,530,526 downwards.
AGCTCTCACTTCCGATAGCAAAAGAGCATCCGATAGTGGACACTCTTTGCATTGCACAAACTTGGACTAACACTTGCAGAATCGAAGCACTTACTTCCGATAGCCAAAATCCATCCGATAGCAAGTGCAAGAGTCAGAGTCCGTACAAGTGCTCAGATGTCAGAGTTGCCATTGTCAGAGCAGAATTGTCAGGGCTACTTTTCAGAGCTAAAGCACGTCAACCCTGCTAAACATTAATGAGCATTAATGAGGACAACGGTAACACGGGATTAACGGATATATTCAAACGGATGTATTGCCCTCAACAACTGGAGTATGAGAGCCTACTATAAAAGGAACAACTTCATCATTTATGAAGTTACCGAAAACCAAGAACAACATACGAAGAACTCAAAAAGTCAAGAGCATTCAAAACTAATACCCAGAATATTCAGAGAGCTTTAAATTTCTAAAGAGAGCACTTAATACCTTGAGAGTTATTCTTATTGTTATCATCTTGTACTCTTTGTATTTAAGTCTCTACATTTATTGAGAGCATTTATTATACTTAAGTGAGTATCACAATCCGTTCATTAAGTGAACTTAGTAGTAAATCCTTTGTGTAAATGTTGAACCCTTGCAAGTTGTAAGGGGAGCTAGTTAGGTTGTAAAGGTTGCAAGTTAGCCCGGAAAACTTGTGGTTGTAAAGGTTGCAGGTGAACCCGTTTGTAAAACCTATAGATTAGTGGAACTCAATCAAGGGATTGAGAACTGGACGTAGGTCAAGAGTTAGACCGAACCAGTATAAAAGAATTTGTGTTAGAGCTTTATTTTATAAGTTTTATTTTGTAGCACAATTCACCCCCCCTCTTGTGCATCCTCACTTTCATTTGGTATCAGAGCGGGTCTTCCTTACTTGATTCCAACGAATCTGGATAGAAAAGATCCAGTGATGGATGCTGAAAAGAATGTTCTTCCGGACATATCAACTCCTCCCAACAAACCTCCTGGTTTCGATGGGTACAACTATACGTTCTGGAGATTCAAAATGGAGAACTACATTAAGGCTCATGGCCTTCGTGTTTGGGATGTTATAGAAAGTGGGAACAACGTTCCAAGAGATGCTGAAGGCAAGGAAAAGACTAAAGCCCAATTCTCTGAAGATGACTACACCAAAGTAGAACTGAATTATAAGGCTATCCTAATGATTCAGTGTGCTTTAAGCCAAAAGGAGTACTTCAGAATAAGTCATCTCAAATTTGCAAAAGAGATGTGAGATGCTCTTCAGACAGCTCATGAGGGGATCACTGGGGTCAAGGATAGAAGAGTGGAAATGCTGGTTGAAGAATTCCACAAGTTCACGATGCTTCCTGATGAGCCTATCAGAGATCTGGAGATCAGATTCACTCACCTCATAAACAACCTTGCTGCCTTGGGAAAAACCATCTCGGAGAAGGAGCAGGTAAATAAAATCATGAAGGTATTAAAAGGTGATTGGCTTACAAAAGTTACTATTTTGCAGGAAGTCCAAGGAGAATCAACTAGGTCTGTCACCGCACTATTTGGTTCCTTGGATGAATATGAGCCTACTCTGGTGGCCCAAAGAACTCCTCAAGCAACCACAAAGGCAAAGAATCTCGCCTTAGTTGCCCCCAGCAGAGAAAGAGATGATGATGAGGAAGATATTGATGATGAGGAGATGGCCATGATGGTGAGAAGGTTCAAGAAGTTCTTCAAGAAGAAAGGGAGATTCCAGAAAGGAGAATCGAGCTACAGGAAGGAAAAGGCTCCTGTCTGTTTCGAATGTAAGAAGCCGGGTCACTTCAAAGCTGAATGCTCAAGTCTCCAAAGGTTTAAAGAAAAGGAAAAAAGGAAAGCCTTTATGTCCTCCATCTGGGTCAACAGCTCCGATGAAGAAGCTAGTGATGAGGAGGAGGTTGCTAATCTCTGTCTTGTTGCTAAGGAGGGTGGTGAAGAAGAAACTCTCTCAGACTTCGAATCCGTCCATAGTGATGAGGTAAGCATGACTGACCTTCAAGAAGCTTACAATGATATTCATAGAGAGTTTCACGGAATGACCAAAGCATTTCTAGTCTTAAAAAGAAAAAACAAATCACTTGAGACTACTGTGAACTCACTGAGTGATGAGCTTGCGGAAGCTAAGAGACTTCCGAAAGCGGACATCCAGGGAAATCCCGAAGACGAACCCAACATCTCAAGCTCAGAGAGCTGCGTCAACTGTAGCAAAATCACTATTGAAATAGATAGGCTATACAATGCCTTGCAAAAGTTCACCAAGGGTTCTAAAATGCTAGATGTTATTTTAATGAACCAAAGAGCATATAGAGATAAAACTGGTTTAGGCTACAAACATAAAGAGAAAAAGTGGGTGGAACCCAAAGTGAAACCCTATTTAAAATTCTTTCATAAAGCCACTGGCTATATGTCTTCACCTTTCAGCTTCTGCAATTATTGCAACAGGAAGGGACACACCACGTCCACCTGTAATGCCAAGAAGCATGGTACCGATAGCTCCTATAAGTGGGTTCCAAAAGGAACTAATATGCCTAAGACCTTTTCAAGGCAAGAGGCTAAGGGAGTACATAAGCCTAGAGTCAATCATAGACCTAGGACACGGAAACCTGTCCCAAAAAGGACTAAAATGCCTAGAGCCCAACCAAGGCCAGAGGCACAAGTCACTCGTGAACCTAAGGCCAACATTGGACCAAGGGTTTCGGATACTAATGAAAAAGGACCCAATAAAGGTTGGGTACCTAAATCTGTCTGATCTGTGCAGGTTTGTCTCAAGGCATCCAACAACCGGAAGTGGTACATCGATAGTGGATGCTCGAGAGACATGACGGGAGAGAGGGACAAGTTCAATTCACTGGTGGTCAAGGATGGAGCCAAAGTCAACTTTGGTGGGAACCAAAGTGGAAAGATCACTGGCGTTGGTTAAGTTGGCCCTATCCAGGATGTCTACCTTGTAGATGGTCTCTATCACAACCTGCTGAGTGTGAGTCAAAGCACAGACAAAGGCAACTGGGTAATCTTTGACTCTCATGAATGCCTGATAGTTGATAAGCATGATCTCAACATAGATAAATCCAATCTGAAATGCAAACTTAAGGCTAATAGGAATGTAAATTTATATACCCTAGATCTATGCCAACAATTAACCTGAAAATGTCTAATCACTAGTGACGAAAACAGTTGGCTATGGCATAAACGGCTAGCTCATGTGAACTTTACATAGCTAGACATGCTCATTAAAAATGAGCTAACTATAGGGATTCCATCTTTTAAAGTAAAACATGATTTTGTCTGTGAATCTTGCCAACGAGGTAAGCAAACAAAGGCCTCGTTCAAAGCCAAGAAGAAAGTCTCCACAAGCAGGCCCTTAGAACTAATCCATATGGACTTAGTTGGGTCAGCAAGAGTTAAGATCCTAGGTGGAAACCTTTATGCTCTAGTTGTAGTGGATGACTATTCAATGTTTACTTGGACTATGTTTCTTCCCTCGAAGCATGATGCTTTTGATGCGTTTGTTGTCCTTGCTAAGAAAGTGCAGAATGAGAGAAATCTCAAGATAGCTGCAATAAGAACAGATCACGGTGGAGAGTTCGAAAATCATGACTTCTCAGAGCTGTGTGAAGAAAACGGAATTGATCACAATTTCTCAGCTCCCAGAACTCCACAACAAAATGGCGTGGTCGAACGAAAGAACAGGGTTCTAACTGAGATGGCCAGAAGCATGCTCAATGAGAAGGAAGTTTCCCAAGTGTTCTAGGCTGACGCCATGAGCACCGCCTGCTACATCTCCAATAGAGCCTATGTTCGCAAGGGCCTGGACAAAACACTGTACGAGCTGTACAAGGGAAGGAAGCCCAATATCAGCCACTTGAGAATCTTTGGATCAAAATGCTACATCCACAACAACGGAAAGGTAAACTTGGGTAAGTTTGATCCGAAAGCGGATGTAGGTATTTTCATAGGATATTCTCTTAGAAGCAAAGCATACAGAATGATGAAAACTTGGGTAAGTTTGATCCGAAAGCGGATGTAGGAATCTATGCATGTTGTCTTCGATGAAAACCCCTCATGGGAAGGATCCACAGAAGATGATGAAAACCTAAAAGTTTCAAAACCATCATCATCTTCACCACCTGTAACATACTGTTACTAATTCCCTAATTAACCTGTGACATCTCTTTTAATTCAATAATCTCTTTCCTAACTATGATAGAAAAAGGAATTCCAATAATATCAATATCTCTATCATAGTTAGAAAAAGAATATCCTAATGATTAAAATATTATCCATGATAGAAAAGAATAAACTAATACAACACAGCTGCTATCATGGATAATTCATTGCTAACCATGTTAGAAAGGATTTGTCTAACATGGTTAATAAACATAACTAATTGATATTAAACAATAAATAAATATATATACATGCGGAAACGAATGCAGGCCTATACAAATTGGCAATATACAATTCCAAATAAACTATATAATTTCTACTACATAATTCCCTTTCTTGATGCTCGCGTCTGTGCATGAATACCTGTAAAAATGTGAGTAATCGTGGGATGAGACAATTTGTCCCAGTAATCACCGCTTAACTCACTATAACAGTGAGATGTACGGTAGCGAGGGCGTCTAAAGGGTACCACATTTTAAAATCAGCAATATATACATATATTTCACATTTTCTTTCATCCATCACTTAAATCCTTCTGTCACGTCTCAATCAACTCAAATTCATCATCTCTACTCCCCATGTATCACTCAACATCCCTCAGTCAATTCCACATTAACTAAATTTCATCTTCCCATACTCCAATCAAATAATACTACCACAACAGCTCTCACACTTGCCTATAGATGCATTGTGCCTTCACGGTGCATTCAAACATCTAATTCTTCACTATATGATTTGACACTGTGCCCCTCTCTATAATGAGGGGACAATTTCCCTCTCTGGCAATCTCCAGAGAGAGAACCCCAATTCTGTTTCCATTGCAGAACGGGAACGGTTGGGCTCTGTAATGCCAAACAACCGTAGGTCACTTATTTTCTCTAGTAAGTAGACCCGTGATCCCCGGTCTCTAGTCCGAAAAGGATCAGTACAAATAACTGTCGATCGACCAATCGACAGTTATCATCGCGCGATGGTACATAAATTTCAGTGTCATGCAATGCTCACCATATCCCTATTAATATCTCATCCACAATAATCAACATCAACATCAACATCATCATCAACATCAACATCAACATCAACATCAACATCAACATCAACATCAACATCATACATTATCACATCACCTTCCAATCTATTATCCACAATATCTCCCCTCAACATAATTCTCCAGAAACTCAACTCACATCTTATTCCTTTTCTATACTCACAACCTCTCAAATAACTACTATCACACTACCTGCAATCATTTCATACCATTCCAAAATATTCAGCACCACCAGACAGAATACTACATAAATAATGTGTAAAAATCTTTATATGAAAATAATCGTGTTTGAAAGGCACCCGATAGCCTGTTTTGTATAAAAATACTTTTTCAAAGATAATATATGTATAGAGAGGGTGAGAAAGGATTTTAAAAATCCCCAACTAACATCACCCTCATTGTTATAGCAAGGTTAAGTGTGATTACCTGTCGCCCTTAGCACTCCGTTGCCTTTTCCCTTTACCATTCCTCAAGGAATACGCAAAGCACATCCTTTCCTATTATTACATCATGTAATAATAGTAGGTTAATAATCATTCTATGTCATAGATTAACTAGCGTCTCTCTCTGGTTCGTATTACTACCCAATCCCTTGTTTATATTCTTTATCCTCAAAATCTATATTTCAATCTTAGTCAAAGTTCACAATTAAATAACCAGTGACATCAAACTACCACCATGCCATAAAACATAGTACTTCCTTGCAGTTCGCATTCATCATCCAAACATGATTCAAAGTTATACACACAATTCACAGGTTTATTCCATAATACAAATCACATACAACACCAAAAAAATCAAGGAAGAATGCTCAACTGAACCTTTGCAGAACAAGCGAACATAATGAAACATGTTAACAGTCATACATTCAAATAATAACCAAGATTTCCTTCTACTTCCATATTACTGAATATTGAATAATTCAGCCCACAAAACAAGGCATATTTAATTTGCTGCACTTAAAAAAATCAGTTTTATATTCTTTTATCATCGTTAACATATTTCTTAGCCTTTACTCACGAGTCCAGTTCAAACCAAAACTTCCCAAACCAACATGCAACATCCAAACATCTATATAATCTCACACAATCAACTATTAGTGACATATGTATTAATTCCTTCAAAATCTTGACTTTTAATTCCCTTACTCTAAATAGAACGTGTAACATCCCAAAATTTCTAATTAGCGATAATCGGGAATTAATTAAGGAAAAATAGTTAGAGGTTGAGTTTTAAATTAAAACTTTTATGAAAAAAAAAATCAAAATAAATAAAATAGGGCATAGATAATACTATGTTGGAAGAAAATTTGTAAGTGGGTGAATAAATTGTTTCACAATTAATTTTAAGGTTGGAGTTTAAAATTGAAAAGTAAATAAATTAAGACATAAGGGCAATTTAGTAAATTGCCCCTAAACCCTAATTCATACACTCTCCTCCTCCCCCTCATGTTTTTGCCCATACATTGGGACCTCCCTTCTTCTTCATCTTCTTCATTCTACTTCCTCACTCACATCCTCAAACCCTAACCCTCCACCCTCCTCTAAAATTGTGACTCCTTCCCTCTCTTGCTTCACCATCATCGACCTCACCATCATCCTCACTTCCTTCGTTTTCTTCACGTCTTAGCAGCGGCGGCCGGCGAGCTCGAACGGCGATGAAAGGCAGCGGACGACGGCAGGACAGTAAGGTTCGACCATTTTTGTTGTTGTTGTTGGTTCTTCTAGTTATTTTCCTCTCCAACTTCGTTTCCCTCACTCCCCCTCTTCGTTTCCCTTTGATCTCCAGCAGTATAGGCGGTTTCCGGCGACGGCGAACTCCGGCGAGTCATGGAGGACCAAAAATGAGTTCAAGTAACTTCATTTCTTTCATTTCTACACTCTTTCTTCGTTTTGGCCGAGGTCTATGAGAGGAATCCGAAAATGGGTTTTAGGATTTGGGTTCCATGCACATCAAAAATCAAAGCTTTAAACTTTCTAAAATGTATGTTCATTAAAATTTGTATAATGACCATGTTTGTTTGATTTGGGTGTGGTTTATGGTCTGATTGTAATTGTTTATTAGTATTGGGACAGAAATGATGATATGTTTTACCAATTTTCAAGCTTCTTTTTCTTGCATCCTCTGTTTCTTCGTGTGGTGGCCTGGATATGTTCTTGGGGTTGTTAGTGTTGTGCTGAATATGTTTGTGATCTGGTTGATTTAGGGAAATGGTTTGGGGAAAACTGAAACTTGAATGTATTGAGTTCAAGAATAGTAGTTTAACCAAGAATACATGACCTGCATATAGGAACTTCGGGTTTTGAAGTGTTAGAAATTGTTGAAACTTTGTATATGTATGTGAGAGTGATGTAGCTTATTGAATTATTAGGAAATTTCTTACCAATGTGATTTTCAGTGTTGCTGAGTTGTACATGGTATTAATGAATTGTGATGTATGTTTTAGTGGTTGCATCTTGATAGGATTGTGCAGGTGTAATTAGTGAAGTTTTGGGCTGTAACTATGTTGTGTGATTGAGCATTGAATTGGTATTGTTATGACTTCAGTTGCTTATCCTGTTTTGGGCTGCTATTTGAATGTTTGGGTTTGGTTCAAACTGTTATGATTGTTGTATGTTGAATTTTTTTATGCTTGAAACTATTTCTTATTGCTTCTTAGTTTAAATGAATTGAATTCATCAATTGAAGTTTGATCTTTTACTCACGTGGTTATTAAATAGATTTCAGCATGCTTATTCACTTCATTAATGTTATTTGATTTTGTTTTATGGGCTGAGTTGATTGAAAGATAATTCGCTATTTTGGTTTTGGGACATTATTGATGATATGCTGCTGGTTTAAATGCCTTAAGTGTTGGGGCTGTTTATTAGGATAATGTTATTGATGTTCAGTGTTTGCTATTATGGTTGGTTGAATGGGTTCTGATTTTTCTGAACCTTTACATGTGTATTGTTGTTGCAAAGAGTGAGGGTGTATGTATTTAAGGTCGTGGCTTTAATGATGTCGTAGTATGCAAAATTTTAAAAATTCATCCAAGTATTTTCACTAATTGGGCTGAATGAATCCTAGTAATAATAAGGGAATAAAAACTGATTGAGGGATGTTTTATGCATGTTAAAATCTGGTTTTGTTCACTACATATGCTATAGAAATCTTTTTAAATTTGAAATTAACATGGCTGCACTGTTTTGCGAAGTTAGGGAGGTATTATCTTGCGTGATCATTGTTGGGCTAAAGTTGGAATCTTTGGATTATGTAAAGCTGATTCTATTGAATTGATTAAGGGTCTTTCCTATTTTTCTTTTTGCTGCCATTATTGAGTGTATTGCTGAATGAATTAAATGAGATGAAGGTTGTAAAACGTAGTGAACATTACCAAGAATATTTTTGTACATGTGTGTGGAATATTGTTGTGTGGTATGCATAATGTTAAATTCTGGTTGTGCTATTTATGTAAGCTGAAATAAAAGGCCTAACTTGATTACATATATGTGTTCTACATGCTAATGCATTCATCAAGATAAAAACAAGTTGGTAATGGGTAGCATATTAGAAATTCGAGAGAGACGTAGGTTCATTATGAAGATAGTTGTTGATTTATTATCGTTATGTAATAATAGGAGGAAAATCTACAAGGAATGGTAAGGAAAGAACACAAAGTGCTAAAGGGCGGCAGGTAATCACACTTAACCTTACTATAACATTGAGGGTGATGTTAGCTGGGATTTTCAAAATCCATTCTCATCCTCTTTATATATATTGTCTTTAAAAAGTTATTTTTATATAAAACAGGCTATCGGGTGCCTTTCAAACACGATTATTTTTATATAAATGATTGATTACATTTTATATATATTTTCCTGGTGGTGGTGATAGTTCTTGAATAGTATGACATACAGGTACCATATTCTGATCAAAGAGGATTGAGGTTTGAAAGGGTGTGAATTGTTGAGTTTGAGATTGTGAGGGATTTATGTAGTACTCGGTTAGGGATAATGATAGTTAGGTCGAGGAAAGGAATTGAATGGTTGTGAATGGGATTGTGATATTGAAAGGAAAGAGTGATTGAGATATTGAAAAGATATTGTGAGCATTGCATGACACTGATTTATATTGTACCATCGCGCGATGATAACTGTCGATTGGCCGATCGACAGTTATTTGTACTGATCCTTTTCGGACTAGAGACCGGGGATCATAGGTCTACTTACTAGAGAAAGTAAGTGACCTACGGTTGTTTGGCATTAGAGAGCCCAACCGTTCCCGTTCTGTAATGGAAACAGAATTGGGGTTCACTCTCTGGAGATTGCCAGAGAGGGAAATTGTCCCTTCATTATAGAGAGGGGTGAGTGTCAAATCATATAGTGAAGATTAGATACTTGAATGTACCGTGATGACACAATGCATCTATAGGTGAGTGTGAAAGCTGATAGGGCAGTATTATTTGATTGGAGGATATATGGGAAGAAGTGGATTATATATATATACCTATTACTGATTTTTGAACTTAGGTACCCTTTAGACGCCCTCGCTACCGCACATCTCACTGTTATAGTGAGTTAAGCGGTGATTACTGGGACAAATTGTCTCATTCCACGATTACTGACATTTTTGCAGGTATTCATGCACAGGCGCAAGCATCAGGAAAGGGAATTAGGTAGTGGAGGTTGTGTAGTTTATTTAGAATTGTATATTGCCAATTTATAGGTCTGCATTCGCTTCCGCATGTATATATATTTATTTATTGTTTAATATCAATTAGTTTTGTTTATTAACCATGTTAGGCAAATCCTTTCTAACATGGTTAGTTTTTATTATCCATGATAGTATTCATATTGGATCAGGAAATTCTTTTCTATCATGGATAGTATTTAACATTAGGTGCTTCCTTTTCTAACCATGTTAGGTGAATCTTTTCTAATATGGTTAGCTGCTAATTATCCATGATAGTATTCATATTGTATTAGACAATTCTTTTCTATCATGGATAATGTATAAAATGATTAGAAAATTCTTTTTCTAACTATGATAGAGATATTGTTGATATGAATATTCCTTTTTCTATCATAGTTAGTAAAGAGATAATTGAATTAAAATGGATATCTTAGTTTAATTAGGGAATTAGTAACGGTATGTTACAGAACGTCTATTTCAATGTCCTTAGAGTCCAATTCAACTACAATCTTGAAAACCCAAATACAAGAACCATTTCAACAACTTCAATCATATTATCAAAAAGAAACCATTATCGAAAATCCACTTAGACAAACATGGCACCTAATCGACCACATTAATCAATTCACATTCAAAATTTTATCATAATGGAAGTAAAACTAGTACCTCCCAAGTAATTGGATTTATCCCTTTTTGTTAAGCAAAATCATGTTCCTTAAGCTTAATTAACACTTTTATACCATATATTAATTTTTAGAAATATGTCCTTGTTACTTATTTTAATACATCAATATCAAGCTCTTTACACATGACCATCATATACATCCAAAACAAAGCATTATTTATAACAACCTTCCTCAAAGCTATAAATTCATCCTTCAAGAATTTTAAACACACAAATGTTATGCTCACTTGGTCCTAATAGTAACAAATTGCTTTTCCTTTGAAATGTTAATTATAAAAGCTTAATCATATTATGTTCTATCCAAAATCCCATAAATTATCATGACCACATTATCAAACTGCTCACATCCACTAAATCTAGAAAATACAAGATTAAATCATAAACAATGGCCTCCAATGAGTCAAACAATTCGGCCAACATCAGAGGAACATTTAGGGCAGATTTTGCAACAAACCTAACATCAAAAATAGACTCTTATGTGTTTAATTAGAGGTTCCCAAAAGCTTAAATTGATTCTTCCTCTCATTCTTGCCCAGAACGAAGCATAAAGTATAGAAAAAAAAAGAATATGACGTTACCCATGCTTGAATCCAAGCTTCCCTATGCCGTTCGAGCTTCCCTTCGCCAGAAAATTGCTTCGCCAGAGCTCCCCGTGGCTGGACGTTGCCTCTCTCACCGGAAAAATGAAGGAACTGATGGAGGAAGCTTGAAGCACGAAGAAGACGAGCAGAAAATGAAAGAAAAACAAGCAGCACACTCGATTTCACATGCTTGATGTGAGGAGAAGAATGAGCGATGATGATGAAGCTTGGAGAAGTATAGAAAAACGGTGAGGGTGGTGAGGATCTGCAGAAACGAAAATGGAGAAGGAGGGAGGTGTATGTTCGGCGGCTAGGGTTCCCAAAATGAAGAAGAAGAAGGAAGGTGGACATATATATAGGTGAAAATACAATTAACTACCCTAATGTTTATTCTTAATCATGTTTTTAGCCCATAAGTTTGTATATATATTATTTTTACCTCTCTCTTTCTATCACAATATTATTTAGGTTTCCAATTTACTTTTTGTGGAAGCTTCTACACCCAATTTATTCTTTTAACTATATTAATTCAAATTCCAAGCCAATTAAGATTTAATATTCATAAATTGCCCAAAATATTCTAAAATTCCTCCCTTAAAACTTTAAATTTCCTAAATGACACCACAATAATTTCTCATTATCCTTAATAAAAATTTGGGATGTTACACCACCCGAAGAAACACCAACAAGGGATCCAAAAGGGGAGGATGATCCCATTGATGAGCCTAAAGTGCAGACGGTACCTGATGAGGTACAATTGCCAACCGCTAGAAGGCATCACAGGGATCATCCACTAGACCTAGTACTTGGTGATGTTTCTTCTGGTGTTAGGACTAGAAGGCAAGTTCAAAATGAAGTTGAGTATGGAGCATTCCTGTCTCAAATTGAACCAACTTCAGTTGAACAGGCCCTAGAAGACTGTGATTGGATCATTGCCATGCAGGAAGAACTCAATCAATTTGAGAGAAGCCAAGTCTGGGAACTAGTACCTAGACCGTCTCACCAATCCATAGTTGGAACAAAATGGGTCTTTAAGAACAAACTGGATGAGACTGGCCTAATTACTAGAAACAAAGCCAGATTAGTTGCAAAAGGATATAACAAAGAAGAGGACATAGACTATGAAGAAACCTTTGCTCCAGTCGCAAGACTTGAGGCCATAAGGATTCTTCTAGCCTTCGCATCCATGAAAGGTTTTAAATTATATCAAATGGATGTAAAGAGTGCTTTTCTTAATGGCTATATTAAAGAAGAGGTGTATGTTGAACAACCTCCTGACCTTGAGGATCCTAGACATCCTAAACATGTTTTTAAATTGAAGAAAGCCTTATATGGCCTGAAACAAGCTCCACGAGCTTGGTATGAGAGACTTAGCAATTTCTTGCTAGGGAAAGGTTTCTCAAGAGGCAAACTGGATAATACACTGTTCATACTGCATAAGGATAGGGATATGTTAGTTATTCAGATATATGTTGATGATATCATATTTGGAGCTACTAAAGAGAAACTCTGTGAGGAGTTTTCAAAGACAATGCAGGGAGAATTTGAAATGTCGATGATGGGAGAATTGAACTTCTTCCTAGGCCTGCAGATCAAACAGAGGAAAGATGACATCTTCATCTCCCAAACCAAGTATTGTAGAGAAATTCTCAAGAAGTTTGGGATGGATGAATGCAAGGAGTATGATACTCCCATGAGCACCACTGCCGCTCTCGATGCTGATGTAAAGGGAAGCTCTGTTAGCCAATCAATGTATAGGGGAATGATAGGTTCTCTGTTATATTTAACTGCTAGCAGACCTGACATACAATTTAGTGTTGGCATGTGTGCTAGATTTCAGGCCAATCCCAAGTAATCTCACCTAACATGTGTTAAGCGAATTCTGAGATACCTTGAGGGAACTCAAGAACTTGGTCTTTGGCATCCCAGAGGTAACCAAGAGTTCTTGTGGGCTTACTCTGACGCTGACCATGCAGGTTATAAAACAGATAGGAAGAGCACTAGTAGCCAATGTTCTTTCCTTGGAGGCAGTCTGGTGTCATGGGCAAGCAAGAAGCAAACTTGTGTGTCACTGTCATCCACAGAGGCAGAATATATTGCTGCTGCAAGTGAAAAGTGTGGTTGTCACCCAAGAGGGGGGGTGAATTGGGTGGTGGAATAAAACTTTAAAATTCTCTATAAAACATGACTTCTTGTGCTTTATGTAAATGACGATGAATCATGTTGTGCACAAATAAGTATGTGATGGTGTGGGGCTGGAAATATTAAAACAGAATAAGCACACACGAATTTATCCTGGTTCGGTCACTTCCAGACCTACATTCAGTCCCCAGGCCTCACCTGAGATTTTCAATCCACTAAACTTCTTGTTTAAATCAGGCACAAGAAAAGCCTTCACACCTTAGGTTTTACGAACACGGGTTCACCTTACAACCCACAGGTTTTGCAACGGGCTTACCTGCAAACCTTGGAGATTTAGAAAACCTCTAAATACTCCCCCTTACTCTTGTAATGTTACAACACTATTCTTCAAGCACCAAGCCTTAGAACAGCCTCCATTAATTAGAGGATTTGATAATATGTTCACTCTATGAACTGATTATGATAAACACTTAAGTACAAATGATTCTCTCAAGAGTTCTCTCTAAGAATAGTACAACTCTAAGATCAGAGAGTAGAAGATAAGAAGAATATAGACTATAATATCTCAGACAATAAGCTTGCTGTTCTTCGTCACTACTTCATGAATGTTGAAGATGTTTCTTTTATACTCAGCTTCCAACACTCACTGGCTTGGGCGGCAGTTTGGAATATGACCGTTTGAATATAGCCGTTGATCCCTTGTTAAGTACATCTTCATTAATGCTCCATAAATGCTCAGCAGGGTTGACTTGCTTTATCTCTGAAAAGCAACTCTGACAACTCTGCTCTGACAAAAGCATTCTGACTTCTGAGCATATGTATGTTCTGTCTCTTTTACTCTTGCTGACGGATGATCATCGTTCATCCGGAAGCGGCAATTTTGCCCTGCAAGTGTTAGTCTCAGAAACCCATTGCCTAGAGTATTTGCATCCGGAAGCTCATTTGCATCCGGAAGTAAAACTAGGTTCTGCACACAAATGTTAGTCCAACATAGTAATATATATAATCAAGTGCAGCAAGAATCATACATGCTATGGGAAGCGTATTTGCTATGGGAAGCATTCTTACTTAGACTAGGTTCTGACTTAGCATGTTATTGACTTCCGCTGAGGGATGTATTCTTCATCCGTGAGCGTTAGTCACGTTATTTTACTCTAAGTTTTCCGGAAGCGATTTTGCATCCGGTTGTGTCCTAACTTAGGATTCATCAAGGTTCAATACTCTAACAGCCTAGACTAAGTTCTGACTTAGTGTCTCACTTGCTTCCGCTATGGGATGTGTATTCCATCCGCGAGCGCTAGTTCTAATCCATCCGGAAGTAATTCTGCATCCGGTTGTGACTTAACTTAGGATTCACTTTTAACCTAATTCTTCCTATGTGATCAGCTAGTTCTTTCATATTTTAGTCTTCATCAAAACTTAAGATTCTAACATTCTCCCCCTTTTTGATGATGACAAACTAAAGCTAACTTATGAAAGCATACTTAAAGCAGATATAAACAATTAACACAAGTATGAAATCAATAAGCGAACTTCATTAATAAAATCAATTACAAGTATGAATAAAAATGAAGTATAGTGCAAGATGATATGCTATGCATGAGAGGTTGGGATTTTTAAAGCTTGTGTCTTTTGTTCCTCTCTCTCTCTGGTTTTGCTCATGCTCCTCATTCATCTTGGCCCACATCTCATCCATCTGCTGTTGGTCGATTTGGGCAAGAATCTGTTGGAGCTCCCTCTCCTCATTGGCTTTTCTGAGTCTTTCCATTTCAAGGGATTCAGCAATGGCTTTCTTTAGATCACTAGCCTCATCTAAACCAAAGGACCTTCCAAGCTCTGTATCTCCGATGGGGATGGATCCGTGAGGGAGATGGACAGCCTTAACCTTGACATTCCAGGCAGGGTAATCAGGGTCTTGAGGTAGGCTTGACTTTGCTTTCCCTTTTCCCTTCCCTTTCCCTTGAAGATCCCTAGCATGAGCCCTCTCAGTATCCAGAACGAAGAGTTGCTCATATGTGAGTCTGTCTGTTCTACCATAGCGCTCAAACTCTTCTGGTGTCATGTCTTCCACCTCCAGTTTGACTACAACCTCTGGTGGGACTTCAGAAGTTTCTTGCACAACATGGGAGGGCAGCTGAGTCTGAGAGGCTTCCCCTGGCTGTGGCACCCTTTCAACTACAACATCCTCAGGAGCAGCTATTGGCTTGGCTATAACCATCACTGGCGGCTCTGGCCTCTTAAAACCATACTTCATGCATAGCTTCTCAAACAAGTTGGCAACAGGCGTAGAGGCTGGCACAGGCTCAGCAGTAGGTGGCACCTCAGGTTGATCAGCCAGCACCATCTTAAGGTTGGTCTCACTGCTGGCAGACTGACGTTGGCCCATGAAGCGAATGGCTTCATCACGGATTAGCCTTTCTGCTTGGCCCATATGCTTTACGTCCATGCCCTTCGGAGAGCAGCAACAACTTCCTCATCCAGCCAAAGGGACGGCTGACTTAGCATTTCTCTCCCCCTTTTGGCATCATCAAAGAAGGCGAGGGCCAAGGAGGAGGATGAGGAGGGAATGGTGGGAGGAGGCTCGGGGCCATATCTGGGGGGAGGAGGTGGAGGTAAGGAGGTGTGATCGTCAAAGCCTAAGGGAGGGGAGTGAGTGGGGGAAGGAGAATGGCTAGGTGAATGTGAGTGGCTAGGGGATGGAGAGGGACTGGGTGATGGAGAGTGGTGAGGGGAGTCGAGGTGAGGGTCAGAGTTATTTTGTGGGCTCGGTGGGGGTGGAGGAGGAGGAGGAGATGGTGGTTCTAGTAAATGAGCAAGTAGAAGGTGTAGCTTGGCTTACATCCGCTCAAGTCGAGTTTCCAATCCCTGGATCCTCTGTTCCTGATTTCTGAAGGCTGCATCACATTCCTCTCTGAGAGGGGTCATCAATGTGTCCGGCATCCTGAACAGAAGCTCCTGCTTCACTTCTTCAATGAATGCCTTCTGAGCAGCAGTCACTCTTGGAGCACGAGTGCTGCTGGGACCAGCTTGGTGGGAGTCTGCTTCTTGATCCCCTGCTCCAGATGCAGAGGGTTGAGAAGTGTGAAAGGCGCTCCCAGCCTGAGAGCCAGACTGAGTGGCCTTAACAGGCTTGATGTAGTGGACCCCCATTTTGCCCAAGTTCATCGACCCCATGGGCAAGCACTTCTTGTTGTCGGCTTCCTCATTTGATTTGATGTTGAAACTCTTCAGGAGGAAGGCGATGAACTGAGGGTAGAGAAGAGATGTGTTCCCCTTGTTCTTACTGTCTACCCATCGGTAAAGCTCAAGGGAGATCAGTTGCCCAGGGTTGATAGGCTGCATGGTAAGGAATCTGGCTAGCCACAGGTTGTCCAGTTGGGTGAACTCGTTGAAGTTGCCACCCTTGTGCGTCATTATTCTAGAGTAGATATACTGGAGCACCCTCTGTATGTAGGGCATACCCGAGACTTTCTTTCCACCAGTCCCATAGGCAAGCTCCAACTCTGCCTGGTCCAGGCGCTCAGGGAAGGACCACTGGTTCATCTCTTCATTAGTGACCTCCAGGAAGCGATTGATGGTTCTTCAGTTAAACTTAATGCTTCTTCTCCTGATGGTGGCCTTGAAGTCAATCCGACCAATTGCAGTCTTGTTCTTGCTGATGTTCTTATACTTGGCTTTTGCAGTCAGAGATTCATAGAACACCCTCAGCACTTGCACGTTGTACTCATTCTGAATCCCTAGCCAAGTCATGTATTTCTGTAGATACCCAGCAAGGTCATAACCCAGATCTGCAAGCTTCTTCAAGTCAATGTAGATTCCATTGTTGAGATAAGGGGTTCTGTTCTCAAAACCCTGGGAAATGGCTTCCAGCGGCCCAGATTTATACTCTGAGTAGTCATCTTCAGGAACCCTCTAGCGTTTAGATGGATGTTCTTCGGCAAACCTGACTTGTTTATCTTTCCTTTTCCCAGATTTTCCAGATTTCTTGGAGGAGGAACCTTTCTGGAGATGAGGGTTAGATTCGTTTGAACCGGCCATTTCTGTGATGGTTTTTGTGAAAGGAGAGGAGTGCAGAGAGAATGAATGTGGATGAAGATGAAGATGAAGATGAAGATGAAGATGAAGATGAACAGGCGAGAGAGAATTCAGAGAGTTGGGTTGAAAATGTTTGAGAAATTATGAATGATTAAACCTATTTATGCAATGAGATGTTTGATGCGATGTGTCATAATGGCAAGTTATTGAAAATACGCACCTTTTATGGGAAAATGTGAATATTTAAAATTGAAACGGCGCACCTGATGCCACGTGTCGTTGCTGTCAGAGAGGGCACAGCTGTTGTCAGAGAAGGTGAAACGTTTCTGAGGTGACGTGTCTTTTTCCCAACACTAGCGCTTCCGGTTTCTGAACGCCAAACGCAAGCGTCAGCATCCATGCTGAGTAGAAGAGAGTGCTTCCGGAAGTGACCCACTTAAGATTTAACATTGACATGCTAGGGGACCTGCAAAACTAAAGATTGACACTCTGATGCCTAAGTTAGTACAGTTTACAGGTTTTAACAATTAAGCACAGGTTTATTCTGAAGTTTAAACTTCATTTGGGTTTACCATTCCCAAATTTCCTCTAATAAAAGTAAATTTATCAACCCCCAGAGGCTTGGTGAAGATATCTGCAAGCTGATGCTGGGTAGGAACAAACTGCACCTTGACATCCTTCTTTTGAACATGGTCTCTGATGAAGTGATGTCTGACGTCAATGTGCTTTGTTCTTGTGTGCTGAACTGGATTCTTGGCTAGGCTGATGGTGCTTGTGTTATCACAGAGGATGGGGGCCTCTGGGAACTCTAAGAAAAGATCTCGAAGTTGGTTCTTCAGCCAAAGCACTTGTGCACAGCAACTTGCAGCAGCAATATATTCTGCCTCTGTGGATGACAGTGACACACAGGTTTGCTTTTTACTTGCCCAAGACACCAGGCCGCCTCCTAGGAAGGCACATTGGCCACTGGTGCTCTATCAGTCTTGTAACCTGCATGGTCAGCGTCAGAATAAGCCCACAAGAACTCTTGGTTACCTCTGGGACACCAGAGACCAAGTTCTTGAGTTCCCTCAAGGTATCTCAGAATACGCTTGACACATGTTAGATGAGCTTTCTTGGGGTTGGCTTGCAGGTTGAGGGACCATTCTCGCACACGCTTCCGGAAGTGAATCCGCTTCCGGATGTGAAGGACTTAAGATTTAACATTGACAGTTTTTATGGTCTTCTCACTAGGGGACCTGCAAGTGCTAGCGGAAGCAAATGCGCTTCCGGATGGTCAGTGGGAGAACTTAAGATTTAACATTAATGGACACGCTCAGGACTTCCCAAGCAACAACCTAGGTTGAAAAATTATAATTTTTTTTTAAATCTTAGTTCAAGTTCTTCTAGATATGCTTAATATGATCTCATTATTCTTAGGATATCAACAAGCTTTGAACTTAAATTCCGATTGTACTAGGCTTGTGATAATGTGCCAGGATATACAGCTTTCAGTGGGTAGAGATTCTTAATAGTTCTATCCAGGCTAGTTATTGACACTCACTTATGCTTCTATCCTATTGGCATTTGCCTTTGGATTTATCAAATTTTGCAGAAATTAATTCAAGGCATTTCCTAAGATTTCTTATGTTAGACAAGAGAGACTATCCATCAAAAACCACAACAGAAGGAGTAAGGGATAGAGATGCTCATATATGATTGGCGAGATTTCCTCAAGGTTTCAGTACAGCCGTTTCCTCTCATCTTGATAAGGAGCATATTCATTGTCATTCTTTCTTGTTCATCCACATTGTTCAAGCTTTCATAATCTGTGTCAACATACTTAAAGCACTAGCTTGAATTGAGATCATTTGTGGATAAGATATGATTTGATCATTTTTCAAATATAAGATTATCACTGGTTTGAAAAAAAATATCAATTTCACAGTATTTGAAAATTTCTAAGTCAAACAGTTAATTGGACACTACACGATCTTCACATCCATTCCATAGAGTAATTTTGACTTTTATCCTTAGGTACATGAGTGTCAATTGCCGATGGAATGAGTAACACGCATTCATTACCCAAATAATCATTCAAGTAGAGGAGAGGGTAAGAATGACATCACCAAAGCTACATTTGCGTCAAGCAGTAACTTACTTGATTTTGACAGGCAATGCAAGGATTCTTCTATTTCAAGAGCAGCGCCAAAAGTCAAGAATGTAGAACAACTCATTGAGATTTGACTAGTTGTTCAGATGAGGTACAGTCTTGATCCTTGTTGTTCTTTCGGATCTCCTTTCCTACAAAATACCAAATAGTTCCCCGTTTTTTTTGTTTCAGTATCCAACCTTGGATCTGACTGGTCAGTTTGTAGGAAGTGTATAATTCACATGCACTTAAAGAGTTATTCAGTATATGGTATTGTGAATCTATCATGGCTATATGCACATGGATATACATGGGTTTTGATCATGATAGTCATAGACAGCATGTAGATTTTGAACATTATGAATTCCTTTAACTTTCTTCTATAAGGAATATATAATGTTTATATCTAGGATGCTTAATGTAAAATCTCAATAATTCCATCTAACATTCGCATAGGAGATTTTACTATCGCATGCTTCGACCCTAAGTGATCCCTTGCTTACCCAAGGGGATCTTCTATACTTATCCTTGGCCTGAAGCACTTTCTTATGAGAGACGAAATTCATAGGCTTTCTCCATGTTGATCGAGGAATCCTCTCTCTCTTGTTCTTCTCAGGATAGTTGAGTGGAACTTTGTGATAGCTCATCCATGAGACAGAACCTTTGTTCCTTGTGGTTGCGCACTGCTTCCTATGATTGGACCAGGTGGTTGCAGCAGTGACACCACCACGAGTTCTCTTCTTTTGGGCAAGAGGAACTCTTGATCTTTCCTGCACAAGTAAGGCACTAGAGGGATGTTTTGGTACCCATTTGTACTTGGGTCCTACATGGTTAGCACTGGACCTTACTTGTCCCTTAGGAATCCATACAAATTTATTTCTCACATATAAATTTCTTCTAACACTACATGTGTGAGAAATATGACCTGATCTACCACAATAATGACAGATAATGGAGTGATATTCAGAATGGGATTTCCTATCATTATCGTGTTGGTAAGTTTTCTTTCCAAAGACACTCTGATCTTTTGAAACCTTTTCTTTTTCCTTCAACAGGGATTCAATATTGGAACAATTTCCAGTACATATTGAAGGTTCCGCTATCGATAGAGGACTAGCTATCGGTAGCGATAGTTGTTCTTCCATGGATGGAACTTTGGAAACCTTGGGTGTAGAAGAAAAGATGAATTTCTCAAGTTTCCGGTTCTTTTCCCTTAAGCCTAGAACTTCTTTTGCAAGTTTACAGAATTCAATATGTAACTCATTATATGTGTCTTGCAATTCAGAAGGTTCAATTTCAGATACCTCATTTTCTTCAGTTTCTGAATCTTCTAGGCAGAGATCGACACTCTCTTCACTGCTGCTAGCTTTCTCAATATCAGCTTCCTTTAGCTCACCAACAGTTGAACCACCAGGGGCACGAAATGAGCTTTGGACAGCTTTACTTTCAAGAGAATGATTAGAAGCATACATAGCTTTAAGAGTGTGCCAAATATCTCTAGCACTAGAGTAATGTTTGATTTTCTGGAAATCACTATCAGTTAATCCTTTGTACAAAATTTGCATTGCTCTAATGTTTAAGGAAAATAAATTCTTCTCTTTTTCGGTCCAGTTTCCTTTTGGTTTCAAATCAAAATCATTTATAAAAACATCCCACATTTTGAAACTGGAGGATCGTATAAAACTTTTCATCCTCGCTTTCCATAGACAAAAATCAATGTTTTCTAACAAGGGTGGAATGATATGATCAAAACCTTCAAAAACCATTTTATATCCCAAGTCAGCCATGGTCTTTGCACTTGAGATCGTTGGATCCTTTAAACAAGTGACCTTGCTCTGATACCAAATGAAAAGTGTGGCTGTCACCCAAGAGGGGGGGGGGGTGAATTGGGTGGTGGAATAAAACTTTAAAATTCTCTGTAAAACATGACTTCTTGTGCTTTATGTAAATGACGATGAATCATGCTATGCACAAATAAGTATGTGATGGTGTGGGGCTGGAAATATTAAAACAGAATAAGCACACACGAATTTATCCTGGTTCGGTCACTTCCAGACCTACATCCAGTCCCCAGGCCTCACCTGAGATTTTCAATCCACTAAACTTCTTGTTTAAATCAGGCATAAGAAAAGCCTTCACACCTTAGGTTTTACGAACACGGGTTCACCTAACAACCCACAGGTTTTGCAACGGGCTTACCTGCAAACCTTGGAGATTTAGAAAACCTCTAAATACTCCCCCTTACTCTTGTAGTGTTACAACACTGTTCTTCAAGCACCAAGCCTTAGAACAGCCTCTATTAATTAGAGGATTTGATAGTATGTTCACTCTATGAACTGATTATGATAAACACTTAAGTACAAATGATTCTCTCAAGAGTTCTCTCTAAGAATATTACAACTCTAAGATCAGAGAGTAGAAGATAAGAAGAATATAGACTATAATATCTCAGACAATAAGCTTGTTGTTCTTCGTCACTACTTCATGAATGTTGAAGATGTTTCTTTTATACTCAGCTTCCAACACTCACTGGCTTGGGCGGCAGTTTGGAATATGACCGTTTGAATATAGTCGTTGATCCCTTGTTAAGTACATCTTCATTAATGCTCCATAAATGTTCAGCAGGGTTGACTTGCTTTATCTCTGAAAAGCAACTCTGACAACTCTACTCTGACAAAAGCATTCTGACTTCTGAGCATATGTATGTTCTGTCTCTTTTACTCTTGCTGACGGATGATCATCGTTCATCCGGAAGTCCGGAAGCGGCAATTTTGCTCTGCAAGTGTTAGTCTCAGAAACCCATTGGCTAGAGTATTTGCATTCGGAAGCTCATTTGCATCCGGAAGTAAAACTAGGTTCTGCACACAAATGTTAGTCCAACATAGTAATATATATAATCAAGTGCAGCAAGAATCATACATGCTATGGGAAGCGTATTTGCTATGGGAAGCATTCTTACTTAGACTAGGTTCTGACTTAGCATGTTATTGACTTCCGCTGAGGGATGTATTCTTCATCCGTGAGCGTTAGTCACGTTATTTTACTCTAAGTCTTCCGGAAGCGATTTTACATCCGGTTGTGTCCTAACTTAGAATTCATCAAGGTTCAATACTCTAACAGCCTAGACTAAGTTCTGACTTAGTGTCTCACTTGCTTCCGCTATGGGATGTGTATTCCATCCGCGAGCGCTAGTTCTAATCCATCCGGAAGTAATTCTGCATCCGGTTGTGACTTAACTTAGGATTCACTTTTAACCTAATTCTTCCTATGTGATCAGCTAGTTCTTTCATATTTTAGTCTTCATCAAAATTTAAGATTCTAACAGCAAGTTGTGCCCAGGTGATGTGGTTGAAAAACCAACTTCGAGATCTTGGCCTAGAATTTCCAGAGGCTCCCATTCTATGTGACAACACAAGCACTATCAGCCTAGCGAAGAATCTGGTTCAGCACACAAGAACAAAGCATATTGATGTCAGACATCACTTCATTAGAGATCATGTTCAGAAGAAAAATGTCAAAGTGCAATTTGTTCCAACACAGCATCAACTAGCAGATATCTTTACCAAGCCTTTGGGGGTTGACCAATTTACCTACATAAGAGGCAATTTGGGAATGGTAAACCCAAATGAAGTTTAAATCTTCATTATAAACCTGTGCTTAAATGTTAACCTGCAAACTGTACTAACTTAGGCATCGGAGTGCCAATTCTAAGTTTTGCAGGTCCCCTTGTGAAAAGGTCATGAGAACTTACAATGTTAAATCTCAAGTCTTTCACATCTGATAGCTCTTGCAGGAACTATTCCTCAACCTGAGCAAAGATGGCTTTCGCAAGCAATATTGCTATCGATAGCTAAGACAGCTATTGAACATTGGAAGGAGTAGAGTGGCTGGACGCCATTTCTTCTACTCAGCGTGGGATCATGCCGCTGGCGATTGCTGCTCAGCAACCGGAAGCACCTACACTAGGAAGTGAAACGTCACCTCTGAAACATTACATCTTCTCTGACAACAGGTTTATCTTCTCTGACACTCTGAAACGACACGTGGCAAAAAGGTGCGCCGTTTCAGTATTAAATGTTTACATTTCCCATGCCTTTTCATTATGACTCCTCGCATCAAAACGTCTTCTCACATAAATAGGCATTTACTCACTCATAACTTTTCATTCAAAACTTCTCAACTTTCTCAACTTCCATTTTTTCTCTCAAACTGTTCATCTACATCATCATCATCATCTTCATCTTCATCTGCCTTCAACTTCTCCAAACCCACTTCCATACCTTCGCCATTACCATCCACATACAACATGGTAGGGTCAAGTGAGACAAACCCCAATCCATCGCCAAATCTGGGAAACGCGAGGGAAAACAAGTCCAATTTGCAGAAGAGCCCACTTCCTCCAAACTCCAGAGAGTTCAAGAGGAAGATGACATGTCCGTTTACAGATCCGGTCCTCTAGAGCCAATCTCTCCTGCCTTCGAGCACAGAAACCCATATCTGACGAACGGCATCTATGTGGATCTGGAAACTCTACAAAATCTGGGTTTTGATTTGGCTGACCATCTGGGTAAATATATGAACTGGCTGGGGATTCAGAATGATTAGTTATGTGCGTCTTCTACCAATCACTCTCTGCAGATGTTAAGAGAAGGGAAAAGGACAAGCAAACACTGGTTGCTGGTGTTCGTTTCTCTACCACAGTGAGAGGGAGGCACATCGAGTTTGATTGGAAAATCATCAATCAAATCCTGGGTATCACAGACCTCATCCTGAACAAGTGGAAATACCACAGGCGCTTCCCCAGCGATCAATTGAAGGATGCCTATGGGACTGAGGGGAAGAAAGTTTCTGGGATGACTGATCACAACAGGGTAATTCAGTACATCTACTCGAGAATAATGACCCACCCACAAGGGAGGGAATTTCTCAGAGTTCACCCAACTGGACAATCCATGGCTCCCTCGCCTTCTGCTCAAGGAACCCATCAACCCTGGGCAACTCATCTCCATGGAGCTTCTCAGGTGGGTAGATGGGAAGAATCAGAAGGACAATGCTTATCTTCCCTTTCCCCAGTTGATCGCCTTCCTTCTTGAGCAGTTCAACATCAAATCCACTGAGGGACTGGACAATCGGAAGTGCCTGCCCATGGACACAAAAAACTTAGGCAAGATGGGAGTGTCATACATCAAGCCTGTAAGGGAAGCTGACTCTAGTTCAAGAGGAGGTAGTGCCTCACATACTTCTCAGCCATCCACCTCTGGTGCTGCCGATCAAGAAGTGGACTCCCACAGTCGACCTGGTCCAAGTACTGCTGCTGGTCCAAGTGCTGCTACTGGTATAAACACTGCTACCCTGGAAGCTCTAGCAGATCAAATAATCTTCAGACTCTCTGCTGAGTTTCAGGCTTCGTTTCAAGAACAAGTTGGACGAAGTTTCCACAAGGTACACCATAGGATCAAGAAGGTCCAAGCTGATATTGCAAGGGTTGAAGCAAAGGTAAACTTGCTGCTGGCCAACCAAAACCCCCCACACCACCAAGCCCATAACCGCCCAGACCACCAAGATCCCCCACACCAAGATCCACCACTACAAGATTCTCCAGACCACAATGATTCCCCACGACAAGATACCCATCAATCACCTCCCCACAACCAAGACCAACCTCATCAATCACCTCCACACAACCAATCTCACCACTCCTCCCCATCCTCCAGCCACTCATCTTCAGACCACCTATCTGACAATGACCATGACTCTCCACCTCCACCTCCACCTCCTCCTCCAAGATTTGGCCCAGAACCACCTCCACCTGTTTCCTCTCCAAGCACCTCCCTGGCGCTTACTATTTTTGATGATGCCAAAAGGGGGAGAGATACTGGTTCAACCCTCAGACAGCCCTCACTATGGTTGGACATGGACAATGAGGCAGCAATCAGAAGGGCCATGGATCTGGAACGAGCTCGCCTTGCTGAGAGTTTCATCCGGCGCGAAGCTGTTCATTTCATGCGCCAACAAGCAGCAGCATCCTCAAGTCAACAAGCCAATATGCAAATGGTGCTGGCTGATCCATCTTCTGCGCCTGAAGACGTTCCTCTTCAGTCCAAGCCTTCTTCTGAAAGAAGATCGTCTACATTACCTCCTGAGTTTGCTTCCACCTATGATTATCTTGCGCATCTCAGTCAGAAGTATAGGTTAAAGCGCATGCCTCGTCCTCGGATTGTTATTGCTACTCCTATCCCAAGTACATCAGATCCTACTCCTGGTTCTACCTTTATTCAAGGAAGAATCAAAAGAACCGCTAGGAAAAGGGTTCCTCCTCCTCCCAGAGCCTCTGTACAGAATGTGAGTAAGGATGAGTCTGTGCCTCATCAGGAGGAAGAACAAGCAGGATCATCTTCCCAGACTCCATCCTTATTTGAGCAAGCTCAAAAGGCTGCTGAAGCCATACCAGCTGAAGTTGAAGTCAAGGTTGAGGTAGAGGAAATGACTCAAGAGAAATTCGAGTATTTTGGGACTACCAACCTTTCCCTTGCCCAAACTCAAATGTTGGATGCAATGAGAGCAAACTCTCGGGTTGGAAAGGCAAAGGGAAACCTGATAGAGAACTCACCCTGGGCTTTCAAAGTCAGAAATCTCCATCCTCCTGGTGATGCCTCATCATCAAGACAAGAACAGCCAATTGGGATGGATGAAGCTGAGGATATGAGAAGAGCTATTCAGGAATCTCTTGAGCTCGCAAGGCAAGAAAGGGAAAGGGCTGAGAGAGAACATCTTGAAAACCTTGCCAGAATAAGAGAGGCAGAGGAAGCTGAGTTGAAAGAACTATGGGATAAGGTTGATGAGGAGAATGAACAACTCAAAAGAGAGAGGAATAGAAGACATAGGCTGTAGAACCAAACCTCTCATGCATTGCATATCATACTCATCATTCTGTAAATCATACTTGTATTATTTTCACTGTACTAATCATTTTGTTGTATTCATGTTTGTAATGTTTTGATTATCTATCATACTTGTATTTGTCTTGCTTATTCAATGAAATTCACTTATATGAATACATGTGATATACGGTTATGATTTTAATTATGCCTTCATAGTTAACTATAGGTTTGTCATCATCAAAAAGGGGGAGAATGTTAGAATCTTAAGTTTTGATGAAGACTAAAATATGAAAGATCATAATGAACACTTAGGAAGAATTATATGAAGTTAAAAATCCTAAGTTAGAACTCAATCGGATGTAAAATCACAACCGGATGACTTAGAACAATAACAACGTAACTAGCGCTTGCGGATGTAGTACACATCCGATAGCGGAAGTCAATTGAACATTAAGTCTGATCCTATCACCTAGTCTAAGTAGGATAAGCTTCCCATAGCAAAAATGCTTCCCACTGCACTTGATTATATTACTCTGTGGGACTAACATTTGTGTGTAGAACTTAGCTCTCACTTCCGATAGCAAAAGAGCATCCGATAGTGGACACTCTTTGCATTGCACAAACTTGGACTAACACTTGCAGAATCGAAGCACTTACTTCCGATAGCCAAAATCCATCTGATAGCAAGTGCAAGAGTCAGAGTCCGTACAAGTGCTCAGATGTCAGAGTTGCCATTGTCAGAGCAGAATTGTCAGGGCTACTTTTCAGATCTAAAGCAAGTCAACCCTGCTAAACATTAATGAACATTAATGAGGACAACGGTAACACGGGATTAACGGATATATTCAAACGGATGTATTGCCCTTAACAACTGGAGTATGAGAGCCTACTATAAAAGGAACAACTTCATCATTTATGAAGTTACCGAAAACCAAGAACAACATACGAAGAACTCAAAAAGTCAAGAGCATTCAAAGCTAATACCCAAAATATTCAGAGAGCTTTAAATTTCTAAAGAGAGCACTTAATACCTTGAGAGTTATTCTTATTGTTATCATCTTGTACTCTTTGTATTTAAGTCTCTACATTTATTGAGAGCATTTATTGTACTTAAGTGAGTATCACAATCCGTTCATTAAGTGAACTTAGTAGTAAATCATTTGTGTAAAGGTTGAACCCTTGCAAGTTGTAAGGGGGAGCTAGTTAGGTTGTAAAGGTTGCAAGTTAGCCCGGAAAACTTGTGGTTGTAAAGGTTGCAGGTGAACCCGTTTGTAAAACCTGTAGATTAGTGGAACTCAATCAAGGGATTGAGAACTGGACGTAGGTCAAGAGTTAGACCGAACCAGTATAAAAGAATTTGTGTTAGAGCTTTATTTTATAAGTTTTATTTTGTAGCACAATTCACCCCCCCTCTTGTGCATCCTCACTTTCATTTTTTTATGGAGGTAGACTCTTACGATATGAGTTTACAATCCGAGTTTACATCCTTGTCACGAGTTTGTTTGAA
The DNA here is from genome assembly GCA_029929735.1 of Mimosa pudica. Classification (NCBI taxonomy): domain Eukaryota; kingdom Viridiplantae; phylum Streptophyta; class Magnoliopsida; order Fabales; family Fabaceae; genus Mimosa; species Mimosa pudica. The sequence continues at coordinate 14,502,657 of JAKELP010000018.1, read as the reverse complement.
CTCACGAGTTTGACAACCTTGCATCAGATCCTCAACCAAGTGTTGAACATGTAAAAGTCATTTACAGACATGAACCACTACTTGTTGAAATGGTCATTTCACTTGTTGAAATCTGGGATTCACGTGTTGAAAACAACATTTCACATGTTGAATGTCTAGTACTAGTATTTAATGGACAACAATCACTCATTCAAATGGTTATTTCACTTGTTGAAATCTAAGTTTGACTTGTTGAAAACCGCATTTATGTTGTTGAACATCTGGTACAAATATTTAAGGGACCTGAACCAGCACTCATTCAAATGGTCATTTCACTTGTTCAAATCTAGGTTTCACTTGTTGATAACCGCATTTCAGTTGTTGAAGGTCGGAAGCAAGTATTTTAGGGATGTGAACCTCCACTCGTTCAAATAACCATTCAACTTGTTGAAATATGGGTTTTACTCGTTGCAAACCGTATTTCAGTTGTTGAAGGTCTCAGGATATATATTTGCACGAGTATGTTATATATTTGTGTTTCAAATTTATTTTCCCTTATTTTTCAATGTTCATATGGTATTTTTCCTTATGGGTTAAGGGTCAAATCTAGCACTCTACTATTGCCAAAAGTTCACACAACATAAACAAGAATTTGGTGGCTCAAATGCAACACACATCTATTAAAAAATGGCTCAAATCTAGCATTTCTGTCAATTTTAACAGGTTTGACCCAATCATGCCACGTCACCTGCCATGTCACCCAGTTAGGCCACGTCACTCAATGGGCCCACTTACTATCCATTATTGGGTGACGTTGCAGGTGACGTGGCCTAACTGGGTGACATGGCAGGTGATGTGGCATGATATCTTTCAACTAATATCAAATATAAAAAAATTTCTTTATAGAACTTCTGGCATTACTCATATGTTCCTGGTATATTTACATAATAAATATATTCAAAAAACAGTACACAGTTGTGCATTGAACACCAAATATAACAAGTCTACAATAAAAATCAAAGTATCTATTGAATACAATTTGATCAGCAAACTCATTCTTCCACCTTTTCACCGTTTCTTCCAACTAGCCTATAACCTGACTTCCTACTTGGGTCATCAACAGCATTTGTGTCAACACCTTTTCACCCTTGTAGAGTAATATAATCGGTCACTTATAATGGAATCAATTGAAAGATCCTGAAAGCACTTATAATTGTTCAAAACTATGATGAATATGGTAGTCAATTCTTGAAGTTGCAGCTGCATTTTCTTTAATTGAAATATTGATTAACAATTATTTTAAATGATAAAAGGGTGGGTGTACATAATTAAAAGAATCATGAATTACTCAATGCACATATCAACAACACATGTTTTATACCATCAACATTCAGTACATATTTATTAAGTTACTTCACCATATCCTTAATCAAAAGTTCACGAATCATGATATTGTATCACCTAAAACAAGCACCAAAGGAAAATCAATATGGAGAGATCAATTAGACTTCCATAAAACTCTGTTAGTATATAACAACAATAATTAACTTTAATGTCATTCTCAAACACCATTAAATCTCTCAATTGACATTCATCCTTAAACCAAAATTACATTTGATAAACAAGAAACTCATGTCACCCAATCATCAATATTATGATTTGATAAACCCCAAACATAGCAACTAATATTTTCAGCTTCCAATTAATTGCTTTCCCCATCACTGCCAATAGTGTTGATACTTTATTACCTTCCTAAGAAACCTTTAAAAAAAACCCAGTTTCAAATACGAAAATTAAATCATATTCAGCCTTAATTCTGGAAACATCTTAGCATCAACTTCAACATCAAATGACTTAGTCTCATGCTTATAAATTGACACACAAAATTAGCCAAGTAATTTGACCACAACATGCATCACAAATACCTTTAGGATTTTCTAACGAATGGTGATAATAGAAAAATATCAGCAGGCATAATGCAAATACACAACAAATACAACATTTCACATTAAGACAATCCAAAGCAAACAAGTCATTTTGGAACTCTTCATGTGTAATATTGTTTTGCAGTTCTTATAAGCCTGATGAAGTACAAAAGGCCATCAAGCCAATATACAATGATACATATCATTTTTCATGTTGACCCATGTAAGCCTAAATGCATAAGGATACTTCATATTATCCAACTCAATGGACCAAAATATCAAACAACTAATGGGCAATAATTTTGTTTTTGTTAGATCTGTAAAACAACATTGTTCTACTGTTTAAACAATTAGATAGACACCATTATGTTGCGTCTTTTGACTAATACATACCTTATCTCATAAATGAGCTATATATATGATATGAGCTTATCCTCAATTCGGGGCCGCAAAGTTAAAATTTTCCGTCTACCAGAAGAAATAGTTAAGTCACTACAAGAATCTTTGGGGCTAGTCCTGCCTTAAAGGTGGGGTTAGTCATTCCACTGGGAGAGACAAATGGGAGTGGTCACACCTAACTTCTGCGCGACGGAATTTTGTGAAACAAGTTGGTTAGTTGCTTTTTATTGGGGTGCGACGAGCTGAATTTCCACCGCGGAGCTAAAAGAGTGAAAAAAGTACTTGAATGTTGTCTCACCACAGGGCGAAACAATGTTTTATTAAAATATATTACTTTGTCTTGCCCTGGGGAGATACAAAAATATGTTTCATAATATATTCTCTCTCTCTCCATTGGGTGAGACAAAATAAGATATTATAAAGTTAGTGTCTCGCCCTATGGAGAGACAAAAGAATAGATTATTATATTCTTTTGTCTCTCCGCAAGGCAAGACATTGATTACTTTTTAAAAAAAACACCTGCAGCGATTCACTAATCACACTGCAGATGACCAGATGACCAGAGACCGTGATTAATGAATGAAAGTGACAAGGACAGGCAGAGACGTGCGAGAGCGAATGGGTTGTGTGAGAATGAATGAAAATTATATGTGATGATAGGCACAATGAACGTTTTTTAGACAATAAGCATGACAATGAATGAAAATTAACAAGGAAAGAGGTAGATATAGAAATTAAATATGATGTAGTGACTCATATACTTGAAAATAAAGCAAAGAAATTAAAACTTACAAATGAATATAGAAATTTGATCCAAAACGTTGAGTTGAGTAGTGGCCTGCAATAAGGAAAAAATAATTATTTTAATATTAATACATGAACAAACACAAATCATAACTAATGTAGAGTGAAACTTAATAATATAACATTAATAAAGAACAATAGAATGTAGAGAAAAATTTAAGACTTATGAAAGAGATGAAGAAGAAATGAAGGAATGAGATTGTTTTGGTGTAGGTATGAATATATATAAATGTGAAAGTTTAAAATTCTTGCCTAGCTATGCGTTTTTCAAAATATTATTATATTATATTGTCTCGCCCAGGGAGAGACAATACAATGTAAGATAAAAATATTTTATGTTGTCTCGCCCAGGGGAGAGAGAACATACAATAGGATATAAAAGATGTTTTATGTAGTATCAGCCAGGGGAAAGACAAAGTGTGCTATAACATAAAAATATTTTACGTTGTCTTGCTTAGGGGACAGACAACATACAATATAATATAAAAATATTTATATTGTCTCGCCCATGGGAGAGACAAGATATTTTTAATATCTATTAATTAAATTCTTATTCCCTTGCATGCAGTTGTGGCACATGGTGAGACAACATATTTCAGTAGTACCAATTACAGTATAAATTTCAGAGTAGCGTCCAGATCCAGTGCTCAACCCGTCATTCTTCTCTGTAATTTACTAGCACCAATTATATTGTGTGGCGCGACCCCGGTATATATTAAGTAACTGGCAAAAAAATATATTAAGTAGTCGCGCCCGAGGGCGAGTCCTCTATAAAATATGTATATACCCTGTCACACCTCACAGCGAGATAAATGCATTATATTAAATTCCATGTCAAACTTCTGGGTGCGACTCCATCATATTATAAATATCTTCCATACCAACAATGTGTTGTTTGACACGCTTCTTGTGCACAATTTCTCCATGTGGATGATGCTAACAAGGAAGAGTCCTGTAACTATTTAGATTGGGTTGTGGAAGATAGAGGAACAAAATATTTATTGGATTGTTGAAGATACAGAGAATCAAGGTCATCTCTAAGTTGATTACACACCTATCATTAGGCTTTACAAAGGGGAATCAAGTTGCAGTGGGACAACAACCAAGAAGAAAACGTTTGAGGGTCAACATATGCAAGACATGCATGGATGCTGCAAGCCAAAACGAAGCCAAAAAAGGCAACACAACACATTTGATTTTAATGTGTTGCCTCAAGAGGAGGAGGGGCATGGGCCATCAAACCTCAGCCAAGTGTATTATGTTTCTGGGGAAAAAATTGCACGAAGCCAAAAAAAGGCAACACAACACATTTGATTTAAATGTGTTGCCTCAAGAGGAGGAGGGGCATGGGCCATCAAACCTCAGCCAAGTGTATTATGTTTCTGGGGAAAAAATTGCATTGCGGAATGATGGTCATGATATTGATTTAAATTTGGTGTCATATTTAGGCTTCTTTGCTGGTCCTGAATATGATAAATGGGAGGAAAATCAAAAGCAATTTTTCTGGGAAATGAGGGAAATTTATATGCCTGGCTTTGTTCTGATATCCGATCCTTCTTGACAGCCACCTAAACTCTTCCATTGGCAAGAAGAAAAAGCTTAAAAAAAATATATACACGTCGCTCCTAGGGGCGAGACAAAGTAGTTTGTCTTGAAACGAACTTTGTCTCACCCCCAGGCGAGACAATATTAGTGACATACATAAAATATTGAAAACTCATCTTTTTGTCGCATTTTGCTTTTGTGTGACAAGGGCGCTACGACTAGCCCTAACAATTCTTGTAGTGATTGCAGAAATCAGAATATGAATGAATTGGAAAAGAATGAAAATGGCAACATGGATTTGGAGTCCATTTAGGTGGATGACTAGGCGACCTCAACAATGGTGGATGACAACCTCGATTTGGATGTAGATGAAAGCCGTTGTGGATTCTGCTTGGAGGTTGGGTGGTCGTGGATGTGAATGGATGGGGAGTGGTGGGGTGTCATGTTTGGGTTGGATGTGAAGGGCGAATTTCCACTCCACCGACAATGAGAATGGGATGAAGAGGATGATCTATTTATTGTGTTACTAGGACTTGGAGAAGGAGTAGGAGGGAGTTGGTTGAATGAGAGTAAGAATGCATTGTGGTTTGGGGATGAAGTTGCGGCTGAGGAGGAGAGCTGTGGGAGGAGATAGGTTTGTAATTGAAGTATTGATGAGTTTGGGAAGAAGGTTCATAAGCTCTTTTGTCCTTTCGAATTAATTTTTGTTTGCCCCCATGGTCCTTAACTGATGTTTCAGATTCTTTTGGTCTTACTTTTTTGTTAAATGCCTACAAAGGTCCTTAATTGAAATTTTCCAAGGGAAATTGATATAATATCTAAAGAACTTGCGAGAAGCATTAGGTGTATCCCCTTGCCAACACACAAGGACATGCATACTGCCATGTTCCAGATGAGATAAAATAAAAATATGATGCTGCAATAACAAACTCATCATGCTTTTTTATATAGACATAATGGTATTATATCTAATCAACAAGCAATAAAAGCAACTAACAAAGACAACCTTCTAGAATATTAAGAACTTAACATCTTAAACTTTAATTCTTGAATGTGTCAGATAGGTGGAACTACTTCAACAGTAGCAACATCTCCATAAGACCACAAGACCGGAATTCCTTGGAAAAATTAAATAGATATTCTAATAAACATTCATACTATTTTGATGAAATACAACTATATAAAAAATAAAACTCAAACATAATATATCAACCATATTAATATTGTTCAAATGACATTTTCCTTAAAAATAAATGGTTTTACCTTGTTCATATAAATGTTTTTCTAGTTCATGGTCTGCTACATTTTTGTGTTTGAATTTCGTTACTAAATGTTTAAATGATATTTTTTCCCGTTCATATGTGGTTTCCCTTGTTCAAATGAGCATGTTCCTTGTTTGTGTATCTTTGTGTTTGAAATTCATTACAAATTACCATGTGACTTGTTTAAAATCATCAAATCACTATCATCTTCATCAACATCAATATCTGAATCATCCTTGAATTCACCAAAGGTTCATTACAAATCATGGAAGCAGGAAGATCAAATATGCACAAAAACAATATAGCATCATGTGTCACTTTCAATCAAGTAACCACAATCACAACTTTTCTCTTAGCCCACAATCCAGGTGAGATCACCATTACAATAATCTAAAATTTAACAAAACGAACCAATATGTAAACATAGCACTCACTCTTCCTTCTTCCTTGTACACTTCGCTCACTGCCTTATCTAGCCTTTCTATTTCCAATACTTCCCTTCCACTTCTTGAAACACTTGCATGCATCAAATTTTTTTCATGAAAGTCTCAAGAGCAAAAATTTCTCTCCCTTCTTCATCTCACAAAACAAGTCAAACCACAAATCTAAACCCCAGAAAATGCCCCCACTTCCCATCAAAGAATAGTAGACGAAAACTATGACGGATGATGGCATCGTTGAGGGAGGTCGGTGATTTGGGTCTACTCACAAGACGGTAACCTCAGAGGGGTAAAAGATTTTTTGAAGGAGAAACATATTGCTTGAGTTTCACTTATCATTTTCCTTTTTATTATCTCAGTAGATAGAAGGTTAATATGGTCATTTGCTTTTACAATTTAATTTCACTTAAGCCCCTATTTGATCCTTTTTTAAATTGATTGCCTACAGATGTCCTTGATTGAAATTCTCCCAAAAAAGAACATCCACATCGTAAACAACAACATCGATTGATTCTAGAATCTTCACCATTGAGTTGTGTTCACTAACGTAGATAATCTTTTCAATTGGGAAATAATGATCCACTTTCACAATAAGTCAGGAAGGAAGACATGCCAACATAAACATTAGCAAGACTCACAGTTCGGATAGAATCCATATTTGTATAGACCAAATGTAAGTAGTATAGAAGAGGTATGAAGATTCAAACAATTGGAAATGTGAGTAGATACATGGGAATTATATTTAATCACACGTAAGAAATGCTTGAATAATATTGTAGTTAAAATTTCAACGACATGCACATACTTTTATTTATGTAGTATTATGGAAAATGGAACAACCAAAAAAACTGTTGGTATTGACGAAATAGTTTGTATGCATTAAATTAAATATAACAGTAGTGCAACTGCATGGAAATAGAAATGGCGAAACATAGCTCAATTAAATCAATGGACGACTTGTGAAGAGAAAATAATATGAGAATGATTTGATATATTGAACAATGTCACCTAAGAAGAAGAATGACTTTAAACACAACTTTCTATTACATTGAACAAACCAACAATTATGACTTCATTCTAACAAAATAAACCACCGAGAAAACTTTGATAGATATCGTGCGTGTGTGTATAATTGACAAGCAGACTACAAATTCATTAAGAGAAAGTCTCTGTGATGACCAAGGGTGATCCTGGTCTAGGAAGGATTCTTGTCCTTTTTCATAGAAGAAATTATAAGACCACTATATATAATGGTCATACTTTCCTCCTTCATATCATGTTAGCACAACCTTCCTTCGTTTCCTACGGGAGACATAACTGAACTTTTTCTTAATAAACTTATAACCAGTTATCCCTTACACTTATCATTACTTTTTTATCAAATTTTTCTTTTTTATTTATTGTTCATACTCCATTAAAGTAGTGTTATTATAGGGCTAGCATGTTTGGATGTCTAAACAAAAATAGATGTATCCTTATAAGAAAAAAAGAAAATAAAAACTCCTTACCAATTGAGCGATAAACTCCCCCTAAATTTGGAAAAATTAATTCCAAGGCCCTTGTAAGGGACATAATAGTGAAAAGGTCTCACTAATTGGTGAAATTAAAATAGAGTCCCTTGGGACCTCACTTTAATTATTTCTGAAGGAGTGTGCCCCACATTTAATAATAAACAAATACCCCACCCACCCCTCCACTCTCTCTCCTTCTCATCCTTCTTCTCCGTTCGTCACTCCCACCGGTCCTTACTCCGGCCGCTGTCATCGCCGCCACCTCCTTCCTCCATTTCTCCTCTTTCCATACTTCACCGATCACCCCAATCCTCCATTTATCACTCACATGTCTTCCTCTGTTTCACTTAGCTTCCTCCACTCTCTCTAACCAAACAAGTGTTCTTTTTTTCCTCTTGTTATTGATGTAAGAATCTTAAGTTTTGATGAAGACTAAAACATGGAAGAGCATAATGAACACTTAGGAAGAATTAGATGAAAGTTAGAAATCCTAAGTTAGAACACAATCGGAAGTAAAATCACAACCGGATGACTTAGAGCAAAAACAACGTAAGTAGCGCTTGCGGATGTAGTACACATCCCATAGCGGAAGTCAATTGAACACTAAGTCTGATCCTAGTCTAAGTGAAAAACTTCCCATAGCAAGAACCTATGTTTTTCAGTTAGACTTCCGGAAGCGGGTAGGCACATCACCAAGCACTAGCGAAGTTAACACTAAGCCTAATCAGAGTCTAAGTAGGATAGCTTCCCATAGCAAAAATGCTTCCCATTACACTGGATTATATTACTCTGTTGGACTAACATTTGCGTGCAGAACTAAGCTCTCACTTCCGATAGCAAAAGAGCATCTTGATAAACGTGGCTGTCACCCAAGAGGGGGGGGTGAATTGGGTGAGGGAATAAATTAAATCTTAAATCTTGTTTTCGAAAGACTGCTTGTGCTTGGTGATAATATTTATGAAGTAGTGATATGCACAAGTTAGTATGTTATGTGATGTAAAATAGAATGTTTGAATGTAAATTTATGCACACATAAATTTATCCTGGTTCGGTCACCCAGACCTACATCCAGTCCCCAGGCTCCACCTGAGATTTACAATCCACTATTCTTGTTTAAACCGGGCACAAGAGAAGCCTTTACACTTTAGGTTTTACGAGCACGGGTTCACCTAACAACCCACAGGTTTTACAACGGGTTCACCTGTAAACCTTTACAAATGAAAGTTTTTCGGGCTAACTTGCAACCTATGGAGATTTAGACAACCTCTAAATGCTCCCCCTTACAAATTGTAAGTTTACACTATGTTCACTCTATGAACTGATTGTGCTAAACATTTAAGCTCAAAACTAACTCTCTCTAAGAGTGGATGATGTTACTCACTTAAGTACAATAAAATCACTCTCGGAAAAATATCACAAATCTGGATCTGAGAGTAGTAGAAGATGTGTAGGATGAAGAATATGATATTTCAGATACTTTGCTCTTTTCTCTCTTTTTCTTCCATAATCTTCTCTTCTCAATGAATGTCTCTTTTATACACGGCATCATAGGCTTCTGTGGCAGGTTGAATATGAACGTTTGAATAAGGCCGTTAATCCTATGTTACCGTTTGAGAAGTACATCTTCATTAATGCTTAGCAGGGTTGACTTGCTTTATCTCTGAAAAGTAGTCCTGACACCTCTGCTCTGACAAAAGCATTCTGACACTGCATCTCTTTGAACGTTCAGACATTCTGATTGCTTGCGGAAGCAACTTCTCATCCGGAAGCAACCTTACTGAGTGTGCTGCACTTGAACGTTAGTTTAGCAATATAATCATATAGTCTCATGCAGTGGGTGATCCTAAGTCTAAGGTGTATCCGGAAGCACTTCTACATCCGGAAGTAAATTCACTTGATGAGGGATTTAGTTCACCATGACTTGCTCTCGCTTAGTCTATTTCATTCCACCACTCAGCGCTAGTCACTGAGCTATCGGAAGCACTTTTACTTGACGTGGTGAATTCACTGACGCTTAGGGTGAAATCTATTCTATCAGTCTGCGCCAGTCAAGATCTAACAGGAAGCAACTTCACTTGATGTTGCATTTCCGCTGACGCTCGGGGTTATATCTAGTCTATCAACCTGCGCCAGTCTAAATCTAATAGGAAGTGCTTTCACTTGGCGAAGTAGACTTACTGACGCTTGGGGTAATAACTATTCTATTGCTCTGCGCCAGTCTAAGTCTAACAGGAAGCGCTTTCACTTGGGGAAGTAGACTCACTGACGCTTGGGGTAATATCTATTCTGTCGCTCTGCGCCAGTCTAATTCTAACAGGAAGCGCTTTCACTTGGGGAAGTAGACTCATTGTCGCTTGGAGTAATATCTATTCTATCGCTCTGCGCCAGTCTAAGTCTAACAGGAAGCAAACTCACTTCCGATTGAAACATAGCTTAGTCTTAAGGTTTTGTGTACCTAATTCTCATGGACTAAGTTATTTCCCAGTGATTTACTTGCTGATGCTGGGGGATGAAAACATTCATCCGCATGCGCAAGTCCTAATCTATCCGGAAGTAGATCTTCACCCGGAAGCACTCTTACTTGGGATCCTATGTTATCCTATTGCTTCCTAGGCACTTGGTTTAATCCTCTATATTTTAGTCTTCATCAAAACTTAAGATTCTAACATTCTCCCCCTTTTTGATGATGACAAACCTAGTTTTATCGATTAAGTTCCTAAGGAAGGATTATCAAGAGAATAAAAGCAATGGATAACAACAAGTAACTCAGACAAATATTATTGACAAGCAGAGGTTACAAGTCAGAGTTATGTAATCAAATAACATATACAAGTAAGGAATGTATACAAATAAATTTCACTAAATGCGAATGAGAATATGCATGAAAAACAAAATTAACAGAAATGTTTGGATTGGGGGTTATAGTTTGTGTCTCTTTTTCTTTTCCCTCTCTTTCTGTCTCTCTTCATTTTCCTCACGCTCACTCTGGTTTATCTGAGCAATGATCTCTTGAAGCTCTTTTTCCTCTTTTTCCCTTCTGAGCCTTTCTGATTCAATGGACTCCTCGTATGCCCTTTTCATGTTCTCCACTTCTTCATACCCAGGGAAACCTGTAGCATCGTCGAAGTAGCAGACTTCTCCATTGGGATAGTGTACAGCCCGGATTCTCACATTCCATGCAGAGAAGTTGGGATCCTCTTCAACTTCTTGGGCTTTCCTTTTCCCTTTCCCTTTGCTCTTCCCTTTGCTTTTGTTAATTGGAGGAGTGGGCATGGCACTTGCTCTTTCAGCATCGAGGCAAGCCATCTGACCAAAAGATAATTTGTCAGTGAATCCAAATCTCTCAAATTCATCAGGAGTCATGTCTTCAATTTCCAATTTGACCTCCTTCAGAATTGGAATTGCTTGAGCCACTGGATTTGCTTGCTCAACCTGGGCAGATGATGTTCCTTGCTCAGGTGGGTCAGATGGAGTCTCTTCCTCAGACTCATCAGATTCAGTGGTGGCAACAAACTTCCTGGCACGTTTCCTAGCAACGGCCTTCTTTCTGGGTACACTGAATCCGGCTGCTGGCTTAGATGAGGGAGGAGGATCAGAAGATTGCTCAGATGAAGGGACCTCAGACTCTTGCTCAGATAGTGTAGGAAACGGAGGGCCTCTCCTCTTATAAGGCTCTCTGCACCACTCAGTCTCTGAAACTCATATGCACGACGCAGGGCGGCCGTGACATCTTCATCAATCCAGAGTGATGGCTGGCTGAGGACATCCCTTGTGGCCATACTTAGTTGAAGAGTAGACATAACATTTCTCCCCCTTTTGTCATCATCAACAGGGGTGAGTGCCAGGGATGGAGTGGATGTGGAGGAGGATGGAGGTGGTTCAGGGCCAAATTTCTTGGGAGGGGAGGGTGATAGGGTAGAGGTAGAGGATGTGGGAGAGGATAGGTGTTCAGGAGTTTGAGGAGAGTCGGGGAAGCAACTGGAGGTGACAAAGAGATCCGTATAGGGATAAGTGGAGGAGTATGCTTTGTAATTGGCGGAGTCAGGGGTAAAGGGTAAATGGTCATCGGAGAGTGGTTGAAGGCGGGGATACTCGCCGTATGGTTGGCTGAGGGGGTGAATGGCTGTTTCAGATCCTATGGGTCTAGGGCTTTGATGGGTTGGGTTGGAGAAGCGGAGTGGAGAGCGTGTAGGGGCACCTGGTCGTGTGGGAATGGGCGAGGATGAGGATGATGAAGGTGAGGATGAGAAGTTTCTAGGGGAAAGGCGTGGAGAGTTGTGAGGTGAGTCTTGGGTTTGGTGGTCATGGGTAGGTGAAGGTTGGGATTGTTGGTCATTGTTGGGTGATGGTGGGGCTTGTTGGTCATTTTGTGGTGGAGGCTGAGGTTGTTGAGTGTTAGGCGGAGAAGGAGGTGGTAGTTGAGGGTGATTAGGAGGAGGAGGAGGGTTTTGAGGAGGCGGAGGAGGAGGTGGCAAGTTACCTTGTGATGAAGGTTGGGGAATTTGTAGGTGCTGGAGGATGAGGTCTAATTTTGCATCCACCCTGGTAAGGTGATTCTCAAGTTGTCCTACTCTGTCCTCGAGCCGCTGGATCCGCTCCCCTTGGTGCTGGAAACCAGCTTCACATTCAGCACGGAGAGGACCCACCAAGGACTCCGTCAATTTGAGGAGGAGCTCTTCCTTTACTTCCTCGGCAAAGACCCTAACAGAGGCTGGCACTCTTGCAACACGACTTGGCCCAGCATGTGAGTCAACTTCCTGATCCCCTGCTCCAGATGCAGAGGGGGCTGAAGTCCCAGAAGCACTACTGGCTTGTGAGTGTGAGCGAGTAGGCTTAGGGGGCTTGAGATACTTAATCCCCATCCTTGCCATATTAGTTGCTCCTACAGGCTTACATTTGACATTTTCTTCTTCCACAGCAGATGTAGCCCTGATCAAATGTTTCTCGAGGAGGAAGGTAATGATGGTGGGATAGGGAAGATAACCCGACTTGTCATTGCTTAACCAGCGCTGAAGCTCTAGGCATATCAACTGCCCAGGGTTGAAAGGCTTGAGCGAGAGGAGTCTAGGGAACCAAGGGTTGTCCAGCAGTGTGAACTCGTTGAAGTTGCCTCCCTTATGAGTCATTATCCGGGAGTAGATATAGTACAAGAGCCTGTTAGAATCAGACATCTTGGACACCTTCTTGCTGTTGGTGCCATACAACTCCTCGAGTTCCTCCTTGCTGTACTTGTGAGACTCAGGGTAGATCCATTCATTCATATCCTCTTCTGTGATTCCCATCATCTCATTCAAGGTTCTCCAAGTGAACCTGAAGGTTCTTCCTCTTACAGTAGCAGTGAAGGAGAGTTTGTGGACTTGCTCCTTTCCATCCACCTTCCTATATTTAGCTCTGCCAGAGAGGGATTGGCAAAAGACTCGCAGGACGTTGACGTTGTAGTCCTGGTTGATGCCCAGCCAAGGCATATACTTTTCCAAGTAAGGGCGCAGATGAGCAAACCCTAGTTCATCCAACTTGTCTAGATTGATGAACAGGCCATGGTTGAAGATGGGAATGGATGTCTCAAATTTGGCGGATACACTCTCCAAAGCCCCATCTCTATAAACTGTGAGATCATCTTCTTCCTCAACCCTCTGCCTCTTGGAGGAAGGCTTCTCACAAAATTGAACCTTCTTTTTCTTTCCCTTTCTCTGAGCATCCCTCTCTTGTTTAGAACTTACTGCCTGTTCCACTCTACCAGAGGTTCCAGGCTGACCCTGAACGTCTTCACCCTGTCCCCGTGATTTCCCAGAACCTTCTTGGCGTTCATGATGTTCTTCATGTTGTTCTTCATGGTGCCCAGATTTACCAGAATGTCTGTGAGTGGATTTCCCAGATTTCGATTTATTTTTCTTAGAAGAAGAGGTTTTCTGGATGACTGGGTTGGGTTCATTCGTACCGGCCATTTTTTTTGTATGAATGTTGTGAAAATAAAGATGAAATGCGAGAAGTGTGTAAAAATGAAGAACGCAATGGAGAAGGTGAAAAGACTTTTCAGAGAAAATGATGCGAGTGAAAAGATGTAGTAAAAAGTGAAAATGGAAAATGACCTCTATTTATAGGTAAAACCTCTTGAGGATAAAATGGGCATAGTCTTTCAAATTTTCACACATTGGGTAATCGTAAGTTTTTAAGTTGGAACGACACACCTGATGACACGTGTTGCTTCAGAGAGGCACAACGTTTCATAGAGGAAGTTGAAAAGTTTTCTGAAGTGATGCGTCCCTTGATCTGGCACTGGCGTTCTTGATCATATTGAATTATCATCCAGCGCCAGCAAAAGAGTATCCGGAAGTGATTTTGCTTCCGGTTGGACAGGCGCTCCTGGTTGCCTTGAGTAGTCATTCAGTGTCAGCACAAGAGCATCCGGAAGTAGTTTTGCTTCCGATTGTACTTACTTAAGATTTAACATTGAGGGACCTGCAAAAGTTAAGGTTGACACTCCGATGCCCAAGTTAGCACAGTTGGCAGGTTTTAAGTACAGATGTTTGCTGAGGATTTAAACTTTATCTTAACATTCCCTAATGTCTCTTTATAAGGATAAATTAATCAATCCTCAGTGATAGTTTCATATGACAAGAGCATTAATAATAGTGAAAACATATTTTGAAAATTTTGTTCATAATTTCACATAGTTTCACTCTCAAGTCATGAACTTTACTCATACTCCTTTGGATAAATACCAGTGATAGTACAGGAAGTATAGAACAGATTGCATATTTTTCAGAGCTTCATAAACATGTATAATTCGATAAATATGCCCTAAGAGTGTTCATGCTTATGATGCTTAATGTAAAATCTCAATAAATCCATCTAACATTTGCATAGGAGATTTTACTGTTGCATGCTTCAACCCTAAATAATCCCTTGCTTACCCAGGGAGATCTTTTATACTTATCCTTGGCCTGAAGCACTTTCTTAGGAGAGACAGGATTCGCAGGTTTTCTCCATGTGAGTTGAGACATCCTCTCTCTCTTGTCCTTCTCAGGATAGTTGAATGGAACTCTGTGATAGCTTATCTCTGAGATAAGGTCTTTGTTCCTTGTGGCAGCGCACTGCTTCTTATGATTGAGCCAGGTAGTTGCAGCAGTGACATCACCACGAGTTCTCTTCTTTGGGACAAGAGGAACTCTTGATCTTTCCTGCACATGTAAGGCACTAGAAGGGAGTTTTGGTACCCATTTGTACTTGGGTCCTACATTGTTAGCGCTGGACCTTACTTGTCCTTTGGGGATCCATATATATTTATTTCTCACATTTAAATTTCTCTTAAAATTGCATGTGCGAGAAATATGACCAATTCTACCACAATAATGACAGATAGTGGGATGATGTTCAGAATCAGATTTCTTATCACTATTATGGTGGTCAGTTTTCTTTTCAAAGACTCTATGTTTATTAACTTTTGAAATCTCAGGGTCTTTTGAAAAATCTTCTCTTATGAGTGGGACTTTGGACTCTTTGGTTGTAGAAGAAGGAATAAGTTCCTCAAGTTCCCTATTCCTTTTTCTTAAGCCTAGAACTTCTTTCGCAAGTTTACAGAATTCATTATGTAGCTCATTATACATATCTTGCAATTCAGAAGTTTCAAGTTTAGGTACCTCATTTTCTTCAGCTTCTGAATCTTCTAGGCAGAGATCCACACTCTCTTTGCTGATACTAGCTTCCACAACATCACCATCCAGTAGCTCATCAAAGGTGGGTTCACAGGGAGCACATAGTGAGCTTTGGACAGTCTTAACTTCAAGAAATTTGTTAGAAGCATACACAGTATCAAGAGTGTTCCAAATATCTATAGCCCTAGAACAATGCTTAATTCTTTGGTAATCATTGTCAGATAAACTTTTGTGCAGAATTTGCATCGCTCTAAGGTTTAAGTAAAATAAACTTTTGTCCTCTTCTGTCCAATTTACTTTTGGTTTGAAATCAGAGTCCTTTTCAAAGACATCCCACATTTTGAAATCAGTGGATAGTATAAAACTTTTCATCCTTCCCTTCCATAAGTAAAAATCAGCATTTTCTAACACAGGTGGGATGGTATGATCAAAACCTTCAAAACACATTTTGTAACCCAAATCAGCCTAGGTCTTTGCACTTGAGATCGTTGGATCCTTTAAACAAGTGACCTTGCTCTGATACCAAATGATAAACGTGGCTGTCACCCAAGAGGGGGGGGTGAATTGGGTGAGGGAATAAATTAAATCTTAAATCTTGTTTTCGAAAGACTGCTTGTGCTTGGTGATAATATTTATGAAGTAGTGATATGCACAAGTTAGTATGTTATGTGATGTAAAATAGAATGTTTGAATGTAAATTTATGCACACATAAATTTATCCTGGTTCGGTCACCCAGACCTACATCCAGTCCCCAGGCTCCACCTGAGATTTACAATCCACTATTCTTGTTTAAACCGGGCACAAGAGAAGCCTTTACACTTTAGGTTTTACGAGCACGGGTTCACCTAACAACCCACAGGTTTTACAACGGGTTCACCTGTAAACCTTTACAAATGAAAGTTTTTCGGGCTAACTTGCAACCTATGGAGATTTAGACAACCTCTAAATGCTCCCCCTTACAAATTGTAAGTTTACACTATGTTCACTCTATGAACTGATTGTGCTAAACATTTAAGCTCAAAACTAACTCTCTCTAAGAGTGGATGATGTTACTCACTTAAGTACAATAAAATCACTCTCGGAAAAATATCACAAATCTGGATCTGAGAGTAGTAGAAGATGTGTAGGATGAAGAATATGATATTTCAGATACTTTGCTCTTTTCTCTCTTTTTCTTCCATAATCTTCTCTTCTCAATGAATGTCTCTTTTATACACGGCATCATAGGCTTCTGTGGCAGGTTGAATATGAACGTTTGAATAAGGCCGTTAATCCTATGTTACCGTTTGAGAAGTACATCTTCATTAATGCTTAGCAGGGTTGACTTGCTTTATCTCTGAAAAGTAGTCCTGACACCTCTGCTCTGACAAAAGCATTCTGACACTGCATCTCTTTGAACGTTCAGACATTCTGATTGCTTGCGGAAGCAACTTCTCATCCGGAAGCAACCTTACTGAGTGTGCTGCACTTGAACGTTAGTTTAGCAATATAATCATATAGTCTCATGCAGTGGGTGATCCTAAGTCTAAGGTGTATCCGGAAGCACTTCTACATCCGGAAGTAAATTCACTTGATGAGGGATTTAGTTCACCATGACTTGCTCTCGCTTAGTCTATTTCATTCCACCACTCAGCGCTAGTCACTGAGCTATCGGAAGCACTTTTACTTGACGTGGTGAATTCACTGACGCTTAGGGTGAAATCTATTCTATCAGTCTGCGCCAGTCAAGATCTAACAGGAAGCAACTTCACTTGATGTTGCATTTCCGCTGACGCTCGGGGTTATATCTAGTCTATCAACCTGCGCCAGTCTAAATCTAATAGGAAGTGCTTTCACTTGGCGAAGTAGACTTACTGACGCTTGGGGTAATAACTATTCTATTGCTCTGCGCCAGTCTAAGTCTAACAGGAAGCGCTTTCACTTGGGGAAGTAGACTCACTGACGCTTGGGGTAATATCTATTCTGTCGCTCTGCGCCAGTCTAATTCTAACAGGAAGCGCTTTCACTTGGGGAAGTAGACTCACTGTCGCTTGGAGTAATATCTATTCTATCGCTCTGCGCCAGTCTAAGTCTAACAGGAAGCAAACTCACTTCCGATTGAAACATAGCTTAGTCTTAAGGTTTTGTGTACCTAATTCTCATGGACTAAGTTATTTCCCAGTGATTTACTTGCTGATGCTGGGGGATGAAAACATTCATCCGCATGCGCAAGTCCTAATCTATCCGGAAGTAGATCTTCACCCGGAAGCACTCTTACTTGGGATCCTATGTTATCCTATTGCTTCCTAGGCACTTGGTTTAATCCTCTATATTTTAGTCTTCATCAAAACTTAAGATTCTAACACATCTGATAGTGGACACTCTTTGTATTACATATACTTGGACTAACACTTGCAGATCGAAGCACTTACTTCTGGTAGCCAAGATCCATCCGATAGCAAGTACAAGAGTCAGAGACCGTACAAGTGCTCAGATGTCAGAATTGCTTTTGTCAGAGCAACATTGTCAGAATGAACAAAGCTACTTTTCAGAGGTAAAGCAAGTCAACCCTACTAAACATTAATGAGCACAACGGTAACAAGGGTTTAACGGCTATATTCAAACGGACATTGCCACTCAAGCAACTGGTGTATTAGAGGCTACTATAAAAGGAACAACTTCATCATTTATGAAGTAGAACAACACACGAAGAACTCACAAAAGGCCAAGAGCATTCAAAGCTAATACCCAGAGAATATTCAGAAAGCCTTAAAGTTCTAAAGAGCACTTAATACCTTGAGAGTTATTCTTATTGTTATCATCTTGTACTCTTTGTATTTAAGTCTCTACATTTATTGAGAGCATTCATTGTACTTAAGTGTTTATCACAATCTGTTCATTAAGTGAACTTTGTAGTAAATCATTTTTGTAAAGGTTGAACCCTTGCAAGTAGTAAGGGGGAGCAAGTTAGGTTGCAAGTGAGCCCGTAAAACTTGTGGTTGTAAGGTTGCAAGTGATCCCGTAAAACTTGTGGTTGTAAGGTTGCAGGTGAACCCGTTTAAAACCTGTGGATTAGTGGAACTCAATTAAGGGATTGAGAACTGGACGTAGGTCAAGAGTTAGACCGAACCAGTATAAAAGAATTTGTGTTAGTGTCTTTATTTTATATTGTTTTTGTAGCACATTTCACCCCCCTCTTGTGTATCCTCACTTTCATTTGGTATCAGAGCTGGTCTTCCCTACTTGATTCCAACGAATCTGGAAAGAAAAGATCTAGTGATGGATGCTGTAGAGAACATGCTTCCTGACATATCAACTTCTCCCAACAAGCCTCCTGGTTTTGATGGTCACAACTATACCTTCTGGAGATTTAAAATGGAGAACTTCATCAAGGCTCATGGTCTCAGAATTTGGGACATTATAGAAAATGGGAACTTTGTTCCAAAAGATGCTGAAGGCAAGCCAAAGACTAAGGACCACTTCACTGAAGAGGACTACACCAAAGTAGAGATGAATTATAAGGCTATTCTAATGATTCAATGTGCCTTGAGTCAGAAAGAATACTTCAGGATAAGTCATCTTAAATCTGCAAAGGAAATGTGGGATGCTCTTCAGACTGCTCATGAAGGGACATCTGGCGTGAAGGATAGGAGAGTGGAAATGCTAGTTGAAGATTTTCACAAATTCACCATGCTGCCAGATGAATCCATCAGAGACCTGGAAATCAGATTCACTCATCTCATAAATAATCTTGCAGCTCTAGGAAGAACCTTCAATGAGAAGGAAAAGGTAAATAAAATTCTAAAGGTATTAAAAGGTGATTGGCTCACAAAAGTTACTATCTTGCAGGAAGTTCAAGGAGAATCAACAAGGTCAGTCACAGCTTTGTTTGGTTCCCTCGCTGAATATGAACCTACTTTGTTGGCTCAAAGGATCCCTCAAGAAACTGTAAAAGGTAAGAATCTTGCCCTCATTGCCCCCAGCAAAGGAAGGGAAGATGAAGCAAAGGAAGGGAAGATGATTATGATGATGAAGAGATTGATGATGAAGAAATGACAATAATGGTAAGAAGATTTAAGAAATTGTTCAAAAGAAGAGGGAAGTTTCAGAAAGGAGATTCCAGCTACAAGAAAGAGAAAGCTCCTGTTTGTTTTGTGTGCAAGAAACCTGGTCATTTCAAGACTGATTGTCCAAGTCTCCAGAGAGCCAAGGAGTTCTCTGGTAGAAAGAAGAAAGTCTTTGTGTCCTCCATCTGGGTCAACAGCTCCGATGAAGAAGCTAGTGATGAGGAAGAGACTGCTAACCTCTGTCTCGTTGCTAAGGAGGATGATGAGGAAGAAACCCTATCAGACTCTGAATCCATCCATGGTGATGAGGTAAACATGACTGATCTTCAAGATGCTTACAATGATATGTATAGGGAGTTTTACAGAATGACTAAAGCTTTTCTAGTTTTACAAAAGAAAAACGAATCACTTGAGATGACTGTGAACTCACTAAGTGATGAGCTTGCGGAAGCTAAAAGACTTCCGGAAGCGGACACTCAGGGAGATCCCCAAGTGGAACCCAACGTCCAAAGCTCAGAATGCTGCGCCAATTGTAGCAAGATCTCTAGTGAAAGGGATAGGCTATCCAATGCCTTACAAAAGTTCACCAAAGGTTCAGAAATGTTGGATATTATTTTAATGAACCAAAGAGCTTATAGGGATAAAACTGGTTTAGGCTATAAGCATAAGGAAAAGAAGTGGGTGGAACCCAAAGTGAAACCCTACTTGAAATTCTTTCATAAAGCCACTGGCTACATGTCATCATCGTTTAGCTTCTGCAATTATTGCAACAGGAAGGGACACACCACGTCCACCTGTAATGCCAAGAAGCATGGTGCCAATAGCTCCTATAAATGGGTTCCAAAAGGAACAAACATGCCTAAAGCCTTTCCAAGGCAAGAGGCTGAGGGAGTACATAAGCCTAGAGTCAATCATAGACCTAGGGCACGAAAACCTGCTTTAAAAGAGACTCAAACGCCTAGAGTCCAACCAAGGCCAGAGGCACAGGTCACACACGAACCTAAGGTCAACATTGGACCAAAGGTTCCAAATACTAATGAAAGAGGACCCAATAAAGGTTGGGTACCTAAATCTGTCTGATCTGTGCAGGTCTGTCTCAAAGCATCCAACAACCGCAAGTAGTACATCGATAGCGGAAGCTCGAGACACATAACGGGAGACAGGGACAAGTTCAACTCACTGGTGGTCAAAGATGGAGCCACAGTCAGCTTTGGAGGGAACCAAAGTGGGAAGATCACTGGCATTGGTGAAGTTGGTCCTGTCCAAGATGTCTATCTTGTATAGGGACTCTGTCACAACCTGCTGAGTGTGAGTCAAAGCACAGACAAAGGCAACTGGGTAATATTTGACTCTCATGAATGCCTGATAGTTGATAAGCATGATCTCAATATAGATAAATCCAATCTGAAATGCAAACTTAAGGCTAATAGAAATGGAAACCTATATACCCTAGATCTATGCCAACAACTAAACGAAAAATGTCTTATCACTAGTGATGAAAATAGTTGGCTGTGGCATAAATGGCTAGCACATGTACACTTTACACAGCTTGACATGCTGATTAAAAAGGAGCTAGCCATAGGGATTCCATCATTTAAAGTAAAGCATGATTTTATTTGTGAATCCTGCCAAAGAGGAAAACAAACAAAGTCCTCGTTCAAAACCAAGAAGAGAGTCTCCACAAGCAGGCCCTTGGAACTAGTTCACATGGACTTAGTTGGGCCAGCAAGAGTAAAGAGCCTAGGTGGAAATCTTTATGCTCTTGTGGTAGTGGATGACTATTCAAGGTTCACTTGGACTGTTTCTTCCCTCAAAGCATGATGCTTTTGATGCTTTTGTTGTCCTTGAAATTCGTGGCTGTCACCCAAGAGGGGGGGTGAATTGGGTGAGGGAATAAAAACTTAAACTCTTTTCGAAAGACTGCTTGTGCTCGGAGATGATGATAATAAATAATGCTATGCACAAGTCAGTATGCTATGTGATGCAAAATAGAATGATCAAGTATAAATATATGCACACATAAATTTATCCTGGTTCGGTCACCCAGACCTACATCCAGTCCCCAGGCTACACCTGAGATTTCCAATCCACTATTCTTGTTTAAACCGGGCACAAGAGAAGCCTTTACACTTTA
The DNA here is from genome assembly GCA_029929735.1 of Mimosa pudica. Lineage (NCBI taxonomy): Eukaryota > Viridiplantae > Streptophyta > Magnoliopsida > Fabales > Fabaceae > Mimosa > Mimosa pudica. The sequence continues at coordinate 14,480,956 of JAKELP010000018.1, read as the reverse complement.
GGTTTTACGAGCACGGGTTCACCTAACAACCCACAGGTTTTACAACGGGTTCACCTGCAAACCTTACAAATGCAAGTTTTACGGGCTAACTTGCAACCTATGGAGATTTAGACAACCTCTAAATGCTCCCCCTTACAAAATGTAAGATTACAATTATGTTCACTCTATGAACTGATTTTGTTAAACACTTAAGCTCAAAACTAACTCTCTCAAAGAGTGGATGATGTTACTCACTTAAGTACAAATAAATCACTCTCTAAGAATATTACATATCAAAGTCCGAGAGTAGAAGATGAGAGGAATGTAGAATAGTGTTTTTCAGATAATAGCCCTGTTCTCTCTCTCTTTTTCAAGCCCGCTTCTTCAGAAATGAAGAACATCCCTTTTATACCAGCCTCTGAATATCTAACCGTTGGAGAGGCAATAAGACCGTTTGATTATAGACGTTGGGGCCTTGTTTACGTTGTCCTCATTAATGCACAGCAGGGTTGACTTTGCTTTATCTAAAAAGGTGCTCTGACCAAGCTGTTCTGTCAACACTGTTCTGGCAATACTATTCTGACAAAAGTCGTTCTGACATCCGAACACTTTGTACGGTCCGACTCTTGCTTGTTGTCAGAGAGGACTTCGTTCCTCAAGCATAAGTCCAGGATGTTAAGAGACTCACTATCGGAAGCTCTCTTGCTATCTGAAGCTCGTGGACTCTAACATTTTGCTTGCTATCACATAGAGGAACTTTGTCTTCCAAGCACTTGTCCATGAATGATAAGAGTGCTTTGCTATTGGATCCTCTCTTGCTATCAGAAGCTCTCTTATGGACTCTGACTCTTGTGGGCAGTATGAGCTTTGACACCTTGAGTGAATCTTCAGATTATGTTCTCATACTCCTCATGCTTGGTAGGTAACAATGTTGTTTGAATATGTCTGTTATCCTCTTGTTACCGTTGGAAGGAACATCTTCTTAAATGCTTCAGCAGGGTTGACTTGCTTTATCTCTGAAAAGTAGTCCTGACACCTCTGCTCTGACATAAGCATTCTGACACTGCATCTCTTGAACGTTCAGACATTCTTTTTGCTTGCGGAAGTAACTTCTCATCCGGAAGCAACCTTACTGAGTGTGCTGCACTTGAACGTTAGTTTAGTAATATAATCATATAGTCTCATGCAGTGGGTGATCCCTAAATCTAAGGAGTATCCGGAAGCACTTCTACATCCGGAAGTAAATTCGCTTGATGAGGGATTTAGTTCAATATGACTTGCTCTCGCTTAGTCTATTTAATTCCACCACTCAGCGCTAGTCACTGAGCTATCGGAAGCACTTTTACTTGACGTGGTGAATTCACTGACGCTTAGGGTGAAATCTATTCTATCAGTCTGCGCCAGTCAAGATCTAACAGGAAGCAACTTCACTTGATGTTGCATTTCCGCTGACGCTCGGGGTTATATCTAGTCTATCAACCTGCGCCAGTCTAAATCTAATAGGAAGTGCTTTCACTTGGCGAAGTAGACTTACTGACGCTTGGGGTAATAACTATTCTATTGCTCTGCGCCAGTCTAAGTCTAACAGGAAGCGCTTTCACTTGGGGAAGTAGACTCACTGACGCTTGGGGTAATATCTATTCTGTCGCTCTGCGCCAGTCTAATTCTAACAGGAAGCGCTTTCACTTGGGGAAGTAGACTCACTGTCGCTTGGAGTAATATCTATTCTATCGCTCTGCGCCAGTCTAAGTCTAACAGGAAGCAAACTCACTTCCGATTGAAACATAGCTTAGTCTTAAGGTGTATTAATTCTCATGGACTTACTTGCTGACGCTGGGGGATGAAAGCATTCATCCGCGTGTGCAAGTCCTAATCTATCCGGAAGTGATCTTGCATTCTCAAGTGATCTAACTCAGGATTCTAACCATGTCATCTAATCCCTCCTAAGTGTTGATTATGTTCTCTTAAGTACTAGACCATATCATACCTTAGTCACCATCAAAACTTAAGATTCTAACATTCTCCCCCTTTTTGATGATGACAAACCCATAGATGACTAGAGAACATAATTAAACTTAGATCACTCATCCTAGAGCTATATTCCTTTCCCCAGTTCTCTCCCCAAAAATCTAGGCATCTTATCTATCTCTCAGCTCTAGAGATCTCATGTCTCATCTCTCGCTAGACATCTTATATCTCATCTCTAGACATCTCATCTCATCTCTAGACATCTCATCTCTCTCCCCCTTTTGGCTTCATCAAAATCCAACAGGTGCAAGCTAGCCTTAGGGATGGGGATACTTTTATCGTTCTCCTAGGAATGGGCTTTCTACCTAATATTTCTCCCTATGTATTGCTAATAAAGATTTGTTCTAGACTATTCAATACAATGTACGAGAATTAACAAGGAACAGCAATAATGGCTCATGATCCTAAATGATTGTATTCTCCCTAAACACTATGTAGGATAGTTAAACATGTTTTTTCAAAGGAGATATTGATACATCAAATCTAATCATAATTAAATTAAGATCAAAACATACAAAACAGTTTTTTTTTTTTGAAGGTGAAAATTCTTTCCAAATGTAATTTTGATCCTCTCGAATTGATTAACATGATATCAAAAATAATTTTGATGTGTTTAAAAAATGATGATTATGATATCAAATGAAATATGTGATTTTAAATTCAAATGAGATGGAATCTGATACCTAATGAAATCAAATGAGATCTGTGAGTTTGAACTTGTGGTATCAAAGGAAATGATTGAATGCCAAATGAAATTTGTGATACCATATGAAATGAAATCAAATCAAATGAAATTTGTGTTTTTAAAAGTGCCAAAAATAATTTCCAAACAAATTGCATCACAGCATCTTAAGAGTTTATTATCGATGACAGCATGTGACTCTCTATTTTCAAGGGATCATTAACAGGTAATGTCCACTTACTTCTCTTCTATATTAAGATTAATCATCATTAAATCAAGAAAGGAAACATATAAGAGAGGTATGTTATCAATTACTTTCCAGCATGTCATTTAGAGGATACAGATGTGTGAGCTAGGATGATTTTCTAAGACAGTGAATGATTTTGAAGTCAATGCAGATTGAGAGAAACATCCTAAGTTGACACCCTTACCAATGCCATGTATGCATCATATGTAAGAGATGGTAAGGTGTAGATATTACCACAGATGAGGGGTCCTCATACTCTATTAGATTCAGGAATCTGAATCATACGCAGATAAGCATGCTTCCTGACATCTTCAAGAGGTGTGCTATCTCAAGTGGAAACCCCTAGCGCAAGTGCTTTGATGATTCGCTTCGGCAAGCTGAGCTACAACCACAAGCAGACATGACTGGGCAGTCACTCTACTCTTCCCATGGTTCAATAGTTGGCCTGCTATCGAAGGCGCTGATTGTTGTGAAAGCAACCTTGCTCAAACTTGATGATTGGTCCTGCATATTCTTGAGGAAACAAATGCTTTCTGATGGTCAGTGAAAGAACTTAAGATTTAACATTGAAGACCATCCTCAGGACATTCAAGTCAATCTGTGTTAATCAGCACAAGTTAATAATTTTAAGAAATCATGCTTGCTAATTGGTTTAAGAAAATATGAGCAATGATTATGTGAAAACTAATTTTGAAATTGTCTATACGTTCACATAGTTTCACTATCAAGACATGAACTCTATTTACTCTCATAGATAAATATCAATGTGATAGTACAAAGAGTATCAAACAGGTGGCATATTTTCAGAGTTTCATAAGCAAGTATAGTTCAATAAATATGCCTCAAGGATGTTCATGTTAGATCATGAAGACAAGTGAATTATTAACACTATGAAATTTTGAAAAAAAAAAAAAAATCTTCATCCTCACAAAAATGAAATACTGGAAATTTTCATGCTCACAGAATAGTTTGATTTTAAGACTAAATTCGGTTTACAAAAACAATCAAATTTCAGCATATGATTACGAGAATAATTTCCAAATATTAGCTCGAGTTCTTCTAGATATGCTCAATGTGATCTCATTGTTCTTAGGATATCAACAAGCTTGAAATTAATACAGATTATAGCATGCTTGTGATACTATGCCATGTTTTACAGATCTAGCAGAGTTTAATTCAAGGCATTTCCTAAGATTTCTAATGCATGTCAGACAAGAGAGAGACTATCCATTTAATTTCACAACAGAATATGTAAGGGATAGAAATGCTCATGTGTATCGGCGAAAGTTTTTCAGGTTTGGTATAGCCATTCCACACATCTTGATAAGAGACATTCTTGAAATTCGTGGCTGTCACCCAAGAGGGGGGGGGGTGAATTGGGTGAGGGAATAAAACTTAAACTCTTTTCGAAAGACTGCTTGTGCTCGGTGATGATGATAATAAATAATGCTATGCACAAGTCAGTATGCTATGTGATGCAAAATAGAATGATCAAGTATAAATATATGCACACATAAATTTATCCTGGTTCGGTCACCCAGACCTACATCCAGTCCCCAGGCTACACCTGAGATTTCCAATCCACTATTCTTGTTTAAACCGGGCACAAGAGAAGCCTTTACACTTTAGGTTTTACGAGCACGGGTTCACCTAACAACCCACAGGTTTTACAACGGGTTCACCTGCAAACCTTACAAACGCAAGTTTTACGGGCTAACTTGCAACCTATGGAGATTTAGAAAACTTCTAAATGCTCCCCCTTACAAAATGTAAGATTACAATTAAGTTCACTCTATGAACTGATTTTGTTAAACACTTAAGCTCAAAACTAACTCTCTCAAAGAGTGGATGATGTTACTCACTTAAGTACAAATGAATCACTCTCTAAGAATATTACATATCAAAGTCCGAGAGTAGAAGATGAGAGGAATGTAGAATAGTGTTTCAGACAATAAGCTCTGTTCTCTCTCTCTTTTTCAAGCCACCTTCTTCAGAAATGAAGAACATCCCTTTTATACCAGCCTCTGAATATCTAACCGTTGGAGAGGCAATAAGACCGTTTGATTATAGACGTTGGGGCCTTGTTTACGTTGTCCTCATTAATGCACAGCAGGGTTGACTTTGCTTTATCTAAAAAGGTGCTCTGACCAAGCTGTTCTGTCAACACTGTTCTGGCAATACTATTCTGACAAAAGTCGTTCTGACATCTGAACATTTTGTACGGTCCGACTCTTGCTTGCTGTCAGAGAAGACTTCGTTCCTCAAGCATAAGTCCAGGATGTTAAGAGACTCATTATCGGAAGCTCTCTTGCTATCTGAAGCTCGTGGACTCTAACATTTTGCTTGCTATCACATAGAGGAACTTTGTCTTCCAAGCACTTGTCCATGAATGATAAGAGTGCTTTGCTATTGGATCCTCTCTTGCTATCAGAAGCTCTCTTATGGACTCTGACTTTTGTGGGCAGTATGAGCTTTGACACCTTGAGTGAATCTTCAGATTATGTTCTCATACTCCTCATGCTTGGTAGGTAACAATGTTGTTTGAATGTGTCTGTTATCCTCTTGTTACCGTTGGAAGGAACATCTTCTTAAATGCTTCAGCAGGGTTGACTTGCTTTATCTCTGAAAAGTAGTCCTGACACCTCTGCTCTGTTAAAAGCATTCTGACACTGCATCTCTTTGAACGTTCAGACATCCTGATTGCTTGCGGAAGCAACTTCTCATCCGGAAGCAACCTTACTGAGTGTGCTGCACTTGAACGTTAGTTTAGCAATATAATCATATAGTCTCATGCAGTGGGTGATCCTAAATCTAAGGTGTATCCGGAAGCACTTCTACATCCGGAAGTAAATTCACTTGATGAGGGATTTAGTTCACCATGACTTGCTCTCGCTTAGTCTATTTCATTCCACCACTCAGCGCTAGTCACTGAGCTATCGGAAGCACTTTTACTTGACGTGGTGAATTCACTGACGCTTAGGGTGAAATCTATTCTATCAGTCTGCGCCAGTCAAGATCTAATAGGAAGCAACTTCACTTGATGTTGCATTTCCGCTGACGCTCGGGGTTATATCTAGTCTATCAACCTGCGCCAGTCTAAATCTAATAGGAAGTGCTTTCACTTGGCGAAGTAGACTTACTGACGCTTGGGGTACTAACTATTCTATTGCTCTGCGCCAGTCTAAGTCTAACAGGAAGCGCTTTCACTTGGGGAAGTAGACTTACTGACGCTTGGGGTAATATCTATTCTGTCGCTCTGCGCCAGTCTAATTCTAACAGGAAGCAAACTCACTTCCGATTGAAACATAGCTTAGTCTTAAGGTTTTGTGTACCTAATTCTCATGGACTAAGTTAAATCCCTAGTGATTTACTTGCTGACGCTGGGGGATGAAAGCATTCATCCGCATGCGCAAGTCCTAATCTAACCGGAAGTGATCTTGCATTCTCAAGTGATCTAACTCAGGATTCTAACCATGTCATCTAATCCCTCCTAAGTGTTGATTATGTTCTCTTAAGTACTAGACCATATCATACCTTAGTCACCATCAAAACTTAAGATTCTAACATTCTCCCCCTTTTTGATGATGACAAACCCATAGATGACTAGAGAACATAATTAAACTTAGATCACTCATCCTAGAGCTATATTCCTTTCCCCATTTCTCTCCCCAAAAATCTAGGCATCTTATCTATCTCTCAGCTCTAGACATCTCATGTCTCATCTCTCGCTAGACATCTCATATCTCATCTCTAGCTAGACATCTTATATCTCATCTCTAGACATCTCATCTCTCTCCCCCTTTTGGCTTCATCAAAATCCAACAGGTGCAAGCTAGCCTTAGGGATGGGGATACTTTTATCGTTCTCCTAGGAATGGGCTTTCTACCTAATATTTCTCCCTATGTATCGCTAATAAAGATTTGTTCTAGACTATTCAATACAATGTACGAGAATTAACAAGGAACAGCAATAATGGCTCATGATCCTAAATGATTGTATTTTCCCTAAACACTATGTAGGATAGTTAAACATGTTTTTCAAAGGAGATATTGATACATCAAATCTAATCATAATTAAATTAAGATCAAAACATACAAAACAGTTTTCTTTTTGAAGGTGAAAATTCTTTCCAAATGTAATTTTGATCCTCTCGAATTGATTAACATGATATCAAAAGTAATTTTGATGTGTTTAAAAATGATGATTATGATATCTAATGAAATATGTGATTTTAAAATTCAAATGAGATGAAATCTGATACCTAATGAAATCAAATGAGATCTGTGAGTTTGAACTTGTGGTATCAAAGGAAATGATTGAATGCCAAATGAAATTTGTGATACCATATGAAATGAAATCAAATCAAATGAAATTTGTGTTTTTAAAAGTGCCAAAAATAATTTCCAAACAAATTGCATCACAGCATCTTAAGAGTTTATTATCGATGACAGCATGTGACTCTCTATTTTCAAGGGATCATTAACAGGTAATGTCCACTTACTTCTCTTCTATATTAAGATTAATCATCATTAAATCAAGAAAGGAAGCATATAAGAGAGGTATGTTATCAATTACTTTCCAGCATGTCATTTAGAGGATACAGATGTGTGAGCTAGGATGATTTTCTAAGACAGTGAATGATTTTGAAGTCAATGCAGATTGAGAGAAACATCCTAAGTTGACACCCTTACCAATGCCATGTATGCATCATATGTAAGAAATGGTAAGGTGTAGATGTTACCACAAATGAGGGGTACTCATACTCTATTAGACTCAGGAATCTGAATCATACGCAGATAAGCATGCTTCCTGACATCTTCAAGAGGTGTGCTATCTCAAGTGGAAACCCCTAGCGCAAGTGCTTTGATGATTCGCTTCGGCAAGCTGAGCTACAACCACAAGCGGACATGACTGGGCAGTCACTCTACTCTTCCCATGGTTCAATAGTTGGCCTGCTATCGAAGACGCTGATTGTTGCGAAAGCAACCTTGCTCAGACTTGATGATTGGTCCTGCATGTGCTTGAGGAAGCAAGCGCTTCCTGATGGTCAGTGAAAGAACTTAAGATTTAACATTGGAGACCATACTCAGGACATTCAAGTCAATCTGTGTTAGTCAGCACAAGTTAATAATTTTAAGAAATCATGCTTGCTAATTTGGTTTTAAGAAAATAAGAGCAATGATTATGTGAGAACTAATTTTGAAATTGTCTACACGTTCACATAGTTTCACTATCAAGATATGAACTCCATTTATACTCTCATAGATAAATATCAATGTGATAGTATAGCGAGTATCAAACAGGTGGCATATTTTCAGAGTTTCGTAAGCAAGAATAGTTCAATAAATATGCCTCAAGGATGTTCATGTTAGATCATGAAGACATGTGAATTATTAACACAATGAAATTTTGAGAAATCTTCGTCCTCACAAAATAGTTTGATTTCAAGACTAAATCCGGTTTACAAAAACAGCCAAATTTCAGCATGTGATTACGAGAATAATTTCCAAATTTTAGCTCAAGTTCTTCTAGATATGGTCAGTGTGATCTCATTGTTCTTAGGATATCAACAAGCTCGAAATTAATACAGATTATAGCATGCTTGTGATACTATGCCATGTTTTACAGATCTAGCAGAGTTTAATTCAAGGCATTTCCTAAGATTTCTAATGCATGTCAGACAAGAGAGAGACTATCCATTAAATTTCACAACAGAATATGTAAGGGATAGAAATGCTCATGTGTATTGGCGAGAGTTTCTCAGGTTTAGTATAGCCATTCCACACATCTTGATAAGAGGCATTTTCGTTGCCATTCTCTCTTGGTCATTCTCATTGTTCAAGCTTCAATAATCTGTGTCAACATTCTTAAACCACAAACTTGAATCGAGATCATTAGTAGATTGAGAACTTAAGATGTAATTAAGAGGGATGTATTGTTCTCGAACCCATAGCTGCTTATGCATTGAAAAACTTGATGCAAGAGATACCATATGAAATGGAAAATCAGAAATAACTTTTGAATGCTATCATGAGGAATGGTTGTCATGTAAGTTTAAAGAGGATCGGAATCTGTTTTGAAAGTTTGCATTTCAAAAAGGATCTTTCAAAAATCAAGGTGAATGTATAAACTATTTTCTTTTCTGAGAGGCGCCCAAAAAAAAAAATTGCTAAGCATATATGAGTAAAACGATTTAGACACCATATGAAAAACTCTGAAGAAGGTTTTTTGTTTGTGTCAAAATTCTGAAACTAGTTCTGAATCTTCTTAACAATGTCAGAAATCTTGGAACACAATGATTCAGCATGCACAAATTTAGTAGGTTTTGAAGAAGGTTCAGTTTCAAAGTGTCAGACTTCTTGAATCTGTAAAATCAGTATGCATTATATCAGAAAATGAATTTGATATGATAGGATCATTTTTACAGAAAATAAGGTTATCACAGATAAGGGAAATCATATCAATTTCAGAGAAATAAAATCTGTTAAGCTCATCATGCATTTACTACCCAAAAGATTATTCAAGTAAAGAGGAGGGTAAGAATGATATCACCATAGCTCCATTCGCATCAAGCAGTAGCTCGCTTGATTTTGGTTGACAATGCAAGGATTCTATTTTCAGAGCAGCACCAAAATCTATGCGTGACGAATGCTTATCAAGACTTGACTAATTGTTCAGATGAGGTACAGTCCTGAGTCCTGTTGAGGCTAATAGGATGAATTGGAGCTGGTGCAGAGGGATGAATTCACTTGGTGATCACTACTACTCGCATCTCTCGCCTCTTGAACCCATACTTCTTACACAGCTCTTCACTCAGATTAGGTGCTGGCGCAGAGAGAGACACAGGTTCAGCAGAGGGTATCTCCGCAGGTTGATCACTCAGTGCTATCTCAAGCTTGCCTCTGTGCCAGCAGACTGTTGGGGGCACATGAATCAGATGGCTTCCCCAAGGGCGAGCCTTCCTGCTTGGGCAATCCGCTTCATTTCAATTTCCCTTCTGAGGGCAGCAGTGACATCCTGGTCAAGTCCGAGGGGTGGCTATCTTAGCCTATCTCTCTCTGATTTTGTTCATGTTCCTTGTTCATTTTAGCCCATAACTCATCTTCACCCTTGTCTTGCTGAACCTCCGGATTGCCTTTCCTACAAAATATCAGATAGTTCCTTCCTTTTGTATCCAAGTCTGGATCTGAAGGTCAGTTTGTAGGCTATATGTAATTCACATGCACTTAGAGATTACTTGCTATGTGTATGGCATGGTGAATCTATCATGACTATATGCACAAGGATATACAAGGTTTTTGATCAAGATAGTCATGGATCTCATGTAGATTATGAACATTACTTATTTCTTTAAGCTTTCTTCAATGATGAATATAATGTTCACATCTTAGGATGCTTAATGTAAAATCTCAATAAGTCCATCTAATATTAGCATAGGAGATTTTACTATCAAATGCTTCGTTGCTAAGTGATCCCTTGTTTACCCAAGGAGATCTTCTATACTTATCCTTGGTTCGAAGCACTTTCTTCTGAGAGGTAGGATTCAAGAGCCTTTCCAATGATGATCGAGGAATCCACTCTCTCTTGTTCTTCTCAGGATAATTGAATGGAACTTTGTGATAGCTCATCCTTGAGACAGAACCATTGTCCCTTGTGGTGGCCGACAGCTTCTTATGATTGTACCAGTGGGTTTCAGCAGTTGCATCACCACGAGTTCTCTTCTTTGGGATAAGAGGAACTCTTGATTTTTCCTGCACAAGTAAGGCACTAGGAGAATGTTTTGGTACCCATTTGTACTTGGGTCCTACATGGTTAGCACTGGACCTTACTTGTCCTTTAGGAATCCATACAAACTTATTTCTCACATTTGAATTTCTTCTAAGACTGCATGTGTGAGAATTATGTCCTAATCTACCACAATAATGACAGATAATGGAATGATAATCAAAATGAGGCTTCCTATCATTATCATGATTAGTTTTCTTTAGAAAAGCTTTTTGTTCCTTTGAAATTTCAGTTTCTTTTGAAAGCTTTTCTTTTTCCTTCAACACGTGTTTACAATCAAAACATTTTTCAAGACATGTTGAAGTTTTCCCTACCGATAGTGGGCTAGCTATCGGAACCACTAGTTCTTTAAAAGAACCCTCGGAAACTTTAGATGTAGAAGAAGAAATTAGTTTTTCAAGTTTCCTATCTTTTTCTTTTAAGCCTAGAAGTTCTTTTGCAAGTTTACAATATTCAGTATATAACTCATTGTATGCATCTTGCAAATCAGAGAGTTCAATTTCAGATCCAGATACCTCACTTTCTGAATCTTCTAGGCAGAGATGGATACTCTCTTCACTGAAGTCTGCTTCCTCAATATCAGTTTCCAAAAGCTCATCAGTAGATGATCCACAAAGAGCACGAGTTGAGCTTTGGACAGCTGTGCTTTCAAGAGATGGGTTAGAAGCATATATCACATCAAGAGTATTCCAAATATCTCTAGCACTAGAGCAATGTTTGATTTTCTGGAAATCATTTTCAGTTAAGCCTTTGTATAAAATTTGCATTGCTCTAATGTTTAAGGAAAACAAATTTTTCTCCCTTTCAGTCCAGTTTCCTCTTGGTTTGAAATCAAAATCATTTTCAAAAATATCCCACATTTTCAAACTAGTGGATTTTATAAAACTTTCCATTCTTGCTTTCCACCAACAAAAATCAATATTTTCTAACACAGGTGGAATGGTATGATCAAAGCCTTTGGAAAACATTTTAACCCAAATCAGCCAAGGTCTTTGCACTTGAGATCGTTTGATCCTTTAAACAAGTGACCTGCTCTGATACCAAATGAAATTTGTGGCTGTCACCCAAGAGGGGGGGTGAATTGGGTGAGGGAATAAAACTTAAACTCTTTTCGAAAGACTGCTTGTGCTCGGTGATGATGATAATAAATAATGCTATGCACAAGTCAGTATGCTATGTGATGCAAAATAGAATGATCAAGTATAAATATATGCACACATAAATTTATCCTGGTTCGGTCACCCAGACCTACATCCAGTCCCCAGGCTACACCTGAGATTTCCAATCCACTATTCTTGTTTAAACCGGGCACAAGAGAAGCCTTTACACTTTAGGTTTTACGAGCACGGGTTCACCTAACAACCCACAGGTTTTACAACGGGTTCACCTGCAAACCTTACAAACGCAAGTTTTACGGGCTAACTTGCAACCTATGGAGATTTAGAAAACTTCTAAATGCTCCCCCTTACAAAATGTAAGATTACAATTAAGTTCACTCTATGAACTGATTTTGTTAAACACTTAAGCTCAAAACTAACTCTCTCAAAGAGTGGATGATGTTACTCACTTAAGTACAAATGAATCACTCTCTAAGAATATTACATATCAAAGTCCGAGAGTAGAAGATGAGAGGAATGTAGAATAGTGTTTCAGACAATAAGCTCTGTTCTCTCTCTCTTTTTCAAGCCACCTTCTTCAGAAATGAAGAACATCCCTTTTATACCAGCCTCTGAATATCTAACCGTTGGAGAGGCAATAAGACCGTTTGATTATAGACGTTGGGGCCTTGTTTACGTTGTCCTCATTAATGCACAGCAGGGTTGACTTTGCTTTATCTAAAAAGGTGCTCTGACCAAGCTGTTCTGTCAACACTGTTCTGGCAATACTATTCTGACAAAAGTCGTTCTGACATCTGAACATTTTGTACGGTCCGACTCTTGCTTGCTGTCAGAGAAGACTTCGTTCCTCAAGCATAAGTCCAGGATGTTAAGAGACTCATTATCGGAAGCTCTCTTGCTATCTGAAGCTCGTGGACTCTAACATTTTGCTTGCTATCACATAGAGGAACTTTGTCTTCCAAGCACTTGTCCATGAATGATAAGAGTGCTTTGCTATTGGATCCTCTCTTGCTATCAGAAGCTCTCTTATGGACTCTGACTTTTGTGGGCAGTATGAGCTTTGACACCTTGAGTGAATCTTCAGATTATGTTCTCATACTCCTCATGCTTGGTAGGTAACAATGTTGTTTGAATGTGTCTGTTATCCTCTTGTTACCGTTGGAAGGAACATCTTCTTAAATGCTTCAGCAGGGTTGACTTGCTTTATCTCTGAAAAGTAGTCCTGACACCTCTGCTCTGTTAAAAGCATTCTGACACTGCATCTCTTTGAACGTTCAGACATCCTGATTGCTTGCGGAAGCAACTTCTCATCCGGAAGCAACCTTACTGAGTGTGCTGCACTTGAACGTTAGTTTAGCAATATAATCATATAGTCTCATGCAGTGGGTGATCCTAAATCTAAGGTGTATCCGGAAGCACTTCTACATCCGGAAGTAAATTCACTTGATGAGGGATTTAGTTCACCATGACTTGCTCTCGCTTAGTCTATTTCATTCCACCACTCAGCGCTAGTCACTGAGCTATCGGAAGCACTTTTACTTGACGTGGTGAATTCACTGACGCTTAGGGTGAAATCTATTCTATCAGTCTGTGCCAGTCAAGATCTAATAGGAAGCAACTTCACTTGATGTTGCATTTCCGCTGACGCTCGGGGTTATATCTAGTCTATCAACCTGCGCCAGTCTAAATCTAATAGGAAGTGCTTTCACTTGGCGAAGTAGACTTACTGACGCTTGGGGTACTAACTATTCTATTGCTCTGCGCCAGTCTAAGTCTAACAGGAAGCGCTTTCACTTGGGGAAGTAGACTTACTGACGCTTGGGGTAATATCTATTCTGTCGCTCTGCGCCAGTCTAATTCTAACAGGAAGCAAACTCACTTCCGATTGAAACATAGCTTAGTCTTAAGGTTTTGTGTACCTAATTCTCATGGACTAAGTTAAATCCCTAGTGATTTACTTGCTGACGCTGGGGGATGAAAGCATTCATCCGCATGCGCAAGTCCTAATCTAACCGGAAGTGATCTTGCATTCTCAAGTGATCTAACTCAGGATTCTAACCATGTCATCTAATCCCTCCTAAGTGTTGATTATGTTCTCTTAAGTACTAGACCATATCATACCTTAGTCACCATCAAAACTTAAGATTCTAACAATTCTCGTTGTTATTCTCTCTTGGTTATATTCATTGTTCAAGCTTCAATAATCTGTGTCAACATTCTTAAACCACAAACTTGAACTGAGATCATTAGTAGATTGAGAACTTAAAGATGTAATTAAGAGGGATGTATTGTTCTCGAAACCATAGCTGCTTATGCATTGAAAAAGTTGATGCAAGAGATACCACATGAAATGGAAAATCAGAAATAGCTTTTGAGTGCTATCATGAGGTACGGTTGTCATGTAGGTTTAAAGAGGATCAGAATCTGTTTTGAAAGTTTGTATTTCAAAAGGATCTTTCAAAAATCAAGGTGAATGCATAAACCATTTTCTTCCATGAGAGGTGCCCTTAAAAGAATTCACTAAGCATATATGAGTAAAATGATTTAGACACCATATGAAAACTCTGAGGAAGATTTTTAGTTTTAGTGTCAAAATTCTGAAACTAGTTCCGAATCATCTTAACAATGTCAGAAATCTTAGAACACAATGATTCAACATGCACAAATTCAGAAGGTTTTGAAGAAGGTTCAGTTTTAAGGTGTCGGACTTCTTGAATTTGTAAAATCTGTATGCATTATATCAGAAAATGAATTTGATATGATAGGGTCGTTTTTACAGAAAATAAGTGTTCATCATAGATAAGGGAAATCATATCAGTTTCAGAGAAATAAAAGCTGTTGAGCCCATCATGCATTTACTAGCCAAGTGATTATTCAAGTAAAGAGGAAGGTAAGAATGATATCACCATAGCTCCATTCGCATCTAGCAGTAGCTTGCTTGATTTTGGTTGGCAAAGCATGGAATCTATATTTAGAGCAGTACCAAAATCTATGCGTGACGAATGCTTATCAAGACTTGACTAATTGTTCAGATGAGGTACAGTCCTGAGTCTTGCTGAGGCTAATAGGATGGATTGGAGCTGGTGCAGAGGGATGAATTTACTTTGTGATCACTACCACTGGCATCTCTGGCCTCTTGAACCCATACTTCATACACAGCTCTTTACTCAGATTGGGTGCTGGCGCAGAGGGAGACACAGGTTCAGCAGAAGGTATCTCCGCAGGTTGATCACTCAGCGCTATCTCAAGTTTGCCTCTGAGCTAGCAGATTGTTGGGGGCACATGAATCAGATGGCTCACTGTGGAGGGAGGAGATCTTCCTTTTAGCAAGGGTCTTCTTCACCCTTGTCTTGCTGAACCTTCGGATTGCCCTTCCTACAAAATACCAGATAGTTCCTTCCTTTTGTATCCAAGTCTGGATCTGAAGGTCAGTTTGTAGGCTATATATAGTTCACATGCATTTAGATTACGTCCTATGTGTATGGCATGGTGAATCTTTCATGACTATATGCACAAGGATATACAAGGTTTTTGATCAAGATAGTCATGGACAGTATGTAGATTATGAACATTACTTATTTCTTCAAGCTTTCTTCTATGATGAATATAATGTTCACACCTTAGGATGCTTAATGTAAAATCTCAATAAGTCCATCTAACATTAGCATAGGAGATTTTACTATCAAATGCTTTGTTGCTAAGTGATCCCTTGCTTACCCAAGGAGATCTTCTATACTTATCCTTGATTCGAAGCACTTTCTTCTGAGAGGTAGGATTCAAGAGCCTTTTCAATGATGATCGAGGAATCCACTCTCTCTTGTTCTTCTCAGGATAGTTGAATGGAACTTTGTGATAGCTCATCCTTGAGACAGAACCATTGTCCCTTGTGGTGGCCGACAGCTTCTTATGATTGTACCAGTGGGTTTCAGCAGTTGCATCACCACGAGTTCTCTTCTTTGGGATAAGAGGAACTCTTGATCTATCCTGCACAAGTAAGGCACTAGGAGGATGTTTTGGTACCCATTTGTACTTGGGTCCTACATGGTTAGCACTGGACCTTACTTGTCCTTTAGGAATCCATACAAACTTATTTCTCACATTTGAATTTCTTCTAAGACTGCATGTGTGAGAAATATGTCCTAATCTACCACAATAATGACAGATAATGGAATGATAATCAAAATGAGGCTTCCTATCATTATCATGATTAGTTTTCTTTAGAAAAGCTTTTTGTTCCTTTGAAATTTCAGTTTCTTTTGAAAGCTTTTCTTTTTCCTTCAACACGTGTTTACAATCAAAACATTTTTCAAGATATGTTGAAGTTTTCCCTACCGATAGTGGGCTAGCTATCGGAACCACTAGTTCTTTAAAAGAACCCTCGGAAACTTTAGATGTAGAAGAAGAAATTAGTTTTTCAAGTTTCCTATCTTTTTCTTTTAAGCCTAGAAGTTCTTTTGCAAGTTTACAATATTCAGTATATAACTCATTGTATGCATCTTGCAAATCAGAGAGTTCAATTTCAGATCCAGATACCTCACTTTCTGAATCTTCTAGGCAGAGATGGATACTCTCTTCACTGAAGTCTGCTTCCTCAATATCAGCTTCCAGAAACTCATCAGTAGATGATCCACAAAGAGCACGAGTTGAGCTTTGGACAGCTGTGCTTTCAAGAGATGGGTTAGAAGCATATATCACATCAAGAGTATTCCAAATATCTCTAGCACTAGAGCAATGTTTGATTTTCTGGAAATCATTTTCAGTTAAGCCTTTGTATAAAATTTGCATTGCTCTAATGTTTAAGGAAAACAAATTTTTCTCCCTTTCAGTCCAGTTTCCTCTTGGTTTGAAATCAAAATCATTTTCAAAAATATCCCACATTTTCAAACTAGTGGATTTTATAAAACTTTCCATTCTTGCTTTCCACCAACAAAAATCAATATTTTCTAACACAGGTGGAATGGTATGATCAAAGCCTTTGGAAAACATTTTAACCCAAATCAGCCAAGGTCTTTGCACTTGAGATCGTTTGATCCTTTAAACAAGTGACCTGCTCTGATACCAAATGAAATTCGTGGCTGTCACCCAAGAGGGGGGGTGAATTGGGTGAGGGAATAAAAACTTAAACTCTTTTCGAAAGACTGCTTGTGCTCGGAGATGATGATAATAAATAATGCTATGCACAAGTCAGTATGCTATGTGATGCAAAATAGAATGATCAACTATAAATATATGCACACATAAATTTATCCTGGTTCGGTCACCCAGACCTACATCCAGTCCCCAGGCTACACCTGAGATTTCCAATCCACTATTCTTGTTTAAACCGGGCACAAGAGAAGCCTTTACACTTTAGGTTTTACGAGCACGGGTTCACCTAACAACCCACAGGTTTTACAACGGGTTCACCTGCAAACCTTACAAATGCAAGTTTTACGGGCTAACTTGCAACCTATGGAGATTTAGACAACCTCTAAATGCTCCCCCTTACAAAATGTAAGATTACAATTATGTTCACTCTATGAACTGATTTTGTTAAACACTTAAGCTCAAAACTAACTCTCTCAAAGAGTGGATGATGTTACTCACTTAAGTACAAATAAATCACTCTCTAAGAATATTACATATCAAAGTCCGAGAGTAGAAGATGAGAGGAATGTAGAATAGTGTTTTTCAGATAATAGCCCTGTTCTCTCTCTCTTTTTCAAGCCCGCTTCTTCAGAAATGAAGAACATCCCTTTTATACCAGCCTCTGAATATCTAACCGTTGGAGAGGCAATAAGACCGTTTGATTATAGACGTTGGGGCCTTGTTTACGTTGTCCTCATTAATGCACAGCAGGGTTGACTTTGCTTTATCTAAAAAGGTGCTCTGACCAAGCTGTTCTGTCAACACTGTTCTGGCAATACTATTCTGACAAAAGTCGTTCTGACATCCGAACACTTTGTACGGTCCGACTCTTGCTTGTTGTCAGAGAGGACTTCGTTCCTCAAGCATAAGTCCAGGATGTTAAGAGACTCACTATCGGAAGCTCTCTTGCTATCTGAAGCTCGTGGACTCTAACATTTTGCTTGCTATCACATAGAGGAACTTTGTCTTCCAAGCACTTGTCCATGAATGATAAGAGTGCTTTGCTATTGGATCCTCTCTTGCTATCAGAAGCTCTCTTATGGACTCTGACTCTTGTGGGCAGTATGAGCTTTGACACCTTGAGTGAATCTTCAGATTATGTTCTCATACTCCTCATGCTTGGTAGGTAACAATGTTGTTTGAATATGTCTGTTATCCTCTTGTTACCGTTGGAAGGAACATCTTCTTAAATGCTTCAGCAGGGTTGACTTGCTTTATCTCTGAAAAGTAGTCCTGACACCTCTGCTCTGACATAAGCATTCTGACACTGCATCTCTTGAACGTTCAGACATTCTTTTTGCTTGCGGAAGTAACTTCTCATCCGGAAGCAACCTTACTGAGTGTGCTGCACTTGAACGTTAGTTTAGTAATATAATCATATAGTCTCATGCAGTGGGTGATCCCTAAATCTAAGGAGTATCCGGAAGCACTTCTACATCCGGAAGTAAATTCGCTTGATGAGGGATTTAGTTCAATATGACTTGCTCTCGCTTAGTCTATTTAATTCCACCACTCAGCGCTAGTCACTGAGCTATCGGAAGCACTTTTACTTGACGTGGTGAATTCACTGACGCTTAGGGTGAAATCTATTCTATCAGTCTGCGCCAGTCAAGATCTAACAGGAAGCAACTTCACTTGATGTTGCATTTCCGCTGACGCTCGGGGTTATATCTAGTCTATCAACCTGCGCCAGTCTAAATCTAATAGGAAGTGCTTTCACTTGGCGAAGTAGACTTACTGACGCTTGGGGTAATAACTATTCTATTGCTCTGCGCCAGTCTAAGTCTAACAGGAAGCGCTTTCACTTGGGGAAGTAGACTCACTGACGCTTGGGGTAATATCTATTCTGTCGCTCTGCGCCAGTCTAATTCTAACAGGAAGCGCTTTCACTTGGGGAAGTAGACTCACTGTCGCTTGGAGTAATATCTATTCTATCGCTCTGCGCCAGTCTAAGTCTAACAGGAAGCAAACTCACTTCCGATTGAAACATAGCTTAGTCTTAAGGTGTATTAATTCTCATGGACTTACTTGCTGACGCTGGGGGATGAAAGCATTCATCCGCGTGTGCAAGTCCTAATCTATCCGGAAGTGATCTTGCATTCTCAAGTGATCTAACTCAGGATTCTAACCATGTCATCTAATCCCTCCTAAGTGTTGATTATGTTCTCTTAAGTACTAGACCATATCATACCTTAGTCACCATCAAAACTTAAGATTCTAACAGTCCTTGCCAAGAAAGTGCAGAATGAGAGAAATCTCAAAATAACTGCAATAAGAACAGATCACGGTGAAGAGTTCGAAAATCATGACTTCTCTGAGGTGTGTGAAGAAAATGGAATTGATCACAACTTCTCAGCTCCTAGGACTCCACAACAAAATGGCGTGGTCGAACGAAAGAACAGGGTTCTAACTGAGATGGCCAGAAGCATGCTCAATGAGAAGGAAGTCTCCCAAGTATTCTGGGCTGACGCCATGAGCACCGCTTGCTACATTTCAAATAGAGTCTATGTTCGCAAGGGCCTGGACAAGACACCGTACGAGCTGTACAAGGGAAGGAAGCCCAACATCAGCCACTTGAAGATCTTTGGGTCCAAATGCTACATCCATAATAACGAAAAAGGTAAATTTGGGTAAGTTTGATCCGAAAGCGGATGTAGGAATTTTCATAGGCTATTCTCTTAGAAGTAAAGCATATAGAATGTACAACATGAGAACTAAGACTGTTGTGGAATCTATGCATGTTGTCTTTGATGAAAACTCCTCATGGAAGAGATCCACAGAAGATGATGAAAGGGCGAAGGGGCAAAAATAGCCACTGTAATTCTCCAAATGGACAACTTTGGCACCCGTAATTTCGATGGTGCAAAACCGTACATTATAAACCAAAATGGAACAAATTTAGCACTCTTAAACAGAGGTGTTAAGTTTGATCGTTAGTTGACTGGAAATGGTGATTTGGCATGATGACGTGGCGAAATGGCAAAAAAATAAACATACACATGTCATAATGGGGCCCACCCTAATACATATGTTAACTAAAAAAAATAAGGGAAAATTAATTTGAAGTCCCCCACAAGGGACTTAATACTAGAAAAGTCCCAAAAGTTGAAAAAATTAATGTAGGGTCCCAAGGGACCTCATTTTAATATATTTGAAAAGTGAAAAGACAGTTTTGCCCCTAACCTTAATAAAAAAATACCCCACCCACCCCCTTCTCTCTCCTCTTCCTCTCTCCCCTTCTTCACCGACCCGGCGACCCCCCACCCCCCCTCCCCCACCCTGCCCCCCTCCCCCTCCACACCCACGCTGCCCCCCTCCCCCCTCCACACCCACATCTTTTCCTAGGACTGTACGGCCGGCGTCATGGGAGATGTTGAGAGTTTGGAGAACGAGTTGAGGAGAGGGAGTGATGTGAGAGAAGGCGAGGTGGAGATGTTGAGTTACGGAGAGAGGGTCGGAGTTGGGATCCTCTTGAAGCTTGTTGGAGATGGATTGGGCAGTGGGGTCTGCTTCTGCGTGTTGTGAGAGAGCAGAGAAAGATCTAGAGAGAAAGAGAGAAGGTGCAGTGAAAAGAGAAAGAGTGGAGGATTGGGAACGGTGGAGGTTGGCGGCGGCCGGAGATGGAATTGGAGAAGAAGAAGTTGGACGGAGAAAAGATGACGAAGAAGAAGAGAAGGAGCGTAGCTACAGCCTGCGAAGTTGCAGAGATAGAGATTGAGGGTGGGGGATGACGTGGGTGTGGAGGGGTGGTAGCAGTGGAGGGGGGAGAAGGAGGAGGAGAGGCCGGTGGGCCCCATTATGTATTAGGGTGGGCCCCATTATGACATGTTCATGTTTATTTTTTTGCCATGTCATATGCAATGTGACAACATAATTCCTTATTTCGCCACGTCATCATGTCAAATCACCATTCCCAGTCAATTAACGGTCAAATTTAACACCTCTGTTTAAGAGTGCTAAATTTGTTCCATTTTGGTTTATAATGTACGGTTTTGCACCATCGAAATTACGGGTGCCAAAGTTGTCCATTTGGAGAATTACGGTGGCTATTTTTGCCCCTTCGCCCATGATGAAAACCTAATGATTTCAAAATCATCATCATCTTCAACACCCGTAGAAACATCAACAATGGATCCTAAAGAGGATGATGATCCCATTGATGAGTCCAGAATGCAGATTATACCAGATGAGGTACAAATGCCTACTGCTAGGAGACATCATAGGGATCATCCACTAGACCTAGTAATTGGTGATGTTTCTTCTGGTGTTAGGACTAGAAGGCAAGTTCAAAATGAAGTTGAGTATGGAACGTTTCTGTCTCAAATTGAACCAACTTCAATTGAACAGGCCTTAGAAGATTGTGATTGGATCATTGCCATGCAGGAAGAACTTAATCAATTTGAAAGAAATCAAGTCTGGGAACTAGTACCTAGACCATCTCACCAATCCATAGTTGGAACCAAATGGGTTTTTTAAGAACAAACTGGATGAGACTGGCCTAATTACTAGAAACAAAGCCAGATTAGTAGCAAAAGGATATGACTAAGAAGAGGACATAGACTATGAAGAAACCTTTGCTCTAGTTGCAAGACTTGAAGCCATAAAGATTCTTCTGGCCTTCGCATCCATGAAAAAGTTTAAATTATATCAGATGGATGTAAAGAGTGTCTTTCTTAATGGCTATATCAAAGAAGAGGTGTATGTTGAACAACCTCATGGCTTTGAGGATCCCAGACATCCTAATCATGTCTTTAAATTGAAGAAAGCCTTATATGGCCTAAAACAAGCTCCACGAGCTTGGTATGAGAGACTTAGCAACTTCTTGCTAGGGAAAGGTTTCTCAAGAGGCAAACTAGATAATACTCTGTTCATACTGCATAAGGAGAAGCACATGTTAGTTGTTCAAATCTATGTTGATGATATTATATTTGGAGCAACTAACGAAAAACTCTGTGAAGAGTTTTCAAAGACAATGCAGGGAGAATTTGAAATGTCAATGATGGGAGAATTGAACTTCTTCCTAGGCCTGCAGATCAAACAAAGAAGAGATGACATTTTCATTTCCCAAACAAAGTATTGTAGAGAAATCCTCAAGAAGTTTGGGATGGATGAATGCAAGGAGTATGATACTCCCATGAGCACCACTGCTGCTCTCGATGCTGATATAAAGGGAAGTTCTGTTAGTCAATCAATGTATAGAGGAATGATAAGTTCTCTATTATATTTAACTGCTAGCAGACC
Source organism: Mimosa pudica (assembly GCA_029929735.1). Lineage (NCBI taxonomy): Eukaryota > Viridiplantae > Streptophyta > Magnoliopsida > Fabales > Fabaceae > Mimosa > Mimosa pudica. The sequence continues at coordinate 14,458,749 of JAKELP010000018.1, read as the reverse complement.
TGATATACAATTTAGTGTTGGCATGTGTGCTAGATTTCAGGCCAACCCCAAGGAATCCCACCTTACATGCGTTAAACGGATATTGAGATACCTTGAGGGAACACAAGAACTTGGTCTTTGGCATCCCCGAGGTAACCAAGAATTCTTGTGGGCTTACTCTGACGCTGACCATACATGCAGGTTATAAAACAGATAGGAAGAGCACTAGTGGCCAATATGTCTTCCTTGGTGGCGGTCTAGTGTCATGGGCAAGCAAGAAGCAGACTTGCGTCTCACTATCATCCACAGAGGCAGAGTATATTGCTGCTGCGAGTTGTTGTGCCAAGTGTTGTGGTTGAAAAACCAACTTCGAGATCTTGGCTTAGAATTTCCAGAGGCTCCCATTCTTTGTGACAACACAAGCACTATTAGCCTAGCCAAGAATCCCGTTCAGCACACAAGAACAAAGCACATTGATGTCAGACATCACTTCATTAGAGATCATGTTCAGAAGAAAGATGTCAAGGTACAGTTTGTTCCAAGCCAGCATCAACTTGCAGATATCTTCACCAAGCCTCTGGGGGTTGATCGATTCGCCTACATAAGAGGCAATTTGGGAATGGTAAACCCAAATGAAGTTTAATTCTTCATTATAAACATGTGCTTAAATGTTAAAACGTGTAAACTGTACTAACTTAGGCATCAGAGTGTCAATCTTTAATTTTGCAGGTTCCCTTATGAAAAGATCATGTGTAAACATACAATGTTAAATCTTAAGTTCTTCACATCCGGAAGCACATTCTCTTCCGCTAATGAAGAATTAATCTACGTCTGATTCCTCCCCAAGCACCTCCCTGACACTTGTTGTTTTTGATGATGTCAAAAGGGGAGAGATAATAGTTCAAGAGCTAGCCCTAGTATTCCAGATATACAGACGTATCAAGAAGGGGTTACCTTGAGACAGCCTTCACTATGGATAGACATGGACTTTAAGGCTGCAATCAGAAGGGTAATGGAATTAGAACAAGCTCGCCCTGCTGAGAACTTTATCAGAAATACGGTTGTTCAATTCATTCGCCAACAAGCAGCAACAACATCCTCTGGTCAACCAGCTGATATGCAACTGGTGTTGGCTGATCCACCCTCTGAGCCTGAGCACGTTCCCCTTAAGTCTAAGTCTTCTTCATTGCTCCCTGAGTCATACTTATAATTATTCTGTTTAATCAATGAAGTTCGCTTATATGAATACATGTGTGATACTGTTATGATTTTAATTATGCTTTCATAGTTAACCATAGGTTTGTCATCATCAAAAAGGGGGAGAATGTTAGAATCTTAAGTTTTGATGAAGACTAAAACATGGAAGAGCATAATGAACACTTAGGAAGAATTAGATGAAAGTTAGAAATCCTAAGTTAGAATACAATCGGATATAAAATCACAACCGGATGACTTAGAGCAAAAGCAACGTAAGTAGCGCTTGCGGATGTAGTACACATCCCATAGCGGAAGTCAATTGAACACTAAGTCTGATCCTACTAGTCTAAGTGAAAAACTTCCCATAGCAAGAACCTATGTTTTTCAGTTAGACTTCCGAAAGCGGGTAGGCACATCACCAAGCACTAGCGAAGTTAACACTAAGCCTAATCAGAGTCTAAGTAGGATAGCTTCCCATAGCAAAAATGCTTCCCATTGCACTGGATTTTATTACTCTATTGGACTAACATTTGCGTGCAGAACTAAGCTCTCACTTTCGATAGCAAAAGAGCATCCGATAGTGGACACTCTTTGTATTACATATACTTGGACTAACACTTGCAGATCGAAGCACTTACTTCTGGTAGCCAAGATCCATCCGATAGCAAGTACAAGAGTCAGAGACCGTACAAGTGCTCAGATGTCAGAATTGCTTTTGTCTGAGCAGCATTGTCAGAATGAACAGAGCTACTTTTCAGAGCTAAAGCAAGTCAACCCTGCTAAGCATTAATGAGCACAACGGTAACAAGGGTTTAACGGCTATATTCAAACGGACATTGCCACTCAAGCAACTGGTGTATTAGAGGCTACTATAAAAGGAACAACTTCATCATTTATGAAGTAGAACAACACACGAAGAACTCACAAAAAGCCAAGAGCATTCAAAGCTAATACCCAGAGAATATTCAGAAAGCCTTAAAGTTCTAAAGAGCACTTAATACCTTGAGAGTTATTCTTATTGTTATCATCTTGTACTCTTTGTATTTAAGTCTCTACATTTATTGAGAGCATTCATTGTACTTAAGTGTTTATCACAATCTGTTCATTAAGTGAACTTTGTAGTAAATCATTTTTGTAAAGGTTGAACCTTTGCAAGTAGTAAGGGGGAGCAAGTTAGGTTGCAAGTGAGCCCGTAAAACTTGTGGTTGTAAGGTTGCAAGTGATCCCGTAAAACTTGTGGTTGTAAGGTTGCAGGTGAACCCGTTTAAAACCTGTGGATTAGTGGAACTCAATCAAGGGATTGATAACTGAACGTAGGTCAAGAGTTAGACCGAACCAGTATAAAAGAATTTGTGTTAGTGTCTTTATTTTATATTGTTTTTGTAGCACAATTCACCCCCCTCTTGTGCATCCTCACTTTCAATTGAGAAACCCGATTTCTTATGCAGTAGTCAATGATGTATCCAACAAATCACAACACTCTCTAAAGGCCTTCACCATCATCAAGTAATTAATCAGTAATTCCTTTGAAATTCCTTTCAAAAACACTCAAAGTTTGTATTTTTTCACCATACAAACTCAAAAAGAAAACACCATGCTTCTTTTTCTTGGCAGGCTCATTTATGATTTCCATAATCTGTTTCTTCTGTACAAAATTGTTGTTCCTCTTGCTGTGAATGGTTAAAGAATGTACCAACATATCACAAAGTGGGTGAACAGTGACGAACGACGGCATTTGTTGGGGTGATTGGTGAAGGAGGGGGAAAGGAGAAATGGAGGAAGGAGGTTGCGGCGGCGGGTGGAGGAAGCACCGGTGGGATTGACGAACGGAGAAGAAGGATGAGAAGGAGAGAGAGTGGAGGGGTGGGTGGGGGATTTGTTTATTATTAAACGTGGGGCCCACTCCTTCATAAATAATTAAAGTTAGGTCCCAAGGGACTCTACTTTAATTTCACCAATTAGTGAGAATTTTTCACTATTATGTCCCTTACAAGGGACTTGAAATTTATTGTCCCCCTAAATTTTAGTTCCACATTATCAAATGAAATAAAATTAAAAAAACCTTTATAGATAAACCTCACAAATTCAAGTATTCAACCAAGTCAAAATTTGGTCAAATTAAATTATGCTGTCTTGACTTCGTTATATTCAGTTCTGACCAAAAGCATAGAAGCTGATAATATGAATCATCGAAATTCCTAAACTCGCTTAGCTATCTATCCAGATTCTAGGGTTTTCAATCCCAATCCTCTTTCTCCAATAATGGCCAAATCCGATGCTCCAAAACCTAATTCCGCCAAAGTTCATCCCTCTAATGATCCCGAATTCGATCCCAATTCCTACGCCCTCGAAAAATTCCGCCTCTATGAGACCAGAGCTGTGAGTCATCGAATTGCTTTATTAGTTTTTTATTTCTTACTTAATTGGTCTATTTAATTGTCTTTGCTTAAGTAATTGTTAGTTAATTACTTGGTAGAGTTGTGAAGTATTAATTTTTTTTTTGTGTTCTGGATTTTCATTTCACTGGGATTGATGGTTTATGATCATTTCATTTGATTTCTTATGATTGTTGTTATGCACCATTGTTAAAGTGAGTGTTGATTACTAGGTAGAGTTCTGAAGTGAAGTAATACCTTTGTTACTAAATACTCCCTCTGCTCCTAAATATAAGACATATTTGACTTTTTCTGGAAAATCCTTAAAAAACAAAATAAGTTAATTATAAATTGATTTACCTAATTTTTTCCCTTAAACTAGTTTATTTTACCTATAAACTAATGGATAATCTAAAAATATATCAAATATGTCATCATTTAATAACTTATTTCACAACAGTAATCTCTCCAAAAAAAGTCAATTAGGTCCTATATTTAGGACCGGAGGTAGTATAAGATTATTTTCCCTAATTTGAGTAGATCAAGGAAGTTGGTTAAGTTAGTTATTTACACATGGTATTACCAATTTATCTCAACTATATACAAAATCTTCACTCTCTCTCTTTTGCTTGTTATCATAGATAAGCATTGTAGGGTTAATTTGGGAACAAGGTGAATTTCAAAAGTGATCTTTTATTTAGGAACGGAGAGAGTAGTACCTATTACTAAATATAATATCACTTTCCTAATTTAATTAAATTAAGGATGTTAGTTAAGGTAGTTATTAATACATGATATTACCAATTTATCCTAACTATATACCTTTATCCCCACTCTCTCACTCTTGCTTGTTTATTATAGATAAGTATTATTAGGGTTTATTTGGAAAAAATTGAGAAAAATTAGAAAGGTGCTTATATTTTGGAACAAGTTGAAATCTGAAAGTGATTTATATTTAGGAACGGAGGGAGTATTAGTTTTTTTGTTCTGGATTTTCATTTCACTGGGGTTTGATGGTTTATGATCATTTGATTTGATTTCATATGATTGTTGTTATGCATCATTGTTAAAGTGAATGTTGATTACTAGTTGGAGTTGTGAAGTATTAGTTTTTTATGTTGTGGATTTTCATTTCACTGGGGTTGATGGATTATGATGATGGGGTTTTGTTGCAGAGATTTGTTATATTAGATAACATGGTTTATTGTTTGATTGTACGGTATATTTGATTTGTTAATGGGTTCAAGTAACTGCTGATTACTTGGTATATATGTGAACTATAAGTTTTTGATGATCTGGAGTTTTTCATTTCATTGGTGTTTTTGGTTTATGATAATGGGTTTTTTCTTTGTTGCAGAGATTTTATTTAATTGGAAGTGATTGTAACAAGAGGTTTTTCCGTGTCCTAAAAATTGATCGATCAGAGCCTTCTGATCTCAGTATTAGTGAAGACCCTGTGGTATATACCCCTCAGGAAATCAAGAACCTGCTACAGCGAATTGCTGAAGGTAATAGGGCTACTGGGGGCTTGACATTTGTGACAAAGGTTTATGGGATTGCAGGTTAGTATCTGCATTAAGTGCATTGGTGTCCTTGATAGTAGAATTTTTTTATGGGCTTTAGGAAATAAATGATTTTGTTTGTTGTTTCTAGGCTGCATCAAGTTTCTGGAATCATATTATTTGATTCTGGTTACCAAGCGCAGACAAATAGGTTGTATATGTGGTCATGCAATATATAGCATAGAGGAAAGCCAATTGATAACAATACCACATGTCTCAATTCAATCTGACGTAGCTCACTCTAGAACTGAGCTAAGGTAATGTTTCTTTTGTAACTTATTTTATCTGTCTTTCATTGTGTTGATGATTGTTCATAAACAGTATGTGTTTTAGTAAAAAAAAACCTAGCGAAATGTCTTCATTAGATTCTATTGGGTTATCATATGATTTTTTCAGTCACAGGATGAAGCATTGTAGTACATGCTGGGTGTAATCACATGCCCTGTATCTGTTGGCTTCATGGTTCTTGCATTCTAAATTTATTAGTTATAGTTGTGACACATTTTACAGATGTTTGTTGGTCATACTGCTCAATAACATATCTAATTTGACGTTTGATGTGCCCAGTAATATTCATTGTTCGTTGTGTTTTATTGCAATAATTATAACAAGAGTGAGTGCTAACTTTTGTAATCTTAACCTATTAGGCTTATCATTTTTGTTTTTCTGTTTACCTCTATTAAGCTAAGAATGAATTGTCTTAATTTGGGAGAAAAATTAGCCTATTCAGCATAATTATGTACTCCCTCCGTTCCTAAATATAAGATCACTTTGCCTAATTTGAGGAGATTAAGGAAGACAATCCAACTAGTTGGGATTACATGATCTTCCAAAAATACCCCTTTCTAAAGTTAAAGATTGAAGGGAAAGAGAGAGAAGCACTATCCTTTTGTATAGGGGTAATTTAGGCAAAACTTGGGACAAAATAGAAAGTGATCTTATATTTAGGAACGGAGGGAGTACATGGTTTTATTTGTAGACAATGTACTTGATGCATAGAATTGATGATCATAATGTGGAAGCAGGAGCCAACATATAATCACTTTTAGTGAAAATCATTAATTATTGGCATTAGCTTTGTTACACAATTTATGCTTGACTGCAAGGCAACTTAATCTTACATGTTCTTTCTTGCAGGTACAAAAAACTTTTATCGAGTGTTGACTTGACAAAAGATTTTTTCTATAGTTATACCTATCCTATAATGCAAAGTTTACAAAAGAATTTATTGCCCAATGAAGATGATGGGATGCCTTATGATAATATATTTGTTTGGAATGCTTATTTAACCCAAGCAATAAGATCAAGATGCAATAACACCATTTGGACAATAGCTTTAGTTCATGGTCATTTCAGGCAGGTAGGCTGCTTTTGTTTCTCTTCCTCAATTTTTCTTACCTGTCAAATATGGGTTATATGTTGTTATTGTGAGCATTCTCTCATAAAAGATTTCTTACTATTGCCTTTGAATATGTGTATTGCATTCTTTTTTATGCTCCATGAATCTTGTATGATGTTTAACTTACTTTAAAATGGGATTCTGACAAGGTTGAATGCTATAAATTGATGAAAGAAAACTTATTTAAATTATGGTGACAGAAGAATATAATTATGTTTAGCAATAGCTAAGGTTAATTTGAAATTTATGATGATTCATATCAACAAATTTGAAACTGTTCTCTCGCAAAAAAGAACAGAAAAGGAGAAGACAACTTTGCAGAAAATTGCATCACCATGTTAAATGTTCCATTGAGCAAGACCAAAATGGAGCACTTTTAGAGGTTTGGAAATTTGGAAGCTTGGGCCAACGATCTCAAATATATCATAAGTGCCCTTAGTATCTATGTTATGCCAGAGGGGAACTGGACATGTTAGTTACAGAGAAATGGATTCAATCCATATCACCATCTTCATTTTCTTACTGAGATCTTTGGTTCCTCTCACTGGTTGAGGACTTGAGTTTCCCAACAATCGTGTACTTAAGTATTGGTAGATTTTTATTCTTTTTAATTATCTTCCTGAATTGAGAGTGGGGAGAATATAGAGAATTATTGATTGTGGAAATCTTGATTTATCTGAGTAAAAAGTTCTATGGACCCTGTACAGCTTGCGATTATAAAGATCTAGGGGAATACATTCTTTCAACTAAGGTCGATCAGTTTCATCCTTTTTGTTGTTTGAGAAGAGGCTATGGAGCTTTTTTTTGGCCCAAAAATGGTGTTCTGCTGAATGTTGATGATTTAGTTTGAGAAGTTGAGTAGCATTTGTGTGGTAGTTGAAGCCACCTTATTAACTCTTCGAAGTCAAACATTTTTTCTCAACAAGCAGAGATTATTTGGGCTGGCAAAAGGGCGGTGCATGTCTGTGGAGATGGGTCATTGTGTGTTGGTCAAGTGTGATCTTCTATTCTGTCACTTTCTTAGTTTGATTTCATGTCAGCAGATACACACCACATTAGAGACTCATTACTTATTTTAAAATTGGTGTGAACTGTAAGGGCCCACAGATTAATTTTCCGTCTAAAAAAGTTTTACTTTCAATAAAAAATTGTAGAATGTCATATTTATTTGTTAAGTAGGTTTTTCTGTTTATATATGTTTACGCAGAAACATGCAACACATTTTTAATTGTGTGGCGTCATGATTGAATGTTTTACCTATGCAGGAACGCCTTTCAATCTTTGGGAGGGACTTTAGTGTTTGCTTGATTTCGAGACGGTCAAGACATTTTGCTGGAACACGGTATTTTCTTGTTCTAATATTTTATTCTGATGTCATTTTTACATTTGTCATGAGCAGGTTTGTGATGATTTTGTGTTATCTGAGTTTTGAGTTTGTTTACTATTCTCAAAGTTTTGCCAAGTTTGTTGTCCTCATCTTCCACCGCTTGCTGGTAGGAGGGATTCCATTTTGTGCGATTAATGGTGTTCATTATGGATCACATATTAAATAGTGTCATCCTCTCACTAGTCAACTTAGAGTAATATATGTAACGAGTTAGAGTTTTTATCATTTGGGACAAAGGCTCAATGGTTCTGACAAGTTGGTGTTCATGACTTCTAGTTTTTTATGAGTAACAAGATTAGGTGTCAATGTTGTTAGTAGGTGTTAATGAAACTCTTCACGGTCTTTGTATTTTAGTTGAAGCTTTGGGAATAAAGTGGTTGACCTGGGATTAGGGCCTGGTGTGGCCATTTATTACATTAGTAAGTTATGAATGATTATTGAAGCCCTTATATTTCAGCCCATTTGATTCCACAATGTTTGTAATAGCTAAATTTATGCAACTATTTCACTAGTGTGTATTAAGCAAGTTTATTTACTGCCACAACATCATAAGGAATTGAATACCCTTGCTCGAATTCATGCATCAGCTTTATCTTTTATTTGAGATGGATTTCTTGTGTTTTATGTGGATCAGCAAGTTTTTTAAGCTGTTTTGGTCAGAAGATAGGTTTTGATGATTTCAAGTGGCGTGATATTGATTGGAAATTACATGACCTGATTAATTTAGATTTCTTACCTTGGATATCCTACTACTGGTGGCTAGCTGCTTTAGGGAGTTATTTTATCTTTCCTCTTTCTCTTCCTTTGATGGACATGAGCACATTTTGTGACCATTGTAGATAATTGCTTCTATTGCATTGTGACCAATGACATCTGAAGAAATGTTTTTGGGCAACTTGCTACTTTTGAGGTTTGACAGATGTTTGGTTTGCCATTATTTGTTGAATTGCCAATGTGGGTTAGAGGTGGTGCCGCATGCATTTTTGGGTGCCATTATTTGAATTGCCATTATTCAGCAATGATGTTAACAATTTTTTGGGTCAATGCGTCTGGGATATATTTCTTTTTCTTGCCTTTTTGGGAATCCCTTGTACTCTGTGTTACGTTTTGGTACAGATGTTGCTCCTCGTCAGTAAATATGATTATAATCAGAAAAAGGATGGTGAAGATGCCTAGTTAACATGCACATCACTCCAAGGAATTGACTACATTTATAATTGAGAGTTTTGTAGTGAAATCAATCAAGTCTCAATCTTCTGAGGAAATATCTGTGAAGTTGTTCTATCCCTGATGTTTTGTAAATCCAAACATCCAAATCCAACCCAAATAATTCTTTAAGCAGTTGTAATATATGCCACACATAATTAGATTATAGGCTAGTTTCCAAGTGAAATAAATTAGTTTTGTGGAATAAAGATAACTATAGACAATTTTATATGCCACATATAATTAGATTATAGGCTATTTTATAAGTAGAATAAATTAGTGTTGAGGAAAAAAGATAACTACAAACAATTAATGTGATTAATTTTGAATCCTTCTCCAAAAAAGTCAAAGTGGTCGTATAATTAAGGCTGGAGGAAGTATTTGCTATTTCATCTAATGCATTCTTAATTGTATATTATGGTAGATAGAGTTGCTACAGATATTTTAAGAATGGAAGAGTTCTAGTTGTAGTCTATGTCTTAAAGAAAAATATTTCATTGTTCATTTCTCCTATTTTTATTTCTCGTGTTCTGCAAATACTCTGTATTGATTAGAACATATCAATTTAACTTCACCTTTTACTCATTGTCCTTTAAGGAAATATATCTATAAGGTGTGTCTATATTCAAAAAAGTTGATGGTTGGAGTTGGTATATGTTCTTATGATGCGAACTCAACTGCAGTTATTTGAAAAGGGGAGTCAATGACCGGGGGAGAGTTGCTAATGATGTAGAGACTGAGCAGATTGTCATTTATGAAGAAGCTGGTTCTTTCAAGGGAAGAATGAGTTCAGTTGTGCAAATGCGTGGCTCTATACCACTCTTCTGGTCTCAAGAAGCTTCTAGATTCAGCCCTAAGCCTGACATTATTTGTAAGTGTTGGGAGTGCTAGAATTTTAATCATTTAATTATTCAATTATTTTAGTTTAGTAATTTTATTATTCCCTCTGCAATTGGAACTTTATGTCCTAGAGTAACCTTTACCTCAAGTGATCATATGCGCTGCCTCATTCTGTACCGTAGAAGTAATGATTTCATATTTATTGTCAATGAATAAACTTATGTGTTGATATTAAAATTTATTCACTTTTTTGGTGCTACTGCTTTAATACATTGAGCTTAGTTTGATGGATTCTTCCTCTTCACTTCAGTGCAGAGGTATGATCCTACATATGAGGCAACAAAATTACATTTTGAAGATCTTGCACAGAGATATGGCAATCCAATCATTGTGCTTAATTTGATCAAGGTAATGTTTCATAGGAGGATGGCCATGCCCCAAAAGGAAATGGCGTGATCTGTGAAGGAATAACGGAGTCAAGTTATACGCTATTCAATTCTTTAGAAAAGAATATTTATTAACTTGGTCACCATCCTCGTATCCACTGACTTTCCATGAGAGATCAAATTTCTGTCGAGTAGTTATGCATGTTTTTGAGCTAATGCTTACAAAGCCACGTAAGAAATGCATTAGGAAACAGAAATTCATTGTAAGTGCTATAAATATCATTGACTTTTCATTTTTGTTGAGACAAAAATCCATATATAAAAAAGATTAACTCAAGGAATGATTTTTGGTACTTTATCCTTCCTCTAGTTTCATGGACCTTCAACAATATTATCTCAGCCAGCATAATTTTCCTCAACTCTTTTTAAATTACTTTGATCAGCATAACTTCAGAAGCTTCCTTTGGCAGCAACTTTCCTTGCTCCATCTTCCAAGTCTTCTGCTTCAATCCTTGTTTCCTTACCACCCTCATCTCCTGAAAATTCCCTTTGTGTAATGAAGAAATTAAACTTCTCAAGTGCGTACATCACTCTCTTCTTCCTCATAGAATCTCGAAAGAATAGTTACAGGCCGCTTTGTTTTGTTCAACTCAAAATCATTTTGAACTTAGCCAGTATTTTATTAAATATTTTGAAGTGTGAATTGTGTTATATTAATTTAGGATGATGTCTTTGCACCAATATAAACAAGTTTTATTGTGAATTCTGAATACCTGGAGATCCTCCCTGGTAATTTTGTCTTTGTTTTTGTTTCTTGGATTCCGATTGATAAACTTAGAGATTCAATCTGATTCTCTATCCCTCATCTTTTCTACCATTTTGATTGCATTTTTGTTGTTTTCATTCCGTGTAGAAAGCACTAACCTTATTGCTTAAGTTATTATCATTTTCAGCAAAGTATTTGTAATAATACCAAAGAATTCAATTTATGTTTTCCCATAGCTCATGTAAATAATAATTTCAGACTGTTGAGAAAAGACCGCGGGAAATGATGCTGAGGCGTGAATTCGCCAATGCTGTTGGGTATCTTAACCAAATATTACCTGAGGAAAATCATCTTAGATTTATTCATTGGGACTTTCACAAGTTTGCAAAGAGGTGAGCTTGTCAGGTTATATTTTCTTTGCCACATTTTAAGTACATTTTTAAGTCAGTCCAAAATAAAAAATCTAACTATTATATTCTTCTGCTTTCAAAGTAAGTCTGCCAATGTTTTGGCAGTTTTAGGTGGTGTGGCAAGTGAGGCACTCGATTTAACTGGTTTTTACTTCAGTGGTAAACCGAACATTGTAAAAAGGACCAACAAGGGCAACCGGCCAAGCAATGGAAGGTATCACTTTAATTTTTTACCAATATTCCACCTATAGTTTTTTTCCTGTAATTTTTTTCAAATAAACTCTGACTGAATCTTGAATCCTAATTGGTTATCAATCAAAGAAGCAAAATAAAATACATGTGGTGATTGCCCTTTAGTTCAGTACTTGTGTTATTAAATTACTATTTATGCATTTATAAGTTGTAAGTAGAATTGTTTATGTAGTTTGCTTAATTTTCTTAGGAATTTGAATTCTAGAAATATTAAAGAGTAATATTGGCAATAGAGTTTTGTCTAGGCAGACATGCAATTGACAATAATAAGGATCTGTATCACCCATGGATTTTTTAACTGTGGACGGATAAGCCAACCCAGTTTAATTTGAGCAAATGTCTGTTACATGTGACACAAAAAGGTCCCACTTAATATTGTGGGCTCCACATAGTATAAAGTAACATATTAAGCAATTTTAACAGCTCTGGCCAATTCACCCCGATATAAAACTCCATTGGTCATATTGCCCATTTTAATTGGCAATTGTATTATCTGCACCTTCGACACATTTTTTTAGATCAAGTAATCACCTGAAAACTGAAAATATCATCTCCTATTTGTCAGGGAAATTGGACTCTTAAGAACTGAAATATAGAGTTTGTGTATGTTGCTCTAATAACCTTGATTCACGAAATTGGACTCTAAAGAACTGAAATATAGAGGTTGTATATGTTGCTGCAATATCCTTAGTTCACTGTTATCACGCACCATTATCAACACAACTGGTCTCCTGCATATTCATTTAGATTGTATTTTTTCCAAAATATGTGTTTGTTTGTGTGTGAAAATTGTGTAAATATTTGGATTGATCATCTTGTATTTTATTAATTAGTATTCATTCTCTTGGCATTTTCCCATTATTGAATATATAGTGATGTAATTCTTCCTTCAGTTTCAATGTGAAAAGGGTAAGTTCCCTTTTCAAGTACACAGCACGTGTGTGTGTATCACTGCCTGTAGAAACTGTCTCTATCTGTACACTATCATCTGTCTGTGATATAGGCTCTTGAATTTATCACCCCCAAATACAGTCCCACCCTCCTTGAGATAATCCAGAGGGATTCGTATATTTCATATGAAATTAGATAGTGCTTGTTTTTTCAAATAATTGCTGTCATTTGGTACAGGGATGCTTCTGTAAAAGATCTAAGAGCTACTAGTGATGGAGATATTGCAAAGATTGAAAGCAGTAATGAAATTGATGGGATTGGAAGCAGTAATGACATTGCAAGGATTGGAAGCAGTAATGACGCCGCAAATGCATTAGTCAATCAAGACAAAGGGACTGATGGTAACCAACAGAGCAGCAAAGATGATTGTGGTGAAGCACCATGTTTTCAAAGTGGAGTTCTGCGCACCAACTGCATTGATTGCTTGGACCGTACTAATGTGGCACAGTATGCTTATGGCCTTCAAGCTTTAGGACGCCAGCTTCATGCTATGGGTTTATCTGATGTTTCCAAAGTGAACCCTGACAGTAGCATTGCTGCAGCTTTAATGGACATGTATCAGAGCATGGGTGATGCTCTTGCCCAGCAATATGGTGGTTCAGCTGCTCATAATACCGTATGTATAAAATTTTATGTGATTCAACTAATATAATTTGTTGGATAAACAGGAATATTCATATTTCAGGCTCCATATTTCTGATTTTATGGCCGACAGGTCTTCCCAGAGAGGCAGGGAAAGTGGAAAGCAACAACGCAATCAAGAGAGTTTTTGAAATCTATAAAGCGATATTACAGCAATGCTTACACTGATGGTGAAAAACAAGATGCAATAAACTTGTACTATTCTTTCCTCTTATTTTTCTTAGCAAACAATCCTTCTCTTGGATTTAATAAAACTGCTTTAGAAAGTGCCAATCATATATCGGCAAACATGACTATTGATAGAGCACAATGGAGTCGTGTGATCCAATTAGCCGACCCCACCTAATATAGCTAATTGACTTATAGAGAAATAATAAATCTTGTTGCTGCTGCTTTAGAAAGTGTTGGTGCTTCTCTTTTCCGTATGTTGGAAATGTGATGTGTTACTTTGCTAATCTCTTCTCAAACAATAGTTTTGTTAGCTATAATGATGGTCTTTTACTCTATTGATAGATTTTTGGGTTACTTTCAACCACAAGATGGGAAACCTACTCTCTGGGAGCTGGACTCAGATTACTATCTCCATGTATCTGGGATTGGAGATGACCTAATTTCTGACAAGGGGTGAGTCCTCTAATATATATCACTAACGTATATGTACATGGTATGTTATGCTACATTTGCTTTCTTTATACATTTTTTGATATGTTTCATTTGGGTTTTCTTTTGTGAATTTTTCAAAATGTGCAGTTCTGAACTTATTACTAGGCCTTCTCGTAGAACTGGAACAACTTTTGTACCTGTCCCGGCATGTAGAGAGGACTTCTCGCGCCTAAAGTTGACATCATTTGACAAGTTAATTGAAAAGACACGAAGTGAAATCAGGAATGTAAGGCTTTGCAGTGAACCTGCTCAGAAACCAGGTGGTTTTGGAAATAGTGGGGTTGCACCTGATGCAGCGTAATTTCTCTCATTCTAAACAGCTGATTTAGTTCTCATTTTTATTCTGTCATTCAGTTCTATCTGTTTCACTAATATCTTTTATCCCTGGAATGGATAATATCTTTTAATTTGCATAACATCATATTTTAGAGTCTTTGCTTACTCGTTACACTAGAGTTTTATCATCTTTTAATCTCTAATGCGTTTGGCTCTGTCTTGAAAGACAGGGTTAGAGGCAAATAGAAGCATCACCATTTGATTGTACTGTTTTCTAAAGAAACACATTATTGTATAGTTGATAAAACATCAACTGCTTTAGAATTTGTACTATTATTTTCTCTTATAGAGCACCTTGATTGTCACACTTTAGTGTTAATTGGTCAAGATATGCAAATTGAATATTCTTGGAGTTTTCTCCATCCTCATAAGGTCATATGTTGCGAATTTTATTGCATGGTGTTTGGCCACTGCACTAGATCTTGCCATAGCTTCTTGTTTATTGCCACCTGGGACTGTTTGTGATCTTTATCCAATGATCCTCTAGTAGGTGATGATGTAAATGCTTGCCTCCCAATGATTGGTTGTGGTGTATTTATATAATAATCCTAACAATAAGCTTAAATTTCTAACTTATTAGTAGTGGGAACATGGATTCGTAGCAACTTAAGTTTGTTGCATAGTATATTGGTTGGGAGAAGAAAGTTTCTCTCTCTCTCTCTCTCTCTTTCTCTCTCTCTCTCTCTCTCTTAGTTGAAAATCCGCATTTCTACGTCATTGGAAATTCCTGACTTGAATTTAGCATCTCATGCTATGCTAATGCTTCTTCCTTCCAGATTTGTATGGATTGAGCAATCATTATTTTTTCCAATTTCACGTATTGTCTTGTGCTATTTTCCAGTGAGATACAACTCAAAAGCCCAAATT
Source organism: Mimosa pudica (assembly GCA_029929735.1). Taxonomy (NCBI): domain Eukaryota; kingdom Viridiplantae; phylum Streptophyta; class Magnoliopsida; order Fabales; family Fabaceae; genus Mimosa; species Mimosa pudica. Next base: position 14,443,531 of record JAKELP010000018.1, on the reverse strand, counting down.
GGCTTTTTGGCCAGAGAAAGCATGAAGAAGGTGCCACAGCAGGAAAAGCTGCTTCTCGTGAAACTGATATTGAAAGATCTCAAGCTGAGACAAAGTATAATGGATTTTACAACCTAAACTGGCTTTCTTCTGGCGATGATTTGAATGAAGAGGATGGTTTCCAAAGGTATATATATCTGGGAAGTGCTTTATTTTTCTAGTTCATTTTTTCACGATATTCATAATCCTATTTACTAATATTTTTTCTCACTGATATATTTACTTTTATGTGCCATTAATTGATTTTAATGTCTGTTTGTTTTATCCTGAGATTAAGCCAGTTCTCAAATGTGGAATGAAGGCTTTCTAAACGTTGACAAATCAAATTATATGCAATTGAAACTGATAAACTTGCACCTTTTTTACATTTTACATTGGGTTCTTGACTCTACTTTATGTGGATATCAAGTATTGAGTGTAAATATGTGTTGCCCTGTGTTGGAAAAATCACAATGGATATGCCATTAAAGCTGCCAAACTCATCTAGGCTCCATTATTTTTGAAAACTTAGGATTTTATGAAAAGCTTTAGTCATGCTGTTATTTCTTTGATGATTAGGAATTTGATGTTTTTTTCTTAATATGATAATCTTATGTTTTCTCTTTTTAGGACCAGCACTTTAATGGGGTATAGTTAAAAGTCGTATTTCATTTCATTGTCTTTGAGGCCTCAATTATTGTCTGCATTTAATTTTCAGGTACCTTACAGTCACATCTACTAATGAGGATAATGGTTGGTATGGAGGCACTCTTCTTGGTGATCAAAATGAAAGCAGTGAGATATATAAGCATTATGCAGCATTGTGCCAGGTATGTATATGTAACCTTTCAAACATATATGCTGTTGCTTCCACGTGAACAGAAATACAGCACATTCCAGCTACGTGTGTGGTAATAAATGGATCTCTGTTAATGTGCTTATACTATCCTGTCAAATTAAGTTCTCAAAATTTGTATTTAATAAGATTGAATTGGGTCCGTTTATTTATATAACATAATGGATAAGTAATACTCCCTCCGTTCCTAAATATAAGATCACTTTGGTTAATTTGAGGAGATTAAGGAAGACAATAAAATTACATGATCTTCCCAAAATCCCCTCAATTACTTGACTTTAAAAGGAGGAGAAGTTTTCAATGAAAAGAGGGAGTATAAGGGTAGTTTGGACAAAACTTGAGATAAAATAGGAAGTGATCTTATATTTAGGAACTTATCCACTTCCCCAAAGTGATCTTATATTTATGAACGGAGGGAGTAGTTAAGTTAAAGTGAATTCCATGTATTTTAGGCATGAAATGTTTTGGATTCAAGTGTTATGAGCACTTAATAATCAACATAAACATTAACAAATATCAGTTGTGTAATGTGCAGGGAACCGAGTTGGAACAATTTCATAATGACCCTGAGAGAGAAAGGCATTATGCTGATGTTTTGAACTTGAGTTCATTTGATATGGTTAATGACGATGTCGCCGCAGCAGAAATGGAAGCAGCTCTGAAGGAATATGAGCAAGTTGGATCTGACCTTGGAATCATCCCCTCATCTTGTAAATACTTCGCCGAAGATCCCAGTTGGTTGTCAAGATGGTTAATAGGAGAAGAGAAAGTACCTGGCACCTAATGCTCCTAACCGTGTCAACATTTGCTTATTATGTTTCTAGATGTAAAGGAATAGAATAGGCTATTTAAATGCTTCGTCTAGTCTACAACATGCATTTTCTTGTATCAAATAATTCAGAAGATGATTAGTTTGCCAACATGTTGGATCTATGACACCTGAAACGTCAGGTTTCAGAACATTTCAGGTGTTGAGTAATGTACAGTTCACACAAATGAAACTTGCATAAAGGATGTATAGTGATTGTGAAAAATAGAAACTACAGACATGTTCTTTGTGTATTAAGAATATTTCATGATTTATTGCCCCAAAGCCATAAAAAAGACAGTGTTAATGGCCATTTTCCCTGTGCACTTTGATGAGGTTCTTGGCGTAAATTTGGGTGAAATATTAAATTGCATGTGTACTCACTAGAAATCTTGTATAAGCCCTTTTTTGTAGGCTCTTTTTTCTTTCAATGGTCTTTTTTCTCATATGTAGGTTTCAGATAGATGGGTTTCCCTATCATGGAAATGGAGATCACGTGAGATTATGGATTGTTAGATTAAGTTTGAGGATTTGAATTGTTAAGTGGAATGAAACTAGTTTCATTTTGAGTAACTGCATTTGAATTCAAATTCTATTATATTCAATTCATCTCTACTAACTATGAATTGTTATTCAATTCAACCCCTTTGCCATATTTATATTATGCTAAAACATAGAGAAATTAATCAGGGTTTGGGACCACGGATTTTTATGGTAAGAACTGACAAAATTGTAAAGCGCTTGAGCATAACACATCCAATGCTATGTCAAATGTTGAAGAATAATTTAGATTTTGCAAATTCTTTTCTCTTCCCAGAGGGGAAGTTTTGTAAATGGAATTCTTTTGACTTGTCCAAATATGTTCCATTGTGAGTTGACTAGCTCTGATTCTTTCTTTAATGGCTTAGAATTTTATGTAGATATGTTTACTTCTGCTCCCATTTTATTTTCGGCCTAAAATGCAACAACTGAGTTGTTTTAGAAACATTTTGATAGGGTAAAGATGAAAGCCACAATTTTAAACTCTACAATGTATAGCTGTTAAGATTTTAGTCCTTCATACTAGCAAAAATGCAAGAAGGTATGCAAGGGAGAGTGAAGGTTAGGTCCCTAAACATCTATTTAGAGACAACTAGGCCTGCGAAAAATATTGCTGAAGATAAAAATGCAAATATCATTTTAAGGTGTCGTAAATACCAAACTCAGATGAATAAAATATTGACAAATAACATTCAAAATTTTCAACTTAAAATGATTTACAGCTGTGTAAATTATTATTTTTTAACTAAACTTTAATATATTTTTTTTACACCTTATCTTTCAATTGAAGTTTATGGAACTTGTCATTCTCCTAAAAAAATTTTATCATGCACGTATCCAACTAGGGAAAAAGGGACAAATCCAACCCGAAGAGTTCACATATAAACAAACACCTGTCAAAACGATCCTATGAGCATATATGTTATTGTTGTGTATCAAGCAATTAGAATTTGGAATAACACTCCCTTATCATAAGAGTAAATACATTAAAAGAACACTTCATTAGAATTTCTGCTAAACAACTAGATAGCTATATTTCAGATTTCATATGCTTATGTTCTGCTGCACATATTTATCACAGTTTCAATCACAAAATTCATATCAAGCCATAAATATAAGCTTGGCACTCAGGACATCAAAAGCAGAAATGTTGAGATCGTGAGGTTGAATCAGTCTCTCTGCATAAAGCGGGATAAAACTATTAGCATATTATCTTCTCTAGCACCCTCATCAAGTGAGTGAGGACAAGAACTGGGTTGATCATTCAAACTAATTATATTTATAACTTTATATGTGTATATAATTTTATAGTTTATAATTAAATATGAGTTGAGTGGCCTGAATAAATGATCAAACCTTTTCAACCAATTCAACAATTACCCATTATTATTTCCGGCTTGAGTTACAGCCCAACTTTTAAACAAATCAACGAAGGCATACATTAATTCCTACATTTTGTGTCATATGATTATTGAAAAATAATAATGATCTGTATTTCCTTTTTTGAATTTATCAGTTCCATTAATTTTTAAAAACATTAAAGTATACTTTTAGTCCCTTTTATTTGCATCACGTTTTAATTTAGTCATTTATAATTGAATAGTACACTTTCATTTTTTTTTTGTTACACTGTTAGTTTCACTTAATGGACATAATGAGTTATTAAATCTAAAAGATTATTTCACAAGTAAATAGGAGCAAAAAAGAAAAATTCAAAAAATATAAGAATAATTACACTGAATTATTTTAATTTATACATATTTTATCAATATTTAATTTTAGATTAATCATTAAAAATTTTTAAGTTAGCATTTTCCGTTAAATGAAACTAACAGTGCTTACAAAAAACGACTAAAAGTGTATTTTTCAAACATAAAGGACAAAATTGTAATTTGATGCAAATATAAGGGACCAAAAAATATACTTTAGCCTTTTAAAAAATGATTAATTATAATGTTCTATATTTTGATATTGAAAAATGGGAAAATGTCATTTAAATCCCTCCGAATATACAAAAGGACAATTCAGGAACTCAAACTTCCAAAAGGACCATGAAGGAACTCGGACCTAGTTCACATTTCAAATTTGTGTGAAAGGACAAAATTACCCCCATCATTAAAGTTCCGTTGTTAATGCGCCAAGTTCCATTGTTAACAGGTGCGGTGTAAATGTTAACACCAATGTTATGCTGTTAACGAAGAAGTTAATTCTTATGTTCAAAATGTTAATGCCTAAAGTTCAGCTGTTAATGCCGAAAGTTCCATTATTAACAGGTGCGATGTAAATGTTAACACCAATGTTATCTTGTTAACGAAAAAGTTAATTCTTAAGTTCAAAATGTCAATGCCTAAAGTTCAGTTGTTAATGCCCAAAGTTCAATTGTTAACAAGTGCGGTGTTAGGGTGGAAAGTAATTTTTGTTTAATGATGGGGGTAATTTTGTCCTTTCACACAAATTTGAAATGTCAACTAAGTCCGAGTTCCTTCATGGTCCTTTTGGAAGTTTGAGTTCCTGAATTGTCCTTTTGTATATTCGGAGGGTTTAAATGGCATTTTCCCTTGAAAAATCTAAAATGAATTACATTTCTATATATGCAAGCAATTGAGGTTAATTTAATAACGTAGTTTTAGAGCAATACAAAATAATTTAAAAGATAAAAAATTACTCCCTCCATTATTAAATAGAAGATCACTTTGGTTAATTTGGGGAGATTAAGGAAGACAATAAAATTACATGATCTTCCCAAAATCCCCTCAATTACTTAACTTTAAAAGGAGGAGGGGTTTTCAATGAAAAGAGGGAGTATAATGGTAGTTCGGGCAAAACTTGAGATAAAATAGGAAGTGATCTTATATTTAGGAACTTATCCACTTCCCCAAAGTGATGTTATATTTAGAAACGGAGGGAGTATTTGAGAAATTTTTTTGAAATCAAACAACCTTTGAATTGGTTAAATTTCTACATAGGATAACAAGATAAATGGGTATTTATTACTGTACCCAAGGATTTGAGTTCGATTGTTTTTTAATGGGATAAAGTTTTATTATTGTTGTCGTCATCTTGCTCCGAGTCTCTTTGAGATAGCTTATATAAGTTTTATTGCTAATATTTTACATGCAACTTTAGTTTCAAATACTCAAATGTGTTAGCTGAGAACAATGGTTAGGGAACAAAGGTTAGGTACCAAAACATCTATTTAGAGACAATTAGGCCTCCGAAATATATTGAAGATACAAATGCAAATATCAGTTTAAGGTGTCGCAAATACCAAAGTCACAAACTCGCAACTGAATAAAAAATTGACAAATACTAACATTCATAATTTGCAACTGGCATTAATTTACAGGTCATTTACAGCCATGTAAATGGTTATTTTGTAACTAATCTCTTAACATTTTAGGTACCCTATCTTGTTTGATGTCATGGAACTTGTCGTTCTCCCTTTAGAAAACTAGCAAGTAATACCCCGGGCAAGGTCCGGGGAGCAATAAATCAAGGTATATTAAATCGAGTTAATCAAAACAAAAATGTATCTATGTCAAGGTAAGTTATAGAAATAAGATGTAACATGATCGAATGATCAACAATAGGATATACAATTAAGTCAAACATCATATCATTGTTTATGATGAAAAAGAACTCTGCACCTCGCGCCTTCCATGGTAACTACCATACAATGGTTGTCCCCACAAGCAATCTGCTTCATCCTTAACCCTCCAACGCTTTGATTGGCACTAGAATTACCATGACCCAACCTTCCAAAGTCACCCCTGAAAAATTATAAAAAACAGAAGTTGCTTATGATTGTCCATAGAAGCCTAACACTACTGACGTCACCCAACTGACAAATAAACCGTGGAAGAAAGAAGTACTCTTGATGTGATGGAAAACATTTCAGGGTTGCAAGGTATAGAAGACAAAAAAAACATAATAAGCTCACAAGCACTTGATACTATGACTTTTCATACAACACTGTGGAATGCACCCAATTTTTCAGCGTCACACAAATCAAACATGACTTTCGCCTATCATTTACAGTAATTATCTTATACATGGTGATCAGAGAGCCCTAAAACATGGACTTTGTAATAATTCTGCATAGATAGATTCACTGCAACATTACATATCATTGATGATTGAGTAAGGCACAAGTATGACAGAAGAGCAACATTACATATCATTGCTCACGCACTCATGAGCAAACTTGTTTGATTGCATTTTTAGTACAAGTAACGATGTCACACACTAGCCAAGAGTAACAAAATATGCAATACTAAGGAAGTTAAGCTTTCTTTTTTAAGAAATGGCAAGGTTTAAAAAATCAGTTTAAAGAAAAGAGAACATATATACCACCCCCAACTAAATACTTCCTTGCGGGACTCAGAATATGCAATGGTATGTTCAGCTCCACAAGTAACAGATACTATTTCTTGTCCAGCCAATGAACTGAGTTTTGCAGGGAAAAGTCTATCCTCAACATCACCATGCCCCAATTGACCATCCTCTTCCCTCCACCAAGAGCAAACAACATTTGCAGCTGTGAAAGGATCAGCAATGAGCAAGCCATTAGTTTGACAAATACCCAACTGATGAAAACCAAACAACATAAGAAATACATTAGAAAGAGGGAGGTTATCTTGCCAAATACATCAGAAAGAAGAACAAAATGTAATACTATAAAACTTGAATTTTTGAACACAAAAATGAAACCAAGTAAATCGTCCTACCCTAAAGCAAGAACAAAACAATAACGTTTATTTCTCCTAAATTAATTTCAACATTATCCTCAAAAGTTTCATGAAAGTGTAATATATGCTTAGAACGATAAAGTCAAATTTCAAGCTTCAAAAAATTGAATGTGAACAGACCAAACAAAAATAGAAGAAAGACACATAAGTACTGTATTTGAAGGTATACTCACAGCACCTTGAAGAGAAGAGTCAAGCATAGATGCTAATAAAGTAAATATTGTTTCTGCGCCATCTCCCAATGAGTCACCCTCTTGCTTACAAGCAGAATCCACATCAGGATCTCCATGAGTATCATTAGGAAAACTTCTTTCAGGGAATGTGACTTTGCAGGTGAATATCTTGATAACCAACATCCAGACACTTAGTTGTTGTATGCATCATATAAAAGGCCAACTTCTAGCCCATGTTGAACAAAACATAGGATGGAGGAAGAAAATGTATGAACAACTGATACTGGAAAGCACAATCTTTGATAGAAAATGGATGAGAAAGAAGAAGGAAAGATCATAGGAGGCGAAGAACATATAAGAGGCCAACACTGATTATAAATGGAATCGGATGCATCAAGGTTTTACAGTGTAAAGCAAAAGGATGGCGGAAACTGAACACGGAGACATATTCCTATGGTAAGATTTCTGGCATTAATCAAGTAAACATACATGAGTGATGGTTTCAAAAATTGCAGGCCTGAAAGAGATCATCACCTGGACTTGAAGTTGAAGCTGTTTAAGATACTCAATAACTTCATCAAGCATTGAAGCTTTATCAGACTGCCAAGTGCCATATAAAGGAAAGACTCAACCACTTTAGCTGAACAAATCACTCCTAAAAGAGAAAAAGTAAGATGGAAACTTTTGGTGCACCTTATTTATATTTGGAATTATATTCTGTAAAGCCTTCAGCTTTTCATTGATCCCAACTTGTCCTTCACTGATCCATACATAAAAAAAGAACCAAAAGAAAATTCACACAATGTATGACCCAAAAAAAATCCAAGGACATCATATAATAACACAATCATATTCCAATAACCTTCTCAGACAAGTTATGAACTTCTTCAGCTCTGCTTCTCATTGATGAACTCCTTGGAGGAATTGGCTTAGCAACCATTGCCTCAACAGTACCTCCATAAAATAAGAAAAAAAAATTCACTTCAAATCTTAAGAAACTTAAAGGTCCACATAAAAACATGCACAGCAAATAGCAATAAATAAATAAAGCAAAATACCTCACTTTCACCGATCTCACGTGTAGTGACACTACCTATCCACCCTTTTCTAACCTCAATTCGTTGTTCTAACCTACAATTCAAACACATGCATCCCTGCACCAAATCTTCAATGAAAAAAGCATGCAAAAATATTAAACCAACAAAAGAAGCACACCATTTCCTATTGAAGAAAACAACTTTTAGAATCAATGACGAAATGTCGATTTAAAGAATGAGACTATAAAATCTGTGTTTGTAGTATGAGATCATATCATATCATATCCATGTGAAGAACTTGATCAAGCACAAAGACTGAGAGATGTATGAAATCACACCTAGATTCCTCAATAGAAATCCAATTTCAATATCTCCTGTCGTCAATTCCATTAATAGGCATGACTTATGCCGATATAGACATGAAAACCCTTCCTGTAACCCTGCCCAGCCACACTACCTGCAAATCTCTCTCACATTAATTTGACATAGCACACAACACAAAGTTTAAATTTTTCTTTTCCAAACTCCTCATTTATCCAAAACTCGATACAAAATCCACAAACTCCACAAAGCTCACATCACAATAAACAAAAAGCCAGAGCATTTGTAATATGAACCATGAATAGAAAAAACATGACGATTGAAATGAGGGAACAAAATGTCTAGATCAAGAAACAAAGAAAGAACGCTAAGCAAATACGGGGAAAAGAAGAAAGAGGATGAAGTAGAAAAAGCAAACGCACAGACTTTAAGAATTTGAAATTGAAATTCAAATCACACTCATAGATCGCAGATACAACCTTTCCCACTGACTGAATTTGCATGTCAACACCATTTCGCTCAGGTACAGCCTTCCCCACTAATGGAAGAAATTACAAGACTGACGTAGGGCATAACTTTGAATCGGAAATGAAAGGGGCGTGAGGAAAAAACAAAATGTAACAGTGCAGCTTCGATGAACAGTATAGGGAGAGAGGAGCTACAAATAAGCCGAACCTTCAGGCATTACTTTTAGATATATAAGATTTTCATCATGCACCTATCCAACTAATGCTAGGGGGAAAAGGCACCAATCCAGCCCGAAAAATACACATATATACAAAGCACCTGTAAAATGGATCCCATGAGCATATATGTTATGGCTCCGTATCAAATCAAGCGATTAGACATATTACTAGTAGTTAGGAATTGCACTTTCCTTATCAGGACAGTAAACACATTATATGAACACCTCACCAAAATCTAAGTTAAACAAAAAGATAGGAATTTTCAAGATTCCAGAAAATTTTTATGTTCTGCTGCACAAAATATATTATAGCTTCAATCACAAAATTCATATCAAGCCATACATATAAGCTTGACACTCAGGACATTAAAAGCAGAAACTTAGTTAAAAATTCACCAAGAGGGATATAATATATATAATTTTGAGCTAAATCATTATAGTCACTATTGTCTTAAGTACCTGATGAATTAGTCATTATAGGGATAACACACACACACACACACACAAATAAAATAAATAAATAAATTCATGGCAATACTCATCCGAAAGCTTACACCAGGCTTAGTGTGTTAAATTAGGTAACTTTATGTACTAATTTTCAATATCTTTCAAGTGAAACAGAGCACTTTAATGGTTGAGCTCGTGTTTGAAGTAGCTTCACGGCAGTGTCAACAAGTTTGCAACATTGCTTTTCTGTGTCCAAGTCCAATGTATATTCAAACCTCCTAGATTCCAACTTCTCTTGCAATATCTTTAATTTAAACACTTGACAAATACCCTTTTCTAAGAACTTTTGACAAATATTATTATATATATGTACAGTAAAGAAAACAAGTTTGCCAAAAGAGTATTTAGGGAACCAAGTGATATCAGCCTAACCCTCTTATTTAATATGCAAGGACTTCAATACGAGGCATTGCTGTTTTAATATTGTACTATCCGTAAGAGTAAAACTTCAACATCAGAAATTACCTTACACTATACCAACATGACAAGTTGACAACACAAAGCCCAAGATGAGAAAGTAGAGTGTAGCCATGCCTTAACACAGGGAAGGATGAAATAAACACAAAGCCATTTAAAAATACCATCCAGAAATACTTCAGGTGAAAAACAAAAGGAAAATTACTATCCATAATAGAGCTTCTTCGTAGTAAGAGTGGAAAGTTTTCGATTCTCCATGTGAATCTTGTGGAAGAAGAATCTTCAACAGGCTGACTTTCCACTGTGTTGGAAATTTCAGGTTGAGCTACAACTGATGATTTTTAAGAGAAAAAACAAACAATTAGTACCATGTTAGTCATCAGCTGAAAACTTGAAAACTAGAGTGACCAAAACTGAACTTGACATATAATCCCTCAAAATTCATGGCTTGCTAGAAAAGACGAATAAAACCAGGAAAGTAAAAAAGTAATCAAACCATGGCATTGAAACAACAAAAAACTTCCAAACATAGATATCAGGAAATTATAAAATCATCTTAAAGACAGTAATATTGTAATCAAAGTGAACATTTATCAATTGCAAGATTTTCTCTCCTTTGTCAGTGCTTAAAAACTTACATCTACAAAATGAAAATTTTATATATGTTACTTCATAATGAACCTTAGGAAGAGGGATATTGGTAAGGCAGGTTGGCAATGAATGGGATCCATAAAAAGCTTCAGCGGATCCAAATTGGATTTTAAAAAGGCTAAGGAGCATCTTAGATATGATAGAAGTACATTGCACATTTCTAAGATTAGATGTCAAAAATTATTAATTATCATCACCTCTTCCCAATCTTGAGGCACTGAGAACGTGTAAGGGACCGTTTCCATCCAACTCCATGTCTTCCAGAACTCTCATCCAGCTTGCGATATGCACTCCAATCTATCTGATCAGACAGAAAACGTGGAAAAAATGAAATAAAGCACATAGGCAAAGCAGCACACTTTCCTTCAAAATGAGAGAAAACACACATGCAAGATAATTTAAGGTTGGAGTGTTGTCAGTATATTCTTGTCGACATATAGCTAGCTTTTTGATATTTTGCTTCAGCCTCAGCTTTCTTATCTACCTGAGGAATGACTCTCTTAATTATGACATCTAATGAAAACAGCTAATTATACCTTGAAAACCAAATGTGCATAAATGAAGAAAAATATCATTCATTGATGTGATGAACTACACATACTAGCACCTGCAAAACCAGCCAAATGCATTTTTTAAAAACCAATTTGACAGCACTTTCAGATTATGACAACAAATTACAATCCTCAAAAATCAAAAGCTGCACGACGGCAGTCCCAAATGATTTTGACAGCAAACTTGTGATTCAAACAGCAAATTCACAGTGATTGCAGCAATAATTTTAAACTCAAGTGTGGACCCCCAAAACAGATTCACTCTTATTAAAGAAAATCACGGAACTCACATCAATGACAGCACATGGAAATTCCTTTTAATGTTCATAATAGGGATGGATTCTCAGCATTCCCTTGGAAAGAGACAAGCCATGACAGAAAATATACTCCTAAATTGTCTTCAATCACAGTATAAGTAACACCAAATCCAATCCAAAAGTCTCGATTCACTGTTAAATGAAAGAAAGACCATATTTATGACAGTGACATTTCCCTCAAAAAATTGAATGAAATGTTGACATTTGAATGCCTAAGCCAAACATGCAATTAATCACTAACATATCAAATGCCAAGTGAATAATTTGAAGTTGAAATTATGGGGAAAATAGTGTTTAATCTCATGAATAACTCTCATAAATGGAAATTACTTTCTTTCAACCATAATCAGAGAAAGAAGAGCCTCATTATTTTATATGAATCAAACAGCCTAATATTAAAGGCTATATTCAGCAAGAAACACTATGGGACGGAATTTCAAAAGTTATATAAAAAATGACTAACTAAAAAAGGCACTTATTAACCACCTACCTCCAGGTGTTACAGTTTGGAGCCAACATTTGCAGTTGGACAATCAAAACCAATACTAACAACCACAAGATCACCACAGTCAATTTGTAGTATTTTATGTATACAAGAGAATGAACATATACCTCTCAGGAAGTTAACTACTGCTGGCACTATTCATTAATGTTTCCTAATGTGATATCGTAATTAAATTAGGAAAAATATCCTAAATATCTCAAAGACAAGATGAATAGTATAAGAAAAATAAAGTTGAAAAGGCTCAATAATGTAACCAAGCTATCAAATCTCACTAAATATCACCAAGACTCAACTGAAACAGCCATATGTACAAAGGTGAACCAGTAGAGACCGCTCCCATTTCTTGACATATGAAAGCCATGATCAAAACTAAAGGAAGACACAAAAAGCTAGAAAAAGAAGCATTTATAAACATTTTCTTCCAAGACACAAAAAAAACCATTATTAACACACATAAATGCTACTGCCAGGATATAATATACTTGCTTCTTAGTTCAGCTATCAAGAAATAGTAAAGTTATGCTTTCAAAAATTTTCTATTTGTATTTTGTTTTACCATAAAGCTTTTTTCCAAAATATAAAAAGAAATAATTTGAAGCAGGCAATGATTTGAAATGTTAAACTATTAGGCACAAAATATAACCTATGAAAAACACCTATATTACAAGTTAACAATCGATTTAACGATACACATGATGATCAATAAACCATGTTCATATGATTCGGAAAAAATTTTTAGCTTTCTAGGCCTAACAAAACCCTCCTCCTTAATCCGGGCTTGGGACCGGCTACAAATGTAGGCGGAGTTAAAAATGTGTTTTTTTAGGGTTAAGTTTCAAATCTAGCACTTAACTATTAACAAAAGTTAACCCAACAATAAAAACAATTTCGAGTCCCAAATCTAGTACCCATCAGTGACAAAATGGTTCAAATGTAACATCTCTTCCAAATTTGACAAGTTTATTCACTAATTTTGACATTATTAGACCGTGTCACCTGTCATATCACCTTATTAGGTCATATCACTTACTACATCATCATTATCTGCATCACATTATCACCACAAAAATGAAAAGGGTTAAGGTTCAATCTCAGCACTCAACTATTTACAAAAGTTCGCTCAGCAAAAAAACCATTTCAGATCCAAATATAGCACTCAACAATTACAAAATGGTTCAAATGTAGCAAATCTGTCAAAATTGACAGAATTGCTACATTTAAACCATTTTGCAACTCATGGGTGCTAGATTTGGGCCCTGAAATTGTTTTTATATTTGATGAACTTTTGTTAATCGTTGAGTGTTAGATTTGATTTTAACTCTTTTCAGATTTACGGTGATGATGTGGTGCATATGGTGATGATGTGGCAGGTTACATGACCTAATAGGGTAATGTAGCAGGTGATATGTCATAATCAGGTCAAAATTCAGGGTCAAACCCATCAAAATTGACGAAGTTGCTACATTTGAACTATTTTGTAACTGATAGGTGTTAGATATGGGACACGAAATTGTTTTTATGTTGGATAAACTTTTGCTAATAGTTGAGTGCTAAGTTTGAACCTTAACCTTTTTTTATCGATGGGTTTGACCCTGCTCAGTTATCGTTGAAATATAATAAATATTCACCTCATTATACAAGTATAGGCTCTTTTGATGCCAACACAACTACACCAATTTTCTCCTCGTAGCCTTCTCATTTAAGATTGCATTTTTCCTCAGCATTACTTGCGTCCTACAATAAAGAGACAAAAGGTTTGAAATCATTCAGATAAATGTCAAAATCGCATGCTACTTCTAACATCGACATAAAGCACCTGGATACTATAGCCAAACTGCAGCAACTTAGAAGCAACTCATTATAAATGCAAAATCTTGAACAAATGACTATTACACAGAATTTTATTCATGTTTGGTGAGTAAAATTCAATGCAGGTTGGACATTATTTTTCCACCTTGTGGAGAAAAGATAAAGTAATATTGAACATTCGCAACATATTTCTCTGGCAGAAGGAACATTATTGTAAATCTGAAGCTTCTGAGGTCATATGAATCAGCTGTTGATGGAAATATTACGGAAGATAACTAATGGCAATCAATATAAAAATACAGAACCATATCTCTACATCAATAGAGAGCACCATTATTTTTCACATACCATCCACAAAGAAGACTAAAAATTAAAGTTAGCCCCCAAGCAATTACAAACAGGGTAATGCTCTATTAATTGTGACATAACAATTAATTAAAGTAAGATTAATTGTGACCAATTTACCTCCTAACGCAATTGCCTCTCCTGTCTAAGTCTCTTTAACTTCCCTTCTCTGATTTCTTTGAACTTCAAAGGCAGAAGCAACCACCAAGAAATTAAGCAAAAAAAGCAATGCATCAACAACAAACCTGAACAAAATACTAATAAAGATAGTCCTACTCATATTGAATTCGCTTACCTTCAATTAAGAGTCGCAAGGCTGATATCTTCCAAGAAAAACTCGTCATTCATCCCAGAGAAGGAAAAGTAGAAAAACAAAATCAGAGGAAAACACAAGGAAAAAAATAGAATCATATCTCCCTAAATCAGAGAAAAAGTCGAATGCAAAAATGAAAGCAGAAAAAAGAAGAAAATACAAACCTCAAGATCACAAATGAACAAAGAGAATGGAACCTTAGAGAATTAGGCAAAGGAAAACACCCATTAAAAGCATTGCCTAGACTGAATAGAGTAAGGTACATTAACCGGTTCTGTTGATAACTTGATTACTTGTACTTGCCAAGTTTTGGACGCCCAGTAGCCAGAGAACCAGTGAAACCAACACCAAGAACAGGGGATCCTGAGGAGGCAAACCATATACACATATACAAGCATGTCCAATTCACATGAGAGAAATTTTGCTATATCACCAGACAATCATAAAGGAAAAACTGATTGGAATAGCAACATGTTGTCAAAAGAAAATACTAAATTTTTATCGATCTCCAAAACACACAAATCAAAGAGAATAAGCTTTAGTTAGATTAATTAACCTGGTCTAGAGAGCTTAAGAGAACGATAATAAGCAATCAAAGTCATATCTTCAGCAGTATGTTGGCTACAAAACTGAGGTGGAATCTACAATAACAGCATTATAAAATTCAAAACAAACAAAAAATAGTTCACACTGAACATCAATTCAAAAGGGAAGAAAAAGAACCTTGCAAAACAACCAAATCATTGACATCCTAGAATAAGGAATTACTGTTTAAAGCACAGTATTTGAAGCACCAGGAACTAAAAGCAATAAACCCAATACCTAATCACATTCAATATCACTCCTAATGCTAACATTCCATATTATGGAACATGAGTAAAACTATATATTGGAAAAAAACCCAGAAACTTGGGTGGCCAAAACCATAGAAGTGAAATTCCCATAAAATTTAGAAGTATTTAGCAAAACTAAAAATTATATGTTCCACACTGACATAAGTAGGAAAATTAGAGATCTATACCATCTAAAGAGATACGATGTCCCATGTTCTGCAACTAACACGTTCACTACTTCAATTCATTAATAGGAATAGACAACCTGAAAAACAAATGATTTTAGAACTAAGCATATAAATAAATTTATGGATGAGAACAAAAAATTTCTTGATCTGAATGCCAAAAAGATAACGAAAAATCTATACATTGAATAAAATGGTATTAAAGATTCTTCCTTCCAAGAAGAGAAAACAAAATATAACACTCATCAGTCCAAAAAAGTACAACTGAAAAAAATCAGTCAGTTCTAGAAGACAATGATCCAATAAAACATAGAAATTAATATGAAATTGTTCAAAATAAGAATCATACCTCCAATAAAAATGTACTAAAGAAGAAAAACTAATTAGTTGTTACTAAGAATACTTATTTACTGTGAAAAGAAGGAAGTAAGAGCATCTGTTAAAACACCTCCAGAAACGCCTCAATGAGCCACCATCCCTGCGTCTAACAACTCACAATTAAACAAACCTACTCATGTAGATGTATGGGAGGGGCACACATTGGTGATTCATGAATTTCTTTTTCTTCAGGAACATATATCCAGGAGCCACAGTATCTCCTTATTGATAGCGAACTCCACTTCAAAGTATCAGTTGGGATGGAGCTACTAAGACGAGGGCTGGGCTGAGCCACTTTAAACCCCACATCCCGATTCAGTGGTTCCTCTTCATGACATACTATTTTTGGGTCCTTATTTAGTGGCTCCTCTTTGTGTGGCTCCTCTTCTTGACATTCATTATTTGGGTCCGGATTTGGTGGTTCCTCTTGGTGGCATATTGTGTCCGGATTTGGTGGTTCCTCTTGGTGGCATATTGGGTCCAAATTTGGTGGTTCCTCTTGGTGGCATATTGGGTCCAGATTTGGTGGTTCCTCTTGGTGGCATATTGTTATTGTCTCCAGATTTGTTGGTTCCTCTTGGTGGCATATTGGGTCCAGATTTGGTGGTTCCTCTTTGTGGCATATTGAGTCCAGATTTGGTTGTTCCTCTTGGTGGCATATTGTCTCCGGATTTGGTGGTTCCTCTTGGTGGCATATTGGGTCCAGATTTGGTTGTTCCTCTTGGTGGCATATTGGGTCCAGATTTGGTGGTTCCTCTTTGTGGCATATTGGGTCCAGATTTGGTTGTTCCTCTTGGTGGCATATTGGGTCCGGATTTGGTGGTTACTCTTGGTGGCATATTGGGTCCGGATTTGGTGGTTCCTCTTGGTGGCATATTGGGTCCAGATTTGGTGGTTCCTATTGGTGGCATATTGGGTCCAGATTTGGTGGTTCCTATTGGCAGCATATTGGGTCCGGATTTGGTGGTTCCTCTTGGTGGCATATTGGGTCCGGATTTGGTGGTTCCTCTTGGTGGCATATTAGGTCCGGATTTGGTTGTTCCTCTTAGTGGCATATTTGGTCCGGATTTGGTTGTTCCTCTTGGTGGCATATTGGGTCCGGATTTGGTGGTTCCTCTTGGTGGCATATTGGGTCTAGATTTGGTGGTTCCTCTTGGTGGTATATTGGGTCCAGATTTGGTGGTTCCTATTGGTGGCATATTGGGTCCGGATTTGGTGGTTCCTCTAGGTGGCATATTGGGTCCAGATTTGGTGGTTCCTCTTGGTGGCATATTGGGTCCATATTTGGTGGTTCCTCTTGGTGGCATATTTGGTCCACATTTGGTTGTTCCTCTTGGTGGCATACATATTGTGTCCGGATTTGGTGGTTCCTCTTGGTGGCATATTTGGTACAGATTTGGTGGTTCCTCTTGGTGGCATATTGTGTCTGGATTTGGTGGTTCCTCTTGGTGGCATATTGGGTCCAGATTTAGTGGTTCCTCTTGGTGGACATGGTCAGGTATAAGATCTGAAGGTCCACGGCATATTGAGACCAGATTTAGTGGCTCCTCTTGGTGCCACATTGACCTATTCAAAAAAGTAGCATTTCAAATTTAAAAAGCAAGAAATTTAAGTTGCGCTTTCCTACACAATTTAAAAGGCACACACAAGAATAGAGAGACAGAAATTGAAAAACAAAATTAACATATATATATAAGAAACCTAAATAGGAAACTAGTCTTACATTATAAAAGAAACCATCAACAAAATTATTATCATTGTAGTCAGGAGTCTTCCCTTATAGGGAGCTAGTGAGCCATGAGATGGATTTTGCAGATGCACAAGGGACCCAGGAGAAAGAAGCCCGTCCATAGAGCTGTTGGTGTAAACACCATGGTCAGAGACAATGGATAGAAAAGTTACATTTGAACATACCTGTAAAAAAACAATTTGGCGGATAAGATATTGATGAAATTTCCGATCAACAAGAAATTCAAGATGCAAGTAAAATATATGTATAAGATTGATATATGCTTATCACAAACCCAATTCAGAATTAAAAGAGGCAAGAATTAAAACATAACAACCAAACTAAACATAAAACAGCAAACAAGACAAAAAAGTAAAATCAAGAAATATTCTAGCTTTCAACTTAAATCTGACATGCACTGACTAACATTAAATTAATCAGTCTCTAACATCATTAATAGTAAGATTCAAATATACATTACATAATTGGATTAAGGTCATATTTTAATTGGGTGAATCTTAAGAAAAATTTAAGGTTCAAGCAGAATCGTCTAATAAAAATAAGATTCTGTCACAATAATCCTTTAAAATGTTGAATATGACCTTAATAACATCTGTTTAGTGTCCAATTGGTCATGTGTCAGGTTCATACATTTGAACTTCACACACACACACACACAACGTATTCAAAGGATAACATATTGATGAAATTCCCAATCAACAAATTCACCATGCAAGTGAAATATATATAAGATTAATATATGCTTATCTTAAAACCAATAATCAGAATTAAAGAAGGAAGGAAGTGAACAGACACAGTATGACCAAAGGATTTTAAACAGCAAGTATAAATCAAATCCCAGTTCAAAGCAAACAATACAGCCACCTATGACACATATCACAATTTACTCACCCTTATCAACGTTTCCTTGAACTTTAATATCCAATTTTTTTAATATCACCCGCAACACAAGTTCCCAACATATAGCACCACTGCTACCGTCTATTAAATAATGTTACCTTATTTAATCTTAATCTTTCATAAAACTAAAAGAATTATTCAATATTTCAATATGCAGCAACTTTACAGACACCCATAATGCCTAAAATAAACCAAATATATGGACAACAAGCATCTGTTTGAAAAAGCCATTGAACCAAAATAAATTTGTATGTAGCAATTCTTTAAGATTCTAATATTTCAGATTCTTCCAAATACAATTGTTTAGAAACTTTAATTTCTTGCAGGCTTACATATCAAAGAACCCAATAGCAGTAAGATTATGAACTGAAACATAGCAACAATTTCAATTCCTCCACATTAAACTAATCTAACTCACATCAATTTAACTACATAAACACAAATCATTCCCCTCTCTAAAATTTTTTCTCTTCATTTTTTCAACTCCGGTTATCCGAAACCCAATCACTGATTTTATACTATCATATATCTTCTTAATCAAAATAACACTAAAAATCCAAAAACAAATTAAGATTCTGTAAGTAGGAAAAGAGCATAAAATCAAACTCTCAATATGAAAAGAATAGTATTACTCATTTTCAATAAAAAGTTGGCTACAAAAGGTTACAATCTTTACATACATCTCCATATGATAAATAAAAGGTTTTTGAAATTTCAGGACTCAATGGGTTCAGTATATGAATTATGGGACTATGTTTTCCCCAAAGTTAATACAAGCTTTGAAATGAAATCACCATAACATGTATGTAGGCTACAAAAAGATGCAATCTTTACCCAAATACCCAAAAAAGAAAAAAGAAATCCGACCACCCTGAACCTCAATCAATGGGAAAAGCATGCAATGCAATTGGCAATGAAAAATGATAAATTGAAGATGCAAGAAAAGAAATGTTTGTGAAGAGTGTAAAAAGAAAGATGCATGCAGAAGAGAAATGAATGAGAAATGTGAGGAATTGAAAACAACCAAAACAAAACTAAAAAAAAAAGAATAAAAGAAAGAAGAAAGATATGATGGAATGCAATAAAATGTGATAAGAAATGAAATGAAAGAGAAAGAAAGGAAGGAAGGAAGAAAGAGAGAATGAATTTTATGTTATACAATACAATACAATACCTGTTGTTGCTGTTGCTGTTGTTGTTGTTGTTGTTGTTGTTGAGGGGCCTCAACGTAAGAAAGAGTCAAAGAAAGGATATGGAAAAGAGAGAGGAAGAGAAGAGTGAAGAAGACAGCCAACGAGGAATTGGCAAAACACATTCTTCTCATTCGCATTCCCATTCTCTGCACAAAATCACAACAAACAAACACACAAAGAAAGAAAGACAACATAGTAATAAAAGAAGAAATTGAAACACAGAAAGAGAGAGAGAGAGAGAGAGAGTGAGAGTGAGAGTGAGAGTGAGAGAGTGAATGTTTATATATGAATTAGGCGAGGAGAGGAGAGAAGAGGACAAGAAGTCGAGGTAGAGAATCACAATGACGTACATACTACGCTACCTAAGCTGTTTTTCTTTTTGTTTTTTGTTTTTGTTTGTTTGGCGCCACATCCACCTCTCATTTCCCGCCACGCCACATACTGAAACAACTTCTATTTATCTTATAAACAGAATAAATAAATACCAAAAGGAATAATTTCGTTTGGAGATAATAGATTAAATAGATCAAATAAAAATAATTTTATAAATACAAGATGTCACTTAATCTTCTTGTAAATTATTTTTTATTTCTCAATGAATATTAATACAATTTTTTTAAAAAAAAAAAGATATTCTATTCATGTTGCTTTTCAATGAGCAATCTCTAGTTCTTATATTTCTTTTCCTTTGTTATTAAAAGTTTGCTGAAAAGACATAATCATAATTTATAAAATATTGTTTTGTTATAACAACTTAAATAAAACAAACTCATTTAAGAAACCTTAATTACTTTTTAGTATTTTATTTTTTAACGGTAATCTGTCTTTCATAGGCAATTCAAGACAAGCCTATTTTATTTTCTTTCTCAAAAGAAAACGTTTCTTTTTCATTATATCTAGGGGTGAAAATGAGTCAAACCATAAATAGGCGGCCTACGACTCGGCCTATTTAGGGTCTAGCTCGGCCTGGCCTTTTTAATAAAAAGGTCAGGCTCAGGCCTATTCACAAGCCTTTTTACCTAAAAAGGTCAGACATATTTTAGTAAAGTCTGGCTCAAAAGCCTTCAGGCCTGGCTCGTTTAATATTATTACTAATAATAAAATAATAATATTAATAAAAGATACAACATTCATTTACACAATCTATTAAAAGCCTAAATTCGAAGTAGGCTTTTAAAAATTCTGAAGTCTATTAAAGGCCTACATTGTAAGTAGGCTTTTAAAAAGGCATTCAGGCCTTTACTATTTTCCTCAGGCCTAGACTTTTTTCTTCAAAAAAGCCTACAACCAGGCTCAGGCCTAGGCCTAAGTTTTCTTATTGCATGACAGGCCTAGGCCTATTTAGGCAAAGTCTGGCTCGGCCCGGCCCGACTCATTTCCACCCTTAATTATATCCATTACATCTCTTTTATTAAATCTTATAATTGAATTAGTTTTAGTTCCTTCTTCTGATATCTGAAGGTTATTTTCTGTGTAACTTTCCTCAATAAAACTTTTTTCTGATTCTTGGTCAATTAATGAAATTATTTCCTCCCATACAGTTTCTTTCTTTATTTCCAATTTAATCAAACATTTTTCTTTGGTTAAATCTAAATGTCTTGTTCTTGGTCTAATTTGTGTTAGATTAGAACTTATTGGAATTTCAGCAAACAAATTTCTTTCTTATTCTAATAAATTTTTGTATTCGTCCTCTTTATTACTTCCTATTCTAATCAAACCTCTTCTCCTTTCAGGTCTTATTGAAAAATCTGTACTTCTTCTTGAAGTGTTTATATTAATATTTAGAGATGGTGCATTTATTCTCAACATTCTTTGTGTGTGTGTATATCATTAGGTTGTATTTCCCCACCTAGATGGGATAAGACTTTATTATTGTTTGTTTGTCATTAGGTTGTATTCTTTTTTTTTTTTGATAAAATGTATTATTTTAATATTAACAGTTCTACACATTTTAACTTAAAAATTTCTATTTTTGGATTATATATATCACTACATACAGGTTCCTCAAATTCTAATGGTTCTAATTCATATTCAAAAGCTTTTTCTAATATTTTCATAGTTTTCTTATCCTTTGGTTCTGGGGAACTAACACTTATATATATATCATATCCTTCCACAATTATAACATTTACATTTTTTAGGTCTTTCATTATAGTTAGTTTTCTTTTTTTCCTTTTTTAAATATTTTCTGGGTTTGAATTTCCTATAAAATTTTTCTTTTTGATATCTTTTGAGTTTATATCTATATTTACTTTTTCCCTTTTTCTTTTTTTTAAATTTTATTTTCCTATTTTCACATTTCCATTGTTTGTGTTTGTGTGTGTGTGTGATAAGAGAAAAGTTGTCTTTGATAATACCAAGTTGCAGACTTGCAGCCTTGCAGGAAACAAACTATACATGGACCTACAATAGTAAATTGGTTGAAGGAATAAGCACAAACGCATTATTTTAACTAACTATTCATGAGCTTGAAAAAGACATTGACATCACAATTTTCATCGGCTCGTGAACATGAAAAGCAAAAAAGCAATGAAGAGCCAACTTCAACGCAACTCCAATTTGGACCAAAAATGGCTAAACAAACTTACAAAGCAATCATCCACCCTTATGTGTAAAATCACATACAAAATTTAAGCCGGTTCACTAAAAAACAACAACAGCGAGGAAGAGATTTAAGTGATATATTGATATGGTGTAATAGTGATAGAAGGACCATCTATAAAATTTGGGAACACATTAGTATAACTTGAAATTAGAGGGTACGATGATAAACATCATATCTTTCAATGATTCTTGGTGTAGGGCTACAGTGAGCAGAGGACATGTTTGGAGATAATAGAAAGAAGAAAATTAAGAGACAGGAGAAATAAACTTGAGAGCGACTGAAATATGAAGAACAAACTTTATTGACCATATATTATGGAAACAATTTGGATAGGATTTGATATGATACTATATAATAAAATATAGGCTAAAGTATTCATTTGGTCCCTTATGTTTGCATCAAGTTTCAATTTAGTCTTTTATGTTTGGAAAGTACACTTTTAGTCCTTTTTTGTTAACACCGTTAGTTTAAATTAACGGAAAATGCTAACTTAACAATTTTAAATGATTATTTTATAATGAAATTGGATCAAAAATGATAAATTTTGAAAATATAAGAATATTTACACTCAAATATTTTAATCTGAACATTTTTTCAGTATTTAATAATCATTTAAAATTGTTAATTTAACATTTTCCGTTAAGTTAAACTAACGGTGTTAACAAAAAAGGACTAAAAGTGTACTTTCCAAACATAAAGGACTAAATTGAAACTTGATGCAAACATAAGGGACCAAATGAATAGTTTAGTCTAAAATATAATAGTTGATTTTAGCTTGTTTGGATTCATCTTACAGATAATAACTTCTGGGAAAATAGCTTTTTAGTAAAATAGTTTTTCTGAAAAATAGTTTTTGAGGAAACGAAAGTGTTTGCTTTATAAAAAAAAAAGAAACGAGAGTGTTTGGATTAACCTTTTTGAGAATAGCTTTTAAAAATAACTTTTGAGTAGAATAATTTTTTTGAGAAATAGTTTTGTTGAATAGCTTTTCGTGTTTCTTTTATTTGAAATAAGTGTTTTCCCTAAATGAGAAATCGATGCTTTCAGCTGGAAAATGAGAAAAATGTGGTTTTTTTTTCTCAAAATAGCTTTTGGAACTCAATCTAGCTTTTCTTCTCAAAGTGGCTTATCCAAAAAAATTGAGTGTTTGAGGATCTGTTTGGATTCAGCTTCTGAAAATAGCTTTTGGGAAAGTAGTTTTTGGAGAATAGTTTTTTACTAGAATAGCTTTCCTAAAAAATAGCTTTTGATGAAATGAGAGTGTTTGGATTAAGCTTTTTGAAAATAACTTTTGAGTAGAATATAACTTTTCTGAAAAATAGTTAAGATCAAAAGCTTTTCATGTTTCTTTTATTTGAAATAAGTGTTTTTCCTAAGTGAGAGATCGAAGCTTTCAGCTGGAAAAGGAGAAAAATGTAATTTTTCTCAAAATAGCTTTTGGAACCCCAAACTAACTTTTCTTCTCAAAATAGCTTTTCTTCTCAGAATAGCTTTTGGAAATGTATCCAAACGGCTCTAAATCTGTAAGGTTTTCTTGCTAATCAAATTAAATACTCCATATGATTTTAGTTCTTTATGTCTAAAATAATTTCAATTAAATTTAGGGAAAATGAAAAATAAATCCCTTCGGATGTCCAAAAGGACAAGGAACCCAAACTTTCAAAAGGACAACTAAGAAATCAAGTACTTACTTGACATTTGTAAATGTTGTGAAAAGACTTTAATGCCCCCACCTCATTTGGGCCATTTAAATTAACAACCCTGTTAACAATTGCAATGCAGCTATTAACAAGTAAAACATAATAATTAACAACTGGAGCATACCAATTAACAATTGGGTTATTTAAATTAACTCCCTTGTTAACAAATGTGCATTCCTTATTAACAATTGCAACGTAGCTATTAACAATTGAAACGTACCGATTAACAACTAGAGCATACCCATTAACAATGGAGTCATTTGAATTAACTCCCCTATTAATAATTGTGTATTCCCTACTAACAATTGCAAATTATATATTAACAATTGCAACTTATCAATTAACAATTAGATCATTTGAATTAACTTCTCTGCATTCTTTATCAACAATTGCAAAGTACTCATTAACAAGGGAAGTTAATTGTTAATCGGTATGCTCTAGTTCTTAATCATTATGTTCCGGTTGTTAATAGACAGATTGTAATTGTTAAGAAGGAACACACATTTGTTAACAAGGAGGTTATTTCAAATGACTCAATTGTCAATGGGTATGCTCAGGTTATTAATTGATAAGTTGCAATTGTGAATAACGAATGCACATTTGTTAACAGGAAAAGTTAATGGAAATGATCCAAATGGGGTGGAGCTTTTAAGTCTTTTCACAAATATTTACAAATGTTAAGTAGTGCCTGGTTCCTTAATTATCTTTTTTAAAGTTTGAATTCTTTACTTGTCTTTTTGAACATTTGGAGAGATTTATTTATCATTTTCCCTTAATTTATATGGTTATGTTTAGAAAAAATATATTTTTATTGATCTTTTGCTGATACAAATTATATAGTTGATTATATTTAGTTAAAAATATGTTGAATTGTTTAAATGGATAAATAAGGAGTTAGGACTAACTGACTAAGTTATCGTAAATGTTTCAATTCATAATCCCTTTTGCTTTATATAATTCAAAATAATGTGTTTATTCTTTTTCAAGATAAACTAATGATAAATATTATTTAAATCTAAATCGATTTTATACGCATCAATAATGAATCTACTTTAATAAACTAGAATCATTTACATTCAAAACTTTTAAAAATGCTCTTATACCAATGATATAAAAATGCAACGTATAAAAAACCTCATGCAGAATGAGGGCGCCCATCAAACCAAAAAAAGAAAAAAAAAATAAGGGCGTCGATGGCTAGCTTAATAAACATGGGCGCCCAAGAACTTAATCTTAGAAACCTAGCTTATAGATTGTGTTGCTCCTAAAGATAAAGCCCAATACAAACCATGCCGAAAGTCGTCTCAGGAGGAAGAAAAATTTTCTTTTGATTCTTAGAATTAGTATATACACCGTCTTGTGCAAAATTTAAGACCTAAGAGATGGATTTAGTGCTAAATATAAGACCTACTTTTGATTTTTACAAACCTTTTTCCTAATAAACATTATCAATGCTCCCCAACCATAGACAAACAAGAGAGTATGGGGAGATAAAAGTAGATAATTAGGGTATATTGGTAAAATCATGTTTTAACTAACTTAACTAACATCCTTAATATAATAAAATTAAGTAAATAAGTCTTATATTTAGGACCATAGAGACTACTTTATATCGTCCTAAATATAACATTATTTGAATTTTGTGGAAGTTGAGGAAGCAAATTAGGACATTAAATCATAATATGCGTTATATATAATTAGATTATATGTTAGTTCATGAGGGTTATAAATTAGTTTTGGATAAAAAAAATAATTATAGACAATTTAAAGTGATTAATTTTGTATCCTTAATTTATCCAAAAAAGTCAAAGTGATTTTTTAATTATGACAGGAGGAAGTATGTGTATTTTAATGATAAATAGTCTTTGGCATGCATACAACAAAGATTTAGAAGATATTTACCATCTAAAATACTCCATATTACTCCCTCCGGTCCTAAATATAGGACCTAGATAACTTTTTTTGGGGAGATTAAGGAAGACTTAATTTTAGATGTCTTTCCAATAATATCCCTCCTTATTTAGTTTAATTACTTAGTAGTCTTTCCTCCCCCATCAAATTTCTTGTTAAGAAGAAGAAGGGTAATTTAGGAAAAAGGTGACCAAAAATGTATCTAGGTCTTATATTTAGGACCAAAATGAAGTCTCTATCTAGGTCCTATATTTAGGACCGGAGGGAGTATATCCTAAATGTAAGACATATTTGTTTACTTTGATTAGATTATGAGTCTTAGTTAAGTTAGTTAAAATAACATGATTTTACCAATATACCCTAACCATTCACCCTTCCTCTTTAATTTGTCCTACTAATTCCCAAGTTGAAGTGTATGAAGTTGGTAAACAGAGATAGAGTTGGTAAACCCAAAAACAAATTTTAAGATGGTAAAGATAAGAGTTGATAAATGCATGCCTAAATTTCAAAGTAACTTGATATCCTATTAAGTTCTTTCTAAAAGGTAATAAATCCATAAAAATATTGTAAAACTCTAGTAAATAGTTTGTAAACAAAATTTAAAGAATTTTCTATGTCAAGTTCTTTTTAGGTTTGCCAACTTTTTGTATACGAGTTTACCAAGTTTCTGTATGGATTTACCACCTTTAAGTAAAGGCTTATTATGATATCAAATTACCTACAAAGTTATGTAGGTATTGTTGGACCCCGTTAGGTCCTATTGGGCTTGGGCCCAGTGTTGAGGCCCAATAAAAGAAGCGGACCCGTTTGAAGCTTGGAAGTCACGCTCATAACGGTTACACTTCAGATAACGTTGGGAGAACGTGTCGCCCACTTATATCGGAGAAGACGCCCACATATATTGGAGACTCACATGAAGTCCACCATCCATAACTGTCTCCGACTCTCTCGCAACTTCCTCAACGACTTTCTGCCTATAAGAGAAATTGGAAGCTACAAGAAACCCTAGGAGAAATCCACTACATACATTCTCTCTAATATTCTCTCTCTCTCTCTCTCATCTAGTTATAAATTCTGATCTTTGTAATACTCTATTTCCAGTAATCAGGCCTTAACGCCCATCTTGTAACAACTGTTGTTGGTGACCCTATTATTGTACTCAAATTCAATATCAATAAAGATCTATCTGTTTTTCTATTATATAATAAAGTCTCCCTAAACCGAGTATCAACAGGCATTTACCAGTTTTTATCGTCATTGTCTTAAGTTCAATCTTCGAAATACCAATTTTTATGTCTTCTATGTAGATGTCTAAAAGTACTCTTAGAAAAAATAAAGGTTTGAAATTATTTTGTTTTGAAAAGATATGTTTTGCTAGGAATTTAAAAGTGAAGGTATTTTTTAAATAAATATGCTCAAGGGTGGTTTGGGCATTTTATTTTTATTTGTAATGGACAATGGGGTCAGTGGCATGTTACAGTGTTTTTTTTTAATTAGCTGCGTCTTTGGTACATATTTTTTAATCAAAGTATTTACTCTTTACTACATTTTGAGGGTAGGAATGTGAAATTTGAATATTGCATTTTTATGTTATGATAAGGAATGGCTCTCAAACTTTCATTTTATAAAAAAAGAGTCTGATTTTGATCAGTATATTTCACATTTAAATATTTTATAATTTGATCCACACGACATAGTACAACATCCTCCCAATATTATAATTTGACCCATACATTTTAATATTTTATAATTTGACCCACATGAAATTTGACCCGTTTGCGGTATGCCTCCACCTTTTCTATATCCTTTTCTTTTGCTTCTTATTTTCTTTTGATAAAAATTATATATTTTTATCTTTACATATTTAACTTGCCTTTTGGCCAAAACATGTTAACCTATTGAAATATATTTCACTGTTTTATATTACCTAATTTTAATGAAAATTAATTTTGATACCATTAATATTTTCAAGTTAGAAGGGTCGGTTTGACTTAACTAAAATATCGCTTGTGGTAAGATCTGAGGTCATGGGATCAAATCAATCTCTTTGCATAGAGTAGGGGTAAGACTACCTAGTATATTTCCTTCCCAAACACCTTCATCAAGTGGGGACTAGAACTGAGTTAACCATTTTTTAATATTTTCAAATTAATTTATCTCAATTTAATAAGAAAAAGAACAAATACACACAGTAATTATAAGTTCTCTTGTTTCTTAAGGAATTATAAATTTTCAAAAAGGCATGTCACCTTCCTGCGTTCCTTCACACTGTACCAATGTTATCATAACATCAAAAATGTTATCATCACAGAGTATATCCTTAGTTGCATAAGCATCCACAGGTTCTTAGTTTGATTGAAGTGCAAATTTCTGCTCAAGATTACCACTAAGAATTCCCCAACAATGAAATGACAATTTTCTTTTCCTGTGTCGTGGTTTCAACAGGTAATTTGCTTTACTTCAACTGATTGCAAACTCTTAAAAGCAGATTGACTTGTTGTCTCAAGTTGAGATGTCTGAAGATGTCTTGGTATGCTGCCACAAGAAACCTCATTTTCACTAATTATAGTTGTGGATGACACATAGTCTGGACTAAATGTAGCAGAACTGTTTGTCCCACCTCCAACTAGTACTTGACTGAGCAAAGTACGCCTGCAACATAGTTTGACTTAAGCATCTCTTCCAACATTAAAAGTTAATTAGAAAAGTTTGAAGAGATAAGAGCTCTAATTAATGCAGAAATAAAAAAATATAGAATACTCCCTCCGTTCCTAATTATAAGCCTACTTTGACTTTTTCTGTAAAATTTAAGGAAGCGAATCAAATCACTAAATTATAACATATAACAAATGTAATTACAATATATATTAGTTTATAACTAGAATAAACTAGTTTTGAGGAAAAAAATATAATTTTAAACAATTTGGAATGATAAAGTTTGTAATTTAAACTTTTTCAAAAAAAAGTCAAAGTTGACTTATAATTAGGAATGAAGGGAATACAATAAAGCATTTTCTCATTTCCTCCCCTTGTCTCAACTCGAAAACTAAAAACCATGTTAAACTCAAGAAAACAGAAATATGATGACTAAGATTTGCACACGCAGATACTATACAATTGTCGTTGTGTAGTGTCATCTCTATACTTCTGTTTCCATCATCACGAGCTAATGCAACACTACTTAAGCAATAAGAAGAAATTAACTGCTTACATCTATATAAGATTGCCCATGTTCATGCATGTTTATTTATTTATTTTAGTGTATAAAGGGAAAGAAAAGGGAAGAGTGAGAACCTGTATATTGCCATCATGTCTAGTCCGCTAGCTCTTGACTGAGTGGTTGCTGTAGGGTTTAATCTGTCATCTATGGAGCCATCCAATGAACTATCATCCTCACCATCTTCATCATCAGAAGCATCAGCTTCTGAAGTTACCCTGAGGAAATTTAGCAGCTCATAATATATAATATTTCCACAAAAAATAAGACATCACATGCAGATTACTTTCATTGTGTGGTTATATCATATAATCATCATGAGAGATCCGTTTTTCCAGAAATGATAGAGACTGATGGGATGAGAATGCAACAGTTAATGAGTCTAAACATGAGCTTACTCAGCATCGTCATCAATGAAGACTATGGCATTGTGTATTGAATTCTTTCTACCTAAAATGTAGAACAAAAAAAAACATATATTAAGTTTGTCGTATTACTTCATACATAAAGTTCAATTATGAAATTTGTTGCTATCATTTAAACTCTTTTAATCAATGTAAAGTTAACAAATATAAAATTTTCAATTCATTTTCTAGGGTAAAATTCAAAACTTTGATAAAGAATAAAGATGGACGCCAAAACATTAACAAAAAGTACCCTGGTCATGTTTAATTTGTGGAGAATCAGGGGCTCATGATTTCCTCTTTCCTATGACACCTTCCACTATCAGCTTTATGCAACCTTCTATATTTATGTGTTGGCTTGGCACTTGCAATAACATCTCCACAACATGAAGGTGTTTCTTCACTAAAGCTATTGTTTGTAATATCCTTCAAAAGATTTTCACCTTCTTCCACTGTTGGAGAGAAAAAGAAATGACCTCTTCTAATCACATCTGCTACATCATCAATAATGATCTTTCCATGTGCTCCTAAACTTGAGGTAATTTGTTCCATCTGGAGATGGACAGATGGATCACAGTTCCTAATGACAAACTCACTTCTGGATGAAACTGCATATTTTATGATCTCAGAACAAAATATTAATTATGACATGATTAACAAAGTTCTTGTTTCACAACATAATAGAAACTGAGAAGTCCATAATTACCTGGAAGGAAATCACCCCTCTCATCAATGGGAGACGCTAGAACAAAGCCACTTTCAATCAAACTTGTCTAACGGGGACTACACTTTGTTGATGTCATTGTTGAATCCATCATCTAGCAACGGTAATGTCTTCAACTGAGCAAGATGTGCCATCATCATATACTTCATTTGACAATTGTCAAGAACCGTTTCTTCAAACTCATGTGTATTCTCTTTTAAGTCAATAAAAACTATAAGATGGTGATTCATCCTTCTTTATGCAACTTATAATAGAAAATCCATGTTCTCCCACCTACATTCTCTTTTAGTCAATAAAAATTACGAAATCAAATGTTTTCGTGAAATAAATCAGAAACAAATGAATGGTGCAAGAACTATATCCATGCTTCAAAATAAAACGATCAATCCTCCATTCCCAAAAGAAAGTGAAATGGTAATAATATTAAAATATCTTTGTTGCAATGCAATGTTTAATTATGAGTAAACTGACGTTGATGCCTCTATATCTGCAACTATAAAATTTCTAATAAACTGATGAGATCAAAAGAAAAATTTTCAAGGATGATAACAAAAAGGATAAACACAATTCTCATTGCACATTTAATTGGAACAGTAATTAAGATAATCGTTCTTTTATTGGGGGACCGTTCCTATAACATTTGGTCTGAACTTAAAACAAATAGGGACGAGCTCCAACCATCTTTACAAATATTTAGTTAAAAATCTTGAGAAACAAAAATTGATATTACCTGATCTGAATTCATCAATCTTGTCTGAGTTGAAGGCATTCTTATGTTTTATACACATGCTATCCTGAATAAAAAGGAAAAACAATTATATTATAGCTATATTGAATACAACAAGTAAATCACAAGTCAACATGAAGATACTGAAACTGAAGAATTTGAGTTTTATTATTTCTGACCACCAATGTTTGTCCTCACAGACGTTGCATCAAATCAATGAGCATTATTGCTCTACATAAATGATTCACTTTATATGTTCCAGAATGATATGTCTGGACGTAAGGAAAGGCAATAAGAGATGGCTTCCAAGTATGTTCACCAGTGGTGGGAAAATACTTCACCATTATATTATTCTCATCAACTATAAATTTGCCGATGGATTGTATCTGAATAGAATCATCATCTTTCACTTTCTTCACACAGGAAACAAACTTCTCAATTGACAGCTCAACATACTGATCCTCCGGTATAGAGACATGGGGAATCTACACATATACTAAGCAGGATTTGAGGGTTATGGACTTATGGGTCAGAAACTAAAATTTCCATAGAGAAAACAATAAAACATAAAAAAGAGTAAGAGCCATAAAGGTAGTCCCCACTATCCTTGGACTAGGATGAAAAGCGAAGCTATTTATGCCCCCATTCCACATGTGTTTACTAATAGCCTTGCCCTTGGCTTGTTTCCGTAAGTATCCCTTCAGTTCAGCCCCTTCACAAGCTAAAACTAGTAATAACAGTGAAGGAATCACTTGATCAAGCATGTAAGAGCATTTTAAAAAATAATAAATGTTATCAGAACCATAAAGAAATTATTCAAAAAATTTGGCAAAGGACATTCAGTAATTCTTATTTTATTCAAAGTGGCAACAATTGCCTAACAAAAACTTTGAAAATTAAAGGATATCAACTTGTCCGTCATGCTTTCTTCCAATTCTGCCCATGCGCTGAATCATTCTTAGTGGAGATATATTAGCATCAAAAGCTACAACAAGATTGACTTCCATGATGTCAAGACCTTCTTCACAAATTGATGAAGCAACAATGACATTATAGGCTCCAGAACAAAATTTCTGTAGGTGAACAGCATAAGTACATATATCATGCAAAGACTTAAAAAGATTATACCAAATGGAAGACATACTTGCAGCACTGCAAGCTGAACATTTTGGGACTGCCCTATCATTCTTTTCACTGGAATTCATTACATTGAATTTTGACATGTAAGGCACTCTTATAGGTAAAACAGTGTGTAAGGAGTAAAAGAAATTTCCTCAAAAGTAAAGAGAACGAAAAAAAAAGGAAGTCAATAATAATTGATTATTGCCTAATTTTCTAATGTCAAAGAAAGTCCAAACATTCTCGACCAATAATATTACAATCTTTGTTAGTGAAGAGGCCAGAATGCCCTTCTAGATGTGCTCTGCAGAATTAGTACATTGAGATTCAATCTTATCAATAAGAAATTCATGGCTTTTTCATGTACAACGAAATACAATCAAGCCTTCAAGTTTAGTTCCTCTCCTTTTTCCTCTTCTTGGGATCAATACTTTATTCCCTCTTCTATATCTTGTCATTTATAACTGAGTTTCACCTAAGGAAAAACAGTAAGTATCCCATAATATATGTCAACTTCTTAGTCATATTGGTTCAAAAGAAGATATATTCTGAGATTGCAATAGTTGAAACATACATTTTATTTCATATCCCAATCAAGTTTTATACATGGATAAATAGAGTTATCATGATGTATACCTGAACTTTCACCAATGAACTGGGTAGCTCTGATTGGTTCCCCAATACATACTAGTGAATCCATTATTTTATGTATACAAGAGAATGAACATATACCTCTCAGGAAGTTAACTATTGCTGGCCCTATTCATTAATGTTCCCTAATGTGATATAGTAATTGAATTAGGAAAAATATCCTAAGTTTCTCAAAGACAAGATGAATAGTAAGAAAAGTAATGTTGAAAAGGCTTCAATAATGCAACCAAGATATCAATTCTCATTAACTATCACCAAGACTCAACTGAAACAGCCATATGTACGGAGATAAACCAGTAGAGACGGCTCCCATATCGTAAAATATCGAAGCCAAGATCAAAACAAAAGGGAGGCACAAAAAGCTAGAAAAAGAAGCATTTATAAACATTTGCTTCCAAGACACAAAAAAAAAACCATTATTAACACACATAAATATTACTGCCAGGATATAATATAGTTGCTTCTTAGTTCAGCTATCAAGAAATAGTAAAGTTATGCTTTCAAAAATTTTCTCTCAGGATTTTGTTTTACCATAAAGCTTTTTTCCAAAATATAAAAAGAAATAATTTGAAGCAGGCACTGATTTGAAATGTTAAACTATTAGGCACAAAATATAACCTATGAAAAATAACTATATTACAAGTTAACAATCGATTTAAAGATACACATGATGATCAATAAACCATGTTCATATGATTCGGACAAAATTTTTAGCTTTCTAGGACTAACAAAACCCTCCTCCTTAATCCGGGCTTGGGACCGGCTACAAATGTAGGCGGAGTTAAAAATGTTTTTTTTAGAGTCTAAGTTTCAAATCTAGCACTTAACTATTAACAAAAGTTAACCCAACATCAAAAACAATTTTGGATCCCAAATCTAGCACCCATCAGTGACAAAATGGTTCAAAATGTCGCATCTCTTCCAAATTTGACAAGTTTATTCACTGATTTTGACCTTTTTAGACCATGTCACCTGTCATATCATCTTCTTAGGTCATATCACTTACTACATCATCATTATCTGCATCACAATATCACCACAAAAATGAAAAGGGTTAAGGTCCAATCTCAGCACTCAACTATTTTCAAAGTTTGCTCAGCAAAAAAACAATTTCGGATCCAAATCTGGAACTCAACAACTACAAAATTGTTCAAATGTAGCAACTCTGTCAAAATTGACAGAATTGCTACATTTGAACCATTTTGCAACTCATGGGTGCTAGATTTAGGACCTGAATTGTTTTTTATATTTGGTGAACTTTTGCTAATTGTTGAGTGCTAAATTTGACTTTAACTCTTTTCAGATTTATGGTGATGATGTGGTGCATATGGTAATGATGTGGCAGGTGACATGACCTAATAGGGTAATGTGGCAAGTGATATGTCATAATCAGGTCAAGATTCAGGGTCAAACCCATCAAAATTATCGAAGTTGCTACATTTGAACTAATTTGTAACTGATGGGTGTTAGATTTGGGACACGAAATTGTTTTTATGTTAGGTAAACTTTTGCTAATAGTTGAATGCTAAGTTTGAACCTTAACTTTTTCTATCGAAAAGAGATTGGGATATAACAATTAATTATAATAAGATTAATTGTGACCAATTTACCTCCTAAAGCAATTGCCTCTCCTGCCTAAGTCTCTTTAACTTCCCTTCTCTGATTTCTTTGAACTTCAAAAGCAGAAGCAGCCACCAAGAAATTAAGCAAAAAAAGCAATGCATCAACAACAAACCAGAAAAAAAATACTAATAAAGATAGTGCTACTCATATCAAATTCGCTTACCTTCAATTATGTGTCGCAAGGCTGATATCTTCCAAGAAATCCTCGTCATTCATCCCAGAGAAGGAAAAGTAGAAACACAAAATCAGAGGAAAACACAAGGACAAAATAGAATTATATCTCCCTAAATCACAGAAAAAGTCGAATGCAAAAATGAAAGCAGAAAGCAGAAAGAAGAAGAAAGTACAAACCTCAATATCACAGATGAACAAAGAGAATGGAACCTTAGAGAATTAGGAAATGCAATATCAAATCTCTACTTGCCCTTTTTAAAAATCTGCCAGCTAAGTTGAGGAAGATTAACTTGTAGACTTAATCTGACATAAGAATTAATACAACAGCCTGTAGATGCAGAAAACTAGTTAGATAAAGTTCTAACAATTTATGCAAAAAAGAATTGAACAGCAAGGGGCATTAAACCGACATGTTGGAAAGTATAATTATTGCCAACTTCTAATCAACAAGTTAATCCTTAGAGAATTAGGCAAAGAAAGAAAACCAATTAAAAGCATTGCCTAGACTTAATAAAGTCACGTACATTCAATAGTTCTGTTGATAACTTGATTACCTGTGCTCCCCAAGTATTGGACGCCCAGTAGCCAAAGAACCAGTGAAACCAACACCAATAACTGGGGATCCTAATGAGGCAAACCATATACACATTACAAGCATGTCCAAATCACATCCTATTCACGACAGAAATTTTGCTATATCACCAGACAATCAAAAGGAAAAAACTGATTGGAATAGCAACATGTTGTCAAAAAATACCAAAATTTCACAGATCTCCAAAACACGGAACCCCAAGAGAGAATAAGCTTTATTTAGATTAATTAACCTAGTCTAGAGAGCGTAAGAGAACAATAATAAGCAATCAAAGCCATATCTTCAGCAGTATGTAGGCTACAAAACTGAGGTGGAATCTACAATAACAACATTATAAATTTCAAAACCAACAAAAAGTAGTTCATGCAGAACATCAATTCAAAAAGAAAAAAAAGAACCTTGCAAAGAACCTGATTTGTTGACATCATAGAATAAGGAATCACTGTTTTCAGCACGGTATTTGAAGCACCAGGAACAGAAAGATACAAACCCAATACCTAATCACATTCAATATCATTCCTAACGCTAACATTCCAGTTTATGTAATATAAGTAAAACTATATATTGGAAATAAACCAGAAACTTGTGGCCAAAACCATAGAAGTGAAATTCCCATAAAATTGAGAAGTAATCAGCAAAACTAAAAATTATATGTTCTACACTTACAGAAATAGGAAAATTAGAGATCTGTACCGTCTAATGAGATACGATATCCCAAGTTCTGCAACTAACATGTTCACTACTTCAATTCATTAACAGGAATAGACAACCTGAGAAACACATGATTTTAGAACTAAGCATACAAATAACATTTATGAATGAGAATAAAAAATTTCTTGATCTGAATGCCAAAAAGATCAGAATAAAAAATCTATACATTGAATGAAATGGTAGTAAAGATTCTTCCTTCCATGAAGAGAAAACAAAAATAACAATCATCAGACAAAGAAAATGCAAATGGAAAAAAAAGTCAGTGCTAGAAGACAGTGAACCAAGAAAACAGAGAAATTAATATGAAATTGTTTTGAGTAAGAACCATACCTCTGAAAAAATCTACTAAAAGAGAAAAACTAATTAGCTGTTACTATGATAAATCATTAACATCGAAAAGAGGGAAGCAAGAGCATCGGTAAAACCTCCTCCAAAAACGCCTCAATGAGCCACCATCCCTGCGTCTAGTTGATCTGCTGCGCTTAGTTGATTTAAAGCGTTGAGTTGATCTGAGTAAATAATGGGTTATCAAACTTCTTTGCAAAATATACTCCCAAAAAAAACTCACAATTAAACATACTTACTTATGTAGATGTTTGGGAGGGGCACGCAATGGTGATTCGCGTATTTCTTTTTCTTCAGGAACATATATCCAGGAGCCACGGTATCTCCTTAGTGATAGCGAACTCCACTTCAAAGTATCAGTTGGGATGGAGCTACTAAGACGGGGGCTGGGCTGAGCCACATTAAACCTCGCATCCCGATTCAATGGCTCCTCTTCATGTGGCTCCTCTTCGTGACATACTATTTTTGGGCCCCGATTTAGTGGCTCCTCTTCGTGACATACTATTTTTGGGTCCTGATTTAGTGACTCGTCTTCGTGTGGAGCCTCTTCATGACATACATTATCTGGGTCAGGATTTAGTGGTTCCTCTAGATGACATATTGGGTCCAGATTTTGTGGTTCCTCTTGGTGAATAGGGTCTGAAGGTCCACGGTATATTGGGTCCAGATTTAGTGGCTCCTCTTGGTGCCACATTGACCTATTCAAAAACCTAGCATTTCAAATTTAAAAAGCAAGAAATGTAAGTTGCGCTTTCCTACACAATTTAAAAAGCGCACACAAGAATAGAGAGGTGGAAATTGAAAAACAAAATTAACATATATATAAGAAACCTAAATAGGAAACTAATCTTACATTATATAGGAAACCATCAACAAAATTATTGTCAATGTAGTCAGGAGTCTTCCCTTATAGGGAACTAGTGAGACATGAGATGGATTTTGTAGATGCACAAGGGACCCAGGAGAAAGAAGCCCGTCCATAGAGCTGTTGGTGTGACAAACACCATGGTCAGAGACAAAGGATAGAAAAGTTACATTTGAACATACCTGTAAAAAAACAATTTAGCAGATAAGATATTGATGAAATTTCCGATCAACAAGAAATTCAAGATGCAAGTATATGTATAAGATTGATATATGCTTATCTCAAACCCAATTCAGAATTAAAAGAGGCAAGAATTAAAACAAAACAACCAAACTAAACATAAAACAGCAAACAAGACAAAAAAGTTAAATAAAGAAATATAATAGCTTTCAACTTAAATTTGACATGCAATAACAAACACTAAATTAATCAGTCTCTAACATCATTAATACTAAGATTCCAATATACATTACATAATTGGATTAAGGTCATATTTTAGTTGGGTGAATCCTAAGAAAAATTTAAGGTTCAAGCACAACCGTCTAATAAAAATAAGATTCTGTTACAATAATCCTTTAAAATGTTGAATATGTCCTTAATAACATCCGTTTAGTGTCCAATTGGTCATGTGTTAGGTTCATATATTTGAACTTCACACACACATACAACCTATTCAAAGGATAACATATTGATGAAATTCCCAATCAACAAGAAGTCACCATGCAAGTAAAATATATATAAGATTAATATATGCTTATCTTAAAACCAATAATCAGAATTAAAGAAGGAAGGAAGTGAACAGACACAGTATGACCAAAGGATTTTAAACAGCAAATATAAATCAAATCCCAATTCAAGGCAAACAATACAGCCACCTATGACACATCCTCACAATTTACTCCCCTTTATCAACATTTCCTTGAAATTTTAAGATCCAAACTTTTAAATATCACCCGCAACACAAGTTCCCAACTTATATAGCACCACTTCTACCATCTATTAAATAATGTTACCTTATTTAATCTTAATCTTTCATAAAACTAAAAGCATTATTCAATATTTCAATATGCAGCAACTTTACAGGCACCCATAATGCCTAAAATAAACCAAATATATGGACAACAAGTATCTGTTTGAAAAAGCCATTGAACCAAAATAAATTTGCATGTAGCAATTTTTTAAGATTCTAATATTTCAGATTCTTCCAAATTCAATTGTTTAGAAACTTTAATTTCTTGCAGGCTTACATATCAAAGAACCCAATAGCAGTAAGATTATGAACTGAAACATAGCAACAATTTTAATTCCTCCACATTAAACTAATCTAACTCACATCAATTTGACTACATAAACACTCAAATCATTCCCATCTCTAAAATATTTTCTCTTCATTTTTTCAACTCCGATTATCCCAACTCAATCACTAATTTTATACTATGATATATCATCTTAATAAAAAAAACACTAATAATCCAAAAACAAATTAAGATTCTTCAAAGGAAAAGAGCATAAAATCGAACTCTCAATATGAAAAGAATTGTATTACTCATTTTCAATAAAAAATTGGCTACAAAAGGTTACAATCTTTACATACATTTCCATATGATAAATAAAAGATTTTTAAAATGAAAAGATTTTTACAATCTTTTCATTTTTAAAAAATTTTAATTTCTTCTTGCAGGCTTATATGTCAAAAAATAAAAATACCTGGTTTTGGAGAATATGTATAGGAAAGAGAGGCATTCTACCATGGAGAATGGTAGAGGCGTTGCTGTAAAAAACAGCATCACTATCACTATGGCCATAGGCTAGCATACTCAACTTGGCCTGCCAAAACAATTGAAACATAAACAACTCTTGTAGTAAACCGAAAAGGAAAGCAGAAAAAAGAAAGTTCATTTCATTTAGAGAGAAAGCCAGAAATGAAAAGAGGGAAAGAAAGAATGTATGTGGTTTGGGGAAGAAATCAAAGTTGGAATCTTTAAAGGAAATAATGTGAAAACACGCAATGCAATGCGATAAGATGTTAACAGATTTTGGAGAGATGTGAGTAAAAAGAAATGTTGATGAAATTGGGAATGAACAATAATAAATAAAACATGGCAAGAAAAGAAAGATGGAGGGAAAAGAGAAATAAATGAGAAATGTGAGGAATTGAAAAGCAAGCAAAAGTAAATTGGAGGTAGAAAAATGAAAGTAGAAAGTCGATTTCATTGAAAGAGAAACACCAAAGTGATAGAATTAAATGAAAATGCGGAACAATAAAGAAGGAGGGAAAAGAGAAATGAATTAGAAATGTGAGGAATTGAAAACAACAAAAACAAAACTAAAAAAAAAAAGAATAAAAGAAAGAAGAAAGATGAGATGCAATGCAATAATGTGATATGAAATGAAAAGAAAAGAAAAGAAAAGAAATGGAATAGAAAGAAGGAAAGAAAGAGAGAATGAATGAATGTTATAGAATACAATACGATACCTGTTGTTGTTGAGGCAAAGAAAAGAAATGGATGAGACAGAGAGAGAGAAGAGTGAAGAAGGTGGCCAACGAGGAATTGGCGGAAGTCAGTCTTCTCATTTGCATTCCCATTCTCTGCACAAAATCACAAGAAAGAAACGCGCAAGGAAACACACAAATGATAGTAAAACAAGAGATTGAGAGACAGAAAGAGAGAGAGAGATGAAGAAGAAGTTGAGAGAGGGAGAGAGAGATGAAGAAGAAATTGAGAGAGAGAGAGAGAGAGAGAGAGAGTAGTGAGAGTGAGAGAGTGAATGTGTTTATATATGAATTAGGCGAGGAGAGGAGAGAAGAGGACAAGAAGTCGAGGTAGAGAATCACAATGACGTACGTACTAAGTTACCTAAGCTGTTTTTCTTTTTGTTTGTTTGGCGCCACATCCACCTCTCATTTCCCGCCACACCAAATATAAATATAAATAGGACTTGACCCAAAAGGAGTAATTTCGTTTGGATAAAATAGATTAAATAGATCAAATTAAAATAATTTTAAAAATATAAGATGTCACTTAATCTTCTTGTAAATTATTTTTTTTTATTTCTCAATGAATATTAATGCAATTTTTTGAAAAAATAATATTCTACTCAAGTTGCTTTTTAATCAGCAATCTCTCATTCTTATATTTCTTTTCCTTTGTTAATTAATAAAAGTTAGCTGAAAAAACATAATCATAATTTATAAAATATTTTTTCATTATAATAACTTAAAAAAAAGCAAAGTCATATACGAAACCTTAATATCTTTTTAATACTTTATTTTCTAACGGTAATTTGCCTTTCATAGGCAATTCAAGACATGCCTATTTTATTTTCTTTATCAAAAGAAAACGTTTCTTTTTTTATTTTATAGCAATAGGATAATCATAGAATATACATGCCTCATTCTTGATTCTTGAACTCTTGAATTAACATGTCCATAATTTGGTAAAACAATGGAAAAACTTACATCAAATTCCTTTCTCCAGGTTCTCAAGTTCTTTTAATATAGAAGTGACACGTGTCCTTTTATAACAATTATCCATTCAATCTAACGGCCAGTAATAAGAGAAATGAAGGAACTTGACCTAAGAAAGGTCCAAAAAAAACATGTCCACAATTTGGTAAAAAAAAACATGCCCATATATAAAATCCGTGCAAAAAAAAGTTTAACTGTCAAACTATTTACTTTTATTTTAAATAA
Source organism: Mimosa pudica (assembly GCA_029929735.1). NCBI lineage: Eukaryota > Viridiplantae > Streptophyta > Magnoliopsida > Fabales > Fabaceae > Mimosa > Mimosa pudica. Next base: position 14,402,629 of record JAKELP010000018.1, on the reverse strand, counting down.
ATTTGAACGATTATATTGCATTTGTTCAAGAAAAATGTTTGGTGATGCGCATTAAATTACAGTATACTACCCCGGTCCTAAATATAGGACCTAATTGACTTTTTTTGGGAGAGATTAAGGTTGCGAAATAGGTTATTAAATGATGACATATTTGATATATTTTTAGATTATCCATTAGTTTATAGGTAAAATAAACTAGTTTATGAGAAAAAATTAGGTAAATCAATTTATAATTAACTTATTTTGCCTTTTTAAGGATTTTATAGAAAAATTCAATTAACTCTTATATTTAGGACCGGAGCGAGTATTTAATTAAGTTTGAGAAAAAGGAGTTTTTTACCTCAACTAATTTTTGATAAATCAATTATGACATATACCTTTTTTTTTTACCAAAATTATGACATATACCTGCAATGTGATAAATGAGAATAGTAAACCGTTTCAAGCATAACAATATTTTATAATAAATGAAATGAAAGAGAAAGAAAGAAAGAGTGAATGAATGAATGTTATAGAATACAATACCTGTTCATGTTGAGGCGCCTCAACGTAAGAAAGAGACAAAGAAAGGATATGGAAGAGACAGACAGAGAACTGTAAAGAAGGTAGCCAACGAGGAATTGGCGGAAGTCATTCTTCTCAATCGCATTCTCATTCTCTGCACAAAATCACAAGAAAGAAACCCACAAATCATAGTAAAACAAGAAATTGAAACAGAGAGAGAGAGAGAGAGGTTTGAAGAGGAGGAAGAAGAAGAAGAAGAAGAAGAAGAAGGCGAGACAGAAAGAGAGAATGGAGAGAAATTGAGAGAGTGAGAGTGAGAGAGATTTTGTTTTTATATGGAGAGCAGAAGACGAGGTAATGAGGTATACGAGAGCGTTTGACGTAAGCTGTTTTTGTTTCATTTTTGGCGCCAGCCACGTGGCACTTTCGTTTCCCGCCACCTACAAGCAAAAACTCTTTTTTTTCCCTTAAGTATACATTTGGTCCCTTATGTATACATAAAGTTTCAATTTAATCCTTTATATTTGGAAAGTACACTTTTAGTTCTTTTTTGTTAACACCGTTAGTTTAACTTAACGGAAAATATTAACTTAACAATTTTAAATGGTCATTAAATACTGAAAAAATGTTCAAATTAAAATATTTGAGTGTAAATATTCTTATATTTTCAAAATTTATCATTTTTGGTCCAATTTCATTATAAAATAATAATTAAAATTGTTAAGTTAGAATTTTCCGTTAAGTTAAACTAACGGGGTTAACATAAAGAGACTAAAAGTGTACTTTCCAAATATAAAGGACTAAATTGAAACTTGATGCAAACATAAGGGACTAAAAGTATACTTTAGCCTTTTTTTATATACCTACAAGCAGAGACTCTAAAGATATGATATTCACTCAAAATTTCTTTACTCCCTCATTTAATTTATTTTTGTACTACTATTTTAAAAAATTAATTATGTGTAATTTATCTAATTTAATTAAAGGGCACTTGCCCCTGGCCAACAAGTAAGAGATATAATTAGAGAGCTTCTTTTATCACAAATTTTAGAGGGGTAAGTCAGTTTATTAATTCCAAAATTCTTCCTTACATCTCTTTCTAATTTATAAGGAGTTTGCATAACATGAATGAATAAAGGGGGAAAACCTTAAACCACATTAATACCTTGAAATTTGATATTTTCCAACTTCATCCATATTTAATTTTAACTCCACTTCATAAAATGAATATAAAATTTTAATAAATAAATAATACAATCATTCATACACATGCAGGTCCTTTTAAATATAGCTTAATCAAACAATTTATTTATTTATTTATTTGATCGAATCACATAGAAAAATGAAAAAGAAAAATGGGTTTGTTCTCTTTCAGATCGAGTAATGAAACAATTTCTCTCTACCTTATAAATAAATAAATTGGACTTAAGCCTAATGGAATAACTTAGTTTAGAAAAAATTGGCTAAGCTACCCAAAAAAAAAACAGAGAGAGAAAATAGACTATATTGATCAAATGAAAATAACTAAAAGAATATAAGATGCCAATCAATCTAACTTGTTTTTGTTAGAATCTTAAGTTTTGATGGTGACTAAGGTGTGATATGGTCTAGTACTTAAGAGAACATAATCAACACTTAGGAAGGATTAGATGACATGGTTAGAATCCTAAGTTAAGTCACAACCGGATGCGGAATCACTTCCGGATAGACTAGGACTCGCGCACGCGGATGAATGATTTATCCCCCAGCGGCAGCGAGTAACTCACTAGGGAATTAACTTAGTCCATGAGCATTAGCTATACAAAACCTAAGACTAAGCTATGATTCAACCGGAAGTGAAGTTGCTTCATGTTAAACTTAGACTGACGCAGACTGATAAGATAGATATCACCCCAAGCGTCAGTAAGTTCACTTCGTCAAGTAAAAATGCTTCCTGTTAGACTTAGACTGGCGCAGGCTGATAAAATAGAATAACCCCAAGCGTCAGTGAAAAAGCCACGTCAAGTGAAATAGCTTCCTGATAGATTTTGACTGGCGCAGACTGATAGAATAGATATAACCCTAAGCGTCAGTAAGTTTACCTCGTCAAGTGAAAGTGCATCCGATAGCGTAGTGACTAGCGCTGACTGTTGGATTGAAGAACATTGAGCGAGAGTGGGTAATAGTGAACAAAATCCTTCATCCAGTAGTTTTACTTCCGGATGTAGGAGTGCTTCCGGATACATCATAAACTAAGAGGACTATAATACACTAAGTCAGAACATAGTCTAAGTAAGACTACTCCCCATAGCAAACAAGCTTCCCACAGCATGTATAGCTCTTACTATATTTGATTATATATATTGCTATGTTGGACTAACCAGTATGTGCAGAACTTAGCCACACTTCCGGATGCAAATGAGCTTCCGGATGGAAAGACTCTTGGCATTGGGATTCAGAGATTAACACTTGATTGCCACTTCCGGATGAACGATGATCATCCGTCAGCAAGAGTACAAGAATAAACGCCACATACAAGTCAGATTGCTTTCATCAGGGCAGAGGTGTCAGGACTACTTTTCAGAGCTAAAGCAAGTCAACCCTGCTAAGCTTTAATGGAGCATTTAAGAAGATGTACTTCCCAACGGTAACAAGAGGTTAACAGATATCCAAACAACATTGTTACCTACCAAGCATGAGGAGTATGAGAGATAAGGAGAACAAAATCTGAAGATTCATTCAAGATGTCAAAGCTCATACTACCCACAAGAGTCAGAGTCCATAAGAGAGCTTCTGATAGCAAGAGAGCATCCATAGCAAAGCGCTCTTATCATTCATGGACAAGTGCTTGGAAGACGAAGTTCCTCTATGTGATAGCAAGCAGAATGATAGAGTCCACGAGCTTCACTTCAGATAGCAAGAGAGCTTCCGATAGTAAGTCTCTTAGCATCCTGGACTTATGCTTGAGGAACGAAGTCCTCATTTGACAACAAGCAAGAGTCAGACCGTACAGTGTATAGATGTCAGAACGACTTTTGCCAGAACAGTGTTGTCAGAATAGTGTTGACAGACCAGCTGGTCAGAGCATCTTTTCAGATAAAGCAAAGTCAACCCTGCGGTGCATTAATGAGGACAACGTAAACAAGGCCCCAACGGCTATATTCAAACGGCCTTATTGCCTCTCCAACGGTTGGATAATCAAAGGCTGGTATAAAAGAGATGTTCTTCATTTCTGAAGAAGAAGAGCTTTTAAACGGAAGAACTAGAGAAGAAAGAGTTTCAGGAGTTTTGATAAGCAAGAGAAATAGAATGAAGAAGCTCAAGCCTACTATCTGAAATATCCTTCTACTCTCTGATCTTAAGTTGTAATATCCTTAGAGAGAATTTGTTGAGGGCAATTATTGTACTTAAGTGAGTAACATCATCTACTCTTAGAGAGAGTCATTTGTACTTAAGTGATTATCAAAAACAGTTCATAGAGTGAACATATCATTAAATCCTCTAATTGATAGAGGCTGTTCTAAAGCTTGTGCTGAAGAACAGAACTGTTATCTTACAAGTGTAAGGGGGAGCATTTAGAGGTTTTCTAAATCTCCATAGGTTGCAAGTGAGCCCGCAAAACTTGCGGTTGTAAAGGTTGCAAGTGATCCCGTAAAACTTGCGGTTAGGTTTGCAGGTGAACCCGTTGTAAAACCTGTGGGTTGATAGGTGAACCCGTGTTCGTAAAACCTATAGTGTAAAGGCTTCTCTTGTGCCCGGTTTAAACAAGAATAGTGGATTGGAAATCTCAGGTGTAGCCTGGGGACTGGATGTAGGTCTGGGTGACCGAACCAGGATAAATTTGTGTGTGCATAAATTTATATTTAATCATTCTATTTTGCATCACATAACATACTGACTTGTGCATAGCATTATTTATTATCATCATCACCGAGCACAAGCAGTCTTTCGAAAAAGAATTTTAAGGTTTTATTCCCTCACCCAATTCACCCCCCCCCCTCTTGGGTGACAGCCACACATTTCATTTGGTATCAGAGCAGGTCACTTGTTTAAAGGATCCAACGATCTAAAGTGTAAAGACCTTGGCTGATTTGGGTTAAAAATGTTTTCCAAAGGCTTTGATCATACCATTCCACCCGTGCTAGAAAATATTGATTTTTGTTGGTGGAAAGCAAAGATGGAAAGTTTTATACAATCCACTAGTTTGAAAATGTGGGATATTTTTGAAAATGATTTTGATTTCAAACCAAGAGGAAACTGGACTGAAAAGGAGAAAAATTTGTTTTCCTTAAACATTAGAGCAATGCAAATTTTATACAAAAGTTTAGCTGAAAATGATTTCCAGAAAATCAAACATTGCTCTAGTGCTAGAGATATTTGGAATACTTTTGATGTGATATATGCTTCTAACCCATCTCTTGAAAGCAGAGCTATCCAAAGCTCAACTCGTGCCCCTTGTGGATCATCTACTGATGAGCCTCTGGAAGCTGATATTGAGGAAGCAGGCTTCAGTGAAGAGAGTATCCATCTCTGCCTAGAAGATTCAGAAAGTGAGGTATCTGGATCTGAAATTGAACTCTCTGATTTGCAAGATGCATACAATGAGTTATATACTGAATACTGTAAACTTGCAAAAGAACTTCTAGGCTTAAAAGAAAAAGATAGGAAACGTGTAAAACTAATTTCTTCTTCTACACCCAAAGTTTCTGAGGTTTCTTTTAAAGAACTAGTGGTTCCGATAGCTAGCCCACTATCGGTAGGGAAAACTTCAACATGTCTTGATAAATGTTTTGACTGTAAACACGTGTTGAAGGAAAAAGAAAAGCTTTCAAAAGAAACTGAGATTTCAAAGGAACAAAAAGCTTTTCTAAAGAAAACTAATCATGATGATGATAGAAAACCTCATTTTGATTTTCATTCTATTATCTGTCATTATTGTGGTAGATTAGGACATATTTCTCACACATGCAGTCTTAGAAGAAATTCAAATGTGAGAAATAAATTTGTATGGATTCCTAAAGGACAAGTAAGGTCCAGTGCTAACCATGTAGGACCCAAGTACAAATGGGTACCAAAACATCCTCCTAGTGCCTTACTTGTGCAGGAAAGATCAAGAGTTCCTCTTACCCCAAAGAAGAGAACTCGCGGTGATGCAATTGCTGAAACCCCCTGGTACAATCATAAGAAGCATTGCGCAACCACCAGGAACAATGGTTCTGTCTCAAGGATGAGCTATCACAGAGTTCCATTCAACTATCCTGAGAAGAACAAGAGAGAGTGGATTCCTCGATCAACATTGAAAAGGCTCTTGAATCCTACCTCTCAGAAGAAAGTGCTTCGAACCAAGGATAAGTATAGAAGATCTCCTTGGGTAAGCAAGGGATCACTTAGCAACGAAGCATTTGATAGTAAAATCTCCTATGCTAATGTTAGATGGACTTATTGAGATTTTACATTAAGCATCCTAAGATGTGAACATTATATTCATCATAGAAGAAAGCTTAAAGAAATAAATAATGTTCATAATCTACTTATTGTCCATGACTATCTTGATCAAAAATCCTGTATATCCTTGTGCATATAGTCATGAAAAGATTCACCATGCCACACACATAGCAAGTAATCTAAGTGCATGTGAATTATATATAACCTACAAACTGACCTTCAGATCCAGAATTGGATACAAAAGGAAGGAACTATCTGGTATTTTGTAGGAAGGGCAATCCGAAGGTTCAGCAAGACAGGGGTGAAGAAGACCCTGGCTAAAAAGAAGATCTCCTCCCTCGGTGAGCCATCAGACAGTGAAGAAGAGTCAATTGCTGATCCTAAGAATGCTCTGAAAATAGAATCCTTATCTGTGATTTCCCTATGATTTCCTTATGATTTCCCTATCATATCCTTATGATTTCCCTTATCTGTGATGACCTTATTCTCTGTAAAAATGATCCTATCATATCAAATTCATTTTCTGATATATTGAATACTGATTTTACAGATTCAAGAAGTCTGACACTAAAACTAAAAACTTTCTTCAGAGTTTTCATATGGTGTCTAAATCATTTTACTCATATATGCTTAGCAATTTTTTTTTAGGGCGCCTCTCATGAAAGAAAATAGTTTATGCATTCACCTTGATTTTTGAAAGATCCTTTTTGAAATGCAAACTTTCAAAACAGATTCCGATCCTCTTTAAACTTACATGACAACCATACCTCATGATAGCATTCAAAAGTTATTTCTGATTTTCCATTTCATGTGGTATCTCTTGCATCAAATTTTTCAATGCATAAGCAGCTATGGGTTCGAGAACAATACATCCCTCTTAATTACATCTTAAGTTCTCAATCTACTAATGATCTCGATTCAAGTTTGTGGTTTAAGAATGTTGACACAGATTATTGAAGCTTGAACAATGAGAATGACCAAGAGAGAATGGCAACGAAAATGCCTCTTATCAAGATGTGTGGAATGACTATACTAAACCTGAGAAACTCTCGCCAATACACATGAGCATTTCTATCCCTTACATATTCTGTTGTGAAATTTAATGGATAGTCTCTTTCTTGTCTGACATGCATTAGAAATCTTAGGAAATGCCTTGAATTAAACTCTGCTAGATCTGTAAAACATGGCATAGTATCACAAGCATGCTATAATCTGTATTAATTTCAAGCTTGTTGATATCCTAAGAACAATGAGATCACACTGACCATATCTAGAAGAACTTGAGCTAAAATTTGGAAATTATTCTCGTAATCACATGCTGAAATTTGGTTGTTTTTGTAAACCGGTTTTAGTCTTAAAATCAAACTATTTTGTGAGGATGAAGATTTTTCAAAATTTCATTGTGTTAATAATTCACATGTCTTCATGATCTAACATGAACATCCTTGAGGCATATTTATTGAACTATACTTGCTTATGAAACTCTGAAAATATGCCACCTGTTTGATACTCGCTGTACTATCACATTGATGTTTATCTATGAGAGTATAAATAGAGTTCATGTCTTGATAGTGAAACTATGTGAACGTGTAGACAATTTCAAAATTAGTTTTCACATAATCATTGCTCATATTTTCTTAAAACCAATTAGCAAGCATGATTTCTTAAAATTATTAACTTGTGCTGATTAACACAGATTGACTTGAATGTCCTGAGGATGGTCTCCAATGTTAAATCTTAAGTTCTTTCACTGACCATCAGGAAGCAATTGTTTCCTCAAGCACATGCAGGACCAATCATCAAGTTTGAGCAAGATTGCTTTCGCAACAATCAGCGCCTTCGATAGCAGGCCAACTACTGAACCATGGGAAGAGTAGAGTGACTGCCCAGTCATGTCTGCTTGTGGTTATAGCTCAGCTTGCCGAAGGGAATCATCAAAGCACTTGCGCTAAGGGTTTCCACTTGAGATAGCACACCTCTTGAAGATGTCAGGAAGCATGCTTATCTGTGTATGATTCAGATTCATGAGTCTAATAGAGTATGAGGATTCCTCATCTGTGGTAACATCTACACCTTACCATCTCTTATATATGATGCATACATGGCATTAGTAAGGGTGTCAATTTAAGATTTTTTTTTTTCTCAATCTGCATTGACTTCAAAATCATTCACTGTCTTAGAAAATCATCCCAGCTCACACATCTGTATCCTTTATATGACACGCTGGAAAGTAATTGATAACATACCTCTCTTATATGCTTCTTTTCTTGATCTTGTGATGATTAATCTTAATATAGAAGAGAAGTAGATGGACGTTACTTGATAATGATTCCTTGAAAATAGAGAGTTACATGCTGTCATCGATAATAAACTCTTAAGATGCTGTGATGCAATTTGTTTGGAAATTACTTTTGGCATTTTAAACTCACAAAATTCATTTGATTTGGTTTTATTTCATATGGTATCACAAATTTCACTTGGCATTCAATCATTTCATTTGATATCACAAGTTCAAACTCACATATTTCATTTGATTTCATTTTGTATCACGAATTTAAAATCACAAATTTTCATTTGATATCATAATCATCATTTTTAAACGCACCAAAATTATTTTGATATCATGTTAATCATTTCGAGAGGGTCAAAATTACTTTTGATGTCTTTTATATTTGAAAAGAATTTTCACCTTCAAAAAGAGAACTGTTTTTGTATGTTTTGATCTAGACTTAATCCTTGCAAAACATGTTTTGTTATCTTGCATGAGAGTAAACTCACTTAGAATACTGAATCAATATTTCCTTCTTTTTTGTCTCACACTGTTTAGCTATCCTACATAATGTTTAGGGAGAATACAATCATTTAGGATCATGAATCATTATTGTTGTCCCTTGTTAATTCTCGTACGATGTATTGAATAGTCTAGAACAAATCTTTATTAACGATACATAGGGAGAAATATTAGGTAGAAAGCTCATTCCTAGGAGAACGATAGAAGTATCCCCATCCCTAAGGCTAGCTTGCACATGTTAATTTTGATGAAGCCAAAAGGGGGAGAGAGATGAGATATAAGATGTCTAGCTAGAGATGAGACATGAGATGTCTAGAGCTGAGAGATAAGATAAGATGTCTAGATATCTGGGGAGAGAACTGAGGAAAGAAATATAGCTCTGGGAGTGATCTAAGTTTTATTATGTTCTCTAGTCATCTATGGGTTTGTCATCATCAAAAAGGGGGAGAATGTTAGAATCTTAAGTTTTGATGGTGACTAAGGTGTGATATGGTTTAGTACTTAAGAGAACATAATCAACACTTAGGAAGGATTAGATGACATGGTTAGAATCCTAAGTTAAGTCACAACCGGATGCGGAATCACTTCCGGATAGACTAGGACTCGCGCACGCGGATGAATGATTTATCCCCCAGCGGCAGCGAGTAACTCACTAGGGAATTAACTTAGTCCATGAGCATTAGCTATACAAAACCTAAGACTAAGCTATGATTCAACCGGAAGTGAAGTTGCTTCATGTTAAACTTAGACTGACGCAGACTGATAAGATAGATATCACCCCAAGCGTCAGTAAGTTCACTTCGTCAAGTAAAAATGCTTCCTGTTAGACTTAGACTGGCGCAGGCTGATAAAATAGAATAACCCCAAGCGTCAGTGAAAAAGCCACGTCAAGTGAAATAGCTTCCTGATAGATTTTGACTGGCTCAGACTGATAGAATAGATATAACCCTAAGCGTCAGTAAGTTTACCTCGTCAAGTGAAAGTGCATCCGATAGCGTAGTGACTAGCGCTGACTGTTGGATTGAAGAACATTGAGCGAGAGTGGGTAATAGTGAACAAAATCCTTCATCCAGTAGTTTTACTTCCGGATGTAGGAGTGCTTCCGGATACATCATAAACTAAGAGGACTATAATACACTAAGTCAGAACATAGTCTAAGTAAGACTACTGCCCATAGCAAACAAGCTTCCCACAGCATGTATAGCTCTTACTATATTTGATTATATATATTGCTATGTTGGACTAACCAGTATGTGCAGAACTTAGCCACACTTCCGGATGCAAATGAGCTTCCGGATGGAAAGACTCTTGGCATTGGGATTCAGAGATTAACACTTGATTGCCACTTCCGGATGAACGATGATCATCCGTCAGCAAGAGTACAAGAATAAACGCCACATACAAGTCAGATTGCTTTCATCAGGGCAGAGGTGTCAGGACTACTTTTCAGAGCTAAAGCAAGTCAACCCTGCTAAGCTTTAATGGAGCATTTAAGAAGATGTACTTCCCAACGGTAACAAGAGGTTAACAGATATCCAAACAACATTGTTACCTACCAAGCATGAGGAGTATGAGAGATAAGGAGAACAAAATCTGAAGATTCATTCAAGATGTCAAAGCTCATACTACCCACAAGAGTCAGAGTCCATAAGAGAGCTTCTGATAGCAAGAGAGCATCCATAGCAAAGCGCTCTTATCATTCATGGACAAGTGCTTGGAAGACGAAGTTCCTCTATGTGATAGCAAGCAGAATGATAGAGTCCACGAGCTTCACTTCAGATAGCAAGAGAGCTTCCGATAGTAAGTCTCTTAGCATCCTGGACTTATGCTTGAGGAACGAAGTCCTCATTTGACAACAAGCAAGAGTCAGACCGTACAGTGTATAGATGTCAGAACGACTTTTGCCAGAACAGTGTTGTCAGAATAGTGTTGACAGACCAGCTGGTCAGAGCATCTTTTCAGATAAAGCAAAGTCAACCCTGCGGTGCATTAATGAGGACAACGTAAACAAGGCCCCAACGGCTATATTCAAACGGCCTTATTGCCTCTCCAACGGTTGGATAATCAAAGGCTGGTATAAAAGAGATGTTCTTCATTTCTGAAGAAGAAGAGCTTTTAAACGGAAGAACTAGAGAAGAAAGAGTTTCAGGAGTTTTGATAAGCAAGAGAAATAGAATGAAGAAGCTCAAGTCTACTATCTGAAATATCCTTCTACTCTCTGATCTTAAGTTGTAATATCCTTAGAGAGAATTTGTTGAGGGCAATTATTGTACTTAAGTGAGTAACATCATCTACTCTTAGAGAGAGTCATTTGTACTTAAGTGATTATCAAAAACAGTTCATAGAGTGAACATATCATTAAATCCTCTAATTGATAGAGGCTGTTCTAAAGCTTGTGCTGAAGAACAGAACTGTTATCTTACAAGTGTAAGGGGGAGCATTTGGAGGTTTTCTAAATCTCCATAGGTTGCAAGTGAGCCCGCAAAACTTGCGGTTGTAAAGGTTGCAAGTGATCCCGTAAAACTTGCGGTTAGGTTTGCAGGTGAACCCGTTGTAAAACCTGTGGGTTGATAGGTGAACCCGTGTTCGTAAAACCTATAGTGTAAAGGCTTCTCTTGTGCCCGGTTTAAACAAGAATAGTGGATTGGAAATCTCAGGTGTAGCCTGGGGACTGGATGTAGGTCTGGGTGACCGAACCAGGATAAATTTGTGTGTGCATAAATTTATATTTAATCATTCTATTTTGCATCACATAACATACTGACTTGTGCATAGCATTATTTATTATCATCATCACCGAGCACAAGCAGTCTTTCGAAAAAGAATTTTAAGGTTTTATTCCCTCACCCAATTCACCCCCCCTCTTGGGTGACAGCCACACATTTCAGTTTTTTATTTCTTGATGAATGTTAATTTAATTTTTTACTTTTCAACTATTCATGACTTTAGCTCACCATTCAATGTGCTTTTTTTCAAATTATTATTTTGATGAGTAAAATTGCAATTTTTTTCACAAAAAACAATATTCTACTCTAATTTTTATATTTCTTTTACCTTTTTTAAAAAATTTAGCTGGAAAAACATAATCATAATTTATATATCTTCCATTCTTATACTTCTTTTACCATTTTACTAAAATTTAGTTGGAAAGCCATAATCATAATTTATATATGCAAGCGTTTATCCCACTTTTAGTTAATAAATAAAATAAAAGCATGTTAAAAAAAACCTTTTTAGGGACCTAAACCTTTTGTTTTAAACTACAGGGACTAAAACGAAAATTGAAGCAAACTATAGGGACCAAAATATAAATAGGAATAATATATGGGGTTAATATGCAATTTTCGCGAAGATTCCAACGGTCAAACGTCATTGACCGTTAGGTGAGGGTAAAATTTGACCATTTTGATTACTTGAAGGGCACATTAGAGACTGTTGTTAATTTAGGGTGCTCAGTGATACACAGTGTTTACTTGAAAGGCAAATTAGAGTCATTACCCTAAAATAAATGAATGTGTATAATTGTATTCAAAGATTTTGAGTTCGATTGTTCTTCAGTGGGATAAGACTTTATTATTGTTGTCACTATCACCCTCCAAGTCTCTTTAAGATAGCTTATATAAGTTTTACTTTTAATATTTGCATGCAACTTAAGTTTCAAATGTTCAAATGTGTCAAGGGGAATGAAGGTTAGGTTGGGACCAAAAGATAATGTTGAAGATTTAGAGACAATTAGGCTTCCGAAAATAATGTTGAAGATACAAATACAAATACACCCTCCGGTCCTAAATATAAGACCTAATTTACTTTTTTGAAAAATCCTAAAAAAGCAAAATATAAGTGAATTATAAATTGATTTACCTAATTTTTCCCCTTAAACTAGTTTATTTAACCTATAAACTAATGACTAATATAAAAATATGTCATAATTTAATAACATATTTTGTAACCATAACATCTCCAAAAAAAAAGTCAATTAGGTCTTATATTTAGGACCGGAGGGAGTATCATTTTAGGGTGTTGTATATACTTAAGTTACAATTGAATAAAATATTGACAAATAACATTCATAATTTGCAACTGTCGATTATTTACTGCAGTCTAAATTGTTTTTTTGTCACTAATCTCTTAACACTTTTGGTACACCTTATCTTGTAATTAAAGCCATGGAACTTGTACAAATGAGAAGTTGATTGAGATGATAAGTGGGCTACATCCCCATACGAATGAGAATGTGTGTTCGAATCCTAGGAAGCTCTCTCATTGGGAGAAGAAATCCTACCCTTCAAATATCCCGGGAAGCGCTCATGCACAGATTGTTATTATGTTTATCAAAAGAGTAAACACAGTATGTAAACACAGTATACGAACACCTCATCAAAATTTATGTTAAACAATTTGATAGTAATATTTCAAGTTTCCAAAAGATTTTTATGTTTTTCTACACATAATGTATTATAACTTAATCACAAAATTCATATCAAGCCATAAATACACGTGACACTCATGACATCAAAAGCATAATCTTAGTTAAAAATTCACCAGGAGGGATAATATATATAACTTTGAGTTAAATCATCATGGTCAATGTTGTCTCAAGTACTTGATGACAATCATGATCAACATTGCCCCTGTAGGACAGAAAATTCAACGAATCAACAATGAGGACATTTAGTCTACGATCACATCAGCCACCAATTGCTGCGCGTACACATTAGTGTTACGTTCAGGATCTGTTTCTGATGGTTTAACAATATCTTCAAAACCTTACATGTCAATGGTCATTCCATCACTTATTTCAGCATCATTCATGACTACATCGTTGTCAGCATCTAGAGTTACTTCAATGCCATTCTCTGTAATATTCGATTCCTGATTTTGCTTATCAATCACTCTCTCTGATTCAACTGACTCTTGCATAGTTGTTTGCGGATATGGATCTGTGCAGATAGTCAATGTAGATGTAACCAACAAGTTCTGCAATAGTCGATGAAGAAAGGAATGAGAGTACTTCAAGGAAAACGCGTTATACACGAGGGAAACACAATATAGATGCAGTATATATCAGATGCCAATTAATTAGAAGAAATTTATCAAATCTGAATTCCAGTTTCATACATTGAGCCAAATTTAAAATATTTAAATTACTCATCATTAATGAAATGTTGTGAAACAATAATTTCTTATTCAAATTCCCCTCTAAATAACACTAATAACTAAAATTTCACAATCAATATTTCTTAGAAGAACACAACTCTGTTCATTCTCATGGAAAAAGTGTAACTCATAATAGCAAATTTCATGGCAGCACTCATTGGAAAGCTTATACTAGACTTAGTGTGTTAATAATGTAGGTAAATTTATATACTATTCTTCAATATCTTCCAACTCAAACAGTGCGCTTTAAAGCTTGAGCTCGTGGTTGAAGTAGCCCTCATGGGAGTGTTTAGGGAACCTTGCAATAGAAACCTTCAACTACCATACACTCTTAATTTTAACCACTTGACAGATGCTCTTTTCTATGATGACAAATATTATTATTTACATGTACAGTAAAGAAAACAACTTCGACAAAAGAGTATTAGGGAACCAAGTGATATCAGCCTAACCCTCCTATTTAATATGCATGGACTTCAAATATGAGGTGTGACCAAAGTATTCTTATAACCTTTGACAGCCTAAGTAAATTTGTCAAATCAACCCCTTGGAGACTGTTTAAGGGCACATAACTACATATGCTTTTAGACGCCACGTTAACATTACATCCTACACACACCATCAACGAATGTAGACCACCAAAGATGTGTTCCTATAAACATCAGCTTTCCCAAGCCCACGGTTGCTTACTGTGTTTAATGGATGAAGTCATTTTTTCCTTACAATCATCACCATATTTTGTTCGCATTTTTTTATCTTCACTTTTCATAGCAAAAGTTATCTGATTTGATCAATATTCATCCAAGATACAATGAATGGAAGGGAAATATATTTTGCTAATCAGAAAAAAACTCCTATATCTGTGATATGCCAAGATGAAGACCCCTCACAGGATGTCAATGCTTTTACTTTTAAGGAAACGGATTTCTTTCTTACCACATGTTAGAAGTTTACATATGAACATTAAGGTAACTTGTAAAAGAATAAAAAATTAAGGGGGAATTTTTAAACAAATTGGAACAAAATTCAGGAATAAAATTCAGTGCCCCATACTATGAAGCACTAAGTATACCTTCTCAAGAGCTAGTGCAAGCTTTGAAAGATTTGGGTAGATATTTTGTGCATCCAATAGGATCTGTGCCATATCAGCAAAAGCAACAATAAGAAAACATAATTCTGAGAAATGATGTTAATTTTTACATGATATAAGTTGGTATGATGTAAAAATTACTCAAAAATTAATTAAAAAAGAAGGCAAGTGACAGTATAGTTTTACATGTTTCTTTGAGTCTTGCCATGATACATCGTACAAGGAACAAATGCTTAACAAATGGAAACAGGTTTAAACTTTTGAGTTGATTTGTAATTTATTTGGTATTAGCATTTCTGAAAAGTGGTCAATGTGCAATAAATGCCCCTCTACTTTTGTTAGTCAAATTCAACTTCAGAGAAGGTATAATGATAGTAAGGACTCTGCTCCAAACAAATGATACCATTATTAAACTAAAAACATTGTCTTACATTTCTATATTCCTGACACGATTCCCACAATAGATTGCCAAACCTAATTCTTCTAATATATGGCATAAGTCTTTCATATTACAACTTGGTTTTCAAGGGAGGTTCACTGGGCTTCCTTAGGTCCCAATCAAAACCATATTATAAAGACTGTACAAGTATGGGAAACACAGTCATTTAAACGGCTTGAACAGAAAGGTATATAGGGAAGGAAAACTGTGGAAGTTGTTACGCAACACTTATAGAATTCAACCGTATAAATCTTAAAACCATCTCGTGAGAAAGACAACCAACGGACTGGTGGTGTCACAGACTCACAGCAACCTTCTAGAGGGATTAGTTGGGGTCAAACATTACTTTTGTTGACCGGTGACCCACCACTGTTGGTTTTGATTGCCATTTTGATAGTTTCAAAATTCATAAAACAAGACTACAAGAGGATAGAGTTCAAGGTATCAAACTTGGTGCCCCAATGCCAAGAACCTACGAAGCTTAAGTGTATTTCAACCCTAGTGTTGGAAGTTGATGGTATGCAAAAATTTTAACTGAATCAATACTGCTGGCACTATTCATTAATGTTATCTAAATATGATCAAGTAATTAAATTATGATAAATATCCTGAATTTCTCAAAGACAAGTTGAATAGTATAAGAAAAAGTAATGTTGAAAAGGCTCAATAATGCAACCAAGCTATCCCATCTCATTAGATATCACTATGACTACGACTCAACTGAAACAGACATATGTGAACACGTTGGTGAACCAGTAGAGACGGCTCCCATTCCGTAACATATGAAAGCTAGGGTCAAAACAAAAGGGAGCTAGACACATAAAGCTAGAAAAAAAAACATTTATAAACATTTGCTTTGAAGACCAAAAAACCATTGTTAACACACATAAATATTACAGCCAGGACATAATATTACAAAACAGTTACCTAACAAAACCTCTGCAGCAAAAACATGTTTTACAATAGACATGACTGTTACTACCAGAACATAATATTGCAACACACTTACCTCACACAACCTCTGCAATGTAAATGGAGGGCCCTCATAAAAGGAAAGAAGAGCTGCAACTCAAAAATGCAATGAGTAAGCTTATAAAACAAGATATAATTAGGAAATCTATCCAGTATATTAAGACTTTCTTACAAGTAAAAAAAACAGATTAGGTCTTCTTAATAAAATATTTAAATATTTAGAAAATCCTTAATTAACATATTCACTCAGTGAATAAAAAGAAATAAAACATCCGCTCTTCACAAAAAGGTAAAAATGGAGCAAAAGAAAGAACAAGAAGCTAGAATATAAAATGGCAAAAAATTACGCAACAAAGTTATGTCCAATCCACTATCAGCCTGTGCTCCTTGCCACTTTATTCTTAGTTCTATTTTCAGGCCACACTAACTTTCCTTAGCATTTTTCCATCTAGTATAATTTTGGGCCTTACCTTTTTCCTTTTCCAAGCCACTCATCTATATCAATAGATCCATCATGTACCCAATATATACCAACAAATGAAAAGGCGATTATAAGTGTACAATATGGAAAATACCTTCATTCAACTTGTTTAAGAGATCAGAGTAGGCCTCCCCTAAAGAAGTATATTGCTGCTCACTTGCCATTTTTGCTTCAGGGTACTCAGACAATACCTTTATAGCAATTATAAGATCCAAAGTGTAAGGACAATCGTGGCACAAAAGTATGGTAGTGAAATCCAATTAACTAAGGAATATATATTATCAATGCCTATAAGACTTAATAAATATATAAGACCTACTTGCTGGCATACCTCCCCATACCTGCTTCAGCTGAATCGATAAAATGCTCTTCAACTTTTTCCAATCATGCCTATTATTTGAACGTTATGTGTGAAACAATGAAAATGACTACATTAGCATTACTGATATAGATCTAGATAAGATCTTACTGACTTTATCAATCTACAAGCCTACTAAAGTAAACAACTAATTTATCTATTATATCTTCATAATGAATTGGAAGATTCATGAAACAATGTGCCCTTGCACTGGCACATTGTCATTGAAAATATCAGATTTAAAAATAAGCAAGACCAAAAAGGACTAACAACTTAACCACAAGAATTTAATCAGATAAAATAAGAATTATCACATAGAAGAACAAGATAGGATCATAAAAAACAGGGGAAAGAAAAGGTAAACAAATACTAGATTAAGAAGAATAGCAGAGCTCCCAGACTTCATAGGGAAGCAAGAGATGTGACCCTTTCTTTGAGGTCACTAAGATGGATGCTGCCAAGTATTTTAACCATCATAAATTACGGCATTTAGCCATGTTAGATTCCCATTGTTAAGAACAATGGTGAATAATGACAGATTTTTCTTTTGGAGAATTTACTACAAATGCGCTTTTTGTTTGTACAGTATGTTCCCACAACACACCAGACTAAATTAAGGTTCCTTCAGCCATTGCAATCATAATTCAGGAAAAATAGACACATTGTAGAAAAGCCACAAACACATTGGTAATACCATTCAACATACCAGAATCTCCCAGTGGATGCAATAACTTGTAATATGCGTTTAATTTCTTCCCTTGAAATATCATTCTCTGACTCAGCATCTCTATCAAAATCTCAAGCATAATCATTGATCAGAAATCCACACACATAATCATACACATTTGTCATTTTTGCACCAAAAATATGAACTATGAAACAGCTGTCATTATTTCAGAAATTAAATAGTTAATGCAATAAGAAAAATTTAAGCGGTTAATATTGCTCAAGTATTTTCTTTCTTTCTTTATTTCAAGAACTGTGATCCTTTTAACATATCAATTAGTCAAATATGGCCAATAAAGTGGACTAACATTTTACAATACCTAACAAAGTAAGATTAAGATACCAAAATTTCTAATGTCAATTAAATGAAGGGCTAAAGGGAAAAAATGCCCATGTAATTTTCACAAAGGTGCAAAAATGCCCATGTAAAATTTTTTGGAGCAAATCTGCCCATTAAATTTCAAAACTAGGGCAAAAATGTCCGTCACAGTTAATTTTTTTGACTTTTTGACGCATCATTTTCTGCAAATTCATCTTTCACTACAACATGTGACAGACTTATATATTTATTTGTCATTTTACGATGATGATGAGATAGAGGATGGTGAGTGAAAAAGTCAAAAAATTAACTGTGACGGGCATTTTTGCCCTAGTTTTGAAATTTGATGGGCAGTTTTGCTCCAAAAAATTTTACATGGGCGTTTTTGCACCTTTGTGAAAATTACATGGGCATTTTTGCCCTTTAGCCCTTAAATGAATCTATAACCCCAAAATCCAAAAGCCCCAAATGTAGGACACATGATTCAAAAAAAAAAAATACAAAGCGCTACATTAAGGCACAGAACAGCCTTAGCAGCTCTACAATGAGAGCCGCTGGCTTTGGATGGGTGCCGAAAGACATTCATCTTAAGCAAATCACTAATATTGCCACCAGGTCTTTTCTGATGTACAACACTTATTGGCTTGGTGATGATGTCATATATGTTTAGAAGTTTGATTAATTGGAATAGGGAGTATTATACTCAAAATATTTTGTGATTGGGAAATTTATGATAAAAATAGGGAGAAAATCTTAAAGTTGAAATGTTAAATAAGATAGAAAATGTTAGATGAATGTTATAAAAACTAGATAATAATTGTAGGGTTTTATAATGTTAAATAAAAAATGAGAAAATAAAGAGCCTGAAGAGAAAAAAGTAATTGAACATGAACTTGAGCAATGCACTTCATTGTTTATTTAGTGTATGATTGACATGACCAGAATTTAAAATTCTGTTCTTACATTGTAAAAAATTAAACATATTAATGTGCATGTTTTTTTTAAGATCACTTCACTATAAACTTATCTTATTAACTATAGTTTTTCTCTACATATCATTTTTCTTTTCTTATTGTACCACGTCACTTCACAAGAGAGAGAACCTTTAAAGCGCCTACCAAAGCCAGTTTACGTGGTTGACATCTCAAGGGTGACTTTTGCCTCTAACTACCCTTTCCCAAAGAGCGTTCAATTTCACCCTCTTAAACAATCAAAATCTTTCCCACCACTCTCCTCACAAAGAAATGTATTAAAACAAAAGAAAATTCCAATCCCTCTACAAAGGAACTCTCGAAAGAAACTTATTCGCACTGAATCCTATGGAGAAATGGAGGTAATGTATACCTGTGATTTAAGACAATGGCCACTGTATCATCATTCTGATGATCATTATCATTGGACAAGATATGTACTTGCTGCAAATTTTCACCTGGCATCTCCATCAATTGCCCTCCACCTGCATAAATGGAAGATATAATCCTTATATTCAACCTCGAACTGAAAAAGTGCTTCAAGTTACTCCAAATTAAACATTGATTATGATAACAGAAAACATCATGTCAGAAAACAGCCACCTGCAAACCATTATTGCCTTAGTGGCTCAACGGGGCAGTGAGGCCGACCAACTCATTTTGCCCAAGTCAAAGCATGTGCCGTCATGCAAGGACAAGGAGCCCCAATTTTGAGGGGTTATGTCATCCACTATTTTCAGCCTAAAAATACTCCCTATATCCTTAAATATAAGGCCTCTTAACTTGATTAAACTAAGGATGTTAGTTAATTTAGATATCATCACATGATATTACCAATTCACCTTACCATATACCATTATACCCACTCTCACTCTTTTAATTGTTTGATATTGATAAGTATTACTAGCATTAATTTGGCAAAAAGGTTGGGAACAATTAGAAAGTGGCTTCATATAGGGACAAATTGAATCTCAAAAGCAGAATTATATTTAGGGACGAATGGAGTATAGATTCTGCTTCAAATGCTTAGCCAGTGAAGACCCAGTTACAAGGGTTGCTTCACTCAATTATACATATCTAAGCTTAAATAACACAAAATATGTATAACCCAATTTTTCCACAAGCTGAAATCTTATACATATAAAAGTAAAAAAGCTAGTGTTCCCTTTTGACAAATATCCACTTACCATATAGGGTCAAGTGTCCTTCTATCATTCCTGATGGAAGGACACTTGACCCTATATGGCAACTAACTCCATCATACCAACTAACTTCTCATCCCACTAACTCCATAATTCCTGATAAAATCTCCTGCCCACTAACTGCATCATGAGTACTAACTTCTCATGCCCACTAAAGATCAAAGTTGACACAAAAATTGGCAAGCTATAACAGAGCTAGCAACTAATGATAGCAGCCTAATATCCAAAACCTTTAAAAATAAAAGCAAAGTAGCGCATAGCAGGAAATAGTAGAAAACAAATATGCAGAGTTCAAATAAACCATATTGCAGACTTTAATATTCAGACTTACCGTTTAATGCTTCAGCATTTCAGTAATTATATCATCATTTTTATTTATTAAACTCCAAAATCATAGCTAAATAGAAAGTAAAAGAGGGAGAATCTCCAACTCCTCAAAAGATTCATGTCATAGCCCAACTAAATATTAACAAAAAGAAACATAGACCCAAATTCAAATTTGACATGTTATTCACCAAGAGTACTACAACTAAGGCCAAAAAAGGTAAACAGATGAAGGGACTAAAGAGGCTTGCCTATTGTTATTAAAAAAAAAAAAAGAGGCTTGCCTATTATGGTTGCAGCCTCTTTTGCTATGATAGGGTTTGGCTCAGAAGAGTGAAAAAGGAGAGTTTTAGCCTTGTTTAATTCTGTTTTTAGTTCTTTTGTTTTTATAAACTGTTCTAAAATACTGTTTTTTGAAACAACTTTTAAAAACAAGAAAAAAAAAACAGGTTTGTTTGGTTGTTTTTGAAAACACGTTCTAAAAAAAACTAAAAAACATGTTTGGCTATTTATTTTTTAAAACAATTTTTTTAAAAAAAAAACAACAAGCAACTCAATATATTTGACAAATTATTTTTTAAAAGAGAAAAATGTGGAAAGACAGTGTTCACAAAAGTTGGAAGGTTAAAGAAGCCGAAACAGAAAATTCAAAGAAAATGCCAGAGATCAATACCAAACATATAATCCCTCAAACTTAGATAATCTGTGTGAATGTTTATAAAGGAGACAGCCCTTTACCTAATAACTAAATTATGTCAGAAGTTGATATTCATTCAAGATTGTTTTCCGTAGTATCGACTGTGACTTGAAATATGCATACAGCATTAATAAATTCTGCTGCATATAAAACAAAAGACATCTTTTTTGTCTGTTACTTGGGCAATGTTATACTTACATTTGTATTAAATAGCATGATTTACATAAAAAGTATACCTCAAATTCATTCCTCAAATACATCAATACATTTGACACTTTTCAGCGATTATATGCTTCGAAAAAAAGTTTCAGAATTCTGATATGAAAGAGCCAGATTGAGCCAGATGATTTGCAGTAGAATTAAATAGATGTGAAAAAACTTTCCATGCCCAGTATAAGTTAGTAGTAGTACATGCTTTACTATGTATGTTTGATCTTTATGCAAATCCCCACAAATCATAGACCCCATTAACGTTTTGAACACATTTGCACTTAAGATCAGAGTCAAATGAAGAATGACTAAATGGAAAACACCAAAACTTAAAAAAATTAACTTCAATGCAGAGAAAGTAAATATTAAATCAGGACACAGCCAAGAACAATTTCAAGAACAACCCAGAAATTGTGTCCGTCCAATTGAAAAAGTAAATCCACATAATTATTAGAGAATCTAGACAGAAACTAGAACCACCGCGAAATTACAATTGATATTGTTAAAACTACTGATGTATCTAACTCTGGGTCTCTTTGCTCAAAAATGCCACATCAGTGTATCAAAAGAAAAGAAATGCTAGATCAGTAGTTCATGCAATGTGCTACCAAAGGTTACATAAATCACATAATTAATATAGTAATACACAAAAAACAGTGAGAGGTCTAAGTACTCACAGTTGAGCAGATGGCTGACCAACTTCACCCTTTGCAAATAATAACTTCTGACCTGAAAGCATAGTATTAAACTCCTTCAGTGTATTGCTAACAAGTGATGATTAAAAACAAAATTGTAGGACCGTATAAAGATACAAAACAATAATAAGCACTCTAACTAGAGAAGTCTTGGTTGCCACCACATACATCAACACACACTCAAAATCCAATCCTAACTCCCTCTGTTCCTAAATATAAGATCACTTTTGAAATTCATTTTGTTCCTAATTATAACATCACTTTCTAACATTTCCCAACTTTTTCCCAAATTAACCCTATAATGTTGATCTATAATACTCCCTCCGTTCCTAAATATAGGACCTAGATGACTTTTTTGAAAAATCTTATAAAAAGCAAAAAATAAGTTAATTATAAATTGATTTACCTAATTTTTTCTTTTAAACTAGTTTATTTTACCTATAAGCTAATGGATAATTTAAAAAGATATCAAATATGTCATCATTTAATAACCTATTTCGCAACCTTAATTTTTCCAAAAAAAAGTTATCTAGGTCTTATATTTAGGAACGGAGGGAGTAACAAGCAAAAGAGGGAGAGTGGGGATAAAGATATATAGTTGGGATAAATTAGTATATCATGTGTAAATAGCTAATTTAACTAACTTCCTTAGTCTACTCAAATTAGGGAAAATGATCTTATATTTAGGAACCGAGAGAAGTACATAAATAATCTCATAGTCACATTCTATTAATCACACTCTTACACTCCCTAGCCCACAAGCAAAATAGTCAAATTAGAAATTACTAACCACATATAAATTTTAGGCGATGAAAATCGACAACCATACTGAATATTATGAGTACCAGTAACAAAGTACAAGCAAAAGAAGTATAAAAAGAAATAAATCATGAGGCATTAACAAAGAACGAAAGCTCGTAATTCATTGAATCCATCAATTTTGAGTTAGTTATGATTTCCCATTGTACATGATGATTTAAAGTAAAGGAAGGTCACCAAAACCCTAGATCGAATTCGAGTCACAATTATAAGAAAAACAACAAAAACCATTCACCAAAAATCTCTCTCGTTCGCGACTGTTGAAGAAGAAGAGTTACCTTTTCAGCTCGACGAGAAGGAGAGAGAGTCAGATTTGAAGGAAGAGATGAAGTGAAAGAAAAACGATGAATAGAACATTTGTCAATTCCCAAACAAGTTTTTCTGGGGTTTTGTTTTTGTTCAAACTACTACTATTATAAATTTGATATTTGAGCAGACCAGAAAAATAAAAATTTTGAAAAATGACAAATAAATATAAATATATTTGAATGTCTAAAAGACAAGTAACCAACTAAAACTTTTAAAATGACAAATAAGAAATTTAAATTTCCAAATAAAACAATTAACAACTGGAAGTCTGGAACGTACCTACGTGCCAGTATTAATTAATAATTGTCTCGTTCCTTAATTGTTTTGGAATTCTGAGTTACTTATTTTTGTGCTTTTGGGAGTTTGAGTTCATTACTTGTTCTTATAAACATTTGAGGTATTTATTTGTTATTTTTCCAATTTCATATTTGAAATCATCCCTTCATTGATTTTTTTTCTTTTCTATGTACTCTATTTGTCGATGTATGTTTGGGTAACTTTACTCAATAACAGTGAGATGAGATAATCATGCGATAAGTCTCTTAAATCCTGTGGAAGTCTCTTAAATCCATTTTTTTCTTTTAAAAATATATTTTGTTTCATTTAGAAACTAAAAGGAGTTTCTTACCCAATATTTATGTCAACTTTGTAGGAATATCCATTTGTAGACATCGGGTGGAAAATATTTTGCTTCTTTACTAAAAGCCAATTTTCTAAGGAGATTATTGTTGGGTTGATGTCAATTAGTGCTACAACATGTCTACAATGGAATAGAAACTTTTTTCACATGAGTATTCCATGGAGACTTGTCTTTAACGAATAAAGTTAGGATTATATATTCTAGAAATTGTACACCCAATATAATAATTTATTATAATAATCTTGCAAACTTCAAGTTGCAAACTAATAATAATTGCATGTAACAATTTTTAGGGATGTATCTATCAAAATTTTTTATTTTTGTATGATTTACATGTCATTTTGATGGGCATGGATATGTACATCTTCAATGTTTAATTAGAATGTTTCTTTTATTAACGTCAATTATTCCGTTATTAATTTGTGTGATTGTTTTGAGGTGAGAGAAATTCATACTTCTCATTAAATTTAACAATATCAATTATCAATTGTCTATGATCTAAGTTGTTCTTTTGAAAATTTAGCAATTTTAATTGTTCTTCTATTTTTTTACCTTCGTTCTTTTACATATTCATAACACTTCGTTTATATTTTTCTCAATTATAAATTTGGTGTTAATTAATTTTCTTAAAAACCTCATTCAATGAATAATTTACTTTGAAATATCCTATGTATATATACTCTCTCCATCAATTCTTATTATAAAACCCCTTTGACTTTTGTGAAAATTAAGAATGCAAAATTAAACATTTCAATATGTTTCTGACTGTGAAAATAGAAGAAATTGTTGAGTAGATTATCCTTGTATGTGTTTCCACTGGGTTCATTAATCTTGACAAAGACAATTGGGAAAATTAATTTGAGGTCCCCTCACAAGTGTCTTTTCAATTTTCAAATATATTAAAGTGAGGTCCCTTGGGACCCTACATTAATTATTTCAACTTTTAGGACTTTTCTAGTATTAAGTCCCTTGTGGGGGACCTCAAATTAATTTTCCCAAGACAATTCAATTCATATCTCTTTGTTTTGCCAACCGATTCTATTCAAATATTAAAGAGTTAACGTAACTTTTGATCCCTCAAGTTTCACCCAATTTTGGTTTTAGTACCTCAAGTTCAAAATGAGTGCTTTTAGTCCCTCTAGTTTGTGCTATTAATAAGGGCCTGTTTGGATAAATGTTTAAAAGCTATTTTGGGAGACAAACCTAGGTTTTGAAGAAATTTTGCCAAACACTCCTAAAAGTTGAATAAGCTATTTTCAAAATCAAACCTAGGTTTGGGGTCCAAAACCTTGGTTTGAGGAAAAGCTATCTTTTTCAGCTTTTGGGTTGAAAATAGCCAACAGAGTTCTTATAGGATTTTCTAAAAAAGTCAATTAGGTCTTATATTTAGGACCGGAGGGAGTATAAAAAAGCAATATAAGTTAGCTATAAATTGATTTACATAATTTTTTTCCCTTAGACTAGTTTATTTTACCTATAAACTAATGTATAATCTAAAAATATATCAAATATGTCATGATTTGATAGCCTATTTCGCAACTTTAACATCTCCAAAAAACAGTTAATTATGTCTTATATTTAGGATCAGAGATAGTATTAAATACAACTTTAGCAATTAATGACTATAAAAACTTTATTTAACCTCCAATTTGTTTTACCAATTAAAAATTTATTTACTGCCTTGATTGAATTTTTTATGTTTTTATTGTAATTTTTGATATTTTTACAAATAATGATAAAATTTGATCATTTAAATCATTGAAATAATTTTTGGGAAAATGTCCTTTTTGGTAATTTGACATTCAAAAAGCTATTTTGCTGACATTTTATCCAAACACTTTCATTTTATCAAAAGCTATTTTTTAGAAAAGCTATTCTACTTAAAAGCTATTCTCAAAAAGCTATTATCCCATAAGCTATTCTCCAAAAGCTAATCCAAACAGGCCCTAAGTGTTAAGTCCCCCACTGTTAAGTTGTCATATGTGGCAGTTAAATATGATGATGTGGCACCTTATTTGAAATCTGGATATTTAATTAATAAAATGAAAAAAAAAAACAAAATCCCAATCATCCATCACCCTCCCTTCCTTGGCCACCAACATCTCCACCGTACTGTCCACCGCCATCCATCCCCACTCCATCCCTCCCGCCGATCTCCACACATTCACCCAAACCCCAATCACAAACACCCCAAATCCAAGATCCAAACTTTAACCACCCATCACCTTCATAATCCCATAGTGAGAAACCCCATCTGGTCTGAACATAATAAGAATTCAACAAATTGAAGAAGAAAGCCATCAAAGCAATGATAAGAGGACAACCAAAGGTGGGTTTTTTCTTCTGGGATTTAAAATAGTGAAAAGGCGAAGTGGGTTTTCTCTTCAAAGCTTCGCTGAGAAGTGAGATTTGGAGTTTTATATAATATATAGCCACAAACAAGGAAGATAAGAGAGCTAAAACTAAGGCAAAATTAATTGCAGGTACGATTTTAGCACGATGACGGAAGTGAGATCGGCCGGAGGGATGGAGTGGGGATGGATGGTGGTGGACGGTACGGTGGAGATGTTGGTGACCGAAGGAAGGGAGGGGTGATGGATGATTGGGATTTTGGTTTTTGTTTTCATTTTATTAATTAAATATCCAGTCAGATTTCAAATAACGTGCCACATCATCATATTTAACTACCACATAGGACAACTTAACAGTGGGGGACTAACACTTATTAACAGCACAAACTTGGTGCCTGTTTGGATAACCCCAAAAACAGTTTTTCTGCAACCAAACCAAGTTTTGAAACAATTCCTTCCAAACACTCCAAAAAATTGGAAAAACTATTTTGCATTCCAAAATATTTAATTAAATAAGTGTTAGTCCCCCTCTCCTTCCTCATTTTCAAGCCAAAATCTGAAAAGCTATTTTTTTTACTTTTCACACCCAAAAACTATCACCTAAGAGTCATTACCCCTCTCACCCAAAATTACCCTTCTCTTTCCTCTTTCTTTCTTCAAGCTAGTTGGCAAAATTGTCCTTTTTGGTAATTTGACATTCAAAAAGCTATTCTACTGACACTTTATCCAAACACTCTCATAAGAGCCTGTTTGGATAACCTCAAAAACAATTTTTTTACAACCAAACCAAGTTTTGAAACAATTCCTCCCAAACACTCCAAAAAATTGGAAAAACTATTTTGCATTCCAAACCTCATTTTCAAGCCAAAATCTAAAAGTTAGTTTTTTTTACTTTTCACACCCAAAAACTATTACCCAAGAGTCATTACTCTTCTCACCCAAAATTACCCTTCTCTTTCCTCTTCTTTCTTCAAGTTAGTTGGCAAAATTGTCCTTTTTAGTAATTTGACATTTAAAAAGCTATTCTACTATCACTTAATCCAAACACTCTCATTTTATCAAAATCTATTTCCCAGAAAAGCTATTATACTATAAAACTATTCTCAAAAAGCTATTTTCACAAAAACTATTCCCCAGAAGTTAATCCAAATTTGAACTTGAGGGACTAAAACCAAAATTGGGTAAAACTTGAGGGACCAAAAAGTTATGTTAATCCAATATTAAAATCATATTATAATCATCAATAGTTTGCAAGTGGAGGTGTCCTATACGATGAATAGTTATGGCTATATTCAGCTATAAAAAAACAAATAATATACTCACTCCGTTCCTAAATATAGGACCTAGATGACTTTTTTGAAAAATCCTAAAAAAAGAAAAAAATAAGTTAATTAATTATAAATTGATTTACCTCATTTTTCTCTTAAACTAGTTTATTTTACCTATAAGCTAATGGATAATCTAAAAAGATATCAAATATGTCATCATTTAATAACCTATTTCGCAACATTAATCTTTCCAAAAAAAAGTTATCTAGGTTAACTTATATTTAGGAACGGAGGGAGTATTTGACAGGAAAAATAATAGAGTGGCTTTCCTATATTGTAGATCATAAAAATGGGTAATTAATTTAAGTCTCAAGCTAGTTAATCTCCAAATTCAATTTCATATTTGAATTTAGCTTCAATCAAAATAAGTTATTACTGGACTCAATCCCAATTGGTGTGTCTAATTTATCAACGTATAATAAAATTATTTATTCATACAATTCTTCTCAATTCTTTCTCATAGAAAATTCTCAAATTGTGTTTCTTTTGAACAATAGAATGTGAAGTTGATCCATATGTAAGAAATTATGTTTTCATTCTACGGTGAACATATTGAACAACAGTCTCCATATGTTCTCATTATATTGGGATGGAGTCCAGTCTACTTCAAATTCTGAATGTCAGTACAATAGTTGGAATGTGAAGGTGATCCATATTTAAGAAATTCATGTTATCCTTATTTTCCTCCTTATTTTCTCATAATTTTCTTCTTCCTACACATCGATAATTTGGGCTGATACTATGATGAAGTTGATGCTAAGAGGAAAGAATGTGAGGAGGAGACTTTTCTCTTCCTACCTTACACTTGTTACCCTTTTCTATTTCTTGTGATGTGGCAAGTGTTTCCGGATATGGTTATAATTTAATTTAGAAGACTTTTCTTCTTACTACCTAATAGTTACTATATATATCCTCAAACCCAATTTGGGCCACCCAAACTAAAAAGGCTAAAATGGCATGGTCCCAATAATGATTTTGAAACAAAATGTCTGATATAGATTTTACCAATATTACAGAGAAAAGCTTCCCTTAACCAAGCTTGAAAGCAACCAAAATGTCATAATAGAGATAATTTGCAGCCATGGTAAAAGAGGCTGAAAACTAAGGAAGAAACCAAAGATTTCCTTCACATTCCATGCAATTTCTCCTCATGGTAGTAATGACCGGACCACAAACTAAAAAGGGCTAAAAAGCCTGGTCCCAAAAATATTTGGTTGCTTATTAAGATCATATATGTATGATTGTCTCAAAATTTTAAAGAAATGTGTCTCTCAACCAAACTGACAACATAATAAAGATGAAATTTGCAGCCATGTAAAAAGTAAAAGAGGTTGAATCTTTATGAAGAAACCAAAGATTTCCCATCCCATTCTACAAATTCCTTGCAATTCCTCCTTCATAATGACTGACCATTTGGTTCTCTGGCAGTTGCTGTAATGCTGTTCTTTTCCTCTCTACATCCTGCACATTGATAAATAAGATAGTAAATAACATTGTTAGTTTTAAATATAGTCTCAAATTTTACTCACACAATTAATTACAGATGAAAAAAGAATTTTGGCCTCACCTTGACCCCAGAATTACTAATCTTGTCATTACTAGTTTTATTATCCAATGTTAAGTTCTTCAACATCTTCTTGAGCTGCCTCAAGCTTTTACTTTCCAGATCTTCCTTTTGCTGATGTCCCTCTTCATCACACATCCTTATAACAGATTTAACTTCCACCGCTACATTATCTGTCACTGCATCTTGGCAAGAAAACTGAAGTGGGACCTCAGTGGTCTTTTGTTCAGAACTGATTGGAGTCACAGTTGTAACATTAGCATTTTCCTTCAGTTCTTCAATACCTGATGAAGCTTCAAATTCCATATCTTCAACTTCAACTTCCTTTTTCTGAGTAGAGAACATCTCTTTGAAGTTCTGGATGTCACAAGAAGTTTCAACTACTGTATTCTCAGCAGACAACATTTCTTCAAAATTCTGATTGTCATAAGCAGTTTCAATTGTTTTGTTCTCAGTAGAGAACATTACTTCTTCCATGTCACCACTTTCAAAAGCTTCAATTTTCTGTGCAGAGAACAAATGAGTTTCAACAACTTCCTTGTCCACATTAGAATGTTCAATTGCCTCATTCTGGTCTTCAACTTCAGAAACAAGTATTTCTGCAAAGTCTGCAATGTCATCTTCCTTTTCAACAACTGTTTCATTCTCAGCATGAGAAGAAAACATTAGTACTGAGTTTTCATTATCAATTTGACATATAATTCCAGCTCCTGCAGGAAGCAGCATAACCAGTCAAATTCAACATCAGTTGAAGGCATACCAATAAAATAACAAGATTATTGTTCAAAAGGCTTTTAAACAAAAGGAATCAATTCAACCAATGGGGAAACACACCTAATTCATTATTAGAATCATTCATTTCCTTGTCAATGTCTGATTCAGTGCTATTGTTCACATCCTTCAATGGAGTTCCTGATTGGTTGACTTTGATGAGACTCTCTTGTGCTTCAACTTCAGTGTTCTTTTCTGAAGAGGTAAATTCTGATTCATCATTTTTCTCAATAACCTCAGCTGATAAGATATGTGAATTAGCTCCTGCATAATGAACTAATACAATTTAGGACACCAACAAAACAACAAAGCTCTCCAAAAATAAACAAAAAAATATAACAAAAAATGAGCTTCTCAGGCATACCCTCCTCCTCCTCCACAGTATCTTCAGATTCTTCAATCTCCTCAGGATGATCAATCATTTCTTCAGAGATCTCATCAACTTTCACTGATTCTGCTTCATCAGTTTCTTCAATAACCTTCACTGATTCTGTTTCAGTTGATGATATTGCCATTGAGCTAGACCCTGCATCATACCCAGTACTAACTTAGGACCTGAAAAAGAAAAGCAAGAACTGTCTCTAAAAGAATACCAAAAGATTCATGAGCTGTTCAGGCATACCCTCCTCCACTGCATCTTCTGATTCATCAATCTTCTGAGGAAGAAGATCAGTCATTTCTTCAGAGATTTCATCCACCTTCACTGATTCTATTTCACAAGATTCATCTATTACATCACTTGATTCAGCTAGTGAACTATCCACTGCATCATACCCAGTTATAGTTTAGAACACAAAACAAAAATAAAATAAAATAAAATAAACATGGCTTAGGAAAACAAAATACTCCCTCCGGTCCTAAATATAAGACCTAGTTTACTTTTTTGAAAAATCCTAAAAAGGCAAAATATAAGTCAATTATAAATTGATTTACCTAATTTTTCCCCTTAAAGTAGTTAATTTAACCTATAAACTAATGACTAATCTAAAAATATATCAAATATGTCATAATTTAATAACATATTTTGTAACCTTAAAATCTCAAAAAAAAGTCAACTAGATGTTGTATTTAGGACTGGAGGGAGTACATTGAACATACATACCATTTTCAGTATCTTCCAAGTCTTCCATTTTCTGAGAAACACTTGACATTTCCTTATCCATTAAGCTCATCTTGGACAATCCCTTCTCCAACAACCTAGTAGACTTCCTTGTATTGTAACCTGAAGCAGTAGCCTTCACCCTACTATTTGGAGCCCTTCTCCTAGTTGTGGGCCCAGCAGGAGTTACAGGAGGAGCATTAACATCCTTGTTCTCTTCATCAACAACTCCTTCATCATTCCGTGCTGCTCTTGTCACACGTCGAGGCCGGGTCGAAATCTTCGAGCTTTCAGGCTCTTCTGTCACTGGCTTTCTCCTAGTTGAAGTCCTGCAAGCTGGTGTTCCAATGGTTGCTTCAGCCTCACTGGGATTGCACAATTCTTCCATCCCTTCAACCTGACATGACATATTCAATGGGAAACTTCAATCAGAATGATAATGATGAAGAACGTTGACTACAGATTGAGATGATTTCTTAATGACCCAATAACTTTTAAGATGATGCAATTTTAAAATACTTTCTTTCCATCATCAAAACCTATGTAGTTTAAAAGTTTAAATCAGAGGAACCTTGGTTACAGATTGAGCTGACTTCCTAAGCTCATATAACATTAAATGCAATGGAATTTTAAACACTTCCTATTCTATATAATCCAAAGTAAGTGGGTAGTTTCATAATGCTTAGTAAAAATCAAAAGATTAATGGAAAAAAGCCTTATTACAGATTGAGTTGACTTCCTAATGATCTAATAGCATAAAATACAATGGAATTTCAAATACTTTCTATTCTATTTAATCCAAAATAAGACGTATTCAGTGGGTAAATTTCAAAATTCATAGATAAATCAAAAGAACAATGGAAAATGGCCTTATAACAGAGTGAGTTGACTTCGTAATGCTCTAATAACATTATTGGAATATATGAATCAATTAAACAAGGCAAGATGCTCAATAATTACATTTTCTTTTCCATAAACACTTGGCCTATTTCAATGAACAGACTTTTGCCTAACTACTGATAATAAAGTTTCAAAATTTATATAACCACCACATAAACAGAACCACATCAAAGATCTTCTTTTTATTATGTGGGCAACATCAAAAATCAGTTTCAACAGCAAAAAAGAAAGAAAGTGATAGATATGGATGAAGGGTAGTTTAGGAATTTCAGTACATGTTGAAGAGCAGCAAGAGAATCAGCCATGGCGACATTAGTGAGATTGGCAGGGATCTTGTTTTTCTTGCACAAGGCTTGAAGCTGCTTCCTTGGGAGGCTATGAAAATCCATTATTGAAGGATGTCTGAATCAAAACAAGAGGTTTTGTATCTGGGTATTGAGGAGAATCGTGAGATGCGTGCGTTGTTTGTGAATCTGAGTGAGAATCGACGTGGGAGATGAAGAGGGAGGGTGGTATATGTAATGTAAGGTTGGGAGTGAGAGTGAGAGAGACGTTAGGTAATGTGACCGTTGGAGCCTCATTTCAAATTTGAATTTAGTAAGGGTTCATTAATTAGTAATTTTCTTTCTTGGTATCATTTTCTGAGTTAAAAAATTTCAGACAGTCTGTCTGTCTGTGTGTGTGATCTTCCATTTTCATCTGCATCGTAAACGTTGCCATTTTGAGGTCATAGTTATACTAATCATGCTGATGATTTTTTTTTTTACTTATCTCATCAAATATTTTGTTTTCATGACATATTTTACAAATAATTTTTCCTCTAGTTTTTTTTATCAGCAATAATTTTTCCTCTATCCAACTAAATAGAGCGTTTTCCCATTTGCATCTAGGATCATGAAGTAGATTAGGTTAAATAACGCAGCATCTAAAAGATTTTTCCAGTAACACTTTATATATTCTACTCCCTGCACCCTCTTATTAGATTTTTAATAATGTTTGAATCAAATAAATTAAAATAGAGAAAATATTCCAGACAATTATGCTATAAACTTTTTTTACCTTCCTTGTGATTAATTAATTTGATTGATGTTATGTGAAATAACGGTTGGACTAAATTAATTTGATGTCCATTTAACATTCTAAATTTTTTTTTTCAATACTACTCTATACCATGATGGAACTCATTTTAAGTAATTACTTTTTAACACACCCCTAATCACAAAAGGGAATCCTTCCGACAAATTCTTACATGAATTTGATACACCACGTCATTTGTATTTTGACAAAATAACCATGTATAAAGTGTTGTGGCCACTAGCTATCGATATGCAAGAATCCACTTGTCAACTACGTGTCATGCTCATCTACACATTATATTCATATGCTCATACCTCAAAATAATAGAGATTTCTCCCCTGCTTTTACCCTCAAATTGACTTTGTTTTAATTTGAGTCAACTTGTAGATTTTTTTAGTAATATTTGGTATTCTAAATTAAGAAAGTTTGCTGAAATAAACATGATGAAGTGTTTTTGTTCAATAAGTGAATACTACCATAAAAATATTTCATGGTTTTATATATGTTTAAAATTAATTAATTTAAGATATGAGTGTTATTAAAAATATTCAAGAAGCTTGATCACTTAAAAGTAAATTAACTTATGATATCGGGTTTTGTAAAAAATATAATGAATTGTTAAATGAACTAGAAATTAAAAATTAGGCATTTGCCCGTCAGAAGAAGAAGAAAAAGAGGAAGACAAAGAGGAAGAGGAAGAGGAAGAAGAAGAAGTGTACCCTTTATAAGAATTGTCCCACTAAATGTAGGGTGGACATTTCCAAGAGGAAACAAAAGGTAGGCGAAACAAGGAAGAGTGGAGAAATGAGAGCACTAAATCAAATAAAATAATTTCACAAAAAAATCAAATGTAATAAAGGAGATACTCACTCTAGTAATCACTTTTTTTAATTCATAATACAAGAGTTCATCCATCAAAATGCACTTATTATAAAAAATGTAAAATTTAGTTAGATGTCTAAATTTAATTTTTTTTCTCTAATTTAAAATAATTTCACAAAAAAATCAAATTTAGTCCGATCTTTTGATGGCCTCCATTCATTATCTCCTAAAAAATCAGCAAAGGATTAATAATTAACATTGAAGAGATTTGATTTAATTATGTTATAAAACAGTTCTGAAATTTTCTTTTTTTTTTTTTTTTGCCAAAACAGTTCTGAAATTTTCAGATGACTTTTATGTTGACTATATATGCATGGCTATGGATCTGAAATTTTCATCGATGAAAACAATGGGGAAGATGACTTGGGAATAGCAAGATCATGAGCTAATCATAATGACGTGGAACAATTGAGCCTTGTTTGAAATAGGAAAGTAGATGCAAGTAGAAGTCTTTTTTGAAAAGAGGCAAGGTTGTTAGAAACTGTGCCTATAAATATAGAAGCATAGATAGAGTTAGGAGATTAGCCTATATAGGGATTGAGTTTAAATATAATACTATGATACTATCTACATTGAGAGAGTGTAAGAGATTGGATCAAGGGTACATAAATTTAATCATGGGTCCTAAAAGTATCAAAGATTTGGGCAATTATTGTGTATATCTTCCTACCATTTATTTTGTTATTTTTACTTAATCTATTTATGTTAATTAAACAGAAATAGCTCACTTAGTCTCTTAGATTTGATTTGCTAATTTCAAGCTTTTAACACATCCATACAATTTCTTTGGGAGGGTTTTTTTTCCTATTTCAAGTTTCTTCAGCAGTAGCATGCATGGCTCTAAATTATATATAACATGTTCGCACCTCTCTTTGATTTGCTTTAAACTAATGTTTCCAAAATTACAGAGTTCCACGACATGCGCATCATCATGACCATCATTGTCGTTGCATGTATCATCTTCAGGATCAATGTTTAAAGTTTTTTCCTACTCTTCAAAAGCGTACAATATGATTGCCGTAGATATCTGTAACATTTTTAAGATTTTTCCTACCCTCTCTACCCAATTATTTCTCATTTGATTGTAGCTAGTTTGTTTATGGACTATAGACAATACTTTCTTTTTTAGTGGATTTTGGGTGTCTTGGTCAGCAAATAAAGACCCAAAGTGAGTGAACCAAATATAATAATGGGCCCTTGGGCATAAGCCCATTTGTTTTTTCGTAAAAGTAAACAACAGCTGCAGCTGTCCCAGGAATTCCAAAGTGAAATAACAAGAACTTAATTAATTTTTATTTTTAAAAATTATTGAGAAAAGACTAATATGAATTCTTCAATGATCAAATGCATAATTTGTGAATTCTCCAATCATCAAATGGACCCTTTGACAAATCAAATTTAAGAAATGAAGTATCAATACCAATGCAAAATTAAAGTTGTTTTGCACTTTTCCTTTTAATTTTCATTGTATATTTTAATAAATTACACGATAATATCAATACCTTCTTTTGAAATTGGATGTATGTAATTCATGTTTTGATAATTATAGTCTGAGAAAATCACAAAAAATGACACTTGAATTTGAGTTGAACAAGATGAGGTCTTCAATTTCAACTTAATTAGACAAATAAGGGATAGTCCCCAATTTATCCTAAATGAAATTTGTGACTTTGTAACAAAAGAGTAGTTATTGATGATTCTCAAGTAGTTATTAGCGATACTTGAGTAGTTATTGAGGCATGATGGTAACTACTCATGTATCGCAGTTAATTACCCTTATATCGCTGTTAACTGTCATGTTTGTTTTCAGTACTCACAATATCTTAAAACCTTAGTAACTACTCATTTATCATCGCTAACTACTTGAGAATTGTCAGTAGCCACTAGCCACCCTTTTGCCACAAAGTCACAAACTTCATTTATGATAAATTGGGGATTATCCCTTATTTGTCCATGTTAAAATTAGAGACACATTTTGTTCAACTCAAATTCAAGTGTCATTTTTTTTTTCCATTTATCCTTTCCCCAAAATTTATCAACTTTCACCTGAGTTTCAGCTTGAAAGTTGAGAAGCCCAAAACGGTGCGTTTTGCATTTGTCCTTGCTTTGCTTGGCCTTCTCTTCTCTTCTCTCCTTCCTCCACGCTCCGTAATCGCCGTCCTTTTCCTCACTCAAAATTCAAGTAACAATGGCAACATCATCTTTTTCTTTCATTTTTTTGCACTTGGCTTTTTGGGTATTCCTTCTTTTTTTGTTCTTTTGCTTTTTTGGCAACTGGGCTTGTCCACATAGCAAAGAAAACCCTTTATTTTATTCCCTTCAAATTAAGCCAAATGCTAAGTTGCTTCAAAATTCCAATCAGTTGCTTCAAAATTCCAATCTTTAATAAATTCCCTTCTAACAGGTACTTTACATTACATTTGTGAAGAAAAAGATGACTTTTTTTATTACAAGTTTACAAAAGGAATGCTTTGCATAACACTGGGGAATGGGCAGTTTTTTTTTTTGTGTGAAAAAATGTTCTTGTTCTATCACTTATCTATCAACGTATAAGCATAAACTGTTTAGGTTTTAGATTTTTAACAAATTGTGTTATGCATATTGTTTGTTGTAAGTAGATGTGATACACTTGCCTCAGTCCAGACATGTTATAGGTTCCTCTTAAGTCTATTATTTTAGTGGAATAGTGAAATTAAAGAAATGCCGCTAGAATTTGTCACTTCTGTTATTTTGCTGATCAGGAAATATACAGTTATAGGTTGAGTTTTGACTCAAGGTACCTAAAGCTATTGTTGTAGGCATATTGCTGTCATTTTCTCTTTGTAAATAGAAGGCCCAACATGACTCAACTGTAACTTCACTTATCGTAAGGTATGAGGTTGTGAGTTGAATCAGCCTCTTTGTATAAATCAGTGGTAAGACTGCCTAAGTGCCCTAGTATATTCTCTTCCTCAGCACCTTCACCAAGTGAGGACTAAAATTGAGTTTACCTTTGTTTTCTTTGTAAATAATGGTGACGATTGTGGAGTAACCATTGTGTAAGCATTGTATATTCAGACACTTATACTTTTTGTATCGTATAAAGAGGGTATTTTTTATTTTCAGTTATTTGATGTAGCCATGTCCATGCTAGCATGGTTGAGGTTTTAGTTATATGCCTTTTCTTCCAGAAAGTCATTGTTTGAACGTGTAACTGTCTTTTTTCCTTTGTGGATTGCGGTAGAAATACACCACATTAGATCATGGTATTTTAACCAATTCCCTTATGCTTCAATTACATTTTGGCCTAATTTGGCTTTAAGAGCTGAGTTCCAATTATCTGCGCTGTTATGTTGAGATATCAAATGTGGGCTTTTGCTGGAATTTATTTTTTCTTGAGCAATCTGTATCGCTTTGGTTTTGGAATAATGACTCGTGCAAGATTTTGTTGCTATGAATTGCCTTGTCTTATAATTCTTCTTTTGTTCTTGAATGTGGATATTCTTAATTAACAACTCAACTGTAAACTTAATAGGTTTTCATTTTTTTGTTGGAAGAGAACAGCATATACAATAGGATAGAAGAGCAGCTTAACTTGCATATCAGTGATGGTGGAAGTGTGGTGGTCTCTGTTGGGGGCTGTAATCCCTGCTGTCATTGGAGGGCAAGTTTTTAGATTGAAGAAAAGGCATGCTGAAGAGCAGAGGTTGAAAAGCGCGAGGGGAAGGGAGAAGAGTTCTGATGACATCTTTGTGTGCGAGCGGGTCTGTACATCAAAGAGGATGCTGAAGAAGGTCGGCTCATTCTCGAAAGACCCCATTCCTGATACCTGTGTCACTGTCTGTGGTGTCTCAGAGCTTGATGCCTGTGCCGATGCCTGTGCTCGTACTGTGTGTGTGACCCAACATCAAGTACCTAACTGGAATGACATATGCCTTAAGAGGTGTCAGAGTGAATGCCTGAAATTATCTGAATCTCGTTCATCTTAGGAGCTTTTCACTTGTATCAGAGAATTATGTTTTGATATACTGATTTTGTGATATCAATTTTTGCCAAATGCTTGTAGAGGGGAGCTTTCATTTTATAGCGGACAATCCAACAGATTCAAAACCACTTGTCATTCACTGACTAGAGGTCTAAAGACTTGTTTGTTTCTCTTGCCTTGCTGCCTGAATATCAAGTTTCAGATTTCCTTGCATGTGTAAACTTTAAGGGCTTTAGTGTAGACTAATGATGACAGCGGGAGAAGTTAGTTTTCCACAAGGCAGGAAACTAGGGTGTGCTTGGATGGAGGGAAAATGGGAGAGGAAAGAAAATGGGAGAGGAAAATGGGGTGAGGGGGAGTATTTTCCCTTGCTTGGATGAGGAGAAAATGGGAGAGGAAAGAAAAGGGGAGAGGAAAAGTGGGTGGGCCACATGCCCCATTTTCCTCCCAAAGTTTTCCTCCCAAAATGGGGGGATTATAGGAGAGAGAAAAGTTACACATCATTGTCCAATGACCATGCTCCACCTCACCCACCCATTTTCCTTCCTTTCTATTTTCCCTCATCCTTCCAAGCATGATGAGGGATAACATTTTCTCTCCCATTTTCTTTCCTCTCCATTTTCTCTCCTCCCATTTTCTTTCCTCTCCCATTTTCCCTCCATCCAAGCAGACCCTAATGTTCGAGTTTATTTTGGAAAAGTTTTTTTTTTTTAACTGGAGAAAGAGGCAGTGTTTGACTATGTCTTGAATCTGTTTTAAGCTATCTATACATATACAGCAAGTGTATTTGATTTAAAGATATTTGCATGGAAAAGCATTAATTTTAAACATTTAAATTCTTACAAAAAAAATTAAACTGAGGGGTAAGGATATAGTTGCGGATTATGTATGCCCCATGGATTATATCTACCCCTAAACTTTTTTCAGGCTCAATCTTTCCCTTAAAGCGGGAAATCAGTATCATTTAAGACCATTTGAATGGCACCTATTACCTTGATTGTTAAGTAGACAATGAAAAGCCACGTGGCTATGAATAGGATCACACATGGTGCATGAAATTTTAAACACAGTGCCAAAAAAAAAAAGAATACCCTAGACTCCTATTACAAAAGCTTCTCTAGTAAAAGAAATATATAAAAAGCGTCCAACATAAAAAAAAAAAAACCAAAATAGTCGAACTTGTTATATATATATATATATATATATATATACACACACACACACAACAACAAAGTCTTATTTCAACTTATATATGTGTGTATATGTATGTATGTACAATGAATTAAAATTTTTGCCCTACTGCCCTTTTTGTCGGCTTGTTAATTGTTCATAAAAGAATTATGATAGTGACTCAAAACATGTGGTTAGTAATAACTTCAAGTCTTGTGTTGTTTCAATGACTCCAATATAAGTTAACATGTTTCTTTTGTAAAAATGTTAACTTAAATTGGCTGCAAAGTGTTTTGTATATTGGCTTCCTAGTGTTTTGCCACTCATGGACAGCAAGTAGTCTTAATTCAATACTCTAATGTTATGCAAGGATATATTTTGTGTGGCATAGTGTTTTGCTACTTATGCATATGTAGTCAAATAGAGCTTATGTAATTACACATATGGGACCTCTTTTTGAGCATTAATGGCAGTTTTAGCCACTGAACTCATTCTGTTTTGCTTATGTTTTGTTTATTCTGTTTGTCATTTTTTTTTTCTTAGAAGCAATAAAAATAGCAATTAGTTCAGCAATCTATCGTACCTGAAAATGAGACTATGTTTGATGAAAAAAACACATCAATCACAAATTCTAAAATACATCCATCCATTACCATTACATCAGCTTTTAATATAAAAGAACTAATCATTCCACACTTATAATTATAACACCTACTTTGATTAATCCATTACATCCAACTTGGCCTAACATAAATATACAACTTTGCTGTCTTCTTCTACTTCTCATAGCTCTCTACCTCCTCTCTATTTAACCAAGCGAGTAATTTATATTTTGTGGAATCACCATAATTTTGATAAATGTGGAATATGGTAACCAAATGAAACATATATCCTCTGGTGTTTCACGGATCACGTCTTAAAGTTATGAAGCATCAACTTGAAACTTTAAGAAGCTAATGTTATATGGAAGTGCATTGGTTTGTGAAAAATTTAATTTGAAAAGAGTTATCCATCTTATATTAAAAACTTGAAATCGAACTAGAAACATTTAAATTCAAGGCATTGGCACGAAATGTCCTTTACATCCACAATGATATAACAAAAAGTTGATCATGAGATGTCGTCAATACAAACACTTTGAATGACATAATTTTGAGATTTTCTCAAATAATTCGTAACAAGTAACCTAAATAACATGACAAGCAATTGTGAAGACACACTTTCAAGCACTTGCACATGTTTGATAGACTCCGGACCTCAATTGCAACAAAAAATTTACCCCCAACATTTCTAATATCAATTAGTTCATTGGTTAGTTCACGCATTGTAGGTTATGGGTGTATATTTTGACAAACTCCCTTATATGTAGAGCCATGAATTTGGGCAGCACTTGTCAGGCTGTCTCGTTTAGGCTCTAGCCTGTGGAGGACCGAGCTTTGATTTAAGGGTCTAAAAAAGGGATTAGGCCTAAAAGGGTCAATCCTTCGAGCCTTAAGCTTTAAACTCATTTTTATCCACTGATTTTTTTTAAATTTTTATAATCGATGTTTAAGAAATAAAGACTCTTTAATCATAGATCCATACATGCATACACTTTAAAGTTTAAACTTCGACTCAAATAAAAAAGTTATTTTTTCTAGATATGCATAATCTCAAAAAATGCACTCGACACAAGCTCATTCCAAATGGAGGGAACTGAAGGCCCAAGAACAGCCCCTGGAGGCCCAATGAGGTCTGAGCCCATTAGACCGTTTAAATTCAAATTTGCACAACTCATAGAAGGAGAAGCTAAGTATGCGGAGGGAAAGACTTTCACATAACTGAATCAAGGACACTCGTCCACATGTAGCCAAGTAATCGACATCCTAGGAGCCCTTTCCTCTTTTATTCCATAAGATCTGAGATGAGAGACCCAGTCCTAGACCGTGTTGAAGATCCAATGGCCATTTTAGTTGGAAGATATACGGAGTACGTGCCAATGAAGTCATGAATCGCCTCTAGGACCTAAAAGCTATATATATACATGTAAAGATCACCTGCAAACCATCAAACTTAGAAAACAAAGAGCAAGAACATGAATTTACTCACATATAGCAGCAGTCTTTGAGCTATCCGCTTGATTCTTGTTATTTTGTACTCCTTGTTTTCGTTATTCAATTCTTGGAATCACCTTATAAGTTTCTCTTTTGTTCTTATAACAGTTTACTCATAATAAAGATGTCATCTCATACTCTCTATCTCGTTTTTTGGTCCCTTCTTTACTCAATCCCCTATGTTCATCACATTAATCGCTTAAAATCCAATTTATTCCTATTCATTATGTTATTTGGGAAACACAATAAAATGGACTTTCTATGCTATGATATAAGTTATCATTACATAATATTAAGTCGTTCTTTCTATGTGTCTTGATATTTTGTGCTTAATTGGCGGCATTTAGATCTAGTAAGTTGGTGATATGTTCATATTTATGTTTTTATCTTTTTTTGCCAATTTACTGTCTTTTATCATAGAATTATATTTTTTTTTCAATCGTAAAAATATATATGCTCAAAAATAGATGAAATTTGTTAAAAAATCTCAAGCTAAGGACAACCCGAGGTCTAATGCCTCTAGGGCTGGACTTCATTAAAAAGGTGTTTTGAGTGGCGAGCTAACTCGCTTTCCCAGCTCTAGAAAGGGAGTTATATCAATTGGATTAAGTCATTTTGATGAAAAGACAACACTAACCTTTTTATGTACCAAGGCTATGGCAGAGTCAGTTTTCCTTCATGAAGAAATATTTTTCTTGCGCCAAATAATGTTAAATAGGATTATTATACCATGGAGGACTTCATCTTGACTTCCTTTTGTAGTTGAGGAATAAAATCCTTTATCATTGTGTGAACACAGTGAAATTGTTAAATGGCAAGAAAATTTAATGGCATCCAAATCATTGAGATCTTGCAAAGAGGGGGAATGAATACGCGGTCATCAATTCACCCAATTGTTTTTTCTTAAAGGCTTCCGAAAAGGTATAAACTATAAACATTCAAATGATGCCTTTTTATGATGTTTTGCGATGGGAATTACTTGTTTCAGAAGTTTAGAAATAAAGAAATATACTTGTATGGTAGTGAGATGGCCATTAGAGATGATTCAAAAGACATGTTGTATCATTCATGAGATTAGAGTTCTGCATGTAATGTTAAAGCCATTTTTTGATGGAGTAAGATCTTTTGAATTGCTTCGTCATGTAATTTGTTCTTGAGCTACCATAACTGTATAGGATCTCTAGGAATAGAGTTAGCTGCAGTTGAAGGTGTACGAGTTACAACTAATGATATTGTTTGCTAAGGTGTTTGAATCATTCAAATTCAGGTTTCTCTATGAAGTCGTCAATGCACAACAGAAATAACTGATTACACCTTACATACATAAATATATGAGTTAATTACCCGATATGATTAATTAAAAATGTTTGTTAACAACAATCACATGAAAGTATCAAAACATTTTAACTACATTCGTCTATCCATACCCCTCTTGTTTATTATTTAAGAGTAGTATTAGTAGGACCAAGGGCCTTGTAGCCCAGTGGTATGATATCTCCCCTTTAGGTGGGAGGTTGCGGGTTCGATCCCGCTTATAACCTCAAGCTGTTAGTGTTAGCCCCTTTGAATCAAAAGAGTAGTATTAGTAGGAACAATTTAGGGAAAATGCGAGAAAAACACCTTTTGGTTTAAAATTTTATTTTCCCTTTAATCTTTAAATTTCTATTCAAAGTTCCAAACATTGTCAGCATTACCCAAAAAACAAGAAAGAAAGAGCCCACACTACATGTAACAAATATAGCACATTTTCTATTGTCTTAAACACATAAGGGGCCATTAAAGGTCTAGTTTCTAATATGTACTCTCTCAGTTCCTAAATATAAGAACATTTAACTTAATTTGATTAAATTAAGAATGTTAGTTAAGTTAGTCACTATCACATAATATTACCAATTCACCCTAACGATATATCTTTCTCTCCACTCTTGTTTATTTATTGTGATAGGCATAAGTAGTGTTGATTTGAGAAAAAGTTGGAAACAATTATAAAATTGTCTTATATCTAGGAATAAAATGAAATTTGAAAGTTGTCTTACATTTAGGAACGGGAGAGTATTATTTTCCCTTAAAGCTCTCCTTTGTTGATTGCATATTTTAGGGGATATTTTATGAAGAGAGAGTAGTTTCTGTGAATAATGGATATTAAAAGAAAACCACATCTCATCATGTTTACAAATAACTACTACTATTTAGATTTCTATGAACTAATTGTCTAGATCGTTCATTTACGAC
Organism: Mimosa pudica; assembly: GCA_029929735.1. Classification (NCBI taxonomy): domain Eukaryota; kingdom Viridiplantae; phylum Streptophyta; class Magnoliopsida; order Fabales; family Fabaceae; genus Mimosa; species Mimosa pudica. The sequence goes on along the minus strand of JAKELP010000018.1, from coordinate 14,359,070 downwards.
TAAAAGGAGTATTATACATATAACATATTTCTTCGTTTTCAGTACAACTAGTTAGAAAATAACTCCCAAATGTTTCCTTTAGAGGTAATTTTATTAATAAACCCTTTTTAGAAGTAATTTCAATTATTCATGATGAGCTTTTAGGATAGACTAACTAAGCCCTACTGTTGGTACAATCTGTTGGCTTGAAAGAAACCCTTTGTGATTCTAAATCAAACCCAATCAAGTAATTTGCTTGCACAAAATTACCATAAATCCCAACATCACTACTAGTATTTGTCATCCCAAAACAGTAAAACCCATCTTTTGGAGGTATAAATGTATGTATTGGGCTCAATACCACATCCCCTCCTTCAAAATGTGCTGTCAGCTTTGGCCCATTAAGATTAGTTTTTGTTTTGTAACAAAGTTGATTCCCTAATTCAGGATCATTCTCAATAGGTTTCAATGAAACCACATGCTTCTTGACTTCTAAAACCAATCTATCATAAAAATCTTGGGGTAATATAGTTGGAGGTGCGCCTGAATCAAGAAACATGTTACCTTTTGAGGCTGGAGAATTGTTACCATTAAAGGGAATGAATGTACCCTCCACACTAATCCCATTTAGTGTAACAAAATATTGTGTTTTGTCTTGTTTAGATACTAAAGGTGTTGAAACAACACCTTTTCCTGAAACCTGACTTCCATCACCAAAACTCATTTTACTTGAAATTCTTGTGTCAGTGCCAAATGGAACCAAACACTGTGAGAACATCTTCTTCATTCCAAATGAAGAAGCCATTTGAGAAATAAGAGACAATGGTCCTCTACCTAGTCCTATAATACCCATCTCATGATCATTGAAATTTCCTGTATCATTATGTCCACATCCAAAAACGACGTTTATTAAGGGCACTTCTTTTCCTGTGGTTGACTTCAAAGTGACTGTTTCCTGTATCAAATATGAAACAAAAATGACAACAGTAGAGAAGAAATATATATTATATAATAATCATTTTAAATATAGTAATATATAAGTGAAATACATCTATATATTGACTTTCTAAATGGAAAAATATAAAGGGCAAAAATGCTCATATGATAATTAACTATTTTAATTTGGACAAAAGTAATAATTGACTATTTCGCGGTGCATAAATAATATCCAACTTTGTGACCCGGTGCAAAAACGATAAAACCGGTGCTGAATGTTAATTTGTACTTTTGTTGAACTTTATTGATATTATTTTCTAAAGTGAAAATACCCTTTGCCCCTCCCAATCAAAACATTACTCATATCAATTAACATGGGAAGAGGAAGGGAGAAGGAAGAGGGGTTGGGTTTTCATTCTGAGGGGTAAAAAGGTATTTTACTTTAGAAAATAATATCAGTAAGATTCCACAAAAACTACAAATTAACATTTAATATCGGTTTTATCATTTTTGCACTAGGTCACAAAGATAATTATTATTTATACACCGTGAAATAATCATGTATTATTTTTGCTCAAATTGAAATAGTTAATTATCATATAAGTGCTTTTGCCCAAATATAAATAGAAATGAGATATATAATTGGATTTGGTGAGGTCTCTAATATGGCTTTCTCCGAAGCTCTTTGATTGCCTATATGTATTAGCAAACAAAATGCCCTATGGATATATGAGTGGGAAGCTAGGGCTGTTATAATCATCTACATATTTCCTTTTGTTGTTCATTGTGGCAAGTCTCAACATATAGGATTTGAGGCCTTCAATAATGCCATTTGTAATACCCTAACCTCCTTTTTTATAGTTAGACACTATGAAAAACAATGTTGCAGTTTAAAAAATTAAATAACTAATGAACAATTTAAGTAACAAAAAATTAAAACCACGCAGTTTATTGTCCACAACGATATAGGAGTAACCGATTAAAGTATTATATTACTCATTATATGTAAAACCTACCGTACGTCAAAAAAGTTGTGATGTTAATTAAGGTATTACAAAGAGCACTACTACAGATGATGAAGGAACTTAGGAAATTTTAGTAGTTTTTGTTTGTAAATAGTTTAGTTACTGTAGGTCTCAGTTTGTAATAAAAAAGAGAGAGAGCACTACTATAAGAAGGAGGCACATTATATATAATTAATGGCCAAGAATCAAAGACGTGTTTAACTCATGGTATTTAACCAGCTTTCTTTTTTCATTTTTGTTTTTTATTGTAACAAGACAATGTGAAACAGGTCTCCGTTTCACCTAGAAGCATTATGAACCAATGATTGATTATCATATGGAAGATTTTATGCACTCGAAAAGGACACACCTTTTGTTATAATATCTTCAGTAATTAATGGTAATTTTTTTTGCAAATTAAATAATACCTGCGATAAAAATCCATGAGTTTCTGCAACAGCTGCATAAGAATAAGTGTAATTACACACATTGTGAACACATCCACGAGAGACTGGATTAAGCATGAGACATTGAGGCGATGAACAAGAGACAGTTTTGTAAGTTGAAGAGGTTTTGGGATTAAACAATGGATTGATTTGCTTATAACATCCTTTGCAAGGAACACATTGAGTCCATATAAGGTCACTTCCTGTGTCTGCTATTCCAAATATCTCTTTTTGTGGTGTCCCCAATGATATCTTCATTAAATGTTGACCTAAATACCCACTTACAGGTGCTTGAACAATTTTTGATGACGACGACTTCACGGGACGATAATGGTCTTTCCATGGAATTAGTTCAATGCTAAATCCACCATTGATGGCTTCTACAAAAGATGAAGAAGGTGACAAGAGAAGTAGTAACAGATGAAGAATGAGTATCTTCATCAAGGGAATAGTAGGCATAATAGAATATGAAGAGTTTGTTTTTCTTCTCCTTGTCAGAGGCTTGAAGTTGTTGTGATTTTCTACAGTGTTAGGGTTTTGCGTTCATTTACGGAAGACTTTGTACAAGAAGACGACATTGGACCAAAGAAGGGTGTTATTTAGGTTTGGATTGCTAGGATCAACTGATTTCGGAAATATAGTTTATGCATTATTAATAATCAATTTTTTCTATACATTCAATTCATTTTGAGGATCAATTTGTCATATGCTTAATTGTTGGATATTTATTTATTTATTGACATAAATTGTTTCACGTGTAAGAGATTTTGTTTGATAGTTGACCATTTTGGGAGGTTTTTACCATTTTGTTTTACTTACAAAATCATGTCCACTTATCAAACATTTGTCGATTTTGAATTATTCAGAGTAATCTTTCCGAATTAATCACATATTCACATTCAAATATTCAATAATTTATATATTAACTTCATGGAAATGTTTTTTTATGGTCAGAATGGAACCGTTTTTTATTAACTATGTTAGGTGTAAATTAATGTTTATTGTTGTTAGATTTACTTTTTATTAACAGGAAATTAGGCTATCATGTGAAGAGAGGTCTCAATTTTTTTATTTTATGTAAAATGAGTAAAAAAATGAGGGACTGAGTCATGTAGAGTCAAACATCATGAATTGAGTTATATATAAGTTAAAAGTTTAGCGGCCAATAGATTAATATTTCCTGATTAAATTATTTTATGATGGCAATAAACAAAGTATAATTCCCTTTTAAGTTTTTACACACATTAATTACAAGATATACATTAATAATTTTTTTATCGATAATCAAAGTATCTCCACCTTATAGTTAGGAGACTAATTAATCATTCGCTTATTTGCATGCACCTCAGAGGAGGGCGATTGGCAAAAATACTTAACGTTTTTTCATACTCACTACCAATAACCAAACTCTCGATAGTATTGATTAAGAGTGAATGAGTTCTTGTCACTTAACTATGTAACACCTAATTTTTCCTACTATATTTGTAAAAATTTAATCAATTTATAACCACTTTCTTATTATTAGAAGCTCAAAAATACGAACAAATTAAAACTTTTTCTTTCTAAGATTAAATAAAATGTTTTTCCTTCGTAAACTGGGCTTCTGAACACTATGATAAAATATAACACTATTTGAAATACCAAGTGATTTATAAATTCCTTAAATGGCTAATTCCTTCACTAATTCAAATTCTTTAGGTAATCTACATCTGTACAATTTAATGTGGCTACATATTTAGATGAAGGTGGAGGGGGAGATTGGCAAGCATAAGGGCCATAATCATCACCAGCATGAACAAACACAAACGATAACAACTAGGCAAAGTGTTATTGCTAGTGTGAGTTGAGGCCGAAGCCTTGGCCCCATTGAGCTTCCCATTATTTTCTCCTCTCCTCTCTTTCTTCGCTCTCTTCCCTCTTTATGTGTTTGATTTGCTTGGTTCAACATTTGGTTACTTAAGCCTTTATATAGATGGAGCAATTGACCATTAATTGCTTCAACGTTTGAATAAGTTTCATGAATATGAACAGCTGCTTTATTATTTCATGATATTTATTTGGATACCATATTTAACACTCTTGTACCAAATGTAGGAATTAGTGAAATGATTGTTCTGGCCTTATATATAAAATTCAAATTCAGACTTATTTGTAATCCTAATAACTATCCCTGTTAGTTATTGTTTATATAGTTATATATCTAATTTGATTAAATTAAAGATAAAACTTAAGTTAATTTAATAATGTTTTTCGTCTGAAATACCCCTTAATCGTGTTTTTGTTTAATCCCCCCCCCCCTATAACTCATTCATATATAGCTAGCTGTGGGAGAGTATAAAAAATAAGATACTTTGAAAAAATCAATTGCGAAATGTGAAGTATACTGTATATGTATAATATTTAAAACCAAAACAACATCAAATATGTCATATAATAGTACTAAGTAATCCCTATTTAAAATTTAAGTTGTGGTTCTGATTATATATATATATATATATGGAATTGCGTAAAGACTAAATATGGGTGAAGACAGTCTGGTCGGATGAGAAAGATTTTAATAGCCTAAGCGCTTGTGGGAGAATAAGTTTTTTGACCTTTTCTTTATCATTTTTTGCCATGTTTTCTTCATCATTTATTTATTCGGTTTAGATGATCGTAACCACAATTGTTATAGTAAAGTTTGAAATAAAAAGTTCAAATGATAAAGTAATATTTTAATAAACCTTAACTAAGTTAATTTTTGTGTAACTAGAATTTAAGTGTTTTTTTTTGTATAGCTCAGTAGCCTGAAATAAGGGTTTGACACTTTAGATTTTTCAATGACACTCACTATTATGTTTAGGACACGTACTAGATGTTAGCAAAATATACCTTTTTATCTAACATTTACAACAATATAAATTATTTTAAAATATTTGTTGTTACTAAAAAATATTTCACATGATTCAATAGAAATATAAAAGGAAACAATTAAAGGAAAAAATACATTACTGAATAACATATGACAATGTTAGGTGGATTCTACATGTAACTTACCCGATATTGTTTCTATATTTTTTTTAGGTTTACCTAGTTGTAGGTCCGTAAATGCTGCTTGGCCCAAGAATGATGACCTACTAACTCATAAGAAGGCATAGGCCCATTATTCAAATCATCACAAAAGAACAAGATACGATGACAATTACTCCTACATAATGAATAATTAGAGTTACTCCTGCATAATGAATAATTAGTGTCAATGACTATGACAACGATACCTTGGCAGTTACTCTTCTGTGTAGTGAACCCTGTTAATTTCTATAAACTAATTTATCTTGCCCCATTCATTTGATACCAAAAGAAGCATTATTATTCAAATAATTAACAAATTTCTTCATCTTTGCAATAAGTTAGAGAATGAAATTTGAGGCATATTCTTTAAGTAAAGCTTGAGCTTATAATATGACACAATATTACTAATATAAGCAATTATATTAATGCTTTCATTATTGAGGCTTTAAAAAAAGACTAATTTAGAGCCCTACTGTTTGGTACAATCTGTTGTCTTGAAAAAGAGTCTTTGTGCTTCTAAATCAAACCCAATTAAGTAGTTTGCTTGCACAAAATTACCATAAACCCCAACATCATCATTACTAGTGTTTGTCATTGCAAAACAAAAAACCCCATCTTTTGGAGGTATAAATATTTGTATTGGGCTCAACACTACATCCCCTCCTTCAAAATGTGCTGTCAGCTTTGGCCCATTAAGATTTGTTGTTGTTTTGTAACAAAGTTGGTTCCCCAATTCAGGATCATCCTCAATAGGTTTCAATGAAACTTGATTCTTCACCTCCAAAACCAATCTATCATAGAAATCTTGCGGTAATATAGTGGGAGGCGTGCCTGAATCAAGGAACATGTTACCTTTGGTGGCTGGAGAATTGTTACCATTAAAGGGAATGAATGCACCCTCCACACTAATCCCATTTAGTGTAACAAAGTAAAGTGTTTGGTCTTGTTTAGATACTAACGGTGTTGAAACAACACCTTGTCCAGACACTTGACTTCCATCACCAAAACTCATTTTGCTAGAAATTCTTGTGTCAGTGCCAAATGGAACCAAACACTGTGAGAACATCTTCTTCATTTGGAATGAAGAAGCCATTTGAGAAATAAGAGACAATGGTCCTCCACCTAGTCCTATAATACCCATCTCATGATCATTGAAAATTCCCGTATCTTTGTGTCCACAGCCAAAAACAAAGTTTTTAAATGACACTATATCTTGTCCTTTAGTTGACTTCAAAGTTAGTGTATCCTGTCATCACACCGCAGGCAGAAAGGAAAAGTAATATTGTTAATAGAGAAGAAATATTATATTCACCACGCCATTTGAGACATATATATAAATGAGTTTTGTGTGTTATATATTACATAGGGATTGACAGGTAATTTTTGTGATAGGTTATTACATGATGGTGACTACCCAAAACTTCGCACGCTATGGAAGATTTGTTTTGCACCCAACCATGATCAACATCCACTTGAACTAAACTAGATGGATTTTAATGAAGGAGATTGTAATGTTTTGGGTAAATGATATAATGGATTATAGTTTTATTCAATAAAAAACTAAAGGAAAGTAGGTACGAGGTTTAATATGCCAATATATATTTGTTTGGATTTATGTTGGTATAATTGACTTTTTACTTCAAAGGACGACTTTTACAAACGGAAGTAGTAAGGAGAAAAGTCAATTAGATCACTTCAATTGGATTTATATTTGAACAAGTTTGACAGAAACTTAAGTGAATGATTTGATAAGAAGTCAAAAGTAAACAAAAGGAATAAAAAAATTGCTTCAACTCAACCTGTTTTTAATCTTGGCAAAAAGTCAATTGCTTCAAAATCATTCTAAAAATTATTTTTAAGGGGGTAAAGATCACCATTGAGTAAGAAGTTTTGCTTAAGAATCACACCAGCCCTGGAAGTATTTTTAGACTCAAATTAACTCATCAAGTTATAAACTATGTTCCTCAGTCAAAACTTCTAGATCAATAGTGATCTTTAAACCTATGTTTTGATCAAATTTTCCACTTTAATTTAGTTTTTACACTCTTCAAAATTACATAACCCACAAATTAATAAGACATTGACATGTGTTATAATGAATAACAGAAAACTCTAATCTAGATTATTCGAACAATGCTAGCTAGTATACGTTCTTGAAATGCAGTAATCATAATTTAATTATGATGCAAATAATACCTGTGATAAAAATCCATTAGTTTCTGATGAATCTGCATAAGCATAAGTGTAATTACACACATTTTGATCACACCCACGAGACACTGGAGCAAGCATGAGACATTGAGGCGATGAACAAGAGGCAGTTTTGTAAGTTGAAGAGGTTTTTGGATTAAACAAAGGATTGATTTGCTTATAACATCCATTGCAAGGAACACATTGAGTCCATATAAGGTCACTTCCTGTGTCTGCTATCCCAATTATGTCCTTTTGTGGGGTCCCCAATGATATTTTCATTAAATGTTGACCTAAATACCCACTTACAGGTGCTTGTGCATTTTTTGATGATAATGAAGAAGGAGATGATGACTTCATGGGACGATAAGGACCTTTCCATGGAATTAGTTCAATGCTAAATCCACCATTGATGGCTTCTACAAAAGATGAATGTGACAAGAGAAGAAGTAAGAGATGAGGAATGAGGATCTTCATCAAGGGAATAGTAGGAGTAAAATATAAAGAATATGAAGAGTTTGTTTTTTTTGTCATTGTTAGAGGCTTGAAGTTTTGTTGGTATTTTAAATATATAGTGTTAGGGTTTTGTTTTCATTTCCGACGACTTTGTACAAGAAGACGACATTGGGGACCAAAGAAGGGTGTTATTTAGGTTTGGATTGATAGGATCAACCAATTTCGGAAATATATTTGGTGCATTAATAATACTACCTCCGGTCCTAAATATAGGACCTAATTAACTTTTTTTGGAGAGATTAAGGTTGCGAAATAGGTTATTAAATGATGACATATTTGATATATTTTTAGATTATCCATTAGTTTATAGGTAAAATAAACTAGTTTAAGGGAAAAAATTAGGTAAATCAATTTATAATTAACTTATTTTACTTTTTAAGGATTTTCCCGAAAAAGTCAATTAGGTCTTATATTTAGGACCGGAGCTAGTAATAATCAAGTTTTTCTACACATTCAATTCATTGTGAGGATCAATTTGTCATGTGCTATTGTTGGATATTTATTTATTTATTGACATAAATTGTTTCACTTGTAACAGATTTTTTTCTGATAGTTGACCATTTTGGGAGGTTTTTAGTTTTTACCATTTTGTTTTCAAACATTTGTTGACTTTGATTTATTCAGAGTGACCTTTCCGAATTAATCACATATTCACATTCAAATATTCAATAATTTATATATTGACTTCATGGAAATGGTTTTTTATGGTCAGAATGGAAACGTTTTTTATTAACTATGTCAGGTGTAAATTAATGTTGATTGTTGTTAGGTCAGAATGGAAACGTCTTTTATTAACCATCGGGTAGGACAGGATCAGGGCATATGCTCCATGACCAAGAGGACGGCCCAGCCCGATAATTTTATTATTTTTAGTAAAAATATTTTGATTAATTAACTAAATTATCAATCTATTTCTTAATGAATTAATTAGTTATTTAATTTAAAAATAGTTAATTACAATTTTTTTATTTTTCACACATAATACATCAATTTATTTAATGGTTGAAAAGTGAAAGTGTTTTTTTATTTTATTGCACAAAAAATTTGGGACCAACATGGTCCGTCATGTGGCCCGGTGGTAATGTCCGACTCGATCTCGGTGTCGAGTCAAATAGAACATGACCGGGTCTCGGGCCGAAAATTCCAGCCCGACAATTATTTAGGACAGGATCATGACATATAGGTGGCCTGGTTATGTCTGTCATTTGCGCAGCCCTACTTTTTATTAATAGGAAATTAGGCTATCATGTGAAGACAAGTCTCAATTTTTTTATTTTGTGTAAAATGAGTAAAAAAATGAGGGAGTCTGAGTCATGTAGAGTCAAACATCATGAATTGTGTTATAAATAAGTTAAAAGTTTAGCGGCCAATAGATTAATTTTTGGGTTAACATAACTTTTGGTTCTTCAAGTTTCACATAATTTGGGTTTTAGTCCCTCAAGTTTCAAACCCGTGCTTTTGGTCCCTCAAGTTTGCACCGTTAATAACAGTTAGTCCCTTTTATAATGAGTGATCTCCTTAGTCAATTAGGTCACCAAAGATTTAGCCCAAGTCCAAGACTCATTCTTTCCTTTTTCTTTTGTTTCCAAATCTGCATTGTCCTATGATAAGAGAAAGAAAGGAAATAGGAAATAATCACCATAGCTCAATCATATAATCTCATTAATAAGAAACTTCCCTTTAAAATATTTTTTTTATTATTTCAAGTTTCCAATTTCAATTCCCAAATAATATATTTCCAATTCTCATCAAAATCTCTTAATTAATTAATCAATGACTCCCCAAATACAATAAAATATTTCCTAAAAAACCACTAAATATGGGGAGTCTTCACACCCCCACACTTGCATTAACTCTTGACCTCAAGATTTCAAATTGTTCACACATTAGCACAAAAAATAAAAAGTTTTTATCATCACAAAGTTAGAATCAATTCAAACTCTCAACAATTAAATCCGTAATCTCTCTCACCATCCCCAAATGCAAGCAATAAGGCAATCAATTTGATAGAGATAAATCACAAAAGCATGTCCCTCACCGGTCAAAGTGTTTACACTCTACTCTCAAAGTATATAGGAGTTGTGTTTCACTCAATTCCATCTATGTAATCCAGCTACCATAGGCTTGTTTATCATCTCGATATCCACTCTTATATCTCAATACACACACAAATCAAAAGGACTTTTATGGGTTGTAATGAAATGAAAATGAGATGGAGGTATATTTGAAAAGTGCTAAACCATTTTAATTATAGTAAGGAATGAAGGAATCACATAACTTAACATACAAGCACATAGGGGTTGACTCTTTTAAACTCCACAATTATTCAATTCTTTTTTTTTCATCTTCTTTTTCTTTTTCTTTTCTTTTTTTTTTCACACTTTGTGTGATTTTTCCTTTTCCTTTTTCACCTTCATTTTTTTTTCACTTCTATTTCTTTTCTCCTTTCTTCAACACTTATATTTCCCCTTTTCCTTTTCTAATTCCTTCACCCTTTTCCATATGAATATAGTATAACACTTTTCAAAGCATAAATGGAAGAAATAGATAAGAGATGAAAAATTGCATCAAAAGAATAATTCAAAGGCTAAATTATGCAATCTTTCTTTTTAAAAGAAAAGCAGGCTCAAAGGGGTTAAGCAATGGAAATGATGTAAAAATGATGACTATTTGGCTAAACTGGCTATGAAACGAAGACCTTAATCATTTTTGTGCATGCAAGAGATTTGAGCGTCAAATGAGATTCAAGACAAGTTCTAGAGGGGAAATTACAATAGATGTACTCACTCATGAAAAAATAAAATTAAGGCTCAAATTCCTCACGGGCTTTTTGACATACTAGAGTAATTAATCTAAATCAAATAGCTTGTCTTTTCACTTACATTTAAAGAAGATGAAATCAAAGTCTAATCAATTCCAATTGTTTCAAATTCAAATCAATCCCAAAATTGCCAAAAAGATTTTTTTCTATCAAAAAAGTTTTTTTTGACAAAATGAAAGCTTGAAGACAATCTTTAGAGAACAATGATACCCTTATACCCCCACACTTAAATGTCACATTGTCCCCAATGTGAACATGTAACACAAGTAGTGAAATTACAAAAATATCCAAAACAAGTGTAAAGATGACAAATATTTCAACTTCCATATCAACCAAGCAAAGTACTCAAGAGGCACACCATCAAATCTAACCATCACACACATATCAACCAGCATAAAGACTCATCACCAAAATAATTCTCAGTCAACTAAAATCAAGAAAAAGTTAGAAGAATACTCCCCTTCCTCTTCTCGATTTCCACTCTTAGCTCCTAGTCTATCAAGATCAAGTTGAAGCATCCTTTGGGGTCACCAAAAATCCTACAAACTCAAAACAAAACATCAAATACCAAAAACCTTGGGTTGCCTCCCAAGAAGCGCTAAGTTTAAAGTCTTCAGCCAGACTTTCCAAACAAATCCTTAATCATAAGTATCAAAAATCATAATCAACTCATATTCATTCCTTTTCAAACAGTATAAGTGATCAATCAAACTAATTACTTGTGCCTTTCAATCATAGACAATTTCAAAAAACAAGCAATCACTGATTTCAAAGGAATTATAATATGCTCATACAAACAATTAGATGTGTGTCTTTCTAAGAATAATGAGCATCCAATAAAATCAATTTGACTCTCATCAGTAAGAGTCACAACAGTAATAGGAGAATCATCCAAATCAGGAACACTCACATCAACATGTATATCAGAATCACAAGCATTTAAATTTACATCTTGAACATCAATTAGACACCCATCAATTTCTTCTATATCAGTTTCAGACTCTAAGACAATCTCTAAATCTTTTTTAACTTCCTGTTCATCCCTATCCTCAACTTCCTCATATTCAATCTCATTAGATAACAAAGGGGAACTATGATTTAAGGAGGGATTTTGTTTCACTTCTTCAAACTCTCTGCGCATTTGACTCAACTGTGTTAAAATATTTTGTGCGCTTGATTCAAACTTAGTAGTATAATCCTTTTGCCTTTTCAAATTTTCCTCTTGCATTGTCAAACATGTATCAACTAATCTTTCTAATCTGTCTAACCTTCCTAAATAAGAATTCTCATAATCAATGTTTTCTTGAACACGTGAATAAGACATGAAGGGTGAGTCTATTGCATGTGAATAAGAATCTACATGTGGGTTCCAACACTCATCTTGCTCAAAATTCCAACTACACCTAGAAAAATTATCAACATAAGTTTGTTGCCAAAGCAAAAATGGACAATTCTCAGGTACATGATTATTTCCACAACAATAACAACGATACCACTTATAATTAGCCTCTGAATAGTCCATCTTTCTATTTTCTCCAAAAGAAAAAAAAACTCAAGCTAAAACTACTAAAGAATTTCTAATTCTAATTACTAATTGCCTTGAGTCCCCGGCAACGGCGCCAAAAACTTGATGCTACCAAAATTTTGATAAAAATTCCGCAAGTGTACGGATCGTAGGTTAGTAAAGTGGTAAATTAAGGTCGATCCCACAGAGACTCAGACAATTAATAACTAGACATTAGATCTCCTATTTTCATTCAAGTTGAGTAAATACAAGAAAATTGATTTTAATTACCTAATACCTATGAAAATAAAATAAAACAAATATTCACACAGAAGAAATTAACGAGTCAAAAGAACAACCTAGAGCCACTAATCCCTTATCTGCTTCTTAGATTTTATTCCCACTAAATTAATTATGAATTAATTCAACTAGCTAATATAGAGTACTAGTGTCTATAAATGTCTTTCGGTTTCCACCTATATCCTTGCCTAGTTTAATTACACAATGTCTTGCACTAATTTACTAAGCCAATTAATACCGGTACCGCTCTAATGTGACTATGTAAGGATTCTAGGTATATGTCTATCCTAGTCGCAAATCAGGTTAACAATCCAATCCTACACTATTTAATCCCATGGTCTATTTAAAATTCCCTCTTTCGAGTCCAATTATAAATTCCCTAAACATGTCTAATGGTGATCAAGCACTAAACAAGTTAATCAATAATAACAAGATTAAATAAACTAAATCAAATTAACCATGACTAAATAGTGGGAAATAAAATACTAAGTTACAAACAAGTTCATAGTACTCTAAGTTGTAAAAGAAAACTAGCAACACATCATTTAGATCAACATGACAATTGTTTTAAAACCCAAAGACATACTAAAATTCCAAGAAGGATTAGGAGCTGAATAAGATTGAGGAGCAATCCTCCAAATATGATTCCCGTGTATGTGCGTATATGCTTAGAATGAGTGATTATGAAACCACACACTAAAGACAAAATCTCCACTTTAGATCCTTGCTTTTCCTTTCTTGCCTTTCTTTCTTCACGTCAATTCTTCAGCGTGTGTATTGGAAAATCCCAAAAGTGCAGCTTACTTCCCTTTCTTCTTTGGGAAAATGAAAAAAAATGACACTTGAATTTGAGTTGGACAAAATGAGGTTTCCAATTCCAACTTGGACAAATAAGGGATAGTCCACAATTTGTCCTAAATGAAATTTGTGACTTTGTGCCAAAGAGTAGTGAATGACATATTCTAAAGTAGTTAACAGCGATACTTGAGTAGTTAATGGTTAACTGCTCAAGTATCGCTGTTAACGACTCAAGTATCGCTATTAACTACCATTGCAATAACTACTCAAGTATCGCTATTAACTACTTTAGAATATGTCATTCACTACTATTTTGGCACGAAGTCACAAATTTCATTTAGGACAAATTGGGGACTATCCCTTATTTGTCCAAGTTGGAATTGGAGACCCCATTTTGTCCAACTCAAATTCAAGTTTCATTTTTTTGTCATTTTCCCTTCTTCTTTTCTCACGTGAATTTTCTCTTGGCTGTAGGAATTGGAAATATTGTAACCAGCCTCCTTTCCTCATGCTCATCTCTTCCCTTTTATAATGAGTGATCTCCTTAGTCAATTAGGTCACCAAAGATTTAGCCCAAGTCCAAGACTCATTCTTTCCTTTTTCTTTTGTTTCCAAATCTGCATTGTCCTATGATAAGAGAAAGAAAGGAAATAGGAAATAATCGTCATAGCTCAATCATATAATCTCATTAATAAGAAACTTCCCTTTAAAATATTTTCTTTTAGGGCGAAGGCCCAAAAATGATACATAACTATTGGCCAAGGAAAAAAAGTAATACATAACTATTCTGAGGTACATCAATGATATCTAACTTTTACTTGGGATCAAAAATGATATTTTCACTAATATGACAATAAAATTGGACATGAAAAGTCCAAAATGCCCTAATAAATAAAATAAAGGGCGAAGGCCCAAAAATGATACATAACTATTGGCCAAGGAACAAAAGTAATACATAACTATTCTGAGGTACATGAAAAGTCCAAAATACCCTAATAAATAAAATAAAATAAAACATAGGGTTAAACCAACTGGTGTGGTTTGCTGTAAGTTTGGTGGTCAAATTGAGAACTTTAATATAAAAAATGTTACTTCTTGGTGGCTTTTGATATCAATCTGGTCAGTTTGCTCTTCCTAATAAAGATCTTTTCACCACATCTCTTACTCTCTCTCTCTCTCTTTCATCCCATCATCTTTTCTCTTCCTCTCTTAGAAACCAGCAGCGACATATGGTGGCAGAGAACGGTGAAGCCCAAGGTGAAGCCGCAGCCACGACTAGACCAGATTCCCCTTCGCCCACCCCAGCGAGAAGGCCCTCCGCCGCGGCCCCCACCCCTTCCACTACTCCGGCTATGTCTTCTTCGTCTTCCCCTAATTCCTCCTCTCCATCCAGTTTGGTTTGTGACAGAGATGACTTCTATTTTTTTAATATATTCCTTAATAAATAAAATCATTTATCCACCTTAAATAATTATTTCCAACTCATACTCTCCAGTCATAAGCCACATGACAAAAACTAACAGAATTAGTGTCACGTAATCATATTTAACTCTGTTAATGCCATATGTTGGTCCTTTTAAAATTATAGGGACTAACTCTATTAAATGGAGGAAATTATATGGACTAAAACCTTAGCTTTAAAACTATAGGGACCAAGACCCAAATTGAGGGAAACTATAGGACCAAAAGTTGGTTTAACTCTATGTTTTATTTTATTTTATTTATTAGGGCTTTTTGGACTTTTCATGTACCTCAGAATAGTTATGTATTACTTTTGTTCCTTGGCCAATAGTTATGTATCATTTTTGGGTCTTCGCCCTTTATTTTATTTATTAGGGCATTTTGGACTTTTCATGTCCAATTTTATTGTCATATTAGTGAAAATATCATTTTTGATCCCAAGTAAAAGTTAGGTATCATTGCTGTACCTCAGAATAGTTATGTATTACTTTTGTTCCTTGGCCAATAGTTATGTATCATTTTTGGGCCTTCGCCCTTTCTTTTATTATTTCAAGTTTCCTATTTCAATTCCCAAATAATATATTTCCAATTCTCATCAAAATCTCTTAATTAATTAATCAATGACTCCCCAAATACAATAAAATATTTCCTAAAAAACCACTAAATATAGGGAGTCATCACCCCACCGCCGATAAATACGACTCCGGCGACGACCACGTCGTCACAGAGGGGATTGTTCAATTTGTTTGGCTTAGAGAAGCCCTAATTCCTTTTCTCCAGTGCGATTTGTTTTGATAGTCAGTGTTTGTTTTTTTTATTACTCAAATGCCTAGTTAAATCATAATCAGATGCCAAATCATCAAACTTAACAGTGTTAGAGCCACATAGGACTAACTTAACGGTATTAATGCATTTTTAGGTCCTTTTAAAAGTTGAGGGACTAACTGTTATTAACGGTAAAAACTTGAAGGACCAAAAGCACCAGTTTGAAACTTGAGGGACTAAAACCCAAATTGGGTGAAACTTGAGGGACCAAAAGTTATGTTAACCCTTAATTTTTCCTTATTAATTTATTTTATGATGGCAATAAATAAAATATAATTCCCTTTTTACACACATTAATTATAAGACATATATTAATATTTTTTTAGGGGTGATCAAGGTATCTCTACAACTCCACCTGATAGATAGGAGACTAATCCTTCGCTTATTTTCATGCACCTCAAGGGGGGGGGGAATGACACAAAGACTTCACGTTTCTTCCTACTCACTGTCATTGATCAAACTCTAGATATTATTGGTTAAGAGTTAATGAGTTCTTGTCACTTAACCATGTAACACATAAATTTTACTATTATATTTGTAGCAATTTAATCAATTTATAATCACTTCCTTATTATTGAAAGCCTAAAAATACAAACAAATTAAACTTTTTCCTTCTTAGATTAAATAAAATGATTAATAAACGGGGCTTTTGAACACTATAATAAAATATAACACTATTTGAAATACCAAGTGATTTTTAAATCTTATATACCTAATAGCAATGGCAAAAGTTACTATTCATTTAACAATATCCTCATTTTTTTACTCTTCATTTGTCCCTTTATTTACTTCCTTTCCCACATTCCCTCACCAATATTATAATATTATTTCTTCCCTCTCAGTGTCCACTGTTCAAGGAAGCCGATTTACTTCCTTTCCTTAGCCTTTCAAAATTTCTATACCCATGACAATTGATTTTATCTAAACACCCATAAAATGACACGTAATCCATTTTTTTTCTTTTTAAGAAAATCATATTTCATTATATCCTAAAATAAAATACAGATTGTCATTTTCATCTACCCTTTCTCACCCACTTATGTACGTACTACTATGGCTGGCACACTATCGGCACCGTTGAGTTCGGTAATAAGTTGAGCCACATCGCATTCTGTTTGGTACGAGGGGAGGTGAAGGAAAATGGGCGGAGAGAAAATTTTTATGATATGAATTTATAAAAATTTGAGAAGTAGGGTTGGAAATTCTAAATCAATATATATAACTCTTATATTTAATATCTTATCGTTATTAAAATATCACAATCTCACTTCTTCAATACTAAAAAAATTCATCTCATAAAAATTTTCCTTCCCCTTCCCTCCCCTCCAAATCCCTCGTACCAAATAGATCCTAAAAGAAGATTAACCAGAGTGATTTAAATTGGGTTTAACCTAATTTCACCATACTTGAATAATTACTTGATCTTAACACTTTTTATTTGTTTTAACTTGCGTTAATATAGATATATGGTCAAATTGATTGACTTGATTTGATATGGTCTAACGTATTGTTCCCCGAGCCTCGCCCGGGGTGGAGAATTTGCTAGTTCCTTAAATGGCTAATTCCTTCACTAATTCAAATTCTTTAGGTATCTACATCTGTACAATTTAATGTAGCTACATATTTAGGTGAAGGTGGAGGGGAGATTGGCAAGCATAAGGGCTATAATCATCACCGGCATGAACACAAATGATAGCAACTAGGCAAAGTGTTATTACTAGTGCGAGTTGAGGCCACTGCCTTGGCTCCATTGAGCTTTCAATTCCCATTATTTTCTCCTCTCCCCTCTTTCTTCGTCTTCTTCCCTGTTTATGTGTTTGATTTGCTTGGTTCAATATTTGGTTACTTACTTAAGCCTTTATATAGATGTTGCAATTGACCATTGCTTCAACGTTTGAATAAGTTTCATGAATATGAACAGCTGCTTTATTATTTCATGCATGATATTTATTTGGATACCATATTTAACACTCTTGTACCAAATGTAGGAATTAGTGAAATGAATGTTCTGGCCTTATATATAAAACTAAAATTCACACTTATTTGTAATCTTAACTATCCCTGTTAATTATTGTTTATATAGTTATATATCTAATTTGATTAGATTAACAATAAAACTAAAGTTAATTTAAATAATGTTTTTCCTCTGAAATACCCCTTAATCATGTTTTTGTTTAATTTCCGCCGCTCTATAACTCATTCATAGCTGAGGGAAAGTATTAAAAATAAGATATTTTGAAAAAAAATCAATAGCGAAATGTGAAGTATACTGTATATGTATAAAAATATTTAAAACCAAAACAACATCAAATATGTGATGTCATATATTTTTGTTATTCCTATTTAAAATTTAAGTTGTGGTTCTTATTATATGTGGAATTGCGTAAGGACTAAATATGGGTGAAGACAGTCTGGTCGGATGAGAAAAATTTTAATAGCCAAAGCGCGTGTGGGAGAATTAATAAGCTTTTTAACCTTTTCTTCATCATTTTTTGCCATGTTTTCTTCATCATTTATTTATTCGGTTTAGATGATCGTAACCACATTACCACAACTGTTATTGTAAAGTTTGAAATTAAAAGTTAAAATGATAAAGGAATATTTTTTTATACATAAGGAAGTAAATATACAAAACTAAAAGTAAAATAAAACAAAACTAAAGTTTAACTACGTCCTACATGAGCCTGAATCTGCATCCATGCTCGATAATAAAAAGTGTTGCACACTTCTCAGACCCTCTAACAACTTTTTGGCCATTAACATGCAACGAACTATGCCTCTTATCTCAGTCACGTCTTCATCAAAACAAGGACAAGAATTATTGTGAATAAATTCATTCCTCCGCCTCCAAATCAACCAACAAGTCACACAAAACAAAGACTTCTAATTCTCTATCCCATTTTTGTGAGATAATTTAATGTTGTCAATTAGCCATTGTCTTTCATCACTTGACCAGAAATCAATATCAGATTCATTAACCCCCAGTTTAAGCCATATTTGACGGGATCTAGTACAATCTCGTAACACATGAATAAATGATTCTCGCTGATCCGAACAAATCTCACATAACCCATCCGGATGCATATGATGATTATACAAAGCTGCATTTGTAATCAATCTATTATGAAGGATCACCCACATCTGTAACTTACACCTCTGAGGTATCTTAATTTTTCAAATATCTTGCCAACGCCTACTATCTTGAGGAGCAATATCCACAAGAGAACTATAAGCTGATTTCACTGAAAATTGTCCACTTCTATCTAACTTTCATCTACCTTTACTTTCTCCATTCATCTGAACAATTTCAATTCTCATTCTGCACATTCTCCCATAAATTCTTAATACCATTCCAAACTCTAGATCCAATTTTCCCCAATCTAGTATTTTACATTAAATCCTTGTCACAATTATACTTACTACGAATAACACGATCCATAATGCATCCTTATTATCTAACAATCCCCACCCTACTTTCATCATAAAGACTTTATTCTGTAATGAAGCATGTCTTAATCCCAAACCTCCGCACTCCTTAGGATTACACAATTCATCCCAAGCAAGCAAATGCATTTTCCTCTTCACACTAGTACTCTTCTCAATCTCATCATTTAAGTGCTTTTTTTGGTATAGCTCAGTAGCCTGAAATAAGGGTTTGACACTTTAGATTTTTCAATGACACTCATCACTATTATGTTTAGGACACGTACTAGTTGTTATAGAGAAAAATACCTTTTTATCTAACATTTACCACAATATAAAATTATTTTAAAATATTTGGTGTTACTAAAAAATATTTCACATGATTCTATAGAAATATAACAGGAAACCATAAGTATTTTTATCCTACTTAGAAGGCATTTCGTTGATTTGTTACATGATTTGTAATAATTGACCCTTTATTTACTATTATGCAAAAAAATGTTATGGAATAAAATTTATATTAAATAGAAGTAGATTTACAAGTTGTTAAATTTTAAGGAATGATTAAAAAATTAATATTTTCTGAAAAAACTTTGGTAAAATATTTTAGAATTATAAATAGGACTGGGAAAATGCTATAAAATAAACAGATTATTTTTTCAATTAAAATAAACCGTTGGTGCATATAAAATCGTTCCATGATATAGTTACATTAATGAATAACATGAGAATGTTAGGTGGATGCTGCTAACTTACGTGGTATTGTTTCTATATTTTTTTTCTACTTTTTTCCCAATCGTAGGCCCATAAATGCTGCTTGGCCCAAGAATGATGAACTACTAACTCATAAGAAGGCATAGGCTCATTATTCAGCGCATCACAAAAGCACAAGATACAATGACAGTTACTCCTACATATAATGACTAATTAGAGTCAACGACTATATAACAACGATTCGGCAGTTACTCTCCTGTGTAGTGAACCCTGTTAATTTCTATAAACTAATTATCTGCCCCATTCATTTGACACCAAAGCATTATTCATATAACAAATTTATTCATCTTTGCAATGAGTTCGAGAATGAAATTTGAGGCATATCCTTTAAGTAGAGCTTGAGCTAATAATATGACACAATATTATTAATATAAGCAATTTTATTAATACTTTCATTATTGAAGCTTTTAAAATGACTAATTTAGAGCCCTACTGTTTGGTACAATCTGTTGCCTTGAAAGAGAGCCTTTGCGCTTCTAAATCAAACCCAATTAAGTAGTTTGCTTGCACAAAATTACCATAAACCCCAACATCATCATTACTAGTGTTTGTCATTGCAAAACAAAAAACCCCATCTTTTGGAGGTATAAATATTTGTATTGGGCTCAACACTACATCCCCTCCTTCAAAATGTGCTGTGAGCTTTGGCCCATTAAGATTTGTTTCTGTTTTGTAACAAAGTTGGTTCCCCAATTCAGGATCATCCTCAATAGGTTTCAATGAAACTTGTTTCTTCACCTCCAAAACCAATCTATCATAAAAATCTTGAGGTAATATAGTCGGTGGTGTGCCTGAATCAAGGAACATGTTACCTTTGGTGGCTGGAGAACTGTCACCATTAAAGGGAATGAATGTACCCTCCACACTAATCCCATTTAGTGTAACAAAGTAAAGTGCTTGGTCTTGTTTAGATACTAACGGTGTTGAAACGACACCTTGTCCAGACACTTGACTTCCATCACCAAAACTCATTTTGCTAGAAATTCTTGTGTCAGTGCCAAATGGAACCAAACACTGTGAGAACATCTTCATTCCGAATGAAGAAGCCATTTGAGAAATAAGAGACAATGGTTCTCCACCTAGTCCTATAATACCCATCTCATGATCATTGAAAGTTCCTGTATCTTTGTGTCCACAGCCAAAAACAAAGTTTTTAAAGGACACTATATCTTGTCCTTTAGTTGACTTCAAAGTTAGTGTATCCTATCATCCCACCGCAGGCAGAAAGAAAAAAATATAATATTGTTAATAGAGAAGAAATATTATATTCATCACGCTATTAGAGACATTATATATAAACGAGTTTTGTCTGTTATATGTTACATTGGGATTGACAGGTAATTTTATTGACATATGGAATAGAGATAGGTTACATGATGGTAACTACCCAAACTTCGCACACTATGGAAGATTTGTTTTGCACCCTACCTTGATCAACATCCACTTGAACTTAACTAGATGGATTTTAATGAAGGAGATTGTAATGTTTTGGGTAAATGATATAATGGATTATAGTTTTATTCAATAAAAACTAAAGGAAAGTAGGTACGAGGTTTAATATGCCAATATATATTTGTTTGGAATTATGTTGGTATAAATAACTTTTTAAAGACGACTTTTAATTTACAAACGGAAGTAGTAGGGAGAAAAGTCAATCAGTATGATGTGTCTTGTATTTGAACAAGTTTGACAGAAACTTAAGTGAATGATTTGATAAGAAGTCAAAAGTAAACAAAAGGAATAAAAAAATTGCTTCAACTCGAATCTTGTTTTTAATCTGGGCAAAAGTCAATTGATTCATAATTATTCTAAAAATTATTTTTAAGGGTTAAAGATTACAATTGAGTCGGAAGTTTTGCTTAAGGATCTATCACACTAGCTCTGGAAGTATTTTTAGACTCAAATTAGCTCATAAAGTTATAAACTATGTTCCTCAGTCAAAACTTCTAGATCAATAGCGATCTTTAAACCTATGTTTTGATCAAATTTTCCACTTTAATTTAGTTTTTACACTCTTCGAAATTACATAAGCCACAAATTAATAAGACATTGACATATGTTACAATGAAGGGCTAAAGGGCAAATATGCCCATGTAATTTTCACAAAGGTGACAAAATGCCCATGTAAAATTTTTTGGAGCAAAACTGCCCATCAAATTTCAAAACTGGGGCAAAAATGCCCGTCACAGTTAATTTTTTTACTTTTTGACGCATCATCCTCTATCGCATCATCATCGTACAATGACAAATAAATATATAAGTCTGCCACATGTTTTAGTGAGAGATGAATTCGCAGAAAATGATGCGTCGAAAAGTCAAAAAATTAATTGTGACGGGGATTTTTACCCCAATTTTGAAATTTGATGGGCAGTTTTGCTACAAAAAATTTTACATGGGCATTTTTTCACCTTTGTGTAAATTACATGGGTATTTTTGCCCTTTAGCCCTACAATGAATAACAGAAAACTCTAATCTAGATTATTTGAACAATGCTAGCTAGCTATACGTTCTTGAAATGCAGTAATAATAATTTAATTATGATGCAAATAATACCTGTGATAAAAATCCATTAGTTTCTGATGAATCTACATAAGCATAAGTGTAATTACACACATTTTGATCACATCCACGAAAGACTGGATCAAGCATGAGACATTTAGGCGATGAACAAGTGGCAGTTTTGTAAGTTGAAGAGGTTTTTGGATTAAACAAAGGATTGATTTGTTTATAACATCCATTGCAAGGAACACATTGAGTCCATATAAGGTCACTTCCTGTGTCTGCTATCCCAATTATGTCCTTTTGTGGGGTCCCCAATGATATCTTCATTAAATGTTGACCTAAATACCCACTTACAAGTGCATGGGCAACTTTTGATGATTGTGAAGAAGGAGATGATGACTTCATGGGACGATAATGACCTTTCCATGGAATTAGTTCAACGCTAAATCCACCATTGATGGCTTCTACAAAAGATGAAGGCGACAAGAGAAGAAGTGAGAGATGAGGAATGAGGATCTTCATCAAGGGAATAGTAGGCATTGTAAAATATAAAGAATATGAAGAGTTTGTTTTTTTTTGTCATTGTTAGAGGCTTGAAGTTTTGTTGGTATTTTAATTATATAGTGTTAGGGTTTTGTATTCGTTTCAGACAACTTTGTACAAGAAGACGACATTATTGGGGACCAAAGAAGGATGTTATTTACGTTTGGATTGATAGGATCAACCAATTTCGGAACTACTCCCTCTGTTCCTAAATATGAGACCTAGTTGACTTTTTTTTGGAGATGTTAAGGTTACAAAATATGTTATTAAATTATGATATATTTGATATATTTTTAAATTAGCCCTTAGTTTATAGGTTAAATAAACTTGTTTAAGAAAAACATTAGATAAATCAATTTATAATTGACTTATCTTGTTTTTTTAGGATTTTCCAAGAAAAGTCAACTAGTTCTTATATTCAAGACCGGAGGGAGTATATTTTGTGCATTAATAATAATAATCAATTTTTTCTACACATTCAATTCATTGTGAGGATCAATTTGTCCTGTGCTATTGTTGGATATTTATTTATTTATTGACATAAATTGTTTCACGTGTAAGAGATTTTTCCTGATAGCTGACCATTTTGGGAGGTTTTTACCATTTTGTTTCACTTAGAAAATCATGTACACATATCAAACATTTGTCGACTTTATTTATTCAGAGTGACCTTTCCGAATTAATCACACATTCCCATTCAAATGTTCAATAATTTATAGGGAAAAAGCGCTGATCTGATAATTAACTATTTTAGTTTGGGAAAAATTAATAAATGACTATTTCGCGGTGCATAAATAATATCTAACTTTGTGACCCAGTGCAAAAATGATAAAACTGGTGCTGGATGTTAATTTGTAGTTATGTGGAACCTTTCTGATATTATTTTCAAAGTGAAAAATACATTTTTGCCCCTCCTAATTAAAACCTTGTTAATACTAGTCAGCATGGGAAGATGCAGAGCGGAAGGAAGAAGGGTTAAGTTTAACTGAGTGGGTAAAAAGGTATTTTACTTTAGAAAATAATATCAAAAAGGTTCCCTAAAACTACAAATTAACATTTAGTACCGTTTTATTGTTTTTGCACCAGGTCACAAAATTGGTTGTTTTTATGCACCGCGAAATAGTCATTTACTATTTTTACCCAAATTGAAATAGTTAATTATTAGATCAGCACTTTTACCCTAATTTATATATTGACTTCATGGAAACGTTTTTTTATGGTCAGAGTGGAAACGTTTATTATTAACTATGTTAGGTGTAAATTAATGTTGATTGTTGTTAGATTTACTTTTTATTAATAGGAAAATAGGCTATCATGTGAAGAGAGGTCTCAATTTTTTTTATTTTGTGTAAAATGAGTTCAAAAAATGAGGGACTGAGTCATGTAGAGTCAAACATCATGAATTGTGTATATATAAGTTAAAAGTTTAGCGGCCAATAGATTAATTTTTCCTTATTAATTTATTTTATGATGGCAATAAACAAAATATAATTCCCTTTTTACACACATTAATTGTAAGACATATATTAATATTTTTTACCGATGATCAAGGTATCTCCACCTGATAGATAGGAGACTAATCCTTTGCTTATTTGCATGCACCTCAAAAGGGAGGGGGAATGACACAAAGACTTCACATTTCTTCCTACTCACTGCCAATGATCAAACTCTAGAATATATTGGTTAAGAGTGAATGAGTTCTTGTCATTTAACCATGTAACACCTAAATTTTACTATTATATTTGTAGTAATTTAATCAATTTAT
Source organism: Mimosa pudica (assembly GCA_029929735.1). Classification (NCBI taxonomy): domain Eukaryota; kingdom Viridiplantae; phylum Streptophyta; class Magnoliopsida; order Fabales; family Fabaceae; genus Mimosa; species Mimosa pudica. The sequence continues at coordinate 14,334,232 of JAKELP010000018.1, read as the reverse complement.
AACCACTTCCTTATTATTAGAAGCCTAAAATTACGAACAAATTAAAACTTTTTCCTTCTAAGATTAAATAAAATGATTCATAAACTGGCTTCGAACACTATAATAAAATATAACACTATTTGAAATAGCAAGTGATTTTTGAATTCCTTAAATGGCTAATTCCTTCACTATTTCAAATTCTTTTGGTATCTACGTCTGTACAATTTAATGTAGCTGCATAGGGAGATTGGCAAGCATAAGGGCTATAATCATGACCAGCATGAGCACAAACGATAGCAACTAGGCAAAGTGTTATTGCTAGTGTGAGTTCAGGCCACTGCCTTGGCTCCATTGAGCTTCCCATTATTTTCTCCTCTCCTCTATCTCTCTTTTCGCTCTCTTCCCTCTTTATGTGTTTGATTTTTTAGTTCAATATTTGGTTACTTACTTAAGTCTTTCTATAGATGGAGCAATTGACCATTGCCTCAACATTTGAATAATTTTCATGAATATAAACAGCTGCGTTATTATTTCATGATATTTATTTGGATACCATATTTAACACTCTTGTACCAAACGTAGGAATTAGTGAAATGATTGTTCTTGCCTTATATATAAAATTCAAAGTCACACTTATTTGTAATCCTAACTGTCCCTGTTAATTATTGTTTATATAGTTATATATCTAATTTGATTAGAATAACGATAAAACTTAAGTTAATTTAAATAATTTTTTCCTCTGAAATACCCTTTAATCGTGTTTTTGTTTAATTTCCGCCACCTCTATTACTCATTCATAAATAGCTGAGGGAGAGTATAAAAAATAAGATACTTTGAAAAAACCAATAGCGAAATGTGAAGTATACTATATATGTATAATATTTAAAACCAAAACAACATCAAATATGTCATATAGATATAGTCTTAGGGTTTTGTATTCATTTGCCACGACTTTGTACAAGAAGACAACATTGGGGACCAAAGAACGGTGTTATTTAGGTTTGGATTGCTAGGGTGAACTAATTTCGGAAATATATTTTGTGCATTAATAATAATCAATTTTTTCTACACATTCAATCACTATAAAACACTTGCCGCTTACCGGTGTTTATTGTTGCCTCTTTCCAGCGTTTTTTTTCCGGCGAAACGACACTACGGCGTTTTTGCAAATCGCCGAAAAAAACGTTGAAAAGTAGCACATCGGCGTTTTTACAAACACCGTAGGGTACCCACAAACGCTGAAACGCGGGCTACAGAAAGTAATATAATATTCAGACATACCGGCGTTTCCCGAAAGGCCGCTGTGTCCATTATTTTAATAATTGACATACAGGCGTTATTTAATATGAACTTTTTCGGCGTTTGCAGAAACGCCGAAAAGTGTTTAAAAATTATTAAAAAAATAAATTTGCATCCCAATTTAACATTAAATTGGGACGAAAATTTAGTATTATAGATATAAATAAAAAATATTTAAAAATAATAACGACAGAAAAATTATATTACACACATTAAAAGAAAATAATACCTATAAGAGCAACTAAAGTATATCAAATATGTAAATTAACAATGATATAAAAATAAACAAAAATGAAGCAAATATAACTAAAAAGATATATGACAATAAGCAACCACCAAATGTGCAATGAAGGGGGAGCACCGCTATTTATTATGATCAATGAGAAATGAATAGAAAGAAGTAGGAAGGAGTAAGAAACAAATGAGTAAGGGAAAATGAGGGGGGAGCAACGCTATTTATATGGAAGGTGGAGCATACCGGCGTTTATGAAGGGAACGCCGGAAAGTGATATTGTATTATTATTTTACCGGCGATTTCTCAAACGCAGATATGCATGGTTTTTTTAAAAAATATTATTTAATACTTACCGGCGTTTTTCCTACGCTTATCGGCGTTTCCAGGAAACGCCGGTATGCATGGTTTTTAAAAAAATATTATTTAATACTTACCGGCGTTTTTCTTACGCTTATAAACACCGATATGTAGTTATTTTTTTAAAAAAAAATATACCGCATATCGGCGTTTCCTGGAAACGCCGCTAAGCATTTTTTTATTATTTTAAAAAAATTAAAACACATATTGGCGTTTTCAAGAAACGCCGATATGTGATATTTTTTTTAAAAAAAAAAAGAAAAGCAAACAACAATTTTTTTATTAAAATATACATATCGGCGTTTTTGTGTCCACAAACTCCAATATGTGTGCGCGGGAAAGAAGGCGGGAAGCGCACGCCAAATTTTGCGGCGTTTCTTTTAGGCGTTTTTTAGAAAACGCCGGAAGGCATGCCGTTTCCGGCGTTTTTGTACTCCGGAAAGCGCCGTTTTTTTTGTATAGTGAATTTATCGCGAGGATCAATTTGTCATGTGTTTTTTTGCTGGATATTTATTTATTTATTGACATAATTGTTTCACACATAAGAGATTTTGTCTGCTAGTTGATCATTTTGGGAGGTTTTTACCATTTTGTTTCACTTAGAAAATCATGTCCACTACTTATCAACTCATTCGTAGATTTGAAATTATCCAGAGTGACCTTCCCAAATTAATCACATATTCACATTCAAATATTCAATAACTTTATATATGAACTTCATGGAAACGTTTTTTTATTTTCAGAATGGAAACTTTTTTTATTAACTATGTTAGGTGTAAATTAATATTGATTAGTGTTAGATTTACTTTTTATTAACAGGAAATTAGGCTATTATGTGAAGAGAGGTCTCAATTTTTTATTTTGATGTAAAATGACTAGCATCCACTTGGCGCTATGGGGTTGGAAAATTATTGTAAATGTTGTAACAAATGAGGTACTGAGTCATGTAGAGTCAAACATCATGAACTATGTTATATACAAGTTAAAAGTTTAGGGGCCAATAGATTAATTTTCCCTTATTAATTTAATTTAATGATGGCAGTAAACAAAGTATATTCCCCTTTTACACACATTAATTATAAGATATACAATAATTATTTTTTTATGGCTAAAGTATACTTTTGGTCCCTTATGTTTGCATCAAATTTCAATTTAATCCTTTATTTTTGGAAAGTACATTTTTAGTCCTTTTTTGTTAACACCGTTAGTTTAATTTAACGGAAAATGCTAAATTAATAAAAATTTTAAATGTTTATTAAATGCTGAAAATATGTTTAGATTAAAATATTTGAGAGTGATTATGATTATATTTTCAAAATTTATCATTTTTGGTCCCAATTAAATTATAAAATAATAATTTAAAATTGTTAAGTTAGTATTTTCCGTTAAGTTAAACTAACGGTGTTAACAAAAATGGACTAAAAGTGTACTTTCCAAACATAAAGGACTAAATTGAAGCTTGATGCAAACATAAAGGACCAAAAGTATACTTTAGCCTTTTTTATCGATGATCAAGGTATCTTCACCCGATAGATAGGAGACTAATTCTTCGCTTATATGCGTGCACCTTAAAGGGTGGAATGATTGGCCCGAAGACTTAACGTTTTTTCTATTCATTGCAAATGATCAAACCCTTCATATTATTGGTTAAGAGTGAATGAGTTTTTACCACTTAACCACACATCCTGTGTTTAAAACAAGTTTGTGATTTGGCAAAAAAATATTAATGTAAATTACATTAATATTATTTTTGCCTAATCGCAAACTTTTTTTTATTTTGTATATCCACAAACTCTTTCAATGTTTTGCTCTTCAATCTATATATAATAAATAGCAAAGCATCAAGTTAAGAAACTGAAAAACACTGTTCATTAGGTTGCTTAGCCTTGTGGGACCCGCCGAGTTGGGACCACAGCCTTTCCAAATATTTGGCTCCCCAATTTTACATAAAAGAAACATACAGTGGGGACCAGCAGAGATAGCTTCTTCAGGAAGCTTAAAAAACATCCAACACATTTGCTACATGGGACCCGCACATCTGGGACCACTACCTTGCTTAATTTTTAACTCCATAAGATAAACCTGAAGTAAACAACAGATGGGGGCATGAGAGCATATGAATCAAAGTATTGTTACATTAACCTTTTGAGGTATTCTCTCTCCTCTGTGAGAGTTCTCTCTTCCTCTCCGCTCAGTGAGAGTTTTCATTCAGGCCCCACTCTAGCCTTTCATTCACCATATTACTTTCTTGTCTCTTCTTCTCTCTTTTAACCATCCACCTTCGCCACAGTATGGAGGGGGTTCAATCCAGTAGAGATCGGAAGCTGAAGAAAGTATTCCTAAATCTAGAAAACCCAAGCAATAAAAAAGGTTTTAACCTTGTTGGGAAATTGCTAACAGGGAAGAACCTGAACAAAAATATCGTGATATCCATGATTCGCAAGGGATGGCAAATGGAGCAGGAATCCTTGGAGATCCATGAATTAGATCCGGTGCGTCCCATTTTTCGTTTTCATTTTGAGCACAAGGATGACTATATCAGAATTCTTAAAGGTCGGCCATGGTCTATCCAAGGCTTTTTATTAAGCATCCAATTATGGGAGGAGCTCTCAGTACTATCAGAGATTCAATTCAACACCTCCCCCTTCTGGGTCCAGTTCCATGGCCTCCCTCTTGAGGCGTTTGAGAAAGAAAATGCTATCATTCTAGGAGAAGAAGTAGGGGAAGTCTTAATGTTCGAAAATCCTATAGTGGATGGGAAAATAAACAGGAGCTTCATTCGTGTTCGATGTCTTATAAACTTAGATAAGCCACTGGAGACTGGTTTCTTGATTCCAAGGAAGGATAAAAATCCGACTAAAGTAGCTATCAAATATGAGCGCCTTCAAAATTTTTGCTATAAATGCGGACTTATTGGCCATGACGAGAGAACTTGCAAATCTAAGGTTCAGGATGAAAGCAATGATGAGGATGACTTTGGCCACTGGCTTCGTACTCCTCATGTGAAAACTATGGAGGAATCATTGATAATTCACAAAAAGGGATGGCTTGAAGCAACACCACTCAAACCTCCTCGATCGGAAAGAACGGCGGCGGCCTCCTCTGCTAGTCCGGCAAGAGATGACGGATCAGGTATGCACAATAATGGGCGAGATTCTGGGCTATCAATTAATGAAATTAATTTTGCTGATACAGGAAAATCTCTAATAACGGTCATCTCACCAAATAAGGAAGCCACACAAATCAAGGAAATTCCCTTACAACTCAATGGGAAAATAGGTGGTATTATGCTGAACCAAGTCCCTAATCTAAATGTTGACCAAGCTGCTGATTCTATGCTGAACATTCCTACTGACAATACCCAATTCAGTCCTTCTAAATTAAAGACCACTTTTTTGAGTCAAATCAGAAAACTCCCACAAGCCCAAAACGTGGAAATACAAGAAATAGATATGGATGTAGCCATCTCACAGCCCAAACACTCAGCTTACATTACCAAGCCCACTAACTCACATCATGCGACCAATCTGAACCCACACGAAGACTTTTCCAAAGCCATCATTCCTTTTGTGGCCTTATCACCAATGTCTCAAGTGACAAGGGATTTTAAAGGAGTAAGTATAAAAAGAAGTGGGCCTGAAGACATTGAGCATTCTATTGCAAAAAGGAGAAAACGTCTTGATTTTACTGAAGATGATTCCACCAAAATTCAGAAAAAAGGAACAGGTAATCGCACCACTTCCAAACGTAAATCTGTCCGTATTATCAAGCAGCGTCTACTCTCCAATGCTTCAAACCCCAAGGTGGAGGTATGTTCAACTGAAAATGTTAATCATGAAATAGACTTCCCGGATGAGTGGTTCAAATTCAATGTAGGTAATTCACAAAACTCATCTTCTCAATCAAATTCTATATCAGATAACGCCGGTGGTTGGATGAGACCAACCACCGGTTCACAATGAATCTGTTATCATGGAACTGTCAAGGATTGGGGGTTCCCTTGACAGTTAAGTGCTTAAAAGAAGAAGTGTATAGAAATAAACCCCAAATAGTTTTTCTGATGGAAACTAAACAGAAAAGAGCTTATGTTAAAATAATTCAAAAAAAATGTAAATTTTTGCATGAATGGATTGTTGATCCTGCTGGTTTAAGTGGAGGTCTAGCATTATTTTGGTCAGAGGATATCATTGTAAACATATTATCCTACTCTGCTAACATTATTCATACAAGTATTGCAGGATCTAAATTCGATACTCCAAATTATATTACTTTCGTTTATGGGCCTACTGATGAGAATGACAGGAATGCATGCTGGGCAGAAATCACTCGGTTAGCTAGGCAAATGAATCAATCATGGATGTGCATTGGTGACTTCAATGATATAGCGTCAATCACAGAGAAGTCAGGAGGGAAACCCAGACCAATAAGGAAGATCATGAATTTTCAAAATTTTATTTCTAGTTGTGAACTTATTGATCTGGGTTTTAATGGCTACAGATACACATGGTGCAATAATCGGGAGAGCCCAGCCACAATAAGAGAACGTATTGATCGAGCTATGGGCAATATCTCTTTAAGGGAAGGATTTCCGAATCTTGAAGTCTTTCATATTGATCCTCATGGCTCTGACCATCATATCCTTTTAGTAAATTTTTGCTATACAAAATCTAAGAAGGTCAGAGAATTTAAATTCGAAGCTAGATGGGCAAAACATGAAAAATTTAATCAAATAGTTAGGAAAGGATGGTATATTAATGAGCTAAATGATTTATCCTCTCTCCTAAATTTTCTTACCCGTCTTATTTCATGTAAGAAGGAATTAGCCAGATGGAGTCGGAAAGAATTTCCCAACTCAAAAAAAATCATTGCACAACTGTCCTTGGAGCTGGCTGATTGTCTCCAAAACACCATCAACAGTGATTCCAAAAGAAATGCAGAACAGATTAAAATTGCTCTTGAAGCTGCCTATGACCAAGAGGAGGAATACTGGTGGCAACGCTCTCGGATTCAATGGCTTCAGTCAGGAGATAAAAATTCGACTTTCTTCCATCTCTCCACTCTGAAGCGTAGAAGCATAAATAGTATTCTCAGGCTCAAAAACGATGACAACAGGTGGCTTACGGAGCAGGATGATATTAATACTAACATTTCTGGTTTTTATAGGAATTTATTTTGCTCATCAGGTGAAAGAAGAATGGAGGAAGTTCTGAACTACATCAATCCTCGTATCACCCCTGAAATGAATCAGTCATTAATGCTTCCCATTACTAGAAATGAGATTCGGTCGGCAGTTTTTAGTTTTGATGGCAATAAGGCACCAGGACCGGATGGATTTTCAGGTAAATTCTACCAAGCTGCTTGGCCAGAAATAGGTGATCATGTCTGTGATATGGTTCTTGAATTTTTCTCTGGAAAATCTGAGATTGCTGCGATCAATGATACTAATGTGGTACTCATTCCTAAACTTGATAAACCTGAACATGTATCACATTTTAGGCCTATAGGATTGTGCAATTTCTCTTACAAAATCATTTCAAAGATTATAGCACTTCGTATGAAACCATGCTTAGAATGCTGCATATCTAAAAATCAAAGTGCTTTTTTACCGGGCAGACTAATTCATGATAACATCATTATTGCCCATGAGGTGTATCATTATCTAAGAAGGAAAAAATCCAGCTTTAAATATGAATTTGCCCTTAAGATGGATATGAGTAAGGCCTATGACAGAGTTGAATGGGATTTTTTAAAACATACACTTCTGAAACTTGGTTTCTGCATAGATTGGGTGGTTATTGTTATGAAATGTATAGAGTCTGTGCAGTTGAATTTGTGTGTTTCAGGAGACAAGATTGACTCTTTCATCCCAGGACGTGGATTAAGACAAGGAGATCCTCTCTCTCCATATATGTTCATCATTGTAGCAGAAGTCCTATCAACCATGATCCATAATAATGTTCAAACCAAAGCTCTGAAGGGTGTCAAGCTGAGCAATACCTGTCCTGAGTTATCTCATAGCTTCTTCGCTGATGATGCTTTATTATTCATGAATGCTAGCAGAGCAAACTGCATCAATCTGAATAGAATCATTAATCTTTACTGTGAAGCATCAGGCCAATCTCCTAATCTGGACAAGTCCACCATTGTCTTCTCAAATAATACCACTCCGGAAGTCAAAGATGAAGTTTGCCAAATTCTTGGCATCCCAGTAGCAGCAGACCAAGGGAAATATCTAGGCATCCCTAGTGTATGGGGAAAGACAAAGAACCACGCTCTTTCGTATATTCGAGAGAGAGTGAAATCAAAAATGCAGGGTTGGACGCAAAAATCTTTATCATATGCAGGCAGAGAAGTAATGATCAAGGCAGTTGTTAATGCAATTCCTATTTATCCTATGAACTGCTTCAAATTCCCTTCGCAAACTTGTAAAGAATTGAATAGCCTCATCTCTAATTTCTGGTGGGATGGCTCAATTGAAGGAGGAGGAACTCATTGGAAGGCATGGGATTATCTTACTGAATCAAAGTTAAATGGGGGAATGGGCTTTCGTGATTTCATCACTATGAATGAAGCTCTTCTAGCAAAAACTGCATGGAGAATTTTCCTTAACCCGAGTGATCTTTGGGTTCAAGTGCTCAAAAGTATTTATTTTCCTAAGGGAGATTTTATTGATGCTAAAAAAGGGTACAAGGCCTCCTGGTGTTGGAGCAGTATCCTTAGCGGAAGAGACTTTCTGAAGAAAAACCTCTTATGGGATTTAGGGGATGGTACTTCAATTAATATTTGGAGTGATCCATGGGTTCCAAATGTTAAATTCCCTTCAAAGCCACTGAATTGTAATGATTATATTGTCAAGGAAGGCAGAGTTTCAGATTTGATTGTGGCAGGCCAATGGAATTTAAATCCCATTCGTCATCATCTTCCCCAAAATATTCTTGATCAAATATCCCAAATCAGCATCCCACACATCTCTCTTCCAGATAAACTTGTGTGGACCCCAGCGACTAGTGGCATTTATACGGTGAAACAGGGGTATAATCATGAAAAAAGTCACTCTCAGTCTCATTGTAATAGAGCCTCTTCATCGATTACTCTTGCTAGATCTGATTGGCAAAGGGTGTGGAAAATCAGAGTGATTCCCCGTGTCCAAAACTTCATATGGCGAGCGCTCTCTAATGCTATAGCTACTAAGGCATGTTTGTATAAACGCCGAAGAGCAATTGCTGAAACTTGCCCAATTTGTGAGGTCCATAATGAAACGATAGAGCATTTGTTTTTCGAATGCTACTGGACAAAATGGGTGTGGTTTGGTTGCCCTTTAGGGGTACGAATTAATGTGCTGCAAATTAATAATTTTATGGCTTGGTGGCTTCAAATTACAACAGGAACAGATGCTCTCCCCAGCAAAGAGTTAGCGCTGATTTGTCACATTCTCTGGCAGATTTGGAAGCAAAGAAATGAATGGGTATTTAACCATCTTCCCCCAGACCCTTATGTCGTTATTCAAAGGAGTGTGCAAGCAAATAATGAGTTTTGGAAAGTAATTGATTGCCTTCAGCAACCAACAGATGCTGCTATCCGCACTGATTTAAATGTTAGGTGGCATAAGCCACCAGCAACGTTTCTCAAAATAAATTGTGATGGCTCATTCAGAGATCATATGACTGAAGCTGGAGTTGGGGTTATCTGCCGAGACACTCATGGATATTTCAAATGGGGTTTTGTTGACAAGGTTAAATCTCTTTCTGCTTTTATGACTGAGGCACTTGCACTCAAGAGAGCTCTGTTACTTGCAATTGATTTAGGCCACGACAAGGTGATATTTGAAACAGACTGTCTTTTATTATTGAACTGTGTGGCTCAGAACAAGCCTGAATCCTATGAGTGGCAATGCAGAAGTATAGTTCAGGAAATAATTACTCTCTTCTCATCCAAGGCTGGGTTTTCGATCTCTTTTACTCCTCGGAGTGGGAATTTAGCAGCCGACCACCTTGCGGCTTTTGTTTGTAAGGATGTGTGCCCAATTGGGTGGGTTCATCAACCAACACTTCCTTTGGCTTCTTTTCTAGCTTTGGATATCACTGAGGGAGCTGACCTCTCTGAATCTTCAACAATTGTACCTCATGATTTGGGTGGAGTTCTTCTACCTTCTTCTCCACCATTACATTGTTCTGGCATAGGATAATATTGATTTTGCTATGTCTTCATTATGCTTATGTTGTCCTTTCTCTACTCTTGCTTTTGTATTCCAGAACTTGTAATGTTATTCTCTCATCAATAATAGAAGGAAATTTTCAGTTCAAAAAAAAAAAAAACAACAGATGGGGGCCACCAAATCTAGCTTCTTCAAGAAGCTTGAGCACATCCCGAAAGTACCAAAGAATATCTTCATATATGCACCTCTTCATTTCAATATAGATTTGTGGGTCCCAACGAGTTGGGCTTTCTGAAGCAAACACTTGTCCAAGCAGAAGCAACAAGGACCACATGATCAAGCTTCTTGAAGAAGCTTGCTGTTTCATAATATGAAACCCTAGCTTTTCACTTCAGACGAGACACCATCTGACCCACCCTCCAAGATCTCTCCAATATTGCTTCTTTCTCAGATCAAGACCTCACAGAAAAAGCTCAACGCCGCTTAGCAGTTGAAAATATCGTGCAAGAGAGAGCTTAAGAAGCTTTTTGAGCTTGAGGTTGGTGTTTTCAGGGGACATCATACGTGTTCAACACTGTTGTCATCCTCTTGGACCACATCGCTCAATGATAGAGCAGCAGGGGGTCCACATCGTTGTCTTTGACGACAGTGTAAGTTCTTTTTTCTTCTTTTGTTTGTCTTTGACTCACCCATTTTCAGTTGTGGACCTGAACCCCATTCTTTTTTGTTTAATTTCCTTTTGGAGAATGAAAGTGTTGCTTGTCTGTGTGAATAAAATGTCCTTCGCCGGCTTGGATCTATGTTCGCCGAGGAGAGGATCCTCCGGTTGCATCATTTCGAAGTATGCCTGGATGAAGAGACCTCCGGTGGGACTTTGTACATCAAGGCAAAAGCTGTGACTCATGTTGAGCAGGTCTTCCCAAACAACCCCCTCTACCCTCATGCTTTGCCGATCCATTGCTTTGACTTAGTGACTATATCTGAGGTGCTTGAAAGGAAAGCAAAAGGACGAGGTTTACTGGGTGAGTGTGAAAAACAATCATTTGTGGGTTATCTATATACTTTGGTTTATGTTGTTCGTACTCGGATTGGTTCATTAGCTTTGGTCTTTTGATAGTTTATTATCTGCACTTAAATTTTTTAAAGGTGATATTTATCTATATACCAATGAGATGTGTGTTTTTTAAAAGTAGTACCATGTCAAACCCAAGTCAACGAAAAAAGGTGTCTTTTTTTAAGTTTATCTATGTACTTTGAAGATATGTGTTTGTTTACCGTAAAGAAAGCAAAAGGTATAGATTTTTGGGTTATCTATATACTTTGGTATATAATGTTTGTACTCGGTTTGTTTTATTAGCTTTGGCCTTTGGAATGTTTATTGTCTGCACTTAAAAGATTTTAAAGTGATATTTATCTATATACCAAGGAGATGTGTGTTTTTTAAACGCAGTACCATGTCAAACCCAAGTCTGAGAAAAGCTGTGTTTTTTTAAGTTTATCTATCTACTTTGAAGAGGTGTGTTTGTTTACCTTACACTTGTTTATGTGGTGGCTTTTTATATTCGAAGGATATATGTGTTTTGTATTAGTTTTAACATGTCGAATCCAGATGTCTTTGGTCAAGTTGTAACCTGCTACGAGAGAGGCATCGAGGTGGTTGATGAGATGGAAACGAGGGGGGTGGTTCTGGTGATTGAGGAGAATGGTGTGTTGGCTACTAGGTAGAAAGGTTTCAAATTTATTTTTTTATAAAACTGTCTTATAAGCACCCTCCCTTTATTATGGGGGTTGAAAGTGGCCTTTATTTAAGCACTCACATCTGTTTTCTTTGTTCAGGGAACAAACCATGCTGACATGCGTTTTTCATGGGCAAGAGGCCGATTCAACAATGAGGGATTATAACAATCATGTTAAGAAAGAAGGGCACATTCTTGCAGTTGTGATGTATGCCCAGCTCACCAAAGAAGGTATATAGAAAATCTATATGTGCCCTACACTTTTAAGGCAATTTTTTGAGGGAACAAATCCCCATTTGTTTTATATTTATATGTAGTCATTGAAAACACTAACTGAATCTTAGGTTGCTTACATTCAGGTTATATAGAAAATCTTTTCTGCATGGTTGCTTACATGTTTTGAGACGTAATACTCTTGTGTTTTGGTGTTCCATACTACATAACCGTCACAGATTATTGTGATGCAACAAGGACATATTTTAACCCAACTTTCCCAAAACTTCTGCAGTCGAGGAAGGTGTTGATGGATCGGTTGAGTGAGATGTATAATCGCAATGCAATCCCCATGCTTTCACACTCATCTAAGCAACCTGAGGGTGATATAGACCATGTCTATTTATCCTAAGCTATGGGGTCATGGGAAAGCTTTTGTGGCACAACAGTATGGAGGGAGGGTCGTATTCTGTTGTAACCCTGTACCTACTGTTTGGTGTTGGTCATCTTTTGAAACTGGCTTTGTAGAGGACAGTGTCATCCTTGCTATTGTGGTTTATTTTGTTGTGAGCTGTACTTTAATTTGTTGGACATCTCATTTTCTTTTGTTGTGTAGACTCATTGTGGTTAGCTTCTTTATTGTTTCAGCTTTTGGTTGTTTGAATTAGGCTCAACCCTTATATTTGTTGTCGTGTACTAAGTTGACCTTAGATTGGAAGGTCTCCTTCTGATTAGACCTAGACTAAGTGTTTGCCCGATGTTTTTGTATGAAAGGTCTGTTTCTTGTGGTTAATTAAATGTTGTCCCTCTGAAGCATTACTTCTTGGTCCTAATTAAAAAATGTGGAGAGAGACCTACACTTGACTTTATATGCCAAACAAAAAAGAGACCACATGAAGTTTTCCACCAATTATAATATAAACATATGTGCCCGTTGTACATCTACATTCCTCCAAGTTATAGAATGTCTAATACATGATTGCTATTATCTTACAAACACTTTGAAGAATTGTCATTTTTTTGTTGTTGAAGTATACAATGTCAAATGCTCCTTAATGCCCCACCGAGAAAATTATAATATCAAATGGGCCAACTTTTAACATAAAACACTTTAAAACGACACATGTATTTGACACATACAACACAAGCAACCATTCTGAATACTATTTAGAAAAAAAAAGCAAACATTGGTATTAAAATAACGCTACTTAATGCGACTGTGAAGTCCAAAGTCTGATGTCAAGCTTGAGATTGTGATGAGTAGCCTTTGAAAATGACATGTGAGTGACATGAGTCAGAGGTTGCCCCTTTTCCCAAATTAAAAAAGTAGAATGACAATATAAGATGAAAGCAGATATTCAACCCTCTTACTTTCATGCTTTTGCGAAAGGATGAGTAAGAAGTAGCCAATGTATCACAGCCAGCTCATTAACTGATATGAGTATCCTATGTTTGGGAAGCATTGTTTGGTCATTGGTTTGAAACCAACGGAAAATATTACATCTCATAGTCTAATCGGTGAGTTCTCTATCCAAGAAGGGAGCACAAGGAAATGATCTGATCAATTTGTGGCTGCAACACGCAAAGGTAACCCAAGGCGGTCAAATTGTCTGCAGCTCGATCTGCACGATGCAAAGGTATTCATCCTGGAAAAAGAAATCACGGAGGAAGTTATGGGAAGGTTTGGTTTTTAGTTTAAAAATCACTTTCCTAACTAGATTTTTCCAACTAATGGATACCGTTTTAGTTGGAAGGTTTTGATTTCATTTAGATGAAACTTTGACAGTAGCTAGCAGACCAATTAGGGAGGCTTTATTGTAGGGTAAATTAATGTGATTTGATGACAATGGTCGTCAATTATACCACCCTTTTTCCACCTCAAAAACAACTATATGACATCTCAGTCTTTTAACTTCGAGATAGCAAAGCTTTCTTAGTCTATGTGCTCCAAGTTGCGGTGAAGATACAGTAGGGCCAAGTTCAAGAGAAAGGCTGTCTTCCCTCTTTCTCTACACCTATAAAAGATGGCCTTCATCATTAACCGCTCTCTTATCCTTCACACAGCAACAAGTGTAACCTTAACAAGGAATTGAACTTCACCATGTCTGAAGCTAAAACAATTTGCCAGCTCACAATGAGCTCCGACTTAGTCAGTATTGTGTGTAGTGTATGGAGAAAATACTACATCCATGGTAAAGCTAATTGTAACATCCCAACTTTTGATTAAGGATAATGAGAAATTATTGAAGTGTCATTTAGAGAATTTAAAGTAATAGGAAGGAATTTTAGGATGTTTTGGGCAATTTAGGAATAATAAATGTTATTTAGTTTGGAATTTAAATAAATATAATTAAAAGAATAAATTGTGAATAGAAAACTTTCATGAAAAGTAAATTAGAATTTAGATCATATTAGAATGAAAAGAAAGAGATATAGTAATATATACAAACTTTTGGGCTAAAAATATAATTAAGAATAAACATTAGGGTAGTTAAGTGTAATTTTCCCTAAAGTATATATATATATTCATCTCCTTCCTTCCTTCCCTTTTCATTTTTTTTTTCTCTCTCTCTCTCTCCCTCCGACCCTCTCACCCGACACCTCCCTCCCAAAACCTTAACCCAATCGGCCTCCCTCTCAACTCACCCCCCATCAGCGACGGCGGACTCCGGTGGCAGCGCGGCGGCGTTGTCCTCTTCCCTATCTTCCTTTCTTCTACTCCTCTTAATTCCGGCAGCGGAGAAAGCCATTTCCGGCGACTGTGACCTCCGTCCTCCCTACAACCGAATTCTCTTCCTCCCCAACTCTTTGAAATCGTGTGGTTACTCATGTTCCTCACTGTTTCTTTTCTTATTCGTCGAGTTTCATCTCCTCTCCGTCGACCACTTTGGTTTTCCGGCGAGATCGACGGCGGCCAGCGGCGGAAAAGAGGTAAAGCTTCGATTTTTCTTGAGTTTCTCGAGCTACGTTTCTTTGTAATGTTGATTTCTCATACTTCTCCCTCTCCTTTCTTGGTTTTTGTTCGGTCTACCTTTGCTTTGGCATTTTCCGGCGGGATTTCCGGCGAGCAAAACCGACGGAGCTTAGCCAGAATCTTTGGTGAGCTTTTCTTTTCTTTACCCACTCCTTTCCTATTTATTTTAAGCGCGTTTTGAGAGGATCCGAAATTTAGGGTTTAATTTTTAGGATTATAAATCATCTAAGTAATATCCTAAGTTTTGAGTTAGGATGTCCTAAGCAATTATTTGAAGCTTGATGAAGATTTTGTGAATTTTGTATGAAACCCTAACTTATGGGATTATCAAATCTGACTGGCTAGAGGCAATTTTGGGTTAAAACTTCAAATTAAATATGAGTTGTAGTTAATCTGAGTTCAACGCAACATATGCACGTTTGTTTTGTTAAGTTTGGATGAATTATAAATTCTTGCCTTATTCTCTTTTGATGCTGACGGTTCCTAAAGAGAAACTTCTTATTTCTCTGTTTTTATGTGTTGCTTGAATGAGGGAATTTAACGTTGATGAAAAATGTAAGAATGTTCCTGTTTGGTGTTAGTTGTTTATCATTTCTTTTGTTTTGTTTAAATTTCTGCAGTATTAGTTCATGAGGAATAATTGATGTTGTGTCTATGCTTGCACGTTTGAATCTTGCTGAAATTGTTGATCCGTAATGGTTTCATATGTGTTTACTTGTTTTGCCATTTGATTTTAACATGGCTGAATGTATAAGAAAGGAATAATAATAAGATGGTTTTGCTGAAATTGGTGCTGTTCAATTCTGATTTTTAATGATGAAGGAAATGCATGTATGTTGTAAGGGGTAGCTTAAGTTCTTTGTGGTCATAATGGTCATTTTGTGTGTTTTTCTTTGTGAAGTTATGTATCAAAGTTACATTGATCATTTTATGGACATTGTGACCCCTACAAGTGTTGTTGTGGTTGATGATTTTGGTGTCATGTTTGAGTCGTTGATATTCTTCTAAACAGATTTTTAATGAAGCATATAAGATGTGAGTATATGTTATGAATTGAAGTTGTGAATTGTATATAAAAGGAGTGGAGTTTAAGGAAGCATAAGTACATGTAAATTATTGATTGTGGTTAAATGAATGCTGATATTTGGGCTGTTTGAATATTTTGTGTAAAATGAAGAATTGGTAAGGTTTTTACATTAGGAAATAGGTGTATTGGAATTTTGACTGAATTATGGTTTGTTACAAAGCATATGTGATTGCTTGAATTTTTATTAATGATAAACATTGTTGCTGTTTGGTTTTGATTCAGAATACTCATGTTTGTTTAATTTCTTTGATTTTGATGCTGAGTTTAAATTGCTACATGACATCTTTGCCGCTTGATTTCAGTGTATTTTGGAATGGCAATTTTCTAAGTCATCATCGATGTTGATATGGTCAAACATATATATGAGGGATTGGTAGTATTTTCGCAAATGAAAATGTTAGAACTAATGTGATTATGGCATTGTTTCTATGCTTTACGGGTAAAATTATTAATTACTTGGTAGCTTGAAAATGTTTGAAGAATGGATGATGTGAGAGTGAATAGTAGTTTGAGTTGTTGAAAGTTTCGAGTGATTGATGATTGATTATGGTACTAAATTTTAGAAAGAGTTAAAAAGGGCTTTATCAAATATGATGTGGACAATGGTTTATGTTTGATCGGTATGCTTGCGGCTCCATATGTTGATGTTATGAATTGACTGGAATAGAAGTGTATTGACTTGTGTGTGTATACATTTATTAATCCACATAACTTTCTAAAATAATATAACTAAGAAGAGGGGGAAATGGGTAGTAATGCGGATACGAGAGACATTTAATTATGATAAAGGGAAATGATATTGATTTATCATTTTGCTCCATATCATTATAGGAGTGGATGCAGACAGGCTTCCGTGACATTAAGAAAGGTTGAGAAATCGCGTAAATTGCTAAAGGGCGACAGGTAATCACACTTACCTTACTATAATATTGAGGGTGACGTTAGTTGGGGATTTTGTAAAATCCTTTCTCACCCTCTATATATATATTTTATCTTTGAAAGGTTATTTTTATACAAAACAGGCTATCGGGTGCCTTTTAAACACGATTATTTCCGTATAAAAGATTTTTACACATTATATATACTATTATCCTGCCTGGTGGTGGCCATTGATCTGGAATGGCGTGAAATGTATATAGGGATAATGTTGGGTAGTGTTTTAAGAGGTGATGAGGATAGAAAAGAGAGTTACATGTTGAGTTGAGATTGTTGAGAGTTATGTTGATGGAATATAGAATAGGGATTGTGAGTATTGCATGACACTGATTATTAGTACCGTCGGCCGATGTAACCTATCGATTTGCGCAAATCGATAGGTTAATTGTACAGGTTCCTCGAATTGTAAAGGAACCAGGGATGTTTTCACTATTTATAGTGCTCCCTTTCGCAGGGATGTTTTCACTATTTAAAGTGCTCCCTTTTTCATGCTTTCAGATTTGAGACTGGGCACAGTGTCAATCACGTTTATTTTTGTCTATTGAGTTGACTTGGATGTGACAGAGGGGTTTTGAGTGATGAATAGAAGGGGACTTGACAGATATATGTATATATTACTAAATTTAAAATGTGGTACCCTTTAGACGCCCTCGCTACCGCACGTCTCACTGTTATAGTGAGTTAAGCGGTGATTACTGGGACAAATTGTCTCATCCCACGATTACTGACATTTTTGCAGGTATTCATGCACAGGCGCGAGCATCAGGAAAGGGAATTAGGTAGTAGAAACTATATAAGTTTATTTGGAATTGTATATTGCCAATTTGTATAGGCCTGCATTCGTTTCCGCATGTATATATATTACTTTGATTCTTTTTCTAACCATGTTAGGTGAACCTTTTCTAACATGGTTAGCTATAAATTATCCATGATAGTATTCAATTTGTGTTAGGAAATTCTTTTCTATCATGGATAGTGTTTAATCATTAGGAAATTCCTTTCCTAACTATGATAGGACATTGATAGTATGGAAATCCTTTTTCTATCATAGTTAGTAAAGAGGTTATTAGATCTAAAAAGGATATCATTGGTTAATTAAGTAATTAGTAACAGATTGTTACACTAATCCTGGTCAGATAGTTGCCATTTGTTTCGTCCTCATTGATTCTGAGGTAAGGCGTTTCTTGCCTAACTGCTCCTTATTTTTCTGTAATGTTTCAGCCAAGATGATAACATAAATGCAATGCTGGCATACAATCTTTTAAAACAGCGTTTTAAAAAGTTGAACTATTGCAATTTTGCTTATTTTTTCACATTTTTGCCCAATACGTGTTTTATATTCTTTGAACTTAACCAAATTGCTTCTGGGGATGTCTGATATAAGTGTCTTATTCTAACAAAATAGGGGACCAAAATTCAGGCGAGTGTATTGCAAAAGTCTGAACATGCTAGATTTGATAGGGAAGTACATCCTAAAAAGATCTATGAATTTGACACTTTTGGTGTAACGGAGAACAATCTGACTTTTGGAGCAACTAACCATCGTTACAAGATTACTTTTGGTCCTCAAACATCCTATTATGAAGAGGATGCAGAGATTCCACAGCATGCTTATTCATTCATGTCTGTATCTGATATACTAGCTCTACCAAAAGACAAGGAGATCGAACACTTAATAGGTACTCAGATCATATTCTGTTTTAATGCCTGTAAAACATGAAGGCATGGACATTATATTTATTTGTGATTTTTATATTTTGTGTGTTAAATTTTATTAAGAAAGGACATCAACTAAACAAACCATTTATGTTAACAGATGTCATTGGATTTGTCAAGAACATGAGACAACTAGAAGAATCAAAGACACAATCGCCTACAAAGTGTTGATTAAGGATGATTTTACAAGATGAACAATTATGTTTGTGTATAACTATTTGAATGTTATTTTACTTTGCTTATACTCTGGAAGCTGATGGTAAACATGTATTTTTGTTGACACTTAGTGATGAAGAGCTAGAGTGTAATTTATTTGGTGATTGTGCATCAGATGCTGCCTTGGCACAGGGTGAATTGCGGGACACTTCTAATGTGGTTGTTTTAACCTTGCTCGCCTTACATGGACTGATGATCGTAAGTTCAGTTTAGTTTATGTCTGAAACTATTTGTGAGACCCAGATTTTAACAAGCATGCCTGACTTATCCAGATATCAAATGACTATCGAAATCATGACATTATCTCTCAACTACATGTTTGGTTTTTTATTATACCTGTGCAATATCTGTTATTCAATTGTGATATTAATCACTATAGTTAGATTTTGCTTTGTCATGTTATATTAAAATCAGATAGTTGTTTAGTGATGGATTTTAATACAATCATGGTCGGTCCGCCTTACAATCAAATTTAATATTACCAATGAATTCAATATAACTTGCATATGTATCTTACAATCATGTTGATAGAGCAATGTAAGGAGTCTTATTCCCTTTTAAGCTCTTGCCATTCAGTTTCACATATTATCTCTTGTCTGATAAATACATCCAATATGACATTTTCCCTTATATACATTTTTGATATATGAGAACATACAAATCATTCTTGGTTTATCATTGAACATTTTCATAGTAAAATTGAGTTGTTATATATGGATGTGATTATTGTTTAAGATATTTCTTTGATTTCTGTTTGTGCCATTTCGATAAAATCATAAAGACCGTCGTCAAGTTGAGTCATCTTACGGTGCAACACAAGTCATGTTCAACCCCAAAATTCCAGAGATCACCTTATTGCTGAATAGGTAGATCATTTTTAATGAGTTTCAGAGTAGAGAACTTTCCTTTAGCTTTACTTCATTGTGCATTTAGCAGCTTTGGTCATCTTTTACTTCTACAGCATTCAGGAACGATCAACACCTATATATAACCACCCAATTCAGTCAATCACATCCTTCCCAAAGAAGTCGTGTTTCAAATGGAGAGTCACTGCTGGGTGAAACTTTGACCACATTGGATAAGCTGCCTTCACTCAAATTGGTTCTGCATTCTTTATATAGAAAACCTTCCATGTTACATATATTTAACATAATTAGCCGATGAAATTAAATTCTTTATTGGGAAACGCAGTGAATCCAATGTCTTACCAATGTTGTAAAATCTATTTATTTTTTGAAAAAATTTCTAATAAAACTATTATTTTTTACGGGTTACTATACCAACTTCAACTTTCACTTAATTCCGTTTCTGTGTTGTGAATTTTGAAATAGATCTGTTGAAGTAATTGAACTTTTAATTAATTTTTTTATGTTTTAAATTTGAAATCAATGGTTTTAATCCTTGAAATTGGTTAAAATTAGTTAAAAATTAATGATAATAATGCAGGAAATAATGTTACAAAAATTTGATGATTAGTCCTTGACTTCCAGAGTTCGGGATATTGTTAGCAATAAAAAAAATGTTATGAGGCCTTTATATTATATACAAGGTTGAGGTTTATTAGAACTCAAAAGAAATATAAAGTAATTTTCAAATGCATACATTGAATCTAATAAAGTTAAAAATGGAAATACATTGAATCTATGCGCGTGAAATACACACAATTATTTTATAATAGACAATACACAAACCACAACTTGTAAACCCTAGGTCCCCTTGTTATATATAAATGTGTTTGTGTGTTACATAAGCTTTCAAAAGCGGCCGACAAAGTTTATTCAGAGCAAAACAAATTCCATTGTTATACCGGCGACGAGTAGCGATTGGAAATGTTATCTTTAGAAATTTCGGATGATCAAGAAGATGAGAAATGGTGAAAAATGGGGATGATCATTGTGACATGTACAATCAGATCAATGGAATACCAACTTAAGGTATTTATAAATTACTATCATCTCATCTGTCCATTCCATATAATCTTTTAAGTCTCTCATGCATAATATCATTTTTGCTATCATATATATGCAATAGGTAATAAAAAGTTTAGCATAGGTAAATGAAAGCAACAATTATTTTGAAATACATTTCTATTCTTCAGGTTTTTATGGGCAAGTTTGGGGTTTTAGATTGAAATCTTGGATTTGGAAGTTTTAAGTAAAAATATTTCGAGTTTTATTATTTATACGTTGTGATAGCATCAAATTAACCAAACCATAAAATTAATAAGAAGGTAATGGAGGCGGAGTGTTATGATTTTTAAGAATATACTTCTATAATATATATATATATATATATATATATATATATATATATATATATATATATATATATATATATATATATATATATATATATATATATATATATTATTCACACACACCCAAATATTTATGAGAATTGACAAAAAGACTGGTGTGTGGTCTAACTCATCAATTTATTTGTATAAGCTTTTGCCTTGATTTATCAATGAGATTTTATTCATTAAAACACACACGCACGTACACAAAGTTGGCTGCTTAAGCTCTTCCATTTTGAACAATTTCTTTTGTTGCTTCTATTTGATGGGGCTGGCTTGCTAGTCTCCTCTTAATTTGTTCAATAGTATTATATATAGATGTTATGTGGATTTTTTTTAACATTAAACGTAAACTCTATATCTCCTTTTCAATTCAACACCCTCAGATATCAACTATTCTCCTTTTGTTTGTATATCTGATCTACTTTGATTATATAACATAAGTTAACCAATTTATCCCAAATATTTATTTACTTTAAGCAACAAATGATACGGTTGTTCCATACTTCCATTAATCAAACAACATAAAGGTTTTGAAGAATATTGACTCTTGTGTTCCAATTTCAAAAGTATTCTTTTTTAATACTAAACAAGACTATAGATTCATAGAATTTATACAGAGCCCAAGCGGTACTGCAACTTCCTATAAATTCTATGGATAATGTAGACATATTTTTTCGCGATTATTGTATTATGCTCATCATCGTTATCAAAGTGTGCACTTGTATAAATTGTTTGTTTCATATGTCTTGAATTTTTTATGCATGTGTGAAGAACAAACTCAAAGGCATCAACTGTCTAGCTATCATAAAACTTGCAAACAGGAATAATCTCATCAAGAAGCTGATGAGTATATAGAGCTTCAGAAAGGAATCGGGTTCTATTATCTTCAATGAAAGTTTCATACTTTACAGTGATAAGACCATTATCATATGTAGAAGCCACCTTGGCTTCAAAATATGAACCTTGAAATTCTTATCAAAAAAAGTTATGAACCTTGAAACTCATCTTCCTCAACTTAAACTTCCACATCCTGACCACTGGTTAAGTCTATTTCCTGATTGGAGGACCCATCTTTCTATCCTCACTCCAAGGTCACTCTATTTTACGCAGCAACAAGGTTACCTTATTTTGGTTTCTGCTGCAAACTATATTAAACTTTATCATACAATACAATACTATATTAACTTTTATCATACAATACTATATTAAACTTTATCATACAATACAGTACTTTAAAGTATTTACTACTCCTTCCGTCACTAATATAAGGCCACTTTTGATATATGTGTATGTGCGCACGCGTATATACTACTTTTGTGATGGACACAAACCTTTGAAGCCTCTTTTTGAGTGTGCTATATGACCACATCAACGTCTACTCCCTGGTGCATCACTACATTCTATTTGGTGGAGTTGATACTTTTTGGGCCATCCTGCCATTTCTAATGCTCCTTCTTAATGGCTGCATCATCAGTGGTTCCACTAACTCGAGTCATCTTTTATGTAGGCATAACCTATGTTGTTGTTTCCTTTTATGTAACTTGACCCATCTTATCTTCCTCTGTTTCATGTTTTAGTTCGGATGGGTCATGTAATTATTTATTTTTTGCCAATATCATTTTAGTATATGTTAGATGTACTTCTTTATCATTTTTGTATATATTTATTTTTTGCCAATATCATTTTAGTATATATTGCCTTTATATCAATAGCCCATTCTAATGTTTTCTAAGAAACACCATGAAGGCTAAATTAGATGAAAATTTAAACCAGAATTGAGCAGAGCATTTCAGTTAAACAAGCATATAAATAATTTCTAAGATCAAGCAACAATGTTTATTCACAGGAACTTATAATGTCTCAGAAATTCAGAAACTAATAAGATTCTTAGCTCAACTCATTCCAAACAAAACCAATGGTTTTAATTAAGAAAAAAGATATATTTACCTTATTAAACATTAAAAGTTTTTTTTTAAAAAAAGAAAGGATAGAGAAAAGTTTCAAAAAAATGCATATACGAACATTAGTAATTTTAGGGGTTACTTTTCCTACTTCAACTTTCACTTAATTCATCCAAGTTTCATGTTTCAAATAATTTTGTTTTTTTATCCTTGAACTTTGAAATCAATGATTTTAATTCTTAATTGCTGGGTACCCATTTACAATTTATCATACTCCCTCTAATCCTAAATATTAAGACCTAGTTGACTTTTTTGGAAAATCCTAAAAAAGCAAAATAAGTTCATTATAAATTGATTTACCTAATTTTTTCTCTTGGGCTAGTTTATTTTACATATAAACTAATGGATAATCAAAAAATATATCAAATATGTCCTAATTTAATAACCTATTTCGTAACTTTAATCTCTCCAAAAAAAAAAGTCAACTAGGTCTTATATTTAGGACCAGAGGTAGTATATATTTTGCAATTTTACAATTTATCATATATATTTTTTTCCTATTTTTGTTTATATTTTTGTACCCTTGAAATTGTCATTGTGCAAGGTGCCCCTTTTACAATCTATCATATATATATTTGCAGCTTTACCCTTCTTTAAGTACCTTGACGTTGGACTTTTCATGAAAGGTATATGAATTGAACAGTGGCTTCCGTCTATTAAAAGTTAATTCATAATCCCCTTATCCAATAAGACTTCAAAATTCGCTGAGGATATAAGGACCAATCATATCCTTCTCAGTCACACACGGCTCAATCTTACAAAACTGAAAAGGGTAAATAAACTTCAATCAATATACTCCCTCCCTCCGGTCCTAAAAATAAGACTTAATTGACTTTTTTAAAAAATACTAAAAAACAGCAAAATAAGTTAGTTATAAATTGATTTATCTAATTTTTTCCCTTAAACTAGTTTATTTTACTTATAAACTAATGGATAATCTAAAAATATATCAAATATGTCATTATTTAATAGACTATTTTGCAACCTTAACCTCTCCAAAAAAAGTTATCTAGATCCTATATTTAGGACCGGAGGTAGTATTACATTGGGGAGGTGAAATAGAAGGCCGAATGGGCAATTTTAATCTGGAAGTTTTATGTTAGGGACTAAGCACCTGGGAGATTTATGGGGGCAAAAATAGCCTGGAAGTTTTATGTTAAGGGCACTAAGCACCCAGAAGTTTTTATGGGGTAAAAAATAACCCGGAAGTTTTATGTTAGAGGTGTTGAGCACCCTATTTTTGCCCCATAAATAAAAACCATACACATTCTTCCCTAAAAATAGAGTGATCAGCACCCCTAACATAAAACTTTCGGATTATTTTTGTCCCCAAAAAAACTTCTTGGTTCTCAGTGTCCCTAACATAATACTTTCGGATTAAAATTGCCCCTTTTACTGAAATAGAACTTACTTTGCCACAATACTTTCAAAGTTACATTGAGCTACAAAATACTCCCTTCGGTCCTAAATATAACACCTAATTGACTTTTTTGAAAAATTCTAAAAAAAGCAAAGTAAGTTAATTATAAATTGATTTACCTAATTTTTTTCCCTTAAACTAGTTTATTTTACTTATAAACTAATGGATAATCTAAAAATATATCAAATATGTCATCATTTAATAGACTATCTTGCAACCTTAATCTCTCAAAAAAAAAAAAAGTCATCTAGGTCCTATATTTAGAACCGGAGGTAGTACTTCGAGGGTGAAAACAAGATTTTGGACACTTTTAGGGAGGATTTGCACTTTAACCCTGAATCTTTTGATCTTAATATAACAACTATCATCTTATCCCACTAAGTAGAGTCGACTACATAGATTATAATGATGTCATTGTACTAAATGTCATTCCCCTGGAAAAATTGTGCTGTTTATTCATGCTTCTACAGTTTGAAAGAGAATATACTTTTTTTTTTGGGCCGAAAAAGAGAATATACTATACAATTCAAAAATAGAACATGAAATTAAAATAAACTGTATAAGCACGTGTAATCAATGATTCTTGCTTCCTTCTTAGTGATTTGGCAAAAACAAACGAACTCAAGATTACATCTGAGCTTTAGAATTTGAACAAATTCTAACCATAACTCCTACCATTAATGCATAAAGATTCAACATATTCAATCATCTCTGGACCATCAAATTGTACACGGAAAAGAAATCATAATCCCCTAACTAAGCTGTCTTCTCATCTGTATATGAACATACATACACAAATCCTACCTGCAAATAAACCAAAATGTCATACACTGATTACATATCGCTCTATGGTCCAGAGGTATTTTACTGATCAAGTGAACTGTCTTCTCATATACGTGTCTTCATGTACAAATACAGGTTCTTGACTGGTCTGGGTTGGTGGGAACTGTGGTTGTCCCATGGCTATCCCTCCTTGATTTGGCATAGTTGTACCATCAACTGTGTTCTTTCCAGCACTAAGGGTAATGTAGTAGACAATTCCAAACACTGCACTAGCAAGGGATAAGATTGCACCTCCTGCAAAAACTCCAGGTTTCACCACATAGCAGTAGTAGTTGTCATAGTACATGTTCTGATAACCATGTTGATCATTGAGAGCAGCACCAGTTAGTAGCAGGAGAAACCCAATGACAAACGTGAACCTGTTTCACAGTAAATCACAATGTTAGCTGATAAATAGAATCCTCACATGTTAGACAACTTTAGATATGATTTATGTGAATGAGATAAAACGGAAGGTCCTTTTTGTGTTGTGTGGGGGAGGGGGGGATTAACAGATTGGATGTGAAATGACAATCATATCCTTCTTTCTTAAAAGAAAATGACAAGTTTGTAAAGTAAAGCTGTTTCCATCTCCTTATCTTCTGTTTTTCGCTCATACTAAACACGGCCTTAGAGGAGAACATGGTGAATTTTCAATACCGTGTGACTGTATTATTAAGGTGGATAGTATAACAAAATCTTCTCACCAATCAATTTGCTGTTTCTGGTTCTGAAAATGAATAATCACAACCAAAAGATGACTCACACTAGCACAGGCTTAAACAAGATGTACCACAATCACAGGCTCACAGCACAACATGCCACCCCCTCATAGGAAGAAGAACACCAGCTAACAGCCCATGTTCATGCAACAGCATATGAGTAGATAAACAGTTACTTTCAGAATGGTATTTCTCTACCATGGCCCCTTCACAAAATTGTGCCTAGTTCCCTTGTTTCCCCTTTAATTTAATCATCTCTTCTCTACTTTTTCATTACAACCCATTTTCGCTCATGTGTTGATATTTTCACCCATATACCTTGATATTTTATGTTTGACCTAAACTATTTTCTGCTCTAGTAGACTCACTCACCTTCTCCTCCCTCTTGCAATACCTTAACTACCTGTTATATTTTTCAGCTACTTGAATGGATTGTCTCATCAGGCTGAGGTTTTGGAGAGTGATTTGGAAGTTTATAGATGCACCATAATTCCTAATTAAAGTTTCTGAAAGTTGGTGGCAAGAACCCCTAAAATTTTCATCCAAATTTCTTTCCTTTTTTTTGAAAAAAAAATAAGAAAATTCGACCTAGTATCCTGTTTGTAACATGAAAATCTATCATTTTACTTAATAGGCTTTAGACCTAACCCTCCCCCCTCCCCCACAAAAAAAAAAGAATTTCTTATTAATGTTTTTGAAACTTACAACAACAACATAAAGTCTTATTCCACGTACACTACGTGGGTCATCTAAATGAATCATACGACACCATTCTACATGGATCATGCACATGGGTACTTCTTCTTTGATACTCTCGGTTAGAACATCTACCACTAAGTTAAATAAATATGGGTTTAAAGAAGAACCTAGATGTAGGTCAATCCTTATAGTAAAGTCTTTTGTTTCACCTCCCAGTGTTCTAACCTTAGTCAATACTCTATCATACATATCTTGTATTGCTTTTAATATATGCAACACCCACTCCTTTCTTAGTCAATGTTTCTGAAACTTAGTACCCTTTAATTTGTCATGTCACTTCCGTCTCTTTTTTGTAGCAAGGCAAATTAACCTAGTATTGTGTCAATAATAACAATAGAATATGAGGTGCTTGGGATGCTCAATCCTAGTCCCTCATAGCCCTACTCTGGTTATCTATATCATTCTATTCTCTAATGTTTTATCCCATTTTCTTTGCGTTCTAGATGTCCTGCTATATTACTCTGCATATGTTGCTGTTTCTGGATTACTGTTGAGATAGATAAAACTTAAGAGCCTCTTGAGGGAAGGAGAACTTTTTCACTCAAACTAACAATCACAAATCAATCCCTATATTGTTGCAGCTATCAATCTAAATTATAAAACAGATCAAAGGGCAAAAATCTAAAAAGGCCTATTATGAAGTTATTATAAAGATACTAGAATACTACCATCCTGCTCAATGTTGAGACTTTTTTGTTTTTAAAAAAGAATAATATAAGGAGCAATGACAAGGAGTATTGTGTGTGTTGTTCTATTTTCTTTCTGGCACATTTCACAGAAAATGACCTATCAGTCTATCACTGCCTAGCGGTGGCATCCTTTAAGC
The DNA here is from genome assembly GCA_029929735.1 of Mimosa pudica. Taxonomy (NCBI): domain Eukaryota; kingdom Viridiplantae; phylum Streptophyta; class Magnoliopsida; order Fabales; family Fabaceae; genus Mimosa; species Mimosa pudica. Next base: position 14,306,520 of record JAKELP010000018.1, on the reverse strand, counting down.
TTCAGCCTTCAGCTATACTTTCCTTTTATATCTTTGGAGAAAATATCTCAAGCTCAGATGCCTCTTGGTCAACCTCACTTTGGCACCAAAGGATACCATCTCCAGCTATCCAATTTATCTTTAACAGTATTGCATTCAAAATGAAGAATTAACATGTAAAATAATCTCGCCAAATTTTCAGATCCAGCATGACTCTTTAATGCGGTATAATCACAACTTGGCTTTCATTAAGTTCCCATATTATAGCAACAGTCATCTTACTTGATTCCTAACCTGAGTACTTAATGCCAGAGATATGTGGACCTTTTTTGAGTGAACTCAAGGTATCCACCGCCAATAGTAATAATTTTCCCGTCACTGGAAGACACCTACACTTTGAGTAAACAACTAGCCACAGGATGCTTTTCATGTCCAAGGGCCCCACTACTTGGTTAAGGGACCAAGTGAACCACTAGGCCACAACGGCCTGTTTCAAGATATGTGAACCTTGTATATACTTTAATTCACTGTTTTTCCTTTTCTAGAAGTGTTCCTTTATCTTTGTTTAATATAACCTCTTGTCTCTTTTGTGTGCAAGTTCAATCAACAATATAAGACTACTATTTCTATGGTTTTTGAACTCAGATTCTAATTCATATTGTATCCCACAAACGAATTATACCCATTTATCTATGCTACCCACCAATGCAGGCCTGATTAAAACCAATTTCTCTTCATGAGAATGAAATTCGTAATTTTGTTTTAAAGCTAAGAAATCGACAATATTAACAGAGTCCACAAAAATAAAAGGGTGAAATGATTAACTGAAATGAAAATTACCAAGATAATACAAAGCAAACCAGTGCCAGCCTCCAACTAGAATCGGGGATCCGAGGGCTTCTTCTACAACAAATGCACCCAGTTGAAACATTTATAATGATTTGAGAAATCATAAGACACAGGGATGCAGTTAAACCAAGAGGTAGGGCAGGACTTTGAGGATACACACACTGATCAGGAGGATCAGATGTAACTTGAGAACTCTGCAGAAGTCAAGAAACAGCATTTCAATGGTTGTGGATAACACATAAATGGCTTAGTAGACAAACAATGCTAGAGTTAGCAAGTGCAACATCAATAGTCTGCTTGATACAAAGCAAGAAAATCGTATGATAAGTATTATACTAGTCCTACCAGATTCACATTTGAACAAAATCCTACCAACAAATTCCATATCAATAACTGCAACTCAATCTCACATTTCAAGACAAAAAGGAGAGTGTGCTAGTAGCTGGAAGATAACATATCAAAGGGGAACATACAAGCATTACTATATGGTTAAGGATGGCATATTAGGCCATATTTGTAGGGTCACAACTTGTCCCTCCTTGTTTGAGTCAGATAAATTAATGTTTGGATTTGTTAAATGCATGCTTGGAGAAAAGAGAAAAATTAACTTTTTATAGTTTTCCTGTTCCATGTTCATATACAATAAAACCAACAATGATAGAGAAAGAAGGAGATAAAAGGAACTTAGATTATAACTAATCCGTCTCTTGGGATTACAAGTGAGTTTAAACCTATTTATAGGCTTCAACAAAAAGGGTAAGTAGGTAATTAGGAGTTAATCTCAACTAACACCTAACTTTTATCATCATTACCAAACAAGATCCATCATAAAATTAATTAGTTAACCTCCAAACCAAAAATCCACATTGCTCCATCATTACCATCATGCCCACTAAAAATACAACATATATAACTATATAAGGCAACATGGGATTCAACACCAAACCAATCCCTCATAAACTTTTTAATTTGCTCACTATAACATTCATTTTTAATTCCAAATTATATTTCCTCCAAAAGTCTAGAGATCAGCAAGATCCTCACCCTCACTTTCTCATCCAATGAACAACACATCCATTTCTACTAAGAGGGTCTCTAAATAACAACTCAAACTAAACCTTAAAGTTTCAAAACTCCAAAAACTCACAAAAAATATAAAAAACAAAAACTTTAAAAGCTTTCATCCACCATATAAGCAAATATCAAACCCAACAAGGTTAAACAAAGCAAAACAAGAACAAAAAAAGCAGAATAAGCAAATATTAATGAAACCCTTAAAGCAAAACACAATAAATAAAAAAAGGTGACCTTGATACGAGTAGCCTCAGCAGCAAAGGCAGTAGCAGCTGATGAAATACCCAAAAACCCCACAACACCACAAACTACATAACCCTTCTTCTCCATCTCTCTCTCTCTCTTCGTTTCTGTGTAAAGTTGGTGGTGAGAGATCCTTGAAGAAAAAAAGTTGACGAGAGACGTACGGACTTGTGAAATGTGAACTGTGAAGTGTGACGTAAATATGTACTCCCCAGCTTGGCAATTTAACTTTTTTGGAGAATCTTAAGAAAGCAAAATATGGTAATTAAAAATTGATTTTCCCAAATTTTTTTACTAAACTAATTTATTTGACTTATGAACTTACATATGATCTAATAATATTTAAAATATGTTATGATTAAATTGTTCATTTTACTTTCTTAGGATTCTCCAAAAAAGTCAAAGTGTTCTTATATTTAGGAACAGAGGGAGTAATTAAGAAGGTCCTTTTTTTTTGTCTTAAACTCTTAATTATGTTTTTTTATTGGACTGATTTTGTCTTATTTTTATTTATGTTCACAAAAATGCAAAAGCCGTCAAATCCTGGATTACTATTTATTTACTATAGGTGAATGAGAGGATCAAATTGCTGGTTTTAAAATAGAGTAATGGTTTAATTGTTATAGGTAGGCCCCAACATAGTTTTTTTTTTTGGAAAATTAATGTTTTGTCCCTATACTTTTTTTATCATGTTTATATGCCTAATATTAATTTAGTGTTTATTCTTTAAGACAGTATATCTGAGTTCTTATAATTTTTATTTGAATATAACTCAGTCCTTGAAGTTTGGTCCATGCAACACTAGTAGATTTTGTACAAAAGGAATTCTTAATCATCCTCTATTTAAGTATACTAGTTTCTATAGGTGCATCAAGTGGATTGATTTCATGTAGAAGTTGTGATCAACATGACTACTATTGCTCTTTGAAAGATGACGTGTGGATAAATTTCAAATAAAGTTGCATATATTAATTTGTCTTACTTGGTAATATTTGATTTTATAAACCTATTTGATTGTTTAGGTTGTAAAATTGGGATGATTGACTTGGACAATTTTGGTTGGAGACTATTTGCTTGGTACATATAATTTTAATCAACTCTTGTACGGTTTCATGATGAATTTAATGAATTTAACTTGCTTAGTTAGCCAATTCGTGTTCATAGTGAGAAGGCACCAATTTTACAAACATAGAGAACTATTATTATTTTTTAATTGAAAGTATACATCAATTTAAGAAGCAATAAAGATACAAAAATATAGTGGATACCAAAAAGGGGAATTCTTCATCATAATTGACATTTCTTTCATTAGTATTCACTGCTGCATTTTAGTTTTCATGATTCCATTCATTTAAAAGAAAATCAAAATAAGAACAGGATTAGATATGTTTTTATATGAAATTTACTTGTTGGTTTGATTTGTGAAGATTCTTTAATTTAATTCCATATCATGTGAAAGAACCAAGAGATCCTCTCAAGTTCTCTCCCTATCACTACAGAGAGTAATCTAATTATTTTGAGGTCCAACAACATTTCTCATTCCTCCACATGCTGAAACACCAGCATGAGCATGGTTGGTATGAGTGATTTGGAGGGATGTAACAGACTGTGCTTTGTGGATTTAATTTTCAAAGATTGAAGAAGTTAGGTGATCACATTTTAAGATAAATGTTAGATCACTTTTAAATGTTAATTTGTTTCTAACTATAAGACCACATCCTAATTGTTTTCAATATTTTCCCAACCTAATCTTAATAATGCTTATCAATAATAAAAAAACAAGAGGGGAAAATTGAGGATAATTGTAATAGTTAAAATGAATTGAGGATAACATGTGCTAATAACTAACTTAAGTAATAATATCCTTAATCTAATCAAATTAGATAAAACTGTCTTATATTTAGGAATGGAACCAGTAATAAGTGGAAAGGAAGCAATAGAGAGACCCGTGAACACCTTTTGTTCACATCGGAACACCAAATACCTCTGTGTTCCAACATTTTACATTCTCCCTGAAGCATGTAACATTATTATCCCATTGTAGGACCCATGAAATTTTCATGTGCTATCTACAGAGCAAAGAATCTAAATGGCTTGTCTTTCAGCCTTCTATTAATTTCCTTTCTCATATAGAGTATACACAAGACGTGAATGATCTTATATGAAATAAGTGAATTTTGCCAAAACTACGTCCTCTTTGCCATGTGAACCGAGGACCATAAAACTGTTAATCAAGTTGTTGGACCCCGCTTCTAGCTGTGGGCCTGCGCAGACAGTCCAAGCAAGTAAGCACTTGATGGCCCATCCACACACTTACTCAACCCAATGCATTCATCATTTTTAAGGCCCATGTATCATTCCCAAAAAGCACATTCTTCAGAACCCAAAACTAATATTCTCAGCTATAAATATCAAACATGTTGTAAATGACAAAGTTGGGAATTGCATTTCCTTGTGTATTGCCACTAGCATCACATTATTAATTATTTCGAACAATTCGATTGAAGTTGTTGAATCTAGTGATGTTGTTGATCGGGGCATCATGGAGACAGTTCTAGGAGGAACAAACCCGCAACAGAACCAGTAGCAAATGACAACGGGTAATGTAAATTAAACCATTTTTCTAACAAATATAATGAATGGTCATGATAGTTATTCTAGTTTTGTATAATAGGTCACCACTACAGAGTTGTAGTTATTGTTCTGAATTGCTAAAAATGAAGATATTATTTATTTAATAGAAATTGCTTAGAAAATATCATGAGGAAAACTCCAGGAGGATCGGATCCAATACATAACTGATCACCCCCACCATTTTGTAGTTAATGTCTTGCCTAATGTACGATTTTTATGATTATTTTGTTGCCCTTATTTTAACATTTTCTCTAAGATTGAGATATTACGTATTTAATGTAAATTGATTAGAAATATCATGAGGAAAACTCAATGAGGACTAGATCCAATACATAACTGATCACCGCAACCATTTGGTAGTTGAAGTCCTATATTTTAAGCAATGCACGATTTTTATGAATATTTTGTTGCCCTAATTTTAACTTTTTTGTCTAAGATTGAGATATTTATTTATTTAATGGAAATTACTTAGGAAATATCATGAGGAAATCTTCAGGAGGAAGAAATCCAATACACAACTGATCACCACCACCATTCGGTAGTTAAAGTTTGTTATGAACGTTTTGTTGCCCTAATTTTAACATATCCCTCTTAGGTTAAGATATTTATTTGTTTAATTGAAATTGAAATTGCTCAGGAAAAATAATGAGGAAAACTCAGCAGTTTTGAAGAACTAAATAAACATCGTAATTTTAATCTAAGTGGAAAATGTTGTTGCCTAATTTTAATGTCTTCTAAGATTGAGGTATTTACCCCCAACTCACTATTGAAAAAAAAAGTGGATTGGCACTGGAGACCGAATTCCATAATTCAATTCAAATGTTTTTCTGTTGTGACACTTTAATCATCCTCATCCTAGTATGTTTAAAATTTCCTTTTTAGGCATACAATATATTCAAATGGTAATAATAATTTTTACTATCTTTATATGTGTGTGTGTTCTTTTTACATTTATTTTTGTTTAGAGTATATATGCCTTGAACACTAAGACTAACAAGAAAATGTTTATTTAAGGACTTAACTGGGCCGTGCATCTGAATGACAAAGCATTTTTGAAATTTTTGTTCATTTGTTCAAACAAAATGTTAAATAACGGTGTCAAGTTCATTATAGGGAAGTTTTGAAAGCAAATTGTAGTCCATACTTAAATATATATTGCCCATGTTAGAAAGAAATACTTGTTCTATGTATCAAAAAAAAAAGAAAGAAATACTTTTTTTTTTTGATTTGATTTCTCAAGGGTATCCCACCCGCGTGTCAAGTGGGACTAATCCTTCGCTGTTCTGAAGTCCCATGTAGGGGGTAGACAGCTGGCCTGTGAATTTGCTCCATTCGCAAGGGCTGGGGATCGAACCCTCAACCACTTGTTTAAGGGACGAGAGTACTTACCACTCACCCCAACCCGCCAGGTTAAAAAAAGAAAGAAATACTTGTTCTAACCATTTGTAGCTTTCAAAGTTTTGTATAAGCCACAACGTAATTTGTAACAATTATTGTCAGATTAACTCCACGAATCAAAATAAATTACCATAAATTGTCACAAATATCTCCTACTTACTTCTTATGTGTCCTACTCCTACCACTACAAGTAGAGCCGGGAATATGGGTCGAACCCACGGGGTTGAGCCCGGCAACCTGCGGGTTTGGGCAGGGTTAGGATTGGTAAAATCCCAACCCATTTAAAACGGGCCGTTTTGGCCCAGCCCATTCAACCCGCGGGTTAACATGGGTTAGCCCGGTGGGTTGGCGGGCCAACCCTGCTTTTTTTTAAAAAAACATTATATACATATTAAGCAACCCTAACCCCTTCCTACATACCAAATTTGTCGGCTAATCTTCTCTCAAACCTCAACACTTTGTTCTTCCTCTCTAAACCATTTGTTCTCCTTCGAAATCCCTCTCAAATCCTTTCGCTCCCCAATCAATTTCATCAATTCTCAATTCCTTCGATCACAAACTCTCTTAAGTCCGAAGTAATCTTCTTCCAAAAAATGTTGAAGCACTTATCTGCACTCGTAATTGGATAATGAGTTTCCCTTGTAATGGAGTTGAGGAGGAGGAAGTTATTGAAATTTCGATTAGAGCTGGGAATTTCCAACCCGCCTTAAAAAAAAGCGGGTCGGGCCAAAGAAATCGGAACCCGCTTATATCGGGTCGGGTCAGGCTACTAGCCCACTTATATCGGGTTGGGTCGGGCTAACCCACCGGGTTGGCGGACTAGCCCGCTTATTTTTTTTAAAAAAAATATATTGTCTACCTTTTTTTTAATGAAATTTATCTGTTTTTTCTTTTAAAACTCATCTTCCTTCTTCCATTTTTTCACGTCTTCTTTCTTTTCATCTTCAATTTGATTTTTTTTAAGCTTTATTTTTATGTGTGTGAGGTTTCAGATTTTTGTTTTGGAATGTGTAATGTGAATATATACATGAGTTTAAGTATACATTAAACATATGATGAAGAAAGTATTGCCGAGATCATGAATATATGTTCTTATGTATGAGGTTTCCCACGTGGGATTGAAAAGGGAATGTAAAAAAGTCTTTTGACATTGTAATGTGCTATAATATTTTAGCTTTGTTTTCGGGCAACAACAAAAAAGAAAAAGTTGGAGATTAAAAAATATATAGTTTTCTGATTAGAAATTAATGACATATGTTAAGGATCTTTAAAAATCATAAACTATTTTGAATTTGTTCACATTATAGTTTTGAAATTTAGACAGATAAATTTCAAAACTATAATGTGAACAAATTCAAAACAGTTTATAACTTTCAAAACAGATAACACCTAACTTTGAATGGGTGAATCTTGATTGAGCGACTTGAAATTTGTACCTATTATATCTTGTAATATATAGTGATATGCAGTTTTATTCAAAAAAATAGACAAATAAAATTATTTATTTACTTTGTTGGTAAATGATGTTATCACAAAATTTTTGTGCTCACTTTACTATTTTATGTTCAATTTTAAGTTTTTTAAAAATAATATAGCTTGCAATTCGGGTCGGGTCGGGCTGGCCCGCCTAAAAGTATATACGGGTCGGGTTATGAAATTCCAGCCCGCATTAGAATTGGGTCGGGTCGGCTAGCCCACTTCTAATGCGGGTCGGGTTGGCCCGTTTAAAGCGGGCTAGCCCGTTTTCCCGGCTCTAGTTTCGTTTGCCTAATGATGGAGTTTAGTTTGCTTCATTTGACCTTTGTATTTTGTACTTTTGGTACACTAGACTTGTATTATTTGGTTGAATTTGGCTAGACTTGTTTTATTTATTACTACCTCCGGTCCTAAATATAGGACCTAGATGACTTTTTTTTGGAGAGGTTAAGTGTAACATTTTGTTACTAAATCCCTAATTCACTAATAATATCACTATCAATTCAATAAATCCTTTACTAACTATGATAGAAAAAGATTTTTACATAATATCGAAATCGCTATCATAGTTAGAAAAGAAATTCCTAATAATAATTTATTGATTATCCATGATAGAAAAGAATTACCTAAAACGATAAAAGTGCTATCATGGATAATATATTGATAACCATGTTAGTAAGAATTCTCCTAACATGGTTATAAAAGAATCACCTAATACCTTTGAAAAACACTCAGAAAAGAGGTAACCATGTTAGAGCGGGGCCCATCTAACATGATTATATAAAATAACAACACTCATCACAACAGTAAATCACAATCACTCGATATAACCATGTTAGGAAAAGAACTTTCCTAAGCACAGTTATTCCAAACAACAACCTGTATCAACAAATTACATCAACACAAACATCTAATACGTCTATGATGGAAAAGAAGGAATGTCTTTCCATTTTCAGGCAATTTCCCTGTAATACAATCTATTATTCCAGTCAATCAGCAATACTAACAGAGTCTGTAGCACAACTACAATTATCACATAACCGCTACTATCGTAGTACTAGTAGCAAAATAGCATACCATCTACAAGTCATGATCAAATCACAGAAACAGTTAATACAATAATTCAACAGCTCAATTTATTCGAAATAACAACAGACAAATGCGGAAGCAGATGCAGCCTAATCAAATGGCAATATATATAATCCTAATGGATCACCACCGGCCTACTCACTGTCTAAGTGCAGGCCGGACAGCTCCTTCCCTTTCCTATTTAAGTGGTGATTTCGATATTATGTAAAAATCTTTTTCTATCATAGTTAGTAAAGGATTTATTGAATTGATAGTGATATTATTAGTGAATTAGGGATTTAGTAACAAAATGTTACAACTTGGTATCAGTTTTATGGTAAACGATACCTTGCCTGTTGCATTGGATATAGAATGACAATATATATTCCTTTTCTCTTCCTGTTGTGCATGATCACTAACCCTTGTTTTAAAGATGTGCAGTTGAATTTTGAGGACAAAATTCACATGGTGGGGAGAGCGGTCATTTCGTACTAAGATTTATTTGAATAAGAATGATTAGAATGAGACTTACTCAGGTTTGGCACTTGTTGAAGTCTCTCAAGTGCTTGCTTTTGTGATTATTAAATCTTTTTCCGCTTTTATTTTTTTTTAAAGCGGACTGAAATTGAGGTAAAATGAAAGTTCAAGTATTATGGGTAAGGTTTCACTTGGCTTATTAGTAATGAGGAGAGAAAATGTTCGTTGGGATGCTTGCCTACTGGTTGGAAATTTTCAGTTTCTAGTTCATGGACTTCTATTAAGATATAGGGAATGTCTGATATGTCTAGAAGGAATATAAATAAACGTTGTAGGAGGATTGATTTGAGTCACAATTGGATTATACGTTGGGGTGTTTTGGAATTTCAATTAAGGGTATATTTGGTCTTCATTAATGGATGAAGGAATTCTTATAGAAGTATAGCTCAAAGAATGGTCATATGGAATAGAAAGCATTTGAATATAGAACAAGTTATAGCAATTGAGGTAGATCGGGTAGGGATGTTTCGATTACTATATTTCAAGATTCAAATTAATTTGATAGTTGTAGAATTGATCGCTTTATATAATAAGTGTGCTTATTCGTGCAGTGATGGTTTTGTATTGAGGAGTGAGATTTCGTGGTATTAGGATTTGCACTTTAGTCAAGTTATGAGGGAGTAAATATGGATTAATTGATATGTTGACTTGAGTTGGATATTGGGAAAATATTAAGTTGGATTTTTTTAAACATAGAGGAAAAGGTTGAAACTATTTGATATCAACATTAAAGAAGAAGAAAGGAAGTTACATTTTAGTGATACAAAGGCATGAGAGCAATTCAAGTCCAAGGAGATATTTATGTTAGGATTAATGATAGGTGTAGGGGTTATGAGATGAGAATAAGTTGATATGAATTCTTCGAAAGAGATAATGCACAAAATAATTGAGATTACAATTGAGAGTTGTTTAGCTTGATTTTAAAATTGGGATTTATATTATGAACTTTCTTTTCTCAACTTAGATTTATTATTTCTTTTTAGTCAATAGGGGACTACAAGATGGAGGATTATATTCGCTAAGTTAACAAAATTCTTGTGCTAAAAGTGTGATTATGATTGAAATTACGGGGTCTTAATGTCGTAGAGTTATTCTAGGTTAGGAATTTTAATTGTGCAATAGAATTCAAAAGAAAAGGGTGCTTTTGAAAGAGGTAAGGTGTTTGAACCATTACTAAGGACAAGTAGGAATCAATCTGAAAATAGAAACACGATAGTTGGGCTATGTTGATAGTGGTTCGATGGTGAACTTTGATTTAGCCAGTTTTATAAAAGGTCTTTAGGCAAGAGAGGAATGAATATGTTTCTGGATACTTTTGTTGATTATTTGTGAATTGGAAATTCAAATGTATTGATTGATGTTAGTGGGTGATTGTAAAATGGTGAATCAGGAATAATTTGAGTAATTTGGAATTTGGTATGTGGAGGATATTCGGCTTAGGAGAGTATTAGTGATCTTGAAATTCAAAATGTTGATAGATTGATGGGTTCTGTTCGAGTTAAATGAGTTTAATTGTGCGGTTTTGTTGGAATCAGATATAAATTATGGTGCAAAAGGTTACATAAATGATTAGAGGACTAGTGAGGTCTAAGTGGTTTGCTCTTGGGCTTTATTGGATTTTAAAGTTTAAATTGTGTTAAGGAAGAAACAAAAATGGTCGGATTGTGATTATTATTAAGATGCATCTACGATTATAGGTATTTAGGAAGCAAGGGAGATGACACATATAGTTGATTTAGGCAAGACCGAGCTTGATTGAAGTGGAATGCGAGTTTGAATTTTCCGCTTGGATATTACCTAAGCTTAATTTCCATTTGAGATATTCTAATAATGAGCATCTGAGTTTTGGTGATGTAATCTAAAAATTTATTTTTGGTTCAACAATTATACATAATGAGGTCGATTTGGCTAGCTTCGATGTAGATTTTAAGTGGGAAATGGTAGACATCCTTAGGCTTGAAATTGAGTTAATTGTACTCGAAAGGTGTGAGTAATGAAATTATGTCAATATTTAGAAAATGGGTGCATGAACACAAATTAAGTAAATGAGGTTCCTTTTGATTGAGTATTTAAATTAGCTAGGATGGTACTAATTTTAAATTTTGTTTAATCATGAGGTCACTATGAGTTCTATATTACTAAGGGTAATTATAGATATGAAATTGACGAACTATGAGGACGGTGTTTGAGTTGAATTTTGGTTGTTCAAAAGGGATGTAAATTATGTGAGAGATTTGGGTAACTGATTCATAGAGCACTTTTGGAAAGTGAGTCACCGATTCTATTAAGATTGCATATGAATATAGATAATAGGCGTTAGGTAATTACTGGTGGTGGTATTACAAATTGAGGATTGATATTAGAAGTTCTAGCGATTATAATGGTTTAGTGGCTTTTGTAGTTTTACTAGCTATTTGAATTGGAAATGATATTAGTGAGGAAAATTTTTTGATGTAGATTCAGATAATATTGCGGATAGGCTAAAGGTTGTAAATGCTATAAATATGGTTATGACTTGAAGTTAAAGGGGAATTGTGAGGTTTCTCTTGGTTTATTAGGCATATTGATGTTAATACTTATAAAGGATTCAATTGGTACAAATATTTGGGACTAAAATAGGTGGAATTACGAGAATAAGGTTAAAATTGTCTGGCTTGTATTGATTAAGTTAGAGGCATTTGACAGGAGTTAACAATTTTGATAATTGGAGAAAAATGATGATTATGGATTGAGGATTGACTAGAAAAATTTTGGTTAAAGTGAAATGGAGAAAGAAAATTAAATTCAGGTTTTAGATTAAAGTTGATTAAGGAGGATTGTTTGAGATTAAGATGGAGAATATATTGGTTATAAGTTAAAGACTGAGTAGGATAAATTGTTGAATTTGATGGTTATTGGGTATCAATTACTTTTAGTAGGGTTGTTGACATAACTAAAATAGCTACCTACTATGTTGGCAAATAATCGGTGAAATAAAGTTAGTTAAATATAATTAGTGTGATTTCATGGGTTTTTGGGAATGGATGAAATTTTGTTTTGGGGGACTAATTACGAAAGTAAAGGTTGAAGTAGATATTATGAGTCAAATATGGAAGTTGAGAGATTGACTTAGGAATCTATTTAAAGGACTACGAGCATAGAATGTGTGACTTTATGAATAGGTAAGTAAAAAATTAGACTTTTATTAAGGTGATTAAATTTAGTGTAGAAATAGAATTTATGGTCTAAGCTCAGTGTTGTCATTTGAGAAAGTATTATACATTAAGATTTTCTGTCTGTGGTGTTTGTACTCATTTTGGCTCATTAATTAAAGTTATAAATGAAATTGGAAACAGTTTGGTGTATGTGTTTGAGAATGTGAAATTAGGATCATGGTTGGAATGAGGAAAGGATTTTTGGGGGAGTATTACTTCACAATTAAAAGTGAGGGTATAGGAAGAATATTTAAGAAACTTTTGGATATCAATTTAGACAGACGATATTACTAGTGGAACTTTATTCTAAATGAGAGATTGAATAGTGCAAGTTAGTTTGAGTAGCAACCTTAAGATTTCAAGGTGGTTCCTCTTAATTTGGAAGTGGTATGATAGTACAAAAGATAATCTATTGTAGACAGTTAAGGTGTAGTAAGGTTAGGACTATGACTTAAAACTTAGAAAGCTTGAGTAGTGATACGTGTCATTTTGACGAGAAGTTGAGGGCTTTCATAATTACATCAAGCTCGTGGGAGTGTATTGAGTAAATTACATTAGGCAGTACTTATTAAAGTTGTAAGACAAATTGAATTTTGAGGGCGAAATTCCTAAAAGGTGGGGAGAATTGTAACATCCTGGAAAAATTAATATAGGATCAGAGAGTGTTTTAAGGAAATAATAAATGGAGAAATTAGGAATTTTAGAATTTTTAGGAATTTTCGGTGATTTTTAGAATATTTTGGAAGTTTTAAGTAATAAGCGTGCAGATAAGTAATTAAGCAATTGAAGATTTTGAAATATAAGGGAATGGTGAGATCCAAAATATTTTGAAGGTTAAGGAGATAGGAGGCTGGTTTAAGTGGTTTTAAATTAAAAAGAGTACAATATGGCAAGTTTAGGCTACAAATTTTCATAACCCATCCTTATTTCATCCAACCAAACACTCCCTTAGTCCTTTCTCCCTTAGTCCTTTTTCCTTCCTTATGCTTCAAAATCCGACGCACCCCCTTTCTTCACCATTTCATCTTCTTCTTCCATACACACACTCCCTCTTCTCATGAGTTCCAGAATCTTCCACACCTCCTCACACAATTTCTTCTTCCCTTTCGGTGCTACCCCACGCCGCTATAGAGCCGTCGCCGACGGTGGTGAGTGAAGCCGTCATGGCTCCCTCCATCTCCTTCTTTGTGACTTTCTTTCCTCCTCCCTTGTGCGTGTGCTGTGAAAGAAAGTAGAGCACGAGTTTTCCGGCAACTTGAGGGTTCTCCGGCGAATCTCCGGCACCATATAGAGTGTGTATGCTCCTCTAAATTTTCCCTCTATCTTATAGTTGATTTCTAGGGTTTTCATTGTGAAATTTGGGGGCTTTTAGTATAAATCGATTCCTATGCCTTTTGAGTTTGATTTTGCTGTTTTAAAACCAAATTGGGTTGGTTTCTAACTAGTCTATGGATTAGGATTACTTGAATTGGGGATAAAATGAAGTTTGGTTTAATTGAAGTGTTAAAAAGTTATGGTTTAATGGGATTTCCGAAATTCCAGCAAGCTTTCTAGGAATTGATGGTCCTAATTTGTATAATTAAGTTTTATGATGATGATTATTGGTTTAAGTTAGTCATTGACAATCCTACGTGAGATTTCACTTACTTAAGGTTGATTTATAATCAAGAGCGATAGCTAAATCCTTTAAATATGATATTTTAATCATGATTTATGTCTGTTATAGGGTAAGAAAAGTTCAAATATAATGTTTTAGGTTTTAATGGATTAGATGTCAGTTTTGGTTAATTTATATTGATTTGTTGCATAGTTTTTGACGTGAATCAGCACCATTTAATGCGATTCAGTATATTAAAGGTCATGGGCATTTTTGGTCTCATTAAAGTGAAAGTTTATTTGTGTGGGCTGTGTGAATTAAATTGGAAGTTAAGAAATGTTAGTGTAGGTTATATGGAGGTGTTGGAGTAGTGAAATCATTTGAAATTGTGTTTCAGAAGGAGTTGGAAATAAAGTGATGGATTGAAAAGAAATTGGTTAAGGAATGGTATGTATGGAAGGTGGTGAATTGTTGTGAGTTATGGAGGTCACTTTGAGTGGCCATTTTAATATGAATGGGTTGTTTTGATGGAGTTAGCATATTGGGCTAGTTTTGTAAGAATTATGAAAAATGGTGAAGTTTAATACTTTAGAAGTTATAAATAAATGATTAAGGGAATAGTGGGGTACAAAAGAATATAGAAAAGTGTAAATGTTAGAAGTAATTTATTACTACAATGATTGTTTTAGAATTAGTTTGAATGGTAGGTCAAAGTCACTGATATTGTGCATTGACCAACAGTAGCTCATTGTATGATTGTTGACGGTGGAGACTCGAGCGGAGCTTAAGGAAGACATTAGCTGTGTATATCTATCGCTACTAAACTTGACAGGTAATCACGCTTAACTGACTGTGATACTGAGGGTGACGGTAGTTGAGAATTTCTAAAAATTCTCTTCTACCTTATATATAAATGAAATGTGTTTTGATTACTTTATATTTGAACGTGGGCTATAGGGTACCTTTCTAATAAACTGTACTTTATATATATACATATTCATATAAACCTTTTGTATGTTGCATGACACTGATTATTAGTACCGTCGGCCGATGTAACCATCGATTTGCGCAAATCGATAGGTTAATTGTACAGGTTCCTCGGATTGTAAAGGAACCAGGGATTTTTCACATTTTAGAGTGGTCCCTTTTTCATGCTTTCAGATTTGAGACTGGGCACAGTGTCATTCACGTTTACTTTTGTCTATTGAGAGATGGATGTATCTGTTCTGTATATATATATATGTGTGTATGTATTACGTGGTTTATGCAGGTTTTGAAAACTGGGGTACCCTGTAGACGCTCCACTACCCCACTTCTAAGTCTCACAGTGAGTTAAGTGGTGGTTACTGAGACATAGTTTTGTCTCACCCCATTCCCTTTATTTTTTTCAGGTGATCATGCCCAGTGGGAAGCAGAGAGGAAGAGGAAAGGATTGGCCGGCCCACACTAAGACAGTGAGTAGGCCGGAGATGATCTATAAGGAATATATATTGCCATTTATTAGGTTGCATCCGCTTCCGCATTTGTTTGTATTATTTGGAATGAATTGTGTTAGTTGTTTCTGTTGATTGTTGGTTAGTCACTGATATTGAAAGAATGTGACAGTGGTGGTCGTATCACACAATGTGTTAGTGTGATGATTGATTATATAGTGGTGAATTGACCGTTATAGGAGAATTGTCTGCTAATGGAAAGACAATTTCTCTTTCTTGATACAGATTTATCATATGATTGTGATTAACGAGGTTTGACTGCGCTTTGTGATACTGACATGCTTAAGTCAGATAGTCGTGTTGATAGGTTTAATTGATACAGGTGTTCTGAATAATTGTGTTAAGGAAAGTCCTTTTCCTAACATGATTATATCGTGTGATTGTGATTTACTATTGTGACGAGTGTTGTTATTTTATATAACCATGTTAGATGGGCCCCTCTCTGCCATGGTTATGTTTTCTAAATGTAATGTTGTTTCTTTTGCTAACTATGTTAGAAAATTCTATTTTCTAACATAGTTAAATACGTGTTAAGAATATGTTTCTAATCTCTTCATAGTATAGAAATTCTTTTGCTAACCATGTTAGGTGAATCTTTTACTAACATGGTTAGGGTATCTAATTTTTAATGATATCATTTTCTTTTTCTAACCATGTTAGGTGTATTTTTACTAACATGGTTAGACACCATTTGTTTGGATTGTTTTGATTATGTGTTGAAACAGGTTTAAGTTAGTAGAATAATAATGTGTTAGTAGGAGATATGTTACATTAAGGTTGCAAAATAGTCTATTAAATCATGACATATTTGATATATTTTTAGATTATCCATTAGTTTATAAGTAAAATAAACTAGTTTAAGGGAAAAATTAGGTAAATCAATTTATAATTAACTTATTTTGCATTTTTTTAGGATTTGTCAAAAAAGTCAATTAGGTCTTATATTTAGGACCGAAGGGAGTATATTATTAGAATGATACAACTCTTAATTTTTAGTCGGTATTGATATTATTATAATTTAGAATATTCATATTTTTATATGCATCGCGTCGCACTGTCGCATGTGCAGTGAGCGACTAGGCCACTCATATATTTTTGGTTTAGATTTTTTTTAAAGTGACTGGTTTGGCGGGTTACCGGCAGGGGTTAGGGTTGGCCAAATTTCAGCCCATTTTAAACGGGCCGTTTCTGACCCTGCCGATCTGACCTTTGGGTTGGGCAGACCAACCCATAACCCGCGGGCCAACCCATATTACCGGCTCTAACTACAAGTGTCAATACAAGTGGCCGTGCCACAGTCAACCTACTTCATTATTTGACATTTAACCACTACAAATGCTGAATTTAGTAGCGGTTGCCATGGTTCTCTCTTTTCCTTTGTGCAGTAAACGTGAAATGGTTTCATATTTTATTCCTTGAAATAAATAAAAAGCTAATCCATCAAATTTATTAGAACAACTAGGTTACACAAGGAAAGACCAAAATAAGATGTTTATGAGACAGCTCAAGGAAGGATGGTTCAGAAATCTCAACTGGGAATTACACTAGGAGAGAACTTCTATTAACAGAGTACACATTACTGCATTAGTCATGAGAGGGAGAGATCAAAATTAGTATTCCAGATAAAAGGGATAGTACTACAAGACTCATGTCCTTTACAACATTTACAAAATGATTGCACAATAAAACTGTATAATGAACAGTGAGGATTGAACTCAGAAAAGACTAGAAGCTACCTTAAATTTCTACAATGTAGTAAAATTTTTGTATTGCCAATAACTTCTATTATGGCCAAAAGAATTATACATTTGAACAACCCAGATTCAGCGACATATGATATTCCCACAAAACTCACAGCAACCAAAAGAGTAAGAGCTAGGGAAATTAAGCTGAAACTGAAACAGACCCTCCCAACAAAAAAATAATATAAATACAGTATCAATTAGATCCACCAATATCTAGAACTACTTGTCAGTAAAAGAGATTATTTATTTATCACTGTACCCTTTGCCTTTGGTAACTTTTGAAGCATCAAAGCTCTTGTTTTGCCATCAAGTTGAAGGCCACTCTCACGCATTTTATTGTAAATCTTATTAGCCAAATTGATCTTGCCCCGCAAGTACAACCCTTGAACGGCAGTATTATAAAGAGAGACATCCAATGTAGCCGCCTGCATAAGGAATAAATAACAAAGAGATCAGATATTTGAGCCAGATTTAGAACAAAAGGAGATGATTTTAGAGCTACAACAAGGTAGTTGATGTATAATCAGCAAACTATTTTTAGCTGAGCAACAAAATTCACTGCTAATTTGTTTAATCTAGTAGGCCCAAACAACATATTTCTTAGAAATTTGAAAATACTTTTACCCACATTCAAAATTTCCTCCAGTTCTTCCCAGAGATCTCCCCAAATGCAACATCTGACAAGAGACATGTATGTAAACACGTCTGGCTTGCACTTCTGATGAACCATATGCTCATACACCTCCAATGCAATTTTCGGCTTCCTTGCACGTTCACAAGCTTTAATAACAAGATTGTATGATACTGTCACAGCAGCCAGTTGAGCTTCCATCCTATATAAAATCTGTAAAGCTCTATCCCACAACCTAAGCTTAGAGCAAGACACTAAAACAGTGTTGTACACATGTACATTCAACTGACACTTTTCATTCTCTTCGATCTTTTCAAAAAGTTGAAGAGCATCGAAATGCATGCTAGCCTTGTTAAGGGCATTTAACAAAGCATTAAATGTATATGCATCTGGTTCATGGCCCAATGATTTCATGGCATCATAAGCCCCAAATGCTAGTTTAAGTTTCCCTGCCTTGCCCAGTGAGTTAATTAACGCGTTGCATGTGGCTAAGTTCGGGTAATATCCTTCAGCAACCATTTTCTGAAAAACATTGAGGGCAGCATCCCATTTCCCCTCCTTAGCACATCCGCTAATGATAGCATCCATGGTACCAGTTCTTGGTGCAAAGCCATTTTGAACCATCTCAAAATAAGCATCAAGAGCAAGCTCAACCTGACCACACTGTACGAAACTGTTAACCAACATGCGGTATGTGACTTCATTACCAGCACACCTGTTTACCTTCATATTCCTCCAAATTCTCTCAACTTCACTCCATTCATGAAATCTTCCACAGATTGAGATCATGGTGTTGTACACAACAGCATCAAAATTTTTCTCATTGTCATATTCACTTCCCGATTCTTTGAAGAATTTAAGGGTGGAATGGAAGCCTTGTGCATTGGCGAGCCCGGTAAGCATCAAGCTATATGTATGCCCAGTAATTATCTTTCTTCTTCTTGTGAAATCAAACACTTTTAAGCAATCATCAAACAGTCCATTTCTCAAAAGGGAAGATATAAGAGAATTACAGGCATGTATAGTTGGACAAAGCCCCAACAATTCCATAGACCTCAAATATTCTAGAGCACTTCTGATCTTATTACGTCTGCTAAGAGCTAAAATTCGATTAGATAGCACAGTTTGATCTACTTCTTCTAAAAGATGCGCTTCAGGCTCATTAATAAGACCCAAGTCAATTAAATCTGTGAAAGGGGTCTCCATGGGTCTACAATCCTTTTGGTGCTCTATACTTTCTACTTCTTCACAGGATAAAATATTTTTTTGATGCAGAGGAGGTGTTTCAAATTCTCCTCCTTGAATATATCCATCTTCTTCTTGATCGGCACACAAAAGAATATCAACACTAGGAACAACAGCTTCATCTAATTCTGGGGATTTATCAAGTTGTATTTCTTGATTTGTCAACCCAATTATGGGTGGATTAGGTTTTCTCAAATTTGACTCTGACATTGAAACAACCACCCTATGATTTGCCATTGCAAAGTGTCTACTTGTTTGAGCTACCGACCCAACGTTACCGACCCAGTGTAGACAACTAAAACCCTTGTATAACTGAATTTGAGAACTCAACATATCAAACATGTTTAATTGGCTGAAAATTTAGCAAGGGGAAGGGGAAACCAGCCTCCATTCAAACCTGGTCACAATATTTGGTTGCTCAAAGGAAGAGAACACTGCAGCAATTACAGAATAACACTTCCTTCAAAGCGAAAAGAGACATTTACTGCCACAGGTAGTGTAAAGCTGAGTCCAAGAAGGGAGAGACTGTTAATCAACTACCTATAAAAAGCATAAGAGATTGATAAAGAGACATTTGTATCAGATTGGCACACAAAAAATGGAACACATTGATTAATAAATTGCATGGATTGAACATAATCATTTTTTATTTAAGAATAATTTGCAAAAACACTATTTACTTCATGCACTCCCAAATGTATAACTCGCTCTTACCCCGGCGATTGTGTTCAGATTTTCACTCTTCAATCAATCCCTTGATGCTCAAACTAAAACCATGGGCATTTTCTTTGACTCAGAGAGTGAGAAATTATAAGATCTAATTAATATAAATTCTTCCCCTACTTGTAATTTTAACACATAATTATGCCCCCAAACCAATTCCATACACTTCCTTTCTCAAATCTTTCATCAAACACCTTATATGCATTCAAGAAGACTAACAATATAAGAGCAAATAAGAGTGGTTCTTAAATTATAAGTCAAATGCTTTTCAATCAATTCATTGATTCCATTTCCAACTTCATTACTAATAAGGGCAATGACCTTATTTTGCCCTTCAAGTAAAACACTTTGGACCACTGGGCACTCTAAACTAACACCTGGTACAATTTTACCCTTGAAGTAACCAAAGTGATCCAATTTACCCTCTGGCAAATGTAATGTTGACATGTGTCGTCCATGTTTCAACATTACATTCTACGTGTCAACATGACATTCGCCAGAGGTAAAATTGGACCACTTTGGTAACTTCAAAGGTAAAATTGTAACCAGTGTTAGCTTAGTTGCCCAGTGGTCCAGAGTGGTTACCTAAAGGGCAAAATAGAGTTATTACCCTACTAATAATGATTGTTCATTATAGCATAAGTATAATCAACAAGTAATATCTACAACAATCTAATCAACACACCAGAAAACATCCACTATTCTATCCATTACAAAACGTAGCTTCTAATAACTCAAAAAATCACATGTAATAGGAAGTTTAATTACCTTGAGTTACATGGAAGAGCGTGACGAGTGAGTGAAGAAGAGGAAGTAGCGATACTGATACAGGCAAGAAGATGAGCCGCCACATAAGCATATAGATATTGTTTTTTAAGAAAATGTGACATGTAGAAATGGATGACGTGGATGCCACGTAGGCGTCCACCTCAGCATAACTATAAAAAAGGAGCAATTCATAACAATAAAAAACCACAAGGAGAACAATTGTGAGAAGGATGGAGAGTCTGCTGAAGTTTCTGAAGATTTTGGTGGCTTTCTAGCCACTCATATATCTTGGAATTGCCAAGGATTTATTGGGGTTTGTTTTTGTAACATCCTAGCTTTTTCCTACAATATTTATAGAAATTTAATAAATTTATAACCATAACCACTATTATAATATTAAAAGTCCAAAAATGCGAATAAATTAAAACTTTTTATTTTTGAAAGATAATTGAAATAGTTTCTCTTTGAAAGTTATCTAAAAACATTTATTTATTAAGTTGGACTTCTATAATAGTTTATAAAACTATATACTATTGATTAAAAATTCAAGTGGTTACATATCTATTAAATGGCTAAATTAATATCTAAGATTTTATCCTAATGAAGAGAAGTTAAACATTTACTCTAAATCCAATCTCATTGTAATAAGAATGATACTACTAATACCGGAATGACTATTGCAAATGATAGCTTCCTATTATGTGTTTCACAAGTTATTCACTTGTTACATAATATTGTGACTAAGAACAAATTGCTACAAGATTTTATAAACTTTGACCTATATAGAGCACAACAGGCATTCCAGTTGTTATCCTTCCTACCATCCCTGTTCTCTCCATTTACCTGAAACCAAAATGTACCGCAGTTTATTTCATACACTCTAAATCATGCAATAGCCTATATCATTCTAATTCCATTTTAATCTGTTCAGATAATAATAGCATTTATCCTTATATTGCGTCTATAACGCCTCCACTTCAGGCCAGTAATATATTCACCCCGCCATGAAGCTTCTTCTCTCAATCACTCATGGGTGCTATGTGCACCAACCAACTCTTTACATTATGAAATGTTTATCATAATTAGCTGGTTTAGACCTGCTAAGAAATTTCACCTCACCAAACAGAATTTTAAATTGACAAAGAGGGAGCGACCCCCTGGAGTACTCCATAAATCATAAATCATATATATGTATATAAAGGTATATAAGGACAATATGCTATTGACTCGCCTGCAACAGTTATATTAGTGATAACAATAAATAAACAAATGACCCTATGTGTATGGAACAAACTGTCACCTGGACTCGAACCATTAGCAGTACATCAACACTTATTCCTTAATGGTGCTTTGAAATTTCCACAGCCTTGTTATCTCCGATTTCACCTAAGGTAAAACAAGAGGTTTAATAACTATGTTTGTATATATTTAATTTCGATCTCTCACGAACCCTAACAAGTTTAATACTACCCAGCCCTTATCTATTTATTCTATCTTCTAGAAATGTTATAATTCTTAAAGCTTATTTAATAATCATTCAAAGGTTTCTTGCAAGTTTCAAGAATTCTCAAATCATTCAACAAGCAAAAATCAAGTAACAACTCATGATATTCTTCAAAGTTCGAAATAAAGTACAAAGAAGCCATTACACCTTCATAATCTCATTAACAAAATCACATTATCACTTCATCACAAATGAAGCAAGCATCAAGCATAAAACATACTCACTCAACCAAGACTAAACTCAAAGAATTGGAATAAAAGTTCCAGCCATAACAGAATTTTCAACTCATACCACCATCAAGTTTCATCAACAATCATTCATACAATTAAATCACAAGAATCCAAGCTAATCAATGGACTCATGTTTGAACATAATGAATCATCATATACATCAAATATTTCACAAAGATTCAGCCATGACAGAAAATAACATGGGAATAGAAAATTTGATACTTTTCATATGTAATTAACACGCATACACGCAAAGACAGAGGGAAGAGAATACAAATATGTCCACGATTCATTTGGTACCAAGCCAAACAAAACAACAACAAATCAAGATTCTAGCTTCAGCCCAACAATGTTGACCCTTAATCCATTCATACTATATTCAGCTTGACATTAACACAAAGACTTTAATTTCAACAAGCACATTGACCAAACTCACACATATGATTTAGATTTATAATTTCATAACAGCCTGCACCAAAAACAAGAAGCATAGTTATCATTTCTAATGTAATATTCACACTATATATACATAATGTTATCACCCAAAACATAAACCAACAAATCAGATTTTTACTGAACCAATTGACTTCTTCCTTATCATATTATAATCAGTTATATTACCATACATTCACTACAGTCCCAAAATCCCCAATTTACGCAACTACCACCACTTTTCCTACAATCATCAAACAAGTTAAATGGATCAAACAAATATAATAATTAAGCCAAAATAGAAAGGGCTCACAACTCCCTTTTATTCATCAAGAACTCAAGAATCAACAAGCAATTACAAACTCAAGCTTAAGTAAATTTCAAATACAATTAAATTTGAAGTTCTTGGTATCCTAATCCTCTATTTAATCCAGCCCTCTCACTCACAACCCCATTCTGCAGAAATTTGGAAAGTGAAGGAAGGAAGAAACCTCACCAAGCTTATCTTGTTTTCTTTTGGGGTTTTGCTGCAGATTTTCGAAGCTCCATTCCTCCCCCATAGTTGCTGGCCGAATAGAAACAGAAAAGAGTAAAAATCACTTCTTCCATTCCAACTTCATAAGAAAAACTTCCCATGTTAACCTCTCAGCTCATAAATGAGTTCGGTTTAAACTATTTCTCCCAAACCCAAATCAGATTTTCCCCGAATCCGATGAACCCCAAAACCTTCCCAAACTACACAAAATTTATATGTAAAGATCAAGGATGTCTACCTGAACAAGAATCTCGAATTTCTTGTGAAAAATGAATGACAGATTGCTGGGAAACGAAGAACAATAGGGGCTGGACGAAAGAAGAGAAAAGAGAAACGAAAATGTTGAGAAGAGAGAGTGAAGTTGATGTTTGTGTGAGTTTATCTAATTGTGGAGGTGGGTGACATTTTTTTTTAATTTGTTTACCTACACCACATACAATGATACAAATATGTGGTCCAAAATTTTTCTAATGTTTTTGTCTTCATTTTATTATTTTAGTCAACTTCTTCACTAATTTCAATTCCTCCATTTTCTTTAGGCAAAATGTTTCCAACAATACAAATAAAATATCCTTGTTCTATATTAAATTATAGAACTTTTATAATTAAATTTTTGGGATGTTACAGTTTTCCTCCGCAGTTCAAAACCTCAAGGAGGTGGTAAGTAGACATCATAAGCCCCAACTTATTTCCACCTTGTTTTTGTATATGGTTTGTTTTTCCACATTGTTTATTTGGCTTGGTTACTAAATATGAATATGATATATAAGATTTAGTTGACTTACTTTTATTATTGACAATTTTAAGAAAGTGAAATGGGTCACTCAATGATACTGTATTTTGTATATTATTGCATCATATGTTAACTTATAAGTCAAATAAACTAATAAGAACAAGAATTTCAGAAAAACATTTTTTAATTACCTTATTTAGCTTTCTTAGTAGTTACGGTTATACAGAAAATCAAGTAGTAACTTTTATATTTAGAAATAGACAAAGTATTTGTTTATTCCCATTTGTGACTGCACCTTTTCGATAAAAAATGTTTGACTGTACCTTATGTTTTTATTAATGGGTAAATGTGCACGCAATAACATGATAATTTCTAAAAGGTGCACTAAGTAGTATGATAATTTTGAGAGTGTAAATTTGACACTTGTAACTTAAAATGGGGTAAATCTATTGTTTCTTCTGTTGAAATTAACTGATTTTAAATTATAAGTACTAAATTTGCACAATCAAACTTACCATTCTACCTTAGAATTAGCATGTGTCGTGCACCTTTGTCGTTTCATTAATTAATATAGAGCATGTTATGTCGGTTCCCGAAGGGGCCGGATAACGAATACTTTAAGAAAAAAAAAATATAGAGCATGTTATTTGCAGACCAGAGCATGGTCGTTTTGACTTTTGAGTGACCGTTGATTCTCTATTCTAGCTCGACAATAATAAGGAACATTAGCGGCGGCGCCAAAAATGTGGGCTCTCTCTATGTCTTTCAACTGTCAACCGTCTTTCTCTTCCACTCCAAAATTCTCCCCTCAATTCCCAAACCCCAATTTTATTTCCCTCAATATCACAACAAAGCAACCACATACATGTAACAAAATATCCATATCCTTCAAAACCCCAAATTACCCCTACCATATTGTTCATGCATTGGATAAACACTCTAATCCACAAACTTCACAAGGTAATAATCACTTCTTCTTTCTTCCTATGCTACTTAACTTGTTCTCTTAATTCATTCTAACTTGCTTTGAAATTTGAATCTTTCCTTAGATGGCGAGGATTACAGTTTAGGAGTTAAAGCTGCGCTATCAATGCTCAGATTTTACAAAAGTAAGCATTTCATTACTCTATGAGTCTATGGATTTTTTTTTAGTTTGCTTGGAGGTTTTGCAGATTCTTGAAAAGTTTCAGTGTTTTGATCTAAAATGATTTCTTATGTGTTACTCATTCCTGCTTCTAGGACTTAAATTTGGATAGTTGGTGTTGATCTTAAACACAAGGCTTTATTTTAATGTTTATCAATTTCTTCCTAGATTAATCATTAATCAAGTAAGAGATGGAGGAGGGAATGAAGGAAGATAAGTGGGGTGTTTTAGAAAAAACATTCTAACATAACTACTATCCTTAAGTGAAATAGGTCATACTCCCTTCATTTCTAAATATAAGATCACTTTCTTTAATTTGATTAGATTAAGGATGTTTGTTAAGTTAGTCATTAACACATGGTAATACCAGTTTATCCTAACCATATACTGTTATCTCAACTCTCCCTCTCTTGTTTGTTATTATAGATAAGCATTATAAGGGTTAATTTGGGAAAGTTAGGGGAAATTAAAAAATTATCGTCTATTTAGGAACAAATTGAAATTCGAAAGTGATATTATATTTAGGAACGGAGGGAGTAATTTGCTCCCTTGATTGCCTAAAATTAGTAAGGTTGCCCTTTTTTGAACTTCAGATTAATGTAAATGTTAAATTAATGATTTCTGTTAGTGTCCACATCAAAGGCTATTTATGAGTCAAAAACTAAGAGTAAAGGCTTACAACCAATACCTTACCTCCTACTGATGGGCATAACTGATTTTGTTTATTGGATGACACAAAGGTTCATACTCTCATCAATGTTTATATATACACAAAAGTCAATATCAATATTAGGTTCACTATAAGATTTAAACACGATAGCAAACTATCACTGTTCTTAATATATTGCCAATGTTAATAGCTCCTGAATAGTGTGGTCTAGTTCGCCTATTGTATAATGTATGAGTTCCACATCTTGCACCATATGTAATTTATGGCGACCCCTTTGAATACGTTCTGACAAATGAGAGGAAGGGATCAGATACTCTCTTAGGCACACTACTTTTTGTACTGCCATGTGTTCTTCTGCCTCAAGATTTATGTTTGGTTGTTTCATAATTGCAAGAATAGAGTTTATGATTTATAACAAATGATTTTGATGCAGGGGAGATTTCACCAATCTTGCCGAAGAGCTGTCGATACATTCCAACTTGCAGTGAGTATTCCATGGAAGCGTATAAGAAATATGGAGCTGTGAAGGGCACAGTTTTGACAGCATGGAGAATATGTCGTTGCAACCCCCTTGGTACCAAGATTGACTTTTCTATGTTCTATGCTTTTCTATGAATCTTTGTCTTGAGTTCTATATATCATGCTTCTTTAGACTGTAAGAACTTTGAATTTGAATGAATTTTGTTTTTTGCATAAGCAGGTGGGTCTGGATATGATCCTCCAAGATGGTTTGATGAAGCGAAGCCACTAGAAGATGTCGATGATTGATCTAGGAATGGTAAAATGTAACAATCTTGTTTTTAAGTGTAAATTTCTGTAACTTTGAAGAGTGGCACTGCAAAACTATGTATGTAATCTTTTTTTTTTTGGTGAGAGCTATGTATGTAATCTTTTCTCAATTAATTATATTTTTTTCTTTTCCTGGTGAGCTTTACAAAATGCTTACAATATTGAAATGCAATACAGAACCCATGTGGTGGTCACTAATTATCTTGATGACTATTACCAACTTATCAATGGTATGCTTTGGATGGTTTAAGGTGAAATATTAGTTTTCTTTCTTTCTTTTATTTGTTTATTTTTGGTAGGTATGTTAGAGCTTGGAGCTTGGGAACCAAGAAAAATCTGTTTTTTTCTGACATAAAATTTATACTGAGAAGAATCAATTGTTTACTGCAAATAGTGCTGAAGATGGCCAAATTGTCTGTTATAGTGTTTACAATCCCAAAAGAGACCGGATAATTTAATGATTGCAATCAAATTGATGTTCAACCAATACATCAAAAAGATATATAAACACTTGGGGACTTAATTCGATGGTCAAATGTTTGAATCACTTTTATAAAGTTCCGTTAAAAAAATGTTACATCCAAGCTTGTACAATGATAGAAGAAGCCATTTGAGAATCCTTGCAAGGCGTAGAATACTGAAAATCCATGTAGGGATCAAGGGGGTAATTTGGAGCTCCGATGCCTCTTGGCAACAATGTCAATAGTGACACCTTAACTGCTGTCACCAAGAGGCCAGGGCAAGAGAAGGTGTGGGAAGAGAAAAGGGAGAAGTCTGGTAGAGTTGGAGGGCCGGCAGGGGAGGAGAGGTCGTCGGAGAAGAGGAAGGCGGACGTGGAAGATGGTGGCGGCAGTGGGGCACTTGGTGGAAGAATAATGGGGATAGTTGGGAATAGACTTCATAGTGGGGAGCTAAGTCTGGGGACATGGGAAATGGGAGAAGGAAATATAGTGGTGGAGGGAGAATCTGAATTCCACTGGTAGAAGTCAATGTGTATGAGGTGGAGGGAAAATTTCCGAGGGCAATCAATTTCAGGTTTTAAGAGTTACTATTCATTGTTTTGCCCATGTGAATATTGCAATTAGAGAGAGGCACAATTTTCATGCAACTGGTGGAGTAGAATTCATATTTATATTTATATTGATACAATAGCATTGTCTGATGCATACAACCAACCTCAACTATGTAGAATAAGGCTGGTTTTTGTTCTATTTATGCACAGTCCAGCTTCAACATCTCAATTTGTAAAATTACACAACATGTTTACTATATTGAAATCAAATCATGCATCAGCAGTAACATCCAAAATGGAAGTTGATCACCGGCCAAAAAAAATGGAAGTTCTTTTTGAGGTGCAAGCTCATAGAGTAAGATGAGATGATTTTGGAGGATTGTCATTAAACGCAATGAGAAGAAAACTTCATTATTGAAGACCATAGACAAGCAAAGCTCCTACTGCACCCACACCAGCAATCAGTCCAATAATGACTCCAATTGGTGGCAAACCCCCACCAATAGCTTTCCCTGTGTTTGGGTCATACCGAGCAAACCGCTTCTTCGGCGCCTGGCATTGGGGGCATACGTATCCATCAGCCTGTAAAAGACATAGATAAGGTGTTATTGAATTGTCTATTGAAAAGGCAAATTTGGACATTTCAAACTCATAATGTGAACAGCTATAAAGCATTGCAAATCTTACAGTGTACTAAAGTGAATGCATACATTGCATTTGAGATGAGATAATGAAATGAGATTGAGTACAGAGAAGGGGTGTTGGTTTCCCACAGTCAGATTCTTTCACATCATTTTTTTCTATACAAATGCATTAAGGTGAAGGGATTTGGAAAAGTGATACATCATTTTTTCTGATGGCAATTTGTTATTAAGATGAGATCTATTAAACAAAACTTGATTGAAGTTTCTAGGCTAAATATTTTTTTTGGCCTCTTATCTTTGCATCAAGTTTGCTTTTGGTCCCTTATGTTTGAAAATATGCACTTTCGGTCATTTTTTGTTAACACCGTTAGTTTTATTTAATGGAAAATGCTAAAATCTAACATTTTTATAAGCTTTTACCTATAGAATTCTCATTTAAAGTTTCAGGATTAGCATTTTCTGTTAAATATAACTAACAATGTTAACAAAAAAACGACCAAAAGTGTACATTTTAAAACTTAAGGGACCAAAAAGGAACTTGATGCAAAGATAAAGGACCAAAATGGTACTTTAGCCAAGTTGATATTGTCAGCATATAACATATGGAGCCACTTATTGAGAAATCTGATTATATGAATACCATAATGAGAAGAAAAGGCAAACCATCTTCTTGTGCTTCTTTCTTTCTTTTATTTTGAAAAAATATCTCTTGACAATATGCTTTCACTAATATGTCATTAGGTCTTTCCATTCTTACCTGCTCATCAAAAGGTTTCTGTAAGGTGTATATGTATCCACAATCAAGGCAAATGTGCGTAGCTCTAGCCTGCATGCATAGTTTGGCACCTTATTAGTGGTTGAATATAAAAGAGAAGACAATGTCATCATGGGCCTAAAAGAAATGAAGAAACATGAAGAAGCAATAGACATGACTTGCCTTTTGTGCGTCAGTCAATTTTCTTCCAAAGCGAGGAGGGGCAGGGCGTTTTGGAAGTCTTTTAACATCTACATCAGCACCTCTTCATTTTTTTAAAATAATAAACATATTATAATTTGATAACCTACATGAGATTGCAAGAAAATCACACAGCCATGCGTGATGAAAACCCTAATATCAAAACTGATGCATGTGTTCTTCACATGTACACTAAGCTTTTTGATGCTGTTTCAACAAATTAATACACGTTATTAGCATAGTAGATACATATTTCGAAGAATTTATCACCAAATGCATATTACAACTCAATGCTGATCAGATTGGTTAGTTACTTTTCCCCTTGTTTTTTATCATTTGCCTTGTTTGTTAATAAAACTAGTACCAGAATTTATTAGGCTACCTATAATACCAGTTAATCACTGTTTGTCCCATCCCAACAATGCTTCATTGGCATGATCACACAAGACAAGCATTGTGAAACAAACTTACAAAGCGAAGCAGATTTTCAGCATAATAACAGGTTTCATCAGGCCACTAAGAATTGAGAGAGCCATCAAAATGCAAGATAAGTTTAAGCTAAAATATAAATCATCATCAGTATAAGTCATCGACAACCTTTGAACTGTGTGCATGCGCATTAATGTGTACGTGAAAACTAACAGCAACTCAGTTTTCTGAGAATTG
Source organism: Mimosa pudica (assembly GCA_029929735.1). Classification (NCBI taxonomy): domain Eukaryota; kingdom Viridiplantae; phylum Streptophyta; class Magnoliopsida; order Fabales; family Fabaceae; genus Mimosa; species Mimosa pudica. The sequence goes on along the minus strand of JAKELP010000018.1, from coordinate 14,276,552 downwards.
ATGCACTTGAGGAATCAACTAAGGTTTAAGAACACAAAGGTAGAATGACAAAAACCTGCTGACAACAAAGTAGACAGAATCTGGTTTTGCTTGAATGGCAGTTTTTGTGAATCCAAGCTTATCAGCTGGCCACAGTTCATCCCCAAAGAAACTGCTAGTATACAGGACTTGGTCCCCTGATTTCAACCCTGCTTTAGCTGCATTCCCACCACCTTCAACACCCTAACACGGACGAAGAATTTCCATTAACAACCAGAAGACTAATACTCAAACATTGACTGGTTTCGCATTCGTTTTTAAGGACCAAATGTTATCACCACTCAACAATGATGGTATTTTTATTTGTCAAAAGCTAATATTTGGACCTTTAACTTCACAGAAGGCTACAATTTGGTCCCTAAACATCATAAAATGTCTTTATAGTCCTTTCAAAAATGCTATCAAAAAATATTGATATTGAAATTTTAATATTGAAAGAGCCTTTTCAAAAGCAAGCACACAGAGGCTTAATTTTTTTACAAAGAACTAACAGCATGCTTTTTAAAATTAATGGACTTAAGTGAACCTTAGCTAAAAGTAAGAGGAGTAAATGTATACTTTTCCCTTTATGTTTATTTTAATCTAAGTACACATGTATCATTTTTATCTATTCACAAATCATTTCAGATAAAAAAATATATATCTTCGATTCATCTTTTCATATGCATCCCCAACAATCCGCCTGCCAAATGTGATTATGCTTAAAAATTTAATTAGAATTCAAGTGAGGCCAAAAAGCGACTAAAATTTCTAATATAGACAAAAAATTACCTTAACTAAGTTTCAACAAAGGTGGAAAACAACACATGGTCATTTTTAAAAGGTGCAACAGTTGCAAAATAGACACTTTAAACTGTTCAACATATTATATTGAAGGCATTGAAAAATTAGTTATACATTAAGTGAGAGTTAAATGAAATGGAGATAGCTTTTCCATTCCATTGAAGTTCCCAAAGAAACTGCATCAAGCTTTCATATTGAAGAATACCATAGATGGAATAATTGCGTTATAAAAATCTAATGAAGAAATGCAACATCAATCACCAAGACCATCTTAAACATTCTCTCCATCAAAGGGTATAAAACAAACAAGTAATTACTCACAGTGATGACGACACCACCACCAGATTTCTGGCCCAAAGTGAGGCCAAGTGGCTTATCAACCTCAACCTCAATGGTCTTGGCAGCACCAGCAGCCTTAGCTGAGATCTCAAGCCTTCCTCTGGAAATGGCAGAACATTTCTTGTTCTCAACAACAAAGAAGGAATCTGAAACAAACCCTTTTGCATCTCTAAGTGCAATGCCCTGGAAAGACGATTTCTGGAGGAAAAAAACCAAAACAAATAGTAAAATTATAATGTGTAACAAGAAATACTCAAACCAAAATGAAAAAGTGATAGGATTGGTTGTACTTGGGATTGAGATGATGAGGTATTGAGGAAAGATTTGGATTTGTAGTAGGGAAGTTGGGAGTTTTTAATGGAGTGATTAGAGGAAGAAGAAGAAGAGAAAGTGGCAGAGCATGAAGATGAGGAAGCTGAAGGTGCAACAACACCTGACATGGCTGAGAGATATGTATGGATGGATGAGAAGTGAAGTGGGTCAGTTTCAAAATGAAGAATTGAGTTGAAAGTTGAGAGAGTGAAGCAAAATTAGAGAATGGTGATCCTCGTATGTTTGTTTTTTGTTTGGTTTGAGGATTGGAAGGAAGATAACTGATAACATTTGATTGGCGGGGAAGATGAGACGTATGATTGCCACGAGCTCTCAACGTACACCAGTACTGCCACGAAGTCATTCCAATTACAATTACCATCGGTCTAAATTCATTAAAATTATTTATAGTAAAATATAAATATTTTCCATTTCAATTAGTTTATACTCCTCCGGACCCTAATATAAGTGTTATACACCGTTATGTCTTAATGGGCTTGGGCCTTGATAGAGGCCCAATAGTAAGATGAACGCCTTTAGGACGTCGAAGACAACACTATCAACGGCTATGAAGTAGAGTGACTTAGTCGCCCACCTTTTTCGGAACTGTCTCCCACCAATCTCGCCAGTCGCCCATATATTTCGGAGCACGTGCAACGTCCCTTACCAATAACGGTCTCCTATAATTTCGCAACCACCAAGACGAAGCCTCAACTATAAGAAGGCCATGAACTCATTCACGAGCACATAAGCAATTCACTGCGATCATCTTCTCTCTCTCTCTGTATTCTTCCTCTCTTATTATCATTGTATTCTGGATTTAATCTTTGTGATCAAGGCATTGACGCCTAGTTTGTAACCACCGTTGCCGGTGACCCCGTTTATTTTACTCAATCTTATTATCAATAAAGAAGTCTTTATTATTCGTTCATATTACATAGTTCCCCTAAATTGTGCATCAACATTTTGGCGCCGACCGTGGGGATTCCGGTAACATTATTTTCAAAAGCTTCACGTTCTCTGAGTGAGCGATTAAGATTTCAAGATGGAACAGCAACCGAAAATTGTTTCCAAGCCAACCAGCCCTTCCACTGATCTCCAAAAAGTCTTAGAAGCCTTAACCTCTCAGTCTGAACAAATGAAACGTCTAGAGCAATCTGCAGGAATTCAATCTGAGAGGATGAAACGTTTGGAGGAAGAAAACAATGAATTAAAGTTGCACCTAGCAGGCTTAGAATCCAAGAAAAATAAAAGAAGGCAGAGCGGACCTGAAAGGGAGATTCGCCAAGTGCCCAATCCAAATGATCATGAACGCAATCCAAACGGCGATAAAGGTAATAAGGGTAAGAATACTGACAATAACGATATTCCTAATGATGAAACAGGTCGCGAGGACGAAGAGGGCTATGATGATTCTCAGACGTATGATAGTCGAGAACAAGGTGACCAACAGTCTGCTCAGAGGTCACAGGCAAAAATCCCTCACAGTCATGCACATGGAGGACAAAAGAAAGACGACGAGATCCTTTCTTTTGCTCTCCGGATGGATAAGGAGGTTGCTGAACTAAGGAGAAAGATGTATGAAATTCCAGGTGTCCAGAGGCCCCTTGATGCAGCGCGCATAGGAAGTTATTCAGAGTCGCCCTTCATAGACGACATAGCATCCGCGGACTTACCTGAGAGATTTGTTTTTCCAACTATGCCCAAATATGATGGAAAGTGAGATCCGGATCAACATTTAGCCCAATACAGGCAGATTATGCTAGCAGCAGTTCTCCCAACCGACAAACGACATGCAGCTATGTGTCGTGGGTTCGGGATAAGCTTGATTGGCCCCGCCCTGATGTGGTGGACCAATCTCCCTCAAGGTAAAATAACTTCATTTAGTCGTTTAACTGACATTTTTGTTGAACAATTTGCAAGCAGCAGAGTCATGGTCAAGACGTCAGACGACCTATATCGAATCGTCATGAGGCCAGACGAATCATACAGAGATCTTTTGAAGAGGTTCACGGCAGAGATGGTAAGTATCCCAAATTGTGATCCTAACATCGCTGTGCAGGCATTTAGGAGAGCATTGCCGCCCACATGTGGCCTCTATCAAGAGCTAGTTTTGAAACGAGTAACGACTTGGGCAGAAGTCCAGTCTTACACGTGGTCCCACATCAATCTTCAAGAGGACGACGCCAGTAAAAACCATGCCCATAAAATGAATCAAGGACTGGCGACAACCAATCTCCCCGCTAATTCAGTGACTACGACAAACACAGATAAGCCCAACCAACAACAGAACAACTTGGGGTCCACAGATCGCCGTTCTAAACGGCAACGAGGTAGAAATTTTCGTTTTCACCCTTACACTAACAATAATGAACAGGGCGACAAACAGAGAAGGGATCCACCTCCTCCTAGATATGAAGAATTCAACATGTCCATCGGACCAGCTGAAATGGTCAGTGCACTTGAAAAGATGGATAGGGTGAAATGGCCTAAACCCATGACGACGCCTATCAATGAGAGAGACGCCACCAGATACTGTGACTACCACAAAGACGTCGGCCATCGAACAGAAGATTATTGGAGGTTCAAAAAAGAAATAACCTTCCAACTTAAACACGGTAACTTGCAACACCTTCTTAAGAATAATGCTACTAACAATGCAGGCAGAGATCAGAGGCAGAACGCCCCAGCTCAGCCCCCACAGGCCGTCAGAACGATTAATACAATCATCGGGGGGTCAGCGATAAGCGGGATGTCCTATTCCGCTGCAAAGAGACATGCCAGATCTTTACCGAAAGAGGTAGAGTGGATTGCTAACAATGTAAGTAACGATCAGGCTGTTGAAGGTCCAATAACCTTCAATGACACTGATATTCAAAACGTCCAGCTGCACGACGACGCCCTGGTAAAATCTTTACTTATTGCCAACTGTTTGACCAAAAGAATATTAGTAGATGCTGGTAGCTCCGTTAATATTATTTACCTTCAAACTGTTAAAGAGTTACAATTAGAATCCCAAATAATTAAGGCTCCAACTGTCTTGGTATTTGGAAATGGAACGCCAGACAGGACGATTGGAGAAATTTCATTGATGACTTTTGCTGTCGGAATTAATGCTTTAGTCAAGTTTCAGGTAATGGACTGCCCATCCACCTATAATGCTTTGTAGACGTCCTTGGATCCATGAGATGAAGGCAGTCCCCTTGACGTTACATCAAGCGATCAAGTTTTCTACACCTTGGGGTGTAAGAGAGATCAAAGGCGATCAAAGGATGCAAAGAGAATGTTACCAAGCAGCGTTGAAGGGCTTGGAGCAATCTCCTTCATTAGCATAGCTACTACAGGCGTTCATTCCTATGGACAGGGCGACAAAGGAAGAAGACTATAATTTAGAAAAATTAATTTTAGATCCTGAAAATCCTGAAAAACTCTTGTCCATAGGAATGGACCTAGCTCCTGAAGTAAGAAGGGAGCTTATTTCTTTTCTAACAAATAACCTGGATTGTTTTGCTTGGTCCTATGATGATATGACAGGTATAAGCCCGGAAGTCATTGAACACCAACTGAACGTCGACCCCACATTCAAGCCGGTCAGACAGAAAAGACGGAAATTTGCACCAGAACGGAATAGAATTGTTAATGAGGAGGTTCAGAAATTATTGAAAATTGGGTCTATTAGAGAGGTAAAGTATCCAGATTGGCTTGCTAATGTTGTGGTCGTCCCAAAGAAAAATGGTAAGCACCGAGTATGCATTGATTTCACCGATTTGAACAAAGCTTGTCCGAAAGATTCTTTTCCACTGCCACACATCGACAGCCTAGTAGACGCAACGTCAGGCCATGAATTGTTAAGTTTTATGGACGCCTTCTCCGGGTACAATCAGATATTGATGCATCCAAACGACCAGGAGAAGACGTCGTTTATCACAGATCGTGGAACTTATTGTTATAAGGTAATGCCTTTTGGGTTGAAAAACGCTGGTGCTACATACCAAAGATTAGTCAATCGCATGTTTGCCGCCCAGCTTGGGAAGACGATGGAAGTTTACATAGACGACATGTTAGTCAAGTCCTTGAAAGCGGAAGATCATGTTAACCATTTGCAGCAGACGTTCGATCTTTTGAGAAGGTATAACATGAAACTTAACCCCGAAAAATGCACTTTCGGGGTGCAGACTGGCAAGTTTTTAGGGTACTTGGTGTCTAAGAGAGGAATTGAAGCAAACCCATCACAAATCAAAGCTGTATTAGACATTCCGTCGCCCAGGTGTGTGAAGGACGTCCAGCGCCTGACGGGCAAGATAGCTGCTCTGACCAGATTTATATCCAAGTCCTCTGAAAAGTGCCAACCAATCTTTGATATATTGAAGAAAAACAAGGAGTTTGTATGGAATGACGCCGCCGAAAAGGCGCTTCAGGACTTGAAGGAATATCTCACGAGCCCCCCTTTGCTTTCTAAGCCAAGTACAGGTGAAACCTTATATTTATACTTGTCTGTTGCCTCTAATGCTGTGAGTTCAGTGCTTGTTAGGGAAGAAGATAGGCGACAGAGCCCAGTATATTATGTTAGCAGAGCTTTGTCAGACACTGAGACACGATATTCGACGATGGAAAAGCTTACCTTGGCTCTAGTAGCGTCCTCCAAGAAGTTGAGGCCGTATTTTCAGTGTCACCCAATTGTGGTCGTCACGTCCTATCCTTTGCGGAACATCCTCCATAAGCCTGACTTGTCTGGGAGATTGGTGAAGTGGGCGATTGAGCTGAGTGAATTTGATATCTCTTATGCCCCAAGAACTGCCATTAAATCACAAATCCTAGCCGACTTTCTGGCAGAATTTAGTCCCAACCTTCAGGTAACAGCTAACAATGAATCTTTTTCTATTAAGAAACAGGTGAACTTGTCGCCCTGGACCCTCCACGTAGATGGATCCTTCAATGTGAAAGGAAGTGGACTAGGTGTAACATCCCAATTTTTAAATTAAGGATAATAAGAGATTATTGAGATTTTATTTAGAAAATTCAAAGTTTTAGGGAGAAATCTTAGGATATTTTGGGCAATTTATGAATACTAAATCTTAATTTTTGGAATTTAAGGAAATATAGTTAAAATAATTATTTGGAGTTAGAAACTTTCATGAACAAGTATTTGGGATAGTAGAAAATATTATGATGGAAAGAAGGGGATATAGTAATATATACAAACTTTTGGGTTAAAAATATAATTTAGAATAAATGATAGGGTAGTTAATGGTAATTTTCACAAATGAATATATATAAAAACACTCAACTCACTCCCTCCCTCTCACCCGACATCTCCTCTCCTCCCCCACCCCTCAATTTCGATCTCTCTCTTTCTTCTCTCCTCAGACTCCGTCGCCAGAGACGGCGGAGGGCGGCGGAGCTAGCCGTCGTCGGTGCGGCTGGCCCTCCCTCGCAAACAACCCCAAACCCGCGCCCCTCCTCTCACCCTCTTTGATTTCTCCTCGTTCTCCGACAGTTTCCGACGAGTGAATCATCTTCCGGCGGCGGCGGCTCGGTTTCCGGCGACGGACGTTCGATTGGAAGGTAGGTGGTAGTTTTCTTTAGTTTTTCAAGCTAGCTTCCACCATAACTTTATGGTTTTCACCTTCTCCCCTTGTTATCGACGTTCCAGCTCGGCCAGCCAAATTTGGAGGTGATTTCCGGCGAGCTTCACGGCGGCGGCGGCCTCCCACACACTTCATACAACACCGGAATCAAACTTAGGTGACTTCCCTTTTTATTTTCTAAGATTTATTTGTGAGACTTGAGAGTTAGGGTTTCAATTGGGTTTTTGATTTTGGGCATAATTTTAAAATGTTTGGTTCTTGCCTTTGCTAAGTCTCTGATTGTTATTGGTTTGATTCCTTCTCTCTGTTTTGTACGCTGGTGCACATATATATGTGAATTATTTGTGATTTATGTTTGTTTTGGGGTGCTTAGGGGTGACGAGATTCACGGTAAATATATGTATCTATAATTATTTTGGCTTGCTAGGTTCTGTATGTGTGTGATTGTTGTGAAAATTTGGGTTTTCTTTTCTGTTATGGCCGATTAGGGACTGGTGGATTGATGAGTCATTGTTTGTTACATTCTCAAGTTAGCACTAAATGTACTTACATCTTATAAAAGAGTTTGTCTTATTGCCTATGCTTAATAATTGCTGAAAATGTTTGATAGATTAAGAGACTGTATGAAATTATGATTAAAAGAAGTTGAGAGAATATTTGTTGTTTTGGGTGATGCTGTGAATGTGAATCTTCTTTAAATTAGTAGTTTTGGTCTCCTTGTTGGGATTGATAAAATTATAACCGTCTGCCTTGTCTCTTACTGGCTGAACAAATTTGAACAAAGAAAATTGCTTTAGGCTTGGCTTAGATTTAGTAAAGGAGTTCTAAAATCTGTTTTAAATATGTACATCAATTATTGGTGGGAAGTGTTAGCTTGTAATCTTCCTTGCTGTCAATTGGAATTGATAAATTGCATTATATGTGTATCTTAATGGTTAATTAGAAACGGATTCATGTCAACTTATTATAATTACAGTGATTATGTATTGTTTGGAAATGTGATTAATGTATATAAATTGCGTTTGCTCTTTCCCCTCTTATTTGTGTCTTGGCTGAACAATATTGTTTTCTCTATGCTGACAGTGTTTTGGCTGGCATATGAACTTTAAATTCTAAGTCATGAGTTATAGAAAATGCTAAAATATGTTTGATGAGATTTGAAATATAAGTAGAGCCCTTTGGAGTATTTAATGATTATGAATCCAATGGTAATAAAGAGACGATCTAAACTTTGCTTAAAGTATATATAATGAACTTAATGGTGTCTCCTTTCTCCTTTTCCCTTGTTTGGTTTTGATTTAGAATATTCATATGTTTGTCTAATTCCTTATGTTTGTCTTTGATTTTGCTCGATTTTTATGGCTTAGGTGGTTGTTGGTTGATCTATGAAGTTAGAACATGAGTAGAATAAAGTTAAGAAATGATTTTTCAAGTTGAGAAATGGTGTTGTGGTGATTTTTGGTGTTTCATATGCATGTGTTTTAAGCTTCAGGTTCTGTTTTTTTCTTCCTTGTATTGCTTGATTAAATTTTGTTTGAATGTACATAAAAGATTTTGCTCTTTTGCATGAGTATTATTGTGTTTTTGTAATCAAACCTTTAATTCTGATTTTGTGGATGTTTGAGATGGGAATTTGTACTGGTTTGTAGAAATTTGCAGGTTTGAAGGGGGTAAACTGAATCTGATTTTTAATCTTGATTATCCTTGTTTTTGATAAAACTTGTGTAGTTTTATTCAAGAGGAATTTGTATGGTATTGGTTATATATAATATAATATAGGATTATATCCAAGTAGAATGAAATTGAGAAATGTCAAGTGTGGGCTGCTTGGTTCTAGACTTGAAATTAGGATCTTGATGAGATTGTGTTACATAATAGAATCAAAAAGGAAATGTGCTTGCTTTACTTTAGTATTAGCTTGATGCTTACTCATGATTTGTGTTGAGGAATGAATGGAAGTTTTGGCTTATGTTATTGGTAGTTTTGTTCTATTGTAAATAAGTTAAGCAAAACCCCTATTCTTGTACTGTTATTCTCTGTGATAAAATCATTGGTCTTCACTTGATTAAAAATCGTATTGCCTTGTTCTTGGATTACTTTGAATTATGATTTCTTGAGTTTGTTGTTGGACTTTTGTCCCTTGGTGATATGAAGGTTGTTTGTTTTATAATTGGATTTTGATTATGATTGTTATAGATACTTAAACTAAATAATAATGAAAATACTCCATAAGATATTGTAAAAGAAGAAAGGGTTGGGAAGTAATATGGAATACGAGAGAGACGTTAAAATGTTATAAAGTGAAAATGATACTAATTTATCATTTTATATCCTATCCTTATAGGAGGAACTAAGAGAAAATATTTGGAGGAAATCTACGAGAAATGGTAAGGAAGAACGTCAGAGTGTTAAAGGGCGACAGGTAATCACACTTAACCTTGCTATAACATTGAGGGTGACATTAGTTAGGGATTTTGTAAAATCCCTTCTCACCCTCTATATATATATATTATCTTTAAAAGGGTATTTGTATACAAAACAGGCTATCGGGTGCCTTTCAAACACGATTATTTTCGTATAAAAGAAATTTGAAACATTATAAATACTATCCTGTCTGGTGTGAATGGTGGTTCTGGATTGGTTCAGTTTTGGGTATGATGTGAGAGATTTATATAGTATTCTGTTAGGGATATTGATGGTTAGAGGGAATGAGTGAATAGTTGAGATATTGAATGGAATGGTAAGAGTGCATGATATTGATGATGAGATTGAAATGGATCGATATGGATATGGAAGAGAATTGTGATTGAAATTTTGAATATTGTGGATATGATGTTGACAGGAATATGGTGAGCATTGCATGACACTGATTTTTATGTACCATCGCGCGATGATAACTGTCGATAGGCCAAACGACAGTTATTTGTACTGAGGATCCTTTTCAGATTGATTGGATCGGGGTTCATAGGTCGACTTAATGAGAGAAGTGACCTACGGTTGTTTTGGCATTGAAGAGCCCAACCGCCCCTACGGTTGTTTGACATTGAAGAGTCCAACCGTTCCCGTTCTGTAATGGAAGCAGAATTGGGGTTCCCTCTCTGGAGATTGCCAGAGAGGGAAATTGTCCCCTCATTATGGAGAGGGACACAGTGTCAAATCATATAGTGAAGAATAGATGCTTGAATGCACCGTGGTGGCACAATGCATCTGTAGGTGAGTGTAAGAGTTGTTGTGGTAGTATTAGTTGATTGGAGTATGGAGATGTTGAATTGATTTGGTTTGAAGGTGATTGTTGGACTTGAGTGGGCATGGAAGAAGTCTTTATATATATATTACATTACTGGTTTTTATATCTGTGGTACCCTTTAGACGCCCTCACTACCGCACATCTCACTGTTATAGTGAGTTAAGCGGTGATTACTGGGACAAATTGTCTCATCCCACGATTACTGACATTTTTGCAGGTATTCATGCACAGGCGCGAGCATCAGGAAAGGGAATTAGGTAGTAGAAGTTATATAGTTATTTGGAATTGTATATTGCCAATTTGTATAGGCCTGCATCTGCTTCCGCATGTATATATATTTATTTATTGTTTAATATCAATTAGTTTTGTTTAATAACCATGTTAGGTGATTCTTTTCTAACATGGTTAGCTATTAATTATCCATGATAGTGTTCCGGTTGTATCAGGAAATTCTTTTCTATCATGGATAGTATTTAATCATTAGGAAATTCCTTTCCTAACTATGATAGGACATTGATATTATGGAAATCCTTTTTCTATCATAGTTAGTAAAGAGGTTATTAGATCTAAAATGGATATCATTGATTAATTAGGTAATTAGTAACAGAATGTTACAACTTGGTTATCAGTATTTGGTATACGATAACCCTGGACTGTGCTGCATTGCATATAGATTGGCAATATACATTCTATAGTTTCCCTTCCTTCTGTGCATGATACTCTGCCTTTTGAGACGATTATCACTCATCCCGTGGTGGGGAGAGAGAGTGATAAGAGAAATTGAATAGGTATTGTTGAGAGATTGAGATGAACATAGAAAGAATAACGAAATAAGTGATGATATTGATAAGAATTTCATAAGAATGACGAAATAAGGATGCTTCTCTGGGGTCTCAATTATAGTTATGTGCCGGCCATAATCATAGTTGAGGCATCATGAGATCCCTTATATTGGGTTAAGGGGTTGAAGAAAATTTAAAAATATGATTTAATAATGAATATGATGTGAAATAAGAATCCTTGACCTTACTTCTTATTTATTTAGTTTATTTGTTGAATGGTTTGCTTAATTGATGGATGGAATTGTTATGTTTGCTTGTTTAAACCAAAATCATTAAGGATTTTTGAAGTAGGAAATTGTGACAATATTGTAACATCTAGTAGAAAATTTAATGGCATTTAAAAAAGTGGATGTTTGATTTTTTTTCCAAGGAGGAATTATGGGTTGAAGTAAATTGTTGTATACTCTTTGAATAAGTTATATGATGCAATTGGAATTTGGTTTAGTGGTCCTATACTTGTTCTCATATTGCTTCGTTGGATTCTTTTAATAGGATAATATTGTGATATGAAGGATTACTTCTTAATATGATGAGTTTGAATTTTGTATGATTGTTTACAAAGAACAATAAGAAGTAAATATTCTCTCATTCTTTTCCCTTTTTGGTCGATTAAATGGTAGGAAAAGATATAAATTCGTTTTGCTTGACTACGATTTAAATGTGGGGTTATCATTCCTTAGTACATGTGTAATGAATTGTGACTGAAATGTGTACACTATGTTTGTTGGATTTTAGTTCAACTATTCAAATGTGAGATTGGAAATTCTGTTTTCCCTTCTTCTTTCAATGTTGGCTATGAATATTACAGGAAAGTGAAATGTTAAGTTGAAATTGGTTAATTCATTGTACTATAAAGTTTTGAGTTATAAAAGGCTATAAATTTTTGAAATCTGATTTGATGGATTGCTTTAGTATGAAAATGACCTCAACTCTTGTGAAGTTACTCACATGTTTGTTAGCCTTATTATGTGATGTATATGTGGTTTTACTAACGTACACTATTTTTGAATTGAGGAGAGGATTGAAGTAGTTGAATTATAATTCAGAAAAGTGATTAGATCTTTTAGTAAGTTTTAAGTTGTACTTGCTGCTCAATGAGTTATTGTTGCTAAATAAATCATGGTGATAGAACATGAAATGCAATTGAAATGAATAGGTGAGGGAATGGAATAAAATTGCGAATGCTTATGTACTTGATAATTGATATAACTTAAATGTCTATGTGTATATACGATTTTCATAGGACAAAACTATCCATTTGTTCTTTTCGGTTAGCATTGATTTCAATGGATCTTCAATTTTGTACATTTGGTTAGTGTTGGTTTGAATGCCTCTTCAATCTTATGCTTTAGTTTTAGTTTTAAAGGAAAGATAAGTGAAGTCAAAATGCTTTTGGAAATTGTTAAGTTGACGGTTTGAACGCATGTTGATCCCTATAATTTTTACAGTGTGATTCGCTCTCAAATCATTTTCCATGATTTGAGCCATTATTCTCTCGTTTTGTTTTCTAATTACATGACTATAAATTTAAAAATGCATTGCTGGATTTAGTGCATTAGAGTTGCTGTGCAGGTTATATCTAATTATGTATCAGACTCTTGCATCATTCTTGTTTTGTGCATCAGATTTCGCATTGGAATGGACCTTGTGCTATGTGATTTTTGACAGATACATTCATTAAGCTGCACATATAACAGGATTAATTGGGATTTTGTGTAGAATGTTATTTATGCACCTAGTTTTCTTACGTATTACTTCTAGCCTTGTTCAAAGGTTATATACATTTAAGTCAATCTGACTTGATTTCACCTCTTTTCAATCCCTAAAGGAACCTGGGAATTGGTGTTAGTATCCGTAATCTCACCTTTATCCTAAGATAATATCTCTCATATGTCGAATTTGACTGCTATTTCTAGGAAATTTCGATCAACAACTTCAAATAGATTGTTTAAAGTTTTTCTAATTCCATGATATCATCTCTATGGTGTCGCATGGATGACACTTATGGCAATGAATTCTCAGTGCCAATGACTTCAATATTCCCAAATTATCTTCAAATTCCTCTTTCTCTCACTCAAACTACAATTATCAATAGAAGTGACTGTTCCTTTCTTTGTATCTAATGATAATTTCTACCAATTTCGAGGACGAAATTATTTAAGTGGGGTAGAATTGTAACATCCCAATTTTTAAATTAAGGATAATAAGAGATTATTGAGATTTTATTTAGAAAATTTAAAGTTTTAGGGAGAAATCTTAGGATATTTTGGGCAATTTATGAATACTAAATCTTAATTTTTGGAATTTAAGGAAATATAGTTAAAATAATTATTTGGAGTTAGAAACTTTCTTGAACAAGTATTTGGGATAGTAGAAAATATTATGATGGAAAGAAGGGGATATAGTAATATATACAAACTTTTGGGTTAAAAATATAATTTAGAATAAATGATAGGGTAGTTAATGGTAATTTTCACAAATGAATATATATAAAAACACTCAACTCACTCCCTCCCTCTCACCCGACATCTCCTCTCCTCCCCCACCCCTCAATTTCGATCTCTCTCTTTCTTCTCTCCTCAGACTCCGTCGCCAGAGACGGCGGAGGGCGGCGGAGCTAGCCGTCGTCGGTGCGGCTGGCCCTCCCTCGCAAACAACCCCAAACCCGCGCCCCTCCTCTCACCCTCTTTGATTTCTCCTCGTTCTCCGACAGTTTCCGACGAGTGAATCATCTTCCGGCGGCGGCGGCTCGGTTTCCGGCGACGGACGTTCGATTGGAAGGTAGGTGGTAGTTTTCTTTAGTTTTTCAAGCTAGCTTCCACCATAACTTTATGGTTTTCACCTTCTCCCCTTGTTATCGACGTTCCAGCTCGGCCAGCCAAATTTGGAGGTGATTTCCGGCGAGCTTCACGGCGGCGGCGGCCTCCCACACACTTCATACAACACCGGAATCAAACTTAGGTGACTTCCCTTTTTATTTTCTAAGATTTATTTGTGAGACTTGAGAGTTAGGGTTTCAATTGGGTTTTTGATTTTGGGCATAATTTTAAAATGTTTGGTTCTTGCCTTTGCTAAGTCTCTGATTGTTATTGGTTTGATTCCTTCTCTCTGTTTTGTACGCTGGTGCACATATATATGTGAATTATTTGTGATTTATGTTTGTTTTGGGGTGCTTAGTTGTGACGAGATTCACGGTAAATATATGTATCTATAATTATTTTGGCTTGCTAGGTTCTGTATGTGTGTGATTGTTGTGAAAATTTGGGTTTTCTTTTCTGTTATGGCCGATTAGGGACTGGTGGATTGATGAGTCATTGTTTGTTACATTCTCAAGTTAGCACTAAATGTACTTACATCTTATAAAAGAGTTTGTCTTATTGCCTATGCTTAATAATTGCTGAAAATGTTTGATAGATTAAGAGACTGTATGAAATTATGATTAAAAGAAGTTGAGAGAATATTTGTTGTTTTGGGTGATGCTGTGAATGTGAATCTTCTTTAAATTAGTAGTTTTGGTCTCCTTGTTGGGATTGATGAAATTATAACCGTCTGCCTTGTCTCTTACTGGCTGAACAAATTTGAACAAAGAAAATTGCTTTAGGCTTGGCTTAGATTTAGTAAAGGAGTTCTAAAATCTGTTTTAAATATGTACATCAATTATTGGTGGGAAGTGTTAGCTTGTAATCTTCCTTGCTGTCAATTGGAATTGATAAATTGCATTATATGTGTATCTTAATGGTTAATTAGAAACGGATTCATGTCAACTTATTATAATTACAGTGATTATTTATTGTTTGGAAATGTGATTAATGTATATAAATTGCGTTTGCTCTTTCCCCTCTTATTTGTGTCTTGGCTGAACAATATTGTTTTCTCTATGCTGACAGTGTTTTGGCTGGCATATGAACTTTAAATTCTAAGTCATGAGTTATAGAAAATGCTAAAATATGTTTGATGAGATTTGAAATATAAGTAGAGCCCTTTGGAGTATTTAATGATTATGAATCCAATGGTAATAAAGAGACGATCTAAACTTTGCTTAAAGTATATATAATGAACTTAATGGTGTCTCCTTTCTCCTTTTCCCTTGTTTGGTTTTGATTTAGAATATTCATATGTTTGTCTAATTCCTTATGTTTGTCTTTGATTTTGCTCGATTTTTATGGCTTAGGTGGTTGTTGGTTGATCTATGAAGTTAGAACATGAGTAGAATAAAGTTAAGAAATGATTTTTCAAGTTGAGAAATGGTGTTGTGGTGATTTTTGGTGTTTCATATGCATGTGTTTTAAGCTTCAGGTTCTGTTTTTTTCTTCCTTGTATTGCTTGATTAAATTTTGTTTGAATGTACATAAAAGATTTTGCTCTTTTGCATGAGTATTATTGTGTTTTTGTAATCTAACCTTTAATTCTGATTTTGTGGATGTTTGAGATGGGAATTTGTACTGGTTTGTAGAAATTTGCAGGTTTGAAGGGGGTAAACTGAATCTGATTTTTAATCTTGATTATCCTTGTTTTTGATAAAACTTGTGTAGTTTTATTCAAGAGGAATTTGTATGGTATTGGTTATATATAATATAATATAGGATTATATCCAAGTAGAATGAAATTGAGAAATGTCAAGTGTGGGCTGCTTGGTTCTAGACTTGAAATTAGGATCTTGATGAGATTGTGTTACATAATAGAATCAAAAAGGAAATGTGCTTGCTTTACTTTAGTATTAGCTTGATGCTTACTCATGATTTGTGTTGAGGAATGAATGGAAGTTTTGGCTTATGTTATTGGTAGTTTTGTTCTATTGTAAATAAGTTAAGCAAAACCCCTATTCTTGTACTGTTATTCTCTGTGATAAAATCATTGGTCTTCACTTGATTAAAAATCGTATTGCCTTGTTCTTGGATTACTTTGAATTATGATTTCTTGAGTTTGTTGTTGGACTTTTGTCCCTTGGTGATATGAAGGTTGTTTGTTTTATAATTGGATTTTGATTATGATTGTTATAGATACTTAAACTAAATAATAATGAAAATACTCCATAAGATATTGTAAAAGAAGAAAGGGTTGGGTAGTAATATGGAATACGAGAGAGACGTTAAAATGTTATAAAGTGAAAATGATACTAATTTATCATTTTATATCCTATCCTTATAGGAGGAACTAAGAGAAAATATTTGGAGGAAATCTACGAGAAATGGTAAGGAAGAACGTCAGAGTGTTAAAGGGCGACAGGTAATCACACTTAACCTTGCTATAACATTGAGGGTGACATTAGTTAGGGATTTTGTAAAATCCCTTCTCACCCTCTATATATATATATTATCTTTAAAAGGGTATTTGTATACAAAACAGGCTATCGGGTGCCTTTCAAACACGATTATTTTCGTATAAAAGAAATTTGAAACATTATAAATACTATCCTGTCTGGTGTGAATGGTGGTTCTGGATTGGTTCAGTTTTGGGTATGATGTGAGAGATTTATATAGTATTCTGTTAGGGATATTGATGGTTAGAGGGAATGAGTGAATAGTTGAGATATTGAATGGAATGGTAAGAGTGCATGATATTGATGATGAGATTGAAATGGATCGATATGGATATGGAAGAGAATTGTGATTGAAATTTTGAATATTGTGGATATGATGTTGACAGGAATATGGTGAGCATTGCATGACACTGATTTTTATGTACCATCGCGCGATGATAACTGTCGATAGGCCAAACGACAGTTATTTGTACTGAGGATCCTTTTCAGATTGATTGGATCGGGGTTCATAGGTCGACTTAATGAGAGAAGTGACCTACGGTTGTTTTGGCATTGAAGAGCCCAACCGCCCCTACGGTTGTTTGACATTGAAGAGTCCAACCGTTCCCGTTCTGTAATGGAAGCAGAATTGGGGTTCCCTCTCTGGAGATTGCCAGAGAGGGAAATTGTCCCCTCATTATGGAGAGGGACACAGTGTCAAATCATATAGTGAAGAATAGATGCTTGAATGCACCGTGGTGGCACAATGCATCTGTAGGTGAGTGTAAGAGTTGTTGTGGTAGTATTAGTTGATTGGAGTATGGAGATGTTGAATTGATTTGGTTTGAAGGTGATTGTTGGACTTGAGTGGGCATGGAAGAAGTCTTTATATATATATTACATTACTGGTTTTTATATCTGTGGTACCCTTTAGACGCCCTCACTACCGCACATCTCACTGTTATAGTGAGTTAAGCGGTGATTACTGGGACAAATTGTCTCATCCCACGATTACTGACATTTTTGCAGGTATTCATGCACAGGCGCGAGCATCAGGAAAGGGAATTAGGTAGTAGAAGTTATATAGTTATTTGGAATTGTATATTGCCAATTTGTATAGGCCTGCATCTGCTTCCGCATGTATATATATTTATTTATTGTTTAATATCAATTAGTTTTGTTTAATAACCATGTTAGGTGATTCTTTTCTAACATGGTTAGCTATTAATTATCCATGATAGTGTTCCGGTTGTATCAGGAAATTCTTTTCTATCATGGATAGTATTTAATCATTAGGAAATTCCTTTCCTAACTATGATAGGACATTGATATTATGGAAATCCATTTTCTATCATAGTTAGTAAAGAGGTTATTAGATCTAAAATGGATATCATTGATTAATTAGGTAATTAGTAACAGAATGTTACAACTTGGTTATCAGTATTTGGTATACGATAACCCTGGACTGTGCTGCATTGCATATAGATTGGCAATATACATTCTATAGTTTCCCTTCCTTCTGTGCATGATACTCTGCCTTTTGAGACGATTATCACTCATCCCGTGGTGGGGAGAGAGAGTGATAAGAGAAATTGAATAGGTATTGTTGAGAGATTGAGATGAACATAGAAAGAATAACGAAATAAGTGATGATATTGATAAGAATTTCATAAGAATGACGAAATAAGGATGCTTCTCTGGGGTCTCAATTATAGTTATGTGCCGGCCATAATCATAGTTGAGGCATCATGAGATCCCTTATATTGGGTTAAGGGGTTGAAGAAAATTTAAAAATATGATTTAATAATGAATATGATGTGAAATAAGAATCCTTGACCTTACTTCTTATTTATTTAGTTTATTTGTTGAATGGTTTGCTTAATTGATGGATGGAATTGTTATGTTTGCTTGTTTAAACCAAAATCATTAAGGATTTTTGAAGTAGGAAATTGTGACAATATTGTAACATCTAGTAGAAAATTTAATGGCATTTAAAAAAGTGGATGTTTGATTTTTTTTTCCAAGGAGGAATTATGGGTTGAAGTAAATTGTTGTATACTCTTTGAATAAGTTATATGATGCAATTGGAATTTGGTTTAGTGGTCCTATACTTGTTCTCATATTGCTTGGTTGGATTCTTTTAATAGGATAATATTGTGATATGAAGGATTACTTCTTAATATGATGAGTTTGAATTTTGTATGATTGTTTACAAAGAACAATAAGAAGTAAATATTCTCTCATTCTTTTCCCTTTTTGGTCGATTAAATGGTAGGAAAAGATATAAATTCGTTTTGCTTGACTACGATTTAAATGTGGGGTTATCATTCCTTAGTACATGTGTAATGAATTGTGACTGAAATGTGTACACTATGTTTGTTGGATTTTAGTTCAACTATTCAAATGTGAGATTGGAAATTCTGTTTTCCCTTCTTCTTTCAATGTTGGCTATGAATATTACAGGAAAGTGAAATGTTAAGTTGAAATTGGTTAATTCATTGTACTATAAAGTTTTGAGTTATAAAAGGCTATAAATTTTTGAAATCTGATTTGATGGATTGCTTTAGTATGAAAATGACCTCAACTCTTGTGAAGTTACTCACATGTTTGTTAGCCTTATTATGTGATGTATATGTGGTTTTACTAACGTACACTATTTTTGAATTGAGGAGAGGATTGAAGTAGTTGAATTATAATTCAGAAAAGTGATTAGATCTTTTAGTAAGTTTTAAGTTGTACTTGCTGCTCAATGAGTTATTGTTGCTAAATAAATCATGGTGATAGAACATGAAATGCAATTGAAATGAATAGGTGAGGGAATGGAATAAAATTGCGAATGCTTATGTACTTGATAATTGATATAACTTAAATGTCTATGTGTATATACGATTTTCATAGGACAAAACTATCCATTTGTTCTTTTCGGTTAGCATTGATTTCAATGGATCTTCAATTTTGTACATTTGGTTAGTGTTGGTTTGAATGCCTCTTCAATCTTATGCTTTAGTTTTAGTTTTAAAGGAAAGATAAGTGAAGTCAAAATGCTTTTGGAAATTGTTAAGTTGACGGTTTGAACGCATGTTGATCCCTATAATTTTTACAGTGTGATTCGCTCTCAAATCATTTTCCATGATTTGAGCCATTATTCTCTCGTTTAGTTTTCTAATTACATGACTATAAATTTAAAAATGCATTGCTGGATTTAGTGCATTAGAGTTGCTGTGCAGGTTATATCTAATTATGTATCAGACTCTTGCATCATTCTTGTTTTGTGCATCAGATTTCGCATTGGAATGGACCTTGTGCTATGTGATTTTTGACAGATACATTCATTAAGCTGCACATATAACAGGATTAATTGGGATTTTGTGTAGAATGTTATTTATGCACCTAGTTTTCTTACGTATTACTTCTAGCCTTGTTCAAAGGTTATATACATTTAAGTCAATCTGACTTGATTTCACCTCTTTTCAATCCCTAAAGGAACCTGGGAATTGGTGTTAGTATCCGTAATCTCACCTTTATCCTAAGATAATATCTCTCATATGTCGAATTTGACTGCTATTTCTAGGAAATTTCGATCAACAACTTCAAATAGATTGTTTAAAGTTTTTCTAATTCCATGATATCATCTCTATGGTGTCGCATGGATGACACTTATGGCAATGAATTCTCAGTGCCAATGACTTCAATATTCCCAAATTATCTTCAAATTCCTCTTTCTCTCACTCAAACTACAATTATCAATAGAAGTGACTGTTCCTTTCTTTGTATCTAATGATAATTTCTACCAATTTCGAGGACGAAATTATTTAAGTGGGGTAGAATTGTAACATCCCAATTTTTAAATTAAGGATAATAAGAGATTATTGAGATTTTATTTAGAAAATTTAAAGTTTTAGGGAGAAATCTTAGGATATTTTGGGCAATTTATGAATACTAAATCTTAATTTTTGGAATTTAAGGAAATATAGTTAAAATAATTATTTGGAGTTAGAAACTTTCTTGAACAAGTATTTGGGATAGTAGAAAATATTATGATGGAAAGAAGGGGATATAGTAATATATACAAACTTTTGGGTTAAAAATATAATTTAGAATAAATGATAGGGTAGTTAATGGTAATTTTCACAAATGAATATATATAAAAACACTCAACTCACTCCCTCCCTCTCACCCGACATCTCCTCTCCTCCCCCACCCCTCAATTTCGATCTCTCTCTTTCTTCTCTCCTCAGACTCCGTCGCCAGAGACGGCGGAGGGCGGCGGAGCTAGCCGTCGTCGGTGCGGCTGGCCCTCCCTCGCAAACAACCCCAAACCCGCGCCCCTCCTCTCACCCTCTTTGATTTCTCCTCGTTCTCCGACAGTTTCCGACGAGTGAATCATCTTCCGGCGGCGGCGGCTCGGTTTCCGGCGACGGACGTTCGATTGGAAGGTAGGTGGTAGTTTTCTTTAGTTTTTCAAGCTAGCTTCCACCATAACTTTATGGTTTTCACCTTCTCCCCTTGTTATCGACGTTCCAGCTCGGCCAGCCAAATTTGGAGGTGATTTCCGGCGAGCTTCACGGCGGCGGCGGCCTCCCACACACTTCATACAACACCGGAATCAAACTTAGGTGACTTCCCTTTTTATTTTCTAAGATTTATTTGTGAGACTTGAGAGTTAGGGTTTCAATTGGGTTTTTGATTTTGGGCATAATTTTAAAATGTTTGGTTCTTGCCTTTGCTAAGTCTCTGATTGTTATTGGTTTGATTCCTTCTCTCTGTTTTGTACGCTGGTGCACATATATATGTGAATTATTTGTGATTTATATTTGTTTTGGGGTGCTTAGGGGTGACGAGATTCACGGTAAATATATGTATCTATAATTATTTTGGCTTGCTAGGTTCTGTATGTGTGTGATTGTTGTGAAAATTTGGGTTTTCTTTTCTGTTATGGCCGATTAGGGACTGGTGGATTGATGAGTCATTGTTTGTTACATTCTCAAGTTAGCACTAAATGTACTTACATCTTATAAAAGAGTTTGTCTTATTGCCTATGCTTAATAATTGCTGAAAATGTTTGATAGATTAAGAGACTGTATGAAATTATGATTAAAAGAAGTTGAGAGAATATTTGTTGTTTTGGGTGATGCTGTGAATGTGAATCTTCTTTAAATTAGTAGTTTTGGTCTCCTTGTTGGGATTGATGAAATTATAACCGTCTGCCTTGTCTCTTACTGGCTGAACAAATTTGAACAAAGAAAATTGCTTTAGGCTTGGCTTAGATTTAGTAAAGGAGTTCTAAAATCTGTTTTAAATATGTACATCAATTATTGGTGGGAAGTGTTAGCTTGTAATCTTCCTTGCTGTCAATTGGAATTGATAAATTGCATTATATGTGTATCTTAATGGTTAATTAGAAACGGATTCATGTCAACTTATTATAATTACAGTGATTATGTATTGTTTGGAAATGTGATTAATGTATATAAATTGCGTTTGCTCTTTCCCCTCTTATTTGTGTCTTGGCTGAACAATATTGTTTTCTCTATGCTGACAGTGTTTTGGCTGGCATATGAACTTTAAATTCTAAGTCATGAGTTATAGAAAATGCTAAAATATGTTTGATGAGATTTGAAATATAAGTAGAGCCCTTTGGAGTATTTAATGATTATGAATCCAATGGTAATAAAGAGACGGTCTAAACTTTGCTTAAAGTATATATAATGAACTTAATGGTGTCTCCT
This sequence comes from Mimosa pudica, assembly GCA_029929735.1. Taxonomy (NCBI): domain Eukaryota; kingdom Viridiplantae; phylum Streptophyta; class Magnoliopsida; order Fabales; family Fabaceae; genus Mimosa; species Mimosa pudica. Next base: position 14,254,434 of record JAKELP010000018.1, on the reverse strand, counting down.
TTCTCCTTTTCCCTTGTTTGGTTTTGATTTAGAATATTCATATGTTTGTCTAATTCCTTATGTTTGTCTTTGATTTTGCTCGATTTTTATGGCTTAGGTGGTTGTTGGTTGATCTATGAAGTTAGAACATGAGTAGAATAAAGTTAAGAAATGATTTTTCAAGTTGAGAAATGGTGTTGTGGTGATTTTTGGTGTTTCATATGCATGTGTTTTAAGCTTCAGGTTCTGTTCTTTTCTTCCTTGTATTGCTTGATTAAATTTTGTTTGAATGTACATAAAAGATGTTGCTCTTTTGCATGAGTATTATTGTGTTTTTGTAATCTAACCTTTAATTCTGATTTTGTGGATGTTTGAGATGGGAATTTGTACTGGTTTGTAGAAATTTGCAGGTTTGAAGGGGGTAAACTGAATCTGATTTTTAATCTTGATTATCCTTGTTTTTGATAAAACTTGTGTAGTTTTATTCAAGAGGAATTTGTATGGTATTGGTTATATATAATATAATATAGGATTATATCCAAGTAGAATGAAATTGAGAAATGTCAAGTGAGGGGCTGCTTGGTTCTAGACTTGAAATTAGGATCTTGATGAGATTGTGTTACATAATAGAATCAAAAAGGAAATGTGCTTGCTTTACTTTAGTATTAGCTTGATGTTTACTCATGATTTGTGTTGAGGAATGAATGGAAGTTTTGGCTTATGTTATTGGTAGTTTTGTTCTATTGTAAATAAGTTAAGCAAAACCCCTATTCTTGTACTGTTATTCTCTGTGATAAAATCATTGGTCTTCACTTGATTAAAAATTGTATTGCCTTGTTCTTGGATTACTTTGAATTATGATTTCTTGAGTTTGTTGTTGGACTTTTGTCCCTTGGTGATATGAAGGTTGTTTGTTTTATAATTGGATTTTGATTATGATTGTTATAGATACTTAAACTAAATAATAATGAAAATACTCCATAAGATATTGTAAAAGAAGAAAGGGTTGGGTAGTAATATGGAATACGAGAGAGACGTTAAAATGTTATAAAGTGAAAATGATATTAATCTATCATTTTATATCCTATCCTTATAGGAGGAACTAAGAGAAAGTATTTGGAGGAAATCTACGAGAAATGGTAAGGAAGAACGTCAGAGTGCTAAAGGGCGACAGGTAATCACACTTAACCTTGCTATAACATTGAGGGTGACGTTAGTTAGGGATTTTGTAAAATCCCTTCTCACCCTCTATATATATATATATATATATATATATATATATATATATTATCTTTAAAAGGGTATTTGTATACAAAACAGGCTATCGGGTGTCTTTCAAACACGATTATTTTCGTATAAAAGAAATTTGAAACATTATAAATACTATCCTGTCTGGTGTGAATGGTGGTTCTGGATTGGTTCAGTTTTGGGTATGATGTGAGAGATTTATATAGTATTCTGTTAGGGATATTGATGGTTAGAGGGAATGAGTGAATAGTTGAGATATTGAATGGAATGGTAAGAGTGCATGATATTGATGATGAGATTGAAATGGATCGATATGGATATGGAAGAGAATTGTGATTGAAATATTGAATATTGTGGATATGATGATGTTGACAAGAATATGGTGAGCTTTGCATGACACTGATTTTTATGTACCATCGCGCGATGATAACTGTCGATAGGGCAAACGACAGTTATTTGTACTGAGGATCCTTTTCAGATTGATTGGATCGGGGTTCATAGGTCGACTTAATGAGAGAAGTGACCTACGGTTGTTTTGGCATTGAAGAGCCCAACCGCCCCTACGGTTGTTTGACATTGAAGAGTCCAACCGTTCCCGTTCTGTAATGGAAGCAGAATTGGGGTTCCCTCTCTGGAGATTGCCAGAGAGGGAAATTGTCCCCTCATTATGGAGAGGGACACAGTGTCAAATCATATAGTGAAGAATAGATGCTTGAATGCACCGTGGTGGCACAATGCATCTGTAGGTGAGTGTAAGAGTTGTTGTGGTAGTATTAGTTTATTGGAGTATGGAGATGTTGAATTGATTTGGTTTGAAGGTGATTGTTGGACTTGAGTGGGCATGGAAGAAGTCTTTATATATATATATATATATTACATTACTGGTTTTTATATCTGTGGTACCCTTTAGACGCCCTCACTACCGCACATCTCACTGTTATAGTGAGTTAAGCGGTGCTTACTGGGACAAATTGTCTCATCCCACGATTACTGACATTTTTGCAGGTATTCATGCACAGGCGCGAGCATCAGGAAAGGGAATTAGGTAGTAGAAGTTATATAGTTATTTGGAATTGTATATTGCCAATTTGTATAGGTCTGCATCTGCTTCCGCATGTATATATATTTATTTATTGTTTAATATCAATTAGTTTTGTTTAATAACCATGTTAGGTGATTCTTTTCTAACATGGTTAGCTATTAATTATCCATGATAGTGTTCAGGTTGTATCAGGAAATTCTTTTCTATCATGGATAGTATTTAATCATTAGGAAATTCCTTTCCTAACTATGATAGGACATTGATATTATGGAAATCCTTTTTCTATCATAGTTAGTAAAGAGGTTATTAGATCTAAAATGGATATCATTGATTAATTAGGTAATTAGTAACAGAATGTTACACTAGGTATCGCGCTTGAAACCCCCGACGGCGAGCAAATTGTCCAGGCGATAAGATGTGGTTTCAAGGCGACGAATAACGAAGATGAATATGAAGCCCTCATAGCCGGACTTAAGCTAGCATCAGAATTGGGTGCCAAAGTTCTGGAAGTAAAAAGTGACTCATAGTTAGTATCAAAACAAATCAATGGTTCTTATCAGGCAAAAGACCAAAGGATGAAGAAATATCTGGATGTAGTGTCTGATTTGACCTCGCGATTTGACGCCTTGAAGATCACCCAAATAGGCAGAGAAGACAATTCAAAAGGCCGACGCCCTTGCCAACATTGGATCTTCCATAGAAGTTACAGAGACAAAGCAAATCCCATTGTTCTATCTGAAAACATCGGCGATCGAGGTAAATAACTGAATTGTGTTGAATAACAGCTTGACTTGGGACTGGCGATCCCCTTTGCTTTCATATCTGTTGCAGGGTAAATTGCCTTCTGATAAGAATGAAGCGCGACGAATAGTTGTTAGAGCTGCTAGATTTACTACTGTAGGCAACGATCTTTATAGACGTACTTTCACTGGTGGACCCTTGTTGAAATGTGTCTCTCCATCTGAGGCAAACTATGTATTAAGGGAAATTCATGAAGGTGATTGTGGAGACCATAGTGGAAGTCGATCGTTGATAAGGTGACTAGAGCAGGTTATTTCTGGTCGACTTTGCAAAAAGATGCAGTAAATATGGTGACTAAATGTGAACGATGCCAAAAATTTTGCACCGTGGCAAGACAACCCCCTGAACAGTTGCATGTAACAGTGCCGTCGTGGCCTTTCCTTAAATGGGGAATGGATATTGTAGGCAAGTTCACCCCAGCGCCTGGACGACTAGTTTTCTTGTTGGTTGCCACAGACTACTTCACCAAATGGGTAGAAGTCGTCGCCCTAAGCCAGGTACAAGAACCCCAGGTAATTGATTTTGTTTGGAAGAACATAGTATGTAGATTTGGTCTGCCCCAGGAAATTGTATGTGATAATGGATCTCAGTTTATAGGAAGAAAATTTAGAAAATTTTGTGATAAGTGGCATATTAAGCTTAAGTTTTCCACCCCTAGAAACCCACAATCAAACGGGCAGGCTGAAGCTAGCAACAAAACCATAGTTACATCTTTGAAAAAGAGGTTAGATAAAGCCAAAGGCAGGTGGGCTGAAGAGTTGCCCGCCGTCTTATGGGCGTACCGAACGACGTCTAGGACGTCAACTGGTGAAACACCTTTCTCTTTAGTTTATGGATCTGAAGCTATGATACCAGTAGAGGTAGGAATTCCATCTTTAAGGAGACAATGGACTAGAGAAGAATCTAACAATGAACATTTAGCCCAAGATTTAGACTTACTAGATGAACGTAGGGAACAAGCTCTTGTTAGAATTGCCGCCTATCAACAAAGGGCGACAAAATTTTGGAACAAAGGTGTTAAGGAGCGCCATTTCCAAGTAGGAGATTGGGTTCTTCGAAAAATCTTTCCTAATACACCTGAACATAAAGATGGAAAGTTAAATGCTTTATATAAGGGCCCTTATAAGGTGATCGAAATCACTGGTCCTGGTGCTTACAAGTTGATTGACGTCCATGGTAAAGACGTCCCAAGGAGTTGGAACGCCATCCATCTCAAGAGGTATTATTTCTAAGTTATTTGATTATTTGATTTAAAGAACGATGATACTGACATGATTAATCGAGAAAGTTAGCAAGTGATGAGAAACGCCTATAGGCGATGAACCCAGCTGGAAGACCTAGTGTCTGATGATATTTAGTTGTGGTCATGATATTCTGATGCTACTTAACCCGATTTTTTGATGTTTTGTTGTGAGATGTCAATTTCTAGATAATGTGATGAATTGACGCCAAGAAAATTTAAAGATGAAATGACGCCAAGATGGCATGATGACACGACGCCCAAAGAGGCCGATGAGTTACTTTGAGTGACTCAATGATTAATGGATGACAAGTTAATATGAAAGAGGTATTTATTATCAGAATTATTTTGAGAAGAGTTGTTTGAGATAATTGATGAATGATTTTATACTAATGATTGATAGTCCCATGGCAGGGTCGCTATTGTTTGATTAAGGTACGAACGACCTTGTTTTGAGTTAATAGTTAATGATTATGATTTTAAAAGTTCTTTAAGTAATGGATGAATTTTTTCTTTTTAAGGTTATTACCCACACCCGTTGGAGGTGTGGGCATTAAACGAAGGAGACATTGATATGGCGAGAAATAAATGAAGTAAAAAGATATGAAGAATATTAAGTGTGAAGACAGAAGACATGGTTTGCATTATATTAAAAAGAAGAGTACAAGTTATACATGAGTATATGAAAATGAGAAGTTTATAGAAATAGAAGATTTAGGCGTCGCCACCGCCTTGCTCCCCGCCAGTTTGATTGTTGCTGCCATTACCTTGCTCCTTGCCAGTTTGATTGACGCCCTGAGCCCTCATCTCGTTTATCGTATGAGTGTCTTCTTGAGAAGAACTGACTCCAGGTTCTTCTTCAGGGAAGAACAAGTAATAGTCGTCTATGACGTCGTCAGGCTTCCACTTCACATGCTCACCACTCTTGTACTCCTTCATGAACTCCATTCGAGCACGGGCGTCGACTTCTAAGATATGGGTTTGGTAGTTCTCTTCCATTAGACCCATATCTTTCTCTAATTGGCGGTAGGCAGCTTCCCATTTATCCTTGGCCGACTGGAGAGCTTTAATCTCTTCATCTTTAGCCTATGACTCAGCTCTGGCCTGATTGATGAAATCCTTAAGATTCTCGACATCTTTGAAGTGCTCAGCTTTCAGCTTCTCGATGGCGGCTTTCAGCTCTTCTTGTTTCTTATGAGATTGTTTCATTATCTCTTCAGCCCTCCTCCTATCCTCATGAGCCTGCTTCTTGAAGGCGAGGGCAGATTTTAGATCTGATAAGATTTTCTCTTTATCAGCAAGAGCGGCGTCTCTTTGAGCGATGGCCGATGCCAAGTCATCGTCATTCTCGTTGGAATGATGAAGAAGGACTTGAAGAGACTGACAAACAATAAAAGTTGTTAGAGATGTTTAATATAAAATGATTAAAGTGATATTACTAAAGATTGAAAGAATTACCTTCATTTGATGGCGGATGGCTTTCTTGAAAGATTCTTTCTTTCCCAGGGATTCCATGGCCGCCATGTCATACTCAAAATTTAGTTTGCTAAGTTCAGAGTATACATCTTCCCAGCCGTCCTTGTTCCTAACAGATGAGTTAGGAGGGAATGTAAGAGTCACCTCCCCAGAATCTCCTTTGTCGCCCTTGATTTTGGCAGTTTTAGAAGACTTAGAGGTTTTGGTCTTCTTGGCGACAGGTTCTTTTGGGGGAGCGCTCCCTGTTCTTTTGCTCTTCTGCATAGGAGCTTTGTTTTTGTTGGGAGACGTAGGCTGGTCATCTTTTTTAGTTTGAGGAGGAGTTGTAGTTGATTCAGGATTTGGAGGAGGGGCGCCACGGGGATCATATCCTTCTTTCCTCGCTTCGGCGTCGTATTCACCCCTTTTGGCTTTGAGCTTTTCCAGACGCTCAGCTCTGGCTCTGATAAGAGCTTCCTTGTCGATCTTTTGCTCTGACGCCTTAGGGATGATTTTCTTTCCTGGTTGTCAGAAAGAATTTAAGATAAGTTATTTGAGATGAAAACACTTAAATTGATTACACAACTTGGGCGACAAAGACTTACTATCCATCTTGACAGAGAATTTTCTTTGGTCTGCTGGAATTTGGAGGATTTTCTTGATTTTCTTCTTAGTGTCGCTGTTGGGGCGTGGAGAAATCCTCAACTCGTACGCACCTGCAAAATAATTAAGACATTATAAATCAGATGACAAGTGCAGTAAATAAAACTTTATTAGGACGACGACTTACTCAAGCGACGCCACATAGGAGACACATAATCTTCTTGGGCGACGGCTTGAAAGGGCACCATCACGAACCGTGTGTCCCATTGACGGTCATTGGGCAATGACCCATGTGTCCAGGTTGGTAGCCCTTCTTTGGATTGGATGAAAGAGTAGACGTCCATCCGAATCTCTTGAAGTTTATAGGAGCCGAATAGATCAAACATATCTATGTCGACCCCTATTTCGTGATACATTAACTCGGCCATGGCGATGAGACGCCAGGCGTGAGGGGAGAGTTGAGAGGGAGAAATCTCATAAAAAACGCACAACTCTAAAGCTATGGTTGGGAGAGGAAAATGATTGACATAACGAAAGCTCTCAAAACTCAAGGCGATTGTGTCACTAGACCAAGAGTCGAGAGCCTCCCCGTTCTCAGGTAACCTAAAGGGTACTCTAGGGTCAAAATAATAAATCGACGGCATTTTGGATATTTCATTAAATCTCAAAAGTGCTTCTTTGACATCGTTGAGGATGTCGGCCCTAGTCGTCGGCAAACCCCCAGTTTCACAAGCATAGGGGGCATTCACTATTTGAGGGTTAGGGATGTGATTCCTACCAGAACTAGTTGATGGCGAAGAACCAGCATCGACCCACTCTTGATAGCGACTATCATAAATTTTCAAGTACTTCCCAGAAGTTTTGGGTTTCCTAATTTTCATAATTTGTTTTCCTTTTTTCGACGTATCTACTAAATCTACAGGTTTTTCCCTAGAAGTTTCAGTATCCTCTAAGTCAATTATAATGTTGGAATTACTAGGAGAAGAAGAAGAACTAGACTGGGCATTTTCACTAATATACAATTGATCAGAGGCAGTTTTCTCATAATCAGATGACGACATGATTACTAGTTTTCTCATAAACTAAAGAGTAAAAGATAAGATTTTTAGTGAGAGAATACCTTGAAGAAAGTGGAATGACCCGTCGATGTGAGCAAATGATCAAAGTTTAGATTTTTGAAGTTTCGGAAGAATGGAAAAGAGAGAGCGTTAGCAAAGGAAGACAAGAAAATGAACCGTCAAAAGGGAGTATATGCAAGCCGTTTGACGTTGTTAAGTAACGGCGCTGCTTTAGTGAGATCATCCAGGTCGTTCATTTGAGAGGGAAAAAGAAGAAAAATATCTGCGAAGATCTAGGCCGTTGAACGTGAGATAACCGCTACTTCCCAATGTACGCTGACGTAAGCATTGAGAAGTGGGGGACTTAATGTTATACACCGTTATGTCTTAATGGGCTTGGGCCTTGACAGAGGCCCAATAGTAAGATGAACGCCTTTAGGACGTCGAAGACAACACTATCAACGGCTATGAAGTAGAGTGACTTAGTCGCCCACCTTTTTCGGAACTGTCTCCCACCAATCTCGCCAGTCGCCCATATATTTCGGAGCACGTGCAACGTCCCTTACCAATAACGGTCGCCTATAATTTCGCAACCACCAAGACGAAGCCTCAACTATAAGAAGGCCATGAACTCATTCACGAGCACATAAGCAATTCACTGCGATCATCTTCTCTCTCTCTCTCTCTCTCTCTGTATTCTTCCTCTCTTATTATCATTGTATTTTGGATTTAATCTTTGTGATCAAGGCATTGACGCCTAGTTTGTAACCACCGTTGCCGGTGACCCCGTTTATTGTACTCAATCTTATTATCAATAAAGAAGTCTTTTGTCATAATCTGTTACTAATTACTTAATTAACCAATGATATCCATTTTAGATCTAATAATCTCTTTACTAACTATGATAGAAAAAGGAATTTCAATAATATCAATATCTCTATCATAGTTAGAAAAAGAATATCCTAATGATTAACATATTATCCATGATAGAAAAGAATAAACTAATCCAACACAGCTGCTATCATGGATAATTTATTGCTAACCATGTTAGAAAGGATTCGCCTAACATGGTTAATAAACAAAACTAATTGATATTAAACGATAAATAAATATGTATACACGCGGAAGCAGATGCAGGCCTATACAAATTGGCAATATACACAACTAACTAATCTAAATAACCTTTGAAACCTAATTCCCTTTCCTGATGCTTGCGCCTGTGCATGAATACCTGCAAAAATGTCAGTAATCGTGGGATGAGACAATTTGTCCCAGTAATCACCGCTTAACTCACTATAACAGTGAGATGTGCGGTAGCGAGGGCGTCTAAAGGGTACCACATTTTAAATTCAGTAATATATACATATATCTGTCAACTCAAATTCACCATCTCTACTTCCCACATATCACTCAAATCCCTCAGTCAATTCCACATTAACTAAATATCATCCCCCAGTCTCCAATCTAATGATCACACTCACCTATAGATGCATTGTGCCATCCCGGGGCATTCAAGCATCTAATCTTCTCTATATGATTTGACACTGTGCCCCTCTCTATGATGAGGGGGCAAATTTCCCTCTCCGGCAATCTCCAGAGAGAGAACCCCAATTCTGTTTTCCATTGCAGAATGGGAACGGTTGGGCTCTCAAATGCCTTAACAACCGTAGGGGCGGTTGGGCTCTAAAATGCCTTAACAACCGTAGGTCACTTCTCTCAATAAGTTGACCTATGATCCCCGATCCAATCAATCCGAAAAGGATCCATACAAATAACTGTCGATTGGCCAATCAACAGTTATCATCGCGCGATGGTACAAATATAAACCAGTGTCATGCAATGCTCACAATATCCTTTTCAATATCTCACAATATTCAACATCTCAATCACCATTTCCTTTCAATATCACAATCCCATTCACAACCATTCAATTCCTTCCCTCAACCTAACTATCGTTATCTCTAACCGAGTACTACATAAATCCCTCACAATCTCAAACTCAACAATTCACGCCCTTTCAAACCTCAATCCTCTTTGATCAGAATATGACACCTGTATGTCATACTATTCGGGCACTACCACCACCACCAGGATAATATATATAAAATGTAAATCAATCATTTATATAAAAATAATCGTGTTTGAAAGGCACCCGATAGCCTGTTTTATATAAAAATAACTTTTTAAAGACAATATATATAAAGAGGGTGAGAATGGATTTTGAAAATCCCAGCTAACATCACCCTCAATGTTATAGTAAGGTTAAGAGTGATTACCTGTCGCCCTTTAGCACTTTACTGCTCTTCCTTACCGTTTCCTTATAGCTTTCCTTCAAGTATCATCACCACTATATAATCCTATAATGATATGATACACAATGATAAATTAATATCATTCCCACTTTATAATATTTAAACGTCTCTCTCGTATTATATATTTCTACCCACTTTCCCCTCTTTTAAATAATTCTATTCATATCATCTTTCTAATATCCAAATTTAACTAACAACTATCACAAGTCCTTAATGATATTTAAGTATCTTGTAATATCACCAGTAACCTTTAATCAACCATTAGCATTATCCAAAGACAAGAATAAAGACTTCTTTCAATATTGTTTCTATCATCATCACATAACAAAGAATTTCCAAAATCTATCATGTCACCCAAGCATATATCGTTTCAATTCGCCTTATCATTCAGACATGAGTATACCTAGCAAACAAACAAATCAAGCTACTTTAATATTTCGATATTCCTCTTCTTTGAGAACATCAATTAGTTTCCAAATCACATTCAAAATCAGATTTACAATTGAATTGAAAGAAAAGGTTCCTGTATCACATAGTTATCGTTATTCATTTCTTCCTCTTGTTCTTAATTCAGCTACATCAATATTAACACACAAATAAAACAAATAAGCATATAAAATGCTCAACTTCAGTACCAGTCACTAACAATTATAGCAACATCCCATTAGAGCAAACGCTTCCACTCAGTTAACAAATCAATTCAGCAAAACAGAGATAGAAGTAGAAATCCTCAAATAAGCAAGCAATTTTTAAAACATATTCTATCACATTCATATAACCATTACAACAACCAAATGTAAAAGCCAACAATATTACATATTAGTGGCCACACCACCATTTGAACATTCTTACAAACACCATTAATTTCGGTTCTTTATTAAGGGATTTCATATCACAACAGGGAAGCAAGAAAGGAGGATTAAATTTTTATATTCCAAGCAGAAACTAAACAAACACATCTCCACATAATAATCAAGCAAGATCCAAGAATTCATAGCATCAATTTCAACTATACTAAACCAAGCAACCATACTTAAAAGCTTACAACTTACCATCAGTTATCTCACTTATATGATTCTAAAACACAACTTTGAGCAACCATCAACATAAAATCAATCGGACAAGAAAACAAGAAATAATGCAAAGTTTGTGAATCATCAAAACTCAACAAAAATCTCCATCCTTCCTAGTACATTATCCAATTATCCAAATCAGTAAAAGCAAGTAAAATAACAAAACAACAATTCCAACCATTCAATTTCAAAGCTTGGCAGTACCCAATACAACATCAAACTACTCCATTCATCAAGGAGGGACCAAGTACAATAAAGATCAACCTTAAAAAAAAATACATTTACTTCACCAAGAATGGTAAAAAGATTCAAGTCATTTTCAATTAAATCAGTTCGAAACCATCAATAACTCAAATACATTTGCACTACCTTGTCACCTAGCGAAAATCCATAATTTTCAACAATTCCTTCTCTTACACATTTTATCAAACACCTTATGTGCATTCCGAAATCAATGATATTTTTAATCTCTTCTCGTACCACTTCTTGCCAATATTCCAAATCATTATCTTCCTTACCCTACACTCATTCAGATCAGACCAAGAAGGGCAAATTAAATTTCACATTCATCAATGAAAATCAATATCCAAGGAAGAACTCAATCAATCACAAAACTCAAACAAATCATACAAGAACAGTCATATTTATCACAGTTAATCTTATATAATCACTAGATTTTGAAGATTGAACTTTAAAACAACTCAAATTCAATAGATTACTAACACACAAAGTTAGGGTTTTCACAAAATCAACAAATCTTTAATCAATCATTCAAATCCTTCCTAAAAAATTCAAAACCAAATCCTAAACATGATTTTTGGTAGATTGTTGAACCCAAAACAGAAAATCATTTTCGGCCCCCTCTCAAATCTCGTCCAAAACATGACTAAAAGAGGTGTAAATTGAAGAAAAGACTTACCCAAAGCTTGAATATATGTTTGTATGTCCAATAGGTGTCGGGAGCTACCGTGAATCGCCGGAAAAACGATGAAGCCTCGCCGGAAAAATTTGGTGAGAAAGAAGAGAAGCAAAATGGAGCAAATCTACCTCAAGCTTAACGATTTTGAGGCGAAGGGAGCAAAAGAACCGAAGTAGGTGCGCTGGAGGTGAAGACACGAAGTGTATATGTGTGGAAGAGAGAACAAAGTGTGTGTGTGTGTGTGTGGAGAAGAGAGAACAAACAGAGAGAGTGCTTGAGGGGGGGGGGGATTTCGTTTTTGATGAAGCATAAAGGGGAAAGGCATGTTTGGTTTAGGTGAAATAAGGGTGGGTTATTATAATTTGTAGCCCAAACTTGCCATAGTGTACTCTTTAAATTTTAAAACCACTTAAACCAGTCTCCAATCTCCTTAACCTTCAAAATATTTTGGGTTTTACTATTCCCTCATATTTCAAACTCTTCAATTTCTTAATTAATTATATGCACATTTACTGCTCAAAATTTTCAAAATGTCCTCAAAATCACCTAAAATTCCTAAAAATTCCAAAATTCTCAATTTCTCCATTCATTATTTCCCAAAATACTCCTTGATCCTGTATTAAATTTTCAGGATGTTACAATTCTACTCACCTTTTTAGAATTTTGACCCCAAAATTCACTATGCTAAACCCCTTCAGGAAGAATACATAGCATAAACTACTCAATTCATCGCTAAAAACTTGCATTACTGACCAAAAACTTCAAATTCTAGTCAAACTAATCTAAGTCATTCCTCTTTCTTCTAAATCCTTAAGTCATAGTTTTAATCTTGGTACACCTTAATTGTCTAATTTCCTTTACTTACAAGACCACAAGAGCCACTCTTTAATCACGAGACAAAACATTTCTCGCCAAATCCTTATATAGTAATGAGAACGAGCCCCAAACCTATGAAAATATTGATTCATCAATTATTGAACATCTCCCCTTTTTGCTCAAACAAATCAGCATCTCTCAATATAATTGCAAAACTAATCACGCTTTAGTTATCCTAATCATCCATTATCTCTTCCCAAACAAGCTTTAACTCAAACAAAAACGGTCCTTAATCGAATCAAATTCCTTAGTCTCACATTCCAACTCAAATCGTTTCCATCAGTCATATTCAAAGGTCCCACTTCTCAACTAAAAATATCACATCCCTAGAATTTCATTCATTGTTAAAAAAAAAACTTATCACTCTAACTCCGCACAAGTATGGCCAGAACAACTTCATTATCAACATCATTCCCAATTGTATTTAAGTATGATGTATCCAATTAAAAAGTTAGCTAGAGTTTTACATATCCCTTAAACATAACTAGATTCTCCATCCATTTAGCTCATACACAATCTACAGATTGTATCCATATTCAACTAATCCAACTTGAAGTGAAATTTATTTACCCCAATTCTCATTGCTCTTTCCAAACTTAAGATTCACACTCCCTAAACATTAAATTTATGCTCTATTCCTGTATATTCAGCTACCTCTCAAGAAATCCACCAATTCCCATTCTACTTTCCCCTAACTAACTCTCATTTACTAGCCTCCTTAACCTCAATTCACTTGTATTAAAGTCCGACATCAAAATAGCAAGAACATAGACACATACACCAACCAAAATAAATGAACCATAGATTTCCTCAACATAGCTCTACAATTAACAATACTTTAATTATCCCAATCATTTGTTTTTTTTCTTACCAAAGATGCTATTCTACTACATAATAATTACTTATATAGCCAATATCACACGAGCCAACAGCTGACAGCTGTTGGTCACGACTAAGGCAACTCTGTTAGGTCATTTGAATAATCGAAAATTAATTTCTTCCTAATCTTATCCATGTTCAGCCATCTCCAAAAGAGCCATAAATTTCCAATTCAACAGCTAATAATTATCTGTAAGTCTCAAATCCTAGCATGAACATTCAACCATACAGTAATTATCTAGACTTCCTCCAATCTACTTTTATATTGCATATATCCTAAGACTTAATATGCATGCCTTTCTAAACATTTTTAATACATAACAGAGAAACAATTTCTAAATTAAAAATCAGTTCAGAACCCAAACAACATTCCATCATTAAGTTCTAAGCCACCATCCTTAATCGAACAAAAAGTTAAATAATGATCAAACAAACACAATTTAAGCAATCTGAAAGCATAAATATGATCAAAAGCCTTTAATAAAAACTCACATTCAACCACTGACAACCACTAGATAATAAGTCACCTAAACCATCACTCTTACTTCTTCAATCATCACCCAATTAATAACAGTCTTGGGACATAAAAGAGAATGCCAACTAAACTCTCTTTTATAAGTCTATAGTCATCACGTAAAACGCTTATGATTTAGTAGCTCCAAAACAAATAGAGTCAAACAATCAATACGATAAATGATCATTCACCTATCGAAAATAATTTAATTCAAAGCAAAATCAATTCACATTTATACTCAAATCACATCACAAGCAAAGATCACAACAACATGCATCATGGTGGCGATTTCTAAAGAAAACTTTTCAAGAAAGTCTTACAAAAACATCAAACAATTCAAGAACAAATAAAACAACCAAAAACCAAAAACCAAAATCCATAATTCCTATTCCACTTCAACTCATTATTAATTATCATTTCAAATTACCTTACTCCCTCAACCCAATAAGGGATCTCATGATGCCTCGACTATGATTATGGCCGGCACATAACTATATTCGAGACCCCAGAGAAGCATCCTTATTTCGTCATTCTTCCTAAATTCTTATACATATCAATATTATTTCGTTATTCTTTCTATGTTCATCTCAATCTCTCCACAATACCTATTCAATTGCTCTTATCACTCTCTCCCCACCACGGGATGAGTGATATTCCTCTCAAAAGGCCAGATATTCATGCACATAAGGAAGGGAATACTAAGAATGTATATTGCCAATCTACATGCAATGCAGCACAGTCCTAGGTTATCGTATACCAAATACTGATAACCAAGTTGTCACAATCTGTTACTAATTACTTAATTAACCAATGATATCCATTTTAGATCTAATAATCTCTTTACTAACTATGATAGAAAAAGGAATTTCAATAATATCAATATCTCTATCATAGTTAGAAAAAGAATATCCTAATGATTAACATATTATCCATGGTAGAAAAGAATAAACTAATCCAACACAGCTGCTATCATGGATAATTTATTGCTAACCATGTTAGAAAGGATTCGCCTAACATGGTTAATAAACAAAACTAATTGATATTAAACGATAAATAAATATGTATACACGCGGAAGCAGATGCAGGCCTATACAAATTGGCAATATACACAACTAACTAATCTAAATAACCTTTGAAACCTAATTCCCTTTCCTGATGCTTGCGCCTGTGCATGAATACCTGCAAAAATGTCAGTAATCGTGGGATGAGACAATTTGTCCCAGTAATCACCGCTTAACTCACTATAACAGTGAGATGTGCGGTAGCGAGGGCGTCTAAAGGGTACCACATTTTAAATTCAGTAATATATACATATATCTGTCAACTCAAATTCACCATCTCTACTTCCCACATATCACTCAAATCCCTCAGTCAATTCCACATTAACTAAATATCATCCCCCAGTCTCCAATCTAATGATCACACTCACCTATAGATGCATTGTGCCATCCCGGGGCATTCAAGCATCTAATCTTCTCTATATGATTTGACACTGTGCCCCTCTCTATGATGAGGGGGCAAATTTCCCTCTCCGGCAATCTCCAGAGAGAGAACCCCAATTCTGTTTTCCATTGCAGAATGGGAACGGTTGGGCTCTCAAATGCCTTAACAACCGTAGGGGCGGTTGGGCTCTAAAATGCCTTAACAACCGTAGGTCACTTCTCTCAATAAGTTGACCTATGATCCCCGATCCAATCAATCCGAAAAGGATCCATACAAATAACTGTCGATTGGCCAATCAACAGTTATCATCGCGCGATGGTACAAATATAAACCAGTGTCATGCAATGCTCACAATATCCTTTTCAATATCTCACAATATTCAACATCTCAATCACCATTTCCTTTCAATATCACAATCCCATTCACAACCATTCAATTCCTTCCCTCAACCTAACTATCGTTATCTCTAACCGAGTACTACATAAATCCCTCACAATCTCAAACTCAACAATTCACGCCCTTTCAAACCTCAATCCTCTTTGATCAGAATATGACACCTGTATGTCATACTATTCGGGCACCACCACCACCACCAGGATAATATATATAAAATGTAAATCAATCATTTATATAAAAATAATCGTGTTTGAAAGGCACCCGATAGCCTGTTTTATATAAAAATAACTTTTTAAAGACAATATATATAAAGAGGGTGAGAATGGATTTTGAAAATCCCAACTAACATCACCCTCAATGTTATAGTAAGGTTAAGAGTGATTACCTGTCGCCCTTTAGCACTTTACTGCTCTTCCTTACCGTTTCCTTATAGCTTTCCTTCAAGTATCATCACCACTATATAATCCTATAATGATATGATACACAATGATAAATTAATATCATTCCCACTTTATAATATTTAAACGTCTCTCTCGTATTATATATTTCTACCCACTTTCCCCTCTTTTAAATAATTCTATTCATATCATCTTTCTAATATCCAAATTTAACTAACAACTATCACAAGTCCTTAATGATATTTAAGTATCTTCTAATATCACCAGTAACCTTTAATCAACCATTAGCATTATCCAAAGACAAGAATAAAGACTTCTTTCAATATTGTTTCTATCATCATCACATAACAAAGAATTTCCAAAATCTATCATGTCACCCAAGCATATATCGTTTCAATTCGCCTTATCATTCAGACATGAGTATACCTAGCAAACAAACAAATCAAGCTACTTTAATATTTCGATATTCCTCTTCTTTGAGAACATCAATTAGTTTCCAAATCACATTCAAAATCAGATTTACAATTGAATTGAAAGAAAAGGTTCCTGTATCACATAGTTATCGTTATTCATTTCTTCCTCTTGTTCTTAATTCAGCTACATCAATATTAACACACAAATAAAACAAATAAGCATATAAAATGCTCAACTTCAGTACCAGTCACTAACAATTATAGCAACATCCCATTAGAGCAAACGCTTCCACTCAGTTAACAAATCAATTCAGCAAAACAGAGATAGAAGTAGAAATCCTCAAATAAGCAAGCAATTTTTAAAACATATTCTATCACATTCATATAACCATTACAACAACCAAATGTAAAAGCCAACAATATTACATATTAGTGGCCACACCACCATTTGAACATTCTTACAAACACCATTAATTTCGGTTCTTTATTAAGGGATTTCATATCACAACAGGGAAGCAAGAAAGGAGGATTAAATTTTTATATTCCAAGCAGAAACTAAACAAACACATCTCCACATAATAATCAAGCAAGATCCAGGAATTCATAGCATCAATTTCAACTATACTAAACCAAGCAACCATACTTAAAAGCTTACAACTTACCATCAGTTATCTCACTTATATGATTCTAAAACACAACTTTGAGCAACCATCAACATAAAATCAATCGGACAAGAAAACAAGAAATAATGCAAAGTTTGTGAATCATCAAAACTCAACAAAAATCTCCATCCTTCCTAGTACATTATCCAATTATCCAAATCAGTAAAAGCAAGTAAAATAACAAAACAACAATTCCAACCATTCAATTTCAAAGCTTGGCAGTACCCAATACAACATCAAACTACTCCATTCATCAAGGAGGGACCAAGTACAATAAAGATCAACCTTAAAAAAAAATACATTTACTTCACCAAGAATGGTAAAAAGATTCAAGTCATTTTCAATTAAATCAGTTCGAAACCATCAATAACTCAAATACATTTGCACTACCTTGTCACCTAGCGAAAATCCATAATTTTCAACAATTCCTTCTCTTACACATTTTATCAAACACCTTATGTGCATTCCGAAATCAATGATATTTTTAATCTCTTCTCGTACCACTTCTTGCCAATATTCCAAATCATTATCTTCCTTACCCTACACTCATTCAGATCAGACCAAGAAGGGCAAATTAAATTTCACATTCATCAATGAAAATCAATATCCAAGGAAGAACTCAATCAATCACAAAACTCAAACAAATCATACAAGAACAGTCATATTTATCACAGTTAATCTTATATAATCACTAGATTTTGAAGATTGAACTTTAAAACAACTCAAATTCAATAGATTACTAACACACAAAGTTAGGGTTTTCACAAAATCAACAAATCTTTAATCAATCATTCAAATCCTTCCTAAAAAATTCAAAACCAAATCCTAAACATGATTTTTGGTAGATTGTTGAACCCAAAACAGAAAATCATTTTCGGCCCCCTCTCAAATCTCGTCCAAAACATGACTAAAAGAGGTGTAAATTGAAGAAAAGACTTACCCAAAGCTTGAATATATGTTTGTATGTCCAATAGGTGTCGGGAGCTACCGTGAATCGCCGGAAAAACGATGAAGCCTCGCCGGAAAAATTTGGTGAGAAAGAAGAGAAGCAAAATGGAGCAAATCTACCTCAAGCTTAACGATTTTGAGGCGAAGGGAGCAAAAGAACCGAAGTAGGTGCGCTGGAGGTGAAGACACGAAGTGTATATGTGTGGAAGAGAGAACAAAGTGTGTGTGTGTGTGTGTGGAGAAGAGAGAACAAACAGAGAGAGTGCTTGAGGGGGGGGGATTTCGTTTTTGATGAAGCATAAAGGGGAAAGGCATGTTTGGTTTAGGTGAAATAAGGGTGGGTTATTATAATTTGTAGCCCAAACTTGCCATAGTGTACTCTTTAAATTTTAAAACCACTTAAACCAGTCTCCAATCTCCTTAACCTTCAAAATATTTTGGGTTTTACTATTCCCTCATATTTCAAACTCTTCAATTTCTTAATTAATTATATGCACATTTACTGCTCAAAATTTTCAAAATGTCCTCAAAATCACCTAAAATTCCTAAAAATTCCAAAATTCTCAATTTCTCCATTCATTATTTCCCAAAATACTCCTTGATCCTGTATTAAATTTTCAGGATGTTACAATTCTACTCACCTTTTTAGAATTTTGACCCCAAAATTCACTATGCTAAACCCCTTCAGGAAGAATACATAGCATAAACTACTCAATTCATCGCTAAAAACTTGCATTACTGACCAAAAACTTCAAATTCTAGTCAAACTAATCTAAGTCATTCCTCTTTCTTCTAAATCCTTAAGTCATAGTTTTAATCTTGGTACACCTTAATTGTCTAATTTCCTTTACTTACAAGACCACAAGAGCCACTCTTTAATCACGAGACAAAACATTTCTCGCCAAATCCTTATATAGTAATGAGAACGAGCCCCAAACCTATGAAAATATTGATTCATCAATTATTGAACATCTCCCCTTTTTGCTCAAACAAATCAGCATCTCTCAATATAATTGCAAAACTAATCACGCTTTAGTTATCCTAATCATCCATTATCTCTTCCCAAACAAGCTTTAACTCAAACAAAAACGGTCCTTAATCGAATCAAATTCCTTAGTCTCACATTCCAACTCAAATCGTTTCCATCAGTCATATTCAAAGGTCCCACTTCTCAACTAAAAATATCACATCCCTAGAATTTCATTCATTGTTAAAAAAAAAACTTATCACTCTAACTCCGCACAAGTATGGCCAGAACAACTTCATTATCAACATCATTCCCAATTGTATTTAAGTATGATGTATCCAATTAAAAAGTTAGCTAGAGTTTTACATATCCCTTAAACATAACTAGATTCTCCATCCATTTAGCTCATACACAATCTACAGATTGTATCCATATTCAACTAATCCAACTTGAAGTGAAATTTATTTACCCCAATTCTCATTGCTCTTTCCAAACTTAAGATTCACACTCCCTAAACATTAAATTTATGCTCTATTCCTGTATATTCAGCTACCTCTCAAGAAATCCACCAATTCCCATTCTACTTTCCCCTAACTAACTCTCATTTACTAGCCTCCTTAACCTCAATTCACTTGTATTAAAGTCCGACATCAAAATAGCAAGAACATAGACACATACACCAACCAAAATAAATGAACCATAGATTTCCTCAACATAGCTCTACAATTAACAATACTTTAATTATCCCAATCATTTGTTTTTTTTCTTACCAAAGATGCTATTCTACTACATTGAGGGTGAGAATGGATTTTGAAAATCCCAGCTAACATCACCCTCAATGTTATAGTAAGGTTAAGAGTGATTACCTGTCGCCCTTTAGCACTTTACTGCTCTTCCTTACCGTTTCCTTATAGCTTTCCTTCAAGTATCATCACCACTATATAATCCTATAATGATATGATACACAATGATAAATTAATATCATTCCCACTTTATAAACGTCTCTCTCGTATTATATATTTCTACCCACTTTCCCCTCTTTTAAATAATTCTATTCATATCATCTTTCTAATATCCAAATTTAACTAACAACTATCACAAGTCCTTAATGATATTTAAGTATCTTCTAATATCACCAGTAACCTTTAATCAACCATTAGCATTATCCAAAGACAAGAATAAAGACTTCTTTCAATATTGTTTCTATCATCATCACATAACAAAGAATTTCCAAAATCTATCATGTCACCCAAGCATATATCGTTTCAATTCGCCTTATCATTCAGACATGAGTATACCTAGCAAACAAACAAATCAAGCTACTTTAATATTTCGATATTCCTCTTCTTTGAGAACATCAATTAGTTTCCAAATCACATTCAAAATCAGATTTACAATTGAATTGAAAGAAAAGTGTTAGAATCTTAAGTTTTGATGAAGACTAAAATATGAAAGAACTTAGAAAGCAATAGGTGAACATAGAATCCTAAGTAAAAGTACAACCGGATGTGGACTTACTTCCGGATAGATTAGGACTAGCGCTCGCGGATAAATGTCTCATCCCCCAGCGGCAGCAAGAAATTCACTTAGGAATTAACTTAGTCCATGAGCACTAGATATACAAAATCCTAAGACTAAGTTAAGATTCAACCGGAAGTGAATTTGCTTCCTGTTAGACTTAGACTGGCGCTGGCTGTTGGAATAGATATCCCTAAGCGTCAGTGAAAGTGAGCAACATCCAGTAGAAGTGCTTCCGATAGCTTAGTGACTAGCGCTGGCTGTTGGATTGAATGAATTCTGAGCGAGAGTGAGTAATAGTGAACAAAATCCTTCATCCAGCGGATTTACTTCCGGATGGAGAAGTGCTTCCGGATGCAAGGAAGACCTCTTAGACTAAGAACACTCCCACTGCATGTAACCTTATGTTAATACTGTCAGACTAACACTCAGTGCAGCACACTAAGTAGAATTGCTTCCGGATGTGAACCTGCTTCCACAAGCAATCAGAATGTCAGAGTGTTCAGAAATGCAGTGTCAGAATGCTTTTGTCAGAGCAGAGTTGTCAGAGCTACTTTTCAGAGATAAAGCAAGTCAACCCTGCTATGCATTAATGAAGCATTAATTGGGCAAACGGTAACATGGGAAAAACGACCATATTCAAACGGCTATCCCACCTACCAAGAGTCAGAATGGTTGAAGAGTATATAAAGGAGTTCAACCTCATTTATGAAGCGAACAATTATCTTTGAATATTCTTGAGAGAAGTTAGAGCGAGAAACTAAGAACATCTTCAAGCATTCAAAGCTGCCCAGAAAAGTAAAGAGCATTTAACACATCGAGTGATCCTCTTCATCTACATATTCTATACTCTTTGTTGTTAAGTCTCTTTCTGTTATAAGAGCATTGATTGTACTTAAGTGTGTAACACTATCTGTTCTTTGAGAGAACTTAGTTAGAAAAATCCTTTAGTCTTAAAGGTTGAACCCTTGCTAGGTGTAAGGGGGAGCTAGTTAGAAAGGTTACAAGTGAGCCTTGTGTAAAACTTGTAGTTGTAAGGTTGCAAGTGATCCCGACCAAAACTTGCGGTTGTAAGGTTTCAGGTGAACCCGATTTAAAACCTGAGATATAGTGGAACTCGGCCTGGGTGGTTGAGAACTGGACGTAGGTCAGGTAGACCGAACCAGTATAAATCTTGTGTTGATTTTATTTGAGCATTTATTTTTGTAGCACAATTCACCCCCCCCCCCTCTTGTGCATCCATTACTTTCATTTGGTATCAGAGCAGGTCTTTCTCACTAGATTCCAACGAATCCAGAAAGCAAAGATCTTGTAATGGATACTGACTACTCTCTACCAGACGTTTCTATTCAACCCAACAAGCCGCCAGGCTTCGATGGGTACAACTATCCATTCTGGAAGTTTAGAATGGAGACTTATATCAAGTCAAGTGACATTAGACTCTGGGATGTAATCGAACGTGGGGATCACACTCCCTTAGATGATGATGGCTTTGCCACGGCGAGAAGTAGTTACACCCCTCAGGACTATGCCCTAGTCCAGCTGAACTATAGGGCCATGCACTACATCCAGTGTGCTCTCAGTCCCAAGGAGTTCCACAGGATCAGTCACCACAAAATGCTAAAGATATGTGGGAGGCTCTTGAGGCTGCTCACTCTGGAACCAGGGGAGTGAAAGCAAGACGTGTTGAGATGCTAGTGGAAGAATTCCACAAGTTCGCCATGCTTAGCCCCACTGAGCCTATCAGAGAACTGGAGCTCAGATTCACTCACCTCATCAACAATTTGGCCTCGCTGGGTAAGGACATTCCTGAAAGGGAGCAAGTGAGCAAGATTCTAAAGATCTTGAAAGGTGACTGGATCACCAAAGTGACTATCTTACAGGAAGTCCAGGGTGAATCAACTAGTTCCATCACCGCTTTATTTGGCTCCCTGGCTGAATATGAGCCTACACTGCTAGCTCAGAGAGCTCCTCAAGCCTCATCCAAGGCCAAAAATCTTGCCCTTGTTGCTCCCAACAAGGAGACTGAAGATGATGATGAGGATGATGAGGATGAAATGGATGATGAGGAGATGGCTATGATGGTGAAAAAGTTCAGAAAGTTCTTCAGAAAGAAAGGAGGCTTTCAAAAGGGTGACTCCAGCCAAAGGAGGGGCTACAAGAAGGAAAAGGCTCCTGTGTGCTTTGAATGTAAGAAGCCTGGTCACTTCAAGGCTGAGTGTCCCAGCCTGCAGAAGTCAAAAGGCAAAGACAAAAGAAAGGCCTTTGTATCTTCTATCTGGGTGAATAGCTCGGATGATGAAGCAAGTGATGAGGAAGAGGTAGCCAACCTCTGCCTTGTAGCCAGAGAAGATGATGAGGAAGCATCTTCAGAACTTGACCTCACCCACGAAGACAATGAGGTAACTTTCTCTGAACTGCAAGAGGCTTACAACGAGGTTCATGAAGAATTCTCTCGATTGTGTAAAGCCTATAAAGTGTTGAAAACCAAAAAGGAATCACTTGAGTCCAAGGTGGACTCACTGAGTGAAGAGCTAGCGGAAGCTAGAAAGCTTCCGGTAGTGAATGGCCAGGGTTCTCCCCAAACAGAACCCAATGCCCCAACACTTGAGAGCTGCCCCAATTGCAGCAAACTCTCAGCTGAGAAAGACAAGCTGCAAAATGCCCTGCAGAAGTTTACAAATGGTTCAGAAATGTTAAATATAATTTTAATGAATCAAAGGGCATATAGGGATAGAACTGGCTTAGGATATACTCCTAGAGGGAAGAAGTGGGTGGAACCAAAAGTAAAGCCCTACTTAAAGTTCTTCCATAAAGCCACTAGTCATAGCTCCTCACCCTTCAGCTTCTGTAACTATTGCAACAGGAAGGGACACTCCACGTCCACCTGTAATGCTAAGAAACATGGAGCAAGTAGCTCCTACAAATGGGTCCCTAAAGGAACCAAGGCAACAAAGGATCCTCCACCTGCAAAAGAAACTAAGAGAGGACAAGGATCCCGAGCTTGGAATCATTCCAAAGGGAAAACCCAAGAGTCCAGAGCCAGCACTAGGCCAGAGGCTCTGAATAATCACAAGCCCAAGGTCAAGGATGACTCTAGACCAAGGGCATTGAAAACTAATGATCGAGTACCCAAGAAAGATTGGGTACCTAAGTTTACTTGATTTTTCCAGGTGTGTCTCAAAGCATCCAAGAACAAGAAATGGTATATTGACAGCGGATGCTCGAGACATATGACTGGAGACAGAGACAAGTTCAAATCTCTGGTGATCAAAGATGGAGCCACAGTAACCTTTGGAGGAAATCAAAGTGGAAAGATCACTGGAGTTGGAGAGGTCGGACCAATAAAAGATGTCTACCTAGTGGACGGTCTCTGTCACAACCTGCTAAGCGTCAGCCAGAGCACAAACAAAGGAAATTGGGTAATTTTTGATTCACAAGAGTGCATAATAGTTGATAAGCAGGATCTAAATTTAGATAAGGCCAACTTAAAATGCAAACTTAAGGCAAATAGAAATGGAAACCTATATACTTTAGACTTGTGCCAACAACTAGAAGAAAAATGTTTGATATCTAGTGATGAGAATAGTTGGCTTTGGCATAAGAGACTAGCTCATGTTAATTTTACTCAACTCGACATGCTAATTAAAAAGGAGCTAGCTATAGGTATTCCCTCATTTAAAGTAAAGCATGATTTTATCTGTGAATCCTGCCAAAGAGGAAAGCAAACAAAGTCCTCATTCAAAACCAAGAAGAAAGTCTCCACCAGCAGGCCCTTGGAACTAATCCACATGGATTTGGTTGGGCCAGCAAGAGTGAAGAGCTTGGGTGGAAACCTATATGCTCTAGTGGTGGTGGATGACTATTCAAGGTTTACCTGGACTATGTTTCTTGCCTCTAAGCAAGATACTTTTGATGCTTTTGTTGTCCTGGCTAAGAAAGTGCAGAATGAGAGAGAGCTCAAAATCACAGCCATAAGGACAGACCATGGAGGAGAATTTGAGAACCATAGCTTCTCAGAGCTATGTGAACAAAATGGCATAAAACACAACTTCTCAGCTCCTAGGACCCCTCAACAGAACGGAGTTGTCGAGAGAAAGAACAGGGTTCTAACAGAGATGGCTAGAAGCATGCTCAATGAGAAAGAGGTTTCTCAAGTGTTCTGGGCGGACGATATGAGCACTGCTTGCTATATCTCTAACAGAGCCTATGTTCGCAAAGGACTGGATAAGACTCCCTACGAGCTGTACAAAGGAAGGAAGCCCAACATCAGCCACCTAAGAATCTTTGGATCAAAATGCTATGTGCATAACAATGGAAAGGTAAATCTGGGTAAGTTTGATCCAAAAGCTGATGTAGGTATATTCATAGGATATTCCCTTAGGAGCAAAGCATATAGGGTATACAACATGAGAACTAGAATTGTAGAAGAATCAATGCATGTTGTATTCGATGAAACTCCTACATGGGGACAATCCACAGAAGATGATGAAATACTGAATCTTCCAAAGTTACCATCATCTTCTTCACCACTAAAAGAAACACCAGCAAGCAATCCTAAGGAAGAAGATGGACTCAGTGATGAACCTAGTGTGCAGACCGTGCCTGATGAGGCACAGTTGCCAACAGCTAGGAGGCATCACAGAGATCATCCTCTTGATCAAGTGCTTGGTGATGTTTCTTCTGGTGTCAGAACCAGAAGACAAGTTCAAAATGAAGTTGAGTTTGGTGCATTTCTATCTCAAATAGAACCAACTTCAGTTGAACAAGCTCTTGAGGACTGCGACTGGATTATCGCCATGCAGGAAGAGCTAAATCAATTTGAGAGAAGTCAAGTCTGGGAACTTGTCCCAAGGCCGTCTCATCAATCCATAGTGGGGACCAAGTGGGTCTTCAAAAACAAACTGGATGAGACAGGTCAAATTACAAGAAACAAAGCCAGACTGGTAGCTAAAGGATATAACCAAGAAGAAGGCATTGACTATGAAGAAACTTTTGCTCCAGTCGCTAGACTTGAAGCAATAAGAATTCTTCTAGCCTTTGCATCCATGAAAGGCTTTAGATTATATCAAATGGATGTAAAGAGTGTTTTTCTTAATGGTTATATTAAAGAAGAGGTATATGTAGAACAACCTCCTGGCTTTGAGGATCACAAGCATCCCAAACATGTGTATAGACTAAAGAAAGCTTTATATGGTCTTAAACAAGCTCCTAGAGCTTGGTATGAGAGACTCAGCAGCTTCTTGCTGGGCAAAGGTTTCTCAAGGGGCAAATTAGATAATACACTGTTTATCCTTCACAAAGATAGAGATATGTTAATTGTCCAAATTTACGTTGATGATATTATCTTTGGGGCAACTAATGAAAAACTTTGTGAAGATTTTTCTAAGACTATGCAGGGTGAGTTTGAGATGTCTATGATGGGAGAACTCACATTCTTCCTAGGCCTGCAGATTAAACAGAAGAAGAATGGAATCTTCATATCCCAAGCTAAGTACTGCAGAGAACTCCTCAAGAAGTTTGGGATGGATGAGTGCAAGGAGTATGACACTCCCATGAGCACCACTGCCGCACTCGATGCTGATGCAAAGGGTAGATCTGTCAGCCTGCCCATGTACAGGGGAATGATAGGTTCCCTCCTATACTTAACGGCAAGCAGGCCTGATATTCAATTTAGTGTAGGCATGTGTGCAAGATTTCAAGCCAACCCCAAGGAGTCACACTTTGTGTTAAACGTATTTTGAGATACCTTGAGGGAACACAAGAACTTGGTCTTTGGTATCCCAGAGGTAACCAAGAGTTCTTGTGGGCTTACTCTGATTCTGACCATGCAGGTTATAAGACTGATAGGAAGAGCACCAGTGGACAATGCGCCTTCCTTGGTGGTTGTCTGGTGACTTGGGCTAGCAAAAAGCAAACCTGCGTGTCTTTGTCATCCACTGAGGCAGAATATATTGCGGCTGCAAGTTGTTGTGCACAAGTGCTGTGGCTAAAGAACCAACTGAGAGACCTTGGCTTGGAGTTCCCTGAGGCACCCATCCTTTGTGACAACACAAGCACAATCAGCCTCGCCAAGAATCCAGTTCAGCACACAAGAACAAAGCACATTGATGTCAGACATCACTTCATCAGAGACCATGTTCAAAAGAAGGATGTCAAAGTGCAATTTGTCCCCACTCAACAACAGCTTGCTGACATCTTCACCAAGCCTCTGGGGGTTGACCAATTTACTTTCATAAGAGGTGATTTGGGAATGGTAAACCCAAATGAGGTGTAACCTTTCATTTATTATACTTGATTGTTTAAAACTTACAACAATACTAACTTAGGCATCGGAGTGCCAATACGTGTTTTTTTGCAGGTCCTCAATGTTAAATCTTAAGATTTTGCAACCGGAAGCAAAACCACTTCCGGATGATCATTCGCTGACACTGGATGATGAAACCAAGAGAGCGCCAGCACCAGTCCAAGAGACACGTCACTTCAGAAACGTTTCAACTCCCTCTATAAGAAGGTGTGCCCTATCTGACTAGATGAAGCGACACATGTCATAAGGTGCGCCGTTTCAATTAAATTTTTACGTTACCCAATGTGCAAACGTTTGGTTTTCATCTGAAAAAGCATGACCATTTTACCCTTAGTTACTTCGCCTATAAATAGGGTGTCATTTTTCCACTTTCACTTTTTACTTTCACCACATTCTCTCTGCATAACATATTCCATCTTCATCTGAGTTCTTCGCATTCCTCATACATATCTTGCATTTCATCTCTTTTCACCACCAACCCACACAAAAATGGCCGGATCTCATGAAACAAACCCAGTAACAAAGAAACATTCCTCCTCCAAGAAACACAAGTCAAAATCTGGGAAATCTCGCCATGAACATTCTGGAAAATCTGGGAAAAATGATGAACACCGCGATGAACACCATAGGATTTCTGGGCAAACCCAGGGACAAGATGAACCCACCCAGAATCAGCCTGGAACATCTGGTCGAGTGGCAGAACAGTCAGTGGCTTCTGAGTCTGAGCAAGCTAGGGAAGCCCAGAGAAAAGGAAAGAAGAAGAAGGTTCAGTTCGCTGAAGAACCTTCTTCCAAGAGGCAGAGGGTTGAAGAAGATGACCCCACAGTGTATAGAGATGGGGCTTTGGAACCTGTTGCCTCCAAATTTGAAACAGTTCAACCCTACTTCAACCATGGCCTATTCATTGACTTAGCCATGATCGATGGACTAGGGTTTCCCCACCTGCGCCCTTTCTTGGAGAAGTATATGGGCTGGCTAGGAATCAACCAGGACTACAATGTCAACGTCCTGCGAGTCTTCTATCAATCTCTCTCTGGCAAAGTGAAGTACAAGAAGGTTGATGGGAAAGAGCAAATACACAGACTCTCCTTCACTGCCACATTAAGGGGGAGAACCTTCAGGTTCACCTGGAGGACATTGAACGAGATGATGGGGATCACAGACGAGCGCATGAATGAGTGGATGTATCCTGAGGCGCTCAGGTACAGCAAAGAGGAACTCGTGAAGCTGTATGGCACCGATGGGAAAAAGGTGTCCAAAATGTCTGACTCTGACCGGTTGCTGTACTATGTTTACTCCTGGATGATGACTCACAAAGAGGGTAACTTCAATGAGTTCGCCAATATCGACAACCCATGGTTCCCCAGAATCCTCTCCCACCAGCCAATCAACCCTGGCCAGTTGA
Organism: Mimosa pudica; assembly: GCA_029929735.1. Classification (NCBI taxonomy): domain Eukaryota; kingdom Viridiplantae; phylum Streptophyta; class Magnoliopsida; order Fabales; family Fabaceae; genus Mimosa; species Mimosa pudica. The sequence goes on along the minus strand of JAKELP010000018.1, from coordinate 14,225,978 downwards.
TATGTCTTGAGCTTCAGCGCTGGATAACTAATGACAAGTCTGGCTATCTTCCGTATCCCACCATCATTGCCTTCCTCCTTGAGAAGCATCTGATCAAGGCCACATCTGCTGTGGAGGAAGAAAATGTCAAGTGTAAACCTGTGGGAGCAACCAATATTGGGAAGATGGGGATCAAGTACTTGAAGGCCCCTAAGCCCACTCGCTCAGGATCTCATGCGGGTAGCGCCTCTGGAACTTCAGCCCCCTCGACATCTGGTGCAGGGGATCAGGAAGTGGACTCCCATGCTGGGCCAAGCCGTGCTGCAAGAGTGCCAGCTTCTGTCAAAGTCTTTGCCGAGGAAGTTAAGGAGGAACTTCTCTTTAGACTGCCTGAATCCTTGGTAGGCCCTCTCCGTGCTGAGTGTGACATTGGCTTCCAGCGGCAAGGGGAGCGAATTCAGAGGCTCGAAGACAGGGTAGGCCAGATTGAAAACCACATTGCCAGGGTGGATGCAAAACTTGACCTCATTCTCCAGCACCTACAAATTCCCCAACCATCACAAGGTAACCTACCACCACCTCCTCTTCCTCCCCAAAATCCTCCTCCTCCTCCTCCCTCAGGTCACCCTCAACTTCCCCTCCTCCTCCACCTAACACTCAACCACCACAGCCACCTCCACAAAATGACCATCAATCCCCTCCATCACCAAACAATGATCACCAATCTCAACCTTCACCCAACCATGAACACCAAACCCAAGACACACACCAACAATCTCCTAGCCAATCACCCCTTCACTCCAACAACTCCCCATCTCCACAAAACTCCCCATCTACACCTCCCTCATCCACTCGCACATCATCCAACCCCTTAGCCGAACACCTTGGATTTCAAACTGCCATTCACCCCCTCAGCCATATCTATCTACGAGATTACCCACGCCTTCAACAAATCCCTGAGGATCCTCACGTACCCTTTACCCCATTTACCCCACACTCTTCCACTACCTTCACTGAATATTCCTCCACCTACCCATTCGAAGGTCTATTCATAGATCCTACCTGGTTCCCCAACCAACCCACATCCCCAGAACATACCTTACCTGCCTCTTCCCCAGAATCCTCACCCCAAACTCCACTTAGCCCTGAACCTCCACCCTCCTCTTCATCTACTCCATCCCTGACACTCGCCCTTGTTGATGATGACAAAAGGGGGAGAAATGTGATGACCGCCCTTCGCCTATCCATGGACACAAGGGATGTGCTCAGCCAGCCATCCCTCTGGCTTGATGAAGACATCATGGCTGCCCTTCGCCGTGCCATGGAATCCCAAAGGCTGAGTGGTGCTGAGAGCCTTATAAGAGGTGAAGCAATCCGGTTCATGCAGCAGAAGTCGGCTGAGCAAGGACCACAATTGGAGATGGTTGCCTTTGAGCCAAATGAACAACCTTCACAGCCTGAGTCATCTTCATCAGAACCTCCTCCAACTAAGATTAGTAGAAAAATTGTTGAGGAGATAATGATGAAGTGGGGACTGAAGAAGATCAATCACCCTCCTATTGTGATAGCCAAGCCTATTCCTGCATCCCCTGGGCAAGAGTCTGAGATCCCCTTGTCTGAGCAATCATCTGCCCCTCCTCCCTCATCTAAGCCAGCAGTCACCTTCAGTGAGTCTAGAAAGAAGGCCATTGCCAAGAAGCGTACCAGGAAAATTATTGCCTCCACTGAACCTGCTGAGAGTGAGGAAGAGACTCCATCTGACCAACCTGAGCCAGAGACCTCATCTGCCCAAGTTGAAAAAGGATATCCTAGTTAGAAAAAGGAATATCCTAATGATCTCTTTACTAACTATGATAGAAAAAGGAATTTCAATAATATCAATATCTCTATCATAGTTAGAAAAAGAATATCCTAATGATTAACATATTATCCATGATAGAAAAGAATAAACTAATCCAACACAGCTGCTATCATGGATAATTTATTGCTAACCATGTTAGAAAGGATTCGCCTAACATGGTTAATAAACAAAACCAATTGATATTAAACGATAAATAAATATGTATACATGCGGAAGCAGATGCAGGCCTATACAAATTGGCAATATACACAACTAACTAATCTAAATAACCTTTGAAACCTAATTCCCTTTCCTGATGCTTGCGTCTGTGCATGAATACCTGCAAAAATGTCAGTAATCGTGGGATGAGACAATTTGTCCCAGTAATCACCGCTTAACTCACTATAACAGTGAGATGTGCGGTAGCGAGGGCGTCTAAAGGGTACCACATTTTAAATTCAGTAATATATACATATATCTGTCAACTCAAATTCACCATCTCTACTTCCCACATATCACTCAAATCCCTCAGTCAATTCCACATTAACTAAATATCATCCCCCAGTCTCCAATCTAATGATCACACTCACCTATAGATGCATTGTGCCATCCCGGGGCATTCAAGCATCTAATTTTCTCTATATGATTTGACACTGTGCCCCTCTCTATGATGAGGGGGCAAATTTCCCTCTCCGGCAATCTCCAGAGAGAGAACCCCAATTCTGTTTTCCATTGCAGAATGGGAACGGTTGGGCTCTCAAATGCCTTAACAACCGTAGGGGCGGTTGGGCTCTAAAATGCCTTAACAACCATAGGTCACTTCTCTCAATAAGTTGACCTATGATCCCCGATCCAATCAATCCGAAAAGGATCCATACAAATAACTGTCGATTGGCCAATCAACAGTTATCATCGCGCGATGGTACAAATATAAACCAGTGTCATGCAATGCTCACAATATCCTTTTCAATATCTCACAATATTCAACATCTCAATCACCATTTCCTTTCAATATCACAATCCCATTCACAACCATTCAATTCCTTCCCTCAACCTAACTATCGTTATCTCTAACCGAGTACTACATAAATCCCTCACAATCTCAAACTCAACAATTCACGCCCTTTCAAACCTCAATCCTCTTTGATCAGAATATGACACCTGTATGTCATACTATTCGGGCACTACCACCACCACCAGGATAATATATATAAAATGTAAATCAATCATTTATATAAAAATAATCGTGTTTGAAAGGCACCCGATAGCCTGTTTTATATAAAAATAACTTTTTAAAGACAATATATATAAAGAGGGTGAGAATGGATTTTGAAAATCCCAGCTAACATCACCCTCAATGTTATAGTAAGGTTAAGAGTGATTACCTGTCGCCCTTTAGCACTTTACTGCTCTTCCTTACCGTTTCCTTATAGCTTTCCTTCAAGTATCATCACCACTATATAATCCTATAATGATATGATACACAATGATAAATTAATATCATTCTCACTTTATAATATTTAAACGTCTCTCTCGTATTATATATTTCTACCCACTTTCCCCTCTTTTAAATAATTCTATTCATATCATCTTTCTAATATCCAAATTTAACTAACAACTATCACAAGTCCTTAATGATATTTAAGTATCTTGTAATATCACCAGTAACCTTTAATCAACCATTAGCATTATCCAAAGACAAGAATAAAGACTTCTTTCAATATTGTTTCTATCATCATCACATAACAAAGAATTTCCAAAATCTATCATGTCACCCAAGCATATATCGTTTCAATTCGCCTTATCATTCAGACATGAGTATACCTAGCAAACAAACAAATCAAGCTACTTTAATATTTCGATATTCCTCTTCTTTGAGAACATCAATTAGTTTCCAAATCACATTCAAAATCAGATTTACAATTGAATTGAAAGAAAAGGTTCCTGTATCACATAGTTATCGTTATTCATTTCTTCCTCTTGTTCTTAATTCAGCTACATCAATATTAACACACAAATAAAACAAATAAGCATATAAAATGCTCAACTTCAGTACCAGTCACTAACAATTATAGCAACATCCCATTAGAGCAAACGCTTCCACTCAGTTAACAAATCAATTCAGCAAAACAGAGATAGAAGTAGAAATCCTCAAATAAGCAAGCAATTTTTAAAACATATTCTATCACATTCATATAACCATTACAACAACCAAATGTAAAAGCCAACAATATTACATATTAGTGGCCACACCACCATTTGAACATTCTTACAAACACCATTAATTTCGGTTCTTTATTAAGGGATTTCATATCACAACAGGGAAGCAAGAAAGGAGGATTAAATTTTTATATTCCAAGCAGAAACTAAACAAACACATCTCCACATAATAATCAAGCAAGATCCAAGAATTCATAGCATCAATTTCAACTATACTAAACCAAGCAACCATACTTAAAAGCTTACAACTTACCATCAGTTATCTCACTTATATGATTCTAAAACACAACTTTGAGCAACCATCAACATAAAATCAATCGGACAAGAAAACAAGAAATAATGCAAAGTTTGTGAATCATCAAAACTCAACAAAAATCTCCATCCTTCCTAGTACATTATCCAATTATCCAAATCAGTAAAAGCAAGTAAAATAACAAAACAACAATTCCAACCATTCAATTTCAAAGCTTGGCAGTACCCAATACAACATCAAACTACTCCATTCATCAAGGAGGGACCAAGTACAATAAAGATCAACCTTAAAAAAAAATACATTTACTTCACCAAGAATGGTAAAAAGATTCAAGTCATTTTCAATTAAATCAGTTCGAAACCATCAATAACTCAAATACATTTGCACTACCTTGTCACCTAGCGAAAATCCATAATTTTCAACAATTCCTTCTCTTACACATTTTATCAAACACCTTATGTGCATTCCGAAATCAATGATATTTTTAATCTCTTCTCGTACCACTTCTTGCCAATATTCCAAATCATTATCTTCCTTACCCTACACTCATTCAGATCAGACCAAGAAGGGCAAATTAAATTTCACATTCATCAATGAAAATCAATATCCAAGGAAGAACTCAATCAATCACAAAACTCAAACAAATCATACAAGAACAGTCATATTTATCACAGTTAATCTTATATAATCACTAGATTTTGAAGATTGAACTTTAAAACAACTCAAATTCAATAGATTACTAACACACAAAGTTAGGGTTTTCACAAAATCAACAAATCTTTAATCAATCATTCAAATCCTTCCTAAAAAATTCAAAACCAAATCCTAAACATGATTTTTGGTAGATTGTTGAACCCAAAACAGAAAATCATTTTCGGCCCCCTCTCAAATCTCGTCCAAAACATGACTAAAAGAGGTGTAAATTGAAGAAAAGACTTACCCATAGCTTGAATATATGTTTGTATGTCCAATAGGTGTCGGGAGCTACCGTGAATCGCCGGAAAAACGATGAAGCCTCGCCGGAAAAATTTGGTGAGAAAGAAGAGAAGCAAAATGGAGCAAATCTACCTCAAGCTTAACGATTTTGAGGCGAAGGGAGCAAAAGAACCGAAGTAGGTGCGCTGGAGGTGAAGACACGAAGTGTATATGTGTGGAAGAGAGAACAAAGTGTGTGTGTGTGTGTGTGGAGAAGAGAGAACAAACAGAGAGAGTGCTTGAGGGGGGGATTTCGTTTTTGATGAAGCATAAAGGGGAAAGGCATGTTTGGTTTAGGTGAAATAAGGGTGGGTTATTATAATTTGTAGCCCAAACTTGCCATAGTGTACTCTTTAAATTTTAAAACCACTTAAACCAGTCTCAAATCTCCTTAACCTTCAAAATATTTTGGGTTTTACTATTCCCTCATATTTCAAACTCTTCAATTTCTTAATTAATTATATGCACATTTACTGCTCAAAATTTTCAAAATGTCCTCAAAATCACCTAAAATTCCTAAAAATTCCAAAATTCTCAATTTCTCCATTCATTATTTCCCAAAATACTCCTTGATCCTGTATTAAATTTTCAGGATGTTACAATTCTACTCACCTTTTTAGAATTTTGACCCCAAAATTCACTATGCTAAACCCCTTCAGGAAGAATACATAGCATAAACTACTCAATTCATCGCTAAAAACTTGCATTACTGACCAAAAACTTCAAATTCTAGTCAAACTAATCTAAGTCATTCCTCTTTCTTCTAAATCCTTAAGTCATAGTTTTAATCTTGGTACACCTTAATTGTCTAATTTCCTTTACTTACAAGACCACAAGAGCCACTCTTTAATCACGAGACAAAACATTTCTCGCCAAATCCTTATATAGTAATGAGAACGAGCCCCAAACCTATGAAAATATTGATTCATCAATTATTGAACATCTCCCCTTTTTGCTCAAACAAATCAGCATCTCTCAATATAATTGCAAAACTAATCACGCTTTAGTTATCCTAATCATCCATTATCTCTTCCCAAACAAGCTTTAACTCAAACAAAAACGGTCCTTAATCGAATCAAATTCCTTAGTCTCACATTCCAACTCAAATCGTTTCCATCAGTCATATTCAAAGGTCCCACTTCTCAACTAAAAATATCACATCCCTAGAATTTCATTCATTGTTAAAAAAAAAACTTATCACTCTAACTCCACACAAGTATGGCCAGAACAACTTCATTATCAACATCATTCCCAATTGTATTTAAGTATGATGTATCCAATTAAAAAGTTAGCTAGAGTTTTACATATCCCTTAAACATAACTAGATTGAGTTGGATAACTAGAGTTTTACAACATCATAACCTAGCTTGACTTATTCATTTATTTCGATCTTTAACTAAAAATGAGTTGGATAACTGAATGCTCACACCTAAAAGGCTAAACTTATATCCTTCTTAAAATACAAGAAGAAAGTTTTGAGAAATTAATTGTATTGTAATCTTTGTAATTGTTGGTATCACTTGATATGTTTAAATGACCACTTAATTTCTTGTTCCTCCATCTCCACTTCTCACATAGACCTCTATTTTAATTTTTATCTGGTGCAATATACATGGTAACTAAATTAGATATTTTAATGAAAAAAATTACAAAACAGGCCAATCCTAATCAATTTTATTAAGGATTTAGAAAAAAAAAAAAATTCATGTGAATTGGAGGCTTCATGTGTTAACTGCATGAACACGTTCTGTTAAGTTATTTATGATATGATACAAAACAATAAACACATTTAATTTGGCATTTGTATATGAAAAGAAGTTTATATTCAACACTAGTAACATTTTTTACAAAAATTGGGAACAATTTATTTTCAGTGTTTTTCTCTATGAAACTTTAAGTGATCTACTCGCTTAAGTTAGAGGGTAAATATATTTAGATTTTAGTTTGTGAATGATCGGAAGTTCCGAAAGAATGATATGATAAGCTGGATTAATACGCAGGAAATTTTCCCACTTAACACATTGCCACTCTCATGTCATTCAACAACAAGATTCTTATCTCAGTTAAAAAGAATGAATTAAAAAAAACAAGATTCTTATCGAAGACATTTAGGATTAATATAACTTTTGGTACTTGAACTTTTACTTAATTTTGGTTTTTGTCCCTGAACTTTGAAAACACTGGTTTTGTTCCTTGAACTTTTTAGTCAATTTTGATTCCAACCCCTAAATTTTGAAGATGATCTGTTTGTTCTTTGAACTTTCACTCAATTTTTATATTGGTTCCTGAGCTATTGTAAAGAAATTTAAAATTCAGAAATTGAGTGAAAGTACAGGGACTAAAAGTTGTATTAACCCAGAAATTTAATGGCACACAAAATTTTATACTCCCTTCATTTCTAAATATAAGATCACTTTAACTAATTTAGAGAGATTAAGAAAGATTTTTATATTTAGGAACACCGGAGTATCATACAATTCCTAGATGACTAACTGGGTTGATTTTTTTTTTTTTTTGCGAATTATTTTTTGAGCTTGTTTACTCAGTTTCAATGTCAGCACACATTCAAATGCAACTTGTATATATGCATGAAGATAAATATAAAAAGCCAAGAAACTTCAAGAGGACATGAACTCGACTAAGGAAAGGTAGAATCACGTTATATTCCAGGGGCTAACGTGTCACCACATGCACACGCCACAAATAAGAGGATTCGCACATGTAATGTCTTTGACGTTGCTTAAATAAATTTGACTTCATACTTTTTAAAAGAAAGGAAAAATTACTGAAAAACCTATCTCTCATGGCAAAATTTATTGCAATGGGATTTGAAAAATTTGTTTAACGATAAATATATTGAAGAAATATTAAATGGACTTTTGTTAGGACTGAAAATTTTTAATGGACTTATTTAACATGTTTTCAAATGCTATTTCAAACCAACCTTAAACATCCTTCTTCTTTTTTTTTTGGCCAGTCCATAAACATCCTTCTTGAAACACAAAAGGAAATTTTTGTGAATTGGATTGTTATTTTCTTTGTAATTATTGGCATTGCTTCATATATAAGTTAAAGTCATTATTCGTCAAATTTAAATTGTAATTCATATAAACAACATATCAATAATCTCACTATATACTTTAATCTAAGTGATAATGTCATTCGAAGATATACTTTTCTAACTCAAGATTCTTATTTATTTATTTATTTTGATTTTTATCGAAAAAATTTAATAACTGAGTGCTCTCACCTAAACTTATATCCTTCTTAAAACATGAGAAGAAATTTTTGCGAAATTAATTGTAATCTTTGAATTTGTTGGTATCACCTAATATGTTAAAATAATCATCACCTGTCAAGCTTAGATTGTAATCCAAATTAATAACATAAAAAAATAACATATCAATACTCAATCTCACACTAAATTAATTTTTTTTTATCAAAACATAAAAGTTAATCAAAGTGTTAATGCCATTTGAAGATATACTTTTTTTAACCCAAGAAGATTCTTATACCATGAAGCCGATAATATCAACTAAACTATCACTAACATACACTCCTATTTCATAATTCCAACTTCTTCTATGTTAAGTAAAAAAAGGTCATCTATAATTTATCCCACTTAACAAGTCAGGATTAATTAACCTTATTAATCTCACACGTGTGATATGAATGTCTGTATAATCACGTATCTCTCTATCTTGTAGCGACGTGTCTATCCATCACTTTCTTCTCTAATTCCTCTTCTTCACTTTTCAAATTTTCTCTTTTCTTCTTCAAAAGGAAAGGTTAGTTTCTCTCTCTCTCTCTCTCTCTGTTTTCGCCATTCCTCTCTCACTCATTTTCTTACTTTTCTTCTCAATATTTATCTCACATTGCTTCCATTCCATATTTTGCCCTTCCTTTGTTTGATTTCAACATTATTATTGTGAATGCTTCAAATTTAGGAATGTAATTTCAAATGCACTACAAATCATGTTATGTTATGTTATAAGATTATTTTTGATGAATCTCTGTGTTCGTAGAATCGTCCTTTTGAATCTATCAAGTTTAACCGTTATGTATTCAAAATGTACGAGTTTCGGTTTAATCATAGTGTTGAATTTTGAGATCCTGATTTTATTGATATTGATTATATTTTATAATTTCTGTTCAGTCTCTCTTTTTTTGCCTGTGTTTTTTTAGGTTGAACTAGATTTGCTTGCTATTGAACATGAGTGTGTAAAATGATCTTATTATATTTAATTAGGAATGACTTAAATGCTTATTCTAGTGTCAAATGACTGATACTGTTATTTGGCAAAATCTTCCGTAGTTTTTTAGCATTTTGATGAATTCAATGCGAAGTTTTTGTATGTGTTTTTTTTTTGGTTGAAGTAATTGATGAGGAACATGCAACACATTGCAAGATGTGTGTTACACATTAAGTGGGAACTAGAATGAATGAATTTGTTGTTTGAATGTCTTGCTATTACGTATTGAAGCTTTAGGAGTTGTTATATTCTTATCTTGGTAGTGGATTATCATTTGTGTTCTGATTCCATTGAGCGTTTGTGCACAACAAATGTGAACTTGCTTTTCTACTTGCCATTTTTTTTTTCTCAAGTGGTAGATTTTGTACATGGTGAGAGCGTTGGCATTTGCAATAGACTTAGGTTGTAGTTCTGTTTGATTTAGATGACTTTTGTGCATATTCCTTAACTTTGATGAAATAAGGAAGGTCTTACAGGAACAAGTTTTCTATTTTTCTCTACTGGTTGTTGTGCATCATACTGATGATAGGTTGGTTCAGATGTCATGTTCTTTATTGCATCCCATTCTTCTTCTTATCAATGGGAAACACTTTTACTGGATTAGTTGTGCCACATCATGCAATTCTGGCAATGATACAATTGTTTTTGTGTCAATCTGCCTAGATTTCTGGCCTCTTTACATGTCTGATCCTCCAATTATTGGAGTTGTTTCCACTGGAACTGTTTGGTGATTTCTAATGATCGTATTTCACTTGGTCACTATATGCATTTGATATACCAAGGTGTTGTGATTGTATTTGACCTCCTTTGTTATGTTCCAATTTAGGTATCATCTTTCCCCTGGTGTATTTTTTGAGTTGCCATCAGGAACTTTACATGCCAAGTGACCTTTTGCACTTCCCTGATGTTTTCAGAATTATAAAATATTTGTCCATGCTACCTGAATGTTGTTTATCAAATTTTTGGCTATCTTTTCAAGTAACAATATCAGGTTCCCATGTGAAATCTTGTTTCCGGGTTTTCAGTCATTTTGTTTATCTTTCTTGTGTACAGGCATTAAAGTTCTGTAAATTGTAGTTTAGTAATCTAGATTTTTTTTTTTGGTTAACAAAGTTTCAGTTATAGAGTATAGGCTACTATTTTCATTTTTAGGCTTGGATCAACCTACATTTTTCAGATACCTGACCTATCACTGGTTACGTGTTTCTAAACTGTAAATACTAACTTGTTGGTTTATAAGCGTTTGCAGTCAAATCTTACAATTTAGGAAACTGGTGGGATTGTTATGTGTTTAGAAGAATAGTGAATTGGTGATGAATGGAAGTGTTAAAAGAGGAATGAAGGATATGCTAGCAACTCATCTCAATATAACCAATTTATATAATTCTTAGCAATGCTGATGCTTGACAGTGATGCAAGTTCATGATTATGAAGAAAATTTGAATGTCTTTATATGAAATTACTGCTATTTAACTATGATGAAGGATCAAAGAATTCCTATGGCAGATTGGAAGCTTCTTATGTGGTGCTTGGTTTTTTTTGTTTTTTAGAAACTGATATATGGTGTTTGTTAAACACACAGGATATAACACATGTTTTCAAGTCTATTTGAGCAAAATTTTTTATCTAGTGTGGCAACTATTTTTGTACATTGTGAAACTTTTGGTAAGAAAATGTTTGCTTTCCAAGTCTTAGGTGATGGTGAGTTACAGAGATACAAGATGAATTTTATCCCATGCTCAGTTTTTTTTTTTTTCAAATTTTTATGTCCACTTAACTTATTGATTTGATTTTATTGGTTTCAGTTTTCATACATTTGATATTCTTTTTCCCTGACATCCATGTAAATTAGTCCATGTATAACTGTAAGCTCATCCTTTTTCTTTCTATCTGCAGTGTATACCAAGTTTGGTGGCGTGTCACTGTTTCTGTTTTGAAACTTCATAAATTTTAGCTCCAGTCTTTTCAGCCTCCCTTTTACAGTGGCAGGTTTAAATGAAAAATTGGATTGATGTATATGATGACTGAAACACTTCAGATGATTATGTCATCATGTCATGACCAAGACAAAAATATCCAGCCACCTTCTCTCCCTCCTGGCCAACCTAAAAGTCGTCAGTCGCGCCAAAGCCGTACAGGCACCTGGGCAGTTGCAATAGCAGCACTATTCGTCTCCACCATTGCTTGGCTTTCCCTTATTTTCTCTAGCACCACTACTCAATGCTTACATCACCTAAGAGATTGGGAGAGTAGCTCCAACTTTCTTCCTTGGAAAATCTGTTTTCCTGATAAACATTCTAATTCTATGCAGCCTCCACCTCTCCCAGTTGGCTATAAGGGAGATCATATTCACTACGATAACCATAGTACTTTCAAACAAGAAGACTTGTCACTTAAACATATTGTATTTGGCATAGCTGGATCATCTCAACTATGGAGACGGCGGAAAGAATATGTTAGGCTGTGGTGGCGTCCCAATGATATGCGTGGTCATGTATGGTTAGATGAACAAGTATCTCAAGAACATGAAGATCATTTATTACCCTCTATCATGGTTTCTGAGGACATCTCACGTTTTCACTATACTAATCCTATGGGTCACCCTTCTGGTCTGCGAATTTCTCGCATTGTCACTGAGAGTTTTCGCCTTGGCCTCTCAAATGTGCGCTGGTTTGTCCTTTGTGACGATGATACCATCTTCAATGTGGATAACCTTGTTAGTGTTCTCAATAAGTATGACTCCTCTGAGATGGTATACATAGGCAGCCCCTCAGAGAGCCATTCGGCAAATACCTTTTTCAGTCATTCCATGGCTTTTGGTGGTGGTGGGATTGCCATTAGCCATCCTCTTGCCAAGGCACTCTCTGAGATTCTTGATGAATGTATTGAAAGATACCCCAAACTTTATGGCAGTGATGACAGATTGCATGCCTGCATCACTGAACTTGGTGTTCCTTTGACCTGGGAGCATGGGTTTCATCAGGTTTCTTTTCTTAAATCAATCTCCACATGCCTATTACATATTTTCTCTTCAGTATATTGTATGATTTCATTCTTATTTTCTGTTTATACAAAAATGAATTGTTGGACGAGAGTTATCTTATGATTAATCGCTAAATATTCTCTATCCTATGTCTTTATTTTTTAATATTGATAATCAATCTGGAGTTATTTTTCTCTCTTTCCTTTCAGTGGGATATAAGGGGTAACGCCCATGGTCTTCTATCTTCTCATCCAATTGCACCATTTGTATCAATTCATCATGTTGAAGCTGTTGATCCCTTTTATCCTGGCTTAAACTCTTTGGAGAGCCTGAAACTCTTTACAAAGGCCATGAGAGCTGATCCAAAAAGCTTCTTACAGCGCTCTATATGTTATGATAATGCACAGCATCTAACTTTTTCAGTCTCTCTTGGTTATGCTGTTCAAGTCCTGCCAAATGTTGTTTCACCCCGTGAGTTGGAGCGCTCAGAACGGACCTACTCAGCATGGAATGGTATAAGTCATAGGAATGAATTCGACTTTGATGCCAGGGATCCATCTAGATCTATTTGTAGAAAGCCTATTCTGTTCTTTCTACAAGATGTTGGGAATGAAGGCAATATCTCTAGGGGTTTATATGTAAGGAGTAAAGAAAGAAACAATCTCAAAAATAAAATTTTATGCTTTCCTCATCAATCCCCTCTTCATAGCGTGCAAGAAATTAAGGTACTGGTGCAGCCATTGAGCAAGAATTGGCATCTGGTATGTTTCATAGTTCTTTATCTTGTGAGTTGGTATTATTAACTGAGTCATCAATGTTAGTGACTTTTTTGAATTCTACTATTCGTTCGTCATAGGTACCACGCCGTCTCTGTTGTCGACAAAGCCAAGTGGGGAAAGAATCTCTTCAATTAATTGTTGGACAGTGTGGGAAGGGAGCCTTTAGTTCTGTTTTCTGACATTTTAGGTTGATTACGTTATGCTTGTACATGGATTGGAGTTAGTGAGGAGTTAATTATATGCGGCTTCTTTTTGATTTTGACCTTTGGTTGAGCTTCTGTGGAATTCTATCCTGTTGGAATACAGGCATGTGTAACTAAATATTGAGAAGAGATTTATAACACCAATTATTGAGCCTTCAAACCCATAACTAAGTAATTGAGTCTTCTCCATTTCTCCTTTTTAAGCACCCTTCCCTTCTATTATTTCTGAGCTTCTGTTGCACGATGAAGACAAGTGCTGGTTCATCTGTTTGATTCATGCCAGTGTGGCATAATATTTCAATTTGATAAGTCAAAAGCTTGATACCACAGCAATATTCTCATGTGATATACCTGACAATTAAGTTATGATTATATTTTTGTTTATGTGATTCATCATATTGGGGCAATTGAAGTGATTTGTAATGCTCGGACTACCTTCATTTACTGTTGTCAGCTTTATTGTTGGGGTTTGTTTTTTTTTCCCTCAAGTGAACAGTTCTGGGTCTCAGGTTTTTACTTTTCCATAGAAGTGCTTTTGGGAAATCTAGAGAGAAAACTATAATTGCATTGCTTCGAACTTTTCTTGTTGCCATTCCTCTGTTTAAGTTCATAGAAACAGATTCTACTGAGAAAATAAATGGGACTCATCCCTAAAATATCATTGCTGATAGGTCTACCCTCTTAGCAGTGAGACTTACCTTAGTTTTTTAACAGGCTTATTCTCCTATGTTATAAAATTAATGTAGACACGTGTATGAACCCTTCTTCGTGTCTGTGTTAAACCCTTCTTTAGTAACATATCACATCATAGGTTTGTCTCTTAAGTTTCAGCCTGAGCAAAGTGTAATTTAATTGATGCCTGGATTTAATTTATGTGCGGGGATTGTTACATGCTGTTTGACTTGCAGATTTTCCTCAACCAAGTTTCAAGCTTTATGCAGGTTCCAGAATATAATTGTAAGCAGCTGAATTGCAGGTTTATCTCTCTGAGCTTCTGACCACATGTTTGAATCCCATTTGCATTACCACATCAAAGGTATTGGTCATCAGATACCTGGTAATATGATCTTTGGTCTGTCATAGGTATATTATATGGGTTTGAATGGGCTCCTAAATTGATGATTTTGTGTTGTTGATCGATGACTTATATATCAGCTATATTTAATAGATTGTCTGTTTCTGGCCCAAGGGGGCGTAGACCAGCTGGTAAGAAAGGGGAAAGTAAGACATCGCGTATCCACCAAGTCATGGGTTCGAACCCTAGGGAAGTCGTCACCCCCAAAATGGGGAATCCCGGCGGCAACTTTTGATTAGTCGGTTCCCCGAAGGGGGCCCGGACACCGAAGGCTCTAAGCAAGAAAAAAAAATAGATTGTCTGTTTCTAGTTGTTTTAAGAATTGTGATTTGCTTCATCAGTTTTTTAGTTCTGACATTATTGACGACAATTTGTACTGCCAACTTCAGAACAGGTGCATCAAATTAACAATCTATGGGGTTTGTGAGCAATGTAATTTTTTATGTCAATAATTTCTTTTTCTCCCTAAAATCTTTATTTAGTTTGTATTGTAGATTCATAGAACTTGTAATTACCGCGGTTTTTGACTTGGTTTCTGTGCTATGCACTAAAATAAGAAGTCACAATTTGAAATAGGCAAAGAAACAGGCATGATTAAAGAACTTTTGGTTACTTTTGTTTAATTGTGACAATTCCAGATTGGAGCATTTGTATTCTTGATTTTTTGAATGTTTATTCATGCAAATCAATCTTCTATTTTCTACCAGGAAAAGATAGGGAATTAGAGAAACACAACTTTCATTCAACTCATCATTAGCCCTGATCGTAACTACCTGTTGAAGAAATCACAAGCAGTTTTCTTTTATTCTCTAATAATACAGAAATGTGATCCTTATAGGGATACATATACAAAGTGTAAAGTTATGTCCCTAGGGAATAGGTGGCGGTTACAACAGAATATGTCCCTAGGGAATAGGTGGCAGTTACAACAGAAGCAATATTAATTTAAAATTTAAATCTAGAATCCTAAAACTTAGGAAATAGAATAAGCCTATTATTTAGGGTTTCTAACACTCCCCCTCAAGTTGGTACATAGATATCCATCATGTCCAACTTGCCTACAAAGTGCTTAAACTTGTCCTTAGCCAATCCCTTTGTAAGTACATTAGCTGTTTGTTCTCTGGAAGGGATATTGGTAAGACTAACTATCCCATTATCAATATTTTCTCGTATAAAATGACGATCAATCTCAACATGCTTGGTGCGATCATGTTGAACTGGATTGTGAGAGATATTTATGGCAGCCATGTTATCACAGTACATCTTCACTGGGAGAATTGAATGCACGCCAATTTCTTCAAGTACTCGCTTCAGCCATATGCCTTCGCAAATTCCCAATGCTATGGCTCTGAACTCGGCTTCAGCACTACTTCTTGCCACTACTGATTGTTTCTTGCTTCTCCAAGTTACAAGGTTACCCCAGACAAATGTGCAATAACCTGAAGTAGACTTTCTATCTTCTTCATCTCCAGCCCAATCAGCATCAGTAAAAATCTTAATGCAACGCTGATCTGATTTTCTAAACAGTAGGCCTCTTCCCGGTGAACCCTTCAAGTATCTTAGTAACCGGTAGACTTCATTTAGATGTTTCTGCTTAGGATCATGAGAGTGTTGGCTCACTACACTCACTGCATAGGCTATGTCAGGTCTAGTATGTGAGAGATAGATCAATTTTCCCACTATTCTTTGATATCTACCAATATCCACAGCTTTCCCCAAATCTGCCTCATCATCAATTTTGTAGGTTTGGATTGGTGTATCACTTGGTCTACATCCAAGCATGCCAGTTTCCTTCAACAAATCTAGGACATATTTTCTTTGGGATGTATAGATGCCCTTCTTTGATCTTGCAATTTCCATTCCAAGAAAATACTTCATGTCTCCTAGATCTTTGATCTGAAATTCTTTATTAAGAGCTTGTTTGAGGTGTGAGATTTCATCTTCATCATCTCTAGTCAAGACAATATCATCCACGTAGATTGCCATAATAGCAATCTTTCCTCTTTGTCGTTTAAAGAACAAGGTGTGATCACTTTGACCTTGTGTGTACCCTTGCCTTTTCACCACTTTCATGAGCCTTTCAAGCCATGCTCTAGGGGACTGCTTTAGTCCATAGAGAGATTTCTTTAGTCTACACACTTGGTTGAGTTTCTTACCAGGAAAACCCGGAGGATGTTTCATGTACACTTCCTCTTTCAAGTCACCATTTAGGAAGGCATTCTTTACATCCAGTTGGTGTAATCTCCAGTCTAAATTTGCTGCCAATGAGAGCAAAATTCTGATAGTATTCAGCTTTGCTACCGGTGCAAAAGTCTCATTGTAATCCATCCCATAAATTTGAGAGAAGCCTTTTGCTACAAGCCTTGCTTTATATTTTTCAAGAGTGCCATCAGCTTTATATTTTGTGGTAAATACCCACTTACATCCCACCGGCTTCTTCCCTTTAGGAAGATCAACAAACTCCCAAGTATCATTGTCCTCCAGTGCCTTCATTTCTGCTAGGACTGCTTGCTGCCATTCTGGTACAGTCATTGCTTCCTCAATGTTTCTAGGAATCTGCACATTATCTAGTTGTGATATAAAAGCACCATATTTTGCAGAGAGTGCTTTATGAGATACAAGTCTCTCAATAGGGTGCTGTGTGCAAGTTTTGGATTTCTTTCTTTTAGCAATGGGCATGTCTAGGTTATCTGATATGGCAACAATATCCTCAAGATCATTTGATAGAGGGGCAGCATCAGCCTCATGTCCTCCTTCTTCACCACCATTATGTGCTTCAAGGATTTTCTCTGGTTCTGACTCATGGCCAATGCTAGGAACTTGAGGTGCCTTTTTTGAGTTTTTTCTCCTAGTGTAAGTCCTTGTAATCTTTAGTTTATCTCCCCCTGAACTAGACTCTTTTCCAACATCTAGTGGAACATCTTTTGACACATCTTGTGTCACATTATTCTCAGGAATGCTACTGGACAGGTCTGGAACAGAAGGAAAACATGCTAATGGGTTTAAATATTCATGAGAACTAGATTCAAGCTCTTGGTTAGGACTTAGGCATGTTTCTGGATCACTCTCAGTCTGAAATTCACTATGACTCGCCCCCTGAATTGAAGACACATGATAAAAAGGAATAGACTCATGAAATGTGACATCCCTTGAAACAAAGAGACGCTTGGTAGTAGGATCAAAGCATTTATAGCTTTTATTAGAATCAGAATAACCTAGGAAAATGCATTTAATAGCTTTAGGAGAAAGCTTGGATGTGTGGTGAAGATGTGTGAACACAGTACAGCCAAAAATCCTTAAAGGCAGTGTGTTTTCAAGGTATGACAGGTTACAAAAATCCTTCAAAACTTTCAAGGGAGTGCGATATGAGAGAGGCTTACTTGGCATCCGATTTATTAAGAAAACTGCGGTTAGAATAGCATCCCCCCATAAATATTTAGGAACATTAGAATTAAGCATAATAGCCCTGACAATATCAAGAATATGACGATTTTTCCGTTCTGCTATTCCATTTTGTTGAGGACTATATGGGCAAGAACTTTTGTGAACAATGCCTTTGTTTGACAAGAATTCACCTAAGTATTGGTTAAAATATTCACTACCATTATCAGTGTGAAGGATTTGGATTGTTGATTGAAATTGTGTTGAAATCATGTTGTAAAATTTCATGAAAGTTTGAGGAACATCCTTCTTGTCCCTTAATAGATAAACCCAACTAACTCTTGTGTGATCATCAATAAATGTAATAAACCATTTTGAATTAGTGCGGTTGGTAATACGAGAGGGACCCCACAAGTCACTATGAATGATTTTAAATGGATGAGAAGCACGATATGGAGTGCAAGGAAATGGAAGTCGATGATGTTTTGCAATTTCACAAGTATTACACATAAATTGAGAAACATCTTTATTAGGGAAAATATCAGGGAACATTTTTGACATATAATGGAAACTAGGATGACCTAAACGTTGGTGCCACAACTCCAATGTACTAATTCTAGGGAGAGACACCGTATTACAAGAAACAATACTAGGAATACTGGAAGAAAAATTATTAGAATCTAGGTAGTAAAGGCCCTCATGTCCTCTAGCATAGCCAATCGTCTTCCCCGTCAACAATTCCTGAAAAACACAATGGTATGCAAAGAAATCAGCATGACACTTCTCATCTTTAGCCAATGTACTAACAGATATTAAGTTACATCTTAATTTTGGAACATGTAACACATTTTTAAGAGTGAGTTGAGAAGAAATAGTAATACTCCCAAATCCAGCAACCCAAGAATTAGTTGCATCAGCAATTTTCACTGTGATAGGTGTTTTATTCACAGTGTATGACGAGAACATTGAGATATCATCAGTCATATGGTAAGAAGCACCTGAATCTATGATCCAACACTTTCCAGAACTTAAAGTTTTAATTGTTGCAAGAGCCCTTGAGAAATTACCTCTCTTAACAACTGTGGCAGTAGGCTGTTTGTGAGAAGGCTGAAGAGAAGTGAGGAGTTCTAGAATCTGATCAAATTTGTCACCATTAGAAGATGCAACATTAGAAGATGCAGCGGAATCACTATCCTCACTGTTTCTGCCATGTAGCCTTTGCCCTTTCCCTTCTTTGGCTTCCAATCTGCAGGTTTTCCATGAAGCTTCCAACAAGAGTCCTTTGTGTGTCCAATTTTCTGACAATGATCACAAGTAGGACGAGATTTTTGATTCTCTGTAGTGCGCACAGCCAATGCTGAAACTTCCAGGGGAAGATGAGCAACAGGATCATCTTTAAGCATGATCTTCTTTTGGGAATCCTCTCCCCTAAGAATGGCAAAAGCCTCCCGAACAGAAGGAAGAGGAGATTTACCAAGGATGTGACTACGAACTTCCTCAAATGATCGATTTAGACCAGCCAATAACTCAAACAATCTTTCTTTCTCCACACGAGTGCGATAAACAGCAATATGTGTGGGACAACATGGTGTGTCTTGATGAACGAGATCAATTTCCTGCCAAAGGGTACTTTTGGCTAGGTAATAGTCACCCAGACTAAGGGAACCTTGTTTAAGATCCCATACTTTTGACTTCAAATCAAAAAGATGTGATTCATTGCCTTCATCTCCATATGCTTCATGAAGGGCTTTCCACATCTCATGGGCAGAGGTCATAAACATGAAATATCTCTTGACAGTAGAGCTCATGGCGTTTACTAACCATGAGCAAACAAGGGCATCAATGGCCTTCCATGTTTGCAGCGCACTAATTTCGGTCGCTGCAGGAGAAGGGATATCACCGGTTACATGACCTAGTTTCCCTCGACCTTCAAGAGCAAAGGTCATGGATTGTGCCCACTCACGGAAATTATCACCGGAAAGGCGCTCCGAGATGATTGAGACAGAAGAAGTGTCAAGGCCAGCCATAGAAGATCGAGATACACCGCTGCTGTTGGAGGAACAATTGCTGGCAGTGTGTGTTCTTCGCTGATGTTGGCTGGGAAATTCTTTGTGATGATGAATCAGCCATGATTTCTTCCATTTGCTCTGATACCATGAAGAAATCACAAGCAGTTTTCTTTTATTCTCTAATAATACAGAAATGTGATCCTTATGGGGATACATATACAAAGTGTAAAGTTATGTCCCTAGGGAATAGGTGGCAGTTACAACAGAATATGTCCCTAGGGAATAGGTGGCAGTTACAACAGAAGCAATATTAATTTAAAATTTAAATTTAGAATCCTAAAACTTAGGAAACAGAATAAGCCTATTATTTAGGGATTCTAACACCTGTAACTCATTATTTATTCTTTTTATGACTCACTAACTCTTAAATAACTTTTCCATCATATATGCTATTTTTGTAATTGTAAGTTGGTTACAGTTCTCTGTATATTTCTTAGCTGATTGAAAGTGAAAAGGAACTGAACTTCGATGTAGCTTTTAATAATTTTCATGTTATAATAAAAGTAAACATAGAAGAAGGCATCTAAAACATCCCATTCGTGATGTTCAGTTTCCATTGATAAAAACTATAATTTGTAGGCAGAGATTATTTACTTTTATGTTATTATAAAATTATATGATTGTTATGTTGTTATTAGAAACATTGATAAAATTGATAGACATGACGAAGTGGAGACTTGCTCTTAGACCAGTTTCTTCGTAGATTCAGGATTATTAGTGATAGTGACTCAAAAAGACAATGCTTTGTGCTATTAAGTTTGTATGCTGTCTATCTGAATTTTATCATTTGATTTTGGCCGCTTGGGAGTTTAGTATCGTTGTTATATCAGTAAAATTTAAGATTTTTGTTCTCTTTTATAAACTTGTGTTGAATAATACATAAAAATGTTATTAGTTTTGAGTTTGATTTCCTATCTAAATCTTTGAAATCATATATGACTTCATCACTACCTCTCCATGCCTCTTTATTTGAGCAATGAATTAAACCCAACTTTGTTCGGCCCATTAGACCATTGAACTACCTTTTGCTTGTTTGATCGACAGTTTTTTATGGGTCAATTGAGTTGGATTTTATATCCTTTTTTTTTCACCTAGCTGATTTTGAAATTATGTCATTTTATTTATTTATTTTTGGTTCCATGAAATTATGTCATTTTAAAAGATAAGATATGTGTGCTTTAAGAATTGATTTGTTGTACGTGTAGTTTTTACATAAATTGTATATTTAACGTCTATTCTCCCTTGTTGACAAAAAAAATTATATTCTCTATAATGTTACAAATGAATGAATTGTTGTATTTGATTAATTATATTATTTAAATTATGATTGTGTTCACAATTGATCCTGATTCACCACTGCTGAATTATTTTTTGACTTAACTTTTCTAATTCCTCTTGATATGGTAAGTTCAAATGTCATGGAAAAGTGTCATTGGTATGCAGATCTCTTTTGACTGGTACGCACGTGGTCTTTCATCAGTTCAAACGAATAATGAGAAAAACTCAGGAGGGAAAAGAGGAGGTGGGTCACGTTTGTACCAATATTATTTCCCGTGTTTTAATTATATTTTCAAAATATGTAAATTTCAAATGAGGAAATGGAAATGAACAATGACATCAAAACCATACAACCATTTTGGACTTAAGTTTCTTTTAGGAAATGATCTGATTGTCGAAGTAAAATACAAAATAAAATAAACATCTTTGTCGGTCACCAGCAACCACCTTTGACATCGCTTGGATCTTGTGTCATAGGCCCCAATAACTCGAGCAGTGTAAGCCTGTATAAGTTTTGGCAATAGTTGGGTAAGGTGGAATTTGAACCCACTTACACTTTTGTTTTTGATAATAGACAAAATGATACATTAAAACATAAAATAACTTAAGAGAACAACAGAAGAAAACAAGAAAACGAGCAAAAAATGAGTAGATAAGTGCTTTTTTAGGGCAACATGAGTACATAAGTGCTGAAAGACTGTTTATTTGGAAAATATATGGAACGTAGGTTTTGAGTTTCAAACCTAGATTTCATAATGATGACAACACTCAAAATATTTTAAGTTCTTTTCTGTCAAAAAAAATGCTTTAATTAAGTTTGACAAACATTCACAACATTTTTAGAATAGTTTTTTTTGTATGAAAAACTTGTTTCGAGACAGAAAAATAGGTTTTACTAGAAGCATTTTAGCTTTTTGAGAATTTGTTCCCCATAATCTATTGTTTAAAAAAACATTTTCAGCTTTCCCCCGAAGTTATTCTCAAAAGGGTATTTTACCTTCCGGGCGTGTCGAGATTCGAAGAAGGTCGCATTTGATTCTGAAATCTCTGACACTTCTTCTACTTCTCTCACTGCTTCTTCTCATTCATCTTGGTCTTCTGATGTTGTGCTCGCTCTTATCAGTTGCAAGGAATTTTCGTTCTACTTCTTCTGTGAATTGTTCCATCTCCTCCCCTGCCTTATCTTTACTAATTTCCTCTTTTTTAGTAACCATAGTGTAGAAAAAAGTTATATAATAGCGTGCAGCAAGCAAAATAGCTTTTCTTGGAGCTATTTTGACAAGTCACCAATTAGTATTGATTAATACTGTGTTACCTAGATTTCGTATGATCTAAATAACTTTAATAAAATAAACATATAATGAATCTAATCGTGATTGATTAATATGAGTCATGACACATGAATAATATATGAATTATCTATTTCGAGGTGAGGACCTGATCTAGAATTATCAAGCGTGAAAGCTGGATCTAATAGTATAAACAGTAATAAGAATTAAATATAATAAACGTGGATTATGGATTGGAAATAACAGAGATAAATCCGAGATAAGATAAAGTATGATAATGAATTATGAGATAAGAACTGGAATAGTAAGGCATAAAGCATAAACAAATAGTAATGGATAGAACCTGGCGAGCTTTATTGAATGGGATAATCAGAGTACAAGTTGAATAGCCGAATAGAAGGAATCTCTCAATACAAGAAAGTAAAAAGTGATTGTGTTCTTGCTCTCAGATATTCCGTACCCTAAACCCTAACTGGACCTATCTTATTGTATTCCCCTTTGGGCTCGCAGAAGAGAAATTTGGGCCAGGCCCAATATCCAGAGAAGGCGAAACAGTTTCGACTGAGGCTAGACTGAATGGAGAAAGTGGGAGTTGAGGATAGGCCACGTGTAGCAGGAATTTCGGAAGGTGGGGAATTGAACTGACGTTAAGAGATAAGGAGATGTTAACTGTCCAAGGAATCAAGCGACGATCTCGGGCTGAAGACTCGGCCATGCTAGAGACCTGGCAGCTCAACGGCTCTTCGAGGTGGACACCTGGCATAACGTCAGGGAGAAATAAGTGGAGCTGCTTAGGCTATATAAGATAGGCCAAACTAGGGTTTAGGGTACGGAATATCTGAGAGTAAGAACACAATCACTTTTTACTTTCTTGTATTGAGAGATCTCTTGTAACCAGCTATTCATCTTATATTCTGATTATCCAATTCAATAAAGCTCGCCAGGTTCTATCCATTAATATTTGTTTATGCTTTATGCTTACTATTCCAGTCTTTATCGAATTATATCTCAGTTATCTCGCATTATTTATCATATTTTATCATATCTCTGCTTTATCTTCATTATTTCCAGTTCATGATTCAATATTATTATGTTTAATTATTGTTCCTGTCAATTCTAATTCGTAACTTGTTAATATCTTATCTAATTCTCACTTATTGTTATATTATCAAATCCAGCTTACGAGCTTGATACTTCTAGATCAGGTTCATACCTCAAAATAGATAGTTCACACGTTATTCATATATCATATTAATCGATCGTAATTAGATTCATTATATGTTCATTTTATTAAAGTTATTTAGATTATACAAAATCTAGGTAACACATTTT
Organism: Mimosa pudica; assembly: GCA_029929735.1. Lineage (NCBI taxonomy): Eukaryota > Viridiplantae > Streptophyta > Magnoliopsida > Fabales > Fabaceae > Mimosa > Mimosa pudica. Next base: position 14,202,069 of record JAKELP010000018.1, on the reverse strand, counting down.
GGCGCCGTCCGTGGGGACGAAATTAAATTTCTTCTCATCTGATAATCAACATTTAACCTGAGATCCAACATGTCTGATCATCGAGACCCTGTTGTTCCCATGGATGAGGATGATCCTCATACCCCACACGGAGATCCATTCCAACCTCCTCCTCCAAATGGAAACGATCATGAGCAAACAATCCCTGAAGATCACCAGGAGCAAATCCCTGAACCTGAGACACCATCTGAACATCAGAGGGGTGAGGGGGAGAACTCGCAAGAAGATCATCAGAACGACCATCAAGAAGATCACCAAGATCATCATCAGGATGATCACGGAGAAGGTCGTGAGGAAGATCATGACCAGCAAAATTTCGATCATGAAAATAACCCAGCACAAAACCTGCATATGTTGTACGAGAAACAAGCTTATCTCACTCGCTTGGTCGAGTCCCTGAACAAAGACATACGAGACTATGCTGTTTACACAGCACAAGTCCCAAATCGCAACAATAAAGGCAGTTGTAAAACTCGCCTTTTCCAGAGTCCACAAACAAAAATTCCTCACCAAGCAGGGTTCCAGCATCAGCAAAGAAGGCAAGAAACTATGGGCCACAAGAAAGGAGGATACTAGAAGCACAAAACTAAAATTCCTCGTGACCATCATAGACATTCTCATACACGACATGAGAAGTTCAGATTAAACCCTGGCGGGAGTCAAAGCTCCAGCAGTGCTAGCACATCTAACTCGGGTTCCAAATCTCGAGGTTCAGATGGTGCTCACGACCAGAAAAATCCTGAAATGATCAGAATGGAACGTGAGATCGAGGAGCTGAAAAAGATCATTCAACAAGTCCCAGGAGCACCAAAACCAACTCCTAAGTACGCCCAGACGAGTTATGCTAACTCACCCTTCGCAAGGTGGATCACAGAGACTCAACTACCAAAGAGATTCACCTATCCTTCAATGAATCAATATGATGGAACTGGTGACCCAGATGAGCATATGACTCACTTTAAACAAAGGATGCTGGCAGCCCCTATATCAGACTCAGCCAGAGAAGCTTGCATGTGCAAAGGATTTGGTATGAGCTTGACAGGTCCAGCCCTGAAATGGTTCACCAAACTGTCTGTTAGATCCATATCATCCTTTGCTCAACTACAAGAGCAATTCACTCAACAGTTTTCTAGCAGCCGTAGGATGCAGAAAACCTAGGCTGATTTATATCGGATGCACATGTATCGGGGGGAAACCACTCGAAGCTGGGTTACTCGTTTCAATACAGAGAGACTCACTATAGACAAACCTGATGAAGAGACCTCGATTAATGCTTTTCGTAAAGGAATATTTGTAGACTTAGACCTCTACAAAGAATTGACAAAGCACCCGTGCGATACCTACGCTGGGGTTATGCGCAAAGCCGAAGACCAGATGCGCTGGGAAGAAGACTATGCAGCCAGATATTCTTACTATGAACCTGATGAGGAAGGCAAAGATAATGGCTCAGGTTCTCGTAAAAGTTCAAAGAAGAAGAACAAAAAGAACTGGAGAGCTGAACCATATCCTACAGCCAACAGAAGTGAACCTAATGATACTCACTAGGCGGAGAAGCCTAAAAAAGACTTACCTCCAACATTTGCACAAAGAGGATTCAACGTATCTGCAACCCAGCTCGTCAAAGGCCTCTACAAACTCGGGGACGCCGTCAGGTGGCCACCTAAAATGCTGACAAGCCCAGATCAGCGTGACAAAACTAAGTATTGTGATTTCCACGAAGACTATGGTCATCGCACTGAAGATTGCATATCTCTCAGAATACAAATAGCAGAACTCTTAAAAAGAGGGTATCTAACTGATTTACTGAAAAAACCTGATAAAAAACATCCAGATAATTCTCAGCCAGGTCCCTCGAAACAGCCGCAAATGCTACAATCTGGGGTAAAAACCATCAATTTTATTGCAGGAGGCTCAGATATTAGTGGTGTAACGTATTCAGCAGCCAAGAGGCACACCAGAGAACTCCCGATGGAGCCTCAAGAGCTCCACTTGGCTGAGGGGGAAGTCATACCTGGACCAATAACCTTCTCAGATGAAGAAATAGTTCCTGGAATCCATGATGATGCACTAGTAATTACGCTCAAAATAGCTGACTACCAGGTAAAAAGAATCTTGATTGATCCTGGGAGTTCAGTTAACATCCTATATAGAGGCACAGTGAAAGAAATGAACCTGGAAGATGAGATGTCTTATTATCCCGCAACACTAGTGTTTGGGAACGGAGCTGCTGACTAGTCCAAGGCAATCATTAACCTGACAACCACAGTGGCAGGAATGAATGTGAAGTTCACCTATCACGTCATGAACTGCCCATCCTCATATAATGTCATCTTAGGGAGGCCTTTCATCCACAAAATGAAAGGTGTTCCTTCAACACTACATCAATGTATTAAGTTTAATACCCCTTGGGGAGTTAAAACAATACATGGTCAGCAACGCACCTCCCGAGAATGCTATCAGGCTGCCTTGAAGGCAACCGCCCAACAACCTGCATAGCAACCACAGAAATCTCCCCAGGAACACCTTTCCTGGGGGGAACAGGTAGAGGACCTCACGCCGGAAGTCCTTGACCCTCATTTTCCAGATCGGCGAATACTCATAGGGGCAGGTCTGGACCCAGAACTTAAAAAACAAATCCTGACTTTCCTGCTCCAGTATAAAGATTGTTTCGCATGGACACATTCTGATATGACTGGGATTGATCCAGAAGTCATTATGCATCACCTGAATGTAGACCCCACCAAAAAACCAGTAAGGCAAAGAAGACGAAAATTTGCTCCAGAGAGAAACCTGATTGTCAATAATGAGGTGGAGAAGCTTATCTCCACAGGAGCCATCAGGGAGGTCCACTACCCTGAATGGTTAGCTAATGTGGTGGTGGTACCCAAGAAGAATGGGAAACATCGAGTGTGCATAGATTTCACAGACCTGAATAAAGCCTGCCCTAAAGATTCTTTTCCATTACCACACATTGATTCGATGGTAGATGCAACTGCTGGCCATCAACTCCTGAGTTTCATGGACGCATTTTCAGGATATAACCAGATCAAAATGAATCCAGACGACCAGGAAAAGACCTCATTCATCACTGAAAGGGGAACATACTGTTACACAGTAATGCCCTTTGGATTGAAGAATGCTGGAGCGACATACCAGAGATTAGTCAACAAGATGTTTGCAGAACAACTTGGAAAAACAATGGAGGTTTACATAGATGACATGCTGGTCAAATCTCTGAAAGCTGTCAACCATGTTGAACATTTGCAATAGACCTTCACCATCCTGAAAGAGTACAACATGAAACTGAATCCTGAGAAATGCGCCTTTGGAGTAGCTTCAGGTAAATTCCTTGGATACCTTATGTCCCAACGAGGAATCAAAGCTCACCCGACTCAGATCAAAGCTATATTAAACATTCTTTCACCCAAAAGCGTGAAGGAAGTCTAGAAACTCACAGGGCGTGTAGCTGCATTAAACAGATTCATCTCAAAATCATCTGATAAGTGTCATCCCTTCTTTCAAGTTCTCAGGAAAAACAAGAGCTTCATATGGGATGAGAATTGTGAGAAAGCTTTAAAGACCTGAAAGCTTACATGACAAGTCCCCCTCTTTTATCCAAACCCGGAATTGAAGAGCTATTGTACCTGTACCTGTCAGTATCAGATAAAGCAGTCAGCGCTGTCCTGGTACGAGAGGAGTCAGGCAAACAGCTGCCTGTGTACTATGTGAGTAAGACCCTCCTGGACATGGAGACCAGATATTCCCCAATGGAAAAGTTAGTCTTATCCCTGATCATCGCATCTCGGAAGCTTAGGCCTTATTTCCAATGTCACCCCATTGTGGTTATTACCTCACATCCACTCAGAAACGTCCTGCACAAACCAGATTTATCAGGAAGGTTGGTCAAATGGGCAGTGGAGATTAGCCAATTTGACATCTCATACTTACCCAGGACCTCTATTAAATCTCAAGCACTAGCAGATTTTATCTCAGATTTCAGCTCAGAAGGTGATCCAGAGATAATACGTGAAATATTCTCAGTAACCGATGAAAGTCGTTCAGGCTTATGGATCCTTTATACTGATGGATCTACCCACTCTAAGGGAACTGGATTGGGAGTGGTACTCCAATCTCCCACCGGGGATATCATAGAACAAGCTTTTCACTGCAGCTTTCGAGCTACCAACAATGAAGCAGAATATGAAGCCTTGGTCCACGGATTGAAGGTAGCAATTGAGCTTGGAGCAAGACGGATAGAAATCAGAAGTGATTCTCAGCTGGTGACCCGCCAGGTAGAAGGAACATATCAAACCAAAGATCCCAGAATGCTAGCATACTATCAACTAGTTACTGCACTGTGTAATCATTTTGTAGAGTTCAAAATATCTCAGATAGGAAGGGAGGATAACCAGAGAGCTGACGCTTTAGCTAACCTGGGGTCATCTATCCCCTCTGACAGAACCAGAGCTATTCCAATTATTCACCTTCCAGAGCCTTCCACCTTGATTCGTGCAGGATCGGTCCTTTCAAATAATTTGGTTTGGGATTGGCGTTCTCCCATACTGAAGTACCTGACAACCGGAACCTTACCAGATGATACCAATGAAGCCAGAAGGATCAAGGCTCGAGCTGCCAGATTTTATGAGGATGAAGGAATTCTATATAAGAAGTCCTTCACAGGTCCCATGCTTCACTGCCTTGGTCCCCAGGAAGCTCTAGCAGCTCTTAGAGAGATTCATGAAGGAGAATGTAGAGATCACTCTGGAGTTCGAAGCTTAATCAGAAAAACATTACGTACTGGTTATTTCTGGCCGACCTTGGCTCAGGATGCAGCCACCCTGGTTTCCAGATGTGATGCTTGCCAGAAATTTTCTCCATCTAAACACCAACATCCAGAATTCCTGCATTCCGTTGCTCCAGTTTGGCCATTCATGCGCTGGGGAATGGATATAGTAGGAAAACTCCCAGCAGCACTTGGAAAGTTAACTTACTTATTAGTGGTCACTGATTACTTTACAAAATGGATTGAAGCTGCACCTTATGCTCAGATCCAGGAAAAGCAAGTTGTGGATTTTGTGTGGAAGCATATTATATGCAGATTTGGCCTTTCTAAGGAAATAGTTTGTGACAATGGTTCTCAATTCATTGGAGCTAGGTTCAGAGGTTTTTGTGAAAATTGGGGAGTTCAGCTCAAGTTCTCTACTCCCAGGAATCCCCAATCCAATGGACAAGCTGAATCTAGCAACAAAACGATCATGAATTCTTTGAAAAACGCCTTGGTAAAGCAAAGGGCAACTGGGCAGATGAGCTTCCAGCTGTCTTATGGGCATATAGAACCACATCCAGAACTCCAACAGGGGAAACCCCTTTTTCTCTTGTATATGGAGCAGAAGCAGTAATTCCAGTAGAGTATGGGATCCCCAGCCTCAGATATAAATGGGCTCAGGATGAACTAAACTCTTTGCACCTAAGGTATGAGCTAGACCTGCTTGATGAACGCAGAGAACAAGCTCTAATTCGTATGGCAGCATTCCAACAGTGAAGTGCTAAACAATACAACAAGAATGTCAAAGAGCAGCAATATCAGGTGGGGGAACTAGTACTAAGAAAAGTGTTCCCAAACACCCCCGAGGCTTCAGATGGAAAACTCAGCCCTAATTATGAAGGGCCTTACCTGGTAAAAGAAATTACAGGCCCAGGTTCTTACCAGCTTCAGGACTCCCAAGGGAATGTCCTGTCAAGAAGTTGGAATGCTAAACATCTCAAAAGATACTACCCATGAAGGGTAGGAAAGGGCCAAGTGCCCTAGCCCTTGATAAGGCAAATTCTTATCAAGGCAATAAGAGGAAACAACCTTTTTATCTAGTTTCCCAGATTTCTAAATCTTCAAAATTGAGGTTCACCTGGACCGTGAAACCTCACTTGATACTTTCCAATCGAATCTGCAAAGTAACAAAAGAAGTTATTAAATAAGCAATATGAGAAAGAATGGAAAATCCAGCCCAGAAATTAAGGTAAACCCTTCTTACCCAAATTCACCCACTGAGTCCGAAGCTTGACACTCTGCTCTACCAAGGCGCTCTTGTGGACGAACACAAACCTACTCCTCCATCTCTTATCCAGATCAGCGGGAACGGAAACCAAAGGTTCCTGTTTATTATGGGAATGGAGGGTGTAGAGTCCACGGTGTTTTCGCTGGATATTATAGCAATTCATTAAATCACTCAGGGTGAACTCTAATCCCAACTTTTCACACAGTTCTTCCACAGAGAGAATGATTAACCAGAGTGAGGGCATGAGTTGGGAAGGAGCCAGATCGTACTTCAAACACAGTTCCAGAATTAACTTGGGAAGGGGAACCACTTTTCGTAGTGGAAAGTAATCTATGCAGATTGTGGCCCAATTTTCGCTATACCAGTCCAATTGCTCATCGCCTTCTGGAAGCCTAATAGGGAGATTTGGGTCTAAATCATTCTGGGTGCAAAGCAGGGCCAGATCCTTAGCTGTAAAAATAGAAGGGTAGTCATTATCCATAATGCCGGAATCCAGAGTAGTTTCCTTCAAGGAATAAGGAATGGGGGAGAAAGTCTTCAAGACATATCCTTTCTTGTCCATGGGAGAAGGAGAAACAGTAGCGGATGAAGAAGTAGCGGCCATTTTACTACGGGTATGAACCATTGCCAACAATGAGAAAAGTTTAAAGAGAAACAAATAACACGAGACGAAGGATTAAACCAGAAAGGGAAAGAGTAACCTGATGACGTCGAAATCTTGAAAGTCCAGAGTAAAGAAGTTTCAAAGTGCCAGAGAACAGAAGTTTCAGAAAGTGAAATGGGGAAGTAAAGACAAGAGTACATTTGAATCTGACAGAAAGGTGGGCTTTTTAAACTCAGGAGATGTGAAAAGACAGGATGATCTGACGGATGGGGTGTGTCTGACTCAAAACGGATACATGATCCAACGGCTTTTAGATTTTTCAAATTCAAATTCGAATTTAATTATAACTGCTCACCCAGACCTGACGCACGATTCAAACCACCTCCTCGAACCTCGCAGAGCTCACCACGTGGAGCTGGGGGAGTAAATGTATTCCCCTCTGGGCTCGTAGAAGAGAAATTTTGGCCAGGCCCAATATCCAGAGAAGGCGAAACGGTTTCGACTGAGGCTAGACTGAATGGAGAAAGTGGGAGTTGAGGATAGGCCACGTGTAGCAGGAATTTCGGAAGGTGGGGAATTGAACTGACGTTAAGAGATAAGGAGATGTTAACTGTCCAAGGAATCAGGCGACGATCTCGGGCTGAAGACTCGGCCATGCTAGAGACCTGGCAGCTCAACGGCTCTTCGAGGTGGACACCTGGCATAACGTCAGGGAGAAATAAGTGGAGCTGCTTAGGCTATATAAGATAGGCCAAACTAGGGTTTAGGGTACGGAATATCTGAGAGCAAGAACACAATCACTTTTTACTTTCTTGTATTGAGAGATCTCTTGTAACCAGCTATTCATCTTGTATTCTGATTATCCAATTCAATAAAGCTCGTCAGGTTCTATCCATTAATATTTGTTTATGCTTTATGCTTACTATTCCAATCTTTACCGAATTATATCTCAGTTATCTCGCATTATTTATCATATTTTATCATATCTCTGCTTTATCTTCATTATTTCCAGTTCATGATTCAATATTATTATGTTTAATTATTGTTCCTGTCAATTCTAATTCGTAACTTGTTAATATCTTATCTAATTCTCACTTATTGTTATATTATCAAATCCAGCTTACGAGCTTGATACTTCTAGATCAGGTTCATACCTCAAAATAGATAGTTCACACGTTATTCATATATCATATTAATCGATCGTAATTAGATTCATTATATGTTCATTTTATTAAAGTTATTTAGATTATACAAAATCTAGGTAACACACTTATATAGCCTAAGTGGTCTCACTTATTTCTCCTAACAGTTATGCTAGGTGCCCTCCTGAAAGAGCCGTTTAGTTGCCAGGTCTTTAGCTTGTCCGAGTCTTTAGCCCGAGATCTCTGTCTGATTCTCTGGGCAGTTATTTTCTTCTCATCCCTTAACGTCAGTTCAGGCCTCCACCTTCTGAGGTTTCTGCTACACATGTTTGTTCCTCCAACTTCCACCTTCTCCATTCAGTTAAGTGAACATTAAAACCGTTCCATCTTCTCTGGTTATTGGGCCCAGCCCAAATTTCTTCTCTGTGAGCCCAGGGGAATACATTTACTCCCCCAGCCCCCACGTTGCAAGCTAAGCGAGGTTCGTGGGGGTGGTTTGAAGCATGCGTCAGGTCTGGGTGAGCAGTTATTGGGCGGTTAAAGGCGGTTTCATCATCCAATGCCTTTTGAACCGTTGGATCTTGGCGCCCATTTTAAGCTGAGTGCATCTGGGCCGTTAGATTGACAGGTTTATTTTAGGTTTGAAAGATCTTGCCTTTTTAAAGTCAGATCCCAGTCATGCTTTGTCTTCAACTTCTCGCATTCCTTTTCTGGCATTTTAAGTTTTAATTGCTTGAGTACTTGGAGACGTCAACATCAACAAGTGATTTCTTTTTCTGGTTCTGGCATTTGTTTCGTGTTTCTTTCTTCGCTCTAGTTAATAATTTCTGACTATTGACTATGGTTCGCACCCGTAGCAAGATGGCCGCTTCATCCTCATCTGCGATTGTTCCTCCATCTCCAATGGACAAGGAAGGGAATACTTTGAAGACTTTCAATCCCATTCCTGATTCCCTGAAGGAAGACACGTTGGATTCAGGTATTATGGACAATGACTATCCTTCGATTTTAACTGCTGAGAACCTAGCCTTACTTTGCACCCAGAATAAGTTAGACATAAACCTGCCCATTAGGCTCCCAGAGGGTGAAGAGCAACTCGATTGGTATAGTGAAAAGTGGGCCACATTGTGCGTGGATTTTTTCCCTCTGTGAAAGATTGTGCCCTTACCCAAACTGGTTCTGGATATGTGTCTGGCGTTTGATTTAGCGCCCTCTCAACTTATGCCTTCATGCTGGTTAATCCTGTTGTCCATCGAGGAACTATGTGAGAAGTTAGGGCTGAGTTTCACCTTTATGGATCTGATGAAATGCTACAACTTCCAGAGGAAATCTCTAGGGCTTTATACTCTGCACGCCCTTAATAAGTATAACCCTTTGATTACTGTGCCTGCTGACTTAGAGGAAAGGTGGAGGGGTAGGTTTGTGTTTGTCCACAAGTCTGCTTTGGTAGATTCTGGTGTCAAGCTGAGAACCCAATGGGTAAACATGGGTAAGATATTTGTTATCTGAATAATCTGGTTAACTCATTAGTTATAGTTTACTAATGATATTGTACTTCATTTGACAGAATCCGTAGGTAAATACCTGAGGCCTACGGTGGAGGAAGATTCTGATGACCGCATTGAAGCTTTCATGAAACTTCCTTCTGAGGAGAGGAACTGTAATTCCATTTTTAATCTGGGTAAGTTAGTCTCTTCTTTTTGCTATTTGCATAAGAATATTTTGTATCTGGAATTTCTGAGTTTAGCATTACCTTTTGTAGGAATTAGGCAACTATCAGAAAGTGCTCCTACTCCTGTAAAGGGGAAGAAGTCCAAAGCTCCTCCTCGTCCTTCTTACAGTAGGAAAAGGCAGAGAGCTGCATCTGGGTTCTCATCTGGTTTAGGTGATAAATCTCTCACCAAATCTGCAAAGATTGAGTCAGCCACTTCTGATCCCATTAGCATTGAAACTATCAGAGATGATCCTGTCATACCTAGTGAGCGTGAAGTGGTGTCACTTCTATCTGACTCGCCTAAGCAGAAGGGGGTTGCTGAGACATCTGTGATGCATCACGCTGTCAAATCTACAAACCTGGGTGTGGTTTCTCTGGAGTTTGACAAGAATACTTCTGTCCATTCAGGGTATGACTCCGTTCACAAGGAATGCGGCAAACTCTTTTTCTCTCAGGATCGCAAGGCTGTTGTCTCGATGAAAGCTGGTGGTTCTGATCATGTTCACTCTCGTGAAGCCTTAAAGGTAAATTTGCTTCCCTCTTATTTCATGAACCATCTGGTGTGCCTTGTGTAATGTTCTCATTGTCAACCTTTTTTTTGTTATTTATATATCAGTTGTATCAGCTAACCCTGTCCATGGAAGAAGAATTAACAATGTATAAAACTTTATCCGTAACCCGTGCTCTGCGAAATGAAGAGCTTGAGCGAAGGCTCAATGAATCTGAGGTCCTTCGTCGAGAAGCTTCTGAGAGGGTTATAAATGCAGAGAAGGATCTCACCTCAGTACGGGAGGAAAGGGATAAAGCTTTTACTGAAGTCGGGGTTGTGTCTGGAGAGAATGCTGATCTGATTCTGAAGAATGCTAATCTGATGGCTGCTTTGAAGCAAGCTGAATCTGAAAGAGATGATGCTATTGCAATCAGTAATGAAGTCACAGCTAGGGAGCTGAGCACTGCTAAAGAGTGGGCTTTAAAGGCAACCATCACCACAGCTCAGGAGTTTATAGATGGGAAGTCAAACCTTTGGGATTTGGAGCTCTGGAAGAAGGAGTACGAAGAGAAGTACAGTCCTTTTCCTCAGGAATCAGAAGAAGAAGCTATCAGGCCACCAGGTGGTGAGGAGGAAGAAGTCTCTTCTGGAGTTCCACCCAAAACATCTGCTGAACCATCAAAAAGCACTACTGATTTAGAAGTTGGGAAAATAGATGACCCAAAGTGATGTAATAGAACGTAGTATTGGTGTTTAGGATTTAGTTGGCTTTCTTTCTGGACAAACTACATGTTTGGAAACTTAGTTATGGTTTTTGTTGTTTGTATTTTGTTAAATGCACTCATTGTAGTGCAAATACTCTAGATTTGCTTTCAGTTTAGCTAGCTTTGAACTTTGTTATGCTTAATTTCTGCAATGAATTTAGTTTTCTGGGTACAGCTTATTACCTGTCTCTTATTGCCTTGATAACACTACCACAGATTACCCCTTTTACATGCGCTTATTTTGGCCTCTACATGCGCTTTATAAGCGCATGTAGAGGGGGCGCTGGTAAAGGCTCTACATGCGCTTGTAAAAAGCGCATGTAGAGATGTGCCTCTACATGCGCTTTAAGCGCATGTATGGTGTATATAGCTCTACATGCCTTTAAGCGCATGTATGGTCTATACCTCTACATGCGCTTTAAGCGCATGTACAGCTTTCCCATTTACATGCGCTTAAAGCGCATGTAAAGGTATTTTTTTTAATATAATATTCATTTACATTTGCCACCTGTACTACTTTCAAAAGTCACCAGAAACATTTACTTAAAATAATATACCTGAGAATTACGTGAAATCTTGCTAACAGAATTATATATGTATATTGTATCAAAATATAATAGTACTTGTTTTCAGTTATATATAAACATCACCAAAATAATGGATATTGAATCTACCTAAATCAGTTAAAAAAAATCTAGGGTTAAGGTGCATTTTTAGTATTCTAGAATATAGCAAAGTGCACCTAACATAATACACAATATTGTGGTCCATTTGTGGTAACCAAGAATTATTTTCGTGGCTTATTTAGTAACGACGTTAAATAAGTTAAGTTTGACCGTTATGTGTCAAATTTTGACCGTTAAATTGTGGGGTAAAGGAGCATTTTCAGTACTCTAGAATATAGAAGGAGCACCAAACATAATATACAATATTTTTGTCCATTTGTGATAACTAAGAATTATTTTCATTGCTTATCTAGTAATTTGTTAGTTAAAACTCACTTTTGTAAGATAAAATCTAATGTGACATAATGATGTGATATATGTATATTGAAATGACAATTCAACGAACATTATTTTAAGTTTATAACTATGTAATCAAATAGAAGTAACTTTTCTTCTATTACATCATAGGGTCATTAATTTGGTACAAGCCAGTATGACCAACCCGTTTTAATTTGTGTCGAGCCAGTATGACCAACCCGTTTTAACTTAGTATGGCCAACCTGTTTAGTTTATGATTCTTTGCTTACATTTTTTATATATGTAAAATACTAATGACTTATTAGTTTATACATGCGTGATAATAGGATAGTCTATGGATCTTTATAACTTTGTAGTATTTAATTATTTGACACTTTGAATAATATTGTGACTTAGTTGTTTATGGTGTTTAAATATTGTATATTATGTTTGATGCCCCTTCTATATTCTAGAGTACTGAAAATGCTCCTTTACCCCACAATTTAACGGTCAAAATTTGACACATAACGGTCAAACTTAACTTATTTAACGTCGTTACTAAATAAGCCACGAAAATAATTCTTGGTTACCACAAATGGACCACAATATTGTGTATTATGTTAGGTGCACTTTGCTATATTCTAGAGTACTAAAAATGCACCTTAACCCAAAAATCTACCTAAGAATTGCATGAAATCTTCCCAACAGAATTATATTACATTGTATCAAAATATAATAATACTTGTTTCAAGTTCTATATATAAACATCACCAAAATGAATATACACCCATTGCACCAAATGAAGATCTACCTCATCTATCAATTCCAGAATTGAAAGTTCTTGCAAAAGACCTAAAGTATATGAACCTACATGAAACAATAGTATAAAATAAAAGATGAATAAACAAACAAGCCACAATTGATCACAACAAAATTCCACCAAGGCATGTCGAGTAATATAAAGCTACCTTAGTAGAATCTGGGGGAGTATCTACTAATCTATCACAAAGAGTGTGATGTGAAAATGATTTTGTACCTGAAGAGAAATCAAACATAAGCTGTTTTATCAACATGCTTTGAGAGGTGATGGTTCTGAGGAGTTTTAACACCAAAAGCCAGCAAAATGGATTGGCTCCCAAGTGGTGTTGTGGTCTGCAACTGAAAGGCCAAGTGAACTTGAGCCCATCAGTTGCCACAGCTGATAAAATGCAATATATAAGAAGTTTCAGACTTCTGGAGTTTTACAATCCAATTGAACTAAAGAAAATTCAAAGATAAAATGCAAATATAATCAAACTATGAAAGAAATACTCATGAATATGATACAATGACCATATATGTAGGGGCCATTTTTGGCATTCAATCAATTCACACTCTCAATTTTGATCATGAATGAAACATCACACCTTTTGGCATATAAATCACAAAAATCAATAAATCACACCTTTTGGAATGAGTTATTTATAAAGCAATCCATTAGAGCTTTCCTTAGCACTATTCGTTGACCACATTTTCTCCAAGAAAGAATAAATAAGTAGCATATAGAGAAATATATAGTGATCTCTAAATTCTAAAAACAAAAAGTATATGAATTCAAAGATAAAATGCAAATATAATCAAACTTAGCCTTCACATGATCAAAACGAAGGTGGGCTTCTTCTAACAAAGATCCATCACCATAAACAGTCTCAAGGGAATCAAAAACTGGAATTGGAAGATCTTCATGATTGGCCATTATTGAATATTCAATATTTTTTATGGTTGTATATGAGGATTTGGATTTTCCAACAGAGAATTCTCTTCCCTTGATACTACAGAACAATTCTGAGAGCTTGTTATGCCAAGAGCACCGAATGTTGCATCATCATCAATATTTCTTATGGTACTAAATATAAATATAAGAACTAATTGACTTTTTTGGAAAATCCTAAAAAGTAAAATAATAAGTTAATTATAAATTGATCATTTATCTAATTTTTCCCTTAAACTAGTATATTTTACCTATAAACTAATGGATAATCTAAAAATATATTAAATATGTCATAATTACCAACAGAGTGAAGTTAATATTTTTGCATTTGTCAAGCTTTAATTTCAGTTAATTCATCAACCTAACTCAATCTGAAAATACACTTTCTAAATACCACACAAGCAGGAAAGTATACTCAACCACCATAATACATCATAAACCAGAGACTTGCTCCACCCATCAAACCTGCACTACTATCAACCCATTCTTTGCAATACACTTATGCACAGAGTCAAAAGCTAAAGAGCAAAAGTAACAAGAACATCAACTTCACTTTCTATGCCAAACTGACCACATAGCAACCAAAAGAGTTTCATATTCTTCTAATTGATTTCAAAACACCTCCAGCCCTATGACAATTAGACTTCTCAGAATAAAGGACATGAATATTTTAAAATACACATACCTGAATAATACTTTAGCTATACTCACTCTTTAAACATGCATACATCACAATTAATCCACTCTTTAAATTAACATGAATATTAAAGTTCAACCACAACAGATTCCTAAACTAACAAATTAGAAATATTGGACCTAAAGTCCTCTTACAAATGGACAGATTAGGGCTGTCCAATCTTATGGTTTTCATAGAAACCATCAAATCCTTAATCCACTCACGAATCCTTGCTCAAAACACAAAGAATATAAAGTTCAACATTATTCTAGCTTATTATTTGATCCAAACGTCAAAACCCAAACATATTTAACACACAAAAGTCAAGGGTTTTGTGTAACACAATCTCAAACAACAACAAGCACGCAATAAAATAATCTAACTATACTAGAGCTTGTATGTTGGTTACATTCAGGTGGATTATTGAACCTAAAGCCCCATAATCAAATCAGTCCCCCCCTCATATGCCTCCCAAAACGCAGAGAAAACTGAAGATAACTAAAAGAAGCTCACCTGAACTTGTTTTTGGTCTTCCACGCCTCATCGGAGCTCGCCATCACTGAAAACCGCCGTGGGTCGCCAGATTTTGAAAAGAAAACGGAGTAAGGAGTGGTGAAATCGAAAGAAATAGAAAGAAGTTTGATGAAGAAATGGATAGTTACACCAACCACGAGTCAACCACCATGTGCTTCCACTGCCACCGAACGCCGTTGGCTCGCCGGCGATGAGGAAGAACAAAGACGATGGAGAGGGCAGAGAGGGTGAAAACGGTGAGGAAAGGGAACTAGAAACATGTTTGGGAAAGAGAAGGACGATGGCATCGTCCCAATGTTGCCGCCAGCCGCCGTCGTTGACCGGCCATGGTGGAGAAACGATGGAGAGCATGGAGGACGAAAATGGAGAAGGGAGAGAGAGGGGTGTCGTCGGCTTAGGGTTTAGAGAAGGGAGTGGATGGTGTTATATGTGTATACATATATAATTGAGGGAAAAATCACAATTGTCTACCAATTTGTTTATTCTTAATTATATTTCTAACCCAAAAGTTTGTATATATATTACTTTATATCTTTATTTTAATCACAACATGATTTAGATTCCAATTTATTTTTCATGAAAGTTTCAATTTCCAAATGACTCATTCAATTACATTTCTTTTAATTCTAAAGTAGATAAGATTTAATATGCATAAATCATCTAAAATATCATAATTTTATTCCTAAAAATTTAGATTTCCTAAATTACACCTCAAAACCTTAATAAATTCTCTATTATATCTAATTTAAAATTCAGGATGTTACATCTGAGGATGAACTCTTATGCATGACTTCAAGTTTTTCACTCCAATACTGCCTTTACATGCGCTTTAAGCGCATGTAGAGCCTCTACATGCGCTTTAAGCGCATGTATATGTAGTATTACCACATGTAAAACACCACAATGTGGTTCTCTAGCTTTTAAACACCTAGACCACAAGCATGAGTAGCTTATGACATCTGAGGATGAACTCTTATGCATGACTTCAAGTTTTTCAATCCAATACTGCCTTTACATGCGCTTTAAGCGCATGTATATGTAGTATTACCACATGCAAAACACCACAATGTGGTTCTCTAGCTTTTAAACACCTAGACCACAAGCATGAGTAGCTTATGACATCTGAGGATGAACTCTTATGCATGACTTCAAGTTTTTCACTCCAATACTGCCTTTACATGCGCTTAAAGCGCATGTAGAGCCTCTACATGCGCTTTAAGCGCATGTATATGTAGTATAACCAAAGCATAACACCCCAATGGGGTGCTCTAGCTTATAAACACTTGCATGAGTAGCTTATGACATCTGAGGATGAACTCTCAGCATCACTTCATGTTCATCACTCTACTGCTGCCTGTACATGCGCTTAAAGCGCATGTAGATGTGTATATCCAAAGCATAACACCCCAATGGGGTGCTCTAGCTTATAAACACTTGCATTAGTAGCTTTTGCCATCCGAGGAGGAACTATTATGCATGAATTCATGTTTTTCACTCTACTTCCTGTACATGCGCTTAAAGTGCATGTATCTAGTCGGCTATATTCATGCGCTTAAAGCGCATGTAAAGGTGACTTACTACATGCGCTTAAAGCGCATGTAAAGAGTGATATATGTACATGGGCTTAAAGCGCATGTAAACGTTATCTTTACATGTGTTTTTTACCGTCCTTTTTTAAGCGCATGTAAAGCTGCGCTGGTATAGGTGTAATTTGTAGTAGTGTAAGAATTTGTCTTATCAAGGGCTAGGGCACTTGGCCCTTTCCTACCCTTCATGGGTAGTATCTTTTGAGATGTTTAGCATTCCAGCTTCTTGACAGGACATTCCCTTGGGAATCCTGAAGCTGGTAAGAACCTGGGCCTGTAATTTCTTTTACCAGGTAAGGCCCTTCATAATTAGGGCTGAGCTTTCCATCTGAAGCCTCGGGTGTGTTTGGGAATACTTTTCTTAGTACTAGTTCCCCCACCTGATACTGCTGCTCTTTGACATTCTTGTTGTATTGTTTAGCACTTCGCAGTTGGAATGCTGCCATACGAATCAGAGCTTGCTCCCTGCGTTCATCGAGTAGGTCTAGCTCATATCTTAGGTGTAAAGAATTCAGTTCATCTTGAGCCCATTATATCTGAGGCTGGGGATCCCATATTCTACTGGAATTACTGCTTCCGCCCCATATACAAGGGAGAATTAGAATTAAAGCATAAACAAATAGTAATGGATAGAACCTGGCGAGCTTTATTGAATGGGATAATCAGAATACAAGTTGAATAGCCGAATACAAGGAATCTCTCAATACAAGAAAGTAAAAAGTGATTGTGTTCTTGCTCTCAGATATTCCGTACCCTAAACCCTAACTGGACCTATCTTATATAGCCTAAGTGGTCCCACTTATTTCTCCTAACAGTTATGCTAGGTGCCCTCCTGAAAGAGCCGTTTAGCTGCTAGGTCTTTAGCTTGTCCGAGTCTTCAGCCGAGATCTCCGCCTGATTCTCTGGGCAGTTATTTTCTTCTCATCCCTTAACGTCAGTTTAGGCCTCCACCTTCCGAGGTTTCTGCTACACATGTTCGTTCCTCCAACTTCCACCTTCTCCATTCAGTTAAGTGAACGTTAAAACCGTTCCATCTTCTCTGGTTATTGGGCCCAGCCCAAATTTCTTCTCTGCGAGCCCAGGGGAATACAAATACAGTATTGTAAGGCAGGCAGCTGATAAATTATTACATATTTATATTTGCATGTTTGGAAATTGTAAGTGAATTATTATACTCCATTCAGTTTTAAATATAAGATCTTTAGCTTTTTTGGGAAGTTAATGTAGGAAATTATACATTTAAATTGTAACACTTGTCTTATGTAGTTCGATTATTTGTTAATTTATAAGTAAAATAAGTTAATCTTTTGGAAAAAAAGATTAATGTAAACATTTTAATTAATGTGATTGATTGTGCAAACTTATTTTCTCTAAAAAAAATCAAAGTGAACTTAATTAGGAACAAAAAGAGTATATCATAAATGTATTAGATGTAAAAATTTTCTTGGTGATATAATGATATAAAACAAAGCGATCAATCTCTAATAACATTTTGGTTTTGATTTTTTTTGGTGAAAAAAGCTGATTTTTTTTTTTACTTTTCAGAATTAATTTTCTATAGCGCTGAATCTGATTGAGATGGGGCAATAAAAGTTTGAAGGAAATAAAGATTTCATTAACTCCATCACATTATTATATATTATTTGGTATATAAATAAAAAGAAAACAATTGAACCATATCCAATCGATAAGAAAAAGTACATACATAATCACAGAAATGTATACATATAAAATATTCAATTTATTCTAAACCCCAAGTCCCAACATTCATGAAATTATTGAATAATACATAGTTGCAAATATATATATATATATATGTGTGTGTGTGTGTGTGTGTGTGTGTGTGTGTGTGTGTGAATGTTAATACTAGAAAATGGTTGGTAAAACTAAAATAGGAATGACAAAATTTATTATGAAAGCGGCTGAGTCATCCACAATATTTAGAGGAAATAACTACGTCATGCTACACAAAATGAGAATGTGGCAAGGAATGCTTAAGTACACTATGTCCCTTATTATGAGACTATTTAATGATAAGATTGTAATGCCCCTTTCTTTCCACAATTTCTCTTTTATAACCAAGTACTTAAATGCCATATTCTCTAACTCGACGAGGTCTATTATCATAGATTGGAACTATTGATGTTGTTGCCTTGTTGTCGTAAGGTTTTATGGGTCACATGCACAAAAGTTGCTCAATAGTGAAAAAATCATGTGTGAATCATTTCGTGCACAAACATTGCACAAAAGTCATTCAAAAAGGAGGAGGAGGTGCGAACAGGGTGGGGAATTAGCTCTATTTTTGTTCTTTGGATCCGACATCAAAACCAACAGGAGACAAATTAAGGTGATTGCTAACTTCATTATTCTTATCTTCAGCCGCGCTAATGATTTTGCAATTCTTTTATTTTCCTCTTGCTTATTTATAATGGAGTAGTTGTTGTGTGTCAACAATCTTTCCTTCAAGCATGATCAAGTATGTCGCTTCATTCCATTCTTGATAGCCACCGTTGATAATATCCTCTTTGAATGGTTGCGATGTATTGCTGGAGGAGTGACTTTTTGGACTATTAGATTGTTTTGATCTAACAGTGATGACCTTTCAAATTTTGGGTGGTATTTTTATTTAGAAGATGCCAAGGAATATGAATAGCCTTCTTATTACTTGTTTTCCTCCTTTTTGTTATTTCCCAACGTCAAGCGTTTCTTCTTCTCTAGTTAAATCTTGTACTTTACTACTATTTCTTACTTCTTATTACCTGTTTCCTCCACATAGGCAAGGTTGTTCCTCTCCCAATGAGAGCGTTTCCCACGATTCGAACACATGTTCTCCTCCTTACGAGGGTTGTATCTCACTTATCAGTTCAACCAACTATCATTGATCTTTTCCTTATCACTTTGAAGATAATCATTTTTATTAGAATCGCCTATGCATTTTCTTCCCTATATTTCTTTTAGGCCTTTGAAATGTCAAAGTCAATAGTGAAACAATTTAACTAGGTTCAACAAACATGTATGTCGGGTTGTTGGCCCTAACGACATTGACGATGAGGGGATCTCTCTACATATAGTCGTCGTCGAAACGAATCCCAAGTTATTGCAAAATTGTTTCATTGTCTATACCCCTTCAAACTGACATGCATTCTTTGAGTTTACACCCTAATGACCAAAAAAATCTTACCTTGACCAACCTTTACATATAATCGATCTCTATCTACCAACTCTCATGAAATCGAAAGTTAAACACCTTTTCATTTGCTTAAAATTAAATAAAACTGCGTTCTCGAGGAATGATTAGCGGAGCCAAAAGCTAATTTTGATTTTAAGAAACTGAACATGACTTTTCTATTCGGATGTTTGTTCTTTTTTTTTTTGCTCAGAAGGATGTTTGGGTTTCATTATTTGTTTAAGTTAATCATTTACATTTTGATTCAATTGGTTGTACAATAATGTAACACTTTTGTTAATCCTTAAATTTTTTAGGACAATAAACATCTTTTGCTTCTCCAATGACAAGAAAAGCTCCGATAATAGTAAGTTATTACTCCCTCCGTTCCTAAATATAAGATCACTTTCTAATTTGATTCAAGTTTTCCCCAAATTACCCCTATACTCCCTTCACCCAAAAAATAGTGGTTTGTAAAGGTGAGAGGATATTTTAAAACTTAGGTGAGGGACATTTTGAAAATTTCATTTAATCCTAACTCATTGAAATGTTTTCCTTAATCTCCCCAAATTTGCTAAAGTGATCTTATATTTAGGAACGGAGGGGGTATTTATTACTGTTGTGCATTGACAACTCTGTACTGGAAACCTGAATTTATATGATTCAAATATATAATACAAATCTTGCATTTGTTTCTGTCAAAGATATAGCTCTCATTATATGTATAACAAATATGTCAATAATGGACAACTAATTTTACGTGCTTAAATCACACATAATATTTACAAACATATTGTTTTACTTGTTCTAAAATTAAACCATAAATTAGTTTATTAATAATAAAAAAATAGATTATTCGAAAAAAAATGCATTTTCTTCCACTTCATACCCTGCAAGGAAGGAAGATGTAGATCATATTCTCTTCTTATGGTTAGAAAAGAACAAATTCTTCCATCAAAAAGAAAAGAACAAATTCTCTTATCTTAAACAAAAAGAACCAATGAAGGAATTATACAAAATTAATCACTTTAAACTGCCTATATTTAATTATGTTTTTCATCATAACTAATTTATTCTACTCATAAACCAACCTATCATCTAATTATATGTGTCATATATGATTTAGTGATCTAATTTGTTTCCCTAACCTCCACTAAAAAAGTTAAAGGGGTCTTCTATTTAGTACCAGAATATTATTTTAAGGGATATTTTACTAAGAGAGAGTAGTTTTTGAAGATGATTAAAATGGATGTTGTAGGACACAAAATCACATTATTTTTATACATAAGTTATATATATTTCTAAAAATTAATTATCTAGCCCATTCATTCAATACCAAAAGAAGTATTATTCATATAACAGATTTATTCATCTTTTTAACAAGTTAGAAAATGAAATTTGAGGTGTGTCCTTTAAGTAAAGCTTGAGCTAATAATATGATGCAACATTAAACCGAGACAATTTAATTAATACTTTCATTATTGATGAGGTTTTAAAAAGGCTAATTTTGAGCCCTACTGTTTTGTACAATCTGTTGCCTTGAAAGAGAGCCTTCGTGCTTCTAAATCAAACCCAATTAAGTAGTTTGCTTGCGCATAATTACCATAAACTCCAACATCACTACTAGTGCTTTCCATTGCAAAACAAAAAACCCCATCTTTTGAAGGTATAAATATTTGTATTGAGCTCAACACCACATCCCCTCCTTCAAAATGTGCTGTCAACTTTGGCCTATTAAGATTTGTTCTTGTTTTGTAACAAAGTTGGTTCCCCAATTCAGGATCACCCACAATAGGTTTCAATGAAACAACTTGCTTCTTGACTTCTAAAACCAATCTATCATAAAAATCTTGAGGTAATATAGTCGGAGGTGTGCCTGAATCAAGGAACATGTTACCTTTGGTGGCTGGAGAATTTTTACCATTAAAGGGAATGAATGTACCCTCCACACTAATCCCATTTAGTGTAACAAAGTAAGGTGTTTTGTCTTGTTTAGATACCAACGGTGTTGAAACAACACCATTTCCAGAAACTTGACTTCCATCACCAAAACTCATTTTGCCTGAAATTCTTGTGTCAGTGCCAAATGGAACCAAACACTGTGAGAACATCTTCTTCATTCCAAATGAAGAAGCCAGTTGAGAAATAAGAGACAATGGTCCTCCACCTAGTCCTATAATGCCCATCTCTCGATCATTGAAAACTCCTGTATCATGGTGTCCACAACCAAAAACAAAGTTTTGAAAGGACACTTTATCTTTTCCTGTACTTGACTGCAAAGTGAGTGTGTCCTGTCATCACAACGCAGGCAGAAAAGACAAAATATAATATTGTTAATAGAGAAGAAATATTATATCCATCACCTCATTAAAGACATTATATATAAATGAGTTTTGTTTGTTATATATTACTTCCCTCCGGTCCTATAAGACCTAATTGACTTTTTCTAGAAAATCCTTAAAAAATGAAAATAAGTTAATTATAAATTGATTTACCGAATTTTTTCCCTTAAACTAATTTATTTTACCTATTTTATCTATAAACTAATGTATAATCTAAAAATATATCAAATATATCATCATTTAATAACCTATTTCGCAATATTAATCTCTCTAAAAAAAGTCAATTAGGTCATATATTTAGGACCGGAGCTAGTATTACATAGGGATGGACAAGTTATTTGTAACATATGGAATAGAGATTGGTTACTCTTGGCCCTGGTTTAGTCCACATAGGCCTAACACAACATTAAGGCCCGAACAGTTTTTTTCCTCAATTATCTTCTCAGATTTACACTATTCAAAATTACGTAAGCCACAAATGAACAACACATTGACATGTGTTACAATGATTGACAAAAGAAAGTAATCTAGATTATTCGAAGAGTGCTATAGCTATACGCTCTTGAAATGTCACGTTTTGTTGTGATGTTAAGCAATAATGATAATTTTTTACTATGCAAATAATACCTGTGATAAAAATCCTTGAGTTTCTGATGAATCTCCATAAGCATAAGTGTAATTACACACATTGTGATCACAACCACGAGAGACTAGAGCAAGCATGAGACATTGAGGCGATGAACAAGAGGCAGTTTTGTAAGTTGAAGAGGTTTTTGGATTAAACAAAGGATTGATTTGTTTAAAACATCCATTGCAAGGAACACATTGAGTCCATACAAGGTCACTTCCTGTGTCTGCTATCCCAAATATGTCCTTTTGTGGGGTCCCCAATGATATTTTCATTAAGTGTTCACCTAAATACCCACTTACAGGTGCTTGAGCAATTTTTGATGATAATGAAGAAGGAGATGATGACTTCTTGGGCCGATAATGACCTTTCCATGGGATTAGTTCAATGCTAAATCCATTATTGATGGCTTCTACAAAATATGAAGAAGGTGCCAAGAGAAGTAGTAAGAGATGAAGAATGAGGATCTTCATTAAGGGAATAGGCATAGTAAAAAATAGAGAATATGAAGAGTTTGTTTTTTTCTCCTTTGTAAGAGTCTTGAAGTTGTTGGGATTTTATAGTGTTAGGACTTAGGAGATTTTGTTCACTTGTGCCCTATTTTGTACAAGAAGACGATATTAGGGGCTAAATAAGAGAAATTGTCAAACTCATAAAAAGAATGTAAAATTGGTGTGAAACTCAAATCGTAAACACATAAGTGTTTACTTTTATTAATAAATATATGTTTCCATTATATAATTAAATAAAGTATAAAATTTAACCATAATTTGACTTGAATATATTTTAAATATTAGTATATGTATTAAATATATCAATATTTGTACTTAATTAATCTTCAAATAAAAATGTCTATGAAAGTTTATATTAAAAATTATTGGATATGTCAAACAAAAATAATTAAAATAAATTTTGAAGTACGTGAATACATTTTTTCTTAAGGTAGAAAGGTGAACACAATATATTCAACATGTAAAATAGTGAGTTTTATCAAAAATTTTTTTGATCGAATGTTTTTACCAAATTTAGAGTCCATAAGAACATATTTTCGTTAGGTAGAGCCATAAATATGATAAAATTAGAAAGATAAATATGAGTTTCACAACAATGCAAAGAAGGGTGTTATTTATGTTTGGATTACTATGATGAACTCATTTCGGAAATATATATTCTGCATTAATGATAATCAATTTTTTGGTACACAATTATTGTCAGAATCAATTTGGCATATGTTTTGTTGGATACAAGACGTTTTTACCCGCGCGTTGCGCGGTACCAATTTTGCATAAGGAACTATTAAACTATTATGTTGAGCGAAAACAAATTTTACTGCTTATATAGATAGTGGCACAATAAGAAAATTATTAACTCCAACAATTTACTTTGAAGACATTTTACCCGCTCATTGTTTGAAACCAATTTTTCGACATTGTCAAACTTTATTGAGACATAAAAGAGTTTAGAGTAGTGTTTCATGTATATGAAATAAATTTTAGTAAAAGATAAAGGTGTTTGACAATAATATAAGAAAAATAGCCACCAGAATAATTAAAGTGTTGTGACAATTTGAATGAATTCCTAATTAAGTCTCCATATAACTCTATTAATTTTAAATTCAATTTAATTCCCAAATTTAATGAAAATTGTCCTACAAAATGTTACATTTTCAAATTAATAGATATTTTACTACTTTTGTAATAATAAAAGATATTTTACTACTTCGCTTTAAATTGTTTGCATATGTTTAGTTGTTTAATTTTCAATCAATTATTAAGGAATTTTTCAACAATAAACAACAAATAAAGAAATATATGCATTCATCAATCAGATTATTAATTTATTTTTTGAAAATGTACACACATGGTCAAGTATAATTTCAGTAAATATGGAAAATTATAAATTTATAAACTCCTTTTAATGCCTGTTGAAATCTCCCATTATTGATTTCATTTTTTAATTTTTGGGTACGTGAATGAGCCAATAATGCATTAATTGGCTTTTTTTTTTCAATTTCCAACTAAAAAGTGAAAATCATATAAGATTGTTGAAAATCACCCATTGAAGTGAAAATCTCTTTAATATTTAGATACTAAATATCGAAACACCTATTAATGCATAATAAGTTGATTGATGAATGTTTTGTCAAAAATAATTAATGGCAAATGGCATGATTGCTGAATGTTTTGTCTAATATTTAGAATTTAATTTAATAGTTCAAAGTTAAGAAATGAATTCTGATATCACCGATTGAAGTTGAATTCCTTCGTACTTTGTTTTGGTAAATAAAACCTTAATTACAATAACAACACATTTTGTTTTATGAGGGAATTAGTTGTAAGTTGTAACACTCATTAAGTAAATATTAATGAGAGAACAACATGAAAAGAAACATTTCACTCAAGAAAATATAGATTAATTCTGAGATTAAAATCAGACATAAATTCATTCAAATTGCAAGCATATTTTATTTTTGAATTCGTTATCTATGAAAGTAATTTCCAAATGACCCAAATTTTGAATCTTTTCTCAAAATCACCTAAATTGTTTTAACCTTTAAATTCTAACATTAGAAAAAAAATCGTTGAAGTTTATTTCCAAATATTGATTTTTTAATGTCGAATTTTCCAAATCAGGTTATCCCAAATTAAATAACAATTACTTGTTAAAAAAATAAATTTAATTCGCCATGTTATAAATTATAACAAAAAGGCATTTCATAATAAAAAAATTAATTTGAAATCTGCTAAAATTTCCATAATTATCTCATGTCCAAAATTTTTTGTTGATTTTATAAAGTTTGTTTTTTTTGAGTAAATTATTTCCAAATCTGCATAAATCTCCATGATTGACTATATGGGTTTTCATCCCGATTTTGGACAACTTTAACCACCTTTAGAATCTTTCATTGGTAAAAAACATATGTTGATGCTTATTTTTCAAATATAGATTTGTTGATGTCGTTTTTTCCAAATAAGGTAATTCTAAACTAAACATTCTTATCTGCATATAAATCTACATAATGATCTCAACTCTCAAGTTGTAACATACTGTTACTAATTCCCTAATTAACTAAGATGTCTATTTTATTTCAACAATATTCACTAACTATGATAGAAAAAGAAATATTCATATACATAATATCTCTATCATAGTTAGAAAAAGAACTTTCTAATAATTTTATACATTATCCATGATAGAAAAGAATTGCCTAATAAAATATAAATCCTATCAGGGATAATTAAAAGCTAACCATGTTAGAAAGGATTTGTCTAACATGGTTAATAAACAAAACTAATAGATATCAAACAATAAATAAATATATATATACATGCGGAAGCAGATGCAGGCCTATACAAATTGGCAATATACATAACTTGTTAGAATCTTAAGTTTTGATGAAGACTAAAATATGAAAGAATGAATCAAGTACTTAGAAAGCAATAGGTTAACATAGAATCTCAAGTAAGAGTACAACCGGATGTGGATTTACTTCCGGATAGACTAGGACTAGCGCTCGCGGATGAATGACTTATCCCCCAGCGAGAGCAAGTAATTCACTAGGGAAATAACTTAGTCCATAAGCACTAGATATACAAAAACCTTAAGACTAAGCTAAGATTCAACCGGATGTGAATTTGCTTCCTGTTAGATTTAGACTGGCGCTGGCTGTTGGACTAAATGACACTAAGCGTCAGCGAACATAAGCCACGTCCAGTAGAATTGCTTCCGATAGCTTAGTGACTAACGCTGACTGTTGGATTAGACATCCCCTTGCGTCAGTAGACAAAACACTAAGTTAGAACATAGTCTTAGTAAGATTACTTCCCATAGCAGACAAACCTCCCACAGCATGTATAGTTCTTACTGCTACACTTGATTATATATATTACTCTGATGGGACTAACAAGTGTGTGCAGAACTTGGTTGTACTTCCGGATGGAAATGAGCTTCCGGATGAAAGATACTCTTGGCACTGAGATTCATAGACTAATACTTGCAGAGCAAGATTGCCACTTCCGAATGAACGATGATCATCCGTCAGCAAGAGTACAAGAGCCAACGTCACACACTCAGAAGTCAGAATGCTTTTGTCAGAGCAGAGTTGTCAGAGTTGCTTTTCAGAGATAAAGCAAGTCAACCCTGCTAAGCATTAATGAAGATGTACCTCTCAACGGTAACATGGGATTAACGGCTATATTCAAACGGACATATCCTATCTGCCGCCCAAGCCTGAATATTGAGGCCGAGTATAAAAGGAACATCTACATTCAGAAGAGAGGTTGGGGAAAAACAGAGCATATTATCTGAGAAACTATATTCTACATTCCTCTCATCTTCTACTCTCAGATCTAGATTTGTAACATTATTAGAGAGTAATTCATTTGTACTTAAGTGAGTAACATCATCTATTCTTAGAGAGAATAATCTGTACTTAAGTGTTTATCACAATTAGTTCATTGAGTGAACATCTTATCAAATCCTCTAATTGATAGAGGCTGTTCTAAAGCTTGTGCTTGACGAACAGAATTATTATCTTACAAAAGTGAGGGGGAGCATTTAGAGGTTTTCTAAATCTCCATAGGTTGCAAGTTAGCCCGCAAAACTTGTGATTGTAAGGTTGCAGGTGATCCCATTGTAAAACCTGTGGTTGTAAGGTTTGCAGGTGAGCCCGTTGCAAAACCTGTGGGTTGTTAGGTGAACCCGTGTTCGTAAAACCTATAGTGTAAAGGCTTTCTTGTGCCTGGTTCAAACAAGAGGTTTAGTGGATTGAAAATCTCAGGTGGAGCCTGGGGACTGGATGTAGGTCTGGAAGTGACCGAACCAGGATAAACTCGTGTGTGCTCATTCTGGTTGTTTTAAACTACACATCAAGCACCACACCACTAGATACTCACTTGTGCTTGGGGTAATACATCGTCACTTTCATCAAGCACAAGGAGTAAAGTTTTAAAAGGGAGAATTTCATAAGTTTTATTCTGCCACCCAATTCACCCCCCCCCCCCCTCTTGGGTGACAGCCACGCATTTCATTTGGTATCAGAGCAAGGTCACTTGTTTAAAGGATCCAACGATCTCAAGTGCAAAGACCTAGGCTGACTTGGGTATAAAAATGTGTTTTGAAGGTTTTGATCATACTATCCCACCCTTGTTAGATAATACTGATTTTTACTTATGGAAGGCAAGGATGAAAAGTTTTGTGCTATCCTCGAATTTCAAAATGTGGGATGTCTTTGTAAATGATTCTGATTTCAAACCAAAAGTAAATTGGACTGAAGAGGAGAAAAATTTATTTTACTTGAACATTAGAGCAATGCAAATTTTGTACAAAAGCTTAAGTGAGAGTGATTTCCAGAAAATTAAACATTGCTCTAATACTAGAGATATTTGGAACACTGTTGATGCTATGTATGCTTCTAACCACTCTCTTGAAAGTAAAGCTGTCCAAAGCTCATCTCGTGCCCCCTGTGGATCGACAGACGGTGAGCTACAGGAAGCTGATATTGAGGAAGCTAGCACCAGTGAAGAGAGTGTCGATCTCTACCTAGAAGATTCAGAAACTGAAGAAAATGAGGTATCTGAACTTGAACCTTCTGAATTGCAAGACATGTATAATGAGTTACATATTGAATTTTGTAATCTTGCAAAAGAAGTTCTAGGATTAAGGAAAAAGAATAGGAAACTTGAGGAACTCATTAATTCTTCTACATCCAAGGTTTCCAAAGTTCCCTCCATAGAAATACAACTAGTGCAGCCCATAGAAAAACAGCTATCGAGAGCAGAAGCTTCAACATGTACTGAAAATTGCTCCAATTGTGAATTCCTGTTGAAGGAAAAAGATAAGTTTTCAAAAGGCCCTGAAACTTCAAAAGTTGATTCAAAAGAACAGAGAGTCTTTGAAAACAAAATTGATCAACAAGATATTGATAGGAAATCCGATTCTGAATATCATTCCATTATCTGTCATTATTGTGGTAGATCAGGTCATATTTCTCACACATGTAGTCTTAGAAAAAATTTACATGTGAGAAATAAATTTGTATGGATCTCTAAAGGACAAGTAAGGTCCAGCACTAACCATGTAGGACCCAAGTACAAATGGGTACCAAAACTTCCTTCCAGTGCCTTACTTGTGCAGGAAAGATCAAGAGTTCCTCTTGTCCCAAAGAAGAGAGCTCGTGGTGAAGTCACTGCTGCAACCACCTGGTTCAATCATAAGAAGCAGTGCACTACCACAAGGAACAGAAGTTCTGTCTCAAGGATGAGCTATCACAGAGTCCCACTCAACTATCCTGAGAAGAACAAGAGAGAGAGGATTCCTCGATCAACATGGAGAAAACCTATGAACTTTGTCTCTCATAAGACAGTGGTTCAAACCAAGGATAAGTATAGAAGATCTCCTTGGGTAAGCAAGGAATCACTTAGAGTCAAAGCATGCGAAAGTAAAATCTCTTATGCAAGTGTTAGATGGGATTATTGAGATTTTGCATCAAGCATCATAGACATGAACATTATTTTCTTAAGAGAAGAAAGCTCAAAGAAATTCACAATGTTCATAACCTACATGCTGTCTAGCTGTCAAGATCAAAACCATGTATATATAGTCATAGTTGATTCTAAACGGCATAAGCATAATTAATGACTCAAGTGCATATGGACTTTACACTTCCTACAAACTGACCTGTCAGATCCAAGTTTGGAGACTGAGAAATGGAAAAGGGAATTACTTGGTATTTTGTAGGAAAGGAGATCCAAAAGAACAACTATATTCAAGACCGTACCTGGTCTGGGCAATGGGTCAAAACTGAATAAGATGTTCTTCATGCTGGGCTACTGGTGCTACTGCTCTTGAAATGGAAAAGATCAAGCACCACCAGTCAAAATCAAGCAAGCTACTACTTGACGCAAATGTAGCCTTGGTGATGTCATTCTTACCCTTTCTCTTATCTACATGATTAACCGGGTAATGAATGCATGCTTACTCATTTCATTGGCAATTGACATTTATGTATCTAAGATTAAACTTCAAATTGCCCTATGAAATGAATGTGAAGAATATGTAGCGTCTAGCCACACATGATTGACTTAAACATTTCAAAATATAGTGATACTTATGAGATGTTCTTTAGAAACCAGTGATGATCTTATTCTGAAAATGTTTTTAATCACATCTTAAGTCACCATCTACTAATGATCTCAGTTCAAGCCTGTGGTTAAGTGTGTTGACAGATTATGAAAGCTTGAATGATGTGGATGTACAAGAGAGAACGTCAACGAGTATGCACTTTGACAAGATGAGAAGAAATGGCTGTTCTGAAGTCAATCTTGAGGAAATCTCGCCAATCTTCTTATATGAGCATTTCTTTCCATTACTCATTATGTTGTGCATTTTTCTCTTGTCAGACATACATTAGGAATCTTAGGAAAAGCCTGGAATTAACCTCTGCAAAATCTGATAAATCCAAGAGCAAATGCCAATAGGATAGAAGCCTAAGTGAGAGTAGATAACTAGGGTGGAAAGAACTATTAAGAATCTCTACCCACTGAAAGCCATATATCCTGGCACATTATCACAAGCCCAGTACAATCTGAATTAAGTTAAAGCTTGTTGATATCCTAAGAATAATGAGATCATGTTAAGCATATTTGAAAGAACTTGAGATGAGACTTGAAGATTATTCTTGTGATCATATGCTGAGAATTTGACTGTTTTTGTAAATTTGATTCATTCTTAAAGCTAAACTATTGTGTGAACATTAAGGGTTTTAGAATCTCGTGTATTTACATTTCACATGTCTTCACAATCTAACATGAACATCCTTAAAGCATATTTGTTGAACTATACCTGTGCATGAAACTCTGAAAATATGCAATCTGCTAGATACTCCTTGTGCCATCACTTGATATTTATCCAAAAGAGTATGAATGGAATTCATGACTTGATAGTGAAACTGAGAAATTGTGAACTACATTTCAAAGACTGTTTTCACATTATTAATACTCCTACTTTACAAAACCAACAAGCAAGCACATTTTCTTGAGATTATTATACTGAGCTGATTAACATAAATTTGTAACTTGGAATGTCCTCAGCATGTATACTAAGGCTAAATCTCAAGTTTTCCACTGACCATCCGGAAGCGCATGTGCTTCCGCTAGCACCTGCAGATCTCCTAGTGGAAAGGTTCCCTAGTATGGAAGATAAGAGCTATCAATGCTAAATCCAAAGACCCTCACATCCAGAAGCGGATACACTTCCTGAAGCATGTGCAAGATTGGTTTCCCAACTACAGACGTAGCTATCAAACAACCACTGAGGGCTCACAATGTTAAATCTTAAGTAAGCACAACCGGAAGCAAAACCACTTCCGGATGATCCCTCACTGACACAGGATGATGAAACCAAGTGAGCGCCAGCACCAGTCCAAGGGACACGTCACTTCAGAAAACGCTTCACCTTCCTCAATGAAACGTTATGCCTTCTCTGATTAGCTGAAGCGACACGTGTCATCAGGTGTGTCGTTCCAACTTAAATTGTTTACGTTACCCAATGTGTGAAAATCTGAAGAGACATGACCATTTTTGCCCTCAGTAACTTTTCCTATAAATAGGGTGTCATTTTTCACTTTCACTTTTTACTTGCATCATTTTCACTTTCACCATTTTCTCTATAACCTTCTTCATCTGTTCTTCATTTTTCTTCACACGTCCCTTCGCATTTCATCTCCTTTTTACCCCCAATCCATACACAAATGGCCGGATCTCATGAATCCAACCCAGTTACCAAGAAACACAAGTCAAAACATTCTTCATCTAAGAAACACAAGTCAAAATCTGGGCAATCTCATCATGAACGTTCTAAGAAATCTGGGCAAAATGAAGAACATCATGAACACCGTGAAATTTCTGGGCAGACACCAGGGCAGAAGGAAAATGTTCAGGGTCAGCCTGGAACTTCTGGCAGAGTGACTGAACAGATAGTGGTTTCCGAACAAGAGAGGGAAGCCCTGAGAAAAGGAAAGAAGAAGAGGGTGCAATTTGCTGAAGAGCCGTCTTCAAAGAGGCAGAGGGTTGAAGAAGATGACCCTATAGTGTATAGAGATGGGGCCTTGGAGCCTGTTGCCTCCAAGTTTGAAACTATTAAGCCTTACTTCAACAATGGCTTGTTCATCGATCTGGCCAAGATTGATGAACTAGGGTTTCCTCACCTGCGGCCTTACTTAGAAAAATACATGCCCTGGCTGGGGATCAAACAGGACTACAACATCAACGTCCTGCGAGCCTTCTGCCAATCCCTCTCTGGCAAAGTGAAGTACAAGAAGGTAGATGGAAAGGAGCAAATCCACAGACTCTACTTCACGGCCACAGTCAGAGGAAGAACCTTCAGTTTTACCTGGAGAACGCTGAACGAGTTAATGGGGATCACTGATGAGGGGATGACTGAGTGGCTATATCCTGAGGCGCTCAAATACAGTAAGGAGGAACTAGAACAGCTGTATGGCACCAAAGACAAAAAGGTGTCCAAAATGTCTGACTCCTACAGGGTTCTGTATTATATCTACTCCCGGATGATGACACACAAAGGGGGTAACTTCAATGAATTCACCCTGTTGGACAATCCATGGTTCCCCAGACTCCTCTCCCAGCAGCCAATCAATCCAGGGCAGTTGATCAGCCTTGAACTTCAGCGATGGTTGGCTAACGACAAGACTGGGTATCTTCCATATCCCACCATCCTTGCTGCCCTCCTGGAGAAGAAACTGATCAAGGCCACATCTGACGTGGAGGAAGAGAATGTCAAATGTGCTCCTGTGGGGGCAACGAACATCAGCAAGATGGGCATCAAGTACCTGAAGCCTGCCAAGTCCACTCGCTCAAGCTCACAGGCGGGTAGTGCTTCTGGGACTTCAGCCCCCTCTGCATCTGGAGCAGGGGATCAGGAAGTGGACTCCCATGCTGGGCCAAGCCGTGCTGCCAGAGTGCCAGCTTCTGTCAAAGCTTTTGTAGAGGAAGTTAAGGAGGAACTTCTCTTTAGACTGCCTGAATCCTTGGTAGGCCCTCTCCGTGCTGAGTGTGACATTGGCTTCCAGCGGCAAGGGGAGCGAATTCAGAGGCTCGAAGACAGGGTAGGCCAGATTGAAAACCACATTGCCAGGGTGGACGCAAAACTTGACCTCATTCTCCAGCACCTACAAATTCCCCAACCATCACAAGGTAACCTACCACCACCTCCTTCTCCTCCCCAAAATCCTCCTCCTCCTCCTCCCTCAGGTCACCCTCAACTTCCCCCTCCTCCTCCACCTAACACTCAACCACCACAGCCACCTCCACAAAATGACCATCAATCCCCTCCATCACCAAACAATGATCACCAATCCCAACCTTCACCCAACCATGAACACCAAACCCAAGACACACCACACCAATCTCCTAGCCAATCACCCCTTCACTCTAACAACTCCCCATCTCCACAAAACTCCCCATCTACACCTCCCTCATCCACTCGCACAACATCCAACTCCTTAGCCAAACACCTTGGATTTCAAACTGTCATTCACCCCCTCAGCCATATCTATCTACGAGATTACCCACGCCTTCAGCAAATCCCTGAGGATCCTCACGTACCCTTTACCCCATTTACCCCACACTCTTCCACTACCTTCACTGAATATTCCTCCACCTACCCATTCGAAGGTCTATTCGTAGATCCCACCTGGTTCCCCAACCAACCCACATCCCCAGAAAATACCTTACCTGCCTCTTCCCCAGAACCCTCACCCCCAACGAACTTTGGCCCTGAACCCCTGCCCTCCTCTTCATCCACTCCATCTCTGGCACTCGCCCTTGTTGATGATGACAAAAGGGGGAGAGATGCTGTTATCGCCCTCCGCCAGACCATGGACACAAGGGATGTTCTGACTCAGCCATCCCTCTGGCTAGATGAAGACATCACGGCTGCCCTCCGTCGAGCCATGGAGTCTCAGAGACTGGGCGATGCTGAGAGTCTGATTCGTGGGGAAGCCATCCGATTCATGCAACAGCAGCGCTCAGATGAGCAAAGGTCAGAACTGGCAATGGTGTTGATTGAGCAACCTGATGAACTCACACAGCCTGAGCCTGAGCCTGAGGTTCCTTCTTCTGAGCCTTCTCCCTCAGCACCTGCACTCACTGTACTTGAGGAGATTATGTTAAAATATGGGTACACAAGGTCTGAGCCACTTGTGAGAGTGAGAGCTGTTCCTATTCCTTCTTCAGCGCCAACTTCTACTCCTGCTTCTCCAGTGGTTAAATCCAGCAAAACAAGAGTGAAGCGTGCTGTCAAAAAGGGGACAGGCATCTCTGAGCCTGCAGACAGTGAGGAAGAGTCTGAGAATCAAGCGTCAACGTTTCAGTCCTCCGTCAGAGAACAAGCTCAGAAAGTGATGGATAATATCCCACCAGAAGTAGTGGTAAAGCTTGAGGTGGAAGATCTCACCCCTGAGGAACTCGAGAGGTTTAATGGAAACAACAAACTCACCTTCGAGCAATTCACAGTTCTGGATGCTGATAGGGCTAATGCTTTGGCTAAAGAGAAAGCAAAAGGGAAAGGCAAGGCAAGCTTGGCCCAGGACCCTGACTTTCCGGTCTGGAATGTAAAGATCTCCAACATTCATCTTCCTCATGGTGTCATCCCCATCAACGAGACATCACTTGGTTCTTCCTCTTCTGGGCTAAGTGAGGCCGATGATCTGAGAAGAGCAATTGTGGAGTCCTTGGAGCTAGAAAGGATTAGAAAGGAAAAAGAGGCTAGAGAACTCCAAGAGATCCTTGCTCAGATTGATCAGCAGGAAATGGACGAAGCATGGGCTAGAGTGGAAGAAGAGTATCAAAAGAATCAGAGAGGGAAAAATAACAAGCGCAAGCCTTAACCCCCTTACACTCATGCATCTATCATAACATAGCATTTCATCTTTGTGTTGTTATTACGCACTCTGTAAATTTGCTTACTATGATAATTTTTTTTTCCTCATAATTTTCATGCATAAGCTCTACTCGCACAGTTTTGATTACTTGTATATTTTATCTATCTGTGTATTACTAACTTGTAATCTTTTGCTTATCAATAATATTTGTCTAAGTTATTTGTGCCTTATTTAATCTATTGCTTTTATTCTTCTACTAATCCTTTCATATGAACTTAATCGATAAAACTAAGTTTGTCATCATCAAAAAGGGGGAGAATGTTAGAATCTTAAGTTTTGATGAAGACTAAAATATGAAAGAATGAATCAAGTACTTAGAAAGCAATAGGTTAACATAGAATCCCAAGTAAGAGTACAACCGGATGTGGATTTACTTCCGGATAGACTAGGACTAGCGCTCGCGGATGAATGACTTATCCCCCAGCGAGAGCAAGTAATTCACTAGGGAAATAACTTAGTCCATAAGCACTAGATATACAAAAACCTTAAGACTAAGCTAAGATTCAACCGGATGTGAATTTGCTTCCTGTTAGATTTAGACTGGCGCTGGCTGTTGGACTAAATGACACTAAGCGTCAGCGAACATAAGCCACGTCCAGTAGAATTGCTTCCGATAGCTTAGTGACTAACGCTGACTGTTGGATTAGACATCCCCTTGCGTCAGTAGACAAAACACTAAGTTAGAACATAGTCTTAGTAAGATTACTTCCCATAGCAGACAAACCTCCCACAGCATGTATAGTTCTTACTGCTACACTTGATTATATATATTACTCTGATGGGACTAACAAGTGTGTGCAGAACTTGGTTGTACTTCCGGATGGAAATGAGCTTCCGGATGAAAGATACTCTTGGCACTGAGATTCATAGACTAATACTTGCAGAGCAAGATTGCCACTTCCGAATGAACGATGATCATCCGTCAGCAAGAGTACAAGAGCCAACGTCACACACTCAGAAGTCAGAATGCTTTTGTCAGAGCAGAGTTGTCAGAGTTGCTTTTCAGAGATAAAGCAAGTCAACCCTGCTAAGCATTAATGAAGATGTACCTCTCAACGGTAACATGGGATTAACGGCTATATTCAAACGGACATATCCTATCTGCCGCCCAAGCCTGAATATTGAGGCCGAGTATAAAAGGAACATCTACATTCAGAAGAGAGGTTGGGGAAAAACAGAGCATATTATCTGAGAAACTATATTCTACATTCCTCTCATCTTCTACTCTCAGATCTAGATTTGTAACATTATTAGAGAGTAATTCATTTGTACTTAAGTGAGTAACATCATCTATTCTTAGAGAGAATAATCTGTACTTAAGTGTTTATCACAATTAGTTCATTGAGTGAACATCTTATCAAATCCTCTAATTGATAGAGGCTGTTCTAAAGCTTGTGCTTGACGAACAGAATTATTATCTTACAAAAGTGAGGGGGAGCATTTAGAGGTTTTCTAAATCTCCATAGGTTGCAAGTTAGCCCGCAAAACTTGTGATTGTAAGGTTGCAGGTGATCCCATTGTAAAACCTGTGGTTGTAAGGTTTGCAGGTGAGCCCGTTGCAAAACCTGTGGGTTGTTAGGTGAACCCGTGTTCGTAAAACCTATAGTGTAAAGGCTTTCTTGTGCCTGGTTCAAACAAGAGGTTTAGTGGATTGAAAATCTCAGGTGGAGCCTGGGGACTGGATGTAGGTCTGGAAGTGACCGAACCAGGATAAACTCGTGTGTGCTCATTCTGGTTGTTTTAAACTACACATCAAGCACCACACCACTAGATACTCACTTGTGCTTGGGGTAATACATCGTCACTTTCATCAAGCACAAGGAGTAAAGTTTTAAAAGGGAGAATTTCATAAGTTTTATTCTGCCACCCAATTCACCCCCCCCCTCTTGGGTGACAGCCACGCATTTCATAACTAACTAATCTAAATAACCTTTGAAACCTAATTCCCTTTCCTGATGCTTGCGCCTGTGCATGAATACCTGCAAAAATGTCAGTAATCGTGGGATGAGACAATTTGTCCCAGTAATCACCGCTTAACTCACTATAACAGTGAGATGTGCGGTAGCGAGGGCGTCTAAAGGGTACCACATTTTAAAACCAGTAATATATACATATATCTATCAAGTCTTCTTCCATTCATCACTCAAGTCCCTCCGTCACATCCAAATCAACTCAAATGCATCATCTCTACTTTTCCAATTCAACGATCCTACTGCCCCAACTCTCACACTCACCTATAGATGCATTGTGCCGTCACGGGGCATTCAAGCATCTAATCTTCACTATATGATTTGACACTGTGTCCCTCTCCATAATGAGGGGACAATTTCCCTCTCTGGCAATCCCCAGAGAGGGAACCCCAATTCTGTTTCCATTGCAGAACGGGAACGGTTGGGCTCTCCAGTGCCAAACAACCGTAGGTCACTTTCTCTCAATAAGTTGACCTATGATCCCCGGTCTAATCAATCCGAAAAGGATCATCAGTACAAATAACTGTCGATTGGCCTATCGACAGTTATCATCGCGCGATGGTACATAAATTTCAGTGTCATGCAATGCTCACCATATCCCTATCAATATCTCATCCACAATAATCAACATCAACATCAACATCAACATCAACATCAACATCAATCTCAACATCAACATCAACATCATACACTCTCACATCATCTTTCAATCTATTATCCACAATATCTTCCCTCAACATTACTCTCCAAAATCTCAACTCATATCTAATTCCTTCTCTATACTCACAACCTCTCAAATAACTATTATAACAATACACCTGCAAATATGTCACATCATTCCAAAATATCCAGCACCACCAGACAGGATACTACATATATAATGTGTCGAAATCTTTTATATAAAAATAATCGTGTTTGAAAGGCACCCGATAGCCTGTTTTGTATAAAAATACCTTTAAAAGATAATATATATATATGTATATCTATATATATATATATATGTATATATGGTGAGAAGGGATTTTACAAAATCCCTAACTAACGTCACCCTCAATGTTATAGCAAGGTTAAGTGTGATTACCTGTCGCCCTTAGCATACCGCTGCCTTTCCTTAACATTCCGTGTAGATTTTTCCTTCCAAGTATATTTTTTTTTGTTACTTAATATGTTACCAATATTAAATTGCTCTGATACTAAGTGTAACAAATTGTTACTTAATCTCTAATTAACTAATGATATTCATTTTAATGCTATAATCTATTTACTAACTATGATAGGAAAATGATTTTCCATAATATTAATATACCTATCATAGTTAGAAAAAGAATATTCTAGTGAATAATACATTATCCATGATAGAAAAGGTTTTCCTGATACAATATAGATGTTATCATGGATAATTAAAAGCTAACCATGTTAGAAAGGATTTGCCTAACATGGTTAATAAATAAAACTGATTGATATTAAACAATAAATATATATATACATGCGGAAGCAGATGCAGGCCTATACAAATTGGCAATATACATAACTAACTAATCTAAATGACCTTTGAAACCTAATTCTCTTTCCTGATGCTTGCGCCTGTGCATGAATACCTGCAAATATGTCACATCATTCCAAAATATCCAGCACCACCAGACAGGATACTACATATATAATGTGTCGAAATCTTTTATATAAAAATAATCGTGTTTGAAAGATAATATATAAAAATACCTTTAAAAGATAATATATATATATATTATCTTTTAAAGGTATTTTTATATATGATAGAAAGGCACCCGATAACCTGTTTTGTATAAAAATACCTTTAAAAGATAATATATATATATATATATATATATATATATATATATATATATATATTATCTTTTAAAGGTATATATATATATATATATATATATATATATATAGGGTGAGAAGGGATTTTACAAAATCCCTAACTAACGTCACCCTCAATGTTATAGCAAGGTTAAGTGTGATTACCTGTCGCCCTTTAACACTCAACTGCTCTTCCTTACCCTTCCTTAGTAGATTCACCTATTATTACATAAAAGTAATAATAAAGGTAAATAACTATACTCAAATCTGTATTAATAAATAGCACGTCTCTCTCTTCACATTACTACCCAATTTTTTTTTCTTATATGTTTTATTCAAAGGTAAGCATCTTCAACCAATCAAAGCCAAAGGCAATAACCAAATTCACATTCATGAACAAAAAGCCAAGGAACAACAAGCATACATTCCCATTTAAAACACTATACAAATCAATACAAATAAATTCACCCAAATACAACTATAACCAATCAATTACTTTTCTTTCATTACCTAACCAAATTGAATAGGGCAGTCGAACATCCATCATCACAATAATTGGTAAACTACATCTCATCAAGGTTAACTTACTAATCTTTAACTAAAATCAAAGATATTTTCATTTCAAGTACCATTCAGCCATGTGCATAGTCTATCATGAAGTACCCATCATAATATTTTCTCTCCAAGTATCATCCGCCCTTACCAATGAGAGAGCAAAGAATTTCAAACTAGCAAACCAGTGCAGATACTTAATATACATATGCATCATCATCATTCACCATTTTTATCAACACAACCAGCCATGCTCGTAACAAAATAAATAAGGAACCTTCATCATAATCACTTCAGCACTGCACCCAATTAAAACAAAATCCTCCAAATTTATAAAGCTCATAACAGAACAGTAAGATTATAATTTCAAACAAGATTGTACATAAATAAACAACTACCCTCTTCATACTCAAAACCGAATCTTTCAAAACTTTCAAGTTCATTTGCATGTAGAACATCTAAGTCATCACAAATTACTCAATCATTATATTTAATCTCACACCTAAAGAATCACGTTTAAGCATCAAAGAAAACAACCAGAAACATGCTTGCTTCCCCAACATATACAAAAATATATGCATAGAATAGCAACCTTAAAATCCTACCTCAATTCAAAACCCATAAACACTATTTAAATCATATCCAAACATTAAACAAGGATTAAGAATTCTGAAAATACTAAAGCTTCACCAATTTTAACATGCAACCTAAAGGAAACATATCAATAACTCTTCCTCTTTAAAGTTATAAATCACAGTTAAAATAACATCTCAAGCCCATAACCTGTTCAGACATTACAAACACCGCCATAACAGTCAAACTTTGAGAATTTGGCAACCTCACACCACTATATCATATACACACAAACCAATAGTGCCAAATGTATAGAGAGTAAGGAAAAGAACCTAGAACAAAATTATCCAAGTCAATAAATCATGCATATACAGCCCAAACTTTAACACATTTAAGTTTACCTAATCACTAATTTAAAGATTACACCCATTGGCCTTAAATACCCAAAGTTTAGGGTTTACTTAAACTACAACAAACACCAATAAAGGTTCAAACTTTCATTCAAAACAACCAAAATAAATTTCAATCCACACTTCTATCCAGCTGAGCACTTCTCTAAATCAAAATGACATAAAAGCACATCAAACATACATAATTTCCCTTACTAGTCATGAACCAACAAGCCAGCACATACAAGAGAAAATTTGCAAATGATCATGTCATCAACCAAACAACATTCATATTCTTGTAAGCTTGTAAAATACTGAACATCATACACACAATGTTAATCTATCAAGAACTCAATACTCAAACCAACAATTACTACATTACAACTTAGATAAGCTTCCACAACAACCAAAATATAAGTTTTATACTCAAGCCTATATTTAAATTAGTTCAAAATCCTTACAAACTACAACCCCAAATTCGGAATCCCTCACTCAAGTTCGTTCCAATCAGAAAGGGAAAGGTAGAATCGGAAGAAAAAATGTTACCTAGACTCATTTTGGACCTCACCATGACTGGCCAGAGCTTTGCCGTCGTCGAACATCGGCGGCTCGCCGGAAAACGAAGTGGGACAGTGAAGGAAAACAAAATAAAAAATGAAAGAGTGTCAAGAACATTGTGAAACTTAACGAATCAAGAAGCAAAGCAAGGAAGAGAGGAAGGAGCTCACCCACGGCCTGTCTTTGTTCGAGCTCCGCCGTGGCTCGCCGAACTCATCGCTGGACAGAGGAGGACGAAAAAGAAAGAGAGAAAGAAGAGAACCCACCGAATGAACTGGCTCGCATGCCACTCCCCACCGCCGTTGCCGTCGTGATTCTCGCCGGAACCTTCGCCGGAGGGAGAGAACACGAAGAGAATGAGGGAGGAGAGGAGAGCCGACGGTTTGGGAGGGGAGGGAGGCTAGGGTTCGAATATGAGAGGGAGGAGGAAGAAGGAGGTATTTATATATATATTTTAGGGAAAATTACAACAAGTTACCCTATTATTTATTCTTAATTATATTTTTAGCCCAAAAGTTTATATATATTATTGTTTCCATTTCTTTCCTTCATAACATTTTTTCCAGATTTCAAAATAATTTCTATAATAGTTTCTAACTCTAAATGACTCGTTTAACTATATTTCCTTAAATTTTAAGGTAAATAAGATTTTATATTCATAATTCGTCAAAAATATCCTTAAATTCCTCCTTAAGCCTTTAAATTCTCTAAATAACATCTCCCTAATTTCTTATTATCTTTAATTTGAAAATTGGGATGTTACAATTCTACCCTCCTTAAATAATTTCGTCCTCGAAATTAGTAGAATTATCATTAGTTACAAGAAATGAAGCCATTTCTTGGACTGATATTCCTATTTTGAGAGGAAGAAAAAGAAATGTGGATCTAACTTAGCAAGATTGAACTCATTGGCATTGAGATTTTATTGCCATGAGTGTCATCCAAGCATCGCAATGGATAAGGTATTGATGATTTAGAGAAACTGTGAACATTCTAACTGAGGTTATTGGCCACAAAATTTTCTAGAAATATAGTCAAACGTGAGGTATGAAGGACGTGCTCTTATGATACAGGTGGTGTTAAGGATACCAGCACACTTTCTCAAGTTCCTTTAGGATTCAGAAGAGATGAAATCAAGTCAGATTGACTTGAATGCATATAACTTTGTGAACAAAGTTAGAACACTACACAAGAAAACTAGGAGGTGTATAAATAAGTTCTAAGCAAAATCACAAACCATTCTATCATATTTACAGATTGATGAACCAATCTGTGAAAAATACAATACCCCAACAATAGCAAGATCAATTTCATGGCATAAAACGGAAAAACACTACATTTCCTGCATTTATTTCTAACCAAATTGACGTATAATTCAGCATTTTTACATCAGCAACCAAAAATAGGAATACCATAGATCCTTTGAAGAATCTATTCAGTCATTGCAATACACAAGCTGCAGAAATAAACATGCATTAAACCCAACAAGTTAAATAATTTCCAATAGCATTTTGACTTTAGTTAGCATTCCTTTAAACTAAAACCAAGGCACAAGATTAAAAAGTTATTGAAACCAATGTTAACCAGAAGAACAAGTTAAGAATAACCCTATGAAAATCGTACAGGCACATACACATTTAAATTATATCAATTTATCAAACGATTATGCATTTGTAATTTATTGCATTTACTCACCTATCCATTGATTCTACATCCACTTTCAAAACAAAGTAATGATGTTTATGCATCAACAAAAACTAAGCTTTTCTAGCTCACATTCTTATTCCACAATATCCATACAAAACAATATATAACAAAATAGAGATTTTAGTTAATTCATTTATCCAAGTAGAGGAAACTCAATTCACATATCAATCACAATCATAACTAACAGTCACAATTTCAAAAGCAATTTGTTATAAATGAATTGAAATCAAAATTCACGTTCATAAACTTCTATCATCATTCTAGTTTGCATTCATCATCCAAACAGATTTCAGAGTCTTACACAATAATTCACAAGTTTATTCCATAATACAAATCACATACAACACCAAAAATTAAGGAAGAAAGCTCAATTGAACCATTGCAGAACAAGTGACCATAATGAAGCTTGTTAACAATTATACATTTAAATAATAATCAAGTTTTCCTTATACTTCCATATAATTGAATAATTCAGCCCACAAAACAAAGCACATAGAAAATTGAACTTAGAAAGCAAATTTACTTTGCTGCACCAACACACCGCTACTAGATTTATTTTATTTAAAATAACAATGAAAATCCCAAAATCTAATGATAATGATCATGCTAAGTCTTAAGCTACATTTTATACTTCTCCACAGTTTCCAATAACCAATCCTAACATCTATAAAACAAATATTGCATGCCCACAATTCCTAATCCTCTTATATCTCTTTTATATAAAACTGAACCTACTCTAAAACTTCTTTCAAATCATAGTTAAATCATGTTTTACTAGTAACAAAGCAATAGTAATAACTAATCACTTAATAAGTCACCTCATTTCGATCACCAAGGAATCAAAACAATTCTTAACAACACATGACAACACAAATCACTTTCAGCCAAGGGAATCAAAAAGCAAAAAGGAATTAATATACTGCCAAGCTATTCCATGTGCTACCAGCAGGATTAAAAGAACATTTATTCACACATTTCAGCACAAATTTGACACGGAGAAGTCAAGAATCATTTCAACCACAGTGAAAACAAGAAGCACAACACTTTAAAAATCACATGGTCACACTTCTAATAAATTCATCCACTTCAAATAGCATTATCAACTCAGCTCATCACAAATTCCCCTCCCTTGTCACTTTAACACATCAGCCAAACCACCAAATCCTTCCAACTACATATGATGAACTTGTAAAACCATTTCAATAACCTATAAAAATTCAAACCATAATCACTATTAAACAAACAACTTACCGTTCATTCGTTTAGTAACGATGGGATACCCTCATGGAGTAGTGAGGGCTACCAACATCTATTATTAAGGGGGCTGCTTCCAATCACTAAATACAGTGAGGAAGCCTCCAGCCACTCAATATAAATGGGCAACAACCTTTTACTACCAATGATGGTGATCTTTAACCATTACTAATTAAAAAAAATAATCAAAATAGCAATTTCAATCGAATTTAGATTAAAACAATTAACAGACGAGTCAATTTCTCAACTAATCAAACATTTTAACAAATCAAATAAACACAAATTGTAACAACACAAAGAATTTTAGTAGGATTTCAGTTACAACCAATCAATATAACAAGTTGATCCATCAATGAAGAAACCAATTTAACAAATAAATTAACCACTATCACACTACACCTGCAACCATGTCATACCGCTCAATATAAATATAGTTAAAAGAATTAATTGGAGATAGAAACTTTCATGCAAAGTAAATTAGATTCTAGATTATGTTAGGATGAAAAGAAAGAGATATGGTAATATATACAAACTTTTGGGCTAAAAATATAATTCAGAATGAATGATAGGGTACTTAGTGGTAATTTTCACACACATATATATATAAACACTCAACTCCTTCTTTCTCCTTCTTCATTCGAACCCTCCGTCCTGTCCGCCGACCCTCCTCCTTCCCAAAAATCTTCGACCCTTCTCCCATCCTTCACTCTCCTCCGTGTCCTCTCCTCCGACACTTGGTATCAGAGCCAGGTTTCGATCCTGGGACCTGTGGGTTATGGGCAAATTGTTAGTCAAGTACTCATTTTCTGGTGATTTCAAAAAGTTTTTATTCCTTTTTTTTAGATTACTACAAAATCTCCATAATTCTTAATAATTATATAAATGGTTATCATCACAATTGTAGAGATTGTTTCGTTTAAATTTTGGAGAAGTTTATATCTCCAACAACTCCATTTGAAAATTACCGAATCTCATTAATCTCATTTGTCATCTCAATTACTTATTTTTTTTTCATAAAAAGGATTATGCTCTCTTTTAAAGAGTATTTTTTAAAATTATTGGAAATATTTAAATTATGGCAAAGTTAAAAAATGATTGATTTTGATCACAAAATCACTATTTAAGTGAATTAATAATATTTTTGGACGTGATTGATTGTGCTTACCTTAATTTATGTATTGAATATTAAATATTAAAATTGGCACTAAATAATTAAATAATGCAGTAAATATAATATTAATAGGCATTATACTTATTTTTATGATAAAGCAAGCAGCGGAAGGGGAATGGAACTGTATTAGTAGTACAATATTAAAGCAAAAACGGGAATTAAAAAAATAAAAAACAAATAATAAAAATTATTAAAAACAAAAAGTATTTCTAAGGACAAATGATCTTTCACCTCTGGGGGTGAATGTAACGAAGTGAAATATCCCTTTGTCCGTGCATTTGAAGTTAGAATAAAGTTTGTCCATCTTGTTGATGTCGTAGTGCTTCCAAAATAACTTCAGTCCTCTAGAAAAGTAAAACTCATCTTCAACCTTCTCTAATTCAAAAACCCATCGTTAACCTTTA
This sequence comes from Mimosa pudica, assembly GCA_029929735.1. Taxonomy (NCBI): domain Eukaryota; kingdom Viridiplantae; phylum Streptophyta; class Magnoliopsida; order Fabales; family Fabaceae; genus Mimosa; species Mimosa pudica. The sequence goes on along the minus strand of JAKELP010000018.1, from coordinate 14,157,258 downwards.
AGAAATGCCGTAGTGTTATAATTGTCATACAATGTGATAATTTCCCACTAATCTAGGTTGAGCGTGTTTCAGAAAAAGTAGAAGGAATATCCTGAAATACACACAATCAAAAAATGAGGATTAAACTTTGAGGTGTGATCACCTTGAAGAAGTGCATGGGATCATAGGAAGACATATTAGTTGATATGGATGATTGGAGGATTGTATTTCTCTGCTATGTGTTCATATCCTAGATTGGCCTAAGATTGTATGTCTGGTTATATGAATCACACATTATTGCTACTATTGTACTATAGTTAAGCAAGCTTTGGGTGAAAGGAATGATTTTTTGTTAAAACTTAAAAAAGATAACAACAGAATTATATTTTGAAACTTTTTCCATAAATGATTGTTTGGTTAAAACTTCTTTTTTTTATTTTTTTTGGTTACCCAAGGGTATCCCCACCCGCGTGTTAAGTGAGACTAATCTCTCGCTGTTCTGAAGTCCCATATAGGGGTTAGACAGCTGGCCTGTGAATTTGCTCCATTCGCAAGAGCTGGGGATCGAACCCCCAACCACTTGTTTAAGGGACGAGAGTACTTACCACTCACGCCAACCCGCCAGGTTAAAACTTCTTTTTTTTAAGTAAAAAAGAAATACATCAATCACTTATAACCGTATAGTGAAACATAATGTATTATTTGGAAATTTTTCTTGATAAATATTAAAGATCCCATTCATGGAAGTATTTTTTTGAATTTTTTCCTAAAATGTTTTTTTGTCAACATAGATTAATGGTTGATGAATCTTTTTATTTATATGGGAAATATACGGGAAGTATTTAGGGAAAAAGACAAATAAAGTCTTCTCAATTGGTAAAAGGACAATTGAGGTTGCTAAATTATAAAAAGGATAAGTTGGGTCATAGGCACCTAATACACATTAATAAATTTGCGAGAAATGACTCAAATACCCTTAAAAATTTGAGGTTAAAGAGGGTGGGGTGAGAATCGAATAGTGTGTTTTGTGAGGGTAGGGTAAGTGTGTGTTTTTAAGGGCATTTGAGTCATTTGCCCAAATTTGTTAATATGTATTAGGTGCCTATGACCCAACTTGTACTTTTTACAATTTAGCAACCTCAATTGTCCTTTTACCAATTGGGAAGACTTTATTTGTCTTTTTTCCAAGTTTTTATTGTATAAATAGTTAAAAAGCCAACAACGCCACAATTTCCCATTGATTCAGGTTGAGCCATCTTTCAGAAAAAATAGATGGAATATCTTGAAATACACAATTAAAAAAAAGCTACTTAAAAATTTGAATAAGAATTCGGTGTTAAAAGTCATGGTAGGAAAAAAAGAAGGTTATAAAAAAGACTATTATGTAAAACAACATACCAATTTGCTTATATTAGTACAAATGGTGCAATCACCTTGAAAAAGTGCATAGGATCATAGGCAACCATATTTGAGAGATGGATGATTGGAGGTTTTCTGATGTGTTTATATCTTATATTGGTATAAGATTGTATCTCTATTTATATGAATCACATTTCCCTATTATTATTCTAATATAATTAAACTTTGTAGAAGAATCCATTGTTTAATTATCATGATTATCATGATTTTTAAATTGTTTAATTTAATTTCCCTATATATGCTGCATATGAATCACATTTCACTTCTTCAAATTGTTTAATTTCCCGGCTCTATATGATTAACATGATTTAATTTAAATATGGGAAGAATCAATTGTTATTATTAGATTTTGCTTGAATTTCCAATTTGAATATATTATACTACCTCTGGTTCAAGACCTAGTTGACTTTTTTTTTTGTAGAGATTAAGGCTGCAAAATAGGCTATTAGATTATGATATATTTGATATATTTGATATACACTAGTACTAGGGAAAAACTTAGGTGAATCAATTTATAATAACTTATTTTGCTTGTTAGAATTTTTCAAAAATATCAACTAGGTCTTATATTATATTTAGGAACGAAAGGAGTAAATGGCATTGAAACTTGATGATATGTTGACAATTTCTACCAAACAAAATGATAATTGTGATTTTATTTAAATATGGGAAGAACCCATTGTGATTGATTGTTTTTTGAATAAATTTCCAATTCAGATGTATTTCTCAATACCATTGAGACTTGATGATAAGTTTTCCATCCATTCAACCAATTAAATTCAAGTAAAGTGGTAGTTATAGTAACATGTGGACCAATAGGGTTTGATGTTAGAGTTTTAGAGAGATATATTGAAATAGTTAATTATTAGATCAAAGCTTTTGCCCATTATTTATTGTGTCCTTACCCAATTTAATCACATTCAAAGATTTTTTTTGGTCTCAACATTCAAAGATTCAATAACTTGGTATATGAACTTCATATTAATTTATTTGACGAAGAAAATATATGAACTCCATAAAAAGTTTTCTCTTAACTATGACAAAAGTTGTTTCTCAATCATGACCACATATAAATTAATGTTGATCGCTCTATTTTTTTATATTTTTAACAAAAACCACTCATTTTATCGTATGGTGTTGTTGTTCAGATACTCCTCTAGTCATGAACTCATTAGTGAATAATAATATGAATTAATTGGGAAGTTCATCTTTGTTCTACATGTAATACTTATTTTATTTTTTTTCATTTTTTTCTTAAAACACCACTATAAATTCTGTTAAGAAAAATGAGAGCAAATTAAGAGAGAGAGGATAAAAAAGTTCTAAAAAACATATCATAGTAACTACTTAATTAATAGTGATCAATTTCTTTACGAGGGATGTGATTGTAATTTTCTCTTAATTTTCATATAATTAAATTAGATTAGTATTTTTTATATTTGGAGGAGAAAATCAATGTCTTAGTTTTATTTTTATGATATCTATAAATTTGTAGTCCCTTCATTCCTTATTATAAAATCAATTTAGGGGTTGGTCAGTTATCCCTTTACTTTTTGTATAGAGATTAGTTATCGTTTTCTTTTTCTTAGAGCGCTGGTATCCGACACTCTGTGAGTGCCAACTACTCCAGAGTTTGTCGGGGCAGAGCGTGCCAACTATTGAATCCAGGACCTTGAGGGTGGGGAGATGTCATATCTCTCATTTCTAACCATCAGGTCATTGGTCCCATGGCTAGTTATCCCTTTTTTTTATCCATGATCAAGGTATCCCCTCACTCGACAAGTGAGAGACTAATCTCATGGCTAGTTATCCCTTTTTTTTTTTGATAAGAGCTAGTTATCCCTTTTAATAGTACATGTTTTTAATTTTTGTCAATATCGCTCTCTATATTGCACTTATTGATGTTTTCTAACCAATAATTAAGTAAAAAATATGGGAGAACATTAAAGATGATCTTTATAAAACAACATTGACTAATTTAACTAGCATTATTTTTTTAATCTAAGAAAGACGGGTCGATCTAACATAATAATTTATTTTTTAAAAGTAATAGTCATAATTATGTCATGTATTTATGGCAGAGTGGCTTTTTTTTATGAAGATTTTTTATTGAATCTATTTAAATTATGCTTGTATTATTTATGGCTACAAAATTACGTTCTTTGAATACAATATGCCTAAAAGGAAAAGAAGATGTGATGAAGGAGGATAAATATAACTAACGTTACAAAATTATTATTATGATTGTATGATTTATGCTAAAAGAAATATTATGCTTGTATAATTTATGCTAAAAAAAAATACTTATGTTACAAAATTATATTATGCTTGTATTATTTATGCTAAAAGTGCTATACAAAATTACTACTCCCTCTGGTCCTAAATATAGGACCTAGTTGACTTTTTGAAAAATCCTAAAAAAAAGCAAAATAAGTTAATTATAAATTGATTTACCTAATTTTTTCTCTTACACTAGTTTATTTTACCTATAAGCTAATGGATAATCTAAAAAGATATCAAATATGTCATAATTTAATAACCTATTTTGCAACCTTAATCTCTCCAAAAAAAAAGTCAATTAGGTCTTATATTTAGGACCGGAGGTAGTATTATGCTTGTATTATTTATGCCTAAAATGAGAAAAATAATAAAAGCACATTTAAAATATCTAATAATAAATATAACAAATGTTACAAAATTTTGTGTCTAATGGATTGTGATTTTGCATCTTTTCTCCTTCACTTGTGATACTAATCATACCTACATTTTAGAAGGGTACTAGAAAGAATGAAATGAATGGCAAGGATTTGGGATAAAGAATTGCCCCACCTGTGGTCAAGGAGGTTTAACGCTAGAACAAAAAGGAGAAAGATAAGAATTTCAAGTTGAGATGTATCTATAGAGAGAGATTATATGCTCAATCCCATGTATAAAATTGGCTCTAAAGAATGAATCTTATCTCCCACAGTTATGTAAATAATGCTACCTTTTTATAAACTTCTAGTAATTCTAGTAATATTTGATACAAAAGTTCAGTTTAAAATAGAACTTTAACAGGTTGACAAGGCAAAAGGTTTCTCACATATTATCCCCTAAAACGCAAAATCACTCTAGAGCTAATTCAAATTAGTATTTCTATAATATAGCTCCACAATAACTTCTTATAAACAAGTTTCATGTCAAATTAGGAGCCAGTAGCACATATTGTACAATCAGTGTTAGACACAAGATAACTTTAGAGTACCATAACCACTAATTCAAACGACGGCAATGCTGACATTACAAAGTAAAATGAACCAATCATATGGCCAATGGCTTCAAGTATTAGTGTTGAGAAATTTCTAAGTTCAGAGCCAATGATGGATTACTTATGGTAGCAAACAGAATAGAAGCACTATAACTGAATGCTATTCAATTTTTGAAGTGTTTCTAGTGGACATTTTTGCAATTGTACAATTCAAGTAAGACCCCACTTAGTGGAATAAGCATTCTTGTTGTTCTAGAGGACGGTTCGCTGTGCTGCAGCATAGCAGACCAAGCCACATGTGTGAATGTGGTTACTGCATAGCACCATACTATGTGAAACTGTGCAGCAGGCAAATGCCACACCTATTTTGAGCTATCCCTAACCGGAGTTATGTATTTTGGCTTGTAGTTGCTCCTCCAAATTTGCTAATCTCCCATTATCTTCTAGAATCATATTTTAGTGTGCCAAAATATATGGCAATGATCACACCATAGTCTGTGCCATGTTTACTTGACATGAACTCTTATGTGGCAATAATCAGACCAAGTTTTTAGAATCATACATGCTAATGTTGAAACTTCAAATGCTTCTTCAAGGGATGATTATTGATCCAGGCTCATGATGAGGCTTTCCAACCTCTTTAAAGACTGGATGAAGATTGAGACCATCAAATATTTTGTTGAATTGTCTCTTAAAGCATGCTATTTGCTGCAGATGACCATTGATAGCTCTCAAATATAGATCAACTTGTTGCCAATGTATCCTCTGATCCCTATTGTTATTGAGTTGATCAACAAAGACTGAATCATAGAGATCCCAATTCCCAAATTGCATACATAAACTCATCAATGCTTGGTGAGGAGGCATCTCCTCTAAAAATAGTGGACTTTCCTTAATTAGCAAAAACAAACATCACATTGCATAACCATCTTAGAATCAAATATTCAGGCCCATGCGATCATGTGAAAAAGAGTGATGCTCTTAAGAAATAAGGTTCAACCTGCAAGGAAAACCAATACAGTTTGAAAGACCATCAAAGTCTTTTAAAGTTCTTAAACCGGACAATAAATTTTCCATGATAAAACATGATAGACACAAAACAACCTGAAAAAAAGAAAACAATTGATCTAGCATTGGAAGAAGTGAGTAGACTTGTCACAACTCAATAAATATATCATATTCAACTTAACAATTTTTTCCCCATTTATCTATTCCAAAATTCATAAGAAATGTTAAATTAAAAAAAAATAAAAGAAAAAGGGATGGAGCTGTACATATCTTATCTCTTTCTTTGAACCTTACAGAAAAAGATGCATCATGCTCATTCAGGCAGCAAACTAGCTAGAGTCAACTGCACAACTTCAACTTATTTCAAATGCCTAAATTTGAGAAACCTGAAAAGGTCCACCTTCCTGATATCTATCCTCTTTCATAAGTGCTGTAAGATGCCTCAAAGTTTCATAGATTTTATCTGAACTGAAATTTTATTTAATTATCACCAGCAGCAAACATATTTGTGTTTTGGCCAACTATAATCCAGCTGAATCCAGGCATCTTTTGGACATCCTTCTCTATCATAGTTTTCCTCAGTGATCTTGCTTCATTCTAATTTCCAGATGTAGCATACAAATTAGAAAGTAGTATGTAAGGGGCGGAATTTTGAGGCTCTAACTTGATGAGAATTTCAGCTGCCTCTTGCCCCCTTTTCTCATCTTCATGTATAGTGTAACCACCTAACAATGAGGCTCATATCCTAGCACTAGATTCAACATTTAGTTTGTAAATGAACTCTTCTGCTTCTTTGAGAAATCAACATCTACCAAGAAGATCAACCATGCAGGCATATTTATCTTCTCTAGGCTGGATATCATATTGATTGATCATCAAATAAAATATTTGACGGCTTTCAGGAACCCAGCCTGCATGACTACATGCAATAAGCATCCCCAAGGAATGTGACATAATCTGGCATGACACTTGAATGTGTCATCTCATTAGACAATAATTGTAAGTGCATTTCCTACATACCCATTCTTGGAAAATCCAACCATAGTTGAGTTCCAAGAAATAACATTTTTTAAACCCATTTCTTTGCAAACTTGCTCAGTGTGAGTTGAGGACACTGCATTCACCCATTGACCTTATTATTTTCTCCTCTTCTCTCTTTCTTCGCTCTCTTCTCTCTTTGTGTGTTGACCTAGGTTCAACATTAGTTATTTACTTAAGCCTTTATATAGATTGAGAAATTGACCATTGCTTGGAACTTCGAAGTTTGAATAAGGTTCATGATTATGAACAACTGTTTTATTATTTTATAATACTTTGCGGGTGGAGACTTCTTCTTCTTGTACATACTTCCAACTTAATATAATTAATTTGTTTCCATTGCTACATGCACAAAAGTTGCACAATAGTGAATAAATCATGTCTGAATCATTTTGTGCACAAACATTGCACAAACGTAGCACAAAAGTCATTCAAAACGTTGCACAAACATTGCACAAACTGCGAACAAGGCTGTAATTTTAATGATAAAGTTGCTTCTTGTGTGTGTGTGTTTGAAGATTTTTAGAGATATATTATTTTCGAATTGGTCGCCTTTGCTTCTTTTGTTTCTAGATCATTTCATATCCCCTTTTCTCCTAACCTTTTACTTTCAATCATTTTTCTTCCTATACACATCTTTGTTAGTGAAAAAGCTCCACTATTTTTTCATTCATTTGTCTTTGCAAGAATGTTTTTAATATATATGTTGAATATATATATGTACATGCCATGAGTATCCTGATAAGGCATTGATGTTTTCCCTTAATGTGCAGCAAACAAAGAAATTTAGACAAGGACGATTTGGTTAGAATCAATGGCCTTCACAATCATTTTTATAACCATGATAACACTGTTGATTATATGGAGGTTTTGTAGAAATAATCAAGTTAGGCTTCTACTACCAGGTATTATTACTATTTGTGATGTATTTTTTTTTGGATTAAAGGTACTTTGATTTTTTTTTTCAATCCAGTTGATTGTCTAATCGTTTCATTAAATTTGGTCAAAATAATTGTCCCAGTGATTCCTGGAGTAAGATTACTGGTCGGTCGCTTATGCCAAATAGATCCTAAGCGCCTATGCAATACATAAACACGATGGGCTGAGCAATATGGCCCAATTTTTTCGACCAAATTTGGTTCCACAAATGTCGTTGTTCTCAACAACATGATTGTGGCTGAAGAGGTTTGTTTAATCTTTCTATATTACATGCATCAATTTTTGAAGTATAGTTATTCAATTTATCATATGCAATTCAATATGAAATTTCATTCCTTTTCTTTATTTGATTTTAATGGTTGTTTCAGGCATTGATTCAAAGACGTTTTTCAATCAAGGCGAGGGTGTTGTCTACATCTCTTTCTCTACTTACGCATGATAAATGCTTGGTAGCTGTAAATGACAATGAGGTTTTCAATACGAGTTTGAAGAACCTCTTGAAGATGAGCTTTATTGGATATGTTTTCATTAAGGGAATCAACTAACCTGGTGAGGATGCTCTATATTAGTATGTAAGGATATTGCATCTACATAAAGCTAATGGTGAAAATGTTCTATTTATATAGTAGAAGGTAGTATATTGCTTTTGCATCAATTGGTGGTCATGCTGTGTATTGCCAGGGGCTTCATTAATCATTCTTAATTGAAACATAAACGGTGCACAAACGTTGCACAAACGTTGCACAAAAGTCATTCAAAAAGGAGGAGGAACTGCGAATAGGGGTGGGGATGGAGGAGGAGTGGTGAGAACTTGAAGCCTCTTGCAGGAGGAGGAGGTGCAAACATAGGTGAGGACTTAACTTTGTTTTTCTTCTTTAGAACTGTCACGCCCGAAATTTTAAACGTGACCGGCACGAAGTTTATGGTATCTAAACTTCGTAAGTCATTACGTTAACTAATAATTCTAAACATTTATCATTTCACGCATTTAACTATATCATTTTCGTCTTAATGCATATGAAGATAAATTCATAAAGTAGATGGATGTATAGATAAGTATTATAATTTACAGTGATAATAAGACTCAATTTTTCTTTATAAAGCTAATTATACCTTCCTTTGTCTTAAAGTACGAAGTGTTAATCCACACTCTTCAATCTGAAATACAAAGCAATATATAAATACGCACAATCTCATACATGACTTTTTATTTAAATCCTCCAAAGAGGGATAAGCAAATAAACAATATAAATTTGACTAAAATAAATTCTAAATAAATATAACAATATAGAAACTTCAGTTTCTTATCACCAACTCGTATTCGAGAAGAATAGAAATCAAAGGGCAAAATTTATATCACGTAAAAATATTTCCTTCCAAGTACTTTAGAATCAATTTGAAAACTCGTTATGAAAAACTTGTTTTCTATAGAGGAGCTGACACGCAGCGAATAACAAGCGTAGCACAAAGGCCACGAAACAAGCGCAGCTCGAAATCTACAAGTCAAACGCAACCCGAAGGCCACGAAAAACCAGCGTAGCTCGAGACTACGAAACATGCGTGGACACACAGTCACACGAGGGTAAATAACCAAGCGTGACACGAAGTCACGAAAACAAGCGTGGCAAGCCACGAAACAAGCGTGACATGAAGTCACGAAACAAGCGTAGCTCGAGGTTACGAAAACAAGTCGAGCGTAGCTCAAGACTACGAAAACAGTTCAAGCGTAGCTTGAGACTACGAAAACATTTCAAGCGTAGCTCGAGTATACGAAAACAGTTCAAGCGTACCTCGAGACTACCAAAACAGTTCAAGCGTACCTCGAGTCTACGAAAACATTTCAAGCGTGGTAAAACCACGAAGCAAGCATGACACAAAGTCACGAAACAAGCGTAGCAAAGCTACGAAACAAGCGTGACACGAAGTCACGAAACAAGCGCTTTGTGTCTAGTTCCTCCAATAAAAGTATATATCGTAATAAATAAATCAATTTGAAATCACATATCAAATCTCATCAACCGTAGAACTTCAAAACATTTGGAAGCATACTTGGGCCAATATACCCCAAAACAATAACCAATATTCTGGGAATATGATAACTCCTTTATCAAATAATTTATAATAAAATATCCCAGCATGAAATTCCACAAAAGTGTCTCTATAATTTTCAAATCACTTCTATACATATATAAGTATAAAATATACTTTAAACAAATATAAGTGAGAATAAAAGAACAAAATATATTCTTTATTCATACGACAAAGAAAATATAAATTAGTTGGCAACCCAAATCCCACCACCCATGCCAAATCTGAGATACATCATGTTCGTAAATTGTTAACTAACGAATTTAATAACCATATTTGCATTCCCAATCATAATAGTATTGAAATCCTCATAACATTATAAACAGTAAAGCTTACAAAAATCTGGACAATCATCATAATATGAAATTTCAAAACTGTAATCAATTGTAACTTTAGCAAAAGAAATACTCCAACTCTTTCCAATACAACCAAAGACTAAAACAACAAATAAAGTCAACGTTGTCAGCTAGACTAAAACAAAAAGAAATTATTCAAGGGAAATTTGCACAGTGGTCCCTAGGAAGGCAAATTACTACTAGGAGGTCCCAAAACATTTCAAAATCATCACCAAGTCCCATGGGACTTTGTTGCAAGTGTTTTCACCTATTTGAGGACCATTTTGCCCCTCACTAAAAACATTATTTGCCCTGAAAAAACTTCACACCACCACACCATCATTGAGTCTCTTCCCAACTCTTGACCCCCACTGCCACCATCATTATCTAGCCTCTTCCCTGCTCTTCACTGCCACCATCATAACTCTCCATCTTCACTCAGCAGCACCAGTCGCCTCTAGCTCCAACACTATTCTTCTGTCTTCGATTTCCTTCTCCCCAAACCCTAGATCGTATCATTTTTTCTTCTTCCAACCCAGCTCCAATTCCTTCTGTCACCATAGTGCAGCGTTGGACCCAGTTCTCCCAACATCGTCAGACCTTCCTTCTTCGAGTAAGATTCATTCTCTCTCCGGTTTGATTGATTTTTTAGGTCAGAGGCTTGAAAGGAAAATGGATTTTTCTTCTTCATTGACACTGTTCATGTTCCTGTGATTTTCTGTAATTGTGTTTCTCATGCTCTTGAATGTTGAATTACGAAAAGAGCATTTCTTTCACACAAGGACTCTTATGGTAAGTGTATTGCTCTGTTACATTTCATCTCACATAAAATTTTGGTCGTAGCTTAAGTGTACAAAGATATATGCAACAGAACATTGGAACATCTCATATTCCAAGTGACAACAAAAGTTCTGGTTCTGCCTCACCCATGTTGACCATTAGGAAATTTCTAGTACTGAAAGGTTTGGTTTTAATTCTTTTTAATTGGTTATTTATGTCTATGTTATATTTTTGGTTGTATGTAGTCAGCTGAAAAAGGAACTTGAACTTGAGAATATTTGAAGGCTTGCTTGTAGGGTGAATAGTACAAAGCTAGTAAAAACTCAGCTCTTAATTTCTGGTACTCAAGTTGCAATGAATTTTAATGATTTTGTTGTCCATTTGGCTAGAATTCTATACAAAATTGTGCTCATCAAATGAAACTATATGATGCATCTGTTGTTGTATCAAGAACAGAAATTAGTTAGGCATTTAGTTGGGTATAGGGAGATCGAGGTTGAGATTTTATGCTCCAACTGGTGCCCATTTTGCTGCTAAAAGTGACACCATTTACTATGCTTTTTGCAACTCCATTTGCTGCATAATTGCTGCCACTATGCAACTATCTTGTGCAGCAAACTTTTCATGGCTTACTCTATGTATGCCATTGCAATTGATATTGATCGATTTGCATTAATCTTTGATTTGTGTTGGTGTTGTGACCAAATAGCAATTCTGAATGTACTTTAATCCACATTTGTGCTCAAATCCTTTTGAATATTGGTGAATAACGTGATTTTCATGTAGGATCAGCTTTGTTGGTGCCATATGGGAGTGAATAAGAGCTTTATATATGCTATACATTGATGAGATGATTTATTTTGAATAACTTTGTTGGTGCCAGAAAGTATGTCATGTGCTCTTTTCCTTTAGGAAGGACGCCACAAGAAGGACATCTAATAATTATGATTAGAAGTTTTTTTTTGCAGATTTTGAAAACTGTGAGTGCAAATAATATATGTAAATTCAACTTTGTTGGCAAGGACTCATGTGGAGTGTACATATTGTTTTTCCATATGTGGGATGAAACAGAGCAAGATAATGAGGGTAAAACCATGCCCAAAAGTGAGGAAGAACTTCAACAACCATCATGAGATGAAGAATGCATAGACAACATAGTATTTTGCTGCTTTGAAGTGGGAAGAATGGGAGCTATGAAAAATGATATAATGTATTTTGATTTTTGAAGTGATAGTGAACTACTTAGTGAGATAAATGTATTTGGATAATAGTTCAGTAGTTAATAAAGCTTTTGTTAATGAAATTATTATATGGTGTTTGTCATATGCATGTCACCAAGTGTTGACAAGTGCAATTAATTGTGTTTGCAACTTTAATGATATTGATTGAGAATTGTATGTAAAAGTTGTTGGCCTTACAAATGCATGCATTGCACAAAATAATATATTTGATCAGATCTATAATGATAACTCTCAAAACCTATAATGACAAGTTGATGACTTGTTAATGAGAAGTAGTATGCCTCATTGCATAAGTAAATTTTAAACTAGTGACAAGTGCATATATCTATAATGACATTGACAACTCTAAAAACCTCATTTCAAATTTGAGACTTATCAAGTTGATATTAACAACTCGAGAGCTTGTTAATGTAGGCTTTGGGAGTTGTTATTACTTGTATTCTCACTTGTCACTTACAAAAAAACTCATTTCAAATGTGAGATCTATCAAGTTGCTATCAACAACTCAAGACTTGTTAATACAGGCTTTGCGAGTTGTTATTGCCGGTATTGCCACTTGTCACTTGCAAAAATCTCATTTGAAATTTGAGACTTATCAAATTGATATTAACAACTCGAGAGCTTGTTAATGTAGGCTTTTGGAGTTGTTATTACTTGTATTCCCACTTGTTACTTGCAAAAAAATCATTTCAAATGTGAGACTTATTAAGTTGCGGTTAACAACTCCAGACTTGTTAATGCAGGCTTTGAGAGTTGTTATTACTAGTATTCCCACTTGTCATGTTTCAAATTTTAAACTTATCAAGTTGATATTAACAACTCGAGAGCTTGTTAATGTAGGGTTTGAGAGTTATTATTACTGATATTCCCACTTGTTACTTGCAAAAAAACTCATTTCAAAAGTGAGACTTATCAAGTTGATGTTAACAACTAGAGACTTGTTAATACAGACTTTGAGAGTTGTTATTACTAGTATTTTAACTTGTCACTTGCAAAAATCTCATTTTAAATTTGAGACTTATCAATTATGATATGATTAACATTGTGGCATACCTGATAATTGGCATCATGTAGTCATTTCATTAACCAATAAAGTATGTCAACAAAAGTTTCATATAAACAAGTGGAAAATTATCAAAATACATTGATATCATTAGGTAGTTCAACCATAACAAGAAATTGCTTAAGAGAAAACTAGTTTTTCCCTTGCAAAAGTATTAGTACAAAATATACTCATTCTGACTAGCCCTATATTTACAAAAATATAATCATTGATATAATTCAAAACTGGTCAACACAGCTTCCTAGAAGCTATTTACAAACAAAATCGACCTAAATACTAACATTATATTCTACTGACAATTCCACAAGAGAAGTTTCTCCAAATGACTCTTTCCTTGCATAACGCAGTGTTTTGATGTCATTAGTTGTTACACTAATGCATTCAGCAAGGCCCATCAGTCCAGCTCGTCTAAAAGATTGATGCTTCTGCAGTAGATGCTAGATTGTATAAAATCCCAATGCATGTCCTGCAAGTAGCTTTTCAGGCATAAATTAAGCAAAGTCAAAATATTATAAGAATATTAAAAGTTACAGTAGACATATAACAATTTGGTTAAGATAGCCTCAAAATAGTAGATACCTTATATTTATCATATTGAATCATCTCAAGCATCTTATGATAATCTTCTTTGTAATTTTAAACTGCAAGTAATCACATACTGTGATCATTTGAGGGAATAGTGAAGAGTTGCATTTTAAAATGCGAATATCATAGCAGATAACCAAATAAATCTCCCCATAATGATATCAAAGTGAATAGCAAAGGCAAACAGCTAATGTAACCCTTTCTTGTACATTTTCTTCCCCAAAAAGACATCAATTCCACCATAACCATAGGCATACCCCAAAGAACTCAAATGAGACAACAACTAATGCAAGACTAGTCCATGTTTTAGCCACTCCACAAAGTTGATGTTCAATAAACGTTTGGTAGAAATCAGAATTTACATTCTATAATTTGCTACATGTATAGAACCCTAAATCGCCTTTGAGAAGCCTATGTGCAAACAAACTCTAGAGTTTGGAAAGCTTACTTCAAAACCAAAAGAGAAATCATTCTTTGAATTGCAGAAAATTGGGGGGGGAGGGGGGTACTACTAGAAGGAGGTCCGACCCTAGCCATTAACTATATCACCCTACAGAATCACATTACAGTAACAAGTTGTCATGCTGTTATTAACAACACTTTATCATACTTTGCAGAAATTAATAAGTATTCTAGTAATATATCTATCACGCCAAATTGATTCATTCTCACTTGTAATGCATAAATGAATTTGCATTACATTATATAGCATTGAAAAACTATTAATATACTTTATACTTCATTTTGCAAAAGAGAATCAAAACTTCCTAGTTAAGTATATGAATTTGCATTACATTCAGGTCTTCGCAATGTGATCAACCTCATAGCATCTTCCACAATTATAAGACTTTTTGTTCTGAAATTGATATTCAATCCATTTTCTCTAGGGTTTTCTTGGTGGCCTTCTACTTTTTAAGAGATACTTGCATATATTTTCTGATATGTTTCCCACGTGTACTAGCAAGTAAACCAAAAATATTAACTACTCATAGTGCTATATTAACAACACTACAGTATCATATTAACAAGTTACCAACACATATTAACAACTACATGTGCCACCATTAACAACATGTTTTTACTTGCTTGTTCAATGAATAATTATAGGGTTTCTCATTGTTTTATTCTTATATTTTGGTTGTTCTTAGCTCCTGGTTTTGTTCACTATTGAATTTACACTTAAAATATCTTTGATACTAACTCAATTCAGCCTATGAAAGAATCCATTAGGAACAAAATTAATCTGAAGTTTAAAATGCTTTAACAAAAGTCTTCATACCACTAATACAACATTAATTAACATCTTGACGTTACTGCCTACTCTATCCTCCCAACCAATAAAACATAAATGAAACATGAGAATCCATGAACCAATCTACTAATCAATTAGTCAGCCAATACAGAACCTAGAGGAAGAGAATCTCAAATTGACATGCAAACATCATAACATAACTCATCTTGTTTCTCAATCATCACCCAACACAGAACAAAGATCTTTGTTCCTTTCCAAAATCGATTAGTCATGGCAGTAGCAAAATGCAGCAAACATGCATCCAATGCCTATCAAATCAGGGGTTACTCTACCATCATATATAAATTAATCATAAGTCCTTTGACTTTGTAACTCAAACCATTCTAAATCCTAACAAGGCTTTTACTCCAAGTCATGCCAATTAAATCTCTTAACATACGACATTAAACAATTATTGATCAATTTTTCCTACTATCAAAAATATTCGAAAAAGAGTAATCACAAATCACTTCACAATTTCATTAATCAACATCAAGAGTCAGTTGCAAGAGAGCTCTCCAACAAAAATTGGATTTGAAACCAAAATCGTATGCCTACCCTTGCCATGGAAAATCAATAAAGCTTGATTCTTGTATTAAAAACTAATTTAATTTATTCATGAACGTTAAACAGCAAAACCCATGACCTTTCAAACAAGTCCTTCTTTTAGACATTTTATCAAACACTTTAAGTGCATTCCAAAAATCAAATGATTTACTAATCTTTTTCCCACCCACTCTCTAGCCAATATTCCAAAATTTCAGTCCACTTTTATGACATATTCAATCCACTATGAAATGTATAAACAATATCGAATCCAAAATACATACACACTCATATACATTACTTCCTTATAGACCTAATATGCACCAGTCATAAAAACTTCTTCATGCTCATCCAAACTAATATAAAAAATCATCTATATAATTTACAAAGTTGAGTCACTGAATCTTCAAGGCAAAATGAACAAGAATCACTTAATTAATTTCTAAAAGAAAATATAGTTGCTTTCAAGAATTAACATTCACACCTTCTTACTATATTAAAAAGTTCCACTCCAACAGGCCATTAAACCAGCAATAAGAGAAAAAAAAAATAAGCAGAACATCTCGACCATCCAGAAAAAGAAAACAGAAGCTAGAACCACAATGCATACACAAAAACCATCAATACACACTTATCAAAGTTTACTGCTGATTCTTATACCAAAAGCTAAAGCTAATTCTTACATCCATATAAAAAAAAACGGAGAAGGGAGGAATCAAATCTCAATTCATAAATCCTAAATCAAGTGAAACCTTACCCATAATAAACAAAAGCCTTCAGCCCCTTCCCAAATTCATTCGGCTTCCACACAATTATTTCAGAAAAATATATATATATATATATATATATATATATATATACACATGCATCACAATTTAAGCTCATTTCTCTACTCATATCAGTAGCAAACCAAGACAGAGGAGTATCTTCGAATCATTTAACACAACAACTCCCAAACCAGAAAACCCATTCGGCCACTGAAAATGAAGAAGCATAGAAAACTTCAACCTTTACAAAACAAGGAAACCCACACTAGAAATTGAAACTTAAAGAAAGTATATGCTTATTATTAAACCCAGAAAATTCAGTCCCAAACTCTCCACTGTTCGTCTCCCCAAATCCTCCCCAAATCGAAAACAAATCATATGAGAAAGTAAGTAATCTTCACCTGAAGCTCACACGGCACTTACACAAGACATTCGATCATGATCCACCAAGATTTTAGGATGAAAATGATGCTGAAACTGAAGGGAGACAGTGAAGAAACGAGAGAATGGAGAGAGAAGAAGAAAACAGGAACTTCTAGAAAATGAAGGACAAGAATGAGAAGAAGAAAAGGCAAATGGAAGTATGTATATATGGTTTTATAAAGAGAGGGGTATTATAGTCAAATGCTCTTTAAGTTAAATCATTTTTCTACTATTCAATAAGTATATAAAATGCTCCTTTAACCCATTGTGAATTCCTATTTATTTTCCTAATCTCCCTCAAGAAGATTAATCTATTTTAACTTTCCCTTAATTTCTTTTGTAAGAGTTTTTTTTTAATACCAAACAATTAAATTCCTTAAAATATATTCATCCTTGATTATTTTATTTCCAATGCTTTTTAATTCCTAAGTTACTTCCCAAGACATTAAGTATTTGCTAATTATCTTTAACATAAATCTTCAATTTTTAGGATGTTACAAGAACTGACATCAAGGCTAGTAATAGACAGATTAGGGTGATTGCTAACTTCATTATTATTCTTGTCTTTAGTTGCGCCATTGATTTTGCAATGCAATTCTCTTCTTCTCCTCTTACTTGTTTATATAGATGGACGTAGGAAGTGGTGAAACAGGATGCATGGGAAGGAAAATACGCGTTTCTTTTTTCTTTTGTTTTTTTTTTCCATTAATCACAATAAGTCATCATCAAATATCAAATATAGTTGTTACCAAAAATCAATAAATATTATAGTTAGTTGGGTTGTATTTTTTATTTTGAATATAAATCTTGCTTTTATAGTTATTTTATGTATTTTTTATGTACTAATATATGATGAGGCCATTTTTCTCTTGAATGTATTGCCCTATCTTTTTTTTTATTAGATGAGCTCAGAATATATGAGATTTCATTTCAATACATATATTTGTGTGTAATTAATTTTTTTAAAATATGTATGAGTTCTTGAATGATGCATAGCCGAAATTTCAAACTTCCAAATAAATTGATATATTAAATTTGTTTCCATTGCCTTTGCCACATGCACAAAAGTTGCATGTGTGAATCATTTTGTGTACAAAAGTTGCACAAAAGTCATCAGGATGTGAATGAAGACATCTTACCGTAAGGTAGAAGGATTTTCTCTTATGATTATCTTGTTTTATATTTTCTTCAGGCCCAGAAATAATTCTTAGTTTTCTAAATTTCTATCATATCGAAGTTGTTCTCCTTTTATGTTGTTGAACATAGTGAATGTATATGAGTTTGGAATTTTCATTAGAAATGGTATCACCAGTTGAGATAATTCTCTCAACTCCTTCATATGTCCGTGAAACCAACATGAATGATCAGAATAGGCACATCTCGTTACATTTTAAAATTGCATATCCGAATAATGAGATGATCCACATTCATATAGTGCAAAAGTTATTTTTTATTGCAATCAATTATTCAGATTTGTTCTTGAGAGATGGTGAAGGAAAATGATACTGAGTATATTCCCTTCTATCATATTATATGTTGATAATTTGTATCTGATGGCTACAACATCTTTAAAGAGCTATCTACCTTTAATTGGGTCTAATTAAAATTTCATACCCAAATACCGTTATATATATGATCCACTTTCATAAAATGCGAGCATTTTAATATTGCAATCAATCAATGATTCAGATTTGATTTGAGAGACTGTGAAGGAAAATGATATTGAGGATATATATATTTTTCTATTATATTATATGTTGATAGTTTGTATTTGATGGTTACAATGTCTTAAAAGAGCCGCCTTTAATTAGGTCTAGTAATACTCAAATATGACATAGCTAATTAAATAAGCGTGTAAAAATTGCTAAAATGATTGATATTAAGATCATTCAATTTTGAATTAGCATTGGAGCAAAAAGCACTTTCACATTAGTTACATAGGAATTTTTGCGCTGGCTAAATAATACTCCCTCCGGTCCTAAATATAAGACCTAATTGACTTTTTTAAAAAATCCTAAAAAAGCAAAATAAGTTAATTATAAATTGATGATTTACCTAATTTTTCCTTTAGACTAGTATATTTTACCTATAAACTAATGTATAATCTAAAAATATATCAAATATGTCATAATTTAATAACCTATTTCGCAACCTTAATCTCTCCAAAAAAAAGTCATCTAGGTCTTATATTTAGGACCGGAGGTAGTAATTGGTTATATACGACTATTTTTTTACTTAACTTTTCTAATTTGATTCCTCTTGATATGATAATAAGTTCAAATGTCATGAAAAAGTGTCATTGGTATGCAGATCTCTTTTGACTGGTACCACACGTGGTTTTGTTGCTGATATTATACAGATTCCCGAAGATCTTTGTTGAAAACATTATTCGTTAGGGATAACTTTGTGAATTGGTTTTATACTTGAATTATAGTTACTTGATGTAAATCTATATTTGAAAAACCTTCATGCAGGAGTTTGGTGTTATGAAATATTCTCTACGATCTGTTCATTGTTGCATAAAAATACACTTGTTTATTGAGTAATGGAAGATTGACCCCTGCATGCTTAAAAAATGTTTTAAAAAAGGACTAGATACAGAACACCGGTTGCTAACAGCAGTACTGTTAGCCCTTGAAGCATCATGCCACCCAAACACAACCTCACTCCCTCTAAAGACTGTCTTAGACAAATTCATGAAGTTGAGAGAAGTGTACAATGTCCTTAGCAATGAAGATAGCAGAAAATTCTACAATTGGATGCTTCTCCAAGAAGTAGCAAGCTGGCAATCAGTTCCACACATGGTTGATCGTCTAGGAGGAAAGAACATGAAGCTAGCTCATTGACCAAGCAGTCATTGCTCTAACTGTTGATGTTTTCATCATTATCTTTGCTAATTGCTTCATCATTTATGTAATATATTTCAAAGAACCATATTACCATATATTGTTAATGTAAAATTGGATAAAATATCTAAGTAGAAGCTAGTGTATATCATTTTAGCCAAGAAGTTGTTATTGTATCACAAAGTCTTGTACCATAAAATGTAATTTGACAGAGTATAGGTTGAATATAGATGTATGAAATCCATTAGTGAAAATATTCCACTATTGTAAAATATGGAATAACTCCACTCTTCAGATTGAAAAAAAAAATCAACTGTTATGATCCAACTTCCAGACATTAACTTCATTAGAAGAGTACGCATGCGCGTATACACGTCCAAATGATAAATTAGCGTAAGTAAATAGATAACATCAAAGTTAATAGAATGCGCATCAATCTGAAATTGTAGAGGATATTACTTGCGCATCTATCAATTTAAAAATATATTTCCTTCGGTCCTAATATAAGACCTAGTTGACTTTTTTTGGAGATGTTACGGTTACAAAATACTACCTCCGGTCCTAAATATAGGACCTAATTGACTTTTTTTGGGAGAGATTAATGTTGCGAAATAAGTTATTAAATGATGGCATATTTGATAGATTTTTAGATAATCCATTAGTTTATAGGTAAAATAAACTAGTTTAAGGGAAAAAAAATTAGGTAAATCAATTTATAATTAACTTATTTCTTGTTTTTTTAGGATTTTCCAAAAAAGTCATCTAGGTCTTATATTTAGGACCGGAGGGAGTATGTTATTAAATTATGACATATTCGATATATTTTTAGATTATCCATTAGTTTATAGGTTAAATAAACTAGTTTAAGGGGAAAAATTAGGTAAATAAATTTATAATTGACTTATTTTACTTTTTTAGGAGTTTCCAAAAAGGTTAACTAGGTCTTATATTTATGACCAGAGGGAGTATAAACAAAATAATGTTGCCGCTTTTTGAGCTTTTGGGACAAAAAGCTGAGGGATTATTAAGAGGTTTAAATAATAAAATTGCTTATTTTCTCAGTCGCAATAATATTTCAAAATTTTTTTTGGTCATAAACAATTATATTTTAAATTTTACCATTTACAAATCAAACTTTTCTATTTTTTTTTTTGATACAATAAACTTTTCTATTTATAAGTGATTTAAACTGTAGGTATTTGTTTATTGAGCGAAGTCATAATTTTGATACATAACTATTATCTAAGAATTAACAATAGTATATAATTATTCGAAGGTTCACTAATGAAACTCAACTTTTGTCATGGGAACAAAAATGAAATTTTCCTTAATGTGGCAATAAAAATAAATGTGAAAAGTCTAAAATGTCCTTATAAATAACATGAAATTTCTCATCTCTTTCAAAAATGCATTTTCTTCCACTTCATACCCTGCAATTGCAACTTGCAAGGAAGGAAATGTAGATCATATTCTCTTCTTATTGTAAGAAAAAATCACATTCTCTTTTGTCTTAAACAAAAAGAACCAATGAAGAAATTATGCAATATTAATCACTTTAAATTGCCTATATCAATTATAATTTACTTCAAAACTAATTTATTCTACTCATGAACCAATCTATTATCTGATTACAAGTGACATGTATGATGATTTAGTGATCAAATTTGTTTCTTTATCCTCCACTAAAAAAGTTAAAGGGGTCTAATGTTTATGACCAGAGAATTCTTTTGAGGGATATTTTTTCAAGAGATAGTAGTTTCTGTAAATGATTAAAATGGATGTTCTAGGGCACGGAATCACATTATTTTATACATGAGTTATATATAAATTTCTGTAAACTAATTATCTAGCCCATTCATTAAAAACCAAAAGAAGCATTATTCATATAACAAATTTATTCATCTTTGCAACAAGTTAGAAAATGAAATTAGAGGCGTATCCTTTAAGTAATGCTTGAGCTAATAATAAGATGCATCATTATTAAAAGAAGCAATTTTATTAATATTTTTGTTATGGAGGTTTTATAAAAGACTAATTTAGAGCACTACTATTTGGTACATTCTGTTGGCTTTAAAGAGAGCCTTTGCGCTTCTAAATCAAACCCAATTAAGTAGTTTGCTTGCGCATAATTACCATAAACTCCAACATCACTACTAGTGTTTTCCATTGCAAAACAAAAAACCCCATCTTTTGAAGGTATAAATATTTGTATTGAGCTCAACACCACATCCCCTCCTTCAAAATGTGCTGTCAACTTTGGCCTATTAAGATTTGTTTCTGTTTTGTAACAAAGTTGGTTCCCCAATTCAGGATCATCCTCAATAGGTTTCAATGAAATTTGATTCTTCACCTCCAAAACCAATCTATCATAAAAATCTTGCGGTAATATAGTGGGAGGCGTGCCTGAATCAAGGAGCATGTTACCTTTTGTGGCTGGAGAATTGTCACCATTAAAGGGAATGAATGTACCCTCCACACTAATCCCATTTAGTGTAACAAAGTAAGGTGTTTTGTCTTGTTTAGATACTAACGGTGTTGAAACAACACCATTTCCAGAAACTTGACTTCCATCACCAAAACTCATTTTGCCTGAAATTCTTGTGTCAGTGCCAAATGGAACCAAACACTGTGAGAACATCTTTTCATTCCGAATGAAGAAGCCATTTGAGAAATGAGAGATAATGGTCCTCCACCTAGCCCTATAATACCCATCTCATGTTCATAGAGAGTTCCTGTATTATTGTGTCCACAGCCAAAAACAAAGTTTTGAAAGGACACTTTATCTTTTCCTGTAGATGACTCCAAAGTGAGTGTGTCCTGTCATCACAACGCAGGCTAAGACAAAATTTAATATTGTTGATAGAGAATAAATATTACATCCATCACCCCACTAGAGACATTATATATAAATGAGTTTTGTATGTTATATATTACATACGGATTGACAGGTAAGTATTTTGACATATGGAATAGAGAAAAGTTACCTGAGGGTGACTACCCAAACTTTGCACACTACCGAAGATTTGTTTTGCACCCTACCTTGATCAACATCCACCTGAACTCAACTGGATGGATTTTGATGAAGGAGATTGTAATGCTTTGGGTTAATGATATAATGGATTATAGTTTTGTTCAATAAAAAAGGAAAGAATGAACGAGGTTTAATATGTCAATATATATTTGTTTGGATTTATGTTGGTCTGACTTTTTACTTCATGGGAGGACTTTTACAAAAAGAAGTAGTAAGGGAAAAGGTCAATTAGTATGATGGGTCTTGTATTTGAACAAGTTTGACAGAAACTTATGCGAATGATTTGATAAGAAGTCAAAAGTAAACAAAAAAAATATAAAAATATCTTCAACACAAACTGGTTTTTAATTTGGGCAGAAAGTCAATTGCTTCAAAATTATTCTTAACACTATATTTTGAGGGGAAGTTTTCTATGAGGATTACAGTAGCTTGGATGTATTTTATGACTCAAATTAGGCTCTTAAGACATAAAGTAGACTCAAGATAATTCTTTTTGGATGAGTCACTAACAATACTTTCAGGCTACTGTGATCTAACAAGAACAATCTTAATCTAATTTTATGACTTCAAGGCTGATTTGAATACTTACAAGAATACTGTGATCTTAAGTCAAAACTACTTTCAACTCAATAGTAATCTTTAACCTTATTTTTTAATCAAATTATCCACTTTAGTTTTTACATTATTCAAAATTACATGAGCCACGATGAAAAAGACATTTGACGTGTTACAATGAACAACAGAAAAAATTAATCTAGATTATTCAACAGTGCTATCTATACGCTCTTGAAATGTAGCTTTTAAGCAGTAATGATAATTTAATTATGACGCAAATAGTACCTGTGATAAAAATCCATGAGTTATTGCTGAAACATAACCATACGTGTAATTACACACATTTTGATCGCACCCACGAGAGACTGGATCAGGCATGAGGCATTGAGGCGATGAACAAGAGACAGTTTTGTAAGTTGAAGAGGTTTTTGGATCAAACAAAGGATTGATTTGTTTATAACATCCATTGCAAGGAACACATTGAGTCCATATAAAGTTACTTCCTGTGTCTACTATCCCAAATATGTCTCTTTGTGGTGTCCCCAATGACATCTTCATCAAATGTAGATCTAAATTCCCACTTATAGGTGCCTGAGCAATTTTTGATGATAATGAAGGAGATGATGACTTCATAGGACGATAATGACCTTTCCATGGGATTAGTTCAACTCTAAATCCACCATTGATGGCTTCTGCAAAAGATGATGAAGGTGACAAGAGAAGTAGAAAGAGATGAAGAATGAGGATTTTCATCAAGGAAATAGGCATAGTGAATTTTAGAGAATATGAACTTTTGTTTTGTTTTTTGGCTTGAAGTTGCTGGGAATTTATATAGTGTTAGGGTTTTGTGTTCATCATTCCTAGACGCGTATTGAAGAATCTGTGTGTTCATTGGGTACATCTAAGCTAGCTGATAACATAGGCCTAAATATGAAAATAAGTTAGGTCACACTAGACTCAATGTAGCTTAGCCCATACGATCTGATAAAGGATAGAGTACTAAATAGGATAGAGTAAAATATAGGATTATTATTTTTAGCCAAGCCCCAAATAGATAGAGTACTAGTATGTCTTAGTTAAAGTAGTTTTACGTGTTGGTCGTTTGCAAGATAAAACACACACATTGTTCAAAAAAAGTTATCAGCAAAACGCGTGATATTGACTTAAAAACACTACAAACGGCATAAATTAAAATGCATGTCAATCATCAATTTGCATATACGTAATAAGGAGATACACTCATCTTTGGACAGTCTAAAAGTAATTTGGAAAAACCTTGATGTTATATTTTTTGTAATTATTCCTAAACATATGCATCCAAATTTTATTTTAATATATAAATAACAATGCAATATATGGAAAATCATCTAATTCATGTCATTTAATATGGTATCTTATGATTAATGTCTGACATTTGATTAATGTGAATTTCATTTGTTTGTTCTTCAATCATTTATTTCCCTAAAAATCATGAAATAACTGAGGATTACATGCGATTTTAGAAAACAAGAACATTCATTATTCTCATTAGTATTAATGAAATGCATTGATCGGATTTTGGTATATTTTTACACTTGTGAGCGGATATATTAATGGACATAAATAAAAAGAGAAAACACTACTTTGATTATTTTGTAAAATTGTGAAAGAGTCATCTAAAATGTCAAAGGAATGTGTTTTCCATTTAATGTTGTTTAGAAAACACTTTTTCACACCCCACATCCCACTCGCACAATATAATCGCCCCCCAATGATTTCCTCCTCATCAACATAACCCCCAAATCTCTAGCACTGAATCATAATAAATTTAATATAAAAATAAAAAAGTCAAAAATATTATTGTTTTAATCATACAAAAACTCCTATTTTTTTCTTTTATAATTTTAAGGTGTCTTACGGCTAAAACATAATGTATATTCTTCTTCAAAAACTATCAACATACATTTTCAATAGCAAATACAAATCAAACGAAATGAATTAAAGACTCTGTTACTCTCCTCTAATTTCTTGTTCACTGAGAATGATGATGAATAGTTTGGACGATGCCTTTCTCCCCTCCAAGCACCTCGCATTTAGAAATATTGTAAACATGAATTGTCTTAACTTGAACGAGAGACGTGTGTGACGTGTGTGCAACTCGCATTTCCGCGCAACCTCTTCCCTGTAGCTTCCATGAAATAGCTGGCGGCGGCAAAATGATAGATCACAAAGAAAATATTTTTTGATGAAATTCTTGAAAAGTACATTTATTCTATAAATTAAGGCAATTCATGTTTAAAATATTTCCAAAGAAAATATGTATGATACCAAGGGATTGGAAATTAATCAAAAATCTTGTTATTAAGGTTATCATATTCATTCCAAAAAAGTCTACTATATCATATATTCATACCATTAAAATATATTATGATTTGAAAGGAAAAGGAGGTGTCCCCAACCATTTTATTTTATTTCCGGATTTCAATGGACTTTTACCACTATTTCCTGAAATATGATTGTTACCTAATTAAATTAAAATTTGCATTGTCACTGCAATTAATTTGATTTAGTTGACTTCTTTCATATTTTTATGTTTGATAACAGTCTTTTTGTTTAAAACAATTGCTTCCAAGAATTTTGATAAAAAGAAATAAGCAATTATGTGCCATAATTAATTATAAGTGAGTGTATGAACGAGACACCAGCTTTGTATCAATGACTAACCATATTTTGGAAGAGCAGGGGTTATATTCCGCGTAGTTGAAATTTTACATGCATTATAAATTATTTTTTCTAAGTTATCTTCATTAGCAGTATTCCTTACTACATTATCAAGAGGGATTTAGAGGGCAATATTTTTAAGCAAATAGGCAGATATTTTAGGAGTGGTGGGGTTTTTGAGAATATTTATTTTGGAAGTGTGTGTTACTTATCTTCATAGTAGTTGAAGTATTAAATGTTTAGTGTAAGTTAATTATTTTCCTAAATTGTTTCATTAATATGACATGTAGTATAAATAATTTTTTTCTTATCTTTTATTTAACAATATTCCAAAACATTATTTCTGATAAAAAAATATTCTAAAACAATACATAATGAAGACGGATTGATCAGGGGACATTATATTTAAGGGTTCTACGCAGATATATTTTAGGGGTAACAGGTATTTGACACTATATATTTTAGAAGGGTGGAAGATATATTTTCATAGTAGTTGAAATATTTTATTTTGATATAGAAAGCTTTGGTGAGTTGGGTCACGAGGGCTCACCAGGGGTAGGACAGGCCTCCAGGCTTAAAGAGCTCTTACAGAGGTACCTACAAATCGCCCACTAACAAGGTCCTCACATTGGCAACATTAGAACCCACAACCACATAGTTATGAGTCAAATTCCTTTACCAAATGGATCAACCTTTGTTGGTATAGTAGTTGAAATATTGCATGTAATATAAGTATTACATTAACAAAAAATTTCAAGGGTTAAAAACAGATATATTTAGAGGGAGAATATTATATTTTCATGTAATATAAGTAAATATTTTTAATAAAAATGTTTCATTTGCAAATCATAAGTATTGCATCATGAATTTATGTGAGAATATTTTTAAGGGATATAAATAGATATATATTTAGGGGTGTATTTTTATTATAAGATATATTTGAAAAGGTGTGAGACTCATTTTTGTAGTAGTTGAAGTATTACATGTAATATAAATTAATTTTTCTCCTAAAGTTTTTTTCAGAAACATAATATAAATACTCCATCATGAATGAGATGAGGGGTACAATATTTTTGAGCATTATATGCATATATGTTTTAGGGGTGTGAAGATTTTCTAAGAAGATATATTTTGAAAGTGTGGGACTTATTTTCATAGTAATTGAAGTTATACATGTGATATAAATTAATTTTCTTTCAAAATATTTGTCATTAATATATCATAAATGATGCATCATGAACAGGGATTCGGGGGACAATATTTTTAAGTATAAACATATATATTTAGGTGGGCAAATACAAGAAGATATGATTTGAGAAGGTAGGGGACTTATCTTCATAATAGTTGAAGTGTATGTTTAATACTCCCTCCGTTCCTAAATATAAGATCACTTTGGGAAAGTGGATAAGTTCCTAAATATAAGATCACTTCCTATTTTATCTCAAGTTTTTCCTAAACTACCCTTATACTCCCTCTTTTCATTGAAAACCCCTCCTCCTTGTAAAGTTAAGTAATTGAGAGGATTTTGGGAAGACCATGTAATTTTATTGTCTTCCTTAATCTCCTCAAATTAACCAAAGTGATCTTATATTTAGGAACAGAGGGAGTATTAATTAATTATTTTTCTAAATTTTTCATTAATAAATTATAAATATCACATCATGAATGGATATTTAGGGGTGAATAAGTTTATTCATTATAAGAAGATATATTTTGGGGTGGGTTGATATTCATAGTAGATTAGCAGTTGAAATATTACATGTAATATAAATTAATATTTTTCTAAAATTTAATCAGTAGTAAATTCAAAGATTACATAATGAATGGAGATTCAGAGATACTATTTTATATGATTTTGGGCTCAATCCAAGACTTGTTTTGGACCTATTGGACTAGTATGAATTACACATATCTAATCTATCTACTTTGATGAAGAGAATAAGTTGGTGATTGCAATAACCATGGTAAAAAATGATTTTATTTTTGAACTAAATTGAGGTTTGAAGTCAAGTTAAATAACGTGATTTGTATTTGGAAATATTTTTTTTGTAAAAACAAAAAGTCAGTTGACAAATTGATACTTGTTTGGATGACAATTTGAAAACGGATTTATACATAAATGATTAAAAGAACATGACTTTTATGATGTAAATTAAGAGAAATATTAAAAGTTAAAATACAAAAATAGAGTCAATGTGTTGCTGGAAAAATTGTACATATTAGTAACCTGTCGGGTTGACGTAAGTGGTAAGTGCTCACGTCCCTTAAGTAAATGGTTGAGGGTTCGACCCCTAATCCTTATGAATGGAGTGAATTTACAAGCCAACTGTCTCACTTAACACGCGGGTGGGGATACAAAGGGAAACAAGGAAAAATTATTCTACATATTAATTAGTATATTTAAGAAGCCGTTCTTGAGCTTACAACTAGAAAGCCTAGTTGTCAAAAAGGAGCAATTTTTAACCCATGTAATATAAAAAAATGGAAAACTTCTCAAATACAAAAAATATATAAGGTTAATGGATTATTAATTGAATAAAAGATAATAATGTTCGGTGTTCTCTTTGTTAATGTTACTTGTATGTTGTGACAAAACAAATAAGAGGGAAAATATTAGGATGAAGATATGGAAGGCTTAACTTTTACAAGCTTTTGATGATGGAGGAAAGATTTTGAATTTGTGCCTTGGATGATTTGATGATTCTGGAAGATCAACAAAGTATAGCATTAAGTCATTGGGTTTGGCAATACAAAACATTCTTGAAATGTTTAGGCAAAGTGTACATTATAAAGCTAACTAGATTTTTTAGTGAGATTTAATAATGAAAAAAAAATAATAAGGAGAATCATTAAATTTCGTACTCCTATAATTTATAAGAATAAATAAAGGACAAACTAACACAAAAATATTTTTTTTTCACATAGCTTTTTCATTTGTTAAAAAGGAAAAAAAACTTCCAATAAAATTAAGATAATGGGAACTATGCACACTATCTTGATTAATTTTCAAATATTAAAAGTTAGTCAGGATCGTTTAGATTATTTGTAATAAATGTGTAACAGTTTTCTTAAATATCTAATAATGCGCATTGCGACTTGTCATTTAATGGAAAAACTAATATATATAATCAATAACAAAATTTTAAGAAATATTAATATTAGAAATAAAATAAATTGAGTTTTCATATTTATAAATAAAAACACATCTTGTTAAAAGAATAAAACATATAAAAGTTAAGGACCAAACATGTTTTACCTTAAGATAAATGTTTTAACTAATGTGTGTGTGCGCGCGCACCAATGTAATGGTTCAATCGGATAAGTTAAGTCCATATGCTTTTATATATATACGCCCACATTTCCTCACCCAATCACCCAATTTGGGCCCTTTGTGTCAACTCATCCATCATCTTGAAGCTATTAATCTATTTTTATAATATATTGAATGATCGATTATATGAAAATTAAACATATTACACATATAAAGTAAAATAGAGTGGTTTAGGGAATGACTAGTTAACGTTACATCAGTCGAAGTACATCTAAGGTTTGCATCTGCCAAAAAAAACTTTCTTATGCAAAGCCATACTTATCGATTCTTTGAATGATAACGAAAATTGAATAGGATCCTTACTATAATATATACTACCTCCGATCCTTATTATAAGTCATTAACTACCTACATTTTTTGTCCTTAATATAAGTCACTAACTGCTGCATTAAAAGTTTTTTTCACACTTTATCCATGTTATTAATGGAGATTCAAAATTGAAATTGTGAAACACATCATTTAATGAAGGGTGAAGTTGGAAAAAGTGGCAAATTTAACATGAATTTTAAGACCAAACTACCATTCCTTGTTATGTGAGAAATTGATAGTTGGTGACTTATAATAAAAATCGGAGGGAGTATTTAAGTTACCCAGATGTAACATTAGATTAATTAATTTATTTGTTCATAAGTTATATAAATTAGTTTCAAAAATTAATAAATATAAATGATGAAATTCTTTGTTAAGTTGATATTATATTTTGAAAAAAAGAAGATATCTTATATTGGTATCAAATTCAACTCTAACTGCACTCAAAATAGATTTAAAGAAATAGTAATTGAATAATTTAGACACATTATGAAATATGAATAGTCCGATGTATGATACCTAGGGTCGCATTGATTTCCTTAAAAAATCATACATAGTTATTTTTTTAATTTAAATCTTTTATAATAAAATAAAATATGGTCAAATGTGTCCGTTCATGTTTTTTTATGTATTCATACGAAGTTGGTTTGATCCATATTTCCCAAAGAGTCAAAGAGTTAGAAAAATCTACGTTAACTGCTGGCGGAAAAAATAAACAGCGTAAACCACGCGTAAACTACGCGTAAGGTTTCTGTTAAAAAAAAAAAAAAACTACGCGTGTAAGGTCTTTCCTCCTCCTTGTCCCACTATCTCATTATTCTCATCACAATTATCACAACTAGTACAGGACCCGCACATATGTGCGGGTTCACTTGTTTATCATGTAATTTATATCTTAAAGCTAACTTTGTAGGAGTTTTTATTTCGTTTAACATGGTATCTCACTCTCTTGTCAAGTGGGACTAATCACTCGCTTTTTTGAAGTGTCATATAGAGGCTAGACAACTGGACTGTGAATTTGCTCCATTCAATATGGCTAGAGATTGAACCCCAATCACTTGTTTAACGGACATAGTACTTACCACTAAAGAGCCGGGAAAACGGGCTAGCCCGCTTTAAACGGGCTAACCGACCCGACCCACATTAGAAGCGGGCTAGCCCAACCCAACCCAATTCTAATGCGGGTTGAAATATCTTAACCCAACCCATATATACTAATAGGCGGGCCAGCCCGACCCGAATTGCAAGCTATATTATTTTTTAAAAAATTAAAATTGAACATTAAAATAGTAAAGTAAGCACAAAAATTTTGTTACAACATCATTTACTTACAAAGTAAATGAATAATTTTATTTGTCTTTTTTTTAATAAAACTGGATACCACTATATATATATTACAAGATATAATATGTACAAATTTCAAGTCGCTCTATCAAGATCCACCCATTCAAAGTTAGGTGTTATCTGTTTAGAAAGTCATAAACTATTTTGAATTTGTTCACATTATTGTTTTGAAATTTATCTGTCTAAATTTTAAAACTATAATGTGAACTAATTCAAAATAGTTTATGATTTTCAAAGATCCATAACATATGTCATTATTTCCTAATCAGCAAACTATATATTTTTTAATCTCCAACTTTTTCTTTTTTGTTGTTGCCCAACAACAAAGCTAAAATATCTATAACATATTACAATGTTAAAAGACTTTTTTTTGCATTCCTTTACGTAAGAGCATATATCCATGATTTCGACGATACTTTCTTCCTCATATGTTTAATATATACTTAAACTCATATATAGATGGAGAGAGATTGTTGTTATGTGTAGTTTTTTTTTTCTAGAAATAGATGGAGTGAGTGTGTGATTATTCTTGATAAGAAAAAAGAGTGGGTGGTTACGTTAAATAGATTGAGAGAGAGAGAGTGCTTACGTGGCTTCCTAGATTCTTGCTTTTATCCCTCCCTTTATATATTTATATATAATAGATTCTATTTTGATTGATTAACAATTAACAAAATAATAAGAAAAGGAATATAAATGGAATATCCTTTCGGATTTCTATTCCAAATGTCATTCACATGGGCGTTCGTACAGATTAATTATTCTTTGTCCGTACTACTGTTTAACAAAGTACAGGCTCATATAAAAATTTCATTTATTCCGCTCATTTCAAAATGACCAAAATACTCAAACTTTTTTATTGGCAAAAAAAAATACTCAAACTTTTATTTGTATTTCGTTCTAATTATGCAGGTATTCCCATTCATTTTAAAAAACATATACTTAAATTAAAATAATTAAATTTATATTAAGTTTGTTAAGAATATTCTGAAAATATGTTTGAAAGTATAAGTTTTGGATTAAATTCTATTTACCAATCTTTACCATTCATATCACTAAATCCCTCACTTTGGAATTATTAAAAATAATGTTTTATATTTACTTTTTTCATACAGTTATTAGTGTATAGTTTTTTATTTTTGTCATAGGAGCTCAAGTGATTTAGTTTGATATTAAAACTTGATTAAAAATATGTTTGATTCTATAAAAAATATATTTAGGATTTTTAAAATATAAATTTACAAATCTACCATTATTTATATATTATCTCACCTAATATCTTCTACACTATATGTTGTATAAACCTGTGTTTAAAATATATTTTTAGCTATGTCAAAGCTTTTTTTTTACCATAAAAAAAAAAGCTTTGACATAGCTATGTCAAAGCTTTAAATAAATAAAATCTAAAATTTTTTGTTTATAGAACTGATATTTGTTTAATTTAATCAAACTTCCCTAAACCCAAATTTATTTATTCGATATTTTTAATTTTGAAAATATACATTTTTTTATGAAAATAAATAAGTTCCAATATAAATGTGAAGAAAATCAACATTGTAAACCTAATAACTTAGTCAAAATTAATAAACTTTAAAAAGAATTACCAGAGTGTAAAGATTTGTGTTTTAGAATTATTCTTTTGGTTTTATAAAAATTATTCTTTGACAAAAAATAAAGGGTTAATTTCTTTATCAAAAAAATAGAGGGTTAATGCAATTTTGTCTTGAAAGTAACCATTTAAGAACACTATGTAAATAAAATTTTTTCTGAAGAAAAATTTCTCATCAGAAGTAATCCAAATGTTACAATCTTTTCCATGTACTAAAACTGTGGCAAACCAATGTTTTCAGAACATTCCCTTTCCTATGAGAGGTTTTAGAGCTTCTCTTAAATGGATCTTTTCCTGTGATTTGTATCCATAATTAGTCGCTAGCTCTCTTGCCATTGATTTTGAGATCTGTCTTTCATCACTCATCCTTCAACTTAACTCTCGTTTTCATGAAGGGATGGGGACTCTCTGATTTTATGAATTATTCCCAGTTTTTATCAATGTTTTACCTTCATTTAGTAGATATTAATCTGTAAAACCTTTTACAATTTAATGAAATTTGTCTTTGATAGAAAAAAGATTAGAAAGAACTTGACTTCTATTAAACACTTTTGGGACAACATTATTTATCAAAAACTTTCAGGGACCTATATACTTTTGAGTAGTGGTTCGTTGTGGAACAAAATTGCATCTTGACCAAAGTATAAATGATGGATATAATGAATGTTTATGTAATATACGTAAGAGAAGTTTTTTTTCCAAAGCATATGATAAATATGCTTGTGTTATTTAGGTAAAACAAATGAGAATGTATTATAGCTCTTACATATTGACAAAATAATCTTGAATTGCTTATATATGAAGTTTAATTTTTCAAAAAAGCGAAACAATAGCAAAACCTTCAAAGTCGGCAACATGTGATTGTTCTAAAATGCATTTGTTTAATCTGAATGTAGAACTGTAGATCGATTCAATTATCTTCGGCGTGAAGGGCATGACAAGCAAGAAAAGCAAGTGTTACATTGGTGCATATAAATTCACTAGCATACAATTGCAAAATAGATGTAACTTATATATTCTAAATTCTATATTGATTTTTTTGAACTGAAATTCTATATTGATTGATCTTTTAACTTATATACAATTCTATATTCTAAATAGCAACGTAAAGGGAAACAAGTTATAAGGAGGTGATTCATATTTTTTGACAGTTTTTGAATAAGAAAAGTATCGAGAAAATTGAAAAGTCATGACTGTTATATCAGAACAATCTAACTGTTCAAAGAGTACACCTGCAGCAAGAGATCATGACCCTTCAATAAAGAGACCATCAATATAGTGACAATTAAGCACAAGATGAAGCAGCATACCTGATTACATTTGAAGACATGACATTATTGATACGTGACCAACTACTCTTTGTAACATTCTGTTACTAATTCCCTAATCAACCTAATATATCCCTTTTATATCAATTATCTCTTTACTAACTATGATAGAATAAGGATTTCCATAATAATAAATGTCTTATCATAGTTAGAAAAAGAATTCACTAATGGTTAAACATTATCCATGATAGAAAAGAATTTCCTAATATAACCTGAACACTATCATGGATAATTAATAGCTAACCATGTTAGAAAAGATTCACCTAACATGGTTAGAAAAAGAACTAAACTAATATCAATCATTAATAATCATCTAACTATGATAGAAAAGACTTTTCATATTATTACAAACCTATCATAGTTAGAAAAATACTTTGCTTATATAATAATCCATAATCAACATCCCTGAGTCTATTTTTCATTTTAATAAGAAGACATGCGGAAGCGAATGCAGACCTATACAAATTGGCAATATACAATTCAAAATAGTCTATATAACTACTACTACCTAATTCCCTTTCCTGATGTTTGCGCCTGTGCATGAGTACCTGCAAAAATGTCAGTAATCGTGGGATGAGACAATTTGTCCCAGTAATCACCGCTTAACTCACTATAACAGTGAGATGTGCGGTAGCGAGGGCGTCTAAAGGGTACCACATTTAAAACCAATAATATATATATATACATGTCAAGTCTTTCATTCATCATTCAAGTCCCTCCGTCTAATCAACTCAAATTCATCATCTCTACTTCCCACATATCACTCAAATCCCTCAGTCAGTTCCAAGTCAACTCAACAGATGAAAATAAACGTGATTGACACTGTGCCCAGTCTCAAATCTGAAAGCATGAAAAAGGGAGCACTTTAAATAGTGAAAACGTCCCTGAAAAAGGGAGCACTATAAACAGTGTAAACATCTCTGGTTCCTTTACAATCCGAGGAACCTGTACAATTAACCTATCGATTTGCGCAAATCGATAGGTTACATCGGCCGACGGTACTAATAATCAGTGTCATGCAATACTCACAATCCCTATTCTATATTTCATCAACATAACTCTCAACTCAACATGTAACTCTCTTTTCTATCCTCATCACCTCTTAAACCACTACCCAACACTATCTCTATATACCTTTCACGCCATTCCAGATCAATGGCCACCACCAGGCAGGATAATAGTATATATAATGTGTAAAACTCTTTTATACGAAAATAATCGCATTTGAAAGACACCCTATAGCCTATTTTATATAAAAATAAGTTCTCAAAGATAATATATACATATAGAGGGTGAAAAGGATTTTGAAAATCCCAACTAACATCACCCTCAATGTTATAGTAAGGTTAAGAGTGATTACCTGTCGCCCTTTAGAAATTTACGCTATTTCTCAACCTTTCTTGATGCCACGGAAGTTATATCGCAATCAATCCTATAATGTAGTACAGAATGATAAATTAGTATCATTCTACTTCATGTTAAACGTCTCTCTCTCGTATCCACATTACTACCCATTTTCTCTTACTTTATTCATTGTTATATAGGGAGTCATTTCACCAATAGAATCTAACAATTCAAGACAAATCATTCTCAACTACAATCAAGAAGAATTAGCAAACCAATTCATATCAGCCCAAACAGGACAATAATCACATAATTCTTCACATTCTAAGCATAAACTTTAGTTTGCAAACTTGCTGCACTATACACTTTTATTTGAAGTTTAAAATCATAAATTGACAATCACCAAAAACAGCTCAAACACATTCAGAATAAGCACAATGATTAGCAAAATAGAAATCGAAGAGCATTCCACTTACTAATAGACCAGCCATAACAAGGGAACTACAAAAAGGGGATTAAATCCCTACAATTCGAAAGCTAGATTGGATATATATATAAAACCCATAACATTCTCAAAAACACAAGGATAAGAACTTTCCTTCTCATGTGCCAACAAAAGGAATAAAGGATTCAGCCACATCATCAATATAATCAAATTAAAACACATATTGTTACTAAAATTATGCTTTTGATCTTTCATGGCTCAAGGGAATAGGTTTCCTTAGTTCCCATCAACAACAATTCAAATTCCAACACTTTAACAACCAAACATGCGATCACAAAAACATCATTCAAACCATTAAACCATTTTCTCTTCAACTTCAATCAATTGGACCAGCAAGCATCACTTCCTTTATAAATCTAAAATCCCTACATTCTCAATATCTTTTGAATTCTAATCATACTAGCAAGAATCCTACATATATATATGCACCACTTAAATATTCCAATCTCAAAAATTGATCAAAGACTCCATATTCAAGATTCCAAACAATTTGTAACGTAAGATTTCTTAATCTTCATACCCTTAATTGATCCTTATTCAATCCATTTCAATATTATCATAATCATACGTTATTAACTATCCTACGTCTTAATCGATTCATTGGCTCTCAATGTCCATTTTCCTTTCTATATAATCCCACAACTTCCCTTAACCACTTACCTTTCTCATACTTTTACCAAATCAATGTTCACAAATTGCCCTCAATCTAACTTCCTAGGTTTAACATTGCAAATTTTCCTCTCTTAAACACCTAACACTTTATTCAATCAATAATCCTACTTATCCATGGTTTTCACAATCATAAATAAATACCAATAACCCATAACACTGCCCAACGTTCACATTTATCCCAATACTTGTAAATCATTACCACCATCTCATTCCAAAATCAACTTGAATCATAGGATACATGAAGCTCCTATGAATCCTTAACTTAATCAAAAACTCACATTTTCTTCTACTAGTCACTTATCCAATAATTAATCAGAATAGAGAAAGATGGCAAACCAAGGATTCCGTAGTTTTAAGCGTGAAGAAAGGCAAATCAGCAAACCCCCTGCCATTTAATCCACTTAAGTCACAAAATAACATATTGTACACATATACACACCAAGAAGACATAATCAAAGAAACAGAACCGAAACTTCTAAAATCCTAACTTCAAACAAACTTCAAATTTAAATCCTAAATCCTTCAAGAAAATCAACAAATTTAACCACCCAGGTCAACCCTTTCCTCAATCTCACTCGGTATAGCAGAAAAGAAAACAAAATGGAAAGAATAGAGTTACCCAAGTCTAATATCGCCGGATTCCGCCGTTAACCCGCCATTAACCACCGTTGTGGTTGCTAGAAAACACGAATGCGAAAGAAGGAGGGTTTTACCACGCCTAAGCTTGCCTCTAATCGCGAGCCAATGAAGAAAAATGACGAAAACCACTGTGGGAATCGAAGAAACACATGGAGATATGGTGAGAAATGAGAAAATGAAGTGATGGGTGAGAGAGATCAGTGAGAAGTTTGAAGATGGTGAGTGGAGTGAAGGTGAACGACGGGAGGATGGAGAGCACGCCGCCACTGAGAGGGCCGCCGGTGGCCGACATGAGGGCAGAAAAGGGGTGGAGCAGAGAGGGAGACCGATGGCTTGGTGGTGGTAGACGGCTCCTAGGGTTTCAAGGAGGAAGGAGAAGGTTTGAGGATGAAGATGAAAATGATGAAAGTGGTGTGTTTTTAGGAAGGAGGGGGCGGTCATGAGTGAAAGAGAGAAGAGTGTAAGGTTAGGGTTTACCAAAAGACCATTTTGTCCTTCTATCTACCTATATTTACTTTTCACTTTAAATCCCTACCTTAAAACTAATGATGAAACAATTCTATACAACAACTTACATGTTTTCCTCACACCATGTTATTATATATGCTCTAGAGTATTTTTCATAAAGGTTTTAATTTAAGACACAACCTCTAACTATTTTCTTTAATTTCTAAAGAAAATAACATTTTATTTTCTTAAAAATATATTTATCTTCATTTATTTATTGACAATGATTTTTAATTTACTAATGATATCATAACACCTTGAATAATTCTTTATTATCTCTAATTTGAAAATCGGGATGTTACACTCTTCAAGTCTAAAAAATTTAAAACTCGACGAGTTTGGACTTCGTGTAGGCCTATAAATTGTATTAGGTCCAAAGGCACTAGCCAGCTCAAATAGAAGCGTAAGCGCAGTGAGGAAAACCCTTATTAGAAGGGGGGAACAGATTCTCTCAGAATCCATTTCCTTATAATCCCTCCTCATCCTCTCACATGGGTTTTCATGTGGGGCCAGTCAGATTCATCTAAGAGCTCATAATTTGCTACTTGTAACATTAAAAATTAAAAAAATGTATTATAATATAAAATAAATGAAAAAATTTTAATTTTTTTATTTTTGAAATTTTCTTACCATAAAAAATTTCAACTATCTACACCTATTAATTTTTTTTTGGTTACCCAAGGGTATCCCCACCCGCTTGTCAAGTGAGACTAATCCCTCGCTGTTCTGAAGTCCCATATAGGGGGTAGACAGCTGACCTGTGAGTTTGCTCCATTCGCAAGAGCTAGGGATCGAACCCCCAACCACTTGTTTAAGGGACGAGAGTACTTACCACTCACGCCAACCCGCCAGGTTTCCATCCAATATGTAGAGCTATTTCATTTCAATAAAAGGATCTATAAGAGATGAAATAGGTCTTATAAATCCTTATAAATCGTTCTATTGAAATGAAATGAAATCCTTATAAATCCTTCTATTGAAATGAAATAGGTCTAAATATTTGAAATTTTATGCTAAAAAGTTTTCAAAAATAAAACTTCTTCATTTATTTTATATTATAATACCGTTTTTTTTATTTTTAATGGTACAAGTGGCAAATTATGAGCTCTTAAATGAATCTGAATGACCCACATTGAACCCATGTGAGAGGATGAGGAGGGATTCTGAGGAAACCAATTCTGAGAGAATCTGTTCCCTTAGAAGGGAGACAAATTTGGCGGTAATTATTCTTCTATAATGATAGTAAAACTCTCCATGACAATCCATAAATCTCAACGGCTACAAGATAATGACACATCAGCAGTTGCATACCATAATAACTGACCCGTCAGATTCACAATAAAACATTAAGGGTAATTGACCTAATTTGCCCTCCAAGTAACCACCCAGGAGCATTGGGCACCCTAAACTAACAACAGACCCATATGTACCCTCAAAGTAACCAAACGGTCAAATAAATAACTCTAGTGGACGGTCATTCACGTTTGACCTTAAACCGCTTATGTGGTCGTCACGTGTGTTAAATTTTTGCCACCCGGTGCCTTGAAAATTCCACGTAAGATATGTTTATGTGGGACTCACATATAATAATAAACAATCCAACTCTCCTCTCCCCCTCCCTCTCAAGCCTGCTGCGCCCCCACCCACCCCACAATTTCATCTCCATAGCCCCCCCACCCACCCCCCCAACAAAGCTATGCAGCACCTTTGATAGGAGCCCCA
The DNA here is from genome assembly GCA_029929735.1 of Mimosa pudica. Classification (NCBI taxonomy): domain Eukaryota; kingdom Viridiplantae; phylum Streptophyta; class Magnoliopsida; order Fabales; family Fabaceae; genus Mimosa; species Mimosa pudica. The sequence continues at coordinate 14,118,067 of JAKELP010000018.1, read as the reverse complement.
AGAACAGAAACAACAGAGAGAGGGTCATCCTCGACAGAGAGAGATGACGTAGTTGGCAGCGAGAGGGTCATCCTCGACAGAGAGAGATGACGTGGCGGCGTCTAGGGATGTTTCCTGGCGGTGCCAAAGCTTCTCTTGTTTCGTTGCCTCCTTTTAGGCTGCTTTTTTGCTTATGGATTTGCTTTCTTCGTCTGTTTGTTCTAGTGGCGGCGCCACGGGAGGCTCTGAAGGAGACAATTTTCACAGCCACAGGGGGGCTGTGTTGGGGTGGTTTGGGGCCGGTGGGGGTGGGGGTGGGCTGTGAAGAGTGGGTGGGGGGACTGTTTGGGGTAGGGTGGTTTGGGGCGAGGGGGGCTGTGGAGATGAAAGTATGTGGGGTGGGTGGGGGCGCAGGGGGCTTGGGCGGGGGGAAGAGGGGAGTTGGATTGTTTATTATTATATGTGGACCTCACATAAACATATCCTGCGTGGAATTTTCAAGGCACCGAGTGCCAAAAATTTAACACATGTAGTGGCCACATAAGTGGTTTAATGGTCAAATGTGAATGATCATCTACTGGGGATATTTGTTTGACTGTTTGGTTACTTTGAGGGTATATATGGACCTATTGTTAATGTAGAGTGTCCAGTGCTCCTGGGTGGTTACTTGGAGGGAAAATTAGATCCTTTACCCAAACACTAATTACGACTTTATAGTCTTTATCTATGAAAGGAACAGTCATAAAAGAAAAGGGACCACAATCTAAGCACACTATACACTTGTACTCAGAATTATTCTACACTTGAGCATATTTTCTTTCTTTCCTACTCTGTGATTATAACTTGACGTAGTCCATTTTGTATAACTATTGTTAGTGACCCAAGCACTTTCATGATAAACTTGATCTTTCTTGTTTTAGTTTTTTGCTATTTATTTTTTAGCATCAACTGTTTGGCATAATAAACTCTATTTGGTCAACTTTTCTTGCTAGCGCATCTAATTATCTTCTTTGTACATTGTGTCTAAACCACCTCAAGCGAATTCATACCATTTTCTCCACAATCAATGCTACTCCAACTCTTTTTCAAATGTGATCATTTTTTATCCTATCTTTTATTGTATGATCACACATAGATCTTTACATTCTCATCTATGTTACCCCCATCTTATGCTCGCTTTGTTTCAAAAGACCACAAAACTCATTACCATATAAAATTTCCGTCTAATGGTTGCACGATAACACTTCTATTTCACCTTATCTTGGAGTCTACTATAACATATAACACCTGTAACTTTTCTCCATCTAAACTGCCCACATTAAATTCTATTTATTACTTAACATCGCCATCATCAATTTCACATTTTTTTGGTATAATTGATCTCAAGTATTTAAACTTCTCCACTTGGGTATAGCTTGATTTCACAGTTTGACTTCTATATCTTAATTAGTGTCTATTATTAAAACAATAGTGCATATATTCTTGCTTACTGATTTAACCGTTTCCTATTCGCCTTGGGGTTAAATGCAAGTTATTTATAAAACCAAGGATTGCAACACAGTGGCGCAACCTCGGGTCGTCTCTCTTGAGGAGTCTTGTAACTACCCTAATAAGATGAACTAAATGCAAATCAAAAGTGACAAAGGGCAAAGGGTTTGTTTGGCTTTTTAAATTAATTAATTAAACTAGTAAGAAAATGTAAGTGTTTGTTTTTGGTGTTTTTCAAATAAAGGTATGAAGGTTTAAAATAAATGCAATGCAAAGGGGCTTTGGTAGTGATTCAATGGTTCAATTGCTTCTTTAAAAAAGATCATGAGAGTTATATCATTCATCAAGTCTATAAGAAAAATCCCAAAGCAACCACTAAGGGTCCTCCAACACTAATTAATAGCTAATCAAGCAACCACTTAAAACTAGCCATTACATAGGGTTAGAGTTAGGTTCCACTTGATGTGTATTAGAAACAAGTTTGTAAATCAAAATCCTCTTAAAGGAAGTGCAACCACAACAACCTAATTGAAACACTAGCTATTGATAAACTCCATAATTTCACATATTTCATCTCAATTTCCCTTGAATGTACATGATTTTTGGTGACAAATGATTGAGAATGATACAAATACATATCGGAAAAAGTACAAATATGAAAAATATGCATTTGTGTGAAATTTGGAGTAATATGTGTTTGTAAGTTATTTTTGAATCTCATCAACCCTCTTTCTCTTTTGTAGGAAGAGGTGGACAAGTGAATAGCCTAAGGAAAGCATAAGTTACCAAGAAAAATATAGGACAAGCCAAAGAGTGGAGCAAGGGACAAAAGAGGAAGAAGAAATTTTCTCACTGACATTCGTTGAGCTTTTGTTGCACAACTAAGGCACGACGAATGATGTTTTCATTCTGCCTCCAATATCTGTTCGCTGAGCATTCGTTGCGCAACGAACGCGCGACGAACGAAAATTAAAACTCTGTGTTTCAGACTCGCAAAACACGAAATTTCTGAGGTATAAAAGTGGGAGCTCGACAGAAACACCTCATTCTTCACTTCTTGGGCATATTGGGAGCTAGGGTTTGACATTTGGAGGAGTGGGTGTCAATGGATTGAAGTTTAGGAGAGATTTTGGCTTCAAATCTTGGTTTTTCTTCTCCATTTTCCTTTCCCTCTCTTTTGTTCTATGATTGTGCTGATATATGTATATATTCTTTTGGATCTCATGAACATGTGGAGCTAAAGCTTTGATTCTAGGATTATTTGGAACCCTTGTATGGATTAACTCTTAATTCCTCCTCTTATTTTGTGATTAATGTTATATGTGTGTTTATTTTACTCTTTACCTAATGCTTCTAAGTGCTTGATCACCATTTAGATGTTGTGTTCACTTGATTGATGCTTGAGAGAGCTAGGTTGAGTGTAGAACTTGGGTAAAATAGTGTGAGAACTTGAAGTTTGCATGACAAATGGATGGTTTTGTTGATAAGATAGACATATACTTATTGACCTCGCATAGCCACATTAGGGTTGAAACTTAGAAAGTGGGTTTCATTGATTGTGACAAGAGATTGCATGATTAATAAAACTAAACACTTTTTCTTGACTCGACGGAGCGTTTACAAGTATTCTAGAACCCTAGGTTAGCAAATATATAGCTATTAAAAGCAATTGTGAGAGGAGGCTCTTTAAGTTTATGAAGTACAATGGGGAAAAATAATCTTAGGACCCATTTTATCCTAGAGTTGAAGAATCATTTGTTTATAGTTTTTCTTATTTATTTTTATAGTTACCCTTCACATCTTAACCTTTGAATCACCCAAATTGAGCGAGAGTGCGATAATCATTACTTGACCGGGTTTTGGAACCAAATCCTCGTGGGAACGATACTTTACTTATCACTTTATTACTTGACGCGACCCGTGCACTTGCGGTGCGAACAAGTTTTTGGCGCCGTTGCCGGGGATTTGTCTCCCAAAACCGTCCTTGGTCAATCTTGATTATAGCAATAGTAGCTTAAGCTTGAGTTTGTATATATTTGTTCTTGTGTTTCTTTGTAGAATTTTAGTTTTTTTTCTTGTGTTCATGTGTATATTTGTTATTTTTGTGTGTCTTTGTGTTTGTTAGTTTTTCTTTGAACTTGTGTATGGATTATCCTTGGTGGACTAATGAGGAAAATGATGGATTTGAACATGATAATGGTTATTCAACATCTTGTTTTGACCCTAATGCTTTTCAAACTCAATATGAGTACATTTGTTGCAGTTATTGCGAAAATAACCATTATGATGATCAATGTCCCTATGTCTCAACCATGGATTATGTAGAGGATGATTTTGCTAAGGTTCAAGCTAATTGGCATAATAATTCTTTTAACCTTAGTTGGAATCATGAACATTCATTGTCTAGGGATCCAAATTATCCTTTCCCTTCATATGCACCACAATGTCAAATATCACCTAATAGTTTAGATGAGTCTAGTTCCAGTCAAGAGAAGATGTCAAGAATAATGGATATGTATGCTTCAACTTTATCTTGATAATGAAAATGAGTATAGAGCTAGGGATGATGAAAAATGGAGGGAACAAACATTAGCTCTTGAAAATTTAGCAATCAAATTAGGTGAACTAACTTCTCAAGTTGAGTCTTTAAGGCAAAAAGGTGTTTTCATGGATACACCAAATGACTCTTGTAACAACCACAATTTTTATAACAATTTTTACACTATTATTTTTTTTTTTCATAATTACTAACTATGTTAGAAAAGAATTTATTCATTAATAATACTAACATAGTTAGGAAAAGAATTTAACTTAATTAACTATAATAATTACAATACTAACTATGTAAGAAAAATAATTTATGTTATAATAATGACTAACATAGTTAGAAAAACATTTTTCTTATTTTCCGTAAAATATAAATTGATAGGCTAACCATGATAGGAAAATAATTTCAGTTGCAAAAATAACCTATCATGGTTAGAAAAAGATTTAATGTAAATTCAAAAATAAATAAATTATAATGAATAATTTCCTAATCAAATATAAGACTAACAATTAAAAATCCTTTATTTAAAAAAAACGTCAAACCTGATATATCCATGTTAGATAAAAATTGACTAACATGGATATTTAAAGAAATATAGTAATACCTGATTAAATTCTTTCACAATCATCATTTACAAATAAGCACACAAACATGTTTAATTAATAATTACAGTTATCCAGTCTAAAATTATACACAGACATACAGTAATCCAAGGAAAATGAATTAAAGGGTTTACAAATTAATAAATGAAATACGAAAAATAGTATGCAAACATAACGCTTAGTTCCTAAGTCTCCAGATCCTTCCCATCACTCCTGCCCCGATCTAGTACCTCTAATATCAACGATTGGGGTAGACCCAGAAATCGCAACTACTACCACTCGCTTACGTACATCTTTGCACTACGTGCATGTGCATGCCCGCAAGGTGGTGTGTGATAATGTGTAAAGTGGTGTGTGCTCCATGTTGTGTTGCATGAACATATTATCTATGTTAATTTCAAGTAACTACCAATTATCATGTATTGCAGCAGCACAAATATACGGATAATACACAACTCAAACATTCGCAACTCAACACATCAATAATAATAATAATTAAAACATCAATAATAACAATTAAATCAAACACAACACACCGGAATATCTCAGTTCAATAGAGACTCACGACTCGATGGTCGATATACCCTCGCTTGAACTGGTTCAAAGGGACTAACAACCCTACTGAACATGTAACAATATTGTCTTATTCTTATTCATTTTAGTCCCTGGGGGTTTTACAGGGAACCTCATTCCGGAATGGCATTATTATAATCATATTAACCGGTGTGCACCAAACAGATCATCAATTCTCATAAAGCATATAATAAACATCGCAAATTCATAAACTAATCTATATGCTTACCAACATACACACACACGCAAACAAGTTTAAGTAGTTACCTCCTTGCATTTAAACCAAAAATAAATGTAAGCTCCCACGTGCTAACTTCTACAAGCAATAATACAACACATACAAACAAATAATTAAAAATTAATCAATTGTATAATAATTAACATCACTCTCGTTCCTAGAAGTACTACCCATCCCTTTTCATGATTACCTTATGTTTTAGTAGATAATCAGCCATTAACCAAATCAAAGTAACAATTATCACACCTTAATATAATCATTAACAAAACAAAATAAATTCAAGGCACTACAAGTAAACTACAAACTATCACTTCAATAGATTCTATATACCGATCATAAATACTTTAAAATCAGTGCAACAATCACCCTTGACACTACTCAACAATATTTATTTGACTTACTACCATATTTTACACTTATTTAAATTATATTAAGAATTCACTGATGTCACAAAACAGTTTTAGAAATCCCAATTTGAATAGTACGATTCTTTTGTAGTTTACTTTGATTCACCTAGAACAACTAATTTCACTCATACAACATATGTTTAAGATTTCAAAACTACAACTCATAGTTACGCTAAATTGGTCAAATGACCCAAAAACATCACACCCCATATATTTACTTCGTGCTACACACTTCCATGCACCAATTAAGAATAGAGACTTTTTATAATAAAATTTCGAATAGTTTTCATAACACAATTTCCAACTCAAAACAATATAATATCATCACAGAGAATGAAACACTAACCAAAAATCAATTCTTATTTATCCACACTAAAACAACCAATTAAACATTAAAAACTTACCAAATTTCTCATTGATACAAAAAGGAATTTATTAGCCTCATCTTTATCTTTAGCAAATAATATTCTAACATCCTCTAATAAATCACTCCAATTATAAAAAAAAGTAATAATTTTTGTACATACACTCAACATGGATTTGAGGTCCAAAATAAATCTTTGCCTTTCCAAATCACCAATCACAACCACTCAATCAGATAAATCTCTTTAATAGAATAAAATCACATAAATTTAGACTCTTCATAAATTCCATTAAAACAAAACATGTAGCTAGCAACAAACATATGCTCCACTATATTCTTATTGTAACTAAACATAACTGAGCATAGGACGCATGAAGGGAAGAAAGGGAAATTGAGCTGAAGTTCTCATTGATCACTCGAACAAAATAGAGAGAGTATTATACAAAATTTCAAGACCCCATTTGCCATAGAAAAAAAAGAAAACTTTCAATATGCAGTGACAATTATGGTCACATCATTTTTAGCATAATGAACTCAGCAACAAGGCAGAATATTGAACAACAAAACAAAAGAGAAGTAAACGAACACTACTAGAAAATAGGCTTTTCACGACCATATTAAACGACTAAAAAGCTAATGTTGGTCGTTAAAAAAAACGCGGTGACATAACATGTAAATAACTGTCCAGGCGGAGACTTTTCACGACCACATTTAATAATGTGGTAATAATGTGGTCGTGGAAAGGCATCTTCCACGACCACACTTGTATAAGTGTGGTCGTGGAAGGTGCCTACCCTTCCACGACCACAGTGTGGTAGGCTGTGGTCGTGGAAGGGTACCCTACCACACTGTGGTCGTGGAAGGGTAGGCACCTTCCACGACCACACTTATACAAGTGTGGTCGTGGAAGATGCCCCTTCCATGACCAAAATGTCCAATATGTGGTCGTGGAAGGTGGGAAAGTTTTTTCCCCCGCGCGCCAAAAGCCTTTTCATTTCCCTCCAACATTCACTCTCAACATTCTCTCTCACATTCACCTTCACTTCATCTCTTCATCTCTTCACATTCACTCTCAAACAAGCTGCCGTCACTCTCGCCCTCCGCCCTCTCTCCTCCCTCTCGCCCTCTCCTTCCTCTCGCCCTCCGCCCTCCGCCCTCTCTCCTCCCTCTCCTTCCTCTCGCCCTCCGCCCTCCGCCCTCTTGCCTCCGGTATTATTTTTTTTTCTATTTTTCTTTTTTTTTCTTTTGATGATTGATTCATGTGTGGGCCCTACGCATCTACCTACCTATATTTTTTTCATATTTTTAAGAAATGGGTTTTGCTAATTATTATGATTTCCCATTTGGGTTATCATTAATTCATTATTTGAAGCTGAAGTGAGAATATAATATAATTAATTTGGTTTCTGTTGATGAAAAATGATTCTATTTGATGCTGGAATTTTGATTAATATTGATAATTGGAAATAATAAAATTTAGGATCAGTTTGTAATAAATTTGTACTTAGTAGTCTTGTGTACGAGAAGGTGGTTTCTCAAAAGTTTTGTTTTTGTTCTTGTTTCAGATTGGTGAGATTATCAGCAGATTTGAGAAGAAGGGATTCTCATTGAAAGGTAAATATTTAATGGTTAGGATAAGAGAACTTTTTAATGATTGTAATAATCTGTCATTACAGTTTTTAGGTATAAAATTGCTTAGCCTCTTTTTTGGTGCCAGTTATGTTAATAAATCTGATTATTAACGAGTGGTGTCTCGTATTTATGTTAATAATCTAAATAATGATTATCCGTTCTATGATTTTCTTAATTTTTAAATTGATTCACTTAATTTTTCCATTGATAAATTTGGTTGCTCTGATTGGTGAACATGCAATTGATTTTGGTAATAGATTGTTAATTGTTATTTTGATTATTGTGATTATATTTGGTTCATTTGCTGGCTTAAATATTGCTTCTATTGTTGAATATCAAATTCAGCTAGCTTTTGGTTTGTGCATTTGTGGTAAATTCTGATTTGCACTTAATTTGGTACACTGTTTGGTTGACTATTCTGGACATTTTAAGAGTGTTTTGGGCTGCTCTATTTAGCCATTAATTGCTGGAAAAAGCTTGTTTTCTTTGCTGGAAGGGGTAGTAAAAATTGCATGCAAATAGACTCTAGTTTCTTGGAGAGGCTGTTTTTGGTTGTTGATTAGGACTGTTTTAGGTTGCCATAGATAGTCCTCTGATTGGTTCAATTGTCTAATATTCTTTGTAATGAAGACAAGTGTATATACATATTATACACATTACTCCAATGGATCGTGCTTGGATGGATGCTTTGCGAACTAGTGAAGAATATCAAAAAGGGGTGGAAGAGTTTATTGAATTTGCCAAAAGAAATGTGGCGAGTAAGAATGGAAAGTACCCGTGCCCTTGTGTGAAGTGTGTGAATGTTGATCGCAAGAGCCTTGACTCTATAAGGAATGACCTTATTTGTGAAGGGATCAATCGCCGATATAGGAAGTGGATTTGGCATGGGGAATTGGGAACTACCGTGGAACATGTAAAAGCAGCGGAGGTGGATGATAATGATGATGATGAATATGTTTGCGATGTTGGCATGGACAACATGATAAATGATATCGCAGCGGAGTCGTTTGTTGTGTCAGACGAGTACGACAAAGTGCGTGGTGATGCTGAGACACCTTTGTTTCCAGGGTGTAAGAAGTATAGCCGTCTGACCTTCATTCTAACAATACTAGAAATAAAGACGGAAAATGGGTGGGCAGACGCGGGTTTCTCGAAAATGCTCGCAGCTTTGAGCGATATGTTCCCGGATAACAATGCGGTTCCGAAGACAATGTATGAGGCCAAGAAAATGCTAAGTAAGATGGGTATGGAGTATCAGAAGATACATGCTTGTCCCAATGATTGTATTTTATATAGAAATGAATATGAAGGGTTACATGTGTGTCCAAGATGTCAGGAGCCAAGGTATAAACAGAGGAAGGGTGCTGATGATGACGACGACGACGAAGAGACAAGCAAACCAAAAAAAGGTGAACCTTCGAAAGTAATGTGGTACCTTCCAATAGTTCCAAGGTTTAGACGATTGTTCGCGAATGCAACAGAAGCAGAGAATCTGAGGTGGTATTGTGATCAGAGAAATTCTGATTCTAGATATCTTCGACATCCTGCTGACTCTCCTCAATGGAAAAAGGTTGATTCAATTTTTCCAGAGTTTGCTAGTGATCCTAGAAACCTCCGTCTCGTCCTTTGTACAGATGGATTTAACCCATTTGGGAGTGTCTCTAGCAAACATAGTGCTTGGCTAGTTTTGCTTGTCATTTACAACCTTCCACCTTGGTTGTGCACGAAACGGAAATATCTTATGATGTGTATGATGATTTCGGGACCGAAACAGCCTGGGAACGATATCGATGTTTATCTTGCTCCGTTGATCGAGGACTTGAAGATGTTGTGGAATGAAGGTGTTGATGTGTTTGATGCATACAAAAAGGAGACATTCAAGTTGCGAGCTTTGTTGTTTACCACAATCAATGACTTACCCGCATATGGCAATCTCTCAGGATATAGTGTCAAGGGACATAAGGCATGTCCAATTTGTGAGGATGACACTAATTTCGTCCAGCTCAAGTATGGAAGGAAGACTGTTTACCTCGGTCATAGGAGGTTTCTTGATCGCCACCACCCATACCGTCGACTGAGGAAGCGATTTAATGGCTTTCCTGAGCATGCATCTGCTCCAATTCCGTTAACAGGTGAAGAAGTTTATCGTCGTGTTGCTAGTGTTACTGTGGAATTTGGTAAAGGAAAGAAGAAGAAGAAATGGACTAACATTTGGAAGAAGAGGTCAATCTTCTTTGATCTCCCTTATTGGCGTTGTCTTGATGTGAGGCACAGTATTGATGTGATGCATGTGGAGAAAAATCTTGCAGAAAGTATTGTCGGAACGTTGTTACACATTCAAGGAAAAACCAAAGATGGGCTCAACGCTAGAAGAGATTTAGTTGAGATGGGCATAAGACAGCGGTTACATCCGACAATTAGTGAAGATGGAAAGAAAGCATATATGGAACCTGCTGCTCATACACTTTCCAAACTTGAGAAAACACGATTGTGTGAGTGTTTACGTGGGATGAAAGTGCCACATGGATATTCCTCTAATATTAGCAAACTTGTGTCAATGGATGATTTGAAGTTGACGGGAATGAAGTCTCATGATTACCATGTGTTAATGCAACAACTTTTGCCGGTAGCTATAAGAGGAATTTTGGAGGTGAAAGTAATGGATGCACAAGAGGGGGGGGGGGTGAATTGTGGCTATAAAATAAAAGCTCAAATAAAAACAACACAAGAGTTTATACTGGTTCGGTCTTCCTGACCTACGTCCAGTTCTCAACCACCCAGGCCGAGTTCCACTATCCCCAGGTTTTACAACGGGTGCACCTGGAACCTTTACAACTGCAAGTTTTGAACGGGATCACTTGCAACCTTACAACCACAAGTTTTACTCAGGCTCACTTGCAACCTTTCTAACTAGCTCCCCCTTACTTCCAGCAAGGGTTCTACCTTTACAAATAAAGGATTTTTCTAACTAAGTTCTCTCAAAGAACAGATAGTGTTACACACTTAAGTACAATCAATGCTCTTATAACACGAAGAGACTTAACTACAAAGAGTACAAGATATGTAGATGAAAAGATCACTCAATGAGTTAAATGCTCTTTCTCTTTTCTGGGCAGCTTTGAATACTTGAAGATTTTCTTAGTTTCTCGCTCTAACTTCTCTAAAGAATGTCAAAGATAATTCATTAGCTTCATAAATGAAGTTGAGCTCCTTTATATAGTCTTCAAACATTCTGACTCTTGGTAGGTGGGTTAGCCGTTTGAATATGGCCGTTTTTCCCATGTTACCGTTTGCCCAATTAATGCTTCATCAATGCATAGCAGGGTTGACTTGCTTTATCTCTGAAAAGTAGTCCTGACAACTCTGCTCTGACAAAAGCATTCTGACACTGCACTTCTGAACATTCTGACATTCTGATTGCTTGCGGGAGCAGGTTCACATCCGGAAGCAATTGTACTTAGTGTGCTGCACTTTGAATGTTAGTTTAATAATATAAGCACATAGTCACATGCAGTGGGAGTGTACTTAGTCTAAGAGGTCTTCCTTGTATCCGGAAGCACTTCTACATCCGGAAGCACTACCACTTGGATGAAGGGTTATAATCACTTTTACCCACTCTCGCTCAGTGTCCTTCAATCCAACAGTCAGCACTAGTCACTAAGCTATCGGAAGCAATTCTACTGGACGTGGCTTATGTTCCCTGACGCTTAGTGTCATCTATTCCAACAGCCAGCTCCAGTCTAAATACAACAGGAAGCAAAATCACTTCCGGTTGAATCCTAGCTTAGTCTTGAAGTTTTTTGTATACCTAGTGCTTATGGTCTAAGTTATTTCCCTAGTGAATTACTTGCTCTCGCTGGGGGATGAGTCATTCATCCGCGAGCGCTAGTCCTAGTTTATCCGGAAGTAAATCCACATCCGGTTGCACTCTTACTTGGGATTCTATGTTAACCTATTGCTTTCTAAGTACTTGATTCATTCTTTCATATTTTAGTCTTCATCAAAACTTAAGATTCTAACATTCTCCCCCTTTTTGATGATGACAAACTTAGTTTTATCGATTAAGTTCATATGAAAGGATTAGTAGAAGAATAAAAGCAATAGATAAGAACAAGTAACTTAGACAAATATTATTGATGAACAGGGATTACAAGTTAGAGTATACAAGCAAATAACATATACAAGGGTTGGATTGGGGGTTCAGATTTGGTGTCTCTTTTTCCTCTCCCTCTCCTTCTGTCTCTCTTCATTCTCTTTCTGGAGTTTGGCTAATTCGACTTCATGCACATTCCGGTCAATCTGGGCAATGATCCGTTGAAGCTCTTCTTCATCCCTTTCCCTTCTGAGTCTCTCAGACTCAACAGACTCCTCGAAGGCTTTCTTCATATTTTCTACTTCCTCATAGCCTGGGAATCCTGTTGCATCTGAGAAGTGGGTAACCTCGCCATTAGGAAAGTGGACAGCCCGAATCTTCACATTCCATACAGGGAAGTTGGGATCCTCCTCAACTTCCTGGGCTTTCCTCTTCCCCTTCCCTTTACCCTTCCCTTTGCTCTTAGGTATTGATGGAGTGGGCTTGGCACATGCTCTCTCAGCATCCAGGCAAGCCATCTGACCGATGGATAGTCTGTCCGTGTACCCATATTTTTCGAATTCCTCAGGAGTCATGTCCTCTATTTCCAACTTGACTTCCTTCAGAATTGGAACTGCTTGCACTACTGGGATCTCTTGCTCAACTTGGGCAGACGAAGTTTCTTGCTCAGGTTGGTCAGATGGGGTCTCTTCCTCACTCTCAGCAGGTTCAGTGGAGGCAATGACCTTTTTGGCACGCTTCCTAGCAACGGCCTTCTTCCTTGATTCACTGAAAGTCACTGCTGGCTCAGATGGAGGAGGAGGGGCAGATGATTGCTCAGAAGTAGGGATCTCAGACGTTTGCCCAGAGGATGTAGGGATTGGCTTGGCGATCACAATGGGAGGATGGTCGATCTTCTTCAGCCCCCACTTCATCATGATTTCTTCAACAATGTTTTTACTCTTCTTAGTTGAAGAAGGCTCTGATGAAGATGACTCAGGCTGTGAGGGTTGCTTATTCTGCTCAAATACCACCATGTCCCATTTAGATCCTTGCTCTTCCGTCCTTTGCTGCTGCATGAAACGGATAGCTTCTCCTCTGATTAGGTTCTCAGCACCACCCAATCTCTGGAACTCCAAGGCTCGGCGCAGGGCGGCCGCAATATCTTCATCAAGCCAGAGAGATGGCTGGCTGAGAACATCCCTTGAGTTCATGCTCTGGCGAAGGGTGGACATAGCATCTCTCCCCCTTTTGTCATCATCAACAAGGGCGAGGGCCAGGGATGGAGTGGATGAAGAGGAGGGTGGAGGTTCAGGGCCAAATTTCTTTGGGGGTGAGGGTTCAGGAGAGGATGTAGGTAAGGTAGTTTCTGGGGATGCGGGTTGGTTGGGGAACCAGGTAGGATCTACGAATAGACCTTCGAATGGGTAGGTGGAGGAATATTCAGCGAAGGCAGTGGAAGAGTGTGGGGTAAATGGGATAAATGGTAAGTGATCCTCAGGGATTTGCTGAAGGCGGGGGTAATCTCTCAGATAGATGTGGCTGAGGGGGTGAATGGCAGTTTTGAAGCCAAGGTGCTCGGCCAAAGGGTTGGATCTTGGTCCAGAGTTGGGATTGGTAGAGTTAGGATGGGGTGGTCCGGCAGAGAGGTTGAGTGGTGAGCGAGTAGGGGCGTTGGGTGGTGTGCGAGTGGGGGAATTAAGTGGAGATGGGGAGTTGAGAGGTGAGTGGCGAGGAGATTGTTGAGGTGAGTCTTGGGCTTGCTGGTCATGGTCAGGTGAAGGTTGAGATTGTTGGTTATTGTTTGGTGATGGTGGTGGCTGTGGTTGTTGAGTATTGGGAGGAGGAGGAGGAGGGAGTTGAGGGTGGTTAGGAGGAGGAGGAGGAGGATTTTGAGGAGGGGGTGGTGGTAGGTTACCTTGTTGTGGTTGGGGAATCTGGAGGTGTTGGAGGATAAGATCTAGTTTGGCATCCACCCTGGCAAGTTGAGTCTCAATCTGACCCACCCTGTCCTCTAAGCGCTGGATGCGCTCCCCTTGCTGCTGGAACCCAGCATCACATTCGTTCTTGAGAGGACCCACCAGGGAGTCAGGCAGCCTAAATAGGATTTCCTCCTTTACTTCCTCAGCAAAGGCTTTGACTGTAGCTGGTACCCTTGCAACTCTGCTTGGGCCGGGATGGGAGTCAGCCTCTTGATCCCCTGCACCAGATGTAGAAGGGACTGAAGTCTGAGAGGCACTGCCTGCCTGTGATCCTGAGCGAGTGGGCTTAGCAGGCCTCAGGTACTTGATGCCCATCTTGCTGATGTTAGTTGCCCCCACTGGAGCACACTTGATATTCTCTTCCTCCACGTCAGATGTGGCCTTGATCAGTTTCTTCTCAAGGAGGAAGGCAAGGATGGTGGGTAGGGAAGAAATCCAGCCTTGTGGTTAATTATCCATCTGTGAAGCTCAAGGCTGATCAATTGCCCGGGGTTGATTGGCTGATGGGAGAGAAATCTGGGAAACCAAGGGTTGTCCAGCAGGTGAGGGAACCCTAGGTCATCAATCTTGCCCAGATCGATGAACAACCCATTGTTGAAGTAGGGCTTAATCGTCTCAAACTTGGAGGAAACAGCCTCCAAGGCCCCATCTCTGTAGACTGTAGGGTCATCCTCTTCAACCCTTAGTCTCTTGGAAGAAGGCTCTTCAGCGAACTGAACCTTCTTCTTTCCTTTCCTTTTGGCTTCCCTTGCTTGTTCATGCGTAGATGCCTCTGGCTGTTCTGCCACTCTTTCAGAATGTCCAGACTGTTCCTGGACTCGTTCATTCATCCTTTGTGATTGCCCAGAAATTTCATGCTGTTCTACATGGTGTTCATCGCGTTGCCCAGATTCTCCAGAGTGTTTATGCCCAGATTTCCCAGATTTGGACTTATGTTTCTTGGATGTGGTAGATTTCTTGGTAACTGGGTTTGTTTCATGTGAGCCGGCCATTTTTGTGTGGATTTAAGGTTGGTTTGTGGTGAAAGGCGAAAGAGAAGATGAAGAAAATGAAGAACAAGATGAAGAAGATGAAGAGAGTATTCAGAGAGAATGTGGGTGAGAAAAATTGATGCAAGTAAAAAGTGAAAGTGAAAATGACACCCTATTTATATGCAAAGTTACTGAGGGCAAAATGGTCATGTCTTTTCATATGAAAGCAAACGTTTACACATTGGGTAACGTAAACATTTTAATTGGAACGGCGCACCTTATGACATGTGTCGCTTCACATTATCAGAGAAGGCACAACTTCTCATGGAGGGAGATGAAGCGTTTTCTGAGGTGACGTGTCCCTTGGTCTGGCACTGGCGCTCTCTTAGCTTCAACATCCAGTGTCAGCGAGTGATCATCCGGAAGTAGTTTTGCTTCCGGTTGCAACATCTTAAGATTTAACATTGAGGACCTGCAAAAAACACGTATTGGCACTCCGATGCCTAAGTTAGTAGGTTTTAAACAATCAAGTATAATAAATAAAAGGTTACACCTCATTTGGGTTTACCATTCCCAAATCACCTCTTATGAAAGTAAATTGGTCAACCCCCAGAGGCTTGGTGAAGATGTCAGCAAGCTGTTGTTGAGTGGGGACAAATTGCACTTTGACATCCTTCTTTTGAACATGGTCTCTGATGAAGTGATGTCTGACATCAATGTGCTTTGTCCTTGTGTGCTGAACTGGATTCTTGGCGAGACTGATTGTGCTTGTGTTGTCACAGAGGATGGGTGCCTCAGGGAACTCCAAGCCAAGGTCTCTCAGTTGGTTCTTGAGCCACAGCACTTGAGCACAACAGCTTGCAGCCGCAATATATTCCGCCTCAGTGGATGACAAAGACACGCAGGTTTGCTTTTTGCTAACCCAAGACACTAGACAACCACCATGGAAGGCGCATTGTCCACTGGTGCTCTTTCTATCAGTCTTATAACCTGCATGGTCAGAATCAGAGTAAGCCCACAAGAACTCTTGGTTACCTCTGGGATACCAAAGACCAAGTTCTTGTGTTCCCTCAAGGTATCTCAAAATACGTTTAACACATGTTAAGTGTGACTCCTTGGGGTTGGCTTGAAATCTTGCACACATGCCTACACTAAATTGAATATCAGGCCTGCTTGCCGTTAAGTATAGGAGGGAACCTATCATTCCCCTGTACATGGGCAGGCTGACAGATTTACCCTTTGCGTCAGCATCGAGTGCGGCAGTGGTGCTCATGGGAGTGTCATATTCCTTACATTCATCCATCCCAAACTTCTTAAGTAGCTCTCTGCAGTACTTAGCTTGGGAGATGAATATCCCATTCTTCTTTTGCTTGATTTGCAGGCCTAGGAAGAACGTTAGTTCTCCCATCATTGACATTTCAAACTCACCCTGCATAGTCTTAGAGAAATCTTCACAAAGCTTTTCATTAGTTGCCCCAAAAATAATATCATCAACATAAATTTGGACAATTAACATATCTCTATCTTTGTGAAGGATAAACAGTGTATTATCTAATTTGCCCCTTGAGAAACCTTTGCCCAGCAGGAAGCTGCTGAGTCTCTCATACCAAGCTCTAGGAGCTTGTTTCAGGCCATATAAAGCTTTCTTTAGTCTATACACATGTTTGGGATGCTTGTGATCCTCAAAGCCAGGAGGTTGTTCTACATATACCTCTTCTTTAATATAACCATTTAGAAAAGCACTCTTTACATCCATTTGATATAATCTAAAGCCTTTCATGGATGCAAAGGCTAGAAGAATTCTTATTGCTTCAAGTCTAGCGACTGGAGCAAAAGTTTCTTCATAGTCAATGCCTTCTTCTTGGTTATATCCTTTAGCTACTAGTCTGGCTTTGTTTCTTGTAATTTGACCTGTCTCATCCAGTTTGTTTTTGAAGACCCACTTGGTCCCCACTATGGATTGATGAGACGGCCTTGGGACAAGTTCCCAGACTTGGCTTCTTTCAAATTGATTTAGCTCTTCCTGCATGGCAATAATCCAGTCGCAGTCCTCAAGAGCTTGTTCAACTGAAGTTGGTTCGATTTGAGATAAAAATGCTCCAAACTCAACTTCATTTTGAACTTGCCTTCTGGTTCTGACACCAGAAGAAACATCACCAAGCACTTGATCAAGAGGATGATCCCTGTGATGTCTCCTAGCTGTTGGCAACTGTGCCTCATCAGGCACGGTCTGCACTCTAGGTTCATCACTGGGTTCATCTTCTTCTTTGAGATTGCTTGCTGGTGTTTCTTTTGGTGGTAAAGAAGATGATGGTGGTTTTGGAAGATTAAGTATTTCATCATCTTCTGTGGATTGTCCCCATGTAGGAGTTTCATCAAATACAACATGCATTGATTCTTCTACAATTCTAGTTCTCATGTTGTATATTCTATATGCTTTACTCCTAAGGGAATATCCTATGAATATACCTACATCAGCTTTTGGATCAAATTACCCAGATTTACCTTTCCATTGTTATGCACATAGCATTTTGATCCAAAGATTCTGAGGTGGCTGATGTTGGGCTTCCTCCCTTTATACAGCTCATATGGAGTCTTGTCCAAGCCCTTGCGAACATAGGCTCTGTTAGAGATGTAGCAAGCAGTGCTCATAGCGTCCGCCCAGAACACCTGAGAAACCTCTTTCTCATTGAGCATGCTTCTAGCCATCTCTGTCAGAACCCTGTTCTTTCTCTCGACAACTCCGTTTTGTTGAGGAGTTCTAGGAGCTGAGAAGTTGTGTTCGATGCCATTTTGTTCACATAGCTCAGAGAAGCTATGGTTCTCAAATTCTCCTCCATGGTCTGTCCTTATGGCTGTGATTTTGAGCTCTCTCTCATTCTGCACTTTCTTAGCCAGGACAACAAAAGCATCAAAAGCATCTTGCTTAGAGGCAAGAAACATAGTCCAAGTGAACCTTGAATAGTCATCCACCACCACTAGAGCATACAGGTTTCCACCTAAGCTCTTCACTCTCGCTGGCCCAACTAAATCCATGTGGATTAGTTCCAAGGGCCTGCTGGTGGAGACTTTCTTCTTGGTTTTAAATGAGGACTTTGTTTGCTTTCCTCGTTGGCAGGATTCACAAATAAAATCATGCTTTACTTTAAAGGATGGAATACCTATAGCTAGCTCCTTTTTAATTAGCATATCAAGTTGAGTATAGTTAACATGAGCTAATCTCTTATGCCAAAGCCAACTGTTCTCATCACTAGATGTTAAACATTTTTCTTCAGTTGTTGACATAAGTCTAGAGTATATAGGTTTCCATTTCTGTTTGCCTTAAGTTTGCATTTTAAATTGGCCTTATCTAAGTTCAGATCCTGCTTATCAACTATTATGCACTCATGTGAATCAAAGATTACCCAATTTCCTTTGTCAGTGCTCTGGCTCACGCTCAGCAGGTTGTGAGAGAGACCGTCCACTAGATAGACGTCCTTTACTGGTCCGACTTCTCCAACTCCAGTGATCTTTCCACTTTGATTTCCTCCAAAGGTCACTGTGGCTCCATCTTTGATCACCAGAGATTTGAACTTGTCTCTGTCTCCAGTCATATGTCTCGAGCATCCGCTGTCAATATACCATTTTCTGTTCTTGGATGCTTTGAGACACACCTGGAAGAATCAAGTAAGCTTAGGTACCCAATCTTTCTTGGGTCCTCGGTCATTAGTTTTCAGTGCCCTTGGTCTAGTGTTAGCCTTGACCCTGGGCTTATGATCATTCGGAGCCTCAGGCCTAGTGCTGGCTCTAGGCTCTTGGGTTTTCCCTGTGGATTGTTTCCAGGCTAGGGATCCTTGTCCTCCCTTGGTTTCCTTTACAGGTGGAGGATCCTTTGTATACTTGGTTCCTTTAGGGACCCATTTGTAAGAGCTACTTGCTCCATGCTTCTTGACATTACAGGTGGACGTGGAGTGTCCCTTCCTGTTGCAATAATTACAGAAGCTGAAAGGTGAGGAGCTGTGACTAGTGGCTTTGTGGAAGAATTTTAAGTAGGGCTTTACTTTTGGTTCCACCCACTTTTTCCCTCTAGGAGTATATCTTAAGCCAGTTCTATCCCTATATGCCCTTTGATTCATTAAAATTATATTTAACATTTCTGATCCATTTGTAAACTTCTGCAGGGCATTTTGCAGCTTGTCTTTCTCCGCTGAGATTTTGCTGCAATTAGGGCAGCTCTCAAGTGTTGGGGCATTGGGTTCTGTTTGGGGAGAACCCTGGCCATCCACTACCAGAAGCTTTCTAGCTTCCGCTAGCTCTTCACTTAGTGAGTCCACCTTGGACTCAAGTGATTCCTTTTTAGTTTTTAACACTTTATAGGCTTTACACAATCGAGAAAATTCTTCATGAACCTCATTGTAAGCCTCTTGCAGTTCAGAGAAAGTTACCTCATTGTCTTCGTGGGTGAGATCAAGATCTGAAGATGCTTCCTCATCATCTTCTCTGGCTACCAGGCAGAGGTTGGCAACTTCTTCCTCATCACTTGCTTCGTCATCTGAGCTATTCACCCAGATAGAGGACACGAAGGCTTTTCTCTTGTCTTTCCCCTTTGATCTTTGCAAGCTTGGACACTCAGCCTTGAAGTGGCCAGGCTTTTTGCATTCAAAGCACACCGGGGCCTTTTCCTTCTTGTATCCCTTCCTCTGACTGGAGTCACCTTTCTGAAAGCCTCCTTTCTTCTTGAAGAACTTTCTGAACTTTCTCACCATCATGGCCATCTCTTCTTCGTCCAGTTCCTCCTCATCATCCTCATCATCATCATCATCAATCTCCTTGTTGGGAGCAACAAGGGCAAGATTCTTGGCTGTGGATGAGGCTTGAGGAGCTCTCTGAGCCAGCAATGTTGGTTCATATTCAGCCAAAGAACCAAAGAGTGCAGTGATGGAGCTGGTTGACTCTCCTTGGACTTCCTGCAGGATGGTTACTTTGGTGATCCAATCACCTTTCAGGATTTTTAGGATCTTGCTGACTTGCTCTCTTTCTGGAATGTCCTTACCCAAAGAGGCCAAGTTGTTGATGAGATGAGTGAACCTCAGCTCCAGCTCTCTGATTGGCTCAGTCGGACTAAGCATGGCAAACTTGTGAAATTCTTCCACCAACATCTCAACTCTTCTTGCTTTCACTCCCCTGGTTCCAGAGTGAGCAGCCTCAAGAGCCTCCCACATATCCTTAGCATTTTTGTGGTGGCTGATCCTATGAAATTCCTTAGGACTGAGAGCACACTGAATGTAGAGCATGGCCCTATAATTTAGTTGGACTAGAGCATAGTCCTCATTAGTGTACCTGGATCGCTGCTTAGCAAAACTTCCTCATCTAGTGGAGTGTGATCCCCACGTTCAATTACATCCCAGAGTCTGATGTCGCTGGACTTGAAGTAAGTCTCCATTCGAAACTTCCAGAATGGATAGTTATACCCATCAAAGCCTGGAGGCTTGTTGGGTTGAATAGAGACATCTGGCAGGGAGTAATCTGTATCCATTACTAGATCTTTGCTTTCTGGATTCGTTGGAATCGAGTGAGAAAGACCCGCTCTGATACCAAATGAAAGTAATGGATGCACAAGAGGGGGGGGGGTGAATTGTGGCTATAAAATAAAAGCTCAAATAAAAACAACACAAGAGTTTATACTGGTTCGGTCTTCCTGACCTACGTCCAGTTCTCAACCACCCAGGCCGAGTTCCACTATCCCCAGGTTTTACAACGGGTGCACCTGGAACCTTTACAACTGCAAGTTTTGAACGGGATCACTTGCAACCTTACAACCACAAGTTTTACTCAGGCTCACTTGCAACCTTTCTAACTAGCTCCCCCTTACTTCCAGCAAGGGTTCTACCTTTACAAATAAAGGATTTTTCTAACTAAGTTCTCTCAAAGAACAGATAGTGTTACACACTTAAGTACAATCAATGCTCTTATAACACGAAGAGACTTAACTACAAAGAGTACAAGATATGTAGATGAAAAGATCACTCAATGAGTTAAATGCTCTTTCTCTTTTCTGGGCAGCTTTGAATACTTGAAGATTTTCTTAGTTTCTCGCTCTAACTTCTCTCAAGAATGTCAAAGATAATTCATTAGCTTCATAAATGAAGTTGAGCTCCTTTATATAGTCTTCAAACATTCTGACTCTTGGTAGGTGGGTTAGCCGTTTGAATATGGCCGTTTTTCCCATGTTACCGTTTGCCCAATTAATGCTTCATCAATGCATAGCAGGGTTGACTTGCTTTATCTCTGAAAAGTAGTCCTGACAACTCTGCTCTGACAAAAGCATTCTGACACTGCACTTCTGAACATTCTGACATTCTGATTGCTTGCGGGAGCAGGTTCACATCCGGAAGCAATTGTACTTAGTGTGCTGCACTTTGAATGTTAGTTTAATAATATAAGCACATAGTCACATGCAGTGGGAGTGTACTTAGTCTAAGAGGTCTTCCTTGTATCCGGAAGCACTTCTACATCCGGAAGCACTACCACTTGGATGAAGGGTTATAATCACTTTTACTCACTCTCGCTCAGTGTCCTTCAATCCAACAGTCAGCGCTAGTCACTAAGCTATCGGAAGCAATTCTACTGGACGTGGCTTATGTTCACTGACGCTTAGTGTCATCTATTCCAACAGCCAGCGCCAGTCTAAATACAACAGGAAGCAAAATCACTTCCGGTTGAATCCTAGCTTAGTCTTGAAGTTTTTTGTATACCTAGTGCTTATGGTCTAAGTTATTTCCCTAGTGAATTACTTGCTCTCGCTGGGGGATGAGTCATTCATCCGCGAGCGCTAGTCCTAGTTTATCCGGAAGTAAATCCACATCCGGTTGCACTCTTACTTGGGATTCTATGTTAACCTATTGCTTTCTAAGTACTTGATTCATTCTTTCATATTTTAGTCTTCATCAAAACTTAAGATTCTAACAGGAGGATGATGCGCGGAAGACTTTAACAAGGTTATGTAAGTTTCTTAATGCCATTTGCAGTAAGGTAATTGACAATGAAATACTCGATGAGTTGGAAAAGGAAGGTTATGTTATTTTGTCGCAATTGGAGATGCATTTTCCTCCAGCGTTTTTTGATATATCAGTTCATTTGATTGTTCACTTGGTTCGAGAGATAAGACTTTGTGGTCCGGTTTCTCTAAGGTGGATGTACCCTTTTGAGCAATTCATGAAAGTTTTGAAGGGTTATTCAAAGAACCCATATCGCCCGGAGGCCTCGATTGTTAAAAGATATCTTGTTGAAGAGGCAATGGACTTTTGCAAACCATACCTAAGAAAACCTGACGACGAGGAAATCAACCTGGATGAAGATGAACTTTCTGGTAAAGGGGTGCGGGGCATGAAAGTAAAGGGTGTAGAGAGAGTGGAGTTGTTACAGGCACATCTATACATCTTGAATAACATGAAAGAAGTGCAACCTTATTTGGCTGAGCATAAAAGGCTTTTGAAAGAGAATAACCCGAAGAAGAGTGATATGCAGATTTCAAATGAACATAACAAGTCATTTATTGGTTGGTTCGAGGAGTATGCGCGAAAACAAAAGGATGTGTCTGACACAGTAAGGTTGCTAGCTGTGAAGCCTCAGTTTATTGTTTTTTCATGGGGTGGTTATGAAATAAATGAGTATTCTTTCTCTACTAAGGTCATTGATTGCAAGCGCACCACACAAAACAGCGGGGTGATGGTTGAAGCTGAGGCAACCCATTTTTCTAGCTCTAGAGACAAAAACCCAAAATTGGCTACAACTACATATTATGGGGTTATTGAAGAAATTTGGGAAATCATCTACGCACCGCATTTCAAGGTTCCCATATTTAAATGTAAGTGGGTACATAGTAATGCGGTTGTGATTGAGCGCCAAAGCGGCATGATATCTGTTGATCTTAATAGGGTCGGCTACAAGGATGAACCATTTATTCTAGCAAGTCATGCGAAACAAGTGTTTTATGTATCAGACCCTACAAATGTTAAGCTTTCCATTGCCTTGCAAAATAGAAATCAAATGGATTGTGCTCTCACAGTAAATGATGGTGATGATGATGAGATACAATTATTAGGCAAAACAACAAGAAGTTTGTTAGATGATGATGATGATGATGATGACTTCTGTGCGGTCAGGAATGATCATACTGAGGGTATATGGGACATATGGGACGACAACACATAATGTTAGAAAATGTATTGATTATTGTTATTGTTTTTCATTTAATAATCTATCTAATATTATTAATTGTTCGGTGCTAATGTATGTAATTGTTCCTCTTTCACAGGTTATAATGGCAGAAAATGACTCCGATCGCGAGCAAGAGTATTATGAGGAGGCCCCACCACCCCCTGTGAAGAAGAAGAAAAGAGGGCCTACCAAACTTTCGAAAGTGATTGCTCTGACAGTTGAGCATAAGAAGAAAAACCATTTGGAACTAAATGAAAAGAATATGCCTAAAGGGCCAACTGCAAAGCCATTTGCAAGTTATCTTGGAACAGTGGCGAGAAACAGACTTGACATCACAATAAATGAGTGGAAACACATTAATGACGATGTTAAGCAACAATGTTGGTTGGATGTATATGTATGTACATTCGTATTTTAACTCCATATTTGTGAGATATTGTGGTGACTAATCATATTTGTTTGTTCATTGCAGCAATATTGGGATGTGCCGGATACCAAAGATTTTAAAGAGTTCGTTTGGCAAAAAATTGCAAAAAGGTTTAGTGAATTCAAATATAACATGGCCAAGGACTACATATTTGGGGGGTCTAAAATGGGTGAGGATCCATGTATAGCATATCCCAATATTGAACCAGAGAAATGGAAGGAGTTTGTTAAATATCGGACGTCTGAAGCATTTAAGGTATATCTACTATACATGTATAGTTCATAACTTGGTTTTAATCTGTGTACCTGCATTATTAATATTTTATTATTGTGGTACATAGGAGATAAGCAAAAAACAACAAGAGATTCGGGCTAAAAATGAGTATAATCATACCATGTCCCGTGGGGGGTATGATTGGATGACTGATTATGTGGAAGCCGAGCGGCAAAAAAAGTGGGAGGAGCAACGGAAATCTATGGAAGCTGAGTCATCTTCCACTGTCTTAGAACCTTTACCTGACCTCCAACGCCATGTAACATGGGCAGCGGCCCAGAGGAAGAGACCAACTGGAAAATATACCAGTAACAAGGCTGAAGCGGTGGCAAACCGAATTGTGAGTGCTATATAAATTGTATTTAAACACTTACGTAGGATATTATTGTATATTAATCAATGTTTGTTCACTTTTGTAACAGAATGAACTGGAGGAGCAATCTTCTCAGGGGTCTTGGACACCGCAGGACCCCAGAATGGACATCCTAGCAACTTCGCTAGGGAGATTAGACAACCCTAGCAGAGTTGTAGGAGTTTCTGGGAGAGTTGGGGCAAAGGAATTTTTTGGGCCCAAAAAACGAGTGGTGTCTCGACCTAAAATGTCCACTGAGGAGCTTGATGCAATGGTGAATGCACGGGTGGACGAACGGATGGACGAACGGGAGAGCCAATGGCAAATGAGGTTTGAATATCTTACATCACAGTTAGAGGCTCTTCAAGCTTCCCAAAGAACAACTTCAACAATGAGTGAGCCAAGTGCACCTGATCCTCTTGATGACTACCACGAGGAGTGCTACTTACATCTTGACGAGCCTTGCCTACACCCTGTTGCTAAGGCTCTCAAGTACCCAAATCACACCACCATTCATAACAGGTCTATCCGGGATGATCAAGTAAAAGTGACAGTCATTTCCGTGATAAAGGGCCAAGAAATGACATGTGTTCCATTTTGTACTAAAGAGGTCACAACTTTAGGGCAAGCAATGAAGAGCTTTATTGTTTGGCCTAAAAGGCTTGTGTTCGATACTGCTCAAGAAGCTCAACCACCAATTCTTCTCCCACAGGTACTCAAGTTGTCTATGAATTGACCTTTATTAACAATGTTATTGATATATGTGTGTAAAGTTGATGTGTTTCTTATTTTCAGAATTTTAACGGTGAGAAGTACCCATATCTGAATCTGCTGTGGACGATGCAACCAGGATTTGAGCGTAATCTTTTAATACCTGCTGGAGTCGTCAATCCACTAGTAGAGGAGAATATTTGGTTGCAAGGTTCTCGAGACGTTAAGGAGTTCTTGATGATGGAAGAGCTTGAGCAAAGCTGGCTTGATTTGGCCGTCTGGTAAGTGTGTCATATTTTTATCAATATAGTTGAATATTGTAATGAGTCTTTAAGTTCTAATCCATTTCGCCATGTCTAATAGGTACTGTCACAGTTTATGCCAAAGAACCCCAAAGGAAAAGTTTTGCCGGTTTCTATGCCCTTCTAGACTGACTTATGATGAAAACGCCTTGAAAACACTTAAAAGGAGTAAGAAGACTCATTTTTGGGAGATGCAATCTTACGTCGAGCTGCAGATGGGCCTTGATTGCGGCACTCTTTATTTCGCCCCCGTTTTGAATTGGTAATGAGTTATCTTTTACACAATATTAAATGTTATGTCTTAGTTTAATTAACATTTATTTTCACTTATATCTTTCAATGGACATTGGACTCTGGCTATACTTTGCCCGAAATAGTTCAGGATTTTTTGGTTTGACTCTTTAGAGGGATTTATTAGCGACGATCACAGAAAAGTCTTCCACAAGTAAGTTTCTCTTTTTTTTTTACTTTTATGGTTGATAATAATATATCTTTATACTATATATAACATTATTGTTATGATTTTGTCTCTTTTGAAGAGGAATATTAAAATGGCATGATGCTCAAGATACTGATTATTACACAGCTAGTCAGACTTCGATTAATGTTATAAACGTAAAGGTAAAAGCAATTTTTATATTCATTTTCATTTATATTGCTTTTAGCCATACCCGAACTACCATGATATTGCTGATATTATCTGTGGTTTATCAGTGTCCAAGACAGCGGGGCTCTGTAGAGTGCGGATATTATGTCTGCAAATACATGCTGGATATTGTATATCAAGATCAAATTAAGCAAGGGAGGAAATTCCAAAAGGTATGCACGCTTCTAACATATATCTCCAAGAAAATAGTGATTTCTAATTGTAAGTGGTACTTTCCTTGTCTTTTTTAATATTGTTTAATTATGTTGCAGCTTTTGGAGGGACTTTATGGACTTAGTACTGACTCGTTTAAACAAGATGAGGATATTGACTTTGTACGAAACGCACTTGCAGAATTTTTAATCACTATGTGAGGCAGAAATTGTATAGGCTTAGATTGTTGTAGCTGAATTTTGAACTTATTACTAGTAAGGCAAAGATATAAAACTTAGATTATGCCTTTTGTATTTTGTTGTCTAAGTAAGGTAATATTTATGGGATACGTTTTTGCAATTGCTCTGGTATTCTGTATTGTGCAGTAGTATGGTATTGAAAGTGGTTTGTAAATGATCTGCAAGAATGCAGATGGCTATAAAATGCATTCACAAAATAAAAAAAAAACCCTTTCACGTCCACATTTGCGTCAATGTGGTCGTGATATGTATTTGGGAGGCACCTAATAAGGTGCCTCCCAAAGACCTATCACGACCACACTCTGGGAGAGTGTGGTCGTGATAGGTGTCCCAGACACCTATCACGACCACACTCTCCCAGAGTGTGGTCGTGATAGGGGTTTGGGAGGCACCTTTTTAAGTGCCTCCAAAACACCTATCACGACCATACTCTTGAGAGTGTGGTCGTGATAGGTGCTACCTATCACGACCACAAAAATGTGGTCGTGAAAAACACACTTTTTTACGACGCGGGATTCCACGACCACCTATTTCTGGTCGTGAAAAGCCCAATATTGTGGTCGTGAAAGACCTTATTTCCAGTAGTGGAAATCTGTCAAAATTCCACATTACAATTCCATTGATTAATTCTAGTTTACTTCTAATCATTATTCTTGCAGGAATTAAGTCTATAAACCCCAGAATTCCCAACTCATATTCCCTCTCAAATCTCGCCTAAAATCCAAAGGAAAAAGCTTAGGACAGACAGGAATGGCATAACCTGAACCTGAATCTTTGATTGAATATTACAATTAGTGTCGTCACCGCCTTACACCACCAGATTCTCGCCGGAAAATGAAGTTATGGATTCCAAACTCCGTCCGCCGTTAGCCGCTTATGTCTGCAGCTCTCCACTCGCCGGAGAAGAAGAAGGAAGACGGCGGAAGAACGAAAACAGCGAGGGAGTGAGGGATGTGGTTTCAGCGAGATTTAAGGAGATGAGTGTGAGGTTAAGGATGTGTGGAAGTGAGAAAGCAAGGGAGAAGAGGTGAGCTCAATGGTGTTGATGAAGTGTGAGGGTGGGTGGCGGCCAAAACTAACGATGATGAAGAAAAAGAAAGGGCTTCTAAAGAGAAAGAGAATATTAGGTTTAGGCCCAAGCAAATTACCATAAACTCCCCCTTTTAGTTTCTCCTTTCTATGAAGTTAACCTTAACTTTCTTTTAAATTTAAATCTTAATAAATTTCATATACATATTTCCTATTTCATATAAATTTAAATCTTAATAATATTTCCTATTTCCTAATGATGTCTTGGTCCCTAATTTATATGCATATATGTATATATGTGTGTGTGTATATATTATATGTATAATATTTTCCTATTTTATTTGGGATGTTACAATTATTCCCAAATTAAAATCAAATACTCAATTATTTTTGGTAACATAATGGAAATAAAGTTTTCGTAAATTTTTTTTTAAAGTAAATTAAATTTTCTAAATTAAACCCAGATTACATTTCAGGTGTTTATTAATTATTTTATATTTTAAGAAAAATCTAAGATGTTACAATTCTACCCACCTTTTAGGAATTTTGTCCTCAAAATTCGATATGTCTAATAACTCTCAAGCCAAAATAATATCTAATCTCTTGTTTCTAAATTTCTAAGGCACCCTCTAACTTTGCTATACCCTACTTGTGAACTTATAGATCATCTCCTATACTTGTACTATCACATCGTTTCCAAATTCAAATGTAATCCCTCTTATATTGAATATTCCCTATAACTTACACATTTCCTCTTTATATGTCACTAGTTCTCCCTCTTAATGTCACTATATCAATACTAACATAAAGCATTTCCCCCACTATTAATGATAATCTCAACCTTGCAATTTCATTTGAATCCTCAACACATCAAATTTGCTACTCCATGAATTTATTATGTCCTTAACTATTTCAACAAAGAAAGTCATTTTCCTTTTTCCATCACCTACAAGCATATTCATCTTAACTACTAAAGATACATTATCAAACTATTAGACAAATTACATAGGATTTGAATGTAAATCTTAAAACCTATGAAAATATCATTCCACTAACTATTGAGTATCCTCGAATTTGATCAAACCATTAATTTTTCTCATTGTATCTCTAAAACTAACAACATCGTAATCATCAAATCATTCTTCATACCTTTTAAAACAAGTGTTCCTCATCAAAACCACTATTCAATAACGGATCTAATTTCTAGGCTAGCATTGCAAATCTAATTGTTTTTTTTTTCCGTCAGTCATATTCCAAAATCAACATCATCATCATCAACGTTATTATCAATCACCTTCAATTCCAATGAATTGATTAAAACGCTCGCTAAAACTCCAACTTAAATTATTGAACTCAGTTAGCTTCTTTTATCTGTATAGCTTAACCATAATCACAACTTTAAAAATCGTCACTACCTCAAATCGCACTAACCTCACCAATAAAATTCTAACAATAATTTATCATAAGGTCTTAATATAGCTACTTTCAGTCACGTCAATAAACCTGAAAAGTAATTTATGTCTGATAAACAATCCTCAGTTATATCCACTATTTAAACCAAGTTAAAACCTCAAATTCAACAAATTGTCCCACTTAATCTTCAATTCATAATCAAAATATTACTCTAAATCATCCAATCACAGTGTAATCTCAAACAATCTCATTAATCAACTTTAATCTGAAACCTAAATCTCTTCAGTCCACTTCTAAGCAAAAAATTTTCTTTTTTTTTTTTTAGTCATTCATCAAGTCAAGTCCATTACAGTATACTACAATCCTTAAAGTCATAGACTCCTTTAAATTCTGAGTCTATTCCAAACCATAACACTCCCCTTTCAATTCGTCAGTAGTATCTTCTAAATCAAATCCAACAATATGCATTCACTAAAGTCACTCACAGTTACCATTAAAACTACCAAAAGTCAATTAAACCCTATAAATATCCATATATTGAAATCTAAAATCGACATTGCCCTTCTCATATTCAAAACTTAACCAATTCGTCCTATCACAATAAAACCATATGACTCAATCAAACTTTCTCCTACAAACTAACAACATTCCAATTCCAAATACGACAAACTCTTCAAATGTAATCCTTGTTCTCAGAAAATGTCAAATCAATGATATTTCTACTAGTTCATGATAAAACAATGCTGAATAAATTCACAATTTCTCCCTCAAAACTAAGCATATTACTCCTTTTCGTTCAACTTACGTTCCTTTAAGCACTTGACACCTTTTCTTACTTCCTTATGTTTTCACGATCTTCATTATCACTAGTCATTCTTCAGTTTCTTTTTATATATATATATATATATATATACATATTCTAAATTTGAATCCAATTCCAATTAGACCTCAAGAAATAACAGTTCCTATTTAACGTCATCTAAAATTTAGATTATCAAATTAAAATCTCATTAATTCATACCATCTATATTAATTAAAGTTACTTAATTAATCAACTCAATTCCTCAAACCCTTGATCTTATCTCGAACTCAGTTATACTATCCAACTATTCATCTTACGTCAATGTATAACTCATAAAGAACACTCAGATCCTGAAAATCTCAATCAATTCTAACTCAATTTAAATCAATCAAATTAAAATTTTCAATTTAATTTAATAAATTTTTCCATGTACACTTATAAATATAAATCAAGAGGCTCAATAAACTCTTAAATTCCTAAACTAGAAACTTAACTATAGGCTTTACTAATTTAAATTTGTCGAAATTCCTTCGTAAATTAGCGATGACTATTTAACCCAAACCCAATTCTCAAACGACAATATTAACAGTTAGTCAAGACACCACATTACTCAAAAATATCACAAAAGTCTTTGTAAAAGAGAAATTCATTCTAAATATCTAAGCATCTATTCTAAATAATCTATCAAATAATCATCTCTACTAGTATCTTTTATCCCATTTAATTCAATCAACAATTTTTTTTACCTATATAGATTTTTGGCAATAACAAAAATGAGAAAACAAGCATCAACAATCTACAAAACCTTATAGGTTCCCATCACTATTTATTTGCATTTAACTTCATACTATCAATGAGAAAACATCAAGGAAGGAATTTATACTTCACTATTGACACATAAACATAAAAGCACAAGCATCAATTCACAATGGTCATATTCTACCTTCTCTTATCAACACAACTTTTACTTGCAATCCCAAAAACTCCTTTAATAGACCGCAATTCAATCAAAACAACATATTTCATTGTCTAACTAGGTACTTTTCGACTTTATCGCTCTCCCACCAATAGACTGAACATATCCAAAAGTAAACAAGCAACAACATTTTGTATAGCATGCACTTTACCCTATCCACCTAGGGAAGGAAGTTACTCCTACTAAGGAATTAGTTCACGATAATAAAGACCCAAAGAAAAATGTCAACAATAAGAGTTTTTTTTTCTACAAGATAAACCTAAACCAGGGAAGGATCAGGAAACTATCTCACAATCACTACTAATGCACGTGCATTACATGATGCAATCAAAATCAATCTCATACACAAATTTTCTATTTACCAACGTAAATCCTTTTGAAAATTTCTTTTATATACTTTACAAAAACAATGCAACCAATTTAATGAAACTAAAATACGACACATGAGACTTGGTTGTAGAAGCACCTTGCTTGTAATTCATGCTGCAATCATGGTTACAAACACGATTCTACCTACTTCCATATCCCTTGACCATCTACCCCTAGTCTAATGACTAGAATTGGTAGATACAAAACATTATACAATGAATAAACCAAATCAACAGATTCAGGCAATGTAACATAGACAATGTAACATCCAGGTCTTTTATATGCCCTGATACCAAATTGTAACAACCACAATTTTTATAACAATTTTTACACTATTATTATTTTTTTTTTTCATAATTACTAACTATGTTAGAAAAGAATTTATTCATTAATAATACTAACATAGTTAGAAAAAGAATTTAACTTAATTAACTATAATAATTACAATACTAACTATGTAAGAAAAAGAATTTATGTTATAATAATGATTAACATAGTTAGAAAAACATTTTTCTTATTTTCCGTAAAATATAAATTGATAGGCTAACCATGATAGGAAAATAATTTCAGTTGCAAAAATAACCTATCATGTTTAGAAAAAGATTTAATGTAAATTCAAAAATAAATAAATTATAATGAATAATTTCCTAATCAAATATAAGACTAACAATTAAAAATCCTTTATTTAAAAAAAACGTCAAACCTGATATATCCATGTTAGATAAAAATTGACTAACATGGATATTTAAAGAAATATAGTAATACCTGATTAAATTCTTTCACAATCATCATTTACAAATAAGCACACAAACATGTTTAATTAATAATTACAATTATCCAGCCTAAAATTATACACAGACATACAGTAATCTAAGGAAAATGAATTAAAGGGTTTACAAATTAATAAATGAAATACGAAAAATAGTATGCAAACATAACGCTTAGTTCCTAAGTCTCCAGATCCTTCCCATCACTCCTGCCCCGATCTAGTACCTGTAATATCAACGATTGGGGTAGACCCATAAATCGCAACTACTACCACTCGCTTACGTACATCTTTGCACTACGTGCATGTGCATGCCCGCAAGGTGGTGTGTGATAATGTGTAAAGTGGTGTGTGCTCCATGTTGTGTTGCATGAACATATTATCTATGTTAATTTCAAGTAACTACCAATTATCATGTATTGCAGCAGCACAAATATACGGATAATACACAACTCAAAACATCGCAACTCAACACATCAATAATAATAATAATTAAAACATCAATAATAACAATTAAATCAAACACAACACACCGGAATATCTCAGTTCAATAGGGACTCACGACTCGATGGTCGATATACCCTCGCTTGAACTGGTTCAAAGGGACTAACAACCCTACTGAACATGTAACAATATTGTCTTATTCTTATTCATTTTAGTCCCTGGGGGTTTTACAGGGAACCTCATTCCGGAATGACATTATTATAATCATATTAACCGGTGTGCACCAAACAGATCATCAATTCTCATAAAGCATATAATAAACATCGCAAATTCATAAACTAATCTATATGCTTACCAACATACACACACACGCAAACAAGTTTAAGTAGTTACCTCCTTGCATTTAAACCAAAAATAAATGTAAGCTCCCACGTGCTAACTTCTACAAGCAATAATACAACACATACAAACAAATAATTAAAAATTAATCAATTGTATAATAATTAACGTCACTCTCGTTCCTAGAAGTACTACCCATCCCTTTTCATGATTACCTTATGTTTTAGTAGATAATCAGCCATTAACCAAATCAAAGTAACAATTATCACACCTTAATATAATCATTAACAAAACAAAATAAATTCAAGGCACTACAAGTAAACTACAAACTATCACTTCAATAGATTCTATATACCGATCATAAATACTTTAAAATCATTGCAACAATCACCCTTGACACTACTCAACAATAGTTATTTGACTTACTACCATATTTTACACTTATTTAAATTATATTAAGAATTCACTGATGTCACAAAACGGTTTTAGAAATCCCAATTTGAATAGTACGATTCTTTTGTAGTTTACTTTGATTCACCTAGAACAACTAATTTCACTCATACAACATATGTTTAAGATTTCAAAACTACAACTCATAGTTACGCTAAATTGGTCAAATGACCCAAAAACATCACACCCCATATATTTACTTCGTGCTACACACTTCCATGCACCAATTAAGAATAGAGACTTTTTATAATAAAATTTCGAATAGTTTTCATAACACAATTTCCAACTCAAAACAATATAATATCATCACAGAGAATGAAACACTAACCAAAAATCAATTCTTATTTATCCACACTAAAACAACCAATTAAACATTAAAAACTTACCAAATTTCTCATTGATACAAAAAGGAATTTATTAGCCTCATCTTTATCTTTAGCAAATAATATTCTAACATCCTCTAATAAATCACTCCAATTATAAAAAAAAGTAATAATTTTTGTACATACACTCAACATGGATTTGAGGTCCAAAATAAATCTTTGCCTTTCCAAATCACCAATCACAACCACTCAATCAGATAAATCTCTTTAATAGATTAAAATCACATAAATTTAGACTCTTCATAAATTCCATTAAAACAAAACATGTAGCTAGCAACAAACATATGCTCCACTATATTCTTATTGTAACTAAACATAACTGAGCATAGGACGCATGAAGGGAAGAAAGGGAAATTGAGCTGAAGTTCTCATTGATCACTCGAACAAAATAGAGAGAGTATTATACAAAATTTCAAGACCCCATTTGCCATAGAAAAAAAAGAAAACTTTCAATATGCAGTGACAATTATGGTCACATCATTTTTAGCATAATGAACTCAGCAGCAAGGCAGAATATTGAACAACAAAACAAAAGAGAAGTAAACAAAATCTGTCAAAATTCCACATTACAATTCCATTGATTAATTCTAGTTTACTTCTAATCATTATTCTTGCAGGAATTAAGTCTATAAACCCCAGAATTCCCAACTCATATTCCCTCTCAAATCTCGCCTAAAATCCTAAGGAAAAAGCTTAGGACAGACAGGAATGGCATTACCTGAACCTGAATCTTTGATTGAATATTACAATTAGTGTCGTCACCGCCTTACACCACCAGATTCTCGCCGGAAAATGAAGTTATGGATTCCAAACTCCGTCCGCCGTTAGCCGCTTATGTCTGCAGCTCTCCACTCGCCGGAGAAGAAGAAGGAAGACGGCGGAAGAACGAAAACAGCGAGGGAGTGAGGGATGTGGTTTCAGCGAGATTTAAGGAGAGGAGTGTGAGGTTAAGGATGTGTGGAAGTGAGAAAGCAAGGGAGAAGAGGTGAGCTCAATGGTGTTGATGAAGTGTGAGGGTGGGTGGCGGCCAAAACTAACGATGATGAAGAAAAAGAAAGGGCTTCTAAAGAGAAAGAGAATATTAGGTTTAGGCCCAAGCAAATTACCATAAACTCCCCCTTTTAGTTTCTCCTTTCTATGAAGTTAACCTTAACTTTCTTTTAAATTTAAATCTTAATAAATTTCATATACATATTTCCTATTTCATATAAATTTAAATCTTAATAATATTTCCTATTTCCTAATGATGTCTTGGTCCCTAATTTATATGCATATATGTATGTATGTGTGTGTGTGTGTATATATTATATGTATAATATTTTCCTATTTTATTTGGGATGTTACAATTATTCCCAAATTAAAATCAAATACTCAATTATTTTTGGTAACATAATGGAAATAAAGTTTTCGTAAATTTTTTTTAAAGTAAATTAAATTTTCTAAATTAAACCCAGATTACATTTCAGGTGTTTATTAATTATTTTATATTTTAAGAAAAATCTAAGATGTTACAACTCATGTGTAGAAAATGTGGGTTCAAGTGGAGAATTGATTATGGAAAGTGATGATGTGTTACCAATGAGTTGTGATGTTGTTGTGGGTGATTGTGAATTGGAAATTGAAGAGGGAGAGAACAATATCGAGTGTTCAATAGAGGTTTCAAGCTTGGAGCCTAATCCTTGTTGTTGTGAACAAGTAGAAATCCCAACAATTGTTGTTTAAAATCCTTCTAGTGAATTTTTGACTCTTATTGATGAGGGTCCAGTGGATTTTATTGGGTTTTCAAAATACTTTGGGTCTATTGAGGATGATTTTGGAACATTTGAATTAGAGCCCACCATGTGCCATATTGAAACATGTTTCTTAAAATCACTTTTGATTGAGGGATCATGTAAGTCTTGTTTGAATGAATTCCCATTGTCATTGGAACCATGTCTTTTGAGGAGAAATGAAGACAAAGTGATCTTAGTTTTTGATACTTATGATTAGTGAGTTTGTTGGAAAGTCTGGCTGAAGACTATAAATTTAGCGCTTCTTGGGAGGCAACCCAAGTTTTCTAAACTATTCTCTTTTGTTTTTAAGTTTCCTAACTAGTTTAGTGTAGTTTGGTATATTTTTCCTTGCTCTCACTTTTTGTAGGAAGGAAAGTTTTCTCCCACACTTGGATGACTAGTTGATGAGGATAGCTGGAGCTTACGTTTTTGGAAGGCAAGAAGAGGTCTACAAAGGGGAGTACTATTCCAATCTTCATCTAAATTCAATTTTCCCTCCTTTCTTCTTCTTCTTCTTCTTCTTCTTCTTCTTCTTCTAGAATGAATGATAATGTTGATGACTGGAAATTTGTGCTGGGCTGGAATTATGGTATTAGTTTATGCTAATTGACCAAATTGATTTTCATGAGCTGAATTGACGGGACTTGTACTTGATTTTAGTGAAATGATCCTCATTGTGTTGTGAGTCTTTTTTTGTCTACTGAGGATGTGCTCAATTGATTTTTTTTGGGTGTTGGCTTGATGTGCATATTGAGTTCATGATGTTCATATGAATGATTCTTGTTTGTGATATGAAATGGCCTACTGTCATTGATTTTGGTATCATTTAACTGGGCATAGAACTGAAGAATGTGGATTTTGGCTTGTTTGTCATTGTTGATACATTTTGATTGTTGGACATATTATGATTGATATATGGATCTTGGGGTATTTTGTGATTGAAAGTTAATTTGCTCAATGAGTCTTGTAAGTGGAAAGTAGGGTGAGTTTTGGTGTTGAATGGTAATGAATTGAATGGAGGTATTGGGTGATTTTGATGTCAATATAGGTGGCTAGGTAAATTTGTATTTTAGTTCTGCAGAATTCTGCAGAACCAGACTGTTCGTCGTGGCTTTTTAAGTTGGATTGTGGTGTTAGGGCAAATCCACACAATCCATTTGGATTTGCCCTAACACCACAATCCACACAATCCACTTATAGCTATTAAAAGCAATTGTGAGAGGAGGCTCTTTAAGTTTATGAAGTACAATGGGGAAAAATAATCTTAGGACTAATTTTATCCTAGAGTTGAAGAATCACTTGTTTATAGTTTTTCTTATTTATTTTTATAGTTACCCTTCACATCTTAACCTTTGAATCACCCAAATTGAGCGAGAGTGCGATAATCATTACTTGACCGGGTTTTGGAACCAAATCCTCGTGGGAACGATACTTTACTTATCACTTTATTACTTGACGTGACCCGTGCACTTGTGGTGCGAACAGCTATTCAAGCCAAGCAACCACTTAAAGCATGTAAAGCATCATGAATCAATTCACATAGGAAATAAGGAAATGCATAACATTTGACACACAAACATAGTATCCAATACATATGATATCAATCCATAACAAATAGAAAGATAAAACCATGTCTCTACCTGAAATACACAAGGAATTGCAACCACATATCCCAAATATACAATGAAAGAGCATGGAACAAGAGGAACTCCCCTATGAAGCCCACTGAAGCATTTGACCATCTTCACACCACCAAAGCACCAAGAACTTAGCCTCTAATGGAAGGAGGAGAGGAATTTCGCCCAAAATCTACCCAAGAAGTGGTTGTGATAAGGAGGGATGAAATGGAGAAGAAGGGTGGTGAAAATGGAAGAGGAGATGGAGATGAAGAAGAAAATATGGAAGATTTGAGGTGAAATGTCATGGAAATGGAAGTGGGATGAGTAGGTTTGAGAGATTTTGAGTGAACCCTAACATAGCCACCTTATTTTCGTGCAAATGTGGCTTGGAGAGAGGCTTGTGGGTGTTAGGAAGCTTATATAGGGTGTAGAAACCCTAAATTCGCGAATCTGAATTTTTGCTGCAGAATGGGGACCAATGTGTGGCGCACCACTGTTCTTGCGCCCCAGTGAGGCCCCGGGGCCCTGGTGGGGCGCCAAACTGAAACCTTTTTTTTCTTCATATTTTTCTTGACTCTTCCTTCTTCCTTTGCTTCCTCATTCTTGAGCATTGCCTCCATCACATCTTTGGCTTCTCTTTGAAGTGTATTTTCCCATTGATCTACAAGAGATTAAGACTTGAAGTAGCATCACAAAGTTCTCAAAAACATGAATGACAATAAATCAAGTTAAATATGACAAAATTGCCCTTAACTAGAACAAACTCCAACAACTTAAGCAATAGCTAGAATCTATGCTAATTAGGTGCAATTATCATCAAAACATGCATTAATTCAATGGATTTGGCCATGAAAAGATATGCAAATATATGGTGCAATCACTTACGCTTGCTCAGTCGAAAACCCTTTAATTATAGAGTCCTCCATAACTCTAATTTCTCTTCAATTTCTTCTTTTTAGTCACATAGAGGATTATATCATTAGTGAAAAGAATGAGTTTAGGAATTTCTTCTTGAATACTTGTAGTTAAGATATCTAAAACTAGTTTGAATAATTATGATTTCGAAGCCGAATCTTGATGTAATCCAATTTTTATCAGAAAATCATTAGTTTCCCAAGTATTTTTAAAACTAGTGATTACCGCCTCATACATATCTTGAATAACTCTCATATATCAAACCTAAACAACTTTCTTTTCCAACACTTTCGAAAGAATTTCTCTTGGCACACAGTCATAAATTTTTTTTCTAGACCCATAAATATCATATGCAAAATATCTTTCCTTTGCTTCAATACCTTTCCATCAAACCCTAAGTAGATAATTGCTTCTATAGTTTACCTACCGACATGCAAAAAAATTGATTATTCGATATACTAGTCTCACATTGTAACTAACTTTTGATCGTTTTCCCATAATTTCATTATATGACTCATAAGTTTTATTCCTCTGTAGTTTGTACACTTTTGAATATCTCCTTTATTCTTATAAATAAGGACTAAAATATTTTTCCTCCGGTCATCCAAATTCCTTAGATATATATTAGAATATCATCAAATAGTTTAGTAAGGCACAACACACACCTTTTTTTCCCAAGCATTTTTAAACTTCAATAGAAATGTCATCAGGTCCAACCGCCTTACCACTTGCCAATTTCACAAGATCTTCTATAACTCTCTAACTCTAATCCTACAATAGATTGTAAAATTGAGATCCCTTTCACTAATTGTCAAATCATCTAAGTCATAATTCAAAGTTTCATATTTTTAATTGAACAACTTATAGAAGTAAGTATTCTATATATCCTACCTTCATCCTTTATGCACCTCACTTGATCTAAATAAATCCCTTGATCTTTGCTACATGATAAATTTTTTTTCGCAGACTTTTGTCCCTAACTCCTTATAAAACTCTTCAAATGTTTTAGAACAAGTTTCACTCACTACTTTTTTAGCTTCCATTTTTGCAAAGCAACAGTTCTCCTAATTTTTATCATTACCGCACATGTGTATAGCCTTGAAACATTGTTTGTTTAGTTTATTTTTCTCTTGGATATTCTCTTTCCACAACTAAGTCTCCTTATCACACCTAATAGCACCCGTTCATTCTCCCAAAATTTCTTTACTAGCCTTTCGGACCATTCTAGCCCTTTCTTTCCAATTGCATGCTAGTAGCACTCCCTTTCGCCCCCAACCACATTTATTTACCAACCTATTCTTTGATATCTCAATTTTCTCTCATTTTGATTGCCACTATATGACTTGTGGTTGTAACATATTTTGTCGCTCTAGTCGTGTAAATGCCACATGTACATCTAAAACTAGAGGTTTATGTGTGCAATGTTGCCACACTATCACCTCTAATCACCTCTAAGTTTGTACAAATTAGTTTATCCAAATTTCTTACTAAAAAGAAATCTATCTGTGATCCGTTATTAGCTCCACTCTTATATGTGATCATATTCTCTTCCCTTTTCTTGAATATGATTTAGCCCCGATCGAAGGAGTATAATCACTAATAACAGTGATGGTCTCCTCCTCAACTATCATTTTTAGGGATATGATTTTATCTCCAATCCTATTGATTTTGACCACATTCTTTGTCGATTCTTCGTCCACAATCATGCTAACATCATTTCTTGAATTCACTTCACACCTATGTACCAAATCTCATATATCCCCCAATATCCTTAGCCTTTGCTTTGACCCATTTAGTTTCATGTAAACATAGAATATTCATCCTTTTATCCTTCATCACCCCTACCACTTGTCAAGATTTGTCTTGCAAGGTTTCTATATTCTAAGTACTAAATATAATCTTACTTTTGTAAACTGAATTCTTTAGCCACTTCCGTTTAAAAAGTGAGTGTAATATATTTAAAAAAATAAGAACTAACGGTAAAATTAATTGTAGGAAAAATAGTTAACATCATCAAGTAAACTCTAATTAAAACGGGAGGAGAGAATGTTAAATACAAACATCCCAAAATCATGCAGTATTATTATCCCATTCCCATAATCTTTTCTTTCTCATTATTTACTCATAATTTCAAATCCACCATTAAATCTGAAAATGGTAGTTGATATACAATACTCCCTCCGGTCCTAAATATAAGACCTAGTTTACTTTTTTGAAAAATCCTAAAACAGCAAAATATAAGTCAATTATAAATGATTTATCAAAATTTTCCTCTTAAACTAGTTTATTTAACCTATAAACTTATGACTAATCTAAAAATATATCAAATATGTCATAATTTAATAATATATTTTGTAACCTTAACATCTCCAAAAAAAAAGTCATCTAGGTCTTATATTTAGGACCGGAGGGAGTACTTTATAAATAAGCCTGTTGAATATTAGAGAGTACACGCTTTAGATTAAAATTTTACATGTCAAAATCATTTATTTATATGTTTAAAATATTATAATGATATTTCATAAGATACTACATACATGTAGACCATCCATTTTTAATTAAAAGGGTAGAAGAGAATCTAGACCATCCATTTTTGTAATGTAAAGGTATAAGAGAGATTATTAAAACCCAAGCAAATGTTCCATGAGATGTGTGTTATGAGCGAGACTGACAGAGGGATAGAGGGAGAGGATTGGATCGGATACTATGAACGAGTGAAGCATAATAATTTTTATAATATATTATACAGGTAAATAAACTTTTTAGAATTTTTTTAGCAAAAACTTCGTTAACAAAGTGCTTCCAAATAATTAAGGCTCAAAACATGCCCCTTAGATAAAGCCTCTTAATGACTTTGATTGTGGGGTCTAAAAATAATCCTTTTATTAATCAAACAAATAATTTGGTTATAATTGCGTAAATTTTGTAAGAATTTGAGTCATTTTATTAAAAATAATTCTTCTTCTTTTGGTTGTGTGACGAAAAAGTTACTTTTTATAATCCTAGAAGGTTTAAAAAAACAAAGTCCTTGCAACATATGTATATTCTTGTGTGCCACTTAATTTTTTTCTCTCTTTATTTAAGACTAGCATGCTTTGCATTTATTATTGTTTTTTCCTTATAAAAGCATGTTCTGTGCGTTTGAATTTATTTTTTAATTTTCATGGTTTTGATATTGTATGTAAAAAAAAAAAATACTTCAGGGGAGTGGCGGTGGAAACAAAAGGGGATAGGGATGAATATGGGAGGATGGTATGGGGGCTAATTAAGTAACACGATATATATATATATATATATATATATATATATATATATATATATATATATATATATATATATATATATATATATATATATATATATTGCACTGCTTGAGACAAGCATTCTAAAAGTCATAACTGTTAGAATCTTAAGTTTTGATGAAGACTAAAATATGAAAGAACTAGGCAAACACTTAGAGAATATTAGGTTAATATAGAACCCCAAGTAAGAGTACAACTGGATGTGGATTTACTTCCGGATAGACTAGGACTAGCGCTCTCGGATGAACGTCTCATCCCCCAGCGACAGCAAGTACATCACTAAGTAATAACTCAGTCTAACAACATTAAATGAATAAAATTCCTTGAGACTAAGTTAAGATGCAACCGGATGTAGAGTTGCTTCCGATTGATTAGTGACTAGCGCTGGGTGTTGGCATAGATAACACTAAGCACCAGTGAACATAACCCAACGTCCAGTAGACTTGCTTCCGATAGCTTAGTGACTAGCGCTGGCTGTTGGAATGGATAACACTGAGCGTCAGTGAGCAAATTGTGAACATAACCCTTCGTCCAGTGGAAGTGCTTCCGGATGTGGAATTGCTTCCGGATGTGAGAAAGCTTCCTTAGACTAGATAAACTCCCACTGCATGTGACTATGTGCTTATATTGTTAGACTAACATTCAAAGTGCAGCACACTAAGTAGAGTTGCTTCCGGATGTGAACCTGCTTCCGCAAGCAATCAGAATATCAGAATGTTCAGAAGTACAGTGTCAGAGTGCTTTTGTCAGAGCAGAGTTGTCAGGACTACTTTTCAGAGATAAAGCAAGTCAACCCTGCTAAGCATTAATGAAGCATTAAATGGGCAAACGGTAACATGGGAAAAACGGCCATATTCAAACGGCTAACCCACCTACCAAGAGTGAGAATACTTGAAGACTATATAAAGAAGCTCACCTTCATTTATGAAGGTATCTATTATCTTTGACATCTTGAAGAAAGCTAGAGAGAGAAAACGAAAAATCCTTCAAGCATTCAAAGCTGCCCAGAAAAGAGAAAGAGCGTTTAACTCATTGAGTGATCTTTTCATCTACTTATCTTGTACTCTTTGTGGTTAAGTCTCTTCTTGTATTAAGAGCATCCATTGTACTTAAGTGTGTAACACTATCTGTTCTTGAAGAGAACTTAGTTAGAAAATCCTTTATTTGTAAAGGTTGAACCCTTGCTGGGTGTAAGGGGGAGCTAGTTAGAAAGGTTGCAAGTGAGCCTTGAGTAAAACTTGTGGTTGTAAGGTTGCAAGTGATCCCGTCTAAAACTTGCGGTTGTAAAGGTTCCAGGTGCACCCGTTGTAAAACCTGCGGATAGTGGAACTCGGCCTGGGTGGTTGAGAACTGGACGTAGGTCAGGAAGACCGAACCAGTATAAACTCGTGTGTTGTTTTATTTGAGCTTTTATTTTGTAGCACAATTCACCCCCCCTCTTGTGCATCCATTACCTTCATTTAGTATCAGAGCCAGTCTTTCTCACTCGATTCCAACGAATCCAGAAAGTAAAGATCCAGTAATGGATACAGATTACTCCTTGCCCGATGTCTCCATTCAACCCAACAAGCCCCTAGGCTTTGATGGGTATAACTATCCATTCTGGAAATTTCGAATGGAGACGTACATCAAGTCCAGCGACATCAGACTCTGGGATGTAATTGAACGTGGGGATCACACTCCCCTAGATGAAGATGGTTTTGCAAAGCAGCGATCCAGATACACCAACGAGGACTATGCTCTAGTCCAACTAAACTACAGGGCCATGCATTACATTCAGTGTGCTCTCAGCCCTAAGGAGTTTCATAGGATCAGCCACCACAAAACTGCTAAGGATATGTCCGGCTCTTGAGGCTGCTCACTCTGGAACCAGGGGAGTGAAGGCAAGACGAGTTGAGATGTTGGTGGAAGAGTTTCACAAATTCGCCATGACTAGTCCAACTGAGCCAATCAGAGAACTGGAGCTCAGGTTCACTCACCTTATCAATAATCTGGCCTCCCTGGGCAAGGACATTCCTGAAAGAGAGCAAGTCAGCAAGATCCTAAAAGTCCTGAAAGGTGATTGGATCACCAAAGTTACCATCTTGCAGGAAGTCCAAGGAGAGTCAACTAGCTCCATCACTGCAGTCTTTGGTTCCCTGGCTGAATATGAACCAACCCTGCTGGCTCAGAGAGCTCCTCAAGCTTCATCCAAAACCAAAAATCTTGCCCTTGTTGCTCCCAGCAAGGAGATTGATGAGAATGATGATGATAAGGATGATGAGGAGGAATTGGACGATGAGGAGATGGCCATGATGGTGAGGAAGTTCAGAAAGTTCTTCAAGAGGAAAGGAGGCTTTCAGAAAGGTGATTCCAGTCAGAGGAAGGGATACAAGAAGGAAAAGGCCCCGGTGTGCTTTGAGTGCAAAAAGCCTGGGCACTTCAAGGCTGAGTGTCCAAGCTTGCAAAGATCAAAGGGGAAAGACAAAAGAAAAGCCTTCGTATCCTCCATCTGGGTGAATAGCTCAGACGATGAAGCAAGTGATGAAGAAGAGGTTGCCAACCTTTGCCTGGTGGCCAGAGAAGATGATAAGGAAGCCTCTTCAGATTTTGATCTCACCCACGAGGACAATGAGGTAACTTTCTCTGAACTACAAGAGGCTTACAATGAGGTTCATGAAGAATTCTCTCGATTATGTAAAGCCTATAAAGTGTTGAAAGCTAAAAAGGAATCACTTGAGTCCAAGGTGGACTCACTGAGTGAAGAGCTAGCGGAAGCTAGAAAGCTTCCGATAGCAGATGACAAGGGATCTCCCCAAGAGGAACCCAAGGCCACAACACTAGAAGGCTGCCCTAACTGCAGCAAGATCTCTACTGAAAGAGATAGACTGCAAAATGCCCTGGAGAAGTTTACAAATGGTTCTGAAATGTTGAATGTTATTTTGATGAACCAAAGGGCATATAGGGATAGAACTGGATTAGGGTATAAGCATAAGGGTAAAAAGTGGGTGGAGCCCAAAGTGAAACCATACTTAAAATTCTTCCATAAAGCTACAAGTCACAGCTCCACACCCTTTAGCTTCTGCAACTACTGCAACAAAAAGGGACACTCCACGTCCACTTGCAATGCAAAGAAGCATGGAGTAAATAACTCCTATAAGTGGGTTCCAAAAGGAACCAGGGTAA
Source organism: Mimosa pudica (assembly GCA_029929735.1). NCBI lineage: Eukaryota > Viridiplantae > Streptophyta > Magnoliopsida > Fabales > Fabaceae > Mimosa > Mimosa pudica. The sequence goes on along the minus strand of JAKELP010000018.1, from coordinate 14,074,144 downwards.
ATGAAGATCCTCCAAAGAAAGAAACTAAGGGAGGACAAGGGACTAGAACTTGGAAACATATTCCAAGGGAAGTCCGTCAGCCTAGAGCCTCCACAAGGCCAGAGGCACAACACAATCACAAACCCAAGGTCAATACTGGACCGAGGGGAAAGAAGACTAATGATAAAGGACCCAATAAAGGTTGGGTACCTAAGCTTGTCTAATTTATGCAGGTCTGTCTCAAAGCATCCAAGAACAAAAAGTGGTACATTAACAGTGGATGCTCGAGACACATGACTGGTGACAAAGACAAATTCAAGTCCTTGGTGATCAAAGATGGAGCCACAGTAACCTTTGGAGGTAATCAAAGTGGAAAGATCACCGGAGTTGGAGAAGTAGGACCAGTCAAGGATGTCTATCTGGTGGATGGTCTCTGTCACAACCTGCTAAGCGTGAGCCAGAGCACTGACAAAGGAAACTGGGTAATTTTTGATTCACATGAGTGCATAATAGTAGATAAGCAGGATCTGAATCTAGATAAGGCCAACTTAAAATGCAAACTTAAGGCCAATAGGAATGGAAACCTCTACACTCTAGATTTATGTCAACAACTGGAAGAAAAATGTCTAATATCTAGCGATGAGAACAGTTGGCTTTGGCATAAAAGGCTAGCTCATGTTAATTTCACTCAACTTGACATGCTAATTAAGAAAGAGCTAGCTATAGGGATTCCATCCTTTAAAGTTAAGCACGATTATATTTGTGAATCCTGCCAACGAGGAAAGCAAACAAAGTCCTCGTTTAAAACCAAGAAGAGAGTCTCCACTAGCAGGCCCTTGGAACTAATCCACATGGATTTGGTTGGGCCAGCGAGAGTGAAGAGCTTGGGTGGAAACCTGTATGCTCTAGTAGTAGTGGACGACTATTCAAGGTTCACTTGGACGATGTTTCTTGCCTCTAAGCAAGATGCTTTTGATGCTTTTGTTGTCCTGGCTAAGAAAGTGCAGAATGAGAGAGACCTCAAAATCACAGCCATAAGGACAGACCATGGAGGCGAGTTTGAGAACCATAGCTTCTCTGAGCTATGTGAGCAGAATGGTATTGAACATAACTTCTCAGCTCCCAGGACTCCTCAGCAAAACGGAGTAGTCGAGAGGAAGAACAGGGTTCTGACTGAGATGGCCAGGAGCATGCTCAACGAGAAAGAGGTTTCTCAAGTGTTCTGGGCGGACGCTATGAGCACTGCCTGCTACATCTCCAACAGAGCCTATGTTCGCAAGGGCTTGGACAAGACACCCTATGAGCTGTACAAAGGCAGAAAGCCCATCATCAGCCACCTCAGAATCTTTGGATCAAAATGCTATGTGCATAACAATGGAAAGGTAAATCTGGGTAAGTTTGATCCAAAAGCTGATGTAGGTGTATTCATAGGGTATTCCCTTAGGAGTAAGGCTTACAGAATATACAACATGAGAACTAAAATCGTAGAAGAATCAATGCATGTTGTATTTGATGAAACTCCTACATGGGGACAATCCACAGAAGATGATGAATTACTAAATCTTCCAAAACCACCATCATCTTCTTCACCACCAAAAGAAACACCAGGAAGCAATCCCAAAGAAGAAGATGAACCCAGTGATGAGCCTAGAGTGCAGACCGTGCCTGAGGAGGCACAGTTGCCAACAGCTAGGAGACATCACAGGGATCATCCTCTTGATCAAGTGCTTGGTGATGTTTCTTCTGGTGTCAGAACCAGAAGGCAGGTTCAAAATGAAGTTGAGTTTGAAGCATTTTTATCTCAAATCAAACCAACTTCAGTTGAACAAGCTCTTGAGGACTGCGACTGGATTATTGCCATGCAGGAAGAGCTAAATCAATTTGAAAGAAGCCAAGTTTGGGAGCTAGTCCCAAGGTCGTCTCATCAATCCATAGTTGGGACCAAATGGGTCTTCAAGAACAAACTGGATGAGACAGGTCAAATTACGAGGAACAAAGCCAGATTAGTAGCCAAAGGATATAACCAAGAAGAAGGCATAGACTATGAAGAAACTTTTGCTCCAGTCGCTAGACTCGAAGCAATAAGGATTCTTCTAGCCTTTGCATCCATGAAAGGCTTTAGATTATATCAAATGGATGTAAAGAGTGCATTTCTTAATGGTTACATCAAAGAAGAGGTTTATGTAGAACAACCTCCTGGCTTTGAGGATCACAAGCAGCCTAAACATGTGTATAGGCTAAAGAAAGCTTTATATGGCCTGAAACAAGCGCCTCGAGCTTGGTATGAGAGACTCAGCAGCTTTTTGCTGGGCAAGGGTTTCTCAAGAGGCAAACTAGATAGTACACTGTTTATTCTTCACAAAGATAGAAACATGCTAATTGTCCAGATTTATGTTGATGATATTATTTTTGGGGCAACTAACGAAAAACGTTGTGAAGAATTCTCTAAGACTATGCAGGGTGAGTTTGAAATGTCAATGATGGGAGAACTAACGTTCTTCCTAGGCCTACAAATTAAGCAAAAGAAGAATGGAATCTTCATCTCCCAAGCTAAGTACTGCAGAGAGCTACTCAAGAAGTTTGGGATGGATGAGTGCAAGGAGTATGACACTCCCATGAGTACCACTGCCGCACTCGATGCTGACGCAAAGGGTAAATCTGTCAGCCTGCCCATGTACAGGGGAATGATAGGTTCCCTACTATACTTAACGGCAAGCAGGCCTGACATTCAATTTAGTGTAGGCATGTGTGCTAGGTTTCAAGCCAACCCCAAGGAGTCACACTTAACATGTGTTAAACGCATTCTAAGATACCTTGAGGGAACACAAGAGCTTGGTCTTTGGTATCCCAGAGGTAACCAAGAATTCTTGTGGGCTTACTCTGACTCTGACCATGCAGGTTATAAAACTGATAGGAAGAGCACCAGTGGACAATGCGCCTTCCTTGGTGGTTGTCTGGTCTCATGAGCTAGTAAGAAGCAAACCTGCGTGTCTTTGTCATCCACAGAGGCTGAATATATTGCTGCCGCAAGCTGCTGTGCCCAAGTGCTGTGGCTGAAGAACCAACTAAGAGATCTTGGCTTGGAGTTCCCAGAGGCACCCATCTGAAAGTAATGGATGCACAAGAGGGGGGGGGGTGAATTGTGCTTCAAAATAAATGCTCAAATAAAACAACACAAGAGTTTATACTTGTTCGGTCTTCCTGACCTACGTCCAGTTCTCAACCACCCAGGCCGAGTTCCACTATCCCCAGGTTTTAGAACGGGTTCACCTGGAACCTTTACAACCGCAAGTTTTGAACGGGATCACTTGCAACCTTACAAACACAAGTTTTACTCAAGGCTCACTTGTAACCTTTCTATCTAGCTCCCCCTTACTTCCAGCAAGGGTTCAACCTTTACAAATAAAGGATTTTTCTAACTAAGTTCTCTTTAAGAACAGATAGTGTTACACACTTAAGTACAATTAATGCTCTTATAACACGAAGAGACTTAACTACAAAGAGTACAAGATATGTAGATGAAAAGATCACTCAATGAGTTAAATGCTCTTTCTCTTTTCTGGGCAGCTTTGAATGCTTGAAGATTTTCTCGGTTTCTCTCTCTAGCTTCTTTCAAGAATGTCAAAGATAATTGATTAGCTTCATAAATGAAGTTGAGCTCCTTTATATAGTCTTCAAACATTCTGACTCTTGGTAGGTAGGTTAGCCGTTTGAATATGGCCGTTTTTCCCATGTTACCGTTTGCCCAATTAATGCTTCATCAATGCATAGCAGGGTTGACTTGCTTTATCTCTGAAAAGTAGTCCTGACAACTCTGCTCTGACAAAAGCATTCTGACACTGCACTTCTGAACGTTCTGACATTCTGATTGCTTGCGGAAGCGGATTCACATCCGGAAGCAACTCTACTTAGTGTGCTGCACTTGAACGTTAGTCTAACAATATAAGCACATAGTCACATGCAGTGGGAGTGTACTTAGTCTAAGAGGTCTTCCTTGTATCCGGAAGCACTTCTACATCCAGAAGCACTACTACTGGATGAAGGGTTATATTCACTTTTACTCACTCTCGCTCAGTGTCCTTCAATCCAACAGCCAGCGCTAGTCACTAAGCAATCATAAGCAATTCTACCAGACGTGGCTTATGTTCACTGACACTCAGTGTTACCTATTCCAACAGCCAGCGCTAGTCACTAAGCAATCGGAAGCAATTCTACTAGACGTGGCTTATGTTCACTGACGCTTAGTGTCATCTATTCCAACAGCCAGCGCTAGTCTAAATATAACAGGAAGCAATTTCACTTCCGTTTGAATCCTGGCTTAGTCTTAAGGTTTTGTATATCTAGTGCTTCTGGACTAAGTTATTTCCCTAGTGAATTACTTGCTGTCGCTGGGGGATGAGTCATTCATCCGCGAGCGCTAGTCCTAGTCTATCCGGAAGTAAATCTACATCCGGTTGCACTCTTACTTGGGATCCTTATATTAACCTAATGCCTAAGTGCTTGGTTCATTCCTTCATACTTTAGTCTTCATCAAAACTTAAGATTCTAACATTCTCCCCCTTTTTGATGATGACAAACTAAATCTATCGCTTAAGTTCATGTGAAAGAATTAAAAGAAGGATAATTAAATAAGGCACAAATAACTTAGACATTTATCATTAATAAACAAGAGATTACAAGTTAGTGTTACACAAGCAGATAAAATATACAAGTAATCTATACTAAGCAAGAATGAAATTATGCGTGAGAAAATATGAAAATTTTCTAAGTTATCATGTATGGGGTTGGTTGAGGTTTATAATTGATGTCTCCTTTTCCTCTCCCTCTCCAACTGCCTTTGTTCGCACTCCTCTTGCAGTTTGGCTAACTGGGCATCCTTCTCACTCTGGTCAATCTGAGCAATTATTCTTTGAAGCTCTGCCTCTTCCTTCTCCCTTCTAAGTCTCTCAGATTCAATAGATTCCTCAAAGGCTCTCTTCAAGTTTTCAACTTCCTCATAGCCTGGGAACCCTGTTGCATCTGAGAAAGGAGTGACCTCGCCATTGGGATAGTGGACAGCCCTGATCTTAACATTCCATACTGGGAAGTTGGGGTCCTCCTCAACTTCCTGGGCTTTCCTCTTCCCTTTACCTTTGCTCTTTCCTTTCCCCTTGCTTATCGTTTGGGTAGGCTTTGCTGCTGCTCTCTCAGCGTCTAGGCAAGCCATCTGACCAAAAGAGATCTTATCCGTGTATCCATACTTCTCAAACTCTTCAGGAGTCATGTCCTCTATCTCCAACTTGACTTCCTTCAGAATTGGAATGGCTTGTACTGATTGGATCTCTTGCTCATCTTGGACAGATGGAGTCTCTTCCTCATTCTCAGCAGATTCAGTGGAGGTAGCACCTCTGTTGGCACGCTTTCTAGCAACTGCCTTCTTTCTTGACTCACTGAATTTAACTGCTGGCTCAGATGGAGGAGTAGCAGATGTTGGCTCAGTACGAGGAGGAGGAGCAGAAGTTGTTCCAAAGGTAGAAGGGATTGGCTTAGCAATCACAATGGGGGGGTGGTTGACCTTCTTCAGCCCGTACTTCATCATTATCTCCTCAACAATATTCTTGCTTTGCTTAGTAGATGGAGATTCTGTAGATGAAGAGGCTGGTTGTGGAATTTCTTCACTTTGCTCAACTACCACCATGTCCCACTTGGACCTTTGCTCATCCGACCTCTGCTGTTGCATAAACCGGATGGCTTCCCCTCTAATTAGGCTCTCAGCGCCACCCAGTCTCTGAGATTCCATGGCACGGCGGAGGGCAGCCGTGATGTCTTCATCAAGCTAGAGGGATGGCTGGCTGAGGACATCCCTTGTGTCCATGGTCTGGCGAAGGGCGAACACAGCATCTCTCCCCCTTTTGGCATCATCAACAAGGGCGAGGGCCAGGGATGGAGTGGATGAAGAGGAGGGTGGTGGTTCAGGGCCAAATCTCTTAGGAGGTGAGGGTGAGGAGGTAGATGTAGAGGATGTGGGAGAAGATTGGTGTTCAGGAGTTTTAGGAGGGTTGGGAAAGTAAGTGGAGTTCCTTTCGAAGAAGGTGGGGTGGGTAAAGAGGCCATAAAGGGGTAGGTGGAATAGTAGACATCGAGTTGTTTTTCCTTCCACCTAACAGGGGATTGGTCTCGGAGGTAATAAATGTCGTCTGGGTTATCTCGAGAGGTAAAGACTATGGGTGTGTGAGAGGTGGTGGGGTTAGGATTGGAGGGTCCGGCGGAGGTGTTGAGTGGTGAACGAGTAGGGGTGTTGGGTGGTGTGCGAGTAGGGGAGTTATGTGGAGATGGGGAGTTGTTGGAGTGAAGGGGTGATTGGCGAGGAGATTGTTGGGGTGAGTCTTGGGGTTGTTGTTCATGGTTGGGTGAAGGCTGGGATGGTTGGTCATTTTGTGGAGGTGGCTGTGGTGGTTGAGTGTTGGGAGGAGGAGGAGGGGGAAGTAGAGGGTGATTAGGAGGAGGAGGAGGAGGTGGGTTTTGAGGAGGAGGTGGTGGTAAGTTACCTTGTTGGGGTTGAGGGATCTGAAGGTGTTGGAGAATAAGGTCTAGCTTCGCATCCACCCTGGCAAGCTGCGTCTCAACTTGACCCACTCTATCCTCGAGTCGCTGGATGCGCTCCCCTTGCTGTTGGAACCCAGCATCACAGTCATTCCTTAGAGGAGCCACCAAGGACTCAGAAAGTTGAAGGAGAATCTCTTCCTTCATCTCCTGAGCAAAAGCCTTCACAGTGGCTGGTACCCTCGCAGCACGGCTTGGCCCGGGATGGGAGTCAACTTCTTGATCCCCAGCACCAGATACAGAGGGGACTGAGGTCTGAGAGGCACTGCCTGCCTGTGATCCTGAGCGAGTGGGCTTAGCAGGCTTCAGGTACTTGATGCCCATCTTGCTGATATTAGTTGCCCCCACAGGAGCACACTTTATATTCTCTTCCACATCGGATGTAGCCTTGATCAGATTCTTCTCAAGGAGGAAGGCAAGGATGGTGGGATAGGGAAGATATCCAGCCTTGTGGTTGACTATCCATCTGTGAAGTTCAAGGCTGATCAACTGTCCGGGGTTGATTGGCTGATGGGTAAGAAGTCTGGGGAACCATGGGTTGTCCAGCAGTGTGAATTCGTTGAAGTTACCCCCCTTGTGTGTCATCATGCGGGAGTAAACATAGTACAAGAGCCTGTTGGAGTCAGACATCTTGGACACCTTTTTCCCTTGGGTGTCATAGATCTTCTCGAGTTCCTCCTTGCTGTACTTGAGTGACTCAGGGTACAGCCACTCATTCATGCCTTCTTCTGTGATCCCCATTAGGTCATTTAAGTCCCTCCAGGTGAAACTGAAGGTTCTCCCCCTGACTGTGGCAGTGAAGGTGACTCTACGGATCTGCTCCTTACCATCTACCTTCTTGTACTTGACCTTTTTAGAGAGGGACTCACAGAATACTCGCAGGACGTTGATGTTGTAGTCCTGCTTGATCCCCAGCCAGGGCATGTATCTTTCCAGATAAGGGTGCAGATGAGGGAACCCTAGTTCATCTATCTTAACCAGATCGATGAACAAGCCGTTGTTGAAGTAGGGCTTGATTGTCTCAAACTTGGAGGAAACGGCCTCCAAAGCCCCATCTCTATAAACAAGAGGGTCATCCTCCTCTACCCTCTGTCTTTTGGAAGAAGGCTCTTCGATGAATTGAACCTTCTTCTTCCCTTTCCTCTTGGCTTGTGCTTGTTCATGCTCAGTCTGCTCTGGCTGTTCTTGCACTCGCCCAGAATGTCCAGGCTGTTCCTGGACTTGTTCATTCTCCCCTTGTGTCTGCCCAGAATGTTCTTGGCGTTCATGGCGTTCTTCATGGTGTTCATCGGATTTCCCAGATTTCCCAGAGTGCTTATGCCCAGATTTGCCAGATTTGGATTTCGACTTCTTGGATGAAGTGGCTTTCTTTGTATTTGGGTTTGTTTCATGTGAACCGGCCATTGTTGTGAGGGTTTATGATTTGTTTGTGGTGAAGGGCGAAAGAAGGAATGAAGAAGACGAAGAACACAGTGAAGAAGATGAAGAGAATATGCAGAGAATTTGTGGGTGAAAATTTGTGTAAGTAAAAAGTGAATGTGAAAATGACACCCTATTTATATGCAGAGTTACTGAGGGTAAAATGGCCATGACTCTTCAGATGAAAACATATGTTTACACATTGGGTAACGTAAACGTTTTAATTGAAACGGCGCACCTTATGACATGTGTCGCTTCACCTTGCCAGAGAAGGAACAACTTCTCATGGAGGGATATGAAACGTTTCTGAAGTGACGTGTCCTTTGGTTCAGCCACTGGCGCTCTTTCAGTTCAACATTCAGTGCCAGCGGGTGATCATCCGGAAGTGGTTTTGCTTCCGGTTGCACTTGCTTAAGATTTAACATTGGGGACCTACAAAAACAAGAATTGGCACTCCGATGCTTAAGTTAGTATTGTTGTAGGTTTTAATCAATCAAGTATAATAATTGAAAAATTACACCTCATTTGGGTTTACCATTCCCAAATCACCTCTTATGTAAGTAAACTGGTCAACCCCCAGAGGCTTGGTGAAGATATCAGCAAGCTGTTGTTGAGTGGGGACAAATTGCACTTTGACATCCTTCTTTTGAACATGGTCTCTGATGAAGTGATGTCTGACATCAATGTGCTTTGTCCTTGTGTGCTGAACCGGATTCTTGGCGAGGCTGATTGTGCTTGTGTTGTCACAGAGGATGGGTGCCTCAGGGAACTCCAAGCCAAGATCTCTCAGTTGGTTCTTCAGCCACAACACTTGGGCACAACAGCTTGCAGCAGCAATGTATTCTGCCTCAGTGGATGATAATGACACACAGGTTTGCTTCTTGCTAGCCCAAGACACCAGACAACCACCAAGAAAGGCGCATTGTCCACTGGTGCTCTTCCTATCTGTTTTATAATCTGCGTGGTCAGAGTCAGAATAAGCCCACAAGAACTCTTGGTTACCTCTGGGATACCAAAGACCAAGCTCTTGTGTTCCCTCAAGGTATCTAAGAATACGTTTAACACATGTTAAGTGTGACTCCTTGGGGTTGGCTTGAAACCTAGCACACATGCCTACACTAAATTGAATGTCAGGCCTGCTTGCTGTTAAGTATAGGAGGGAACCTATCATTCCCTGTATATGGGCAGGCTGACAGATTTACCCTTTGCGTCAGCATCGAGTGCGGCAGTGGTACTCATGGGAGTGTCATACTCCTTGCATTCATCCATCCCAAACTTCTTGAGTAGCTCTCTGCAGTACTTAGCTTGGGAGATGAAGATTCCATTCTTCTTTTGTTTAATTTGCAGGCCTAGGAAGAACGTGAGTTCTCCCATCATTGACATTTCAAACTCACCCTGCATAGTCTTAGAGAATTCTTCAAAAAGCTTTTCATTAGTTGCCCCAAAAATAATATCATCAACATAAATTTGGACAATTAACATATTTCTATCTTTGTGAAGGATAAACAGTGTATTGTCTAATTTGCCCCTTGAGAAACCTTTCCCCAGCAAAAAGCTGCTGAGTCTCTCATACCAAGCTCGAGGAGCTTGTTTCAGGCCATATAAAGCTTTCTTTAGTCTATACACATGTTTGGGATGCTTGTGATCCTCAAAGCCAGGAGGTTGTTCTACATATACCTCTTCTTTAATATAACCATTAAGAAAAGCACTCTTTACATCCATTTGATATAATCTAAAGCCTTTCATGGATGCAAAGGCTAGAAGAATTCTTATTGCTTCAAGTCTAGCGACTGGAGCAAAAGTTTCTTCATAGTCAATGCCTTCTTCTTGGTTATATCCTTTGGCTACTAATCTGGCTTTGTTTCTTGTAATTTAACCTGTCTCATCCAGTTTGTTTTTGAAGACCCACTTGGTCCCCACTATGGATTGATGAGACGGCCTTGGGACTAGTTCCCAGACTTGACTTCTCTCAAATTGATTTAGCTCTTCCTGCATGGCAATAATCCAGTCGCAGTCCTCAAGAGCTTGTTCAACTGAAGTTGGTTCGATTTGAGATAGAAATGCTCCGAACTCAACTTCATTTTGAACTTGCCTTCTGGTTCTGACACCAGAAGAAACATCACCAAGCACTTGATCAAGAGGATGATCCCTGTGATGTCTCCTAGCTGTTGGCAACTGTGCCTCATCAGGCACGGTCTGCACTCTAGGTTCATCACTGGGTTCATCTTCTTCTTTGAGATTGCTTGCTGGTGTTTCTTTTGGTGGTGAAGAAGATGATGGTGGTTTTGGAAGATTAAGTATTTCATCATCTTCTGTGGATTGTCCCCATGTAGGAGTTTCATCGAATACAACATGCATTGATTCTTCTACAATTCTAGTTCTCATGTTGTATATTCTATATGCTTTACTCCTAAGGGAATATCCAATGAATATACCTACATCAGCTTTTGGATCAAACTTACCCAAATTTACCTTTCCATTGTTATGCACATAGCATTTTGATCCAAAGATTCTGAGGTGGCTGATGTTGGGCTTCCTCCCTTTGTACAGCTCATAGGGAGTCTTGTCCAAGCCCTTGCGAACATAGGCTCTGTTAGAGATATAGCAAGCAGTGCTCATAGCGTCCGCCCAGAACACTTGAGAAATCTCTTTCTCGTTGAGCATGCTTCTAGCCATCTCAGTCAGAACCCTGTTCTTTCTCTCGACCACTCCGTTTTGCTGAGGAGTTCTAGGAGCTGAGAAGTTGTGTTCAATACCATTTTGCTCACATAGCTCAGAGAAGCTATGGTTCTCAAACTCTCCTCCATGGTCTGTCCTTATGGCTGTGATTTTGAGCTCCCTCTCATTCTGCACTTTCTTAGCCAGTACAACAAAAGCATCAAAAGCATCTTGCTTAGAGGCAAGAAACATAGTCCAAGTGAACCTTGAATAGTCATCCACCACCACTAGAGCATACAGGTTTCCACCCAAGCTCTTCACTCTCGCTGGCCCAACCAAATCCATATGGATTAGTTCCAAGGGCCTGCTGGTGGAGACTCTCTTCTTGGTTTTAAACGAGGACTTTGTTTGCTTCCCTCGTTGGTAGGATTCACAAATAAAATCATGCTTTACCTTAAAGGATGGAATACCTATAGCTAGCTCCTTTTTAATTAGCATATCAAGTTGAATAAAATTAACATGAGCTAACCTCTTATGCCAAAGCCAACTGTTCTCATCACTAGATATTAAACATTTTTCTTCCAGTTGTTGACATAAGTCTAGAGTATATAAGTTTCCATTTCTATTTGCCTTAAGTTTGCATTTTAAATTGGCCTTATCTAAATTCAGATCCTGCTTATCAACTATTATGCACTCATGTGAATCAAAGATTACCCAATTTCCTTTGTCAGTGCTCTGGCTCACGCTCAGCAGGTTGTGACAGAGACCGTCCACCAGATAGACGTCTTTCACTGGTCCGACTTCTCCAACTCCAGTGATCTTTCCACTTTGATTTCCTCCAAAGGTTACTGTGGCTCCGTCTTTGATCACCAGAGATTTGAACTTGTCTCTGTCTCCAGTCATATGTCTCGAGCATCCGCTGTCAATATACCATTTTCTGTTCTTGGATGCTTTGAGACACACCTGAAAGAATCAAGTAAGCTTAGGTACCCAACCTTTCTTGGGTCCTCTGTCATTAGTTTTCAGTGCCCTTGGTCTAGTGTTAGCCTTGACCTTGGGCTTATGATCATTCAGTGCCTTCGCCCTAGTGCTGGCTCTAGGCTCTTGGGTTTTCCCTGTGGATTGTTTTCAGGCTCGGGATCCCTGTCCTCCCTTAGTTTCCTTTCCAGGGGGAGGATCCTTTGTAGCCTTGGTTCCTTTAGGGACCCATTTGTAAGAGCTACTTGCTCCATGTTTCTTGGCATTACAGGTGGACGTGGAGTGTCCTTTCCTGTTGCAACAGTTACAGAAACTAAAAGGCGAGGAGCTGTGACTAGTGGCTTTGTGGAAGAATTTTAAGTAGGGCTTTACTTTTGGTTCTACCCACTTTTTCCCTCTAGGAATATATCCTAAGCCAGTCCTGTCCCTATATGCCCTTTGATTCATTAAAATTATATTTAACATTTCTGACCCATTTGTAAACTTCTGCAGGGCATTTTGCAGCTTGTCTCTCTCAGCTGAGATTTTGCTGCAACTAGGGCAGCTCTCAAGTGTTGAGGCATTGGGTTCTGCTTGGGGAGAACCCTTGCCATCCGCTACCGGAAGCTTTCTGGCTTCCGCTAGCTCTTCACTTAGTGAGTCCACCTTGGACTCAAGTGATTCCTTTTTAGTTTTTAACACTTTATAGGCTTTACACAATCGAGAGAATTCTTCATGAACCTCATTGTAAGCCTCTTGTAGTTCAGAGAAAGTTACCTCATTGTCTTCGTGGGTGAGGTCAAGATCTGAAGATGCTTCCTCATCACTTGCTTCGTCATCTGAGCTATTCACCCAGATAGAGGATGTTACATTGTGTTACTAATTCCCTAATTAATTCAGTAATACTCTGACTAACTATGATAGAAAAATGATTTCCATAACATTAATAAATCTATCATAGTTAGAAAAAGGATTTCCTAATAATGATCATTATCCATGATAGAAAAGAATAAACTAATACAACCTGAACACTATCATGGATAATTAATAACTAACCATGTTAGAAAGGATTTGCCTAACATGGTTAATAAACAAAACTAATTAGTATTAAACAATAAATAGATATATACATGCGGAAACGAATGCAGGCCTATACAAATTGGCAATATACAATTCCAAATAAATTATATAACCTCTACTACCTAATTCCCTTTCCTGATGCTCGCGCCTGTGCATGAATACCTGCAAAAATGTCAGTAATCGTGGGATGAGACAATTTGTCCCAGTAATCACCGCTTAACTCACTATAACAGTGAGATGTGCGGTAGCGAGGGCGTCTAAAGGGTACCTTATTTAAAACCAGTGATATATATATATATCCATAGCAAATCTTCTTCCATACATCACTCAAGTCCAATAATTACCTTCAAACCAAATCCATTCAACATCTCCATACTCCAATCATCTAATTCTACCCCAACAACTCTCACACTCACCTACAGATGCATTGTGCCACCACGGTGCATTCAAGCATCTAATCTTCACTATATGATTTGACACTGTGTCCCTCTCCATAATGAGGGGACAATTCCCTTCTCTGGCTATCTCCAGAGAAGGAACCCCAATTCTGTTTTCCATTACAGAACGGGAACGGTTGGGCTCTCCACTGCCAAACAACCGTAGGGGCGGTTGGGCTCTTCAATGCCAAACAACCGTAGGTCACTTCTCTCAATAAGTCGACCTATGAACCCCGATCCAATCAATTCTAAAAAGGATCCTCAGTACAAATAACTGTCGATTGGCCTATCGACAGTTATCATCGCGTGATGGTACATATATATCAGTGTCATGCAAACCTCACACTATCCACCAATTTCAATATCTCATCACAATAATCAAAATCAATATCAATCTCATATATTCTCACATCACCTTTCAATCTATTATCCACAACATCTTCCCTCATCATAACTCCCAAATTTCTCTACTCACATCTAATTCATTTTCTATACTCACAACCTCTTAATATTCAGCACCTGCAAATATGTCACACAATTCCAAAATATCCAGCACCACCAGACAGGATACTACATATAAATGTGTCGAAATCTTTTATATGAAAATAATCGTGTTTGAAAAGGCACCCGATAGCCTGTTTTGTATAAAAATACCCTTTCAAAGATATATAATATATATATAGAGAGGGTGAGGAAGGATTTCAAAAATCCCCAACTAACATCACCCTCATTGTTATAGCAAGGTAAGAGTGATTACCTGACGCGCTTGACAATCCACTGCCTTTCCTTTTCTTTACCATGTCTTGAGAGTATATGTATGTTACATTCTTTCCTATTATTTCAGCATGAAATGATAATAAGTTAATCATCATTCTATGCTATGCATTAAATAACATCGCTCTCTCATTACTACCCAATTTCCCCTCTTTAAATAATTCTTTTCATGTCATCTTTCTAACATCCAAATTCAACTAATAACTATCACAAGTTCTTACTGGTATTTAAGTATTTTTCAATATCACAAATAACCTTAAATCAACCATTAACATTACCCAAAGACAAGAATAAAGGCCTCCTTTAATATTGTTTCTATCATCATCACATAACAAAGAATTTACAAAATCTATCATGTTACTCAAGCATATATCATTTCAATTCACCTTATCAATCATACATGATTATACCAATTAATCATGCACATCAAACAATTCCCCAAGCAACCTGATAGGTAAATTAAATTCCAATGCATACATTATAGCATATACTTCACTCATTTGCCTAAATTCCTTCAGAAGTTAAACAAACAGGACTCGCACTCTTCAATCCTAATAAGCTATCAAGCACGCAAAACCAACATTAAGTACATGCTCCAAACAGAGAAATCAAAAGACATTTAGTTCCAAAAATCACACAGAGAAAGAAGCATATTCAGCAGAAACACTAGACTAACCAAAAATTTCATCACACACTTTCCTTTTCTTAAACATTTGGCCTACAAGCTTGTTTATATAACCACCCTTTCCTTTAAATGTCCTTAACTACCAAATTAAACCTCACAATCAAAATTTCCAGCTAAACAGGGAAGAAAAACAAGAACTCATTTTCATACTTTAATCTTATATCCAAGTAGCAAAGGCACCCAATCTCATGAAAATGATTAACCACCTAACAGTGAGATTTCCAACATGTTCTAAGAAACCAATTCACCAAAGCATTAAGTAATCTTCAAGCCAATCCAAAAGAAAGTACATGAAAATCCATAATCATGTCCTAAATAAAGAGGACCAGAATTTCCATTTTAAAGGAAAGAACATAAATTTTAGCATGCAAGAACACTATACATATATCTAAACATAGCATACCAATATGAAACCAATCATTGCCACACTTCAATCACAAAACTATGGACCTTTGATAATAATGTTCACAAGCATAACCTAAACTTGTCCAAAATACACATCTCAAGCTCAAATGAATTTCTCCACTCTCCTACGCATTTCAACGAACACCTTGAGTGCAATAATATTCAAACAATAGCTATTAACTCCCCAATCATCACACTCTTGCCTAAAAGCTTCCAAACACCATTTAATCAACTAAAGTCATCAACTATAATATCTATGAATCTTTGATACACATGCAAGCATAACACATCGACAATCTTTCAACTAACACCTTATTAACCAATTTCAAATACCCACACAATGCACACATACATACACATATACAGATTCACACAAAGAACAAAACAAAAGAATTTCTAATCATCAACATAAATCCTCGACTAATTTACACTCTACTACACGGTAAACTAAACAGATCAAGCATCTCAAAATATATACAGAAAACACCATACTCTCAAATAAACAAGGCACCCAAGAACACTTAATCAAACTTGAAAGCGTAAAAGGGCAATCAATCCACGGTCATTTAGTTTACTTAATTAAGGTACAGAAATAGAACAATGCACCCACATACTAGCCAATAACAAATTGAAGAATAACAGGCAATTCAAGAATCCCAAAAGTTAGGGTTTTCAAAAATCTGTACCAAACTCTTGTAAGCTTTCAAATTAAACCTCAAATCCTTTTTCAAACACTAAAACTCGAAGTTTTAGACTCCCTACATCGATTTTTTTTTTTTTTTTTAAACTTAGAAACCCCAATCAAATTTCGGATTACCCTCTCAAAGTCTCGGCCAAAATGAAAAACAAGTGTGGAACAAGGAAATGAAGTTACCTATATGTGAAACCAAGCTTACATGCTTCCATGAAGCTCGCCGTCGCCGTCAGCCGCTGGGCTCGCCGGAGAACGAAGTGGAACAGTGAAGGCAACTAAAAAAAATAAAAATGAAAAAGTGTCAAGAACATTGTGAAACTTGAAGAACCAAGAAGCCAAACAAGGAAACGGAGGTATGAGCTTACCCACGGATTGTCTACCCTCAAGCTCCGCCGTGGGTCGCCGGAAAGCCACAAGGACGACGGAGAGCGAAGAGGGCCATACGGAAAAATGGAAAATAAGACATGAGTTTGGAGTATAATGAAACAGAAAGGAAGAGTGGATGGGTATGCTGCCGGAGACGGCCTTCTACCGCCGTCCGTGCCACTCTGGGCGGCGGATGGAGAAGAGAGAAGGAGAGGGCGAAATCGGAAGGGAGGGGAAGGAAGAAGTGTCGGCCGAAAAGAAATGAGAAAGGAAGGAGAAGAGAGATGAAGGGGACTGATGTTGAGGGAGGGGCCGGCACCGCCGTCGCCCATGGCCGCCGGGAAAGGGAAGAGCACAGAGGAAGGGAGGGATCGGAGGCGGAGGGAGTTCCCTGAAAGGGGGGGGGGTCGGCGGCTTTTATATTGGAAGGTAAGGGTGTATTTGGTTTACTGAAATAAGGAGGTTCTCTGATGATTTGTAGCCCAAACTTGCCATAGTGTACTCTTTATATTTTAAAACCACTTAAACCAGCCTCCAATCTTTTTAAACTTCAAAATATTTTTAGCTTTACCACTCCCTCATATTTCAAACTCTTCATTTCTTAATTAATTATATGCACATTAATTATTCAAAATTTCCAAAAATATCCCAAAAATTCCTAAAAAAATTCCAAAATCTCCCAAAATACTCTCTAATCCTGAATTAAATTTTTAGGATGTTACAATTCTACCCCTCTTAATTAATTTCGTCCTCGAAATTAGTAGAAAATATCACTAAATACAAGGGAAAAGAACAGTTTCTTATGATAAAGGTGAGGTTAAGGGTACTAGATCTCATTCTCAAGTTCATTAAAAGGTTTACAAGAGGTGAAATCAAGTCAGATTGACTTGAATGTATATAACCTTTTGAACAAGGTTAAAAAAAACACTACGCCAGAAAACTAGGAGTATAACTAAAATTCTATTCAAAACCACCATTAATTCTGCTATACTAGCAGATTATTGAACGAATCTGTCAGAAATCACAATATACCAGCAGTAGCACAATCAATTTCACTACAAAAATCGGATGCAACAGAGCATAACTGATGCACCAATCTAACACACAATAAGATCCATTCCAGTACTTGCATTAAAGTCCAACACCCTAAATAGCAACACATTTACATTTATCTTTCTCAAATTTAATCAAACTATTGCTTTTCCTCAATGTAATTCTAATACTAACAACACCTTAATCATTCTGATCATTCCTTATTACTTTCCCAAACATGTGCCTATCAAAAATACTATTCCATATCAGATCAACTTTTCTAATCTTCCTCTTCTAATTTCAGTTGTTTCCTCCATCACATCCTTACGTCCACATCTCAACTATTACATAGAAAGTCCCTAGAATTTTATTCTTTACTTTACCTCATGACTCTAATTTAGTACATATCCAACTATGTTAACTTATCAAAATTATTCCCCAATTGCATTCAATTCTATTGAATCCATTTAAAACAATCACTAAAGCTTCACCGTAAACCCTTCATCTGTACCATCAATTTCAAGCCTAAAATCATTCAGGTCCAATAATTTACAATTTCCTCATGAATCTAGTGTACGCATTCCTCAAATCAAAGTAAAAACCGCAAATCTGAATAAATTATCCGACTTGATCATAAATTTATAAACAATCTGTTATGTCCAAGTCATCAAACTGTTGAAATACTCAAAATATATCGAAATTTTGACCAACCATTACATTCCAGTGTCCAAAGCTTAACCAATTCCTCCTACTTAAAGATATAAATAATTAGTGCTATCACAGTAAATCCATATAATTCTAACCAAATTTTCTCATATTTTCTAACAGAACTCCTAATATCGAAATGCATCATGCTCTAGAAATACAAACCTTGGTCTCAGAAAACAACAATCCATCATCATTATAATCCTCCATTTTCACTTTTAGGTAAATTTGCAATCAGTCATCCACCCGTCATCACTATCGCATCCTCTACTCATCAAGATCACAAACTCCTCTTATTGTATACTTCATCTATTCCAATCATTATGATACTTAACCATTATTCAATATCTTGTCAATCACCATAACTTCCAGTATCCACATAACTCCATCCAACTTTTATAATCTCTTGATTATATTCCTACATCAATACCCCAATTATTACTAACATCGTAGTATATTTGACAAAAGAATTTCATGTCTCAAATTTCTCCCAGCAATCATCTCTCTCAAACCATACTTAAATCTCAATACAAGTTACTTAAAATAATCCAAGCAATCAATTAGACATCAATACCCTTTTTCTTTTAAAGAAATTCTCAGCTTTCTCTCATGGAATTTTGAATAATAAGCTTGATTCCACCAGAACTATAAAATCAAAGAATTTGATTTCCCATATAACTCACATGGAAACCCGAAAACCGATCAACAGCTCAGATTCTAGACTCCTCACACACTCAACTAGGCTAAAAGTCATCGAAAATTGCTAACTCTTAATGTTACATAATCACATTTGAGTTCACGATTTGTTCATAATCAACACAGAATTCAAGAAACACCTTCATTTCTTCCTTGCCTTCAGACTTCCTATAACTACCTAAACTTGGAAGTTCACCATTGAACCAACATTATCATAATCCAACCATCATGTTTCAATTCTCCCATTACACTCACACATTTATAATGACTATAACAAACAATTATCCATACAACAAAAACAGTTTCATTCAAAACAGAATCAAGTCATATTCATCAACACAAGTTATATTTCACAATCAATTTTCAACCAAACATCGCAATTAATTTATAGGGTAGTCAAATCACAGTTGAAAATTTACAATCATAATTACGAGTCACCAATTCACTAACAAGTTCTAACCAAAAGTTTCTCGATCACATAGTATTAACAGATGAATTCTTCAAATTACATATGATTGGCTATCAAAATTTCAACTATAATCACTTTCAACCAACCAACTTACCATCATTTATCTAATTTTTTTTTTTTTTTAACTTCACATAAATAAAATCACTTAATCATCAGTTAATGAATTCATCACTTATCAATCAATTAATACAAATTTTAAGACAATTAAAAAAACATACATATAATAACAAACAAAACAAGAACACGAGCCAATTAGATGTTTCTTGCATCGCTTTACAGTCTTTGTGATTTATCATATTCAGCTTACTTTAATCCCCCGAACCCAATAAGGTTTCTCATGATGCCTCGACTATGATTATGGCCGGCACATAACTATATTCGAGACCCCAGAGAAGCATCCTTATTTCGTCATTTTTCCTAAATTCTTATACATATCAACATTATTTCGTTATTCTTTCTATGTTCATCTCAATCTCTCCACAGTACCTATTCAATTTCTCTTATCACTCTCTCCCCACCACGGGATGAGCGATAATCCTCTCAAAAAGGCCAGATATTCATGCACAGAAGGAAGGGAATACTAAGAATGTATATTGCCAATCTATATGCAATGCAGCACAGTCCTAGGTTATCGTATACCAAATACTGATAACCAAGTTGTTACATTGTGTTACTAATTCCCTAATTAATTCAGTAATACTCTGACTAACTATGATAGAAAAATGATTTCCATAACATTAATAAATCTATCATAGTTAGAAAAAGGATTTCCTAATAATGATCATTATCCATGATAGAAAAGAATAAACTAATACAACCTGAACACTATCATGGATAATTAATAACTAACCATGTTAGAAAGGATTTGCCTAACATGGTTAATAAACAAAACTAATTAGTATTAAACAATAAATAGATATATACATGCGGAAACGAATGCAGGCCTATACAAATTGGCAATATACAATTCCAAATAAATTATATAACCTCTACTACCTAATTCCCTTTCCTGATGCTCGCGCCTGTGCATGAATACCTGCAAAAATGTCAGTAATCGTGGGATGAGACAATTTGTCCCAGTAATCACCGCTTAACTCACTATAACAGTGAGATGTGCGGTAGCGAGGGCGTCTAAAGGGTACCTTATTTAAAACCAGTGATATATATATATATATATCCATAGCAAATCTTCTTCCATACATCACTCAAGTCCAATAATTACCTTCAAACCAAATCCATTCAACATCTCCATACTCCAATCATCTAATTCTACCCCAACAACTCTCACACTCACCTACAGATGCATTGTGCCACCACGGTGCATTCAAGCATCTAATCTTCACTATATGATTTGACACTGTGTCCCTCTCCATAATGAGGGGACAATTCCCTTCTCTGGCTATCTCCAGAGAAGGAACCCCAATTCTGTTTTCCATTACAGAACGGGAACGGTTGGGCTCTCCACTGCCAAACAACCGTAGGGGCGGTTGGGCTCTTCAATGCCAAACAACCGTAGGTCACTTCTCTCAATAAGTCGACCTATGAACCTCGATCCAATCAATTCTAAAAAGGATCCTCAGTACAAATAACTGTCGATTGGCCTATCGACAGTTATCATCGCGCGATGGTACATATATATCAGTGTCATGCAAACCTCACACTATCCACCAATTTCAATATCTCATCACAATAATCAAAATCAATATCAATCTCATATATTCTCACATCACCTTTCAATCTATTATCCACAACATCTTCCCTCATCATAACTCCCAAATTTCTCTACTCACATCTAATTCATTTTCTATACTCACAACCTCTTAATATTCAGCACCTGCAAATATGTCACACAATTCCAAAATATCCAGCACCACCAGACAGGATACTACATATAAATGTGTCGAAATCTTTTATATGAAAATAATCGTGTTTGAAAAGGCACCCGATAGCCTGTTTTGTATAAAAATACCCTTTCAAAGATATATAATATATATATAGAGAGGGTGAGGAAGGATTTCAAAAATCCCCAACTAACATCACCCTCATTGTTATAGCAAGGTAAGAGTGATTACCTGACGCGCTTGACAATCCACTGCCTTTCCTTTTCTTTACCATGTCTTGAGAGTATATGTATGTTACATTCTTTCCTATTATTTCAGCATGAAATGATAATAAGTTAATCATCATTCTATGCTATGCATTAAATAACATCGCTCTCTCATTACTACCCAATTTCCCCTCTTTAAATAATTCTTTTCATGCCATCTTTCTAACATCCAAATTCAACTAATAACTATCACAAGTTCTTACTGGTATTTAAGTATTTTTCAATATCACAAATAACCTTAAATCAACCATTAACATTACCCAAAGACAAGAATAAAGGCCTCCTTTAATATTGTTTCTATCATCATCACATAACAAAGAATTTACAAAATCTATCATGTTACTCAAGCATATATCATTTCAATTCACCTTATCAATCATACATGATTATACCAATTAATCATGCACATCAAACAATTCCCCAAGCAACCTGATAGGTAAATTAAATTCCAATGCATACATTATAGCATATACTTCACTCATTTGCCTAAATTCCTTCAGAAGTTAAACAAACAGGACTCGCACTCTTCAATCCTAATAAGCTATCAAGCATGCAAAACCAACATTAAGTACATGCTCCAAACAGAGAAATCAAAAGACATTTAGTTCCAAAAATCACACAGAGAAAGAAGCATATTCAGCAGAAACACTAGACTAACCAAAAATTTCATCACACACTTTCCTTTTCTTAAACATTTGGCCTACAAGCTTGTTTATTTAACCACCCTTTCCTTTAAATGTCCTTAACTACCAAATTAAACCTCACAATCAAAATTTCCAGCTAAACAGGGAAGAAAAACAAGAACTCATTTTCATACTTTAATCTTATATCCAAGTAGCAAAGGCACCCAATCTCATGAAAATGATTAACCACCTAACACTGAGATTTCCAACATGTTCTAAGAAACCAATTCACCAAAGCATTAAGTAATCTTCAAGCCAATCCAAAAGAAAGTACATGAAAATCCATAATCATGTCCTAAA
Organism: Mimosa pudica; assembly: GCA_029929735.1. Taxonomy (NCBI): domain Eukaryota; kingdom Viridiplantae; phylum Streptophyta; class Magnoliopsida; order Fabales; family Fabaceae; genus Mimosa; species Mimosa pudica. The sequence goes on along the minus strand of JAKELP010000018.1, from coordinate 14,052,116 downwards.
TAAAGAGGACCAGAATTTCCATTTTAAAGGAAAGAACATAAATTTTAGCATGCAAGAACACTATACATATATCTAAACATAGCATACCAATATGAAACCAATCATTGCCACACTTCAATCACAAAACTATGGACCTTTGATAATAATGTTCACAAGCATAACCTAAACTTGTCCAAAATACACATCTCAAGCTCAAATGAATTTCTCCACTCTCTTACGCATTTCAACGAACACCTTGAGTGCAATAATATTCAAACAATAGCTATTAACTCCCCAATCATCACACTCTTGCCTAAAAGCTTCCAAACACCATTTAATCAACTAAAGTCATCAACTATAATATCTATGAATCTTTGATACACATGCAAGCATAACACATCGACAATCTTTCAACTAACACCTTATTAACCAATTTCAAATACCCACACAATGCACACATACATACACATATACAGATTCACACAAAGAACAAAACAACAGAATTTCTAATCATCAACATAAATCCTCGACTAATTTACACTCTACTACACGGTAAACTAAACAGATCAAGCATCTCAAAATATATACAGAAAACACCATACTCTCAAATAAACAAGGCACCCAAGAACACTTAATCAAACTTGAAAGCGTAAAAGGGCAATCAATCCACGGTCATTTAGTCTACTTAATTAAGTTACAGAAATAGAACAATGCACCCACATACTAGCCAATAACAAATTGAAGAATAACAGGCAATTCAAGAATCCCAAAAGTTAGGGTTTTCAAAAATCTGTACCAAACTCTTGTAAGCTTTCAAATTAAACCTCAAATCCTTTTTCAAACACTAAAACTCGAAGTTTTAGACTCCCTACATCGATTTTTTTTTTTTTAACTTAGAAACCCCAATCAAATTTCGGATTACCCTCTCAAAGTCTCGGCCAAAATGAAAAACAAGTGTGGAACAAGGAAATGAAGTTACCTATATGTGAAACCAAGCTTACATGCTTCCATGAAGCTCGCCGTCGCCGTCAGCCGCTGGGCTCTTCGGAGAACGAAGTGGAACAGTGAAGGCAACCAAAAAAAATAAAAATGAAAAAGTGTCAAGAACATTGTGAAACTTGAAGAACCAAGAAGCCAAACAAGGAAACGGAGGTATGAGCTTACCCACGGATTGTCTACCCTCAAGCTCCGCCGTGGGTCGCCGGAAAGCCACAAGGACGACGGAGAGCGAAGAGGGCCATACGGAAAAATGGAAAATAAGACATGAGTTTGGAGTATAATGAAACAGAAAGGAAGAGTGGATGGGTATGCTGCCGGAGACGGCCTTCTACCGCCGTCCGTGCCACTCTGGGCGGCGGATGGAGAAGAGAGAAGGAGAGGGCGAAATCGGAAGGGAGGGGAAGGAAGAAGTGTCGGCCGAAAAGAAATGAGAAAGGAAGGAGAAGAGAGATGAAGGGGACTGATGTTGAGGGAGGGGCCGGCACCGCCGTCGCCCATGGCTGCCGGGAAAGGGAAGAGCACAGAGGAAGGGAGGGATCGGAGGCTGAGGGAGTTCCCTGAAAGGGGGGGGGTCGGCGGCTTTTATATTGGAAGGTAAGGGTGTGTTTGGTTTACTGAAATAAGGAGGTTCTCTGATGATTTGTAGCCCAAACTTGCCATAGTGTACTCTTTATATTTTAAAACCACTTAAACCAGCCTCCAATCTTTTTAAACTTCAAAATATTTTTAGCTTTACCACTCCCTCATATTTCAAACTCTTCATTTCTTAATTAATTATATGCACATTAATTATTCAAAATTTCCAAAAATATCCCAAAAATTCCTAAAAAAATTCCAAAATCTCCCAAAATACTCTCTAATCCTGAATTAAATTTTTAGGATGTTACAGAGGATACGAAGGCCTTTCTTTTATCTTTCCCTTTCGACCTCTGCAGACTGGGACACTCAGCCTTGAAATGGCCAGGCTTCTTACATTCAAAGCACACAGGGGCCTTTTCCTTCGTGTATCCCTTCCTCTGGCTGGAATCACCTTTCTGAAAGCCTCCTTTCTTTCTGAAGAACTTTCGGAACTTTCTCACCATCATAGCCATCTCCTCATCGTCCATTTCCTCCTAATCATCCTCATCATCATCATCAATCTCCTTGCTGGGAGCAACAAGGGCAAGATTCTTGGTTTTGGATGAGGCTTGAGGAGCTCTCTGAGCCAGCAGGGTAGGTTCATATTCAGCCAGAGAGCCAAATAGTGCAGTGATGGAGCTGGTTGATTCTCCTTAGACTTCCTGCAAGATGGTTACTTTGGTGATCCAGTCACCTTTCAAGACCTTTAAGATCTTGCTAACTTGCTCTCTTTCAGGAATGTCCTTACCCAGCGAGGCCAGATTGTTGATGAGGTGAGTGAACCTGAGCTCCAGCTCTCTGATTGGCTCAGTTGGGCTAAGCATGGCGAACTTGTGAAATTCTTCCACCAACATCTCAACTCGTCTTGCTTTCACTCCCCTGGTTCCAGAGTGAGCATCCTCAAGAGCCTCCCACATATCCTTAGCATTTTTGTGGTGGCTGATCCTATGAAACTCCTTAGGGCTGAGAGCACATTGAATGTAGTGCATGGCCCTAAAGTTTAGTTGGACTAGAGCATAGTCCTCATTGGTGTACCTGGCTTTCAGCTTAGCAAAGCCATCCTCATCTAGGGGAGTGTGATCCCCACGTTCGATTACATCCCAGAGTCTAAGGTCACTTGACTTGATGTAAGTCTCCATTCGAAACTTCCAGAATGGATAGTTATACCCATCAAAGCCTGGGGGCTTGTTGGGTTGAATAGAGACATCTGGTAGAGAGTAATCTGTATCCATTACTGGATCTTTACTTTCTGGATTCGTTGGAATCGAGTGAGGAAGACCCGCTCTGATACCAAATGAAAGTAATGGATGCACAAGAGGGGGGAATTGTGCTTCAAAATAAATGCTCAAATAAAACAACACAAGAGTTTATACTGGTTCGGTCTTCCTGACCCACGTCCAGTTCTCAACCACCCAGGCCGAGTTCCACTATCCCCAGGTTTTAGAACGGGTTCACCTGGAACCTTTACAACCGCAAGTTTTGAACGGGATCACTTGCAACCTTACAAACACAAGTTTTACTCAAGGCTCACTTGTAACCTTTCTATCTAGCTCCCTCTTACTTCCAGCAAGGGTTCAACCTTTACAAATAAAGGATTTTTCTATCTAAGTTCTCTTTAAGAACAGATAGTGTTACACACTTAAGTACAATTAATGCTCTTATAACACGAAGAGACTTAACTACAAAGAGTACAAGATATGTAGATGAAAAGATCACTCAATGAGTTAAATGCTCTTTCTCTTTTCTGGGCAGCTTTGAATGCTTGAAGATTTTCTCGGTTTCTCTCTCTAGCTTCTTTCAAGAATGTCAAAGATAATTGATTAGCTTCATAAATGAAGTTGAGCTCCTTTATATAGTCTTCAAACATTCTGACTCTTGGTAGGTGGGTTAGCCGTTTGAATATGGCCGTTTTTCCCATGTTACCGTTTGCCCAATTAATGCTTCATCAATGCATAGCAGGGTTGACTTGCTTTATATCTGAAAAGTAGTCCTGACAACTCTGCTCTGACAAAAGCATTCTGACACTGCACTTCTGAACGTTCTGACATTCTGATTGCTTGCGGAAGCGGATTCACATCCGGAAGCAACTCTACTTAGTGTGCTGCACTTGAACGTTAGTCTAACAATATAAGCACATAGTCACATGCAGTGGGAGTGTACTTAGTCTAAGAGGTCTTCCTTGTATCCGGAAGCACTTCTACATCCGGAAGCACTACTACTGGATGAAGGGTTATATTCACTTTTACTCACTCTCGCTCAGTGTCCTTCAATCCAACAGCCAGCGCTAGTCACTAAGCAATCAAAAGCAATTCTACCAGACGTGGCTTATGTTCACTGACACTCAGTGTTACCTATTCCAACAGCCAGCGCTAGTCACTAAGCTATCGGAAGCAATTCTACTAGACGTGGCTTATGTTCACTGACGCTTAGTGTCATCTATTCCAACAGCCAGCGCTAGTCTAAATATAACAGGAAGCAATTTCACTTCCGGTTGAATCCTGGCTTAGTCTTAAGGTTTTGTATATCTAGTGCTTCTGGACTAAGTTATTTCCCTAGTGAATTACTTGCTGTCGCTGGGGGATGAGTCATTCATCCGCGAGCGCTAGTCCTAGTCTATCCGGAAGTAAATCTACATCCGGTTGCACTCTTACTTGGGATCCTTATATTAACCTAATGCCTAAGTGCTTGGTTCATTCCTTCATACTTTAGTCTTCATCAAAACTTAAGATTCTAACACCATCCTCTGTGACAACACAAGCACCATCAGCCTTGCCAAGAATCCGGTTCAGCACACAAGGACAAAGCACATTGATGTCAGACATCACTTCATCAGAGATCATGTTCAGAAGAAAGATGTCAAAGTGAAGTTTGTCCCCACTCAGCATCAGCTTGCTGACATTTTCACCAAGCCTCTGGGGGTTGATCAATTTACATTCATAAGAGGTGATTTGGGAATGGTAAACCCAAATGAAGTTTAATTCCTTAAATAATCTTGAGCTTTATTAAAACCTGCAACTTTACTAACTTAGGCATCGGAGTGCCAATCCTTGTTTTTGCAGGTCCCCAATGTTAAATCTTAAGCAAGTGCAACCGGAAGCAAAACCACTTCCGGATGATCATGTGTTGGCACTGAGTGTTAAACTAAAACAAGCAAGAGCGCCAGTGCCTGGATCAAGGGACACGTCACTTCAGAAAACGTTTCATCTTCCTCCATGAGAAGTTGTGCCTTCTCTGATAAGATGAAGCGACACATGTCAAAAGGTGCGCCGTTCCAATTAAATGTTTACGTTACCCAATGTATGAACGTATGTTTTCATCTGAAGAGTTGCCCATTTTACCCTCTGTAACTTTGCATATAAATAGGAAGTCACTTTTCACTTTCACTTTTTACTTGCACAAATTTCTTACCAACAAACTCTCTGCATACATTCATACTCTCTTCATCTTCTTCTTCGCATTTCATCTTCCATAAACTCTAAACCCACACAAAAATGGCCGGCTCACATGAATCCAACCCAAACACAAAGAAAGCCACTTCATCTAAGAAATCAAAGTCCAAAACTGGGAAATCTGGGCATTCGCACTCTGGGAAATCCCATGAACACCATGAAGAACACCATGAACGCCAAGAACATTCTGGGCAGACACAAGGGCGGGATGAGCAAGTCCAGGAACAGGCTGGACGTTCTGGGCGAGTCCAAGAACAGCCTGGGCAGGCTGAGCAACAACAAGAACAGGCCAAGAGGAAAGGAAAGAAGAAGGTTCAATTCAGCGAGGAGCCCTCTTCCAAGAGACAGAGGGTTGAGGAGGATGATCCTTTGGTCTATAGAGATGGGCCTTTGGAGGCTGTTTCCTCCAAGTTTGAAACCATCAAGCCCTACTTCAACAACGGCTTGTTCTTAGATCTGGTCAAGATCGATGAACTAGGGTTTCCACATCTGAGGCCCTTTCTGGAAAGGTACATGCCCTGGCTGGGGATCAACCAGGACTACAACATCAACGTCCTGCGGGTCTTCTGCGAGTCTCTCACTGGGAAGGTGAAGCATAAGAAAGTGGATGGGAAAGAGCAGATCCGCAGACTCACCTTTACTGCCACTGTCAGGGGGAGAACCTTCAGTTTCACCTGGAGGGATGGATATCAATGATCTGATGGGAATTACAGATGAGGGAATGAATGAGTGACTATACCCTGAGTCACTCAAATACAGCAAGGAGGAACTCGCGAAGATTTATGACACCCAAGGGAAGAAGGTGTCCAAGATGTCTGATTCCAACAGACTCTTGTACTATGTTTACTCCCGCATGATGACACACAAGGGGGTAACTTCAACGAGTTCACTCTGCTAGACAACCCGTGGTTCCCCAGACTTCTCACCCAGCAGCCAATCAACCCCGGGCAGTTGATCAGTCTTGAACTGCATAGATGGATGATGAATAATAAGGCTGGTTTTCTTCCCTACCCCACCATCCTTGCCTTCCTCCTTGAGAAGAATCTGGTCAAGGCTACATCTGATGTGGAGGAAGAGAATGTCAAGTGTGCTCCTGTGGGTGCCACTAATATCAGCAAGATGGGCATCAAGTATGTTAAGAAGGCCAAGCCCACTCGCTCAGGGTCTCAGGCAGGCAGTGCCTCTCATGCCTCAGCCCCCTCTATGTCAGGTGCAGGGGATCAAGATGTTGACTCTCTTCCTGGTCCAAGCAGAGTTGCAAAGGTACCAGCTACTGTCAAAGCCTTTGCCCAGGAAGTAAAGGAGGAGATTCTCTTTAGGTTGACTGACTCCTTGGTGACTCCTCTCCGTGATGAGTGTGACACTGGCTTCCAGCAGCAAGGGGAGCGAATCCAGAGGATCGAGGATCGCGTGGGTCAGGTCGAGGCTCATTTAGGACGGCTGGACGCCAAGCTAGACCTCATTCTCCAACACCTTCAGATCCCTCAACCCCAAGGTAACTTACCACCACCCCCTCCTCCAAACCCACCTCCACCTCCTCCACCTAATCAACCACTACTACCTCCTCCTCCTCCACCCAACACTCAACAGCCACAGCCACCCCCTCCTCAGAACAACCAACAACCCCAGACATCACCCAACCACGACCACCAACCACAAGACTCACCCCAACAGTCCCCTCGCCAATCACCCCTTAACTCCAATAACTCCCCATCTCCACATAACACCCCTAATCGCTCACCACCCCCCACTTCCGCCGGGCCTTCCCACCCTAACCCTACCACCTCTCAACCCACCATCGCCCAAACCTTAGGTTTCACCTCTCCTGATCATCCACTTCACACCTACTACCTCTGAGACCAATCCCCTATTCGGTGGAAAGTTAGACAACCCGATGTCTACTACTCCACCTACCCATTTGATGGCCTCTTCACACACCCCTCCTTCTGGGAAAGAAACGCAGCCCTCCTACCCAACCCTCCTAAATCACCAGAACAAACCTCACCCACATCCTCTTCATCCACACCCTCACCACCTCGAAGATTTGGCCCTGAACCTCCACCCTCCTCTTCACCCAGTCCATCCTCTCTGGCCCTCGCCCTTGTTGATGATGACAAAAGGGGGAGAGATGCTGCTATGGTCAGATGGCTTGCCTGGACGCTGAGAGAGCAGCAGCCAAGCCTACCCAAACGATAAGCAAGGGGAAAGGAAAGGGCAAAGGCAAAGGGAAAAGGAAAGCCCAGGAAGTTGAGGAGAACCCCAACTTCCCAGTATGGAATGTAAAGATCAGGGCCGTCCACTATCCAAATGGCGAGGTCACTCCTTTCTCAGATGCAACAGGGTTCCCAGGCTATGAGGAAGTTGAAAACTTGAAGAGAGCCTTCGAGGAGTCTCTTGAGTCTGAGAGACTCAGAAGGGAAAAGGAAGAGCAAGAGCTTCAGAGAATTATTGCTCAGATTGACCAGAATGTGAAGGATGCCCACCTAGCCCAGCTCCAAAAAGAGAATGAGGATAGGCAGAGAGAGAGGGAGAGGAAAAAGAGACATCAACTTTGAACCCCCACTTCAACCCTTTTACCTTAAAATTTTCCTTGATTCTCACACATATTTCATTCTTGCTTAGTGTAGATTACTTGTATATTTTATCTGCTTGTGTAACACTAACTTGTAATCTCTTGTTTATTAATGATAAATGTCTAAGTTATTTGTGCCTTATTTAATTATTCTTCTTTTAATTCTTTCATATGAACTTAAGCGATAGATTTAGTTTGTCATCATCAAAAAGGGGGAGAATGTTAGAATCTTAAGTTTTGATGAAGACTAAAATATGAAAGAACTAGGCAAACACTTAGAGAATATTAGGTTAATATAGAATCCCAAGTAAGAGTGCAACCGGATGTGGATTTGCTTCTGGATAAACTAGGACTAGCGCTCGCGGATGAATGTCTCATCCCCCAGCGACAGCAAGTAATTAACTAAGGAAATAACTTAGTCCAGAAGCACTAGGTATACAAAACCTTAAGACTAAGCTAGGATTCAACCGGAAGTAGATTTGCTTCCGATTATAGTTAGACTAGCGCTGACTGTTGGTATAGATAACACTAAGTGTCAGTGTACATGAGCCACGTCTAGTAGAATTGCTTCCGATAGCTTAGTGACTAGCGCTGGCTGTTGGAATAAGTAACACTAAGCGTCAGTGAACATAAGCCACGTCTAGTAGAATTACTTCCGATTGCTTAGTGACTAGCGCTGGCTGTTGGATTGAAGGACACTGAGCGAGAGTGAGTAAAAGTGAATATAACCCTTCAATCCAGAAGTAGTGCTTCCGGATGTGGAAGTGCTTCCGGATCCAAGGAAGTCATCTTAGACTAAGTGAACACCCACTGCATATGGCTATGTGCTTATATTGTTAGACTAACATTCAAAGTGCAGCACACTAAGTAGAGTTGCTTCCGGATATGAACCTGCTTCCGCAAGCAATCAGAATGTCAGAATGTTCAGAAGTGCAGTGTCAGAATGCTTTTGTCAGAGCAGAGTTGTCAGGACTACTTTTCAGAGATAAAGCAAGTCAACCCTGCTATGCATTGATGAAGCATTAATTGGGCAAACGGTAACATGGGAAAAACGGCCATATTCAAACGGCTATCCCACCTACCAAGAGTGAGAATACTTGAAGACTATATAAAGAAGCTCACCTTCATTTATGAATCTATCTATTATCTTTGACATCTTGAAGAAAGCTAGAGAGAGAAAACGAAAAATCCTTCAAGCATTCAAAGCTGCCCAGAAAAGAGAAAGAGCATTTAACTCATTGAGTGATCTTTTCATCTACTTATCTTGTACTCTTTGTGGTTAAGTCTCTTCTTGTATTAAGAGCATTCATTGTACTTAAGTGTGTAACACTATCTGTTCTTGAAGAGAACTTAGTTAGAAAATCCTTTATTTGTAAAGGTTGAACCCTTGCTGGGTGTAAGGGGGAGCTAGTTAGAAAGGTTGCAAGTGAGCCTTGAGTAAAACTTGTGGTTGTAAGGTTCCAGGTGCACCCGTTGTAAAACCTGGGGATAGTGGAACTCGGCCTGGGTGGTTGAGAACTGGACGTAGGTCAGGAAGACCGAACCAGTATAAACTCGTGTGTTGTTTTTATTTGAGCTTTTATTTTGTAGCACAATTCACCCCCCTCTTGTGCATCCATTACTTTCACACCTCTCCTGATCATCCACTTCACACCTACTACCTCTGAGACCAATCCCCTATTCGGTGGAAAGTTAGACAACCCGATGTCTACTACTCCACCTACCCATTTGATGGCCTCTTCACACACCCCTCCTTCTGGGAAAGAAACGCAGCCCTCCTACCCAACCCTCCTAAATCACCAGAACAAACCTCACCCACATCCTCTTCATCCACACCCTCACCACCTCGAAGATTTGGCCCTGAACCTCCACCCTCCTCTTCACCCAGTCCATCCTCTCTGGCCCTCGCCCTTGTTGATGATGACAAAAGGGGGAGAGATGCTGCTATGGCACTCCGCCATATCATGGAGACAAGGGATGTTCTGACTCAGCCATCCCTCTGGCTAGATGAAGACATCACTGCTGCCCTCCGCCGAGCCATGGAATCTCAGAGACTGGGTGGTGCTGAGAGTCTGATCAGAAGGGAAGCCATCCGGTTTATGCAACAGCAGAGGTCGGATGAGCAAAGGTCCAAATGGGATATGGTTGTATATGAGCAAAGTGAAGACATACCACAGTCAGACTCTTCATCCTCTGAGCCTAGCCGCAACATAATTGAGGAGATAATGATGAAGTATGGGCTGGAGAAGATTATCCATCCTCCAATTGTGATAGCCAAGCCAATCCCTTCTACCTTTGGAACAACCTCTGCTCCTCCTCCTCGTACTGAGCCAACGTCTGCTACTCCTCCCTCTGAGCCAACCTCTGCTCCACCTCCTTCAGCAGTTAAGTATAGTGAGTCAAGGAAGAAGGCAGTTGCCAGAAAGGGTGCTAACAAGAGTACTGCTTCTACTGCATCTGCTGAGAGTGAGCAAGAGATTCCATCAGTCCAAGCTGAGCAAGAGGTTCCTTCAGTACAAGCCATCCCAATTCTAAAGGAAGTTAAGCTAGAAATAGAAGATATGACTCCTGAAGAATTTGAGAAGTATGGGTACACGGATAAGATCTCTTTTGGTCAGATGGCTTGCCTGGACGCTGAGAGAGCAGCAGCCAAGCCTACCCAAACGATAAGCAAGGGGAAAGGAAAGGGCAAAGGCAAAGGGAAAAGGAAAGCCCAGGAAGTTGAGGAGGACCCCAACTTCCCAGTATGGAATGTAAAGATCAGGGCTGTCCACTATCCAAATGGCGAGGTCACTCCTTTCTCAGATGCAACAGGGTTCCCAGGCTATGAGGAAGTTGAAAACTTGAAGAGAGCCTTCGAGGAGTCTGTTGAGTCTGAGAGACTCAGAAGGGAAAGGGAAGAGCAAGAGCTTCAGAGAATTATTGCTCAGATTGACCAGAATGTGAAGGATGCCCACCTAGCCCAGCTCCAAAAAGAGAATGAGGATAGGCAGAGAGAGGGAGAGGAAAAAGAGACATCAACTTTGAACCCCCACTTCAACCCTTTTAACCTTAAGATTTTCCTTGATTCTCACACATATTTCATTCTTGCTTAGTGTAGATTACTTGTATATTTTATCTGCTTGTGTAACACTAACTTGTAATCTCTTGTTTATTAATGATAAATGTCTAAGTTATTTGTGCCTTATTTAATTATTCTTCTTTTAATTCTTTCATATGATCTTAATCGATAAGACTTAGTTTGTCATCATCAAAAAGGGGGAGAATGTTAGAATCTTAAGTTTTGATGAAGACTAAAATATGAAAGAACTAGGCAAACACTTAGAGAATATTAGGTTAATATAGAACCCCAAGTAAGAGTACAACCGGATGTGGATTTACTTCCGGATAGACTAGGACTAGCGCTCTCGGATGAACGTCTCATCCCCCAGCGACAGCAAGTACATCACTAAGTAATAACTCAGTCTAACAACATTAAATGGATAAAATTCCTTGAGACTAAGTTAAGATGCAACCGGATGTAGAGTTGCTTCCGATTGATTAGTGACTAGCGCTGGGTGTTGGCATAGATAACACTAAGCACCAGTGAACATAACCCAACGTCCAGTAGACTTGCTTCCGATAGCTTAGTGACTAGCGCTGGCTGTTGGAATGGATAACACTGAGCGTCAGTGAGCAAATTGTGAACATAACCCTTCGTCCAGTGGAAGTGCTTCCGGATGTGGAATTGCTTCCGGATGTGAGAAAGCTTCCTTAGACTAGATAAACTCCCACTGCATGTGACTATGTGCTTATATTGTTAGACTAACATTCAAAGTGCAGCACACTAAGTAGAGTTGCTTCCGGATGTGAACCTGCTTCCGCAAGCAATCAGAATATCAGAATGTTCAGAAGTACAGTGTCAGAGTGCTTTTGTCAGAGCAGAGTTGTCAGGACTACTTTTCAGAGATAAAGCAAGTCAACCCTGCTAAGCATTAATGAAGCATTAAATGGGCAAACGGTAACATGGGAACAACGGCCATATTCAAATGGCTAACCCACCTACCAAGAGTGAGAATACTTGAAGACTATATAAAGAAGCTCACCTTCATTTATGAAGGTATCTATTATCTTTGACATCTTGAAGAAAGCTAGAGAGAGAAAACGAAAAATCCTTCAAGCATTCAAAGCTGCCCAGAAAAGAGAAAGAGCGTTTAACTCATTGAGTGATCTTTTCATCTACTTATCTTGTACTCTTTGTGGTTAAGTCTCTTCTTGTATTAAGAGCATTCATTGTACTTAAGTGTGTAACACTATCTGTTCTTGAAGAGAACTTAGTTAGAAAATCCTTTATTTGTAAAGGTTGAACCCTTGCTGGGTGTAAGGGGGAGCTAGTTAGAAAGGTTGCAAGTGAGCCTTGAGTAAAACTTGTGGTTGTAAGGTTGCAAGTGATCCCGTCTAAAACTTGCGGTTGTAAAGGTTCCAGGTGCACCCGTTGTAAAACCTGGGGATAGTGGAACTCGGCCTGGGTGGTTGAGAACTGGACGTAGGTCAGGAAGACCGAACCAGTATAAACTCGTGTGTTGTTTTATTTGAGCTTTTATTTTGTAGCACAATTCACCCCCCCTCTTGTGCATCCATTACCTTCAATAACCATGATCAAATCAATAATGAAAGGGAAAATAGAATAAAAAAACGCTCAAATTCAAAAAAAAAGATGGATTGATCTGAGTAACTTTCATTTAAAATGGTTCAAACAAGAAACTTATTCAAAATATCTTTTTACAAATTCAATGCAAACGCTCGAATTATCCATAGATTATTTTTTTAATAATAGAGGGGTCAGTGGTAAATAACCCCAACCGCCGCCTTGCTTGAGCTCCTCCATTGAAACTCTAATGTTGATAATTGGTTAAAACATATTAGTAATTATTTATCCAATGTTGGTAAATCATTACCCTAGTTTGGTAATACTTTACACATTTATAAGAACAAATAAAATAAATTGGTAATTAGATAAAACATTTTGGAGATGCATTATCCAAATTTGGCAATATATTACCTATCTTGGTAATCTTTTTCACAATTCTGGGACAATCGCTGATCGTTGGAGATTGGTCACCGCCAAGCCGCCGCCACATGACAACTTGCTTTACTTGTCCAATTACCAAACTAATGTAGTGGATTACCAACTTTGGATAATAAGTTACCAATATAGGTTATTCAATTACCAACAAAACATTCCTAGAATTGAGAAAATGATCACTAAATTAGGGTTGGTGGATTATCAACTTTGGATAATGGATTACCAACATGTTTTGGCTAGTAGTCAGCAGCGTCAATGGTAGAGCTCGGCCATCAGTGCTAACTTCTTGTATTTGTTCCCAAAATTATATAAAATATTACTAAAATAGGGTAGTAAATTACCAAGTTTAGATAATGGATAATGGATTACCATCATAGTTTGTCTAATTACCAATTTGTTTTATTTCTTTCTAGAATTCTCTAATGAATTACCAAATTGGGGTAATATTTATCAACTTTGGATAAAAGATTACCGGCATGTTTTAACAAATCACAAATATTGGAGCTCTGACGGTAGAGCTCGGGCAGGGCGACGACCGGCATTGAGCACAGACAGTGGTCAGTGGCGGGTGGTTGTTAGTCCTTCAAATATAAAAAATATCTTATAAGTATTTTCAACTTTTCCTTCAAATTTACCTTTGTACACTATGAACAAATTGCACCAAACGATCCTTTATGGAATTACTAGGATCAAATGGTCCTTTTCATATTTCAAATGTCTTTTCTGTCTTTTCCCATAAAACATGTTTAAGATATATATAAAGCACGATCTAAGACACTTTTATAAAATTATTATTACCATAATTTTAAACCACATCATTTCATGTCAATGTTCTTATTTTTTTATCAAATGTCAATGTTCTTTTATAAAATAAAATTTCATTCAATTGATTGATCCGAAACTCCTCACCCACTTAGTTCCGGATTTATTGGTATAATTGGCCGACTAAATTAGACACACCATCGTTCCTAAATTATATATTTAATATTACTTTCAAATTTCAATTTGTTCCTAAATATAAGGAACTTTCTAATTTTTCATAATTTTCCCAAATAAACCCTAATAATGCGCTCATCTATAATAAATAAGTAAGAGAGGGAGAGTGAGAACAAATATATATATATATATATATATATATATATATATATACACACACACACACACACACATATATATAGTTAGGGACTAAGGTAGACTTGTAGTATCATTAATCTAATCAAATTAAGGAAAATGATCTTATTATTATTTTGGAATGAGGGAGTATTATACAGGTAGCATGAAACTTACCATACCCTCCATTGGAACTAAATTTATACTTATAACCAGGTAGCATGAAACTAACCATACCCTCCATTTTTTAAAATATTTTGCTTGGAGGGATCCATTGGAACAAAGTTTATACTAGTTAAACATTTTGCTTGGAGGGATCCATTGGAACAAAATTTATACTCCCTCCGTGTTTGAATCTTAAGTTTTGATGATGTCAAATATAGATATCGATGATGTCAAATATATTATGATTAAGTCTTGACATCAATACCATATGTTTAAATGATAAGCAAAAAGATTGTTTTAAAGCATGATGAATCTTGAATATGTATGAAGCATGCTTGCTCGTGTGACTATTAGATTAATAGCTAGTGAGCGTTGAATGTGAATGAATGAGAAGCTATAGCTTGGAATAGCTTAGGATAGCTTGGGACAGCAATAGCCAATGAAGACTCAGAATAATCTGAGATGTTTATATCACTGTCACTAAGATCTTCATTGTAGTAAATCCATAGATGTACACTTAGCCTGAACTTAGATTGAACAATATTGAAATTGACTAAGAATGACTACCACAAGCAAAAGCACCATGGGATGGACTATACTAGCAGAACGTAGTCTAGGTTCTTGATCAGTCTGAATCCTAACAGCTTAGTGGACTACCTTCTATAGACTAGATGCTTAGGAAGCCCAATTGGATTTAGATTCTAAGTTAAGTCTCTATCGGATGCAAAAATGTTATAGGAAGACCTCAATAGAATTAACAGAGATATCGCTTGCGGAAGCATATGTGCTTCCCCTAGCTGTTTGGCTTCCACTAGCTGATTCGCATCCCATAGCGGGAGTCAATTGAACACTAAGTCTGATCCTAGTTAACAAAGTCTAAATGGAGAGCTTCCCATAGCAAAAACGCTTGCGAAAGCAAGAACCTCTATTTCCACATAGTTAGACTTCCGGAAGCAAGTAGGCATCACCAAGCACAAGTGAATCTAACACTAAGCCTAATCCTAGTCTAAGTAGAATAGCTTCCCATAGCCAGAATCCATCCGATAGCAAGTACAAGAGTCAGAGTCCGTACAAGTGCTCAGATGTCAGAGTTGCTTTTGTCAGAGCAGAATTGTCAGGACTACTTTTCAGAGCTAAAAGCAAAGTCAACCCTGCTAAGCATTAATGAAGATGTACTTCTCAACGTTAACAAGGGATCAACGGCTATATTCAAACGGACATACTTCAAATTGCCGCCCAAGCCATTGAGTGTTGGTAGCTGAATATAAAAGAAATATCTTCAGCATTCATAGGAGAGATGAAGAACAGCAAGCTTTTTGTCTGAGATATTGTAGTCTACATTCTTCTTATCTTCTACTCTCTGATCTTAGAGTTGTAATATTCTTAGAGAGAATTCTTGAGAGAATCATTTGTACTTAAGTGTTTATCACAATCAGTTCATAGAGTGAACTTATTATGAAATCCTCTAATTGATAGAGGCTGTTCTAAAGCTTGGTGTTTGAAGAACAGTGTTGTAACCTGTGGGTTGTTAGGTTTGCATATTTATGAATGCGTTTTTTCCTACTTTGCCCCTAATTCTCTTTTGTAACATACTGTTACTAATTCCCTAATTAAACTCTGTCTATTTTATTTCAACAATCTCTTCACTAACTATGATAGAAAAAGAAATATTCATATCTACAATATCTCTATCATAGTTAGAAAAAGAACTTTCTAATAATTTTATACATTTTCGATGATAGAAAAGAATTGCCTAATAAAATATGAATCCTTTCATGGATAATTAAAAGCTAACCATGTTAGAAAGGATTTGCCCCTAACATGGTTAATAAACAAAACTAATAGATATCAAACAATAAATAAATATATATATACATGCGGAAGCGAATGCAGCCCTAAAAATTGGCAATATACATTTCTAAACAAATTAAATAACCTCTACAGCCTAATTCCCTTTCCTGATGCTTGCGCCTGTGCATGAATACCTGCAAAAATGTCAGTAATCGTGGAATGAGACAATTTGTCCCAGTAATCACCGCTTAACTCACTATAACAGTGAGATGTGCGGTAGTGAGGGCGTCTAAAAGGGTACCACA
Source organism: Mimosa pudica (assembly GCA_029929735.1). Lineage (NCBI taxonomy): Eukaryota > Viridiplantae > Streptophyta > Magnoliopsida > Fabales > Fabaceae > Mimosa > Mimosa pudica. Next base: position 14,036,063 of record JAKELP010000018.1, on the reverse strand, counting down.
GTTTAAAAACAATAATAATATATATAACCAGATCCTCTTTTATTCCTTACTCAAGTCCCTCCGTCATATCCAAATCAAATCAAAATCACCATCTCTACTTTTCCAATTCAACGATCCTACTGCCCCAACTCTCACACTCACCTATAGATGCATTGTGCCATCACGGGGCATTCAAGCATCTAATCTTCACTATATGATTTGACACTGTGTCCCTCTCCATAATGAGGGGACAATTTCCCTCTCTGGCAATCTCCAGAGAGGGAACCCCAATTCTGCTTCCATTACAGAACGGGAACGGTTGGGCTCTCCAGTGCCAAACAACCGTAGGTCACTTTCTCTCAATAAGTTGACCTATGATCCCCGGTCTAATCAATCCGAAAAGGATCATCAGTACAAATAACTGTCGATTGGCCAATCGACAGTTATCATCGCGCGATGGTACAAGTAACAGTGTCATGCAATGCTCACCATATCTATCAACCTCAACCTTATTCAAGACCTCAATGTCCTTATCAGTGCATTGCACTCTTACAATTCCCTGTCAATACATCATCCACAACATTCAATGTTTTCCCTAATAATTCTTCCCACAATCTCCAATTCAACATCTCATTCCTATCCTCATAATCTATGATACATCTCAATATCCCTGTCAAAGTACCAAATCCCAATGTATATACACTCACACATACATAGTCCAGCAATACCACCAACCAGGATACTACATATAGTAAGTCAAATTCTTTATATGAAAGTAATCGTGTTTGAAAGGCACCCGATAGCCTAATTTTATAGAAAAATAACTTTTCAAAGATAATATATATATAATGAGGGTGAGAAAGGATTTTCAAAATCCCCAACTAACGTCACCCTCAATGTTATAGTAAGGTAAGTGTGATTACCTATCGCCCAGCAATTACACATTAACTCATCCTTTCTCTCTTGATGCCACAAAAGTCATATCGCCATCAATCCTATAATGTAGCACAGAATGATAAATTAGTATCATTCTACTTCATGTTTAACGTCTCTCTCGTATCCGCATTACTACCCAATTTTTCCCCATTTATGTATTCTATCTTAATGAACCACATCAAACATAGCACACTATTACAATTAAACATTTTGTATATGAGCTCAAAAATAATTTAAACTATTTCAATCACTTCCTCTTCATCAATATCATTCCTCCAATTCAATCACAAGAAACAAAGTTAAGAAATTAAATACTCCAATTTAAAGTCAGTCACTTACACTGTTACACATTAACCAACACATGAATAAAGCACCGGGAACGCAAATAATCAATATTACTACAATAATGCATAACAACTTCAATTTAGCTTAAAATATATATGCAGTAATGGACTGAGCATTCATTAAAATAGATTAGTTGGTCCTTATAAAATATGGATACTAATCAACACCACTTGCAATAGATTTATTAGAAAAGAACAATACCAAACAGTGGTTAAGGAAAAGCACATGATAAAGGAAGAGACTAGGAGAGGTAGGAACTTTAATCATATATTAATAGAGAAAGAAAACAAATGAACGACCCACTTCAATTAATTTACACAAATCACAAAATTAACCACTGCACACACATAATACTAAGTTTCTTTGAGCAATTACATAAGTTTTCCACATTAAACCATTTCAGTCCAATTTAGAGAAAGAAACCGAACTCATTTCTTTATTCTAGTCTTATATCGAGCATACAAAATCCAATTGTCACAGTAAGCAAAGGAGTAACAATTTCCCTTAACAATTTAAGCTTATATGTTCACCAATTTGAAATTGAAACTCTTAAACTTGTTAGAAATCTATTGGATTCACAAATACCCAAATTTGCAAATTATCAAAAACTCAATCCACAACTCACAATGTCCTCTTTTTATTCAATTTTTATTCAAGTATAACAATAAAATAGCACAGAATTTTGGTAATCATAAAAGCATAGCAAGGTTGTAACTTAAGTAGACCTACATAGTCATTAGTTTTAAGAATTTGAATCTCAACCATAACACCCAATTTGAACAGCAATTAAAAAGCAACATCTAAGCAAGGAAATCACCTCTAAAACTTCAAGAATCACAATACTTAAGCAAGATCCAAATATTTTGTTTACCAAGCTATAATCACCAATTGCATCATTAATATTTTGTTTACCAAGCTATAATCACCAATTGCATACAAGCATAAAACATACATCATTTATACAATCACATTCAGAATTGAAGCTCTCAAATGCTCAACATGCACGCACACCACACAACTAATACCCCAGCCAAATTAAACCAATAGTGATATGATCAACTCAAACAAGTTTTGTTGGTGATTGGTTAAAAATTTCGAGCCCAAAAATCACAATACACATGTCAGCCCTTAAGCCCAAAAATTAGGGTTTTACTTAAACTCAAAAAAAATCCTTACTCAACCATTCAAATCATCACTTGAATATCCAAACTCAAAGCTTAATTTGTGTTTTTGTTTAATTTGAGAACCAAAATAGAAATCCCCTTTCAAACCCTAATCGGTCTCTCTTCCAAATTCGTAGAAGATGAAAGAAATTGAAGGAAATAGAGTTTACCTAAACTTGAATGTGAGGTTGTACGCTTGAATTGAGCTAGCCGTCGCCGGAAAGTGGCCGGAAATCGGCCACTAAGGTGGCTGGACGAGATTGCACCCAAGGAGAAGCAAAGAAGTGAGAAAAAGAAGCTGGAACTGAGTTTAGTTCGAAAAACAACCAAACCCACCATGCACCGCCACCGTCCGCCGTTGCTCACAGCCTAGGCCGCCGGAAAAACGCGACGGAAATGGAGGGAACTCCTAAGACATGGATCTAACTTGGTTTGCACGGATATGATGAGGAAAGGAGAGCCCAAACACAGAAATGATGTGGTTTTTGAAGATGGGAACCGAAATGTATGTGTAGGATGAGGAATGAAAGAAAAAAAAATGGTGATGGTGAGAAAGAGAGAAGAGGCCGATGGTTTTGGAAGGAAGAAGGGAGAGTTGTTTTTATTTGTTTTTTTTTTTTTTTACAATCTATACATTTAGTGAAAATTACTGAACTACCCTCCCAAGTACCTAAACCATTTAAATTTACCTAACCAAGCAACTAATTTAGTTAACCTCCACAATACCTTAATTTCCATAAAACTTCCATAATTTCTAAGTTTTCCAAATCATTCAATCAATTATTTCTAGGCACCTATTCCCTGAAAACTTCTAAAATGTTAAAGAAAATCTCCAAATATTCTGAAAATTCCCAAATTTTCAAACTTTTCAATTTATTATTTCCTACCACACTTTCTAATCCTATATTAAAATTTTCAGGATGTTACAATTCTACCCCCCTTAAAAAAAATTTCGTCCTCGAAATTAGTAGAAATTATCACTAGATACAGTGAAAGGAATCAGTTTTCTTGGACTGATAATTCTATGTCAAGAGAAAGAAGAAGAAATTTAGGTAATAATTAGGAAGGTTGAACTTATTGGCATTGGAAATCCGTTGCCACGAGTGTCTTCCTTGTAACACCATGAAGATAGTGTCCATGATTTAGAGAAATTTTGAATTCTCCAGTTGAGGCTATGGGTCACAATTTTCTAGAGAAATGTAATCAAGTGTGGCTGTGTGAGGTATAAAAGATGTTTTCTTACGATAAGGTGAGGTTAAGAATACTAACACACATTCTCAAGTTCCTTTATGAATTCAAAAGGGATAAAATCAAATCACATTGACTTAAATGTATATAACTTTTTGAACAATGCTAGAAAAACTACGCCACAAAACTAGGTGTACAAAATAAATTTTAAACAAAATCACAATTAATCCCGTCGTATTTGCAGCTTACTGAACAATCTATCAAGAATTACAGCACCAGCAATACCAAGACCCATTCGAATGCAAAATCTGATGCCCAAAGCATGAATGATGCAAGAGTATTATACATAATTAGATATAACCTGCATAGCAATTCTAATGCACTATATGGGTAACAGATCAACAATGGACGTGATATTTAACCAAATTCACACTCAAACTTATGTAAATCTAATATGAAAATACCAGCAAATATGATTCCTAAACACATTCAGCTCTGTCTAGGCAATTGATAGTGTAGAATACAATTGCTTGAAGCATCAAACCAAAGCAAATCACAACAAATAGAATAGAAAAATCTGATTTACAAGTCAGAATTACAATAATCAGCACCAATAACTGCATAAGCAAAGATAACAAGTGTAATGTAGGCTAAAAGTCCAAAAACAATACCAAGAACAACTTAATATACCTTCACTTCTATTACTTTTAGTATCACAACTCCTTAGTGGTTAAATCATTACTCGTATATAACTATGCACTCTTGTTCTTTCCAATACAATTTAGATAATTCCTGTAAATAGAATTCACAAATGACCAGCCACATTTAGCCAGAACAATGAAGGATGTAGAAATTCATGAATAAGCTCACAACAATACCATTCCAGCCATGACTATTCATTCCAAACACAAGAATAATCAACAACTATCAAATTTATAATGAGTCAACAAACAGAGTGCAAGGTTACATCTAAAGTGAAATTCTGAATGCTAACATATTAGACAATAGAAATTCAGATTGCAATCTCCTATCTTGTTTCAAACAAACTGATTTCATTGCAAAGTAATTATCATGTGGAAATTTTGAGGAGTTTATAGTCTTAAATATTTGCTTCTAAATTCATAATTCATTGATCCATATAAAAAGCATTAAACTTAAAAATTAAAATCGATTTCTTTAATTCTAATGAGGATAAATCACAACAACCACACATTATTCCCATTGTTGTGTAATTTCTTATTTCATGAATTGTCATAAATACAGATTTGTATCAATCCTACACATGGATAGTTTTAATCAACTTATTTGTTAGTAATTATGAAAACATTAGCATAGCTTGGGGTATAATTCAAATTCTAATCCTACTTCAAAAAAAAAATAAAAAATCCCCTAACCATTCCTTCATACTTGCAGCCATTTGTAGAAGAATAGTAGAAAAGTTTAGCATCCAGCATACATCAACAAACACAACAGCCTTATATTCATGAAAACATCCCCAATCAGCTTTTAACAACTTAATTACTTTAACAAACATCCATATAAGACAATCAACCAACAAAAATTCCCTCAAAATGAAATCAATTCATATCTATCACTACAATGTACAATTTCACCAACAATTACCACCATACAAATTTCCATTCGATCTATATCACATTTGTAACTACAATTCACAATTTTACTAACAATTATCAACTATAATTTTCCCATTTATAGAGTATTAACAGTCAAATCCTTCCAATTACATACGATTAACTTGCAAAACCTTTTTCAATAATCAATAAAAATTCAATCCATAAACACTTTTAAACAAACAACTTACCGTTCATTCGTTTAGTAACGGTGGGGATACACTCATAAAGTAGTGAGGGCTACCAACATCTATTAATAAGGGGGCTGCTTCCAGTCACTAAATATAGTGAGGAAGCCTCCAGCCGCTTAAAATAAATGGGCAACAACCTCTTACTACCCATGACGATGTGAACTCCAACCATTACTGGGTGATGGATAATCAAAGCACATTCAAAAACAAAAGCATATATCATGTTGAAGCTTATAAAAACAAACAATTTTAAGAGAATTTATTCAAAACAATCAAATAGTACAAGTCAAATCAACAACAAATCAAACAATTTAACAAACAAAACACAAAACAGGGTCAATAATTTCTTATTCCACATCATATTCATTATTCATTGTTATTTTTGAATTATCTTAATCCCTTAACCCAATAATAAGGTCTCTCATGATGCCTCGACTATGATTATGGTCGACACATAACTATATTCGAGACCCCAGAGAAGCATCCTTATTTTGTCATTCTTCCTAAATTCTTATACATATCAATATTATTTCGTTATTCTTTCTATGTTCATCTCAATCTCTCCACAATACCTATTCAATTTCTCTTATCACTCTCTCCCCACCACGGGATGAGTGATATTCCTCTCAAAAGGCCAGATATTCATGCACATAAGGAAGGGAATACTAAGAATGTATATTGCCAATCTACATGCAATGCAGCACAGTCCTAGGTTATCGTATACCAAATACTGATAACCAAGTTGTAACATACTGTTACTAATTCCCTAATTAAACTAAGATGTCTATTTTATTTCAACAATCTCTTCGCTAACTATGATAGAAAAAGAAATATTCATATCCACAATATCTCTATCATAGTTAGAAAAAGAACTTTCTAATAATTTTATACATTTTCCATGATAGAAAAGAATTGCCTAATAAAATATGAATCCTGTCATGGATAATTAAAAGCTAACCATGTTAGAAAGGATTTGCCTAACATGGTTAATAAACAAAACTAATAGATATCAAACAATAAATAAATATATATATACATGCGGAAGCGAATGCAGCCCTAAAAATTGACAATATACATTTCTAAACAAATTAAATAACCTCTACAGCCTAATTCCCTTTCCTGATGCTTGCGCCTGTGCATGAATACCTGCAAAAATGTCAGTAATCGTGGAATGAGACAATTTGTCCCAGTAACACTACCACAGATTACCCCATTTACATGCGCTTATTTTGGCCTTTACATGCGCTTATAAAGCGCATGTAGAGGGGGCGCTGGTAAAGGCTCTACATGCGCTTTTAAAAAGCGCATGTAGAGGGGGGCTATACATGCGCTTAAAGCGCATGTAGAGGTATGTACCTCTACATGCGCTTTAAGCGCATGTACATCTACATGCGCTCAAAGCGCATGTAGAGGTGCCTATACATGCGCTTTAAGCGCATGTAGAGGTACCTACCTCTACATGCGCTTTAAGCGCATGTAGAAGTACCTACCTCTACATGCGCTTAAAGCGCATGTACAGCTATATATATATATTTTTTTTTTCATATTTTCTTGCCCTCATGTTTAATCAAAACCATCATTACTATGCATAAAAATAACAGCCATCATTGCCACCTAAACCATTAATAACAAATAAACCATAATACATGCATGTTAAGAAAGAAATCATGGAACCTGTTGCCAAGAATATTACACTAGAGGATAGGTTTATTATAGCAGCTTATGCTAAAATTAGCTTTCCTTCCAAACAGACAAACATGTACAAAGAGATTAACCCTAGAATATTATCAAAAGCATAATGGGATGCTCTTGAAAAGGATGTACAAAGTTAATTTATGACGATAGAATTGAGTAAATCATTTCCAGTACCTAAGGGGAGAATCGCAACAGGTGGGGGTGACTCAAAATTGTGTTTTTCTATTGCATCAAGGACCCATGCAACAGTGCCATCACCGCCGCATACCAATACTCTAAAATACTTTACACTCTTGAAAAAATCCAAGCCCACATCAGGACCTTGGGAAGCACTTAACTCAAATATCTACAGACAAAAAGCAAAAATCAGCTCAGGCCATTTAAGACCACATATGAAATAAATATATCCACTTAACATAACAAGCATTGCAAGTCAAGTATTTCCAAAGATTATTTTCTTTTCAAAAGATAGCTAGTGAAATTTAAAGAAACATTAAGCTGTAGGACACCATCTAGATTCTAAGAACAAAAGAAGAATATGTTGAAAATGAAGGAAATTTCCATTTAAATACAATTTTATGGGTGAAAGAAATGCAGTTGATGGTGTTTCTCAGGTTCAAAGAGAGCAACTCTATCAGATATCATGTATGCTTAACCTTGGACCATAATAGAACTTAGTATCCCTTCATTTCGGTCACTCAAGTAGTCAAGGTAGAATGTATTACTTAACGTATTATATGGTAATAAATAATGTCAAGGAAAAGTTAGCTAGCTAGTTAGTCAGTCAGCTGAGTAACATAGTTGCTATCCCCACGTATAAAAGGAAGAGGAGTTATCGATATTCCTTGACTTTTCTGATGTTTATGAACACCCAAATTCCTCTTCACACTCTCTTCTACATCCCTATCTCTGAAATTTCACTATCTTCTTTTAGATCTATCTAAATTCTTTTACTTAATATATTACAATACCAATATATTTCAGGCAAAATAGATTAATAAATACAATGCCAGCATGCATGCTCAACTAAAACCTTTCAGAATAATGAGCAGAATGTTAAGACAACACGCGTGTCAACTCCAGCACTTCATAAACCACAATATTGCATTAGGAAAAAGTAAAAACAGCATACCAATTTTCAGAAAGTAGTGAAAGGTAAAAGAATGTTAAAATGCAAGCAAACAAAAGTTTTCATTGAATGGAATTTTAGAAAGAAGTCATTGCACCAGAGTCGGACAAGTTAAACAACAAATCCTGCATCTCATAAACCATAATATATTTCATACAAATATGAAGGGCAAATATAAAATCTTGAAATCTTTTAATAAGATGACAAATTAAATCCGACCACTCATCAAACACATTCTCTAGTCATATGAACATATCAAACATTGACAAAAATAAGATGTGAAGTGTGAACTCATGCAAAGCACAACTAGTTTCATAAGGTAAAAAAGTTCAAGCCTGGTTTAAGAGGTACCTGAACAGGATTCAGTAGAATGTTCAATCTCCTGCGAAGAGAAGACCCAAGCTGCCCACCACTCCTGGAATTTATGAAAACCAAAAGCGGTCTAGCAGAAGGAGGCAACTCAGACAATGTGTACTTCTTAATTAGACTAGGTGAGGGAGTTTTACCCTTTTCTTGCATAAAAAAATGAGTTTCCCTCATTTCTGGAACTCTACCTTTGTTAATATAATCAAACTTCCTTTCAGATCTGGATTTCTTCATATCTGACATGCCATTCAATACATATCCCAAAGTTGCCTCAGTAGCAGAGGGATTCCTTGCTAAACAATGAGTGGGGTAGCCACCACCACTCTTATTACGACTGCGCCTCTTTTTAATCTGACTACGAACTGAAGAGGTTATGGTTTCTGGTGTAATAGAACATGCTCTTACACCATTTTGATTTTCTTCAACTTCTTTAACACACAGAGGAGAGAGGGTGACTCGTCTCAATGGGCCCAAATCACAAATATCACCAAAATCTCTAGCTAATTTGGCAACCACGGAGTTCCAAAAATATTGATGTAACCTTGATAAAGATCGACTGCAACCATTCATCCCTTGATCGTCTCACCTTCATATTCCATAGGATTATTAGATATAGGATAAGAAATCAAGAATCAAAGAACCAAGGTTCCAGGAAAATTGCAAATGCTCAACTTAACATATATGACCATTCACAACAAATCGTCCCTCACTCTCTCAGCACATGAAAATCCACATATTGGTTCAATCTTACTCTTTTTAATTTAAGCTTTGACTTGGTTAAAAGTTCCAATCAGTGCTTTAAACATGTAAATAACAACCCTCTCATATTTCGCCATTTCAAAACATTTCAAGAGTAAAACCCAAATTCAATGTGACATTTTACCAACAACAAGCCATAAAAATTACACTCACACATATATCACAGCTCGGCCATGTAAGGAAAGGGAGAGAAAATTTGAAATTCATCAATCCAAATACCCATCAAACGTGTTGCACAATCTTTTAAACTTCATTACCATTGTACCTAAACAAATTAAAGATTTTTGAACCTAGAAATCCCTTTAAACTCGTCAGCCCTATAGTCCCAAAAATCTAGGGTTTTCATAAATTGCTTCAAACTTCACTCAAAGTTCAATTTCTCACTCTAAACAACAAGAATAGGAGCTAAAGATTTAACCTTTACCAATTAAACAACCAAACCCCATAACTAAAATCGGACTCACACTCACACTCGCCTAAAAAAACAACGAATCAGGTGTAGAAAGGAAGAAAGGCTTCACCTTTTTCTATGATTTTGAACTTGCATGACAGTGGCGGCCTCCGCCGTCGAAAATCTCGCCAGAAACCGCTAGCTCGCCGGATTTTGAAGAAACAAAGTGAAACATAAGAAAGAAACATGGAAAAGAAGCAAAGCTCAAGAAATAGAAGCCATGGCCGAAGCTTACCGTCCTCACCATCGTCCGCCACCCTTCGAGCTCCGTCGAGGCTTGTGGCCGGAGGAGGCCGCCGGAAATGGCCTCATCGTTACTGTGATGGCTGGACGAAGTAGGGAGCTAGGCATGAGAAAGGAAAGAAATCGCGAGGGAGGGTAGGAAGGAAGAGAGATCAGGTGATGATGATGATGATGATGATGATGATGAAGTTGAGAAGTGTAGAAGTGAGGATGTGAGAATGATGAAGAGGGAATTAGGTTATTAATGTGTGTGTTTTTCGGCTGGAGAAGAGGGAAGGAAGGTGGGTGCATTAGGGTTTGAGGCAAAATGACAATTTTGCCCTTATGTCTTCATTCTAATTACCCTCCCATTTTTAATTTCTCTCTACAACAAATAGAAAAATTATTTTATACACCAAATTACATATTTTCTCACATTATAGTGTTGTCTATGCCCTATAGTATTTATCAACAAATATTTAACTTAAAACTCAGTCTCTAACTATTTTTCCGTAATTTCTTAAGAAATAGGCATATTAATCTTTTGAAAATATATTTTCCTATACTGATGATATCCTAATGACTTGATTAATTCTTTATTATCCCTAATTTAAATTTTTGGGATGTTACAATTAGGGTTTGTGATTTTTAGTAAGGGAGGGAACTCATTCAGAATGCTACTACATACTCTGAGCGCGCTATAGAGTGAAGAGACAAAAGGAGGGAACTCATAAGAAAAAGGCGCGGGAACACCTTATGAGGTCTGAGGAGGACCTCTTATGCATGACTCCATATTTTGCACTTCAGTAGTGCCTTTACATGCGCTTAAAGCGCATGTAAAGGGTGTTTCACCAATTTCATAGCACCCAAAAGTGGTAATGGAGCCTTGAAACACTAAGTCAACAAGCAGGAACACCTTATGAGGTCTGAGGAGGACCTCTTAAGCATGACTTCATGTTTTGCACTTCAGTAGTGCCTTTACATGCGCTTAAAGCGCATGTAAAGGGTGTTTGTGGCTTTACATGCGCTTAAAGCGCTGTAAAGGGTGTTCATGTAAAGGGTGTTTGAACATTTTCATAGCACCCAAAAGTGGTAATGGAGCCTTGAAACACTAACTTAACAAGCAAGAACACATTATGAGGTCTGAGGAGGACCTCTTATGCATGACTCCATATTTTGCACTTCAGTAGTTCCTTTACATGCGCTTAAAGCGCATGTAAAGGGTGTTTCACCAATTTCATAGCACCCAAAAGTGGTAATGGAGCCTTGAAACACTAAGTCAACAAGCAGGAACACCTTATGAGGTCTGAGGAGGACCTCTTAAGCATGACTTCATGTTTTGCATTTCAGTAGTGCCTTTAGCGCATGTAAAGGGTGTTTGTGTTTTTACATGCGCTTAAAGCGCATGTAAAGGGTGTTTGTGCCTTTACATGCGCTTAAAGCGCATGTAAAGGGTGTTTCCATATAATTTTGAGCTCTTCACCTAAGTTCATTTTATATTTTATCTCTAAATACTTAAATCCTTTTCTAGTCATTGTTTTAGTGAATTTTAATTGATGCACATTTCTATACATGCGCTTTAAGCGCATGTAGAGATAAGGCCTCTACATGCGCTTAAAGGGCATGTATAGATTCTTACCTGTACATGCGCTTAAAGCGCATGTAAAGGACCCTCTATACATGCGTTTCTTCTAAGCGCATGTAAAGGTGTGCTGGTAGATAGACAATTTGTAGTAGTGTAATCACCGCTTAACTCACTATGACAGTGAGATGTGCGGTAGTGAGGGCGTCTAAAAGGGTACCACAGTTTAAAAACAATAATAATATATATAACCAGATCCTCTTTTATTCCTTACTCAAGTCCCTCCGTCATATCCAAATCAAATCAAAATCACCATCTCTACTTTTCCAATTCAACGATCCTACTGCCCCAACTCTCACACTCACCTATAGATGCATTGTGCCATCACGGGGCATTCAAGCATCTAATCTTCACTATATGATTTGACACTGTGTCCCTCTCCATAATGAGAGGACAATTTCCCTCTCTGGCAATCTCCAGAGAGGGAACCCCAATTCTGCTTCCATTACAGAACGGGAACGGTTGGGCTCTCCAGTGCCAAACAACCGTAGGTCACTTTCTCTCAATAAGTTGACCTATGATCCCCGGTCTAATCAATCCGAAAAGGATCATCAGTACAAATAACTGTCGATTGGCCAATCGACAGTTATCATCGCGCGATGGTACAAGTAACAGTGTCATGCAATGCTCACCATATCTATCAATCTCAACCTTATTCAAGACCTCAATGTCCATATCAGTGCATTGCACTCTTACAATTCCCTGTCAATACATCATCCACAACATTCAATGTTTTCCCTAATAATTCTTCCCACAATCTCCAATTCAACATCTCATTCTTATCCTCATAATCTATGATACATCTCAATATCCCTGTCAAAGTACCAAATCCCAATGTATATACACTCACACATACATAGTCCAGCAATACCACCAACCAGGATACTACATATAGTAAGTCAAATTCTTTATATGAAAGTAATCGTGTTTGAAAGGCACCCGATAGCCTAATTTTATAGAAAAATAACTTTTCAAAGATAATATATATATAATGAGGGTGAGAAAGGATTTTCAAAATTCTCAACTAACGTCACCCTCAATGTTATAGTAAGGTAAGTGTGATTACCTATCGCCCAGCAATTACACATTAACTCATCCTTTCTCTCTTGATGCCACAAAAGTCATATCGCCATCAATCCTATAATGTAGCACAGAATGATAAATTAGTATCATTCTACTTCATGTTTAACGTCTCTCTCGTATCCGCATTACTACCCAATTTTTCCCCATTTATGTATTCTATCTTAATGAACCACATCAAACATAGCACACTATTACAATTAAACATTTTGTATATGAGCTCAAAAATAATTTAAATTATTTCAATCACTTCCTCTTCATCAATATCATTCCTCCAATTCAATCACAAGAAACAAAGTTAAGAAATTAAATACTCCAATTTAAAGTCAGTCACTTACACTGTTACACATTAACCAACACATGAATAAAGCACCGGGAACGCAAATAATCAATATTACTACAATAATGCATAACAACTTCAATTTAGCTTAAAATATATATGCAGTAATGGACTGAGTATTCATTAAAATAGATTAGTTGGTCCTTATAAAATATGGATACTAATCAACACCACTTGCAATAGATTTATTAGAAAAGAACAATACCAAACAGTGGTTAAGGAAAAGCACATGATAAAGGAAGAGACTAGGAGAGGTAGGAACTTTAATCATATATTAATAGAGAAAGAAAACAAATGAACGACCCACTTCAATTAATTTACACAAATCACAAAATTAACCACTGCACACACATAATACTAAGTTTCTTTGAGCAATTACATAAGTTTTCCACATTAAACCATTTCAGTCCAATTTAGAGAAAGAAACCGAACTCATTTCTTTATTCTAGTCTTATATCGAGCATACAAAATCCAATTGTCACAGTAAGCAAAGGAGTAACAATTTCCCTTAACAAGTTAAGCTTATATGTTCACCAATTTGAAATTGAAACTCTTAAACTTGTTAGAAATCTATTGGATTCACAAATACCCAAATTTGCAAATTATCAAAAACTCAATCCACAACTCACAATGTCCTCTTTTTATTCAATTTTTATTCAAGTATAACAATAAAATAGCACAGAATTTTGGTAATAATACAAGCATAGCAAGGTTGTAACTTAAGTGGACCTACATAGTCATTAGTTTTAAGAATTTGAATCTCAACCATAACACTCAATTTGAACAGCAATTCAAAAGCAATAACTAAGCAAGGAAATCACCTCTAAAACTTCAAGAATCACAATACTTAAGCAAGATCCAAATATTTTGTTTACCAAGCTATAATCACCAATTGCATCATTAATATTTTGTTTACCAAGCTATAATCACCAATTGCATACAAGCATAAAACATACATCATTTATACAATCACATTCAGAATTGAAGCTCTCAAATGCTCAACATGCACGCACACCACACAACTAATACCCCAGCCAAATTAAACCAATAGTGATATGATCAACTCAAACAAGTTTTGTTGGTGATTAGTTAAAAATTTCGAGCCCAAAAATCACAATACACATGTCAGCCCTTAAGCCCAAAAATTAGGGTTTTACTTAAACTCAAAAAAAAATCCTTACTCAACCATTCAAATCATCACTTGAATATCCAAACTCAAAGCTTAATTTTGAAATGTGTGGCTGTCACCCAAGAGGGGGGGTGAATTGGGTGGCAGAATAAAACTTATAAAAATTCTCCCTTTTAAAACTTTACTCCTTGTGCTTGATGAGAGTGACGATGTATTACCCCAAGCACAAGTGAGTATCTAGTGGTGTGGTGCTTGATGTGTAGATTAAAACAACCAGAATGAGCACACACGAGTTTATCCTGGTTCGGTCACTTCCAGACCTACATCCAGTCCCCAGGCTCCACATGAGATTTTCAATCCACTAAACCTCTTGTTTGAACCAGGCACAAGAAAGCCTTTACACTATAGGTTTTACGAACACGGGTTCACCTAACTACCCACAGGTTTTGCAACGGACTCACCTGCAAACCTTACAACCACAGGTTTTACAACGGGATCACCTGCAACCTTACAACCACAAGTTTTGCGGGCTAACTTGCAACCTATGGAGATTTAGAAAACCTCTAAATGCTCCCCCTCACTTTTGTAAGATAATAATTCTGTTCGTCAAGCACAAGCTTTAGAACAACCTCTATCAATTAGAGGATTTGATAATATGTTCACTCAATGAACTGATTGTGATAAACACTTAAGTACAAATGATTCTCTCTAAGAATAGATGATGTTACTCACTTAAGTACAAATGAATTACTCTCTAATAATGTTACAAATCTAGATCTGAGAGTAGAAGATGAGAGGAATGTAGAATATAGTTTCTCAGATAATATGCTCTGTTCATCCAACCACTCTTCTGAATGTGGATGTTCCTTTTATACTCGGCCTCAACATTCAGGCTTGGGCGGCAGATAGGATATGTCCGTTTGAATATAGTCGTTAATCCCATGTTACCGTTGAGAGGTACATCTTCATTAATGCTTAGCAGGGTTGACTTGCTTTATCTCTGAAAAGCAACTCTGACAACTCTGCTCTGACAAAAGCATTCTGACTTCTGAGTATGTGACGTTGACTCTTGTACTCTTGCTGACGGATGATCATCGTTCATCCGGAAGTGGCAATCTTGCTCTGCAAGTGTTAGTCTCTGAATCCCAGTGCCAAGAGTATTTTCATCCGGAAGCTCATTTGCATCCGGAAGTAAAACTAAGTTCTGCACATACTTGTTAGTCTCAACAGAGTAAGATATATAATCAGGTGTAGTAAGAACTATACATGCTGTGGGAAGCTTGTTTGCTATGGGAAGTAATCTTACTAAGACTATGTTCTGACTTAGTGTATTGTCTACTGACGCTAGGGGATGTCTATTCCAATAGTCAGCGTAAGTCTCGTTATTTTAGTCTAACTCTTCCTAAGTGACTTAGTGTGTCATTTACTCATGCTATGGGATGTGTAGTATAACAACACATAATCACATGCAGTGGGAGTTCACTTAGTCGAAGGAAGCTCTCTTTCATCCGGAAGCACTCCTACTGGATGAAGGGTTATATTCACTTTTACTCACTCTCGCTCAGTGTCCTTCAATCCAACAGCCAGCGCTAGTCACTAAGCAATCGGAAGCACTTCTACTAGACGTGGCTTATGTTTACTGACACTCAGTGTTACCTATTCCAATAGCCAGCGCTAGTCTAAATGTAACAGGAAGCAATTTCACTTCCGGTTGAATCCTGGCTTAGTCTTAAGGTTTTGTATATCTAGTGCTTCTGGACTAAGTTATTTTCCAAGTGAATTACTTGCTGTCGCTGGGGGATGAGTCATTCATCCGCGAGCGCTAGTTCTAGTCTATCCGGAAGTAAATCCACATCCGGTTGCACTCTTACTTGGGATTCTATGTTAACCTATTGCTTTCTAAGTACTTGATTCATTCTTTCATATTTTAGTCTTCATCAAAACTTAAGATTCTAACAAATTTGTGTTTTTGTTTAATTTGAGAACCAAAATAGAAATCCCCTTTCAAACCCTAATCGGTCTCTCTTCCAAATTCGTAGAAGATGAAAGAAATTGAAGGAAATAGAGTTTACCTAAACTTGAATGTGAGGTTGTACGCTTGAATTGAGCTAGCCGTCGCCGGAAAGTGGCCGGAAATCGGCCACTAAGGTGGCTGGACGAGATTGCATCCAAGGAGAAGCAAAGAAGTGAGAAAAAGAAGCTGGAACTGAGTTTAGTTCGAAAAACAACCAAACCCACCATGCACCGCCACCGTCCGCCGTTGCTCACCGCCTAGGCCGCCGGAAAAACGCGACGGAAATGGAGGGAACTCCTAAGACATGGATCTAACTTGGTTTGCACGGATATGATGAGGAAAGGAGAGCCCAAACACAGAAATGATGTGGTTTTTGAAGATGGGAACCGAAATGTATGTGTAGGATGAGGAATGAAAGAAAAAAAATGGTGATGGTGAGAAAGAGAGAAGAGGCCGATGGTTTTGGAAGGAAGAAGGGAGAGTTGTTTTTATTTGTTTTTTTTTTTTTACAATCTATACATTTAGGGAAAATTACTGAACTACCCTCCCAAGTACCTAAACCATTTAAATTTACCTAACCAAGCAACTAATTTAGTTAACCTCCACAATACCTTAATTTCCATAAAACTTCCATAATTTCTAAGTTTTCCAAATCATTCAATCAATTATTTCTAGGCACCTATTCCCTGAAAACTTCTAAAATGTTAAAGAAAATCTCCAAATATTCTGAAAATTCCCAAATTTTCAAACTTTTCAATTTATTATTTCCTACCACACTTTCTAATCCTATATTAAAATTTTCAGGATGTTACATCTTTCATATTTATGAATGCATATGTATATCTCTCTCTTAAAAGTATCATAATAAATATGGGTAATATTGGAAGAGAAGCATTAAATCTAGACACCCAACTAACATTCACATGTTTTCTTAAGAAGCGTTTCTTTGGCGGCTAGCTCTTATATCAGGGACCGGAGGGAGTACTTAATTACCAGGTATAGCATGAAACTAACCATACCCTCCATTTTTTAAAATAAAGATAGACATTTTCTAAAACACCCTATTTGTTTTTCTCATTTGAATCTCTTGCTTGATCTATCATTGTTAAAGGATGATTGGTGAGGCTGGATTTTTTTATAAGAATTGGTGAGGGTGGATTAGGGAAAATTAACAGAATTTCAAAATATTATTTGCCAAATTAAGATCAAGATCTCTAAATAGATTTTATATATATATTTTTGCTTAGAGTCTTTGGTGTCTGACCCCCCTTCGTGGAATTAACTAATCCAAAGTCGTCACCGGGATTCCCTATTTGGGGGTGACGACTTCCCAAGGGTTTGAACCCATGGCCTGGATGGTACGCGGTGTCTTACCTTCCCCTTTCTTATCAGCTGGTCTATGCCCCTTAGGCTCTAAATAGATTTTATATTAAGTGCATGATGGAGTATTTTTTTATTAGAAGTGCATGATGGAGTATTTTTTTTATTAGAAGTGCATGATGGAGTATTTGATACTGTTTGTTTGGAACTTGGAAGGATTCACATGGAAACAAAGAGATATAAAGTGTATGTATGTTAATGTTTATGACTTTATGGGGAATAATGACTTTATGGGGAATAATATAACCCTCAAAATATTAAAAGAGAGTGATTTTACACTTTACCATAACTGTTAATGTCAATTTCATAATGAGTAGTATGAAAATATGTGGAATAGTTACATACTTTTAAAGTACCCACATCATCTGAACTTTAATAAAAAAGATAACAACAATTCAATTTATTTTAATCTATGTTGGTATATGACTCATTTTAAACAATTCACAATTTATTTTGTTTCAAAGTGTAGGAATATATCCAGTCTAAACTTGGTGAATGAGGGCTCAAATTTAAACCCAATAAATATTGAGACCATTATGTAAATATATAGGGGAAAATATGGGTTGAATAGATTAATTTTCACAATAGATATGAATTTAAACTAACTTAACTTTCATATATACCATATATATGAGACTAGGGTCAGTTTGGGATAAATTATCTCAATTGAAAAAGAAAACTTCCGTAGAACTTCTCTTCTCTTCTCTTCATGGTATTTTTGCTGTGTGTGTGTGATTGGATCTAACGATAATCTGGTTTTATATGGGTACCAAGGGAATCAGTAAGATTCTAATACACCCGAAATCCTAAAGGAAAGAAGACTTAATTATTCAATACACCTAAAATATTTTCTTGAAAATTTGCAAATTATTTAAACATATATCTCACACTTTAGTCCATAAAATTTTTTTGAGGCAATTTTTTTATTCATAAACTTGTACCTCACACTATATAGTAAATAATTAATAGTAGTTCATTGGAATGTAGTCTTACAACACAACAGGGAGAACTTCACTTCTCCCAAATAATTATTGGGGCAATGGGGCTACTTACCCTAGTCCAAACTTGAGACCTATTACTAATATGGAACAATTTTTTTTTCAAAAGAATGGAACTATGACGACCATTTAATTAAAGGGAAAATGTCATTTAAATCCCTCCGAATATACAAAAGGACAATTCAGGAACTCAAACTTCCAAAAGGACCATGAAGGAACTAGGACCTAGTTGACATTTTAAAATTGTGTGAAAAGACAAAATTGCCCTAATCATAAAACATAAATTACTAACCACCCTATTGAAAATGGTGGGTGAAAGGGTGGTTAGTAATTTCTGTTTTATGATTAGGGCAATTTTGTCTTTTCACACAATTTTAAAATGTCAACTAGGTCCTAGTTCCTTCATGGTCCTTTTGGAAGTTTGAGTTCCTGAATTGTCCTTTTGTATATTCAGAGGGATTTAAATGACATTTTCCCTAAATTATTAAAGGCTTGGCCGCTTTGTATACACTATTAAGCCAAACAAGAATTGAAAAATGGGATGGGAGGGAAGATAGACAGGGAGTTAGATAGGAATGCCAGAGTACGAGTTAGGTACCTAACCAACAACAAACAAAACCCCCCGACCCAAGAGTCATCACACTGTTGCGCAAGCACTCAATTAAATAGGGATAACTGCATATTAAGTCTTAAATAAAAGATTTAATTTTAAAGAGGTCACAAGAAGTTGTTAAAGACTATTATTAAAATTGTAATAGTCTTCATTAATAAGTGATAAAATAAATAAATATTCCATCAATTCCCAATCCTCATATTGATTTTTTTTCAAAACTTATAAATTAATTTGTCTGAATTTTTCTCTAAACCACCCTTATCTAATTTATAAGTTAACATATTATATTAATTAATGATACACAAAATACGTTATGATCAGGTGACTTATCTAACTTTATTAATTTAGAAAAAACCAAGTGTATCTAATATCTTATAACATAATGAGAAAATATATTTAATAATTAAAATTGTTGTATGCTACCTATTCCTTCATTTCTTGGATCTATAAATAACCCCCACACGACACCCCCATACAACACATCCATTCATTCACTCACGCCAAGCATCTCTCTATTCTCTTATTCTTCGCCTCTGTCTTTGAGAATTAGCTTTGCTTTCTCTTCTTCTACTCCTTCCTCATTGTATGGCCGCCAATTCCAAGTGCCGAGGGATCACCAGTTTGGGAAAAAGAGTCACTAATCAGATCTGGACTCACAGCAACCACCCTTTCCCAACTTTTCACTCCCTTCCTTCCTCCTCTGCTTCTATCAGGTAATAATCAAATGCTCAGTCTAAGATTTATTTATCTAATTTGATTAAACTATATATATTCATTTAGTTAAAATTATATAATATTACTAAAATACCTAGTCACGCTCGTTTATTCATATCATCTCTCCATTACTTAATTATGATTGAAGAGCACTGATAGCGATAATTTAGAAAAATGTAGAAAAAATAGAAAATGTATTATATATTTAAGAACAAGATCACCTCTGCAAGTAATTCATGTATTTTGCAACGTGGGGTATTTCTTTTTGGTTGTTTTGATTCCATGTTCTTACATGATTTTTTGTTTTCTCTTTGTTTTTCTTATTTTTTATGATATCATGTGAGTCACGTGAGGAATTAAAGCGGTTGATTATGGCTTAAGATTAATTAAATTCATTAGATTTCTCTTTTCAGCTTGTTCTGCTTGTGTTTGATGATATTTCGTGGAGTGCATAGTTTAGGCTTGTTGATTTTTTTTTCCAATTCATTTTGCTTATTTTTTGTGATTTTAAATGGTGTACCCAAATTTATTTTGTATAATTTAGTAAGTCCAAATCTAGTTCTCCGGTTGTTGGCTTGTGCAACGCAAAAGGATTTTTCTGAGGTAATCTAGAAAAAAATTTGGGCATTTTCCAAGTCTGTAAATGTACGGAGAAAACTTCAGTCCAGAATGATTTTAAATTTGTTCCTATTAAAGTATATTTTGACCCTTCATTTTTTTTTGACATCATATTTTGACCCTTCATTACATAATGGAGAGAAAATTACAAATTACTGATCCTCGTATATGGTTATTTTTATCTTGTTCTTCTGGTTGTGTTCGTGTTTGTTTGCTGAGAAATCCTTCTCATCCGTTTGATCTTTCCGGTTTATTACTGTTGTTGATGAATGATGATGATGTAATGTGGGGGCACATAATGAGTTTTTAACTTTTTCTGTTGTCCGTATTATCATCACTCATTAGGAAAATGTATTTATTTAAAAAACTTATCATTTGATTATTCAAATAATAAATATATTTTTTTCTTTGCATGTTGATTTCATTTCACTAAAAGAAATAAATTTGTGATTAAATATCTTCATTGCAAAATAATACTAGATTCTTCATGCTTTTTTATTTAAGATATAATAGTTCATACTAATTTTTTTTTGTTTTCATTATGCAAATTTCATTACATGTTTGGGTTATATTTGTATTAAGATAAAAATCATTGTCATTTTCTTTTTTTAGACGATTGTCATTTTCTAATATCTTGAAAAATTAAAGGAAACTTTGAGAAAAATCTCCCATCAAAAATTCTAGAGTAAATTTAACAAAATAATTTTGAAACAGGACTTAACACTCAGATATGATAATCTTACTTAGCACAAAATAATTTTGAAACAGGACTTAACACTCATCATATATGACAATCATACTTAACATATCCCATTCCCAAGTTAATTTGTCACATGACCATTTTCTTCCAGATTTTCCAAAATTTTATTGGTAAGAATGAACGAATTTTTTTATACACAGAATGCAAGCAAGGTTACTCTATAAATTTTGTACACACAAAGCAAGGTTTTTTTTTTGTTTTAGGTTCTCCAGACATTAAAATTTTAAAGCAAGGTTTCCCTAAATTTGCCAAAAATTTGTATCAACAGTAGAACAATGACAAGTCTCTTTTTTCCAGGAATCTTGTTCCTTAATTATGGTCTATAGAGCTGTTTGTCCTTTTTTGGGTGATATTTTGGCTTATTCCTTGTACTGTCAAGTATACGAATGGAGAAATATAAGTATTCCTTTCTATCTATTTTTGCTTTTCCTCTTTTTCTTTCTTCCCTTCTTTTTTATTCTTTTAATCTCAGAATGAGTTCCCATTCCACTTCCCTAACTTTATTTTAAGGCCAATCACTTCCATACTTAATTTGACTTGGAATTACGTTTGTATCCTTTCAATTTTCTGTCAGCTTTAGGAAATGAATATAATGTGTAAAATTCATTTAAATTAAAAAATAAAACATATTTCTTTTTGAATTAGCAATTTTTTAAAAAATAAAGACCTGGCAGCTATTATATTCTCTTTCTCTCTCAACCCGTTTGTTAGTTAGTGCGTTCATTACAAAATGAATTGTTGTCTATTTGGTGCGTGCTGCCACCTTCCATTGAGTAAATTAGAAGAGTCATGGAAAATAACGTTTATTTTCTTAAAAGAATTTCAATTGTTACATAAATTTTTATATTTGATCATATGTATACTACGTCTAATGTTTACGAACGTGGCAACCAGTTCAGGCAAACAATTTTTTTGTTTTGGTGACTTTAATTTTTATGAGAATATTTTTTATATGGAGATAAAAAACTGTAGTTATAACAATTTTAAATAATATTGCAAAGAAAATATTAATTCTGAAAAAAAATTCATTTTGGTCTCTTAAAATTTTTGAAATATACTTTAAAATTTAATTCCTAAACCTTTAAAATATATTTTACAAATGAATTCGTAATAATCAATATTCTTTGTTTTCTTTTAATCTCATTATATATGAATTATAATTTTCTCATGATCAACTCCATGATATAACTTCTCTTTTTATCAATGACCTAGCTACCCACTATTGCTTAGCTCATGATATTTCATTATTCTTACTCAATTATTTTGGAGAAAATATATGATACTCTTTTTAAATTAATTTGTCAACTATTGAGTATTCTTATGAACGTGACATTTTTCTCCTGATCATAATATCAATATCAAAAGCAGAGCCATAAACTAGACTTTTTCATTTACCTCGTTTTTGTTCATTTACTTCACAAAAAAAGAATTTGACTCTAATTTTTCAATCAATGCCTCGAGTCTGTTTTCGTAGCCTTTTTTAGTTTTTAGACTCTTGCAGTTCAGTGAAGACGGGTTGTGATTTTCTTCAAAAATAAATAAATAAAAGGACACGTGTCGCTCTCATAAATATGATAGTATTACATTTCTTGCACTCAATAAATGCAGACTGCAAAATATAATCGTGATTGTGGGGACCAAACCATTCTTTTCATTCTTTGTCAATCTATAGAGTTTTTTTTTTTCAATAAAATTCGCCTATGTCAATGCGTAATAAGTTTTATTAACTATATAACATTTGTTTAATTTCTTTATAACTATATTCTCGCTTAGGATGGAGTAGACTAAAGTACTTTTTGAAGAAAGTGTGTGGAGGAGACTAGATGATGATAAGGTGATAACCAGGGAAATACTATCTAGACATGAAATTTTTTAGTGACGAAAAGATAAAGCCAATGCCTGAATAAAGATTGTGTGTGTGTGTGTGTGTGACCCACTTTATCTTCTCATTAAGATCCTTCTCGAATTTATGTTGATTGCCAATTATCAATACACATATGAATGTGCTGTGAAAGCAGGCATGGAAAATGCGTTTGAATTATTTAAAAGATCACTCTCTAATGATGAGTAGCTATTATAATATTTGTGGTTTTGGTTTGCCTGATTTTTTTTATTCTTTTACGGTTTTCATAAATACTTTTATTCTTCGATAAAAAAATACTTT
The DNA here is from genome assembly GCA_029929735.1 of Mimosa pudica. Taxonomy (NCBI): domain Eukaryota; kingdom Viridiplantae; phylum Streptophyta; class Magnoliopsida; order Fabales; family Fabaceae; genus Mimosa; species Mimosa pudica. The sequence goes on along the minus strand of JAKELP010000018.1, from coordinate 14,012,556 downwards.
TATTCTACACGAATAATTACTATTAATAATAACTGTATTTTTGGACTCACTAAATAAAGACGACTGTACAATATATTATTAGTGGACGTACGGCCTGCAATATATATTGCAGCACAATAATATTGCTGTGCTATAAAGTTGAATCCGGATCGCCCAGATTGTGTGTATGTTTCAACACTAGAAACAAATGTGATAATTAATAATAATAAAAAAATTGTGATGATTCATTTATTGGGTATATTATTTTATGAAATAAATTCAAGTTTTTAAAATTATATATTACTTCAAAGCCATTCGAATTATTATATAAATAATCATTCTAGTATATGGATTATTACTGGCATCAATGGTGTGTCAAAGAATATAAACTGACGTTAATCATGAAATGAATACCTCTTTCTTTAAGATTTATTATTGCCTAATAAGTTATATTATTTTGGTGGTCAATTCCTGATAAATTTAATGGATTATAATTGATTTGATTTGATTTGTTTGTTTAATAGCTAATTAGGAATTGTAATTGTAAATTATAAAACAAGGAAGGTATGTAGGGTAGGTGGGATGTGTGAATTACATGTGCTATCAGTCCTCTTCACCAATCTGTTTGTTGGGGATCACGTGTGATGTTTAAAGAACCAAAAAGGTGTGAGAAATGCCTTCTAATATTTTAAACTTTTCTTAAATTAAAAAATTTATATTAGTGATATAATGTATGTTAAGAGCGGATTGAACTCGTATCCAAAAATTTTATTGCACTGGATTATAATTATAATATTATTTGGACCTCTTGCTTTTTAGCCGTTCATTGAGTCATTTGTCATGTGTTTTTTTAATCCTTTATCTACCGTGTTTTTTTCCCGTGATCTATTTTATCAATGGACTTTACTCATTGAGAAATGCTTACGTATTTTAAGAACTTTGCATAATGAATACAAAATAACTCAAATCATGTAAAATTTAGTTGGTTAATATCTAATCTCAATCAATTTGCGTTTTATTTTGTTTTCAAGAAAAAATCAATCTCTTAAACCAAATTTTTATTTGGCACTTTAAAGAATTTTTTCGAAAACAAAATAATTGTAAATTGTTTAATTTGCGCCATTACTCATTAGCCAACTACTCAACTAGGATCAAAATGATATAAGGAGTTGTGTATAATTGTTTGATTTTTGTATTGAATAGAAAATTCAGAGGATTTGAAATTCCGTTTTTTTTACATAGGATTTGAAATTCCAAAAGTATGTAATTTTTTCTTCCTTTCATTGATGAAGTTTGGGTGAATTACGTGTAAGGATTACGGAGTTTGTAATATTTAAGTTTCCTTCTCATCACAAAACCTTTTTTTTAATATTAATTTTATATTAAAAAAATTCTCAAGTTTAAACTAGAAATAAACTTATACAACCAAGTTCTAAAATTTCTTTTTAAATGAATTGATGCAGGAGGGCTGCTTTTAGTTCACTGTACGAGAAAAATTTTGATGATCAAGTCCGCCCAACTATAGTCCCTGACCATGTGATTCAAGCAGCCCACTCCGACAAGTATTGGGCTCCGCACCCACAAACTGGGGTATTTGGGCCTCCAGCCCAAAACCACAACTACCAATCCTCATCCACAGTCGCCACCGCGGCGAATGCCGGTGCCGCCTCAGTTCTGGAAGAGACGGCCTGGTTCCGCCCAACCAGCCTGGAAGACTTGGAGAAGCCTCATCACTTAGCTTAAGCCTTTACTAGTTTTACTATCACTACCCATCAAATAAAAATACTACTATATATATAATAAATAAGGTGTTAGTGAATTATATAAACTGGTGTGGTGTGTTTACTTTGGTGTTAAATGCTTTGTTGAAGAGTCAAGAGAGGAGCTTGCACTATAGACTATAGTATATATGCTACACATGAACTACATGATGTACCTGTGTCTCTTGCTTTGCCTTTCATGGAACTTTCATGGTGATAATAAATCTATAGTTATGTCTATCATGCTCATTTGTTTTGGCATTGTCCTCCTTTCTATACTACTCTTTCTGGGATTGTTTAGTTTTGTTTGTCATATTTGAAAAAAATGTGTTTATGTTATTAATATATCTATCTTTATGGGCCAGTAATTTTCAATTAAATATGAGATAATGCAATTGTTCGTGCTCACCATTTAATTGAACTTTGGTTTTGATTCTCGTAACTTCTAATGGTTGGTTTTAGTTTTGTAATTATAGAGCGACTTGGTATAAATCAAGTATGTGGACCATAAAAAACTGGTTAAATTGTAGGGGATGTACCTTAAAGTCATACCAAATCTTTATAAAATTAGAGGACCAAAATCATGAATGGTTTGAAACTACAAGAATTAAAATAAAAATTTTAAAATTTCATTAATCTATAAAGCTTAATAACAGTAGTAACCCATGCAGTAATATCTTCTGGACTTTCAAAAATAAATCTTTACAATAGTTTTTAAAAAACCTAATTTGCTTTAGTTTTTGTTTTCTTTTCTCATTCTCACATAGACCAAATAAAAATAATTAAAATACTTCTTTCTTTCCATCAAATAATAATAAAAAAAAAATCATTGCCTCTCCCCTGCCTCTAGTTCTTCCTCCTTGATATTTCCTTGGTGCAACCAAACACAATATTAATCTTAAGCGAGATCTTGGATTGTAGTAGTATTTTTACAATCACTGCAATTACCTTCTCCATTTCAGGTCTTTTACTTCAAACAACTTTCTTTGCAAATTTCAAGAATTCAGTAGACTGGATATTTCTTTTTTCTTCTTTTAAGAGATAAAATGATATTATTAAAAGAGCACTTACATCTACAGTAGCGATTGAATAGAAAACATAAGCAAAAGAAAACTTCTGGGATGCAAGCTAAGCATGAACAAAAACGGAAGTACATAGAAATATTCAACATAAACATTATATACATCCTTCCTAAGTATATCTTGGTTAAGTAAATTTGGACATGAAAAATTGATGAATTGGTTCTTTATATACAACATATTCAACCCTCTTGCTTCCTGGATTAGTAGAAACTTGAAAATCCTATTAATAGCAGCCCAAAGACAGTAGAAGAGGAAAGAAGTATAATGTGCCGATGTGTTTATGTCATGTTCCTTTTAAAATGTTGTGGAGAGCCTATTGAGTAAATATACCATGCTAAAATTTTTTTTTTTTATTATTTTAGTTTGCAAAGAACTACGCCCCGTCCAACCGATAGGATTGATGAGTCTAATGGAAACTTACAATGTGATAAATCAAAGTTTAATTTTCCATTGTAAGATGTGTCAATATACATGATTGAAAAGGGGGAAAAGAACTATCCCCATCCAACTTGTAGAGAACCATTGGAATTCTCGGAAGATGTTGAAAAATGAAGTCTTGTAACTTTTCCTGATAAATGAAGGCTAAGCCTCTAAAGGAAAGGGAACTTGTAATGTGCTATATGGGAGAATTACGTACTATGCTCTTAAGGAAATCACTTATTTATTAAAAGTTTTAATGAAAACTGAATTATATAAATATATATTGTCAGTTTCTGCATTTCTTTTGTATTACATGGTATTCAGTCTTATAGCAATTTCCCCTAGTAACTTCCAAAGGTCATTGTACCTTTCCATGATATACTTACTTCGCTTCAGACAAATCATATGTATAAAAAATAAACGATATTTACCATTTTGAAAGGACTTCATTTTCATCTATATATGAAGTTATCAAAGTTTAAGCTTGAGCTGGAAACAGAATTCGTTAAAACAGGAAGCTAATAATGAAAGTTTAATAAATTAATTCTCTTCTGGAGGTCCAACATATATTGCATTTGTTCATTGCTTAATTCCTGAATTAGGATATAATGAGAATATATAGTACTATTTGATAGTTTAAACAAAGATATATATAGTTTTGAACATAAATATATTTTGTAAACTAAGTACAATATTATTCATATCGTTGTCTTAAGAAATTATAAATTCTTCCATCCTTATTAAAATTAAAATTGAAATCTAATTTCGTTTCAAACTTCAGTCTCTCAAAATTTACTCTTTGACTTTCATTAAGCATTTCCTATATTCAGAAAATTCTCAAATCTAATTAATTTTATTTTAAATTTGAGAGTTAGTTTAATTTTTATTTGGCACTACTTCTTTCATCTGGATAGTTCAAATATATTTTCCTTTAATTTAATGTCATTTTTGGTTTTGTTATTAGAGTTTAATTAATAGTGTTAACTGTTAAACTTTTGTTTACGGACTCAAACTGAAAAGGCTAAATTATAGAGAGAAATATTGGTGTTAATCCACTCAAAAGTAATACTTACATAAGTTAGGTAGAACACGTTTCATTACTCATAAAAAAGATGATATGGAAAAGTTCAACATATAAAACAATGGTTAGATCTATTTTGGATCTTTCAGATTTGATTTTATTTAAAATATTTTAATGGATACATAGTATTTAATCAAGTAAAAATCATTTAGATGTGTTCGATATGGACTTTATATGTCTAACTTTTCTTGCCCAAATGTTTTGAAAAATCATATATATTGAAAATTGAACCATTTTTTCCATAACGTATTTAAATGTCACTAGTTTAATGAAGAATCTAATGATATTATTAAACAAAAATTTAACCCCAATAATAATTGTTTTAGGTGTAGAGGATGGGAAATGAAGATAAGGGGAGCCACTCCCTCTGCTGATGTTATTTCCCAATTATATGTCTAATGCCTTATTATATTTTTGTGTTGTGGTGTTTGATGTTCTATAAATAAGATTGATTGTAACGCTGAGCATCGGAAAAAAAACAAAAGTATCAAATAATGAAAAAGGGAAGTCAATGCACTCAAGAGAGATGGGTCAATGCACTCAAGTCAGATGGGTCAATTACCAGCTACGTATAAGTTTTGAGATACGTCTAATGTCTTAATTTATTTGGTGGCTTTCTTTTTTGGGAAAATTCCAAATAAATCCCTTCCAATACCCAAAAGAACAAATAAGGAACTTAAATTTTCAAAAGGACCATGAAGGAAACAACACCTAATTGACATTTTAAAATTGTTTTTAAAAGACAATATTACCCTCATCCTAAAACACAAGTTACTACCCCACCCTAAATTCACTCTAACACTCACCCTCTCCTCTTCTCCATTCACGCCTGAACCTTAACACACACACATTTGCTTAACACACACTTGCGTCTTTTCTCTTCTCTCCCTCACGTTCTCGTCTCTCTCACCCTACCACCCTAAGTTGACATCCGCTTGCTTCTCCTTTCTTCTGCGGCTTCGTGTGCTTCGTCTTGACCGGGACATTCGCTTTCGGTGGCTTTCTTCCGCTGCAGCGGCGGCTTCGAGCTCGTGTTCATCGTGTTCCACTACATTTCTCAGGTTTTCTTTGTGTTTCCCCCTTGTTCTTGTTCTTGTTCCATTTTTGATTTCACTTAAAATATCTTCTTGATTTCAAATTTGGGAAATTTTCACTTGTTTGCCTAGTATTACTGAGAAGAAATTAAATATACTATCTCTATAGTTGGTTAGAAGATATCTAATATACCTGTTGACAAGGGTCAATTTAACTTCCTCCTTAGTGCCGAATGCATTGTGTTACTGTAAATGGTGTATGCGTGTATTCTGTATGAGATTATTCTCTTTAATTCTTCCTGTTTGTTATATTATAATCATAAAACTCGTTTCCCACCTGTGATAAAGCCTTATGAAAACGATTAAACCCTCACATGGTAAATTATATTGGTGTTTGATTTTAACCTAAGCTAAGAAAGAAGTTCACAATTAGTACCTTATCATGTTCAAGTATAGTTGTACTTGTCTCTAATAAACAATACTTGAATTTACCCACAGAATGTAGGAATTATTTGTTTTAAACAAAAATGGAATACAATTTGTCATTGTGAAATTATCACTATTTAGTGCTATTTATTGCTCAGTGTCATTTTTGTAGGTTCATGGTTTCAACTTCGTGCCTAAACCGCAAAAGTCATGGGATGATGAGGTTGAATTTGTTCAAAAAGAAGTGGTACAAGGAGCGAGTGACAACAGGACAATGTATGGCTGAGATGAACAAGGAGACATTGAAAGCTTGGAAAGCGCTCTCAGATTTTGAGAGGGAAAAATAGAGGAAAGAAGCATAGAATTCTATGCCATCAAAAAGGCTGCTAGGGCCCAAAATAATGTTCTCTACCAGTTGCTCACCTCACAAATTTATGTTGTTGGCTGAATTATTAGGTAGAAAGGATGAGTTAAAGGTGTGGATTGAAAATATTGGATTTTCCCATATATGTGGTCTGAACAGCGTGAAACTTCCCCACAATCTTCTTGTTGTCATTCTTGGAGTGTATGATCCACCCACTCAAGAATTTCGGATCAGGGGGATGACATACAAGAATCTGTGAATGATGTGAAAGAACTCTTACGGGTTCCTTGTAACGGGAAAGCAGTTGGGTGAGAAGTTGAAGAGGATGACACAGCGTATAAGAGGTTGAAGTTTAATACCGAATAAAGTTTGAGAATATCATTGGCTTGATAGACAAAGTGATAGATGAAAGAGTTTCACCTGCTTTTCATGATTTACACCTTGGGCACTTTTTTGTGTCCATCTGCAAGCCCCACTGTAAGTGGGCACTTGCTCAAGGTTGTACACTTTACACGGGAGGGTTTTAACCAATATGACTGGGCCTCATACATGTTGTATGAACTTCATCAAGAGCTAGCTCACTATGCAACACATTTGAAGGAGCAGAAGAACCACTTTTGTCATGTTGGAGGATGCCTATACTTGGTGTTGGTATGTTATTAATATATTTTAATTTAATGTTTTCATTGAAATAAAACTTGTGATATGAGATGTTCGTAATGATGTAAGTACACTTTTGTGAGCACTTTGCTTTAAATGAGGTTGAACCTAATGATTGAGTTCTGGAATGGTCCAAGAATAAAGAAGGTGCTGGATGCAGAGAAAAGAGTTATAAAGGCATTCTACACAAAGGACATGGCAACATAGCGACCATTCTAGACCCGGTATTTGTTAAAAAGTGGTAGTCAATGTGGTTAAATGTTACTGAATTGTATTTTGTTCAGATTAATTGATTATGTTGTGTTTGTATGTCGTTTATGTAGGACCTAAGAGAGTTGTGGAATAAGCTGGTGGCTGATATTGACACCAGAATGGTAGAGGTGCAAATGGAAAGAGATGCAGCCAAGCGGGTTAGTGTGAAGGTAGTAAAGGGCGGTGATAAGCATGAGGACGCAGGATTGGAGGAATTTGAAAGTGATGACGCTGCTGAGGATGAGGACGAAGGATTGAGGGAACTTGAAAGTGATGTCACTGATGAAGATGAGGATGACGGATTGAGAGAGCTTCAAAGTGATGCCGCTGATGAAGATGAGGATGAAGGATTGAGGGAGCTTCAAAGTGATACCGCTGATGAAGATAGTGAGCATAGAAAGGAAGTGGATGAAGGGGAGGGACATCAAATTGCGTGCAGTACATCGAAAGATGTTGATGTTGATGTTGATCCTGCAGTGCAACCAAGGAGATCACAGAGAACAAGGGAGCTAGCTGAAAGCATATCATAAGAAGAAACATGGTGTGTCTCCTGCTGAAAGCTTTTTCCAGACAATATCCCAACGGTCAACAAAAGAAGACTCCAAGTACATCTAGTTGCTGATGTTTGAAATATCTCATTATTCACCTAAGTTAATTGTAAATGATAGTGAGTGTTGTTTACAGGCACGTTATTGTAGTCAAGAAAGATTATGTCACATATGTTGAGCTACGTAGTCTCAGTAGTAGGCAAAAGGTGAATACTCGGGTTAGTTATGCACCTCAAATTTCATACCATACTTCTATCATTTTATTGCTAATTGCATGACATGTTCTGTTCATGGTGTGTGTTCCAGGTCATGTCCCATGCCTGTAAGATTATAATGGATGTCATGAAAGAAAGCAGAGAGGTGAAGCGACACATATTTGATGCTGACTTCATGGTAAGCCACCTTATTTGATGGTCATCTGTTATCTATGAAGTATCGTGAACATTATAGCAACTAACATGTTCCTCTTTAAATCAAGATGACTCAACACTACTGGGACGCATCAAGCAAGAAGAAGTAATTTATGCCTATACACATCAGACATGACATGTCGAAATGTGAGCTGATTTTTGGTCTCATGCTTGCGGACGAGCATTGGTATTGTCTCGTTCTTGAACTAAATATAATGAACGTGCACATTTTGGACTCAATGAAGCGAACTCTGTCAAAGAAGTGTGGATATAAGAATGTGTTGGCTGACCCAAAAATGGATGTTGCGCACCACTGTGTAAGATTTCCTAAGTTCTCCTATGCTGGAATTATGTTATTGGTCTCATACTTAACGATGTCATTGGGTTTATTTTAACTGACCAGATTTGCTGTTATCTTGGAGGCCATCAATCTTGCTGAATTTTGAAAGAAGCCCCTTGATAGAATTGTTAGAGCTCCTGTACCTGTCCAGGGAAACTTGTACGATTGCGGCGTTCATGTCCTTATTTGGTTGTCACAATGGAGTCCAACAGCCAGACTAACATACAGATATTGTCCAATAATAAAATGCTCAAAATATATATCTTGTAACCAAACAACTACCCTTCACAAATGCTTGTGCTAATAATTACAACATACAGATACTGTCCAGCAATAAAATGCTCAAAATATATACCCTGTAACCAAAATACTACCCTTCACCGGAACATTCAGCTTGGGTTGGAATTTTTTCAGGTTCTTGTGTGACCGACTTCATGGCATCTTGCACAGTGATAGATCTTCTTGTCTTGAAATTGTGACTCCCTCCTTTTACTTTTAAGTCTGCCACTAGGTCGGCTAGTTGTTGGTGGCTTCAGTAATGGGTGTAATGACACATCGATGTTGATTGAGTCCGACATGTCTATAGTTACAACCGGAATCATGCTACTTCTGAAGTTCCTCTGTTGCAATGTTACTTTGTAGCATTCGTGGACATGTTCATAAGCATTTTCATGAAAGTGTTTTATTGCCACGCATGCATGTGGGCAAGGAATTCCATACTGTAGCCATGCTGCACAAGTACATGTACCAGCCCTCAGATCCCCCGCCAGTGTACGACCATATATTGTACGAGTGCCAAACCTGTCATCTCAATGCGGTAGCGCAGTCAAGTGCGAACTTATCCCAACATTGACATGTTCCTTTATCTTTGCTTCTATTCTTGGACCAATCCTGTTCTTCCACTTGGACATTGCTATACTTATAGCATACATCTTATTCGCGACCTTTTCACGGTGTTCGTGGATAAGTAGAGACACATTGTGCCGTCTCTCGTCTAGTATCAATGTATTAAAGGATTCAACAATGTTTGTGGTTATGTTATCCCACCGTTTGAATGGAAACCGACTTAGAGCCCACTTCTCAATGTCCCCCTGAGTAATCAACCACTAATGCATCTATGGATACATATTTTGCATGTCTTCCATTGCTTTATTAAACTTGTACTCATTCCTAGCATATGCAATGTTGTCCAACAAAATTAGCTTGTCTTGCTTCATCTGTTGACTGAGGAGTTTGCCATTGTTGTTTATTTTATTCATTTCTTGGCTGAAGTTCTCTTTACCATGCTTGAAACATTATGCATGTCTCTCACCTCCAAATATGTCCTCCACAGCATGTCTGAAACAATTGTCAACTCAATTGAGCCAACTACCATTTTTATTCTCTCTAAAAACCAACCACAATCGTCAGACGTCTCTCCTCCCACAATTCCTATAGCAAATGAGAACATATCATTGTTTGCATCGTAAGCAGAAGCTGAGAGAAATGTTTCCATGTACAGGCCCTTTAGGTGTGTTCCATCTATATACAATATGGGCCTAGCACCAGCCAAAAAATCATCTATAAAACATCCGTACGCAATGAATGACCGCCGAAATATGTGCTCCCCTACAACAGGCTCAATAGAATCTCATTCTGCCAGGGTTTTTGGGTCAGTCTCCTTCAATTTGTCAAATATCCACGGTATTAACATGTAGGAGTGTTCAGGATTACCCTGTAAGTATTCCTTTGTCTTCTCCTTTGCCCGATATGCTTGCTTATATGTCAATTGCACCCCATAATCTATGAGTAAAGTCTTCTTAATCTCACTTGCTCTCTTGTCAATGTGATTGCTGACCATGTCAATTATAAGGGATGACGTCAAGCTAGCTATCGCACAATTGATGACTTTAAGTTGGTCTTGTGCACTATGATCATGTTCATCAATAAATGTTGTCACTCTAAGCATCCTAGTTGTCTTTCCCACAGGATTTGCCGTTATCTTTCACTGGCAACCATCTACGTCACAGTTCACTGACATCTTACTATTGCTATTTTTTACATAAGTGTACTCAAACTTGTGAACAACTTTGAGTACACTTACTTGATGTCTTCCTGAATTCATCCGCATCATCAAATATCTGCATTGGACTTGTGAACAACTTCCTCCACTTCATTAAGGTTAGCTCGGAGGTTGGAGTCGGTGTTCGAGACGGTTCACCACATCTCAATCTATTATGGTTGCCACTGACATGTTGTGTTAAGACTTCTACAACATATTCCATTGAAATGGGTTCCACAACACTTTCCACAACCTTTTGAATCAAATCTGACATTGTTTGTGATGGTCTTGAACATCTGTCTACATTCATTATGGGAGATGTGTTATCATTTTTTTGGTGCAATATAGATGTGGTCAATCCTTTCATTGTGAGCAAACAAGTTCACAACCTCCCCCTCATCCTCAAGGTCTATCAACACCTTCTCATCAAACATAATGATATATTTGATAGGGCAAAGGTGCAAAAATAGCCACCGTATGGGCAACTATAACTCTGGTAAATTGAAGGGGGCAAAACTGTACACTGTAAACTAAAATGGGACAAAACCATACATTGTAAACCAAAATGAGGCAAAAGTAACCTCTCTGCTAGGCCGAGTTAAACAGACATTTTCCAGACGTGGGCTCCACCATCAGTAAATGACATGTTAATTCCAAAATCTAACGTGAAAGCTAAAATGCATCCAGCTGAACCTTAAATCACTAAAAACGAACTCTAAAACCCCAAATCATTTTGATAAGAAACCAAATAGAACCCCAAATCATGTGAAATTCACCTTACTTCTACGTAATCATCTGAAAAATAAAGTCTCATCAAAAAATTAAAGTCTCATCTACATATTGCACCCTTAAATGTATGACACATCATTTACTGATAATAGGGCCACGGAAAACATACTTTTAAATTTATGATGACTATTTTTGCATATTTGCCCAATTTTGCCCCATTTTGATTTACAGTGTACAATTTTGCCCCCTTCAATTTACCAGAGTTATAGTTGCACATTTTTAAATTTACGGTGGCTATTTTTGCACCTTTGCCCTATTTGATATCACAATTATTACAATCCACCCCAAGCCATGATGCAATCATCTCCATCAAACTTTCAAGTTTTATCCCCTCTTTGATGTTTCTCATCTTTACATTGCCTCCAATGTATTGAGCTATTCCTTCAGGGTTACTTTTAAAGTGACCTCCAACATGGAAATAATGACACAACTGTTTAAATTTACTTGATCTAGCAAGAATATGAAATGCGTGGCTGTCACCCAAGAGGGGGGGGTGAATTGGGTGGCAGAATAAAACTTATAAAAATTCTCCCTTTTTAAAGTTTACTGCTTGTGCTTGATGAGAATGACGATGTATTACCCCAAGCACAAGTAAGTATCTAGTGGTGTGGTGCTTGATGAATAGATTAAACAAACAAAATAAGCACACACAAATTTATCCTGGTTCGGTCACTTCCAGACCTACATCCAGTCCCCAGGCTCCACCTGAGATTTTCAATCCACTAAACTTCTTGTTTAAACCAGGCACAAGAAAGCCTTTACACTTTAGGTTTTACGAACACGGGTTCACCTAACAACCCACAGGTTTTGCAACGGGCTCACCTGCAAACCTTTACAACCACAGGTTTTACAACGGGATCACCTGCAACCTTTCAACCACAAGTTTTGCGGGCTAACTTGCAACCTATGGAGATTTAGAAAAACCTCTAAATGCTCCCCCTCACTTTTGTAAGATAATAATTCTGTTCTTCAAGCACAAGCTTTAGAACAACCTCTATCAATTAGAGGATTTGATAATATGTTCACTCTATGAACAGATTGTGATAAACACTTAAGTATAAATGATTCTCTCTAAGAATAGATGATGTTACTCACTTAAGTACAAATGAATTACTCTCTAAGAATGTTACAAATCTAAGATCAGAGAGTAGGAAATGTAGAAATACAATATCTCAGACAATAGGCTCAATTCTTCCAACCTCTCTTCTGAATGTAGATGTTCCTTTTATACTCGGCCTCAACATTCAGGCTTGGGCGGTAGATAGAATATGTCCGTTTGAATATGGCCGTTAATCCCATGTTACCGTTGAGAGGTACATCTTCATTAATGCTTAGCAGGGTTGACTTGCTTTATCTCTGAAAAGCAGCTCTGACAACTCTGCTCTGACAAAAGCATTCTGACCTCTGAGTATGTGACGTTGACTCTTGTACTCTTGCTGACGGATGATCATCGTTCATCCGGAAGCGGCAATCTTGCTCTGCAAGTGTTAGTCTCTGAGTCCCAGTGACAAGAGTATTTGCATCCGGAAGTAAAACTAAGTTCTGCACATACTTGTTAGTCCAACAGAGTAGTATATATAATCAAGTGTAGTAAGGACTATACATGCTGTGGGAAGCTTGTTTGCTATGGCAAGTAATCTTACTTAGACTATGTTCTGACTTAGTGTATTGTCTACTGACGCTAGGGGATGTCTATTCCAATAGTCAGCGTAAGTCTCGTTATTTTACTCTAAGTCTTCCGGAAGCGATTCTGCATCTGGTTGTATTCTAACTTAGGATTTGATTTTAGTCTAATTCTTCCTAAGTGACTTAGTGTGTCATTTACTCATGCTATGGGATGTGTAGTATAACAATACATAATCACATGCAGTGGGAGTTCATTTAGTCTTAGGAAGTTCTCTTACTTCCGGAAGCAATTCCACATCCGGAAGCACTCCTACTGGACGTTGAGTTATGGCTTAGTGTTATACTCACTGACGCTCGGTGTTACCTAACCCAACAGGCAGCGCTAGTCATTAACCATCCGGAAGCAAATCCACATCCGGTTGCATCCTAACTTAGTCTCAAGGATTTTATACACCTAATGTTCCTAGACTGAGTTATGACTTAGTGTATTACTTGCTTCCGCTGGGGGATGAGTCGTTCATCCGCGAGCGCTAGTCCTAGTCCATCCGGAAGTAAATCCACATCCGGTTGTACTCTTACTTGTGGTTCTATTTTAACCTAATTTTGTCTAAGTGTTTAACTTGTTCTTTCATATTTTAGTCTTCATCAAAACTTAAGATTCTAACATTCTCCCCCTTTTTGACGATGACAAACTAAGTTATCCAATAAAGTTCATATGAAAGAATTAAAAGTAATAATCTGATAAGGCACAAAGAATCAAATACAAATATCATTGATGAGCAAGAGATTACAAGTCAGATATGTATAACAGCAGTTAAAGTTTACAAGTAATCAAAACTGTGCAAGATAACTATGCATGAGAAAATATGAAAAAAAAATTTTCTAAGTTAAAATGCATGGGGTTGGTTGGGGTCTATAGTTGGTGTCTCCTTTTCCTCTCCCTCTCCAACTGTCTTTGGTTACACTCTTCTTGCAACTTGGCTAACTGGGCATCCCTCTCTCTCTGGTCAATCTCAGCAATTATACTCTGAAGCTCTGCCTCTTCCTTCTCCCTTCTGAGTCTTTCAGATTCAACGGATTCCTCAAAGGCTCTCTTCAGATCTTGAACCTCAGCATACCCAGGGAACCCAGTTGCATCGGAGAAGGGAACGACCTCGCCATTGGGATAATGGACAGCCTTAATTTTGACATTCCACACAGGAAAGTTGGGATCCTCCTCAACTTCCTTGGCTTTCCTTTTCCCTTTGCCTTTTCCTTTGCCCTTTCTTCTTTCTTGGGGAGCCTTGGCATTTGCTCTTTCAGCATCGAGGCAAGCCATCTGACCAAAGGTGATCTTGCCAGTCATTCCATACCTCTCGAACTCATCAGCAGTCATATCCTCTATTTCCAGTTTTACTTCCTTTAGTGGCGGAGGAACATATGATGCTTGAGAGGATGGCTGAGTCTCAGATGCTTCCCCAAGCCGAGTGGGTCTCCCTGACCCATGCTCCTCAGAGTGATCCTCTTCTTCACTTTCTACAGGCTCAGAGGTATCAGTACCTTTCTTGACAAGGGACTTCTTCCTTGATTTTCTGAACTTGATAATTGGAGAAGGAGGAGCAGAGGTTGGCTCAGAAGGAGGGATTGGCTTGGCTATCACAATAGGCGGATGGTTTTGCCTCTTCAGCCCATACTTCATCATAATTTCTTCAATAAAATTCCGGGCAGGTTCAGAGGGAGGAGGCTCAGAAGATGAAGGCTCTGGCTCAGGTTCAGGCTCAGGCTGTGGAATTTCATCAGGTTGCTCAACCAATACCATTGCCCATTTTGACCTTTGCTCGTCTGAGCGCTGCTGTTGCATGAACCTAATGGCTTCCCCACGGATCAGGCTTTCAGCACTTCTCATTCTCCTTACATCCATAGCACGGCGGAGGGCAGCAGTGATGTCTTCATCTAGCCATAAGGAGGGTTGATTGAGGATTTCTCTCCCCCTTTTGGCATCATCAAGAAGGGCGAGGGCCAGGGAGGAAGGGTTGGGTGATGTGGATGGTGGAGGTTCAGGGCCAACTTGCTTTAGCTTAGGTGGTGAGGGTTCAGGTGAGGATGTGGGTGTGGTTGCTGGTAAGGAAGTGGGGCTGGGTGAAGAAGGAGGGCTAGGGAAGAGGGTGCGGTTTCTTTCGAAGAAGGTGGGATTGCTGAATAGGCCCTCAAAGGGGTAGGTAGAGGAGTAAGAGGTGGGTTGTTCAGCTATCCTCCGAAGAGGGGGAAGGTCTCTAAGGTAGAAGGTATGAAGTGGGTGATCAGGAGAGGAAAATCCAAGGGATTGGGCTATGGTGGGGCGAGTGTGAGGGAGTGGATTGGAGGTCGTTATGGGGTTTGGGGGTGGTGAATGGTTTGGGGAGTTATGAGGTGAGGGTGAGTTGTGTGGAGATGGAGAGTTATTTGGTGAAGTAAAGTTAAGGGGTGATTGGCGAGGGGAGTGTTGGGGTGAGTTCTGAGGGGAGTTGTGAGGTGAAGGTTGGTGGTCATTTCTGGGTGAAGTTTGGGACTGATCATTCTGAGGTGGTTGTTGAGGATTGGGAGGAGGAAGTGATGGTTGGTTAGGAGGAGGAGGAGGAAGTTGGTCATTTCGTGGAGGAGGTGGAGGAGGAGGTGGTGGTAGGTTACCTTGTGGTAGAGGGATTTGAAGATGATTGATGATGATATCTAACTTGGCCTCTACCCTTCCTAGCTGATCCTCGACCCGACCGACTGTAACATCCTGAAAAATTAATACAGGATTAAAGAGTGTTTTGGAAATGATAAATGGAGAAATTAGGAATTTTGGGAATTTTTAGGAATTTTTGGTGATTTTTGGGAATATTTTGGAAATATTAAGTAATTAATGTGCATATAATTAATCAAGAAATGAAGAATTTGAAATATGAGGGAATGGTAAAGTTAAAAATATTTTGAAGATTCAGAAGATTTGAGACTGGTTTGAGTGATTTTAAGTTAAAAAGAGTACACTATGGCAAGCTTGGACTACAAATTATCAAAAACCACCTTATTTCCCCTCAACCAAACACACCCTCCCTCCTTCCTTATCAAAAAAACACGCGAACTCCCCCTCCATTTTTTCTGCAGCGTTCAGCCCTCCCTCCATCACCATTTCTCTCATTTTCTCCACATCCACACACACCCATTCGGCTTTCTTAGTTCATAAAGCTTCCTCCTTTCCAACTTGAAATTTGCGGACTCCCCCTTCTTCCTCAAAAACGCGTAGCACTCCTCCCTTTTCTTCACCATTTTTGATTTCCTTGGCACCTCCATACTCAACCAAATCGGCCCTCTACCTCCATAAAGCTTTCTCATTTTTGTTTCATCTTTCACTCCTCTTCATGAATCCTTGAAGTTCGAACACGATCTGCGACTCCGGCGACTTTTCCGGCGGAGGCTCTGACTTTTCCGGTGACGTTGACCGGCGGGTGAGCTAAAGGTTGGATTTTTCTTGTAGTTCCTCATGTTGTTTTCCTTCCTTCAACTTCACAACACCATTTCCTTAACTTTCCTTGCTTTTCAGTTCGGCCAACCACCAAGGGGGCATTTTCCGGCGAGATTTTCCGGCGGCCGACGGTGGGGGAAAACTTCTCTTCCTTCACTCTTGTATTTTGTAAGCCTCTAGCCTCTTGTGAAGTTGATTTTTCGCATAAAGTTTCCTCTTTTAAGTTAGGGTTTGCCATTAGTTAATTAGTGATGCTTTAACCAAGGATTTGAGCAAAGATAAGTAGTAAAGTAAAGATTTTTGGGAAGTATGTTAGCCATTAAAGTTGGAAGTTGAGTTTAGATATTAATGGCTAATTGTTTTGGCTCTTTAAGTAAGGGTTAGCTAAAGGAGGAGGCTTTGGACTAAATTGGTGATTATGTAGTATTAGTTAAGGTTGTTTATTGTTGTTGGAATGTTAGAATTGGCTAGAATGGTATTTGGAAGAAAGTTGGATAGTTAAAGTGTTGACATGAAGTGGTTTAGGTAGAATAAAGGCTGTTTGGGTTTGGAAGAGTGGTTAGATGTTATGGAAGTCATTGTGAGTGGCTTATTTAATGTAAATGCGGCGCTTTAATGGGTGATCAATAAGGTGGATTAATTTTCAAGGTTTTCAAGAGATGGTGAAGGTCAATGATGTAAAGGTTATAAAAGGATGGTTAATGGAAATTACAGTAGCTTAAAGGATATATTATAATGAAAGTAAATTATTACTTCAATATTGTTTTTGATATTGGTGAAAAGTATAGCCTAAGTCGTGAAGGTGTCTTAACCATTTTAAATGGTGGCATTATTGTAGACGGTGATCTTTCAGGCGGAGTTTGAGGGCAACTGTTACCTGCGTACATCTTCTGCAGTGAAGTTAGCAGGTAATCACGCTTAACTGACTGTGATACTGAGGGTGATGGTAGTTGAGGATTTTCTAACATCCTCTTCTACTTATATATATATATATATATATATATATATATATAAATAAAAGGAGTTTAGATTATGTTATATTTAAACGTGGGCTATAGGGTACCTTTCAATTGAACTGTACTTTATATATATCTATATCATTTTTGTATTGCTGCATGGCACTGACTATTAGTACCGTCGGCCGACGTAACCATCGATTTGCGCAAATCGATAGGTTAATTGTACGGGTTCCTCGGATTGTAAAGGAACCAGGGATATTTTTCACATTTTAGAGTGGTCCCTTTTCATGCTTTCAGATTTGAGACTGGGCACAGTGTCAATCACGTTTATTTTTGTTATTTGAGAGATGGATGTATCTGTACTGTATATATGTGTATATATTATGTGGTTATGCAGGTTTTGAAAACTGTGGTACCCTGTAGACGCTCCACTACCCCATTTCTGAGTCTCACAGTGAGTTAAGAGGTGATTACTGAGACAGGGTTTTTGTCTCACCCCATTCCCTTTATCTTTTTCAGGTGATCATGCCCAGGGGGAGGCGCAGAGGAAGGGGAAGGGGCCGTCTGGCCCATACTGAGTTAGTAAGTAGGCCAGAGGTGATTCCTATAGGGACTTATATCGCCATTTCGCTAGGCTGCACCAGCTTCTGCATTATTGAATGTTATTTTGATTGAATTGTAATATTTGAATGTCGTAGTACTTATTATGCGACATATTATGTGAAGTGTTTGTGATATTAAATATTGATACTGTTATTATGGTAGTTCAGGGATTATTATGACTGCAATGACAGTTGTACACTATCAGTATGCTGATGACTTATTGTTATAGGTGGTTGTTTGATGGATCGTGGTTAGGAAGTACTTTTACCTAACTCGAGTAGGTGGTATATTGATTGTTTATTGTATGATTTTATGTGTCCTTGTATATGATCATATTAAATGGGCCCCGCTCTAATATGGTTTATTCTTGTGTAGTTTAGTTAGTTCTTTTTCTAACCATGTTAGGTGATTCTTTTCTAACATGGTTAGTTATAGGTTATTGTGTTGCATGTGTGATTCATTAGGTGATGATGGTTCTTTTGCTAACTATGTTAGAAGATTCTCTTTTCTAACATAGTTAGATATGTAATCTCTTATTGATAGAGAAATTCTTTTGCTAACTATGTTAGGTGAATCTTTTACTAACATAGTTAGACTTCATTGTTTGGATTGTTTTGATTAGTAGTGAGTTAGGGTAAGATTATTATTATATTAGTAGTAGGTACTTTACAACTTGGTATCAGTTTTATGGTTAACGATACCCTGCCTGTTGCATTGCATATAGAATGGCGATATATTAATCCCTTATTTCCCTTCCTCACTATTATGATCACTAACCCTCTTTTATCATTATTATCATTATTCCCTAGGTGGGTGGAGAGGATGATTCAAGTCAATTCCAAGATTCACAACAATCTATTCCGGCACAAAACTTCGGGTTGGAGTTTGTGAATCAGTTGAGGGATGTGATTTTGGAGACAATGGAAGAAAGGTTACAGAAATTTAAACAGGATATGGGCCATCAGCAACAAAGTGAAGGAGAGTTTGGTTTTGGCCATGAGAGTGAAACTCATGGGGACCAGCAAGAAGTTACTCAAGAGGACCGTGCTGTTAATAAGGTTTGGAAAGATGTGTCTAGGCACAATCCTGGTACTTTTGAAGGGGGTCGCCAACCTGAAATAGCGGAAGAATGGATCGATAGATTAGAAACAATTTTCCAAGCAGTTGCCTGTAATGAGTACCAGAAAGCCAGGGTTGCTATCTTGCTGTTGACTGGTGATGCCAAGAGATGGTGGAAGTCAGCCGGGGGTATGGATGATTCCATGACTGTGTGGCCAAAATTTAAAGAAAAATTCCTTGAGCATTACTTTCCCATTACAATTAGGCATGAGAAAGAACTTGAATTTAACAAATTGGTGCAAGGCAATATGCACGAGGATGAATTTGTTGCTACTTTCAATGAGTTATCACGTTATGTGACTTACTTGCAATATAGGGATGATTCCCAGTGGAAGCATACCCAGTTGATTCAGAAGGCTAGACCTGTGTTGCGGCCATATCTGTATGCTAGACCGTTTGTTAGTTTTGAGGATTCTTGCGAGTATCTCTGTCTTGTGGCCAGAAACTTGAGAAGTTCAGGTGCTTTGGGTCGTGTTGACAACCAGTTTAAATCTACTAACTACTTAGGGCCTTCAGGAGGCATCTCTAAGAGTCACAGTGCTGGCACGAGTACCTCCGGTAGTTCTGGGAGAAAGTCTCAAGGTCGAGGTTTTTCGCAAGGGTATAACCAGAGAGGTAGTTTTCGTAGTCAACACCAGGGAAGATCTGGGCACAGGAGTCAGTTCAGGGGTAGCAGAACCCAATCTTTAGGTGGTAGGAGTCGAGCAGGTGCTAGTCAGGGGTCTCATCAGGAGTCAGCTGTCTCAGCATCTAGCGTGGGAAACCCTTGTGTTAGATGTGGGAATTTCCATGCTGGAAATTGTTGGAGGTGTTATTACTGTAATGAGTTGGGCCATACTATTAGGTATTGCCCTAAGCGGGAGCAGCAGATTCAGGCGAGTCAGAGCAGTCGCCCCGTAGCCCCTGGACGTGTTTATGTTACCACGAGGGAAGAGGCCGGAGCGTCTCCTAATGTGATTCAAGGTATGGTTTCCATCCGAGGTCATAGTGTTGAAGTGTTATTTGATTCTGGTGCGACCCATTCTTTCATTTCCTATGATTGTGCTCGGAAACTTGGCTTTACCCTATCTGCATTACCTTATGATTTGAAAGTAACTACCCCTAGTGGAGATGTGTTTAAAACTGCTCAAGTATGTAAAGGCTTGGACCTTCGGTATGAAGGTCGAGACTCTGTAATTGACCTTGTGTGTCTACCCCTTAAAGGAATAGAAGTGATTATTGGCATGGATTGGTTGATAGCCAATAATGTCATTCTGCTTTGCAAGGAACGGGCTGTGAGATATGCAGTAAATTCTTGGTGTGTGGAGGGTTCCAGTGGTTCCTTGTTGTTGTCCGCCACACAAGCTGAGAAGTGTGTGCGGAGGGGTTGTCAGGCGTTTGCTATCTTTTTCTCAATTAAATCTGAGGAGGAGATTTGTATTGATACTATAGATGTGGTTGGGGACTATCCTGAAGTTTTTGCTGATATCCAGGGTCTTCCACCTGAGCGAGAAATGGAGTTCACCATTGATTTGAAACCAGGTGCTAGTCCGATTTCTAAGGCACCATATAGGATGGCCCCGGTAGAATTAGCTGAGTTGAAGAAGCAGATTGAAGAATTGCTTGAAAAAGGTTTTATTCGACCTAGTGTGTCACCGTGGGGAGCTCCAGTCTTATTTGTTAAGAAAAAGGATGGTAGCATGAGGTTGTGCATAGACTACCGTCAGCTGAATAAAGTCACAATAAAGAATAAGTACCCGTTGCCCAGGATAGATGACTTGTTGGATCAGTTAGTTGGGGCTTCCGTATTTTCTAAGATTGATTTGAGGTCGGGATATCATCAGTTGAGAGTTCGGGTAGAGGATGTTCCCAAGACGGCCTTTAGAACCCGTTATGGTCACTACGAGTTCTTGGTGATGCCTTTTGGTTTGACCAATGCTCCTGCTGTGTTCATGGATTATATGAACCGCATTTTCAGACCGTATTTAGATAAATTCATTGTAGTGTTCATTGATGACATTCTGATTTATTCTAAAAGTGATGAAGAACATCGTGAGCATCTGGCCATTGCTTTGAGAGTTCTGAGGGATCATCAGCTCTATGCTAAACTGTCGAAGTGTGAATTTTGGCTGAACGAAGTAAAGTTTTTGGGGCATGTGGTTTCTTCTGAAGGTGTTGCGGTGGATCCTAGTAAAGTTGAGGCGGTTTTGCAGTGGGAATCTCCGAAATCAGTAACTGAAGTACGAAGTTTTGTAGGATTAGCTGGTTATTATCGGAGATTTATTCGTGGTTTTTCGCAGATTGCCCGTCCTTTGACAAATCTGACCAAGAAAGATCGCCCTTTTGTGTGGACGGAGCAGTGTTAAACATCATTTCAGGAGTTAAAGATTCTTTTGACTACCGCTCCAGTGTTGGTTTTACCAGATTCATCTCAACCTTATGAGGTGTATACTGATGCATCGTTGATGGGTTTAGGTTGTGTATTGATGCAGAATGGCAAAGTGATAGCTTATGCCTCAAGACAGTTAAGACCACATGAAGTGAACTACCCAACTCATGATTTGGAGTTGTGTGCAGTGGTGTTTGCCTTGAAAATCTGGCGCCATTATCTTTTTGGGGCTCAGTTTGAAGTGTTCAGTGATCACAAAAGTCTTAAGTATTTGTTGGATCAGAAAGAGTTGAACGGTAGGCAACGTCGTTAGATGGAGTTGCTAAGTGATTATAAGTTTGAGATCAAGTATCACCCTGGGAAAGCCAATGTGGTTGCTGACGCTTTAAGTAGGAAATCAGCTCATGTCTTTGCAATGAGCCTTGAAGAACAAGATTGGTTGGAAACTTTGCGTGATATGCGAGTGGTTTCTGGAGTGGAGCAAACCAATCTGAGAGCAGTAGTAGTTGATTTCGACTTGTATAAAGAATTACGGGTGGCACAGGAGAAGGATGACAAGTTGAGTAAGATTCGAAAAGAATTGGAGGATGGTTCAGTCTTAGATTTTGAGATTGATGGGCATGGGATTCTACGGTTTAAGCATCGTATTTGTGTTCCTGATTGTGCTGAGTTAAAGCAGACTATTTTGGAAGAGGCTCATAGGAGTAAATATGCCATGCATCCGGGAATCACTAAGATGTATAATGATCTGAAGCGAGGGTTTTGGTGGCCAGGGATGAAGAAGGAAGTGACACAGTTTGTACTTAAGTGCTTGACTTGCCAGAAAGTCAAGATTCAGCACCAAAAGCCTGGCGGATTGCTGCAGAGTATTGAGGTGCCTCAGTGGAAGTGGGATGATATATCTATGGATTTCATTGTGGGGTTACCGCGTACTCAGTCAGGTCATGATTCTGTTTGGGTGATTGTGGATCGGTTGACTAAGTCGGCACACTTTTTGCCAGTTCAGATTTCTAGTCCAATGGAAAAGTTGGCTCAGTTGTATGTTGATGAGATTGTGCGGTTGCATGGGATACCAAAGAGTATTATTTCAGATAGAGATCAGCGTTATAGATCAGGTTATTGGATGTCATTGCAGGCTGCTTTAGGCAGTAAGCTTAAGTTCAGTACTGCGTATCATCCACAGACAGATGGTCAGACTGAGAGGGTTAATCAAATCCTTGAGGATATGTTGCGGGAATGTGCTATTGAGTTGCCTGGTAGTTGGGATAAGCATCTTCCACTAGCAGAATTTGCTTATAACAATAGTTACCAGTCGAGTATTGGTATGACTCCTTATGAGGCTTTGTATGGTAGAAAGTGTAGATCGCCAATCTGTTGGACAGAAGTGAGTGAAAGGGCTGTTATTGGCCCGGACATTGTGGATGAGACGACCCAGAAGATTGAGATGATTCGGGAGAAATTGTTGACGGCCCAGAGTAGACAGAAAAGTTATGCAGATAAGCGACGACGACCGCTAGAGTTTGAAGAGGGTGATCATGTGTTTTTGAAAGTTTCACCGATGACAGGTGTTGGCAGATCAATACGGGCTAAGAAGTTGTCTCCTCGATATATGGGTCCATATGATGTGATTGAGAAGATTGGTGATGTTTCTTATCGGATAGCTCTTCCGCCACAGTTATCGAGACTACACGATGTGTTTCATGTGTCACAGCTGAAGAAGTATCACCCTGATCCTTCTCATGTTATTGAGCCTGAAGAAGTAGAGTTGGAAGATAATTTGACTTATCAAGTGGAGCCTGAAAGAATTTTGGATGTAAAAGATAAGCAGTTGAGAAATAAGACCATTCGTCTTGTGAAAGTATTTTGGAGAGGTATGTCCCCAGGAGATGCGACTTGGGAGACTGAGGATCGGATGCGTGAGAAGTATCCACAGCTATTTTTAGGTACGTTTTACCTCTTTCTCTATTATTTTCATTTGGTAAAGATGTGGTGGTAGTGAATTTTGAGGGCAAAATTCCTAAAAGGTGGGGAGAATTGTAACATCCTGAAAAATTAATACAGGATTAAAGAGTGTTTTGGAAATGATAAATGGAGAAATTAGGAATTTTGGGAATTTTTAGGAATTTTTGGTGATTTTTGGGAATATTTTGGAAATATTAAGTAATTAATGTGCATATAATTAATCAAGAAATGAAGAATTTGAAATATGAGGGAATGGTAAAGTTAAAAATATTTTGAAGATTCAGAAGATTTGAGACTGGTTTGAGTGGTTTTAAGTTAAAAAGAGTACACTATGGCAAGCTTGGACTACAAATTATCAAAAACCACCTTATTTCCCCTCAACCAAACACACCCTCCCTCCTTCCTTATCAAAAAAACACGCGAACTCCCCCTCCATTTTTTCTGCAGCGTTCAGCCCTCCCTCCATCACCATTTCTCTCATTTTCTCCACATCCACACACACCCATTCGGCTTTCTTAGTTCATAAAGCTTCCTCCTTTCCAACTTGAAATTTGCGGACTCCCCCTTCTTCCTCAAAAACGCGTAGCACTCCTCCCTTTTCTTCACCATTTTTGATTTCCTTGGCACCTCCATACTCAACCAAATCGGCCCTCTACCTCCATAAAGCTTTCTCATTTTTGTTTCATCTTTCACTCCTCTTCATGAATCCTTGAAGTTCGAACACGATCTGCGACTCCGGCGACTTTTCCGGCGGAGGCTCTGACTTTTCCGGTGACGTTGACCGGCGGGTGAGCTAAAGGTTGGATTTTTCTTGTAGTTCCTCATGTTGTTTTCCTTCCTTCAACTTCACAACACCATTTCCTTAACTTTCCTTGCTTTTCAGTTCGGCCAACCACCAAGGGGGCATTTTCCGGCGAGATTTTCCGGCGGCCGACGGTGGGGGAAAACTTCTCTTCCTTCACTCTTGTATTTTGTAAGCCTCTAGCCTCTTGTGAAGTTGATTTTTCGCATAAAGTTTCCTCTTTTAAGTTAGGGTTTGCCATTAGTTAATTAGTGATGCTTTAACCAAGGATTTGAGCAAAGATAAGTAGTAAAGTAAAGATTTTTGGGAAGTATGTTAGCCATTAAAGTTGGAAGTTGAGTTTAGATATTAATGGCTAATTGTTTTGGCTCTTTAAGTAAGGGTTAGCTAAAGGAGGAGGCTTTGGACTAAATTGGTGATTATGTAGTATTAGTTAAGGTTGTTTATTGTTGTTGGAATGTTAGAATTGGCTAGAATGGTATTTGGAAGAAAGTTGGATAGTTAAAGTGTTGACATGAAGTGGTTTAGGTAGAATAAAGGCTGTTTGGGTTTGGAAGAGTGGTTAGATGTTATGGAAGTCATTGTGAGTGGCTTATTTAATGTAAATGCGGCGCTTTAATGGGTGATCAATAAGGTGGATTAATTTTCAAGGTTTTCAAGAGATGGTGAAGGTCAATGATGTAAAGGTTATAAAAGGATGGTTAATGGAAATTACAGTAGCTTAAAGGATATATTATAATGAAAGTAAATTATTACTTCAATATTGTTTTTGATATTGGTGAAAAGTATAGCCTAAGTCGTGAAGGTGTCTTAACCATTTTAAATGGTGGCATTATTGTAGACGGTGATCTTTCAGGCGGAGTTTGAGGGCAACTGTTACCTGCGTACATCTTCTGCAGTGAAGTTAGCACAGTGTCAATCACATTGTCACTGTGCACATTTTAGAGTGGTCCCTTTTCATGCTTTCAGATTTGAGACTGGGCACAGTGTCAATCACGTTTATTTTTGTTATTTGAGAGATGGATGTATCTGTACTGTATATATGTGTATATATTATGTGGTTATGCAGGTTTTGAAAACTGTGGTACCCTGTAGACGCTCCACTACCCCATTTCTGAGTCTCACAGTGAGTTAAGAGGTGATTACTGAGACATGGTTTTTGTCTCACCCCATTCTGAAATGCGTGGCTGTCACCCAAGAGGGGGGGGTGAATTGGGTGGAGAATAAAATGCTTAATAATTTTCCCTTTTTGAATTCTTTACTCCTTGTGCTTGATGAGAGTGACGATGGATCATCCCAAGCACAAGTGAGTATACAGTGGTGTGGTGCTTGATGTGAGATTTAAATAAGCAGAATATGCACAAGCAAGTTTATCCTGGTTCGGTCACTCCTAGACCTACATCCAGTCCCCAGGCTCCACCTGAGATTTTCAATCCACTAATCTTCTTGTTTGAACCAGGCACAAGAAAGCCTTTACACTTTAGGTTTTACGAACACGGGTTCACCTAACAACCCACAGGTTTTACAACGGGTTCACCTGCAAACCTTACAACCACAAGTTTTGCGGGCTAACTTGCAACCTATGGAGATTTAGAAAACCTCTAAATGCTCCCCCTTACTATTGTAATATAACAATTCTGTTCTTCAAGCACAAGCTTAAGAACAGCCTCTATTAATTAGAGGATTTAATGATAGGTTCACTCTATGAACTGATTTTGATAAACTCTTAAGTACAAATAACTCTCTCTAAGAGTAGATGATGTTACTCACTTAAGTACAATTGAATGACTCTCTAAGAATGTTACAACTTTAGATCTGAGAGTAGAAGATGAGAGGAATGTAGAAGATAATACATCAGATAATATGCTCTGTTCTTCCAACCATCTTCTGAATGTAGATGTTTCTTTTATACTCGGCTTCTTGGGCGGCAGGTTGAATATGAACGTTTGAATATAGCCGTTAATCCCATGTTACCGTTGAGAAGTACATCTTCATTAATGCTTAGCAGGGTTGACTTGCTTTATCTCTGAAAAGTAGTCCTGACACCTCTGCTCTGACAAAAGTATTCTGACTTCTATGTATGTGATGTTGACTCTTGTACTCTTGCTGACGGATGATCATCGTTCATCCGGAAGTGGCAATCTTGCTCTGCAAGTGTTAATCTCTGAATTCCAATGTCAAGAGTCTTTCCATCCGGAAGCGCATTTGCATCCGGAAGTGTGACTAAGTTCTGCACATACTGGTTAGTCCAACATAGCAATATATATAATCAAATATAGTAAGAACTATACATGCTGTGGGAAGCTTGTTTGCTATGGGGAGTAGTCTTACTTAGACTATGTTCTGACTTAGTGTATTGTGTACTTTGAACGTTAGTCCTCTTAGTCTATGATGTATCCGGAAGCACTTCTACATCCGGAAGTAAAACCACTGGATGAAGGATTTTGTTTACTATTACTCACTCTCGCTCAGTGTCCTTCAATCCAACAGTCAGCGCTAGTCACTACGCTATCGGATGCACTTTCACTTGACGAGATAGACTCACTGACGCTTAGGGTTATATCTATTCTATCAGTCTGCGCCAGTCAAAATCTATCAGGAAGCAATTTCACTTAACGAGGCTGATTCACTGACGCTTGGGGTTATTCTATTTTATCAGGCTGCGCCAGTCAAAATCCAACAGGAAGCAATTTCACTTCCGGTTGAATCATAACTTAGTCTTAAGGTTTTGTGTACCTAATGCTCATGGACTAAGTTATTTCCCTAGTGAGTTACTCGCTGCCGCTGGGGGATAAATCATTCATCTTCATGCGCGAGTCCTAGTCTATCCGGAAGTAAATCCACATCTGGTTGCACTCTTACTTGGGATCCTATGTTATCCTATTGCTTTCTAAGTACTTGGCCTATTCCTTTATATTTTAGTCTTCATCAAAACTTAAGATTCTAACATTCTCCCCCTTTTTGATGATGACAAACTTAGTTTTATCGATTAAGTTTATATGAAAGGATTAGCAGAATAATAAAAGCAATGGATAAGAACAAGTAACTCAGACAGATATTATAAATGAACAAAGATTACATGTTAGAGTATACAAGCAAAGCATATACAAGTAATCTACACTAAGTAAGAATGAGAGATGCATGAAAATAAGGAAAAATTTCTAAGTTAAAAGGTTTTTGGATTGGGGGTTTTGTTTTGGATTGGGGGTTCAGACTTGGTGTCTCTTTTTCCTCTCCCTCTCCCTCTGTCTCTCTTCACTCTCTTTCTGGAGTCTGGCTACCTCTGCCTCATGCACATTCTGGTCTATCTGGGCAATGATATTCTGAAGCTCTTCTTCCTCTCTCTCTTCTGAGCCTTTCAGATTCGATAGACTCCTCGAATGCCCTCTTCATGTTCTCTACTTCTTCATACCCAGGGAACCCTGTAACATCATCGAAGTAGGCGACCTCTCCATTGGGGTAGTGAACAGCCCGAATCTTTACGTTCCATACAGGGAAGTTGGGATCCTCCTCAACTTCCTGGGCTTTCCTTTTCCCTTTCCCCTTACTCTTCCCTTTGCTCTTGCTAATCGGAGGAGTAGGCATGGCACTTGCTCTGTCAGCATCGAGGCAGGCCATCTGACCGCAGGAGAGTTTGTCCGTGAACCCATACTTTTCATATTCCTCAGGAGTCATGTCTTCAATTTCCAACTTGACCTCCTTTAGAATAGGAACTGCTTGAACTACTGGGGTTTCAGGCTCAACTTGGGCAGATGAGGTCTCTTGCTCAGGTTGGTCAGATGGAGTCTCTTCCTCACTCTCAGCAGTTTCAGTGGTGGCAATAATTTTCCTGGTCCGCTTCTTGGCAACGGCCTTCTTTCTAGATTCACTGAAGGTGACTGCTGGCTCAGATGAGGGAGGAAGGGCAGATGATTGCTCAGACGAGGGGATCTCAGACTCTTGCCCAGTGGATGAGGGGATAGGCTTGGCTATCACAATAGGAGGGTGATTGATCTTCTTCAGTCCCCACTTCATCATTATCTCCTCAATATCCTTTCTACTTATCTTAGTTGGAGGAGGTTCTGATGAAGATGACTCAGGCTGTGAAGTTTGTTCATTTGGCTCAAAGACAACCATCTCCAATTGTGATCCTTGCTCAGACGACCTCTGCTGCTCCATGAATCTTATGGCTTCTCCTCTTATTAGGCTCTCAGCACCACTCAGCCTTTGTGATTCCATTGCATGGCGAAGGGCAGCCATGATATCTTCTTCAAGCCAGAGGGATGGTTGGCTGAGCACATCCCTTGTGTTCATGGATAGGCGAAGGGCGGTCATCACATTTCTCCCCCTTTTGTCATCATCAACAAGGGCGAGTGCCAGGGATGGAGTAGATGAAGAGGAGGGTAGAGGTTCAGGGTTAAGTGGAGTTTGGGGTGAGGATTCTGGGGAAGAGGCAGGTAAGGTATGTTCTGGGGATGTGGGTTGGTTGGGGAACCAGGAAGGATCCACGAATAGACCTTCGAATGGGTAGGTGGAGGAATATTCAGGGAAGGTAGTGGAAGAGTGTGGGGTAAATGGGGTAAAGGGTACGTGAGGATCCTCAGGGATTTGCTGAAGGCGTGGGTAATCTCGTAGATAGATATGGCTGAGGGGGTGAATGGCAGTTTGAAATCCAAGGTGTTCGGCTAAGGGGTTGGATGGTGTGCAAGTGGATGAGGGAGGTGTAGATGGGGAGTTTTGTGGAGATGGGGAGTTGTTGGAGTGAAGGGGTGATTGACTAGGAGATTGTTGGTGTGTGTCTTGGATTTGGTGTTCATGGTTGGGTGAAGGTTGGGATTGGTGAGCATTGTTTGGTGATGGAGGGGATTGATGGTCATTTTGTGGAGGTGGCTGTGGTGGTTGAGTGTTAGGTGGAGGAGGAGGGGGAAGTTGAGGGTGACCTGAGGGAGGAGGAGGAGGTGGTGGTAGGTTACCTTGTGATGGTTGGGGAATTTGTAGGTGCTGGAGAATGAGATCTAGTTTTGCATCCACCCTGGCAAGCTGATTTTCGACCTGGCCAACCCTGTCCTCAAGCCGCTGGATCCGCTCCCCTTGCTGCTGGAACCCAGCATCACAATCATTTCTAAGTGGGGCTACCAAGGACTCAGAGAGTTGAAGGAGAATCTCATCCTTCATCTCTTGAGCGAATGCCTTCACAGTCGCTGGCACTCTTGCAGCACGACTTGGCCCAGCATGGGAATCCACTTCCTGATCCCCTGCACCAGATGTAGAGGGGGCTGAAGTCCCAGAGTCACTACCCGCCTGTGATCCTGAACGAGTGGGTTTAGCAGCCTTCACATACTTGATGCCCATCTTCCCAATGTTGGTTGCTCCCACAGGTCGACACTTGACATTTTCTTCCTCCACAGCAGATGTGGCCTTGATCAGATGCTTCTCAAGGAGGAAGGCAATGATAGTGGGATAGGGAAGATAGCCAGATTTGTCATTGGTCAACCATCTCTGCAGCTCAAGACTAATCAACTGCCCGGGGTTGATAGGTTTCTGGGAGAGGAATCTGGGGAACCATGGGTTGTCGATATTGGCGAACTCATTGAAGTTACCCCCTTTATGTGTCATCATGCGGGAGTAAACATAGTACAGCAACCTATAGGAGTCAGACATCTTGGACACCTTCTTCCCATCGGTGCCATACCACTTCACAAGTTCTTCTTTACTGTACTTGAGCGCCTCAGGATACATCCACTCATTCATATCCTCATCCGTGAACCCCATCAACTCGTTGAGCGTCCTCCAGGAGAATTTGATAGTTCTTCCTCTGACTGTGGCCGTGAAGTAGAGTCTGTGGATCTGTTCCTTTCCATCGATCTTCTTGTACTTCACTTTGCCAGAGAGGGATTGACAAAAGACACGGAGGACATTGACGTTGTAGTCCTGTTTGATCCCTAGCCAACCCATATACTTCTCCAGGAAAGGGCGCAGGTGTGGAAACCCTAGTTCATCAATCATGTCTAAGTCGATGAATAGGCCGTGGTTGAAGTAGGGTTGAACCGTCTCAAATTTGGAGGCAACAAATTCTAAAGCCCCATCTCTGTAAACTGAAGGGTCATCTTCTTCAACCCTTTGCCTCTTGGAAGAAGGCTCCTCAGCGAACTGAACCTTCTTCTTCTTTCCCTTCCTCTTGGCTTCCTTCGCTTGCTTATGCCCAGAAACCTCAGGCTGTTCTGCCTCTCGCCCAGAAGTTCCAGGCTGGTCCTGGACTTGTTCATTCTGCCCTTGTGGTTGCCCAGTCTTTTCTTGATGTTCATTTCGTTCTTCATGATGTTCATCGCTTTGCCCAGATTTTCCTGAATGTTTATGCCCAGATTTCCCAGTTTTGGATTTTGATTTCTTGGAAGAGGAGGCTTTCTGGGTAACTGGGTTGGATTCATGCGAACCGGCCATTTTTGTATGAATGTTGTGGTAAATAGAGATGAAATGCGAGGAGTATATAGAGAAAAATGAAGAACACGATGGAGAAGATGAAGAGACTTTTCAGAGAAAATGATGCGAGTGAAAATATTCAAGTAAAAAGTGAAAGTGAAAAAAAAAATGACACCCTATTTATAGGTAAAGTAACTAAGGATAAAATGGTCATGTCTCTTCAGTTTTTCACACATTGAATAACGTAAAGCTTTTAATTGAAACGGCGCACCTTATGACATGTGTCGTTTCATCTTGTCAGATAGGGCACACCTTCTCATAGAGGAAGATGAAGCGTTTCTGAAGTGACGTGTCCCTTGGGCTGGCATTGGTGCTCTCTTGGCTTGATCATCCAGTGTCAGTGAGTGATCATCCGGAAGTAGTTTTGCTTCCGGTTGGAGTGGTGCTCTTGATCACATTGAGTTATCATCCAGCGCCAGCAAAATAGTATCCGGAAGTGATTTTGCTTCCGGTTGGACTCACTTAAGATTTAACATTGTGGGGAACCTGCAAAAACTAAGGATTGGCACTTCGGTGCCTAAGTTAGTACAGTTAGCCGGTCTTATCAATTAAGCACAGATGTTTAAACTTCATTTGAGTTGTATCAACTCCATGCCACACATCTGCTCTCAGCCCATTAAATTTGCTTTGCCTTTTTGTACTTCCTCACAGCTTCAACATTAGTGTCAGGAGAAGAAGCAACAATGTTGAGAGTTATCTTTCTTCTCCATCATCATCCTTGTCGTTGGAGGCCAAAAGAGTCTCAAGAGAGAAATCTTCCAATGATTGATTTAGTATGACTAAGCATAGTTTGTATTGTGATGAATGTCAATTCTTTCTTTCCCTCCTTGTTGCTTTTTGACGATTAAGCTCTAACTCTAGCTCCCAAAATATTACAAATATCTCAGCTGATGTATAGTCTTGAATCTTGTTGTTGCTTCCAGTCTTCTTTCCTACAATATATCAAATAACCCCCTTTTTCTCTTTTCAGTATCCAGACTTGGATCTGACTTGTCAGTTTGTAGGAAGTACGTGATTCATATGCACCTAAAGATTATTCACTATGAATATGGCATTGCGAATCAACTATGACTATATGCACATGGTTATACACTGATAATGATAGTCATAGATAGCATGTAGACTATGAACATTGTGATAAACTCTTATAAGGCATATAATGTTCATATACATGATGCTTGATGTAAAATCTCAATAAGTCCATCTAACACTTGCATAGGAGATTTTACTATTGCATGCTTCAACCTTAAGTGATCCCTTGCTTACCCAAGGGAATCTTCTATACTTATCTTTGGCCTGAAGCACTTTAGGAGAGACAGAATTCATAGGCTTTCTCCATGTTGATTGAGACATCCTCTCTCTCTTGTTCTTCTCAGGATAGTTGAATGGAACTTTGTGATAGCTTATCCCTGAGACAAAGTCTTTGTTCCTTATGGTAGCGCACTGCTTCTTATGATTGCACCAGGTGGTTGCAGCAGTGACATCACCATGAGTTCTCTTCTTTGAGGCAAGAGGAACTCTTGATCTTTCCTGCACAAGTAAGGCACTGGAAGGGAGTTTTGGTACCCATTTGTACTTGGGTCCTACATGGTTAGCGCTGGACCTTACTTGTCCTTTGGGGATCCATACATATTTGTTCCTCACATTTAAATTTCTTTTAAAATTGCATGTGTGAGAAATATGACCTGTTCTACCACAATAATAACAGACAATAGGATGATGTTCAGAATAAGATTTCTTGTCATTATTGTGTTGGTCATTTTTCTTTTCAAAGACACTATGTTTGTTAACTTTTGAAATCTCAGAGTCTTTTGAAAATTCTTCTTTTAAGAATGGAACTTTGGACTCCTTGGTTGTAGAAAGAATAAGTTCCTCAAGTTCCCTATTCCTATTTCTCAAGCCTAGAACTTCTTTTGCAAGTTTACAGAATTCAATATGTAACTCATTATAAATGTCTTGCAATTTAGAAGGTTCAGGTTCAGGTACCTCATTTTCTTCAGTTTCTGAATCTTCTAGGCATGGATTGACATTTTCTTCACTGATGCTAGCTTCCACTACATCACCATTCAGTAGCTCATCAAAGGTGGATTCACAGGGAGCACATAATGAGCTTTGGACAGCCTTAACTTCAAGAAATTGATTAGAAGCATACATAGTATCAAGAATGTTCCAAATATCTATAGCCCTAGAGCAATGTTTAATTTTCTGGTAATCATTGTCAGATAAGCTTTTGTGCAAAATCTGCATTGCTCTAAGGTTTAAGTAAAATAAACTTTTCTCCTCTTCTGTCCAATTTACTTTTGGTTTGAAATCAGAGTCCTTTTCAAAGACATCCCACATTTTGAAATCCGTGGATAGTATAAAACTTTTCA
Source organism: Mimosa pudica (assembly GCA_029929735.1). Taxonomy (NCBI): domain Eukaryota; kingdom Viridiplantae; phylum Streptophyta; class Magnoliopsida; order Fabales; family Fabaceae; genus Mimosa; species Mimosa pudica. The sequence goes on along the minus strand of JAKELP010000018.1, from coordinate 13,979,637 downwards.
TCCTTCCCTTCCATAAGAAAAAATCAGCATTTTCTAACACGGGTGGGATAGTATGGTCAAAACCTTCAAAACACATTTTGTAACCCAAGTCAGCCTAGGTCTTTGCACTTGAGATCGTTGGATCCTTTAAACAAGTGACCTTGCTCTGATACCAAATGAAATGTGTGGCTGTCACCCAAGAGGGGGGGGGTGAATTGGGTGGAGAATAAAATGCTTAATAATTTTCCCTTTTTGAATTCTTTACTCCTTGTGCTTGATGAGAGTGACGATGGATCATCCCAAGCACAAGTGAGTATACAGTGGTGTGGTGCTTGATGTGAGATTTAAATAAGCAGAATATGCACAAGCAAGTTTATCCTGGTTCGGTCACTCCTAGACCTACATCCAGTCCCCAGGCTCCACCTGAGATTTTCAATCCACTAATCTTCTTGTTTGAACCAGGCACAAGAAAGCCTTTACACTTTAGGTTTTACGAACACGGGTTCACCTAACAACCCACAGGTTTTACAACGGGTTCACCTGCAAACCTTACAACCATAAGTTTTGCGGGCTAACTTGCAACCTATGGAGATTTAGAAAACCTCTAAATGCTCCCCCTTACTATTGTAATATAACAATTCTGTTCTTCAAGCACAAGCTTAAGAACAGCCTCTATTAATTAGAGGATTTAATGATATGTTCACTCTATGAACTGATTTTGATAAACTCTTAAGTACAAATAACTCTCTCTAAGAGTAGATGATGTTACTCACTTAAGTACAATTGAATGACTCTCTAAGAATGTTACAACTTTAGATCTGAGAGTAGAAGATGAGAGGAATGTAGAAGATAATACATCAGATAATATGCTCTGTTCTTCCAACCATCTTCTGAATGTAGATGTTTCTTTTATACTCGGCTTCTTGGGCGGCAGGTTGAATATGAACGTTTGAATATAGCCGTTAATCCCATGTTACCGTTGAGAAGTACATCTTCATTAATGCTTAGCAGGGTTGACTTGCTTTATCTCTGAAAAGTAGTCCTGACACCTCTGCTCTGACAAAAGTATTCTGACTTCTATGTATGTGATGTTGACTCTTGTACTCTTGCTGACGGATGATCATCGTTCATCCGGAAGTGGCAATCTTGCTCTGCAAGTGTTAATCTCTGAATTCCAATGTCAAGAGTCTTTCCATCCGGAAGCGCATTTGCATCCGGAAGTGTGACTAAGTTCTGCACATACTGGTTAGTCCAACATAGCAATATATATAATCAAATATAGTAAGAACTATACATGCTGTGGGAAGCTTGTTTGCTATGGGGAGTAGTCTTACTTAGACTATGTTCTGACTTAGTGTATTGTGTACTTTGAACGTTAGTCCTCTTAGTCTATGATGTATCCGGAAGCACTTCTACATCCGGAAGTAAAACCACTGGATGAAGGATTTTGTTTACTATTACTCACTCTCGCTCAGTGTCCTTCAATCCAACAGTCAGCGCTAGTCACTACGCTATCGGATGCACTTTCACTTGACGAGATAGACTCACTGACGCTTAGGGTTATATCTATTCTATCAGTCTGCGCTAGTCAAAATCTATCAGGAAGCAATTTCACTTAACGAGGCTGATTCACTGACGCTTGGGGTTATTCTATTTTATCAGGCTGCGCCAGTCAAAATCCAACAGGAAGCAATTTCACTTCCGGTTGAATCATAACTTAGTCTTAAGGTTTTGTGTACCTAATGCTCATGGACTAAGTTCTTTCCCTAGTGAGTTACTCGCTGCCGCTGGGGGATAAATCATTCATCTTCATGCGCGAGTCCTAGTCTATCCGGAAGTAAATCCACATCCGGTTGCACTCTTACTTGGGATCCTATGTTATCCTATTGCTTTCTAAGTACTTGGCCTATTCCTTTATATTTTAGTCTTCATCAAAACTTAAGATTCTAACACATTCCCTTTATCTTTTTCAGGTGATCATGCCCAGGGGGAGGCGCAGAGGAAGGGGAAGGGGCCGTCTGGCCCATACTGAGTTAGTAAGTAGGCCAGAGGTGATTCCTATAGGGACTTATATCGCCATTTCGCTAGGCTGCACCAGCTTCTGCATTATTGAATGTTATTTTGATTGAATTGTAATATTTGAATGTCGTAGTACTTATTATGCGACATATTATGTGAAGTGTTTGTGATATTAAATATTGATACTGTTATTATGGTAGTTCAGGGATTATTATGACTGCAATGACAGTTGTACACTATCAGTATGCTGATGACTTATTGTTATAGGTGGTTGTTTGATGGATCGTGGTTAGGAAGTACTTTTACCTAACTCGAGTAGGTGGTATATTGATTGTTTATTGTATGATTTTATGTGTCCTTGTATATGATCATATTAGATGGGCCCCGCTCTAATATGGTTTATTCTTGTGTAGTTTAGTTAGTTCTTTTTCTAACCATGTTAGGTGATTCTTTTCTAACATGGTTAGTTATAGGTTATTGTGTTGCATGTGTGACTCATTAGGTGATGATGGTTCTTTTGCTAACTTTGTTAGAAGATTCTCTTTTCTAACATAGTTAGATATGTAATCTCTTATTGATAGAGAAATTCTTTTGCTAACTATGTTAGGTGAATCTTTTACTAACATAGTTAGACTTCATTGTTTGGATTGTTTTGATTAGTAGTGAGTTAGGGTAAGATTATTATTATATTAGTAGTAGGTACTTTACACCGACTCGATCCTCGAGGCTCAGGATTCTCTGCCCCTGTTGCTGGAAGGCTTCATCACATTCAGCACGAAGGGGAGTCAACAACGTCTCAGGCAGCCGTTGAAGTATCTCCTCTCGCAACTCAGTCAGCATTGCCTTCTGTGCAACCGATACCCTTGGTGCTCTGCTTGGGCCATGGGAGTCGACCTCTTGATCTCCCGCGCCAGAGACTGAGGGAGCCGTGGTATGAGAGGCACTACCAGCCTGAGAGCCAGATCGAGTGGCCCTTGCTGGCTTGTTGTACTTGATCCCCATCTTGCTAATGTTTACTGCGCTTATGGGCAAGCACTTTACATTGTCAGCCTCCTCAGTAGATTTAATCAGGAATTTCTCCAGGAGGAAGGCGATGACTGTTGGATAGGGAAGATTCCCAGACTTCTTGTTGTCAATCCACCTGTGCAGCTCCAAACTAATTAACTGCCCAGGGTTAATCGGCTGCTGGGTGAGGAGTCTGGGGAGCCAGGGGTTGTCAAGTAGAGTGAACTCGTTGAAGTTTCCCCCTTTGTGAGTCATCATCCGGGAGTAGATGTATTGGAGTACCCGGTTGGAGTCAGACATGCCAGACACCTTCTTTCCCTTGGTGTCATAGACTTTCTCAGGGTATAACCACTCGTTCATCTCTTCCTCAGTGACCCCGAGCAGGCGGTTAATGTCTCTCCAAGTAAAACTGAAAGTTCTCCCCCTCACTGTGGCTGTAAAGGTGACTCTGCGAATGTGCTCCTTCTTATTCACCTTCTTATACTTAGCCTTGGCTGTGAGAGACTCGCAGAACACCCTCAGGACGTTGATGTTGTATTCATTGCTGATCCCCAGCCAGCACATGTACTTCTGGAGATATACCTTCAAATGCGCAAACCCTAGTTCTTCAATTTTGTCCAAGTCGACGAACATTCCATTGGTGAAGTAGGGCTTTGCATTCTAAAGTTTTCCAGAAACAGCCTCTAGTGGCCCATCCTTGTAAACTGATGGATCATCTTCCTCGACTCGCTGTCTCTTTGATGGGGATTCCTCCCTGAACTGTACCCTCTTCTTACCCTTCTTCTTTAACTGCTCTCGCTGTTGCCCAGATTGCCCAGACTGTTCATGCTGTTCTTGAGATTTCCTAGATTTCTCAGAACGCGAATGCTCAGAATGCCTAGATTTTGACTTCGATTTCTTGGATGTAGTGGCTTTCTCAGTGTTGGGGTTAGATTCATGTGAGCCGGCCATTTTTGTGTGGGTTTAAGGTTTCAATGAGATGAAATGCGAAGAAGTGTAGAAGAAGAAGATGAAGAAGATGAAGATGAACAAAATAAATGCTTTCAGAGAGTTTGGGTGCAAGAAATTTGTGCAAGTGAAAAGTGAAGGGAAAAATGACTGTTGGTCCTATTTATGCAATGTCACACCCGATGTTAATGTACATAATGACTCTACATTGAAAACATGCGTTTGTTCATTGGGTAACGTAAACATTTAATTGGAACGGCGCACCTTTTGACATGTGTCGCTTCACTTTGTCAGAGGAGGCACAACTTCCCATGGAGGAAGATGAAACGTTTTGTGAAGTGACGTGTCTTTTCCCAGACACTGGCGCTCCCGGTAGCTTTGAGTCATCACCCAGCGCCAGCAAAAGATCATCCGGAAGTGGTTTTGCTTCCGGTTGGACTCACTTAAGATTCAACATTGGGGGACCTGCGAAACTAAGGATTGGCACTTCGAAGCCTAAGTTAGCACAGTTGGCAGGTTTTAACAATTAAGCACATGTGTTTTCTGAAGATTGAACTTCATTTTAACATTCCCAAATTTCCCTTTATAAGGATAAATTGATCAACCCTCAGTGGTTGTTTGGTAGCTATGTCTGTAGTTGAGAGACCATTCTTGCACATGCTTCCGGAAGTGTATCCCCTTCCGGAGGTGAGGGTCTTTAGATTTAACATTGACAGCCCTCATGGTTTCCCCTCCAAGCCACCAGCAAGTGCTAGCGGAAGCAAGCAAGTGTGCTTCCGGATGGTCCGTGGAGAGCTTAAGAGTTAACATTAATAGACCTGCTTAGGATTTTCCAAGTCAAAGATTATGTTAATCAGCACAATATTATAAACTTAGGATATCACCCTTGCTGATTGATTTGGTAAAGCAGGAGTATCAATAATGTGAAAACAGACTTTGAAATTTGGTTCACAATTTCTTAGTTTCACTATCAAGTCATGAACGCTATTCACACTCTCTTGGATAAATACCAATGTGAAGGCACAAGGGGTATCGAACAGATTGCACATTTTCGAAGTTTCATAAACAAGTATAGTTCTATAAATAAGCCTTAAGAATGTTCATGTCAGATTATGAGGGCATGTGAATTGTTAACACAATAAAATAAAAAAAATTTTAATGTCCGTAATCAAGTTTCCAAAACAACCAAATTCTCAGCATATGATCACAAGAATAATTTTCAAATCTTAGCTCACGTTCTTTCAGATATGCTTAATATGATCTCATTATTCTTAGGATTCCACCAAGCTTTGAACTTAATTCAGATTGTACTAGGCTTGTGATAATGTGCCAGGATATAAGGCTTCCAGTGGGTAGAGATTCTTAATAATTCTTTCCAGCCTAGTTATCTACACTCACTTAGGCTTATATCCTATTGGCATTTGCCCTTGGATTTATCAAATTTTGCAGAAATTAATTCAAGGCATTTCCTAAGATTCCTAATGTATGTCAGACAAGAGAGACTATCCATTAAAATGCACAACAGAAGGAGTAATGGAAAGAAATGCTCATATAAGATTGGCGAGATTTCCTCAAGATTGAATTCAGAATAGCCATTTCTTCTCATCTTGATAAAGAGCATACTCGTTGACATTCTCTCTTGTACATCCACATCGTTCAAGCTTTCATAATCTGTCAACATACTTAACCATAGGCTTGAACTGAGATCATTAGTAGATGGAGACTTAAGATGTGATTAAAAATTTTGCTCGAGTTCACAGCCAGTCAGTTTATCGCCTAGAATATTCAGGATTAGTTTGTAAGCACAAGATTCTAGTTGATGACTAGTAAAGGTCAATATTATGATAGACAGTCAAGGTGTTTTATGATTCATCAGTAGCACAAGCTATCTTTGATTTGAAAGTTTGTCCTTAGATACATAAATGTCAATTGCCGATGAAATGAGTAAACATGCATTCATTATCTAACTAATCATTCAAATAAGGGAAAGGGTAAGAATGACATCACCAGAGCTACATATGCGTCAAGTAGTAGCTTGCTTGATTTTGGCAGGCGGTGCTTGATCTTTTCTATTTCAAGAGCAGTAGCACCAGGATCCCAGCATGAAGAACAGCTTATTCAGATTTGACTCATTGCCCAGACCAGGTACGGTCTTGAATATTGTTGTTCCTTTGGATCTTCTTTCCTACAAAATATCAAGTAATTCCCTTTTCCCATTTCTCAGTCTCCAAACTTGGATCTGACAGGTCAGTTTGTAGGAAGTGTAATGTCCGCATGCACCTAAGAATCATTCACTATGAATATGGCATTGCGAATCAAACATGACTATATGCACAAGGATATACGTAGTTTTTGATCATGATAGTCATAGATAGCATGGAGATTATGAACATTGTGAATTTGTTTAAACTTTCTTCTATAAGGAATATAAAGTTTATATCTATGATGCTTGATGTAGAATCTCAATAATCCCATCTAACATTTGCATAAGATATTTTGCTTTCGCATGCTTTGACTCTCAGTGATCCCTTGCTTACCCAAGGAGATCTTCTATACTTATCCTTGGTCTGAAGCACTGTCTTATGAGAGACAGAATTCATAGGCTTTCTCCATGTTGATCGAGAAATCCTCTCTCTCTTGTTCTTCTCAGGATAGTTGAGTGGAACTCTGTGATAGCTCATCCTTGAGACAGAACCTTTGTTCCTTGTGGTAGTGCACTGCTTCTTATGAATGGACCAGGTGGTTGCAGCAGTGGCATCACCACGAGTTCTCTTCTTTGGGGCAAGTGGAACTCTTGATCTTTCCTGCACAAGTAAGGCACTAGAAGGAAGTTTTGGTACCCATTTGTACTTGGGTCCTACATGGTTAGCACTGGACCTTACTTGTCCTTTAGGGATCCATACAAATTTATCTCTCACATGTAAACTTCTTCTATGACTGCATGTGTGAGAAATATGACCTGATCTACCACAATAATGACAGATAGTGGAATGATATTCAGAATGGGATTTCCTATCATTATCTTGTTGGTCAATTTTGTTTTCAAAGACTCTCTGTTCTTTTAAATCAACTTTTGAGGTCTCAGGACCTTTTGAAAACATTTCTTGTTCCTTCGATAGGGATTCACAGTTGGAACACTGTTCGGAACATGTTGGAGCTTCCGCTCCCGGAAGGGAACTAGCTATCGGTAGTGATAGCTCTTCTTCTATGGATGGAACATTGGAAACCTTGGATGTAGAAGAAGCAATGAACTCCTCTAGTTTCCTGTTCTTTTTCCTTAAGCCTAGAACTTCTTTTGCAAGTTTACAGAATTCAATATGTAACTCATTATAAGTGTCTTGCAGTTCAGAAAGTTCAAGTTTAGGTACCTCATTTTCTTTAGTTTCTGAATCTTCTAGGCAGAGATCGACACACTCTTCACTGGTGCTAGCTTCCTCAATATCAGCTTCCTGTAGCTCACCGTCAATTGATCCACAAGGGGCACGAGATGAGCTTTGGACAGCTTTACTTTCAAGAGAGTGGTTAGAGGCATACATAGCATCAAGAGTGTTCCAAATATCTCTAGCACTAGAGCAATGTTTAATTTTCTGGAAATCACTGTCAGTTAAGCTTTTGTACAAAATTTGCATTGCTCTAATGTTCAAGTAAAATAAATTTTTCTCCTCTTCAGTCCAGTTTAGTTTTGGTTTGAAATCAGAATCATTTACAAAGACATCCCACATTTTGAAACTCGAGGATAGCACAAAACTTTTCATCCTTGCCTTCCATAAGTAAAAATCAGTATTTTCTAACAAGGGTGGGATAGTATGATCAAAACCTTCAAAACACATTTTATATCCCAAGTCAGCCTAGGTCTTTGCACTTGAGATCGTTGGATCCTTTAAACAAGTGACCTAGCTCTGATACCAAATGAAATGCGTGGCTGTCACCCAAGAGGGGGGGGTGAATTGGGTGGCAGAATAACACTTATAAAAATTCTCCCTTTTTAAAGTTTACTGCTTGTGCTTGATGAGAGTGACGATGTATTACCCCAAGCACAAGTAAGTATCTAGTGGTGTGGTGCTTGATGAATAGATTAAACAAACAAAATAAGCACACACAAATTTATCCTGGTTCGGTCACTTCCAGACCTACATCCAGTCCTCAAGCTCCACCTGAGATTTTCAATCCACTAAACTTCTTGTTTAAACCAGGCACAAGAAAGCCTTTACACTTTAGGTTTTACGAACACGGGTTTACCTAACAACCCACAGGTTTTGCAACGGGCTCACATACAAACCTTTACAACCACAGGTTTTACAACGGGATCACCTGCAACCTTTCAACCACAAGTTTTGCGGGCTAACTTGCAACCTATGGAGATTTAGAAAAACCTCTAAATGCTCCCCCTCACTTTTGTAAGATAATAATTCTGTTCTTCAAGCACAAGCTTTAGAACAGCCTCTATCAATTAGAGGATTTGATAATATGTTCACTCTATGAACTGATTGTGATAAACACTTAAGTACAAATGATTCTCTCTAAGAATATATGATGTTACTCACTTAAGTACAAATGAATTACTCTCTAAGAATGTTACAAATCTAAGATCAGAGAGTAGGAAATGTAGAAATACAATATCTCAGACAATAGGCTCAATTCTTCCAACCTCTCTTCTGAATGTAGATGTTCCTTTTATACTCGGCCTCAACATTCAGGCTTGGGCGGCAGATAGAATATGTCCGTTTGAATATGGCCGTTAATCCCATGTTACCGTTGAGAGGTACATCTTCATTAATGCTTAGCAGGGTTGACTTGCTTTATCTCTGAAAAGCAGCTCTGACAACTCTGCTCTGACAAAAGCATTCTGACCTCTGAGTATGTGACGTTGACTCTTGTACTCTTGCTGACGGATGATCATCGTTCATCCGGAAGCGGCAATCTTGCTCTGCAAGTGTTAGTCTCTGAGTCCCAGTGACAAGAGTATTTGCATCCGGAAGCTCATTTGCATCCGGAAGTAAAACTAAGTTCTGCACATACTTGTTAGTCCAACAAAGTAGTATATATAATCAAGTGTAGTAAGGACTATACATGCTGTGGGAAGCTTGTTTGCTATGGCAAGCAATCTTACTTAGACTATGTTCTGACTTAGTGTATTGTCTACTGACGCTAGGGGATGTCTATTCCAATAGTCAGCGTAAGTCTCGTTATTTTACTCTAAGTCTTCCGGAAGCGATTCTGCATCCGGTTGTATTCTAACTTAGGATTTGATTTTAGTCTAATTCTTCCTAAGTGACTTAGTGTGTCATTTACTCATGCTATGGGATGTGTAGTATAACAATACATAATCACATGCAGTGGGAGTTCATTTAGTCTTAGGAAGTTCTCTTACTTCCGGAAGCAATTCCACATCCGGAAGCACTCCTACTGGACATTGAGTTATGGCTTAGTGTTATACTCACTGACGCTCGGTGTTACCTAACCCAACAGGCAGCGCTAGTCATTAACCATCCGGAAGCAAATCCACATCCGGTTGCATCCTAACTTAGTCTCAAGGATTTTATACAACTAATGTTCCTAGACTGAGTTATGACTTAGTGTATTACTTGCTTCCGCTGGGGGATGAGTCGTTCATCCGCGAGCGCTAGTCCTAGTCCATCCGGAAGTAAATCCACATCCGGTTGTACTCTTACTTGTGGTTCTATTTTAACCTAATTTTGTCTAAGTGTTTAACTTGTTCTTTCATATTTTAGTCTTCATCAAAACTTAAGATTCTAACAGAATATACAACACTAAGGGTAGGACAAAATAACACAACAAGTTTTTCTTAGTTCCTCACATGAATTCCACATAAAGTTACTGTTTAGCGTTAACAATAGTTTTCCATTTCACCATATATATGAAAAAATGACCAAACCCACTTGAAGGGAGTGGTATTTTCTCTACTCATCTTGTAATACTTTCCCTTTTGATCATTAAGAAATTTGTTCCACAACCCAACAAAGAAGATGGAAGAAAGAAAACAAGTTATACAAACCTAAAAAACACCTCTCTTGCGTCACCAAACGTCACCACCGTTGCCACGTCACTGCCGTCACATTAGAGGTTGTCGTCTTCGTCATCGTTACCTAACGCCGTCAGATTCAATGTTTGGAGCAGCCATGAGTCTCTCGTTTTCCACTAGGGGTGTTCAAATACGAGAAAGTAACCTTGCAAGTTTGCTCATTCTAGTCAATCAAGCATTTTGTTCCTTTTCTTTATTTAAGGGCACTATTATCTTTTCACACAATTTTAAAATGTCAACTTGGTGCTAGTTTCTTTATGGTCCTTTTGGAAGTTTAGGTACTTTACTTGTCCTTTTGGGTATTGGGAGGGATTTATTTGGGGTTTTCTGTTTTTTTAGCAAACGCTGGGCCAATGCACTCAAGGACATTTGGAGTAATGGAGGCATGTGTTTTTCAACACTTTACTTTCGATCCGTGTCAAGGATTTATATGCTTCTTTTTGTTTTCTAGACCACAGTGTATTCATTCAGGCCCATCTTTATTGTTCTCCGTGTTATATCAATTATATGGATTTTTATTGAAATTATGAGCTTTTTAATATATTTTTAATGTCTGTAGTCTTCTGGGAAAATGACAAAAATATAACACTTAAATTTGAGTTGAACAATTTGGGGTATCCAATTTCAACTTGGACAAATAAGGGATATTCTCCAATTTATCCTAAATGATGTTTGTGACTTTGTGGCAAAAGAGTAGTTAATGGTGATTCTCAAGTAGTGATTGGCGATACATGAGTATTGGTGAGGTCCCAAGGGACTCTACGTTAGTTTCTCAAGTTAGTTGGACTTTTCCTATATTAAGTTCCTTCCTAGGGACTTGGAAGTAAATGTTTCCGAAGCAATTTGGGGCTTAGATGCAATTTTATAAAGTTTTTTACGGTCAAACGTCATTGACCCTCAGATGAGGGAAAAATTGGACCACTTTGATTACTTTAAGGGATAAATTGTACATGTTGCTAGTTTATGGTGCATAGTGGTTTAGGATTGTTACTTGGAGGGCAAATTAGGGTCATTACTCTTAAATCAAATTTAGAAGGTATAAATCAATCTTACTTTACATTAGTGCCTCTCAACCCTAATTTTACATTGATGGTATTAATCAATCAGAACAAGATAGAATTTAAAATTTATTAAAAATTGAATACTTGCTCTACTCTTTGTTGTAATTTTTGTTGTCATTTTATTAATTTTTTTGGAGTTTATATTACATGGGCTGCTGATATAACTTTGTTGCTCACTCATGAAAGTGAGGTTGCACAAGAGGGGGGGTTGAATTGTGCTACCAAATAAAACTTAGGAAATAAAAACACACAAGACTTTTATACTGGTTCGGTCCAACTCTTGACCTACGTCCAGTTCTCAATCACCCAGATTGAGTTCCACTAAACCACAGGTTTTACAACGGGTTCACCTGCAACCTTTTACAACCACAAGTTTTACGGGCTCACTTGCAACCTTACAAACAGACTCGCTCCCCCTTACTACTTGTAAGGGTTCAACCTTTTAAACAAAGGATTTTCTGCTTAGTTCTCTCAAAGAACAAATAATGTTACTCACTTAAGTACAATGAATGCTCTCAACAACTAAAGAGATTTGATTACAAAGAGTACAAGATGGATAATAAATAAACTCTCAATGCAATAAGTGCTCTCTTGCTTTCTGGGTAGTATGAGCTTGAATGCTTGAATGATTTTGCAGATTATGTTCGGGTGCAATTCGGTGCTTCATAAATGAAGAAGAAGATCCTTATATAGTATCTTCGATGATTCTCTCTCTTGGTAGGTGACAATGCCGTTTGAATTCAGCCGTTAATCCCTTGTTACCGTTGAATCATTTAATGCTTCATTAATGCTCAGCAGGGTTGACTTGCTTTATCTCTGAAAAGCAACTCTGACAACTCTGCTCTGCCAAAAAGCAATTCTGACTTCTGGACTGTTGTACGTTCTGACATTCTGATTGCTACCGGAAGCAAGTCTACATCCGGAAGCAACAACACTCAGTTCTGCACTTAAACGTTAGTCCAACAATAATAACACATAGTCACATGCAGTGGGAGTTCAATTGTCTATGGGAAGCTCTTTTACTACCGGAAGCAATTTTGCTACCGGATGCACTCCTACTATACTATGTTATGACTTAGTGTTATATCCACTGACGCTCAGGGATGTCTAGTTCAATCGCATGCGCTAGTCACTTAATTCTACTCTAAGACTTCTGGAAGCAATTCTGCATCCGGTTGTGTCCTAACTTAGTCTTAAAGATTTGTTACTCTAACATTCTAGACTGAGTTCTGACTTAGTGACTTACTTGCTTCCGCTGTGGGATGAGTCTTTCATCCGTGAGCGCTAGTCTTAATCCATCAGGAAGTAAATCCACATCCGGTTGTACTCTTACTTGGGGTTCTGTATTAACCTAATTCTTTCTAAGTGTTTAACTGGTTCTTTCATATTTTAGTCTTCATCAAAACTTAAGATTCTAACATTCTCCCCCTTTTTGATGATGACAAACTAAGCTAACTTATGAATTCATACTTAAAGGCAGATAATTAAATAACATACAGATATGAATACAAAAGCGAACTTCATTAATATGTAAATCAACTACATGTATAAGCAGCAAAAATAGTAAGCAGATTTACAAGTATGACAGAACTATGCATGAAGGAATGAATGCACAAAGTAAAATCTACATGTGGAAGAAAAGGAAAAATCCTAAGCTATATGCATGAGAGGTTAGGGTTCTAGAGCTTGTGTCTCTTGTTCCTCTCTTTCTCTCTCTGAGACTGATCATACTCCTCTTGCATCTTGGCCCACATTTCATCTTTCTCTTGTTGATTGATCTGGGCAAGTATGTCTTGGAGCTCACTCTCTTCTCTGGCTTTCCTTTGCCTTTCAACATCCAGGTATTCCTCAATAGCCCTCTTCAGATCACTGACCTCATTCAACCCAGCAAAACTCCCAAATTCTGAATCTTCGATGGGGATGGATCCGTGAGGGAGATGGACAGTTTTGACCTTTACATTCCAGACAGGGTAGCTGGGGTCATCAGGTTGGCTTGCCTTTGCTTTCCCCTTTCCCTTGCCTTTCCCTTTCACTTGGGGATGCTTAGCATTTGCCCTCTCAGCATCGAGACAAACAAGCTGATCGAAGGTGATCCGATCAGTCCAGCCATAACGCTCAAATTCCTCTGGAGTCATGTCTTCCACCTCAAGCTTGACAGTTACTTCTGGTGGATCTTGCTCAGGTTGTGCTTGGGTGGAGGACTGAGGCTCAGATGCTTCCTCTGCTTGAGGTACCCTTTTATCACAATATCCTCAGAGGGAGCGATTGATCCCTCATCTTCACTCTCGGATGGCTCAGAGACGGCAACCCCTTTTCTGGCAACAGTCTTTCCCTTGATCTGCTGAATCTGACCACTGGAGGAGGGGCAGAGACTGGCGCTGAAGGAAGGATTGGCTTGGCAATCACCACTGCTGGCGGGTCTGGCCTCTTGTACCCATACTTCATCATAATTTCTTCAAACACATTCTGGGCAGGCACAGATGGAGAAGGCTCAGCATTTGATGAAGGCTCAGAGGGTGGTGCCTCAGCAGGCTGATCAACCAGCACCATTTCCAGATTTGACTTTGATTTTGTGCTGGCGGACTGCTGTTGATGCATGAATCTGATGGCTTCCCCACGAATTAGACTTTCTGCTCTTCCCATTCTTTTCAGATCCATGGCACGGCGGAGGGCAGCAGCAATGTCCTCGTCTAGCCAGAGGGAGGGTTGATTGAGCATTTCTCTCCCCCTTTTGGCATCATCAAAGAGGGTGAGTGCCAGGGAGGAGGATGGGGAGGGAATGGTTGGAGGAGGCTCAGGGCCATATCTGGGTGGTGAAGGTGGAGGTGAGGAAGTGTGGGTGTCAAAGTGTAAGGGAGGGGAGTGAGTGGGGGAAGGAGAGGGGCTGGGGGAGTGTGAGTGGTTAGGGGATTGAGAGTGGCCAGGGGATGGAGAAGGGGTATGTGATGGAGAGTTGTGAGGTGAGGGCAAGTGGTGAGGGGAGTCGAGGTGAGGGTCAGAGTCATTTTGAGGGCTTGGTGGGGGTGGTAGAGAAGGAGGATGTTGGGGTGGTTCAAGGAAATGGTGAAGGAGAAGGTCTAGCTTTGCTTCCATTCTAGCAAGACGAGTCTCCAATCCCTGGATCCTCTCATTCTGAGTGTTAAAGGCTGCTGCACATTCCTCTCTTAGGGGAGCCATCAACGGATCCGGCAGGCGAAAGAGAAGCTCATCTTTCAACTCTTCAGCAAGTACCTTTTGAGCAGCAGACACCCTTGGAGCACGAGTGCTGCTGGGACCAGCTTGAGAGTCAAATTCTTGATGCCCTGCTCCAGATGCAGAGGGAACGGTGTTGTGAGAAGCACTCCCAGCCTGAGAGCCAGACTGAGTGGTCTTTGCTGGCTTGATGTATCTGACTCCCATCTTGCCCAAGTTCATCGACCCCATGGGCAGGCACTTCTTGTTATCGGCTTCCTCTGTGGATTTGATGTTGAACTGCTCCAGGAGGAAGGCGATGAACTGAGGGTAGGGAAGAGATGCGTTCCCCTTGTTCTTATTCTCAACCCATCTGTGCAGCTCTAGAGAGATTAGTTGGCCAGGATTGATAGGCTGCTGGGTGAGGAATCTTGCAAGCCAAGGATTGTCTAGCAGGGTGAACTCGTTGAAGTTTCCACCCTTGTTTGTCATGACTCTTGAATAGATGTACTGGAGCACCCTCTGTGTATCGGGCATACTAGACACCTTCTTCCCCTTAGTGCTATAAATTTGCTCAAGCTCTGCTTGATCCAGCCACTCATGGAAGACCCACTTGTTCATTTCCTCATCAGTGATCCCCAGGAAGCGGTTGATTGTTTTCCAGTGGAACCTAATTGTTCTTCCTCTGATTGTGGCCTTGAAGTCGACCCGGCCAATCGCAGAAGTGTCCTTGTTGATCTCCTTGTACTTGGCCTTGGCAGTCAGAGACTCACAGAATACCCTCAGCACTTGAACGTTGTATTCATTTTGTATCCCCAGCCAAGTCATGTATTTCTGGAGATATGCAGAGAGATCATAGCCCAGAACATCAAGTTTCTCCAGATCCACGAAGATGCCATTGGAGAGATAAGGGTTTCTGTTTTCAAATGCCGGAGAGGCAGTCTCCAGAGGCCCAGAAATGTACACTGAATAATCATCTTCAACCCTCTGGCGTTTGGATGGATGTTCATCGGCAAACTGAACCTTCTTCTTCCTTTTTACAGAATCCCCAGATTTCCCAGATTTCTCAGAAACCTTTGACTTCTTGGAGGAGGAGGCTTTCTGGAGGTTAGGGTTAGACTCATGTGAACCGGCCATTGTTTGTGAAGTGGGTATGGAATGAATGCACAGTGAATGTTATGCACAGAAGAAGAAGAAGAAGAAGATGAAGATGAAGAAGATGAAGATGAAGATGCGGTGAAGATGAGAGAATTTTTCAGAGAGATTGTGGTTGGTGATTTGTGTGAGAGGTGATGAAGGAATATTTGTGCCCTATTTATGCAATGAGACATTCGATGTGATGGTTCATAATGACTCCTCATTGAAAATATGCACCTTTTATGGGAAAACGTAAATTTTTAAATTGAAACGGCGCACCTTTATGCCACGTGTCTCTTCAGTCTGTCAGAAAAGGCACAGTTTTTGGTGGGAGAAGATGAAACGTTTTCTGAGGTGACGTGTCCTTTTTCCCAAACACTGGCGCTTCCGGTTGCTTAGGGTCATGCCCAAGCGGCAGCAACTATGCTGAATAGAATGATGAGCTTCCGGAAGGAGATTTGCTTCCGGAAGTGACACACTTAAGATTTAACATTGGGGGACCTGCAAAACTAAAGATTGGCACTCCGATGCCTAAGTTAGTACAGTTTACAGGTTTTAACATTTAAGCACAGGTTTATTCTGAAGATTAAACTTCATTTGGGTTTACCATTCCCAAATTTCCTCTAATAAAAGTAAATTGATCTACCCCCAGAGGCTTGGTGAAGATATCTGCAAGCTGATGCTGAGTAGGAACAAATTGCACTTTGACATCCTTCTTCTGAACATGGTCTCTGTTGGAGATGTAGCAAGCAGTGCTCATAGCGTCCGCCCAGAACACCTGAGAAACCTCTTTCTCATTGAGCATGCTTCTGGCCATCTCTGTCAGCACCCTGTTCTTCCTTTCAACCACGTCATTCTGTTGAGGAGTTCTGGGAGCTGAGAAATTGTGATCAGTTCCATTCTCTTCACGGAGCTCTGAGAAGTTGTGATTCTCGAACTCTCCTCCATGATCTGTCCTTATGGCGGCTATTTTGAGATTTCTCTCATTCTGCACTTTCTTAGCAAGGACAAGAAAAGCATCAAAAGCATCATGCTTGGAGGGAAGAAGCTTAGTCCAAGTGAACCTTGAATAGTCATCCACCACCACTAGAGCGTAAAGGTTACCACCTAAGCTCTTCACTCTCGCTGGCCCAACTAAATCCATGTGGATTAGTTCTAAGGGTCTGCTGGTGGAGACTTTCTTCTTGGTCTTGAACGAGGACTTTGTTTGCTTTCCTCGTTGGCAGGATTCACAGATAAAATCATGCTTAACTTTGAAGGATGGAATCCCTATAGCTAGTTCCTTTTTAATAAGCATATCAAGCTGTGTAAAGTTTACATGCGCTAGCCGTTTATGTCAAAGCCAACTATTTTCATCACTAGTGATTAAACATTTTTCAGCTAGTTGTTGACATAAATCTAGGGTATATAGATTTCCATTCCTATTTGCCTTAAGTTTGCATTTCAGATTATTTTTATCTATGTCCAAATCATGCTTATTTATTATGATGCATTCATGAGAGTCAAAGATTACCCAATTTCCTTTGTCGGTGCTTTGACTTACACTCAGCAGGTTGTGACAGAGACCATCAACTAAGTAGACATCTTGGATTGGTCCAACTTCTCCAACTCCAGTGATCTTTCCACTCTGATTTCCTCCAAAGTTTACTTTGGCTCCATCTTTGATCACCAGAGATTTGAACTTGTCTCTGTCTCCCGTCATGTGTCTCGAGCATCCGCTGTCGATGTACCACTTTCGGTTCTTGGATGCTTTGAGACAGACCTGCATAAATTAGACAACCTTAGGTACCCAACCTTTATTGGGTCCTTTATCATTAGTTCCCATAACCTTCGGTCCAGTGTGGACCTTAGGTTTGTGATTGTGTTGTGCCTCTGGCCTTTTGTGGGCTCTAGGCTTATGGACTCCCTTTGGAATATGCTTCCAAGTTCTAGGTCCTTGTGCTTCATTAGTTTCTTTTCTTGGAGGATCCTTAGTCACCCTGGTTCCTTTTGGAACCCACTTATAGGTGCTGTTGGCACCATGTTTCTTTGCATTGCAGGTGGACGTGGAGTGTCCCTTCCTGTTGCAGTAGTTGCAGAAGCTGAAGGGTGTGGAGCTGTGACTAGTGGCTTTGTGGAAAAACTTTAGATAGGGTTTCACTTTGGGTTCCACCCACTTTTTCTCTTTATGCTTATAACCTAGTCCAGTTTTATCTCTATATGCCCTTTGATTCATCAAAATAACATTCAGCATTTCAGAACCATTTGTGAATTTTTAATTTGTAGGGCATTATGTAGCCTATCCCTTTCTATAGAGATCTTGCTGCAGTTCATGCAGCTCTCTAACGTTGAGGCATTGGGTTCCGCTTGGGGACCTCCCTTGCCATCCGCTACCGGAAGCTTCTTGGCTTCCGCTAGATCATCACTCAGTGAGTTCACCGAGAACTCAAGTGATTCGTTCTTTGTTCTTAAAACTTTGTAAGCCTTGCATAAACCAAATAACTCTCTATGAATATCGTTATAGGCTTCTTGGAGTTCAGTAAGGGTTACCTCATCACCATGGATGGATTCGAAGTCAGAGAGTGCTTCTTCTCCATCTTCCCTAGTAACAAGGCAAAGGTTGGCAACCTCTTCCTCATCACTGGCTTCTTTATCGGAACTATTTACCCAGATTGAGGACACGAAGGCTTTCCTCTTGTCCTTCCCTTTGGATCTCTGAAGGCTTGGGCACTCAGCCTTGAAATGACCAGGTTTCTTGCACTCGAAACAAACCGGGGCCCTTTCCTTCTTATGGCTTGAATCTCCTTTCTGGAAACCACCTTTCTTTCTAAAGACCTTTTTGAACTTTCTCACCATCATAGTCATTTCTTCATCGTCTATATCTTCCTCATCATCCTCATCATCATCCTTACCCTTGCTGGGAGCAACAAGAGCAAGGTTCTTAGCTTTAGCAACAGCTTGGGGAGCTCTTTGGGCCAACAGGATTGGTTCATACTCAGCCAGAGAACCAAATAAGGCAGTGACAGAACTGGTTGACTCTCCCTGAACTTCCTACAAAATAGTTACCTTGGTAAGCCAGTCACCTTTTAATACTTTTAGAATTTTACTCACCTGTTCCTCCTCAGGAATGTTCTTTCCCAGAGAGGCTAGGTTGTTTATGAGGTGGGTGAATCTGAGCTCCAGATCTCTAATTGGCTCATTTGGAAGCATTGTGAACTTGTGAAATTCTTCCACCAGCATCTCAACACGTCTGACCTTCACTCCCTTGGTTCCGGAATGAGCTGCCTCAAGCGCCTCCCACATTTCTTTTGCTGTTTTGTGGTGGCTTATCCTGTGGAACTCCTTCGGGCTCAGGGCGCATTGAATATAGTGGATGGCCTTGTAGTTCATTTCCACTTGAGCATAATCATCATTGGTGAATCTGGATCGAGGTTTTGCAAGACCTTCATCATCTAGAGGAACATTGTTACCATGCTCTATAACATCCCAAATCCGAAGACCACTGGCCTTGATAAAGGTTTCCATCTTGAATTTCCAGAAGGGATAGTTATATCCATCAAAGCTTGGAGGCTTGTTTGGCTGGATAGCTACATCGGGGAGGGAATGATGATCTGCATCCATCACTGGATCTTCTCTTTCTAGATTCGTTGGAATCAAGTCAGAAAGACCTCGCTCTGATACCAAATGAAAGTAAGGATGCACAAGAGGGGGGCGGGGTGAATTGTGCTACCAAATAAAACTTAGGAAATAAAAACACACAAGACTTTTATACTGGTTCTGTAACATTCTGTTACTAATTACTTAATTAACTAATGATATTCATTTTAGATTTAATAACCTCTTTACTAACTATGATAGAAAAAGGATTTCCATAATATCAATGTCCTATCATAGTTAGGAAAGGAATTTCTTAATGATTAAATACTATCCATGATAGAAAAGAATTTCCTGATACAACCTGAACACTATCATGGATAATTAATGACTAACCATGTTAGAAAAGATTTGCCTAACATGGTTATTAAACAAAACTAATTGATATTAAACAATAAATAAATATATATACATGCGGAAGCAGATGCAGGCCTAAACGAATTGGCAATATACAATTCAAAATAGTCTATATAACTTCTACTACCTAATTCCCTTTCCTGATGCTCGCGTCTGTGCATGAATACCTGCAAAAATGTCAGTAATCGTGGGATGAGACAATTTGTCCCAGTAATCACCGCTTAACTCACTATAACAGTGAGACGTGCGGTAGTGAGGGCGTCTAAAGGGTACCACATTTTAAATTTAGTAATATATATACATATATCTGTCAAGTCCCCTTCTATTCATCACTCAAAACCCCTCTGTCACATCCAAGTCAACTCAATAGACAAAAATAAACGTGATTGACACTGTGCCCAGTCTCAAATCTGAAAGCATGAAAAAGGGAGCACTTTAAATAGTGAAAGCATCCCTGAAAAGGGAGCACTATAAATAGTGAAAACATCCCTGGTTCCTTTACAATTCGAGGAACCTGTACAATTAACCTATCGATTTGCGCAAATCGATAGGTTACATCGGCCGACGGTACTAATAATCAGTGTCATGCAATACTCACAATCCCTATTCTATATTCCATCAACATAACTCTCAACAATCTCAACTCAACATGTAACTCTCTTTTCTATCCTCATCACCTCTTAAACCACTACCCAACACTATCCCTATATGCATTTCACGCCATTCCAGATCAATGGCCACCACCAGGCAGGATAATAGTATATATAATGTGTAAAAATCTTTTATACGGAAATAATCGTGTTTAAAAGGCACCCGATAGCCTGTTTTGTATAAAAATAACCTTTCAAAGATAAAATATATATATATATAGAGGGTGAGAAAGGATTTTACAAAATCCCCAACTAACGTCACCCTCAATGTTATAGTAAGGTAAGTGTGATTACCTGTCGCCCTTTAGCAATTTACGTGATTTCTCAACCTTTCTTAATGTCACGGAAGCCTGTCTGCATCCACTCCTATAATGATATGGAGCAAAATGATAAATCAATATCATTTCCCTTTATCATAATTAAACGTCTCTCGTATCCGCATTACTACCCATTTTCCCCTCTTCTTAGTTATATTATTTTAGAAAGTTATGTGGATTAATAAATGCATACACACACAAGTCAATACACTTCTATTCCAGTCAATTCATAACATCAACATATGGAGCCGCAAGTATACCAATCAAACATAAACCATTGTCCACACCATATTTGATAAAGCCCTTTTTAACTCTTTCTAAAATTTAGTACCATATTCAATCATCAATCACTCGAAACTTTCAACAACTCAAACTACTATTCACTCTCACATCATCCATTCTTCAAACAGTTTCAAGCTACCAAGTAATTAATAATTTTCCCCGTAAAGCATAGAAACAATGCCATAATCACATTAGTTCTAACATTTTCATTTGCGAAAATACTACCAATCCCTCATATATATGTTTGACCATATCAACATCGATGATGACTTAGAAAATTGCCATTCCAAAATACACTGAAATCAAGCGGCAAAGATGTCATGTAGCAATTTAAACTCAGCATCGAAATCAAAGAAATTAAACAAACATGAGTATTCTGAATCAAAACCAAACAGCAACAATGTTTATCATTAATAAAAATTCAAGCAATCACATATGCTTTGTAACAAACCATAATTCAGTCAAAATTCCAATACACCTATTTCCTAATGTAAAACCCTTACCAATTCTTCATTTTACACAAAATATTCAAACAGCCCAAATATCAGCATTCATTTAACCACAATCAATAATTTACATGTACTTATGCTTCCTTAAACTCCACTCCTTTTATTTACAATTCACAACTTCAATTCATAACATATACTCACATCTTATATGCTTCATTAAAAATCTGTTTAGAAGAATATCAACGACTCAAACATGACACCAAAATCATCAACCACAACAACACTTGTAGGGGTCACAATGTCCATAAAATGATCAATGTAACTTTGGTATATTACTTCACGAAGAAAAACACACAAAATGACCACAAAGAATTTAAGCTACCCCTTACAACATATAATACATCATTCCAATTTGCATTCATCATCCAAACATAATTCTACCACCAAATCAAACAAACAAAACAAGCTTATCACCCTTTTAAATCTTTCTCTTCTTTAAGAACATCAATTTCAATCCAAAGGAATCAGACCAATCAAGCATAATTTAAAACATCCCTTACTTCAAATTAATTTTACCGCTTTATTCTGTTCAAAACAGAAATACTAATAGCTCAAGGAAAGATTCACTTGCAAGCATCCCAACTACATCATAACACTTTAAAACTTACACAAAACATACCCCTCCTAACAACAATCAATTTAGCCTAACTAAAATTCTATAACCGAAATTCCAAACAAGGCAACATCAATTTTACCTTCCTTTCAACTTGTATAACCATACACATACACATGCATACCATTTATAATCATTATTCACCCATTTAAGCAGCACATAATAACAAAGAAGCAAAACAAAATCAATGCATTCCTTTACTAATTTTATAATCTATAAAACACCACAATCAACCTTAGTCAAATAATCAAGCCCTCAAACATATGTCTCTTAGAAAACCAATTCGGCCAAAACATAGAGAATACGTGCAACCATTTAACTCCATAGATAAAACAAAACAACAACAAAAATAGAATTTGTATATCATATCCTATCAAAACAGAACTTGCCTCCGCCTAAACGGAAATCAACAAATTCAGCAACAAAACAATTACATATTATCAACTCTATAACACACCTACACAAGTTTAATCAATTTTTAACTTCTTTAGACTCCAATGAACACCATGATGCCCAAGGTAAGGGATTTTTAGTAGGCTACGCAAATCCACAAATACACATTCAATAAATCTCCTAAACACTAAAACAAAACCAATGCCTAATCTGTCTTGGTTAATTTTTATACCCAAATCCTAAATCCCATTCGAACTCTTACAACCTCACACGAAGTCAGAGAGGAAAAAGGTATGAAATGGAAAACAAAAATTTACCTAAGCTTGAATATTCACTTGCACAAGCAGTAGGACGCCGGAAGTGTCGCCAGACCCGCCGGAGACGAGGAAACTGGTAGAGAGGAGTGAAGAACGACGATACCAAAGGGGAAACAGTGAGAAATCAAGTTGGAAAGAGGAGTAATTCGAGTAGACATAAGAAAGACTGAACCTTTACCTTTTCCCGCTGTTGTGCGACGGCGAACTAGCCGCTTCTTCGCCGGAAAAGCATAGACGGTGGGGGCAGAGAGTGACGAGGATGAAGAACACAGGAAAGAGAAAGAAGAGATGGGTTTCGGTGAGGATGAGAGGAGAAGTAAGACGGACGGCTTCGTTGCCGCCGTCGCCGGTGGCCGTCGCCGGGGAAGGGAGAGGAACGAAGAAGAAGAAGGATGGAGGGAGGGTTTTCGGGTGAGAGGGAGGAGGGAGTCGGTGAAGAGAAGTGAGGAAGAGGAGAAAATGAAAATGAAGGGGGGTCCGATGTTTTAAGGAAGAAAATGGAGGAGGGGCGCGTTTGGTTTAGTGAAATAAGGGTGGTATATGATAATTTGTAGCCCAAACTTGCCATAGTGTACTCTTTTAATTTTAAAACCACTTAAACCAGTCTCCAATCTACTTAACCTTCAAAATATTTTGGGTTTTACTATTCCCTCATACTTCAAACTTTTCAATTTCTTAATTAATTATATGCACATTTATTACTCAAAATTTTCAAAATGTCCTCAAAAATCACCAAAAATTCCTAAAAATTCCAAAATTCCCAATTTCTCCATTTATTATTTCCCAAAACACTCCTTGATCCTGTATTAAATTTTCAGGATGTTACAGGTTCGGTCCAACTCTTGACCTACGTCCAATTCTCAATCACCCAGATTGAATTCCACTAAATCACAGGTTTTACAACGGGTTCACCTGCAACCTTTTACAACCACAAGTTTTACGGGCTCACTTGCAACCTTACAAACAGACTCGCTCCCCCTTACTACTTGTAAGGGTTCAACCTTTTAAACAAAGGATTTTCTACTTAGTTCTCTCAAAGAACAAATAATGTTACTCACTTAAGTACAATGAATGCTCTCAACAACTAAAGAGACTTGATTACAAAGAGTACAAGATGGATAATAAATAAACTCTCAATGCAATAAGTGCTCTCTTGCTTTCTGGGTAGTATGAGCTTGAATGCTTGAATGATTTTGCAGATTATGTTCGGGTGCAATTCGGTGCTTCATAAATGAAGAAGAAGATCCTTATATAGTATCTTCGATGATTCTCTCTCTTGGTAGGTGACAATGCCGTTTGAATTCAGCCGTTAATCCCTTGTTACAGTTGAATCATTTAATGCTTCATTAATGCTCAGCAGGGTTGACTTGCTTTATCTCTGAAAAGCAACTCTGACAACTCTGCTCTGCCAAAAAGCAATTCTGACTTCTGGACTGTTGTACGTTCTGACATTCTGATTGCTACCGGAAGCAAGTCCACATCCGGAAGCAACAACACTCAGTTCTGCACTTAAACGTTAGTCCAACAATAATAACAAGTCACATGCAGTGGGAGTTCAATTGTCTATGAGAAGCTCTTTTACTACCGGAAGCAATTTTGCTACCGGATGCACTCCTACTATACTATGTTATGACTTAGTGTTATATCCACTGACGCTCGGGGATGTCTAATTCAATCGCAAGCGCTAGTCACTTAATTCTACTCTAAGACTTCCGGAAGCAATTCTGCATCCGGTTGTGTCCTTACTTAGTCTTAAAGATTAGTTACTCTAACATTCTAGACTGAGTTCTGACTTAGTGACTTACTTGCTTCCGCTGTGGGATGAGTCTTTCATCCGTGAGCGCTAGTCTTAATCCATCCGGAAGTAAATCCACATCCGGTTGTACTTTTACTTGGGGTTCTGTATTAATCTAATTCTTTCTAAGTGTTTAACTGGTTCTTTCATATTTTAGTCTTCATCAAAACTTAAGATTCTAACAACTCATTTATTTGACATCCATTTTATAGCTTGTTTGTTTGTGGCCCGTAAAAGGTACGGGCATGCCCATGCTAGTTTATGTTACACGGGTATGTGTACAAGCATAACCACGTGCAGCTCGTACCTAGTCGTTAAACATCCCTATAAACTAGACTGGATGCATATAATGCTGAGATATGGAAATAGATTATATGATATCCCTACTTTTTATGATTTCTTGGAAACATTTTATTATTAATTAGCTAAATATCCAAACTTAGTATAAATTATTCAATGAAGTTATTAATTGCACGAACCAACTTGCTCATTATTTTGTTTGAATTTGAATATGTTTTCGCGTAATAATTATAAGGTCAAGTTGACTTTTTGAAAATTAAAGATGTAAAATAATTCATTGCAAATTGTTTATATTTATCATTTTTAGTCTTGACAAATTTATTTTTTTGCCAGCAAATCTATTTTATTATTTTATTCCTAAAACTAATAAACACTATTGTTATGTTTTTAGGCCAAATGTGCAAAAATAGCTACCGTAAATTAAAAAAAAGGGCACCTAAGACTTTGATAAATTTAAGGGGAAAACCGTAACTGTAAACCAAAATGGATCAAATGTAACATTCTCAAACAGAGGTGTTAAGTTTGACCATTAATTGACTAAGAATTCTTAAGAGACTTATTGATGTGGCAATATGTGGCATTGGGTGTCAATTTTTTTGACGTGATATATGTTGACGGGGCAATTGAGATTTAAAATCAGTCCAACACAACACACAACACACTATATTGCGAACCCTTCAGAGATCAAACTAGCCCCATTTCGAACCCTAACCTTAGAACCCTTATCGAAATTATTTTGGTATTTAGAGTTCAGATGATTTGGGTGGATTTCATATGATTTGATGAAGGTATGAGTTCTAGTTAAAATGATTTGAGATGATATAGAGTTCAACTGGATGCATTTCAGCTTCCAAAATGGATTTTGGAATTGACACTTCATTTACTGATGGTGGGGCCCATATCTGAAAAAACGTCTGTTTAACTATGCTTAACTGAAAGGTTACATTTGATTCATTTTAGTTTACAATATACAATATTTTGGCCCCTTAAAATTGGACCTTACTTAGGTCAAGTTACTTTATCTAGGTTCTCAAGTTCTTTTAATATAGGAGTGACACATGTCCTTTTATAACAATCAATTTGTTATAAAAGGACACGTGTCACTCCTATATTAAAAGAACTTGAGAACCTGGAGAAAGTAACTTGATGTAAGTTTTTCCCCTTAAAATTTACCTGAGTCTCAAGTGGTCCTTTTTAAATTTACGTGGCTATTTTTGCACATTTACCCTATATTCATAAATGTTTATTATTTATCCACTAGTTTATTCATAACCATAATTATACATATATGTTTTTATTTTATTCATGAACTAGAAGTGCGAGAAACACTTGCATATATATATATATATATATATATATATATATATATATATATATATATATATTTTTATCATATGGTTTGGATGTTTATGACTCTTCAATTCCTGCTATTCAAAAATCTATACATGTTATATGGTTGATTTAATGTTTATTACTCTTCTTTTACCATTTATTGAGTGGTTACCAAAGAAAAAGTGGATATTATTTGATATTTCAATTTTGATTGTTCACTAGAGTGGATGCATATAATGCATTAAGTGAGGATATGGAAATAAATCATATGATATCTCCACTTTATGATTACTTCAAAACAATACATTATTTCGATAAAAAAAATACATTTTATTATTATTTATCTAAACATCCTGACTTAGTATAAATTAATCAATGAAGTTATTTTTTTACTAATTTTACTTAATAATTATAAGGTCAAGTTTTTTTTAGCCAAAAAGGTCAAGTTGACTAAAGTAAGTTAATTTTCTCTAAACTAAGTTATTCCTTTAGGCCATAGTTCTACTTATCATGTTTATACGATAAGGAGAAATTGTTTCGTTAAGTTAAATTTAAGATACACCTCCATATGTATGTATAATTTTATCATTTATGTATTAAAATTATTTTTATTTATTAAATATTCAATATGGATAAACTGTAAAAGATACCAAATTTGAAGGAATTATTATTTATGTGAAATGTTATTCAGATTCCTTATAATTCACATAAATAATAATAAGCTTATTTAACATGTCTAAACCTTATGATAAAAACCTCTTTAATTAAATCTCTTCAATTGGGCTTGGGCGTAAGTGCAATTGTCCCTTAATTAAATTAGATAAATTACACATAATTTTAATAAAAAAAATGGAAGTACATAAATAAATTAGAATAAGAGAGTATACAAATTTTGGGTCAATATTTTGAAACTCTTGTAGGTGGCGGGAAACAAAAGTGCCACGTGGCTGGCGCCAAAACAAAAAACAAAAACAAACTCTCTCGTATACCACCTCGTCTTCTGCTCTCCAAATAAAAACCAAACTTTTGTCACTCTCTCTCTCTCTCTCACTCTCACTCTCACTCTCAATTCAATTCTTCTCACTCTCTCTTTCTCTCTCGCCTTCTTCTTCTTCTTCTTCTTCTTCTTCTTCTTCTTTAAACCTCTCTCTCTCTCTCCCCCTCAATTTCTTCTTCATCTCTCTGTCTCTCTCTCTCTCTCTCTCTCTGTCTTTCAATTTGTTGTTTTACTATCATTTGTTTGTTTCTTTGCGTGTTTCTTTCTTGTGATTTTGTGCAGAGAATGGGAATGCGAATGAGAGGAATGTGTTCTGCCAATTCCTCGTTGGCTGCCTTCTTCACTGTCCTCTTCCTTTCTCTCTTCCATTTCTTTTCTTTGCCTCTTTCCTTCGCTGAGGCACAACAACAGGTATTGTATTGTATTGTATTCTATAACATTCATTCATTATTCACTCTTTCTTTCGTTCTTTCTTTCTTTCTTTCTTTCTTTCTATTTCATTTCATATCACATCGCATCTTATCTTTCTTTCTTTCTATTTCATTTCATTTCATATCACATTCCATCTTTTCTTTCTTTTATATTTCTTTACTTTCGTTTTGGTTGTTTTTCAATACCTCACATTTCTCATTAATTTCTCTTTTGCCGCCTTCTTTATTGTTGCGCTATTTCCTTTAATATCACTTTGGTGTTTCTCTTTAAATGAAATGAACTTTCTACTTTAATTTTCCTAGCTGCACTTCAGTTTTGGTTGCTTTTCGATTCCTCTCATTTCTCTTTTGCCTCCATCTTTCTTTTTACAATCTTCCCAAACATTTCTTTTCTTGCATCTTCAATTTGTTATTGTTCATTGCGAATTTCATCAACATGCTATTTCCTATTCTTTTTAGTCACATGCCTCCAAAATCTACATCTTATCACATTGCATTGCGTGTTTTCTTCCTTCTTTCCTGTAAAGATTCCAACTTTCTTCCCCAAACTACATTCTTTCCCTCTTTTCATTGCGTGCTTTCTTTTTTCGGTTTACAAGAGATTATGTTTATTTATTTTTTTGGTTGCTTTCCAATTCCTTACATTTCTGATTATTTTCTGCATCTTTATTTTTACAATCTTCCCAAAATTATTAAGGGTGGAGGGGAACTAGCTATAAATAAAAAAAAGTGAAAATGTGGTAATTCTTTTTTGAACTGAAGAAAAAAAAATGTGGTAATTGACAGATAAGTGTTAAATTTCATCAGTTTATGTAAGCCATAATTGTATTCAAGGTATTTGGGTAAAGATTGCATCTTTTTGTAGCCTATATTTTATTGAAAATACCTGTCTATTTATCCCAATGATTGTTGTGGCAAACAACTAGATTTTTCTTTAATTGTTATTATGGTGACCTTTAGAATACAATTTCTTCGAAAAACCTATATCAGATGCAGAAATATGTTCAGGAGTGTAATTTCTGAAAACTCTAGCCAATGAAGTTGTAATGGTATAAGTTATTAGTTATGATTCTTAACTTAGTGTTCTGAATTGCATTTGTCTTGCATGGGTGACTTATGGTTAGACCATTCATTGCATATCGTGTAAAGATTGAAATGAAGTTATTTGACAATTAGTGCATATGTCTTATTAAAGTTATTTGACTTTCATTGCATATGTCTTTTTTTATAGTTCTTGGTTATGGTTTTAGTAGACTATAATGTCAATGTAGATTATAAAATTATAACAAGTCTCATTTTTCTGCAGTATTATTTTATAGACTATAATGGTTTTAGTACTTGGTTATTTGACTTTCATTGCATAATTCTGTTTTTTATAATAATCTTACTACCCTCACACTCGTGTATTTGCAGGAGAATATAACTGTTTTTGTAGCTGATAATTGCTGCTTTGCATCCAAAATCACTGACTTTAGTGGACTCTATATCAAGGATGCAAATAAGGATATTGTTGAAGCTGTGAAGGTGTGTTGTATGTATAAAAACTTGTTAGTAATATGATATAGAACTTGTTCTGCTTGACTTAATTTGTGAAGGCCTATTGCTTAAGTTCTGAATTTCGAACAAATATTTATTGCTTTCAATTTTGTGTTATTGGTTAAGATGATTGCAGACCTTGTTGTATGTTATGCTTTCATTTTGAGTGGTCTATTGCTAGTGTCATTTGCTGCAACTAACTTATTTTGTTGGATGTTATCTGACTTGCTTCTTTCCAGTAAAGTTTGAAACTAAGGGGCATAGTGAGGGAAGGATCCTGACAACCATGACTATTATTGTCTTAATTGTTTTTTAAACAATGTAAGACCAATTTCCTATTTATGTTTGAAATTTTTGTGATTTTGAAGTCTTAGTGGTACTTTGTAGTGCATTTTTTTAACAAAAAATTATCTATATATGTAATTTTGTTTTTCAATTTCCGCCTCTCTATCGTTGTGCGGGCTTTTTAAATTGTGTAGGAAAGCGCAACTTAGATTTCTTTCTTTTTAAATTTGAAATGCTAGGTTCTTGAATAGGTCAATGTGGCACCAAGAGGAGCCACTAAACCTGGACCCAATATGCCGTGGACCTTCATATCCTAAACGAGACCCAATGCATCAAGAGGAACCCTTAAATCTGGACCCAATATGTCACCAAGAGGAGCAACTAGATCTTAGTAGCTCCATTCCAACTGATACTTTGAAGGGGAGTTCGCTGTCACTAAGGAGATACCGTGGCTCCTAGATATATGTTCCTGAAGAAAAAGAAATACGCGAATCACCAATGCGTGCCCCTCCCAAACATCCACATAAGTAAGTTTGTTTAATTGTGAGTTGTATTTTTTTGGAAGTTCATTATGGAAGAAGTTTGATAACCCTTTGTTTAACCAGATCAACTCAACGCTTCAAATCAACTAATCGCATTTGCAGCAGATCTACTAGACGCAGGGATGGTGGCTCATTGAGGCGTTTTTGGAGGAGGTTTTACCGATGCTCTTGCTTCCCTCTTTTCACAATAAATGAGTTTTCTTAGTAACAACTAATTAGTTTTTCTCCTTTAGTACATTTTTATTGGAGGTATGATTCTTATTTTGAACAATTGCATATCAATTTCTTTGTTTTATTGGATCATTGTCTTCTAGCACTAACTGGTTTTTTTTTAGTTGTACTTTTTTGGACTGATGAGTGTGATTTTGTTTTCTCTTCTTGGAAGGAAGAATCTTTAATACCATTTTATTCAATGTATAGATTTTTTGTTCTTATCTTTTTGGCATTTAGATCAAGAAATTTTTTGTTCTCATCCATAAATGTTATTTATATGTTTAGTTATAAAACCATGTATTTCTCAGGTTGTCTATTCCTGTCAATGAATTGAAGTACTGAACGTGTTAGTTGCAGAACATGAGACATCATATCTCATTAGATGGTATGGAACTCTGATTTTCCTACTTCTGTCAGTGTGGAGCATATAATTTTTAGTTTTGCTGAATACTTCTCAATTCTATGGGAATTTCACTTCTATGGTTTTGGCCACCCAAGTTTCTGGGTTTTTTTCCAATATATAGTTTTACTCATGTTCCATAATATGGAATGTTAGCATTAGGAGTGATATTGAATGTGATTAGGTATTGGGTTAATTGCTTTTAGTTCCTGGTGCTTCAAATACTGTGCTTAAAACAGTGATTCCTTATCCTAGGATGTCAATGATTTGGTTGCTTTGCAAGACTCTTTTTTTTTCCCTTTTGAATTGATGTTCGGTGTGAATTATTTTTGTTGGTTTTGAGATTTATAATGCTGTTATTGTAGATTCCACCTCAGTTTTGTAGCCCACATACCGCTGAAGATATGACTTTGATTTCTTATTATCGTTCTCTTAAGCTCTCTAGACCAGGTTAATTAATCTAAATAAAGCTTATTCTCTTGGATTTCTGTGTTTTGGAGATCGATAAAAATTTGGTATTTGCTTTTGACAACATGTTGCTATTCGACTTTTTCTCTGATTTAGGGAGATATGATTCTATTTTTTCCTTGTGTTTTCCTTTGATTTTGTTTTTCTACTTTTCCTTCTTTGGGTTGAAGACGAGGTTTTCTTGGAAGATATCAGCCTTGCGACTCTTAATTGAAGGTAAGCTAATTCGATATGAGTAAGACTATCTTTATTAGTATTTTTTCAGGTTTTTTGTTGATGCATTGCTTTTTTGCTTAATTTCTTGGTGGCTGCTTCTGCTTTTGAAGTTCAAAGAAATCAGAGAAGGGAAGTTAAAGAGACTTAGACAGGAGTGGCAATTGCTTTAGGAGGTAAATTGGTCACAATTAATCTTACTTTAATTAATTGTTATGTCACAATTAATGGAGCAATACCCTGTTTGTAATTGTTTGGGGGCTAATTTTAACTTTTAGTCTTCTTTGTGGATGGTATGTGAAAAATAATGGGGCTCTCTATTTATTGATGTAGAGATATGGTTCTGTATTTTTATATTGATTGCCATTAGTTATCTTCCGTAATATTTCCATCAACAGCTGATTCATATGACCTCAGACGCTTCAGATTTACAATAATGTTCCTTCTGCCAGAGAAATATGTAGCGAATGTTCAATTCTACTGTATCTTTTCTCCACAAGGTGGAAAAATAATGTTCAACCTGCATTGAATTTTACTCACCAAACACGAATAAAGTTCTGTGTAATAGTCATTTGTTCAAGATTTTGCATTTAATGAGTTGTGTCTAAGTTGCTGCAGTTTGGCTATAGTATCCGGGTGCCTTATGTCGATGTTATAAGTAGCATGCGCTTTTGACATTTATCTGAATGATTTTAAACCTTTTGTCTCTTAACTGTAGGACGCAAGTAATGCTGAGGAAAACTGCAATCTTAAATGGGAAGGCTACGAGGAGAAAATTGGTGTAGTTTTGTTGGCATCAAAAGAGCCTATACTTGTATAATGAGGTGAATATTTATTATATTTCATTGATAACTGAGCAGTGTGCAGAGAAAAATTCTAAGCACAAATTAATTTGTGGATTAAGTAATTTTTTCTGAAGTGTTTAGGAAATTTTTTTTCAACACTA
The DNA here is from genome assembly GCA_029929735.1 of Mimosa pudica. NCBI lineage: Eukaryota > Viridiplantae > Streptophyta > Magnoliopsida > Fabales > Fabaceae > Mimosa > Mimosa pudica. The sequence continues at coordinate 13,947,745 of JAKELP010000018.1, read as the reverse complement.
AGAATAAAGCAGTCCTTAAATTATGAAATATGTCTATTTCATAAGATTATTAACAATAGGGATCAGGAAGAGATTAGGAAATATCATATTATTGATAAATAGATATAGGAAATGCAATTTAAATTATGATTTGAAATCAATACTTGAATATGAAGCCCTCACCAATTGTATCAAGGTACTCTTGGAGGAAAATGCTGTTTAGAATTTCTTTGGTTCTTTTCGTTGTGCTTTTTTGCTCCCTCCTTACGGTCCTTTTCCCCTCTGATTCTACTCTGCATCCCCTCCTTTACCTTTCATTTGTTTTTCATCAGTTGACAATGTTGTAAGTTTTGAGGACGACTCTGATTTCTATTAGTGCTTTTTCCATAACCTGTAAACAAATTTATTCTTATTTTTCTATTTTCCTTAATGGAATTTTCTTCCCTTTATAAATTGAGCCTCATTATGATTTATGAATAGGCGCTCCTGTATTAGAATGGGCTAGCTGATATGTCAATGGCAGTCTCATTTTAGTCACCTTTTACTTGGAAGAGGTTAAGGAAATATTTGGTGTTAAGAGATATTTCTAATGTTGACACAAACTTGCCTGATCAAATTAATTGTAAAAATTCTAGAATTTTTTTTTCCTTTATAATTGTCTGGGTTAAACCAATTTTTAGTCCCTATAGTTTCCTCAAGTTTGGGTTTTGGTCCCTATAGTTTAAAAGCCGTGGTTTTGGTCCCCTTAGTTTGCTCCAGTTAATATAGTTAGTCCCTGTAGTTTTAAAAGAACCAAAATCTCTCATTTTAACTTATGTGGCTCGATGACTGGATTAAATGAGATGATGTGGATATGTAATTTTAAAATAAAAAAAAATCACCCTCAAATCTCAAACCATGCGCACATTCGAGGGACTTCCAGGTGCCTTCTGACGGCGATGTTCTTTAACGGAGGCTCAACGGTGGCGGACTTCAAGGCTGCCGGATTTGTCTCTCCTTCTTCCTCTTCCCAACTCACGCACACAGACACAGTTCTCCTTCACGCAGAAACTAAAATCCCACTTAATAGAGTCCAACTTTGCTCCATTACTCATCAGATCTCCCCACCTCACTTCCTCCTTCTTCTATGTCTCAGACCCCCAAATCATGGATTTCAAAAATGGTGGAATAAACAACGATCTTTACCCAAAATGACAATCTTTACCCAAGATTAAACAACCCCACCACAAGCTCTTTTCTCTTCCTCTGTTTTCCTTTTAGTTTTCCGGCCTGGCTTTCAATTCTGTGCATGTATATGCATATTATAATTTATGGGCTCCTTTCTTTTCTTTGGTTTTTAAATTCCGAAATAAATTATGTTTCCACCTCAGATCATCCACTTCACAACATTCTTCCATGTAATCTAATCCAGTCATCACAGAGTTAGTGACACGTCAGCAAAAATTAATACCGTTAGGTCCTTTTAAAACTACAGGGACTGACTATATTAATTGGAGTAAATTATAGGGACCAAAACCACCACTTTCAAACTATAGGGACCAAAACCCAAACTTGAGGAAACTATAGGGACTAAAAGTTTGTTTAACCCTAATTGTCTAGTGATATAGCAAAATTTTTGTCATGTGAATGGGATGATCTGGACATGCTTGTAAATGTGTATATGGTTTGCCTCATCAGGTAATCAAATTATCAACAGAACTGGTTAATGTAACTGACTCTATTAAGTCTAGGGAATGCTGTTAATGGGTGTTTTTCTTTGCCTAATACTCTAAGGATTAACTTGTTGATTAGAAGTTGGCATTGATTTTAGTTTCCAACATGTCGGTTTATTACCCCTGGCAGTTCAATTATTTGTTTGCATAATTTGTTAGAAAATTTTCTTCATCTACAGTGATTGTATTATTTCTTATTGCAGAATAAGACAACGAGTTAATCTTTCTAAACTTAGTAGGCAGATTATTAAAAAGAGCAAGTGCAGATTTGAGTATGGGTAGAGGTTAGCTGCTAACGTATCATTCTGTGTGAGGATAATTTTTATTTCAAGATGACAGTTTTCTGCTTCACAAGAGAGATTCAATTTTCTTGTTACATGCTGGCATACTGTTCTCCTTTTTCTTTACAGATTTCCTATCCAGATCATCCTATCTAGAAAATGATTGGTGCTTAATATGGATTTTTAGCAGATATATCATATTATATTTAATTTCGGTATGCTTTGTCTTCTCTAACGCACTTTGTATGATAAACTCATTGTTTGATGCTCTTGACTTTAGCAGACATATCTGATTTAAGTGCTTGTTTTAACACCTTTTTAACTCTTAAATAAAAGAGAAAACTTTTTTATCTCTTCGATAAAAAAAGGTTAAGGTTCAAACTTAGCACTCAACTATTAGCAAAAGTTTACCCAACATAAAAACAATTTCGTGTCACAAATCTAACACCCATCAGTTACAAAATAGTTCAAATGTAATAACTTCGTCAATTTTGATGGGTTTGACCCTGAATTTTGACTTGATTATGACATATCACCTGCCGCATTACCCTATTAGGTCATGTCACCTGCCACATCATCACCATATGCACCACATCATCACCATAAATATGAAAAGAGTTAAAGTCAAATCTACCACTCAACGATTAGCAAAAGTTCACCAAATATAAATGTTGAAAACTAAAAGGGTTTCACAAAAATAAAAGTCTTCTTATTATTTCATTGATGTGCTTACATACTTATAACATAAAAGTTTCCTAAAAAGACAATAAACTTCTCCTACAAGTTTACCTAATATGATTGATTACCTAATAAAAGCATAATATTCTTATATCTAAATATTTCCTAATACTCTATAATTATTTCCTAATAATCTTCTAACAATAAAAAACAATTTCACGTCCCAAATCTAGCACCATGAGTTGCAAAATGGTCCAAATATAGCAATTCTATCAATTTTGACAGAGTTGCTACATTTGAACCATTTTCTAGTTGTTGAGTGCCAGATTTGGATCCGAAATTGTTTTTTTGCTAAGCGAACTTTTGCAAATAGTTGAGTGCTGAGATTGAACCTTAACCCTTTTCATTTGTGCGGTGATAATGTGATGCATATAATGATGATGTAGTAAGTGATATGACCTAATAAGGTGATATGACAGGTGACATAGTCTAATAAGGTCAAAATTAGTGAATAAACTTGTCAAATTTGGAAGAGATGCTACATTTGAACCATTTTGTCACTAATGGGTGCTAGATTTGGGACCCGAAATTGTTTTTAATGTTGGGTTAACTTTTGTTAATAATTAAGTGCTAGATTTGAAACTTAACCCTGAAAAAACATTTTTAACTCCGCCTACATTTGTAGCCGGTCCCAAGCCCGGATTAAGGAGGAGGGTTTGGTTAGGCCTAGAAAGCTAAAAATTTTGTCCGAATCATATGAACATGGTTTATTGATCATCATGTGTATCGTTAAATTGATTGTTAACTTGTAATATAGGTATCTTTCATAGGTTATATTTTGTGCCTAATAGTTTAACATTTCAAATCATTGACTGCTTCAAATTATTTCTTTTTATATTTTGGAAAAAAGCTTTATGGTAAAACAAAATCCAGAGAGAAATTTTTGAAAGCATAACTTTACTATTTCTTGATAGCTGAACTAAGAAGCAAGTATATTATATCCTGGCAGTAGCATTTATGTGTGTTAATAATGGTTTTTTTTTATGTCTTGGAAGCAAATGTTCATAAATGCTTCTTTTTCTAGCTTTTTTTACCTTGCCTCCCTTTTGTTTTGATCTTGGCTTTCATATGTTACGATATAGGAGCCGTCTCTACTGGTTCACCTCGATACATATGGCTCTTTCAGTTGAGTCTTGTTGATAGTTAGTGAGATTTGATAGCTTGGTTGCATTATTGAAGCCTTTTCAACATTACTTTTCTTATACTATTCATCTTGTCTTTGAGAAACTTAGGATATTTTTCCTAATTTAATTACTATATCACTTTAGGAAACATTAATGAATAGTGCCAGCAGTAGTTAACTTCCTGAGAGGTATATGTTCATTCTCTTGTATACATAAAATACTACAAATTGACTGTGGTGATCTTGTGGTTGTTAGTTAATGGTTGTGCTAGTGCAACTGCAAATGTTGGCTTCAAACTGTAACACCTGGAGGTAGGTGATTAATAAGTGCCTTTATTAGTTAGTCATTTTTTATATACGTTTTGAAATTTCGTCCCATAGTGTTTCTTGCTGAATATAGCCTTTAATATTAGGCTGTTTGATTCATGTAAAATAATGAGGCTCTTCTTTCTCTGATTTTGGTTGAAAGAAAGTAATTTCCATTTATGACAGTTATTCAGGAGATTAAACACTATTTTCCCCATAATTTCAACTTCAAATTATTCACTTGGCATTTGATATGTTAGTGATTAATTGGAGTTTTATTTTGTTTCAACTTGTTTATTTTAGTGGAAATATTTGATCTTCTCTGTTGTTTGCACTCCTTCAGGTGAACTTCGTTTTGTTTATTTTAGAGAAAGTTCTTGACTTCTTTGAGTCTATTGGTTTCAAATGTCCTGTAAGAAAAGGAGTTGGGTTGCTTATTCCTTACAGGAAGTATCACGGAAAGGAATCACCTAGCCTTCCTTCTTGATATTTGCAACTTTTACATTTATTCTTTGCAATCAGTATAGCTATGTTCAATGGAATATCAGAGCTAAACATGACAATCAAGAAGATTCCTTTCTTCTACAAGCAAAGAGACCTTCATTTCTATATAAAAAAAAAGAGACCTTCATTTCTATCCTGCATGGATATACGCTCTACCACCGTGGATCCTCAAAATACCATTTAGCCTTCTTGAAATTGCCATTTGGGAAGCAATGAGTTGTTATACCATAGGCTTACAAATGTTACATATATGAGTAATTTTTCTTTTTTGGATAAAATCTGATGATACCTGGACTTCTATTTATTTCTGACCATTTGTTTTAGCCTTGAAGGGTGGGATTCTTTACTCAGATTTCCAGTTTTTTCTCATATTATGTATGCTATAGATGGGCGCTAAGTGCAATTCCTCTTCAAAATCGTGTTGAATAGTTCCCTATTCCTATTTCTAATTATGACATTTCTTTGGCATATCCTTGCTGTTAGAACTTTAATGCGTCTCTGTCACTGATTTTCATTCGATTGCTCTCATAGTTTTGAATGTTTTTTCTGCCCAGTACTTTGTCTGATTGCTGCGAAATTGGTTCCATATATTGCACATGCTGCTGATTTTGGATTTGTGAAGGTTGATTTATCGGGATGGATCTGTCAGTTCCTGGAAAAACTCAAGGGTGAACAATTGAGGTCCATGATTGGGACTATTCTGTTTTCCTCTTACTCTACTGATTGATTAAAGATATTTGTAACTTTTGTTGTCAGCCTAATATCTCATGTATCTTAATTAAAAGCTTTTTTATGTAGTGTGTAGATAAAATGCCCTGGGCTTGAAAGAGCTTATATATGTAGCAATGTGTTATGTTATTTTAGAAATAAATTAGTGATTTGATTTAATTGATTGATTTAGTCAATTATTAATGGATTGATTGGGTCAATTAATTTAGATTGATTAGGTAATTAGGGTTTGAGTTTATTATTATGTTTTGTTATTTATTATTATGTTTTATTAGTGTCAAGGCTATATAACTTGACTTAGGTTTTCATTTGTGGAGTCATGTCTTGTCTTTTGAATATGAGTTGATTTGTGTTTGACGGCCGACGGCCGGTGTCTCTCTTCTCTTCTCGTTTCTTCTCTTTGACCTTTCTTCTCTATATTTCTTGTCTTGAATCCTCTATGTTTCTTTCTTTTTCCCTCTAATCTAAATTTCTTAATTATAGAATTATCAATTCTATAACAGTGGCATCAGAGCCTTTCTTTCCTTGGCCTTCGTCGGCCTTCGTCGTGAAAAAAAAATCTCTTCTCTCTACAACAGGTCCTTATGATTAAACAATGACTGAAGGAAGACTTCAGGGTATTGAGGGAAAGTTACAGACCCTTGATTGCATCCATGATCTGATTCTTGGGCTCACAGTGCGTTTGGACAGTCTTCACTCTGAATTTCAGCAAGCTAAATGTCAAACTGGATATTTTCAGCAGCAGCAGCTACCCACCTTCACTAAACATGAATTCCCAATATTCAATCCAAAAGACATTCCTTTTTGGCTATGGGAGTGTGAACGTTATTTTAATATTGCTGAAACACCAAAAGAAAACAAGGTTAAAATGGCTTCAATTCATCTTGATGAAAGAACCTTTCTATGGCATCGGGCAATGGAACGAAGATGGCGAGGATGTCTTCCTCAATGGGATGAGTACAAGGTGTTGTTACAAGATAGATACTGCCCTTCATTTGAATCTCCTTTGAGCGATCTGATTTGTCTTCGCCAAACAGGTTCGTTGCAAGATTTTCATTTGGCATGGGATTTGTGTACGGCAAAGATCAACCTAGCTGAAGATTATTTGGTGGATGCGTATATATCCTCTTTGAAGCCTGAACTCGAGGTACCCATCCGTATATATAAGCCAAAAAATTTGCTTGATGCCCAAAGATTAGCACGCATGCAAGAAATAATTCTTGAGAAGCAGAGGAGCCATTTGAACAGTGATCTAACTTCAAGTTTCAATACCCCTACACATTTGATTAACACCCATAAACCATTGGGCAATTATAAGAATGACCTTCTTTTCATGGATTCTGACGTGAAGGGTTCTGACGTGAAGGCTTCGGCACCTTCATTAGAAGAAATTCTGGTCCAAAGCAAAGATGTAAAAACACTTGATTGGAATGGGGCCACAATTTCAAGAATGGTGGAGCAGAATATAGAAGCAAAAATTGATGTGAAATACGAAATTGTTTCTGATTTTCAAACTGAGCCCAAAAGTGCCAAGATCATGCTTGGAGCTCCGGTTCTTTATTCATCCTGTGAATTATTGCATGTGGAGACAACAAATGAATCTGCCTCAAAGAAAGATGTGGGAGGTGCATGGCAACAGCAGCTTACAGAATTTGTAGATCTAGAATTTTTCTACTTGGATCTCACGTGGAAGAAGAGTGTGAATTTTGAAAAGTCAGATTTTCCTTTGCCACGCAATCTGATTTTGGGGCAGAATAGTCCTACGAGATGTATCCATCAAGTGTGGTTTAAAGGAAAGTTAATAACCATGCTTGTAGGTTCTGTTCAAAGTGTATTTTACTATGTTGAAGACATTATCCTTCAGTTAAAAGAGTGTCTTTATGCGTCAATCAGATTAGGAGCGTATCTTCTTAATATGGATCACAGCTGGCAAGCATTTTCTGGAAGGGAAAAATTTTATTTGAAGTTGTATTTTTGTTTTTATAGATCCTTGAGGATCTTTTAAGGGGGGAAGTATTGTTATGTTATTTTAGAAATAAATTAGTGATTTGATTTAATTGATTGATTTAGTCAATTATTAATGGATTGATTGGGTCAATTAATTAGATTGATTAGGTAATTAGGGTTTGAGTTTATTATTATGTTTTATTAGTGTCAAGGCTATATAACTTGACTTAGGGTTTCATTTGTGGAGTCATGTCTTGTCTTTTGAATATGAGTTGATTTGTGTTTGACGGCCGACGGCCGATGTCTCTCTTTTCTTCTCGTTTCTTCTCTTTGACCCATCTTCTCTATATTTCTTGTCTTGAATCCTCTATGTTTCTTTCTTTTTCCCTCTAATCTAAATTTCTTAATTATAGAATTATCAATTCTATAACACAATGGAACTGCTTTTCCTGATTTGTAGTAAAGAAGCCATTCTTCTCTTCAAATAAATTAAATTCATGCTTGGAATTCTGAATATCTGCTTTTGGTTGCAGTCACAATTGTTTGCTGCTAATTCCAGCACAGTAGTTACTGATTTTGGGAACATGCTGATATGGCTGTAATATTTCACTAGCTAGATTTTAGTGTCATGTTTTTAGTGGCAACTTTATTTTGATTATGGCTCTGTCACTAGGTTATGCTACTTTTGGCTTTTCTAACTTAGCTGTTAGGTAAGAATGACAAGTACCATAGATGAGAAAATGATGTAAAGAGTGACCATGTCTTCCTTTAAACATGACTGGATTATTATATGTTGATGTTGTATGTTTTTACTTATTGTGTTATGTTGTATGTTTATTCTCACTTTTTTGGTCTTTTCTTGTAGGTCACATGGATAATTAATATGGAGGTCATTATTAAAGTCTCACTTCCAGTAATCTTGTGTGACTACGGTAGAATAGATAATATAGAATATTACAGGTAAAAAATCATAGAAGTTGTCAAACTAAAATGTTTCTGATTAAGTTTTGTTGTTTATCATTGAACTTCATACACTTGAAAGTTGAAATTGAAAGTCTTCATTCTGTTGGCTTCTAATTTCATTGTAAATTTTGACAGATTAGCACTTGCAGTTGTTTCTATTATGTTCAGTGTATCTTTAATTTTGAATGTTTGAATTGACAACTATCAGACATTTGAGAAATGCTTTCAGAATCTTCACTATGTTGAAAGACACAAATATACAATTGAACATGTAGTGCAGACAAAATATAAGAAGACAAAGATCATTAGCTTCATCAGCATTTTCATGATTTGCAATTTATGAACCGAGTTTAGTTAAGTTGATTGAAGTTTACCTTTAAGTATCATATCCTTGATTTTGGATTTCATCCATCGCCATTATTGTTTTCCATAGGTGTATCTTTGGCCTGCCCCAACTAAGACTGGCATGAAGACGGGCAAAATGGTCCAAATCATGCTTCACCTGCTTGTATTCAAAAATGTAAAATAAAGGTAAACTGACACTCACATCAAATCCTAATATTGAAGATCAACCTGTTGTTTGAGTGTCCTGTAATTTCAAATGTTGTTGGTAGGTTGTTGATCTTTTATTTGGTTTATTTTACTTATTGCTGATTTTTGTGAATTTGATAAAGCATGAACATTGACTTTATTTTTAATTTGATTTTGATCTTTTAATTGACTTCTGAGTTTGTTGCTGTGCATTACTGATATACATGACTTAGCTTCTTGTGATTGGTGCTTCATGCTCATAGTTCTACTGAAAACATCCATAACTAATTAATCTATCGAATAAAATCTATGCTACATCATAGTACTTCCAAAATGTTTTGCTTCTTCATCAGTCAATATGTAAATATGTTTTTGTTAATACATTTTTTCTCATTTATGCTTCCCCTGCAGTTTTGCTGTTGTAAAAGGAGTTATTCTTCACTACTAGATATTGATTTTACATCAAATGCTATTGGTTTCACTACAGGATATAGGTTTTGCTGTTGCAATTTTTGGGGTCTACTATCTTTATGAGGCTTTCTTGGAGGATATTCACCCTTCTCGTTCTGCTTCACTTCGAGCTTGAAGATGGATATATGTTTTGCACGTTGAGAAATATGAATACAAATAATGAAAGTCCAACTAGAAATGATGGACTTATCTTGCTTTTTTTTATTTCAAATTCAGTATGTTTTGTACGTGTAAAAAATAATACAAAAAATTTTATTTACTTTTGAAGCCAAATAGCTATGTTTACTTTCGAATTTGTTTTGCATTTGGTTCTAACATGTGATGGTTAATGTGTAAATTTTTGCCTTCTTCTGCTCGTTGAATTGTTTTAGATCTTACAACATGGCAACCTAGTGGAAAGAGGAGGAAATACTAGTCTCCTTTAAGGTCGAACAAGAATATCAAGAAAAATATTATCTAGTAATTATATAGTCTGTAACATATTGATACTAATTCCCTGTAACATATTGATACTAATTCCCTAATTAACCTGTGACATCTCTTTTAGTTCATTAATATCTTTACTAACTATGATAGAAAAAGGAATTACAATAATATCAATATCTCTATCATAGTTAGAAAAAGAATATCCTAATGACTGAAATATTATCCATGATAGTCTCTATCATAGTTAGAAAAAGAATATCCTAATGACTGAAATATTATCCATGATAGAAAAGAATAAACTAATACAGTACAACTGCTATCATGGATAATTTATTGCTAACCATGTTAGAAAGGATTTGCCTAACATGGTTAATAAACAAAACTAGTTGATATTTAACAATAAATAGATATATACATGCGGAAGCAGATGCAGGCCTATACAAATTGGCAATATACAAATTCAAAATAGTCTATATAGCTTCTAATACCTAATTCCCTTTCCTATTGTCTGCGTCTGTGCATAAATACCTGCAAAAATGTCAGTAATCGTGGGATGAGACAATTTGTCCCAGTAATCACCGCTTAACTCACTATAACAGTGAGATGTGCGGTAGTGAGGGCGTCTAAAGGGTACCACAGTTAAAACCAATAATATATATATATATACATGTCAAGTCCTTCATTCATCATTCAAGTCCCTCCGTCTAAATCAACTCAAATTCATCATCTCTATTTCCCACATATCACTCAAATCCCTCAGTCAATTCCAAATCAACTCAACAGACGAAAATAAACGTGATTGACACTGTGCCCAGTCTCAAATCTGAAAGCATGAAAAAGGGAGCACTTTATATAGTGAAAACGTCCCTGAAAAAGGGAGCACTATATCTTGTGAAAACATCTCTGGTTCCTTTACAATTCGAGGAACCTATACAATTAACCTATCGATTTGCGCAAATCGATAGGTTACATCGGCCAACGGTACTAATAATCAGTGTCATGCAATACTCACAATCCCTATTCTATTTTCCATCAACATAGCTCTCAACTCAACATGTAACTCTCTTTTCTATCCTCATCACTTCTTAAACCACTACCCAACACTATCTCTATATACCTTTCACACCATTCCAGATCAATGGCCACCACCAGGCAGGATAATAGATATACAGAGTTTCAAATTTCTTTATATGAAAATAATCGTGTTTGAAAGGCACCCGATAGCCTATTTTGTATAAAAATACCTTTTAAAGATAATATATATATATATATATAGAGGGTGAGAAGGGATTTTACAAAATCCCTAACTAACGTCACCCTCAATGTTATAGCAAGGTTAAGTGTGATTACCTGTCGCCCTTTAGCAATTCTACGCGATTTCTCAATCTTTCTTCCTTGATGCCAAACAAGCCATATCACAGCCGATCCTATAATGATGTAGTATAGGATGATAAATTAGTATCATTTGTACTTCGTAATGTTTAACGTCTCTCTCGGTCCTGTGAATTTACTACCCAATCCTTTCTTCTTTATACTATCTGATAAAACCATTTAAATTCTCTGGGTTTATTTAACATACACACATAAACTTAACATAACAAAAATCAGCAACCTAATAATAATAAGTAAACTCACATGGTTCAAACCACTATCATTTCCAGTAATCAAATATACCACATTCCGAATCAACAATGACTAAGTCAAACTACCACTTCAGTCATTTTGTCCCCTTTATAGTACTAAAATCTATAGCATTGTCAAAACTGAATTAAAGCATATTTCCAAAAGTCAAAACATGATTGGTATCCTTGCACATATCCTTATAATGCACCTTCATTTCAAACAATAAGTTACAACAATTATAATATAAAACTCTTTAAAACAGTCAACTTTTAATTTCTTTTGTTTAAAATCCGTTTTGCAAAAGTGATGACATGGTTTAATAACTACTTCAAAAACATTAACTTTATCACTAATCATAAACCACGAAAATCCTAGCTTTTCAACTCCTAATGCCAAACTCATCATACTATCACTCAAAACAAACAATCTTATTTAATCATAACCAGCCTACATACAACAAAAGTATCCATTTATTATCCTGCACATCCTCGAAAAATCATGTCAACAAAGTAACCAATGACAACTAGAATTCAAAGCTTTCATTTGTTTAAGTTAAATCACCATCCAAACATTCCAATTTCTATTGCAAAGCCTAATGTGATTCTTACTGAAAACAACAAACTTTACATGTATATTCATAATAATATAAGCACAAAGTTTCAGCTGAAATCAAACAAAATTCCATAACCAAACATAACTCAATTTTATACCAAACATAACTCAATTTTATTTGATTATAACAGTAAAATAGCACAGAATATTGCACCTACACATCCAAAACAGCACCCCAATTAGCCCAATAAGCCAGTTAAATTCCAATTCTTATTGATTCAACCCATTATAATTTCAACCAGCAGCAACTATGTTTATATACTTCATCCCTATGAGATTCACATATGCACAACAATTTCAAAATCAAATATCTAAGCAAGGAAACACATCTTAAACTTCAAGGATCACAATACTTAACAAAATTCAACCAACAAACATAGGCACCTCATTAATATTTTGTTTACCAAGCCATAATCATCAATTGCATACAAACATAAAACATGCATTATTTCATTTTACCAATCATAAATTAATTAGAATCAAGCAACACACCATCAACCTTCAACCCATTTAACTATCATATCTCAAAACAGAACATAAACTCATTCACTCCCATTAATCAGTCTAAAATTTCATTAAAATCTGTCCAGCAAGTGTAGGAACATAAAATTACATTACCAAGTCCATATGAAAGCATCTCAAACACATTATTTGCACTTGACAAATTATTATCAACTTCCATTCCTTCCAAATCAGTTTGACAATTAATGTAAAAACAACCATGGTTACTGTAAAGTACATTCAATCAAACATGACAACTTTAACTAACACAATCAACATCAATACATAACCATGTATTTTCAAGTGAAGATAAATTCCTTAAACACCAAAGAAGCTATCTTTTGTAAATAATCAAATTATGACTCTAGTCTCTTCAATACATCAAAGTATTGAAGCTGTAACTTCAATTTCAACAATTTATAACTCAAAACCCTAACCCCAAATTCAGAATCTCTCTCTCTCAAATTCGTCCAAATCACAAATAAAGGGTTAGAAACGGAAGGAAAATGTTACCTAAACTCGTTTTTGACCTTTCATGACTCACCGGAGCTTCGCCGTCGCCGGAAAGACACCGAAAATCGGCCCTTTAAGTGGTTGGCCGAGATTCAAAAGCAAGAAAAAGGAAAAGTAAGAAATGGAAGTTGAAAGCAAAGGATCTTGAAGAATCAACATGAAAATGACGAAGCTTACCTTTCCAGTCGCCGGCCGTCGCTAGCTTTGCCGGGAAACGCAGAAATGAGCAGATCGAGGAAGAGAACACTAAGAGAGAATGAGAGAGAGATGGGCTCGGTTGGGGGAAGAAGGGTGTGAATGAAAAGGGTGGGAGGATTGGCCACGGTGGTCCGGCCAGCCTTGGCCGCCGCCGCGCCGATCGAGCAAAAGAGGAGGGAGGAATACAGAGTCAGTGAAGAAGGGGGAGGAGTGAAGAACGCGAGGAAGAGAAAATAAGGAAGGGAGAAAAGTTTGATGATGTTAATGGTGAGGGGGAGTCGGCGCCGCCGCCGGAAATCGCAGAAGAAGAAGAAGAACGAAGAAGCAGAAGGCGGAGGAAGAGGGAGTCCGGTATTTAAAGTAAAGGGGAGGGCGCGTTTGGATCACTGAAACAAGGGGGTTCTCTGATGATTTGTAGCCCAAACTTGTCATAGTGTACTCTTTTTGATTTAAAACCACTTAAACCAGCCTCCAATCTTCTTAGACTTCAAAATATTTTTAGCTTTATCATTCCCTCATATTTCAAACTCTTCATTTCTTAATTAATTATATGCTCATTAATTACTCAAAATTTCCAAAATATTCCAAAAATTCCTAAAAATTCCAAAATTCCTAATTTCTCCATTTATCATTTCCCAAAACACTCTTTAATCTTGTATTAAATTTTCAGGATGTTACAATTCTCCTCCTCTAAAATAATTTCGTCCTCGAAATTAAGGGAATTTCCATTAGAAATAAGAAAAGAAATAGTTTCTTGGACTGATAATCCCATCTCAAGAAAAAGAAAAAGGAATTTGGTTATAAGTAAGGAAGACTGAACTCATTGGCAATGAGAATTCATTGCCATAAGTGTCATCCATATGACACCGCAGAGATGCTATCGATGATTTAGAAGAACTATGAACACTTTAACTAAGGTTGTTGTCGCAGTTTTCTGGTCAAATGTAGTCAAGTGCGAAGTAGGAAAGATGTTTCTTATGATAAAGGTGAGGTTGAGGATACTAAATCTCATTCTCAAGTTCATTAAAAAGGTTTAAAAGAGGTGAAATCAAGTCAGATTAACTTGAATGTATATAACCTTTTGAACAAGGTTAGAAACACTACGCCAGAAAACTAGGAGTATAACTAAAATTCTATTCAAAACCACAATTAATTCTGCTATACTAGCAGATTATTGAACGAATCTGTCAAAAATCACAATACTTCAGCAATAACAAAATCAATTTCAGTGCATAAAACAGAAAAATACTACACTTCTTGCATGCATTTCCATCAAAATTGATGTATAAATAAGCATTTTTACATCAGCCACCAACCAAGAACAGGAAAGCTATAGATTCCTTTAGAGAATCAATTCATCCATTGCAATACACAAGTTGCAGGGAATTACCAAATATACCCAACAATTCCATTTTGATATAGACAGAAAACGAATCATACAATAACCAGAGCAGATACAACGGCTCAGAATTCATACACCTCTAAAACTCTTATACATGACAATGAAGCCCACTATCATTTATCAATTACTATCCTTCTTTGTACAATGACACATTTTTACAGAGTCGTTCACCTATATTATTATGCAAGATGGAATTGGGACTTCTATCAATCTCAATCATCATATTCACTCAACTTCCCATAAATTTAAATCATAATCATATACTTCCAAACAACACTCCCTTTTCGCAACCTTTTTATATGACACTTAACATCACACTTCTTAACCATTAATAAAATTAACCCCACATTTACATCTAATTTCATTTTATTATTTCTTGACTTTTCAAACACCTTCCAAATGATCTCAATAATTAGCATCTTAAAAATTATACACACAGGTTCAGCCACAATGAACAACAGATTGTCCCAATCTCTACTTTAAAAATCAATTGAATAGCTACAACACAAATCACATATACATCACATAATAAGGCCAACAAACAAGTGAGTAACTTCACAAGAGTTCAGATCATTTTCATCTCAAAACAATCCACCAAATCAGATTTTTTTTTTTTAAAATTGGTTAAGTCTTTCATAACTCAAACTTTATAGTACAATGAATTGACCAATTTCAACTTAACATTTCACTTTCCTATAATATTCATAGCCAACATAGAAAGAAGAAGGGAAAACAGAGTTTCCAATCTTACATTTGAATAGTTGAACTAAAATCCAACAAACATAGTGTACACATTTCAGTCACAATTCATTCCACATGTACTAAGGAATGATAACCCCACATTTAAATCATTGTCAAGCAAAACGAATTTATATCTTTTCCTACCATTTGATCGACCAAAAAGGGAAAAGAATGAGAGAATGGTTACTTCTTATTGTTCTTTGTAAACAATCATACAAAATTCAAACTCATCATATTGAGAAGTAATCCTTCATATCACAATATTATCCTATTGAAAGAATCCAACGAAGCAATATGAGAACAAGGATAGAACCATTAAACCAAATTCCAACGTTAATCAAGATATTTGAGACACAATTATATTAAATTGAATCCCCAGCTCAAAAACTTATTAATCCTTATCCACCGATTTCCAATAGAACTTCAACCTATTCTACAAGATTCTAACTCTATTCTTACCCTACATTTCATATTATAAAGAATATAACACTAAGAGAAAGAATAATACAATTCCATATTCAGTTCAAATCAACACCCACTTCATCTTAGAATCATTTGTAAACATAATATAAGTATAAAACTGAAACTTCCTTATAAAAATGACCATTCTATTTTAATTTCAACAATTTCAATTGTCTTCTTCATTATTTTAGCATCCTAAAACATCCTTCCTAATAGTTGAAACATCAAACCAAACTAAACACTAACATAATTTTCACAATTTATCGCTAAGCACAACAATTTCTAATTACACACCGAGCGGGAGGTTACCAAGACAAACAATTTCCAAAGAATTTCGAATAAAAACAATCAAACAAAACCAATCAGTTCATCAATTAGTCAAGCAATTAAATAAACAAGTAAAACAACAAGAACAAAGTCAATTACATCATCACTCAAATAAGGTAACAATAAACTTTATTATAGTTTTAACATTAAAGAGTATGATAACAAATAGCAAATTTTGCTAATGAATTCACAAAATCCAATTTAATTCACTGCTAAAAACAAACACATAAGCAAAAATTTTAATTTTTACAATTCTAACAACCATCAATATCTTTGTTATTAACTAACAAAAATTCAATAAACTGAAATCAATTCACATTTGTAATAGGATTTCAATTAAAAACATTCAAACAGAAACAAGTAGATTCATCCATTAACCAAACAATCTAGCCACTAAACACATGATAAATCAAATCAACAATTCTTATTTCATATTGTATTCATTATCAATTGTTATTTTCGAATTTCCTTAATCCCTTAACCCAATAAGGGATCTCATGATGCCTCGACTATGATTATGGCCGGCACATAACTATATTCGAGACCCCAGAGAAGCATCCTTATTTCGTCATTCTTCCTAAATTTTTATACATGTCAATATTATTTCGTTATTCTTTCTATGTTCATCTCAATCTCTCCACAATACCTATTCAATTGCTCTTATCACTCTCTCCCCACCACGGGATGAGTGATATTCCTCTCAAAAGGCCAGATATTCATGCACAGAAGGAAGGGAATACTAAGAATGTATATTGCCAATCTACATGCAATGCAGCACAGTCCTAGGTTATCGTATACCAAATACTGATAACCAAGTTGTAACATATTGATACTAATTCCCTGTAACATATTGATACTAATTCCCTAATTAACCTGTGACATCTCTTTTAGTTCATTAATATCTTTACTAACTATGATAGAAAAAGGAATTGCAATAATATCAATATCTCTATCATAGTTAGAAAAAGAATATCCTAATGACTGAAATATTATCCATGATAGAAAAGAATAAACTAATACAGTACAACTGCTATCATGGATAATTTATTGCTAACCATGTTAGAAAGGATTTGCCTAACATGGTTAATAAACAAAACTAGTTGATATTTAACAATAAATAGATATATACATGCGGAAGCAGATGCAGGCCTATACAAATTGGCAATATACAAATTCAAAATAGTCTATATAGCTTCTAATACCTAATTCCCTTTCCTGTTGTCTGCGTCTGTGCATAAATACCTGCAAAAATGTCAGTAATCGTGGGATGAGACAATTTGTCCCAGTAATCACCGCTTAACTCACTATAACAGTGAGATGTGCGGTAGTGAGGGCGTCTAAAGGGTACCACAGTTAAAACTGTTACATACTGTTACTAATTCCCTGATTAATTCAATATTAGCTTTACTAACTATGATAGAAAAATGATTTCTATAACATCAATAAATCTATCATAGTTAGAAAAAGAATTTCCTAATAATAATCTTTATCCATGATAGAAAAGAATAAACTAATACAACCTGAACACTATCATGGATAATTAATCGCTAACCATGTTAGAAAAGAATCACCTAACATGGTTAGAAAAAGAAGCTGCCTACTACAATTCTTCGACTATCTCACAAAATCAATACAAATAAAAATATGCGGAAGCGAATGCAGCCCTATACATTTTTGGCAATATACATGTCTAAAATAAACTAAACAACCTTAAAACTTAAGCTCTTTCCTGTTGTCTCAGTAATCTACTACTTAACTCACTATAACAGTGAGATGTGCGGTAGTAAGGGCGTCTAAAGGGTACCACAGTTTTAAAAATCAATATATATATATATATACAAGAACCAAACATTCTTCCATTTACCATTCCAGGCCCTCTGTCACGTCCAAAACGAATCAAGTCCATCCTTCCTACTTTCCAAATATCACTCAAAACCCCTCAGTCAATTTCCACATAGATAACTTCACCATCCAATCTCCAAATCCATGCAGTCATTATTATAAATTTCATACACATAGTTCTCAATCCACCTTCTCGGCTCTCATCCATATACAACCCTGGTGCTCTACTCCCAGTGAGGGGTCCCAGTCTGTCTCAAATCAGAAAGGGAGCAGTCCCTGTCTCAAATCAGGTGACTGCTGGTCACAGTCTCAAATCTGTTGACCATTATAAATAACCGTTGATTGGCCTATCAACCGGTTATCATCGCGCGATGATCCATATGTCTCAGTGTCATGCAATGATCACAATTCTGTTCAACATCCCAATCACAACCTTTGATACTTTCCATCAACCAACTTTCCAATTCCTCAATCCGAAAGTATAATGCTCCCAATCCATATCACTTTTCATTACCCTGTCAAGTACCAATTATATATCTCCACCACCACTATCACTTTCTATAATACTCTGTCAAATACCAATCATATATCTCTACCACAACGGTCACTTTCTGTCGATATGGCCTATTTACACCGTTGTCCAAGCATTACACCCATATACCTCCCCGTCCAACCACCACCAGACAAGATAATAATCTATATATATATATGTATCAAATTCTTTTATACCATAGTAATCGTGTTTTAAAGGCACCCGATAGCCTGTTTTGTATAAAAATAACCTTTAAAGATTTTGAGGGCTAGAAAGGATTTTGAAAATCCCAACTAACGTCACCCTCAATGTTATAGTAAGGTAAGAGTGATTACCTGTCGCCCTTAGCATACCGCTGCCTTTCCTTAACATTCCTCGTAGATTTTTCCTTCCAAGTATATTCTCCTAATTCCATTCCAAATAATAAAGAAAGTGAGCAACTATCCTTATTTATGTTACTCATCGTCACTCTCGATCCCAATTACTACCCAATCTCCTATATATTTTATTGTAGGGTAACCAATTTTCAATCAATCGAAGCCAAAGCCAATAGCCAAATTCAACTTAATGAACCAAACGCCAAAGAATAACAAGCATACATTTCCATTAAAACGCTATAAGAATTAACACAACAGATTCACCAAAAACAACCATAACCAATCACACCTTCACCAAATCAATACCTTGTTACATAGAATCCAAAACTTCCCACTTTGCAAAATTGCAATCAACTCATCTCAAATACACATCAACAAGTCATATCTAACACAAAATCATTATTTTGTTTCCATTAGTGTAGAATGTTGAGATCTAGGAAAAGTATCAACTTAGTGATGTCATACTAGCACAATCATTCTAAAGTAATGCATAACATGGAAAGCACACTCCAATTCATTATTCAAGAATAATTCCTCAAAACAATGTATTTATATAGGTATGTTTTTTTTTAAAACAGTTAGATTCCTAGAGTTGTAGTTTGCATTTATTACTCAAGTCTTTATAATCAAATTTTGGATCATGTACACACATCATACACTCCTATACTTGTATAAAACACTAATCAAGTAAAGATTTGCTATAGATCTTCCATTTTCAAATGAAGTGCCCAAGCAGTCAAGAAACATCAAAATTAGCACATTCTCATATTTAGATAACATCTCTAGATCTTCCAAAATATCATGTACATCATTTAGTTACATTAAAACAATAATTAAATTAGTTCCAACATGCATAAACAATAGTTTAAGCATTCTCCAAGCCAAGAATCAGTTCAGCCCTAAAAGAAAGGAGAATAAAACATGAAACTTCATATACATGCATCTACCTTAAATCAATTTAACCAAGTGCGAAGCTATGAACAAAAACCAGAAATTAACAAACTAACATCCAACATAACGTCGTTCTCTTTATCAATATCATTCATATAGTTAAATCACAAGAACCCAAATTAATCAATCAACTCATGCTTGAACATAATGAATCACTATATACCTCAAAACTTTCCCAAAGATTCAGCCATGATTATTATTTAAACACATGCATTAATTTTCATGTCATATAAACATACATCCCAGCCACAATCAAATCAGAGGGTACATGAAATTCTTGTGAACCCCTAGCTTAGTTAAAACTCACATTTCTCTTTTGAATAATTACAAATTGAAGCCCACTTTATATCTTGAAATATCATAGAACCCAAAATAGAAAATCAGCTTGAACCCATCCATAAGCATATATCATTCATGCCAAAATTGTAATATCATTCACCCTTTCTTAAGCAAATTTGAGTCACCCATTGAGACCCCAAAACACAAATCATTTCAGCCAAAACAGGGCAGCAACAACAAAACCCTTTGCAAGAATACTAGAAATCACAATTTAATCTCATCTCAAACAATTTATAGATTAAAATTGCAAACACCAGGTTCAAAGCACCAACTGAACATACAGCGACATATATACATTCTATTCTATTATATAAAACACTAAACTTAAGAAATTTCAGTATAATGATTTTAGCAGAGTGGCAGCCACCAATTTGCCAAAACCGCCAAACATTCATCAAAAATCCATTTGTTAATTTTTCCCCAATTCAGTTTCCAAATCAGGCAAGAAAGAATCATATTTAACCAATGAAAAATAGAGGATCCTATTTACCACAGTCAAGAATCTAGATGTACTTTATGTTTTCCTTAACCCTTCACCTTTTTCATTTTCTCAAATCATTAACCAAATGAACGCCATTCAAACAAAAATAAGAGCTTCAATTTCTTCCAACCTCATTTAGCCAAGACAGTCCACACACAAGCGAAAAGGAACTAACCACAATTCACAACATACTTTAAAGTCTACATAATTAGCAATCATACAGTTTATCAATCTTCCTTCTCTACTCAAGAAAGCAGAATATCTAACAATACAAATCAATAGTGCAGGTCCTAGACCACAACTTAAACACCTTATATAAATGAAGATGTTTCAACAAAGAAAGCAAATAAAAATGTCAAAAACTCAAATACATGTTCAATTCAATTTCTAAACCCAAAATGCTAAAAATCCCTTCGAACACTCTCAGCCTCACGCAAATTCAGAGAAAAAATGACTGAGATGGGAAAAATGAAATATACCTAAGCTTGAATGTGGAGTTGCAGGTTCGATGGTGGTCCTCTCCATCGGTTTTCTCCCCGGAAAACAATGCCCAAGAAGTGAGAAAGAACCAAAACCCGAAAAAGAGAAGAAAAAGAGTGAGGAGTCGCCCTTGAATGGAAGAAATAAGTTGAAGGATACAAGAAATGGTGAAAGCCTACCCTTTTCCGCCGTCCTCCGCCACTATGCTCACCGGAAAACGCAGAAATGATGGTGAACCTTCGCTGGACAGAAGAAAAAGAAAGAAAAGTGGGAGAAAGGCGTGGAGGAGAGGGAGAGAGGACGGCAGTTGCCGCCGTCTCCCTTGGCCGCCACCGTCGCCGGAGATTGCAAGCAGGAGGGCGGAGGTGAGGTGAGAAGGAAGGAGGGAAGTCGGGTGAGAGGGAAGGGGGAGGGCTTTGGTGGCTAGGGTTTGTGAAGGTGAAGGGGGTGATTATATATATGTAATTTAGGGAAAATTACAATTAATTACCCTAATGTTTATTCTTAATTATATTTTTCGCCCAAAAGTTTGTATATATTATTTTACCCTTTTCTTTCTATCATACTATTTTCTAGGTTTCAAAAATACTTGTTCATAGAAGTTTATGGCTCCAATTGATCCTTTTAACTATATTTCTTCAAATTCTAAACTAACTAAGATTTAATATTCATAATGATTTTTAATTTACTAATGATACCCTAATACCTTAATTAATTCGCAATTGTCTCTAATTCAAATTTTGGGATGTTACAAAGACCAATAATATATATATACATGTCAAGTCCTTCATTCATCATTCAAGTCCCTCCGTCTAAATCAACTCAAATTCATCATCTCTATTTCCCACATATCACTCAAATCCCTCAGTCAATTCCAAATCAACTCAACAGACGAAAATAAACGTGATTGACACTGTGCCCAGTCTCAAATCTGAAAGCATGAAAAATGGAGCACTTTATATAGTGAAAACGTCCCTGAAAAAGGGAGCACTATATCTTGTGAAAACATCCCTGGTTCCTTTACAATTCGAGGAACCTGTACAATTAACCTATCGATTTGCGCAAATCGATAGGTTACATCGGCCGACGGTACTAATAATCAGTGTCATGCAATACTCACAATCCCTATTCTATTTTCCATCAACATAGCTCTCAACTCAACATGTAACTCTCTTTTCTATCCTCATCACTTCTTAAACCACTACCCAACACTATCTCTATATACCTTTCACACCATTCCAGATCAATGGCCACCACCAGGCAGGATAATAGATATACAGAGTTTCAAATTTCTTTATATGAAAATAATCGTGTTTGAAAGGCACCCGATAGCCTATTTTGTATAAAAATACCTTTTAAAGATAATATATATATATATATATAGAGGGTGAGAAGGGATTTTACAAAATCCCTAACTAACGTCACCCTCAATGTTATAGCAAGGTTAAGTGTGATTACCTGTCGCCCTTTAGCAATTCTACGCGATTTCTCAATCTTTCTTCCTTGATGCCAAACAAGCCATATCACAGCCGATCCTATAATGATGTAGTATAGGATGATAAATTAGTATCATTTGTACTTCGTAATGTTTAACGTCTCTCTCGGTCCTGTGAATTTACTACCCAATCCTTTCTTCTTTATACTATTTGATAAAACCATTTAAATTCTCTGGGTTTATTTAACATACACACATAAACCTAACATAACAAAAATCAGCAACCTAATAATAATAAGTAAACTCACATGGTTCAAACCACTATCATTTCCAGTAATCAAATATACCACATTCCGAATCAACAATGACTAAGTCAAACTACCACTTCAGTCATTTTGTCCCCTTTATAGTACTAAAATCTATAGCATTGTCAAAACTGAATTAAAGCATATTTCCAAAAGTCAAAACATGATTGGTATCCTTGCACATATCCTTATAATGCACCTTCATTTCAAACAATAAGTTACAACAATTATAATATAAAACTCTTTAAAACAGTCAACTTTTAATTTCTTTTGTTTAAAATCCGTTTTGCAAAAGTGATGACATGGTTTAATAACTACTTCAAAAACATTAACTTTATCACTAATCATAAACCACGAAAATCCTAGCTTTTCAACTCCTAATGCCAAACTCATCATATTATCACTCAAAACAAACAATCTTATTTAATCATAACCAGCCTACATACAACAAAAGTATCCATTTATTATCCTGCACATCCTCGAAAAATCATGTCAACAAAGTAACCAATGACAACTAGAATTCAAAGCTTTCATTTGTTTAAGTTAAATCACCATCCAAACATTCCAATTTCTATTGCAAAGCCTAATGTGATTCTTACTGAAAACTACAAACTTTACATGTATATTCATAATACTATAAGCACAAAGTTTCAGCCGAAATCAAACAAAATTCCATAACCAAACATAACTCAATTTTATACCAAACATAATTCAATTTTATTTGATTATAACAGTAAAATAGCACAGAATATTGCACCTACACATCCAAAACAGCACCCCAATTAGCCCAATAAGCCAGTTAAATTCCAATTCTTATTGATTCAACCCATTATAATTTCAACCAGCAGCAACTATGTTTATATACTTCATCCCTATGAGATTCACATATGCACAACAATTTCAAAATCAAATATCTAAGCAAGGAAACACATCTTAAACTTCAAGGATCACAATACTTAACAAAATTCAACCAACAAATATAGGCACCTCATTAATATTTTGTTTACCAAGCCATAATCATCAGTTGCATACAAACATAAAACATGCATTATTTCATTTTACCAATCATAAATTAATTAGAATCAAGCAACACACCATCAACCTTCAACCCATTTAACTATCATATCTCAAAACAGAACATAAACTCATTCACTCCCATTAATCAGTCTAAAATTTCATTAAAATCTGTCCAGCAAGTGTAGGAACATAAAATTACATTACCAAGTCCATATGAAAGCATCTCAAACACATTATTTGCACTTGACAAATTATTATCAACTTCCATTCCTTCCAAATCAGTTTGACAATTAATGTAAAAACAACCATGGTTACTGTAAAGTACATTCAATCAAACATGACAAATTTAACTAACACAATCAACATCAATACATAACCATGTATTTTCAAGTGAAGATAAATTCCTTAAACACCAAAGAAGCTATCTTTTGTAAATAATCAAATTATGACTCTAGTCTCTTCAATACATCAAAGTATTGAAGCTGTAACTTCAATTTCAACAATTTATAACTCAAAACCCTAACCCCAAATTCAGAATCTCTCTCTCTCAAATTCGTCCAAATCACAAATAAAGGGTTAGAAACGGAAGGAAAATGTTACCTAAACTCGTTTTTGACCTTTCATGACTCACCAGAGCTTCGCCGTCGCCGGAAAGACACCGAAAATCGGCCCTTTAAGTGGTTGGCCTAGATTCAAAAGCAAGAAAAAGGAAAAGTAAGAAATGGAAGTTGAAAGCAAAGGATCTTGAAGAATCAACATGAAAATGGCGAAGCTTACCTTTCCAGTCGCCGGCCGTCGCTAGCTTTGCCGGGAAACGCAGAAATGAGCAGATCGAGGAAGAGAACACTAAGAGAGAATGAGAGAGAGATGGGCTCGGTTGGGGGAAGAAGGGTGTGAATGAAAAGGGTGGGAGGATTGGCCACGGTGGTCCGGCCAGCCTTAGCCGCCGCCGCGCCGATCGAGCAAAAGAGGAGGGAGGAATACAGAGTCAGTGAAGAAGGGGGAGGAGTGAAGAACGCGAGGAAGAGAAAATAAGGAAGGGAGAAAAGTTTGATGATGTTAATGGTGAGGGGAAGTCGGCGCCGCCGCCGGAAATCACAGAAGAAGAACGAAGAAGCAGAAGGCGGAGGAAGAGGGAGTCCGGTATTTAAAGTAAAGGGGAGGGCGCGTTTGGATCACTGAAATAAGGGGGTTCTCTGATGATTTGTAGCCCAAACTTGCCATAGTGTACTCTTTTTGATTTAAAACCACTTAAACCAGCCTCCAATCTTCTTAGACTTCAAAATATTTTTAGCTTTATCATTCCCTCATATTTCAAACTCTTCATTTCTTAATTAATTATATGCTCATTAATTACTCAAAATTTCCAAAATATTCCAAAAATTCCTAAAAATTCCAAAATTCCTAATTTCTCCATTTATCATTTCCCAAAACACTCTTTAATCCTATATTAAATTTTCAGGATGTTACATAGTCTGACATATATCCCTACATTAACTGTGGTTTCTGTGTTTAAAGAAGATTTTGTGATTATCTCTTTATTCTTTGCTGTTTTTCACTTATGTTTATTGTTGTAAATGTTCATAGTTTTCTTATATTCTTTCATTCTTCTGTAGTAAATAACAACGTAAACATTATCCCACTTGGGTGGGGTCGGCTATATGGATCACACGACGCCATTTTGCTATGTCCCTAGTCATTCCTGGAGAATAAACCTTTCACTAACATATCTCTTTGAATAACTTCACCAAAAGTTCACTTTGGTCTCCCTCTATTTCTTATATACGGCTCACTTACCATCTGCTCCGCTATTCTTACTGGCTCATCTAATTCTTGAACATATCCATACCACCTTAAATGATAACCTCTCATTTTCTCTAAAATTGGTGCTACCCCAACTCTTTCACGAATGTGATCATTACGAATCCTATCTTTTAGTGTATGCCCACTCATCCCTCTCAACATTTTCATCTCTATCACATTCATCTTATGTTCTTGTTTTTTTTAATTGCCCATCATTCACGTTTTACATTAATTGTTTCCTCGTCAATTACCATTTTTATCGATAATAATCTGTCACCACTTCTATAAACTTTCAACCACATTCTTCTTCCATACTTCATCCAAAATTATACCTACACCATTCCTACGACTCACTTTATCAGTGTACCAAAGTTTATAACCATCAATATCCTTAGCCTTTTCACCTACCCATTTAGTCTCTTGTAGACATAAAATGTTTATCTTTCTATCCCTCATCACACCTATTACCTCCCAAGCTTTGCCTTTTAAGGTTCCAATATTCCACGTACGAAATCTAATCCTACACTCATTCACTTGCTTCTTTATATATCCCTTCTTCTGTAAAATGCTAGACGATGACATATTGCAAAAATGGTTGTGTGTGTCCATGCTTTAGGATTAGACAAATTTTTACGTTGGCTGCTGAAGTCTAACACAACCTACTCCTTTTATCCGGGCTTAGGACCGGCTATATTATAGGCAGAGTATTACATACAATAATAACAGAATACAATATAATAATAACACTAAACACTAATAATAATTAAACTAGCACAAATAATAACAAATAAATAAAGCGATAAACAATAAAAAAAATCACAATACAATAAAATAATAACACAATACAATAAAACCATAAAAAAAATAAAATAATAAATAAAGAAATAAATAAATAAATAACAATATACAATAAACAATAAAACAGAACAACCACAATATTCAACAATAAAATAAAACAATAATTAATAAATATACTATGAAAACAGAACAACACAATGCTCAACAAACAATATACAAAGGTTAAGATATGTATGAGAAACAAAAGATTTAATAAAACTATGTAAATTTAGTAAAATGCCTTAAAAAGAAAATCAAAATTAATTCATTTTGATAGATTGAGGAGGAGAAAGATTATAAGAAATGAGAAATGAGAGGAAGAAGAGAAAAGATCAGATATGAATGATATAAATAATACAAAAAAAAAATTGCAGGTTAACGGACAAAAAAAAAAGTGGTCAAATCGCAATTTTTGCAAAGTGACAGGCACTAACTGCCATTTTCTGGGCCATGCACGTAATTTGCACAAATGTTTTTTTTTAAAAAAAAAAGTGGTCAGATCGCAATTTTCGCTAACTGTCAGACACTAACTGCCATTTCTGGGCCATCTGCGTAATTTTCGCAATTTTAGCGGGAAAAAAAAAACTGGGTCAAAACTGTAATTTCCGCAAAAGTAGGAGAACGGGTCAAAAACTGCAATTTCCGCAAAAAAAAAGTAGTAGAAGAAGAAGAAGAAGAAGAAGAAGAACATGAAACTGTTGAAATTGATTATGTATAAAATTCAATGATTGGTGATGAAAATTAATTGCACATCATTGCGAGTTAACAATAATAAGAAGAAAAGAAGAAAATAGAGGAGGTTGTAAACTTATAATTGTTCATGTGGATAATAGTACAATAAAAAGAAGTAAAATTTAATAAAAGCATGAGAATGAATAGAATGCATATATGAAAGCAGAAATCAAAAGTAAAAACTAAAACTCCATTACTAAAAATAAATGAAAAAGGACACGATAGTAACTGCAATAATTCTTCTATAGTAACTGCAATAATTTTAATACTAGACTCTAAATGTTATGAAATTTGGTTACAATCTTTGTGTCTTCGAGTCAAAAAGGCATATATGTCTCTGCCATTTAATAACTTTTCTAATTCTCTACTATATTTAATGCTTCCTTTCACAGTAACATTTTCAAGTTTGCTAGTAGGATCTTCTGTATTATTTGTTGATTCTCAACATTAGCCGCCTTTAATGATGGAAGTACAAAAAACCAAAAAAATTAAAAGTGTCCATAAAGAGAATTATTGTCTTCAATCTAGCTTAGTATTGGGATACTTAAGTCAGCAAGAAATAAATTTGGCAATTTTAAGCATCTCTTCAAACTGATAATTTGCAAGAGGTAAATATTTTTCAGCAACCTCAATACAACACACTAAAATTTGGGCAAAGGTGCAAAAATAGCCACCGTAAATTTAAAAAAGGGCAACTACAACTCTGGTAAATTTAAGGGGGCAAACCGTACACTGTAAACCAAAATGGGGCAAAACTATACATTGTAAACCAAAATGGGGCCAAAGTAACCTCTCTGTTAGGCTGAGTTAAACATGCATTTTCCAGACGTGAGCTCCACCATCAATAAATGACATGTCAATTCCAAAATCCACCGTGAAAGCTAAAATGCATCCAGTTGATCCCTAAATAACTTGAAATGAACTTTAAACCCAAAATCATTTAGAACCAAATAGAACCACAATCATGTGAAATTCACCTTACTTCTTCGTAATCATGTGAAAAAATAAAGCCCCATCAACATATTTCACCCTTAAATGTATGACACATCATTTTCTGATGGTAGGGTCACGTATGGAAAACGTATGTTTAACTCTGCCTAACAGAGAGCTTGGACTTTCAGCCCGGCCCGGCGGGTTGGCGGGCTCAACCCGAACCCGCCCTTAAAAAAAGAGTCGGGTTGGAAATGTTGAGCCCGTATAATTCGGGCTGAAAGCGGGCTGAGAGCCCAAATATATGGGCTATATTCGGGCCAGCCCGATTTTAAAACGGGCTGGCCCGGATATTTTTTTTTTAATGGAATACAATACTCATAAACCTAAAAGCTAAAACCATCAAGCTACACTGCCTACACACACTTACAGCCACCACTCATCATTAATCTCCTTTTTGGTTTTTTTTTTATTTCTCAAGGGTATCCCACCCGCGTGTCAAGTGGGACTAATCATTCGCTGTTCTGAAGTCCCATATAGGGGGTAGACAGCTGGCCTGTGAATTTGCTCCATTCGCAAGGGCTGGGGATCGAACCCCAACCACTTGTTTAAGGGACGAGAGTACTTACCACTCACGCCAACCCGCCAGGTTATCTCCTTTTTGGTTTTTGTAGTGGGATATTTTTTATGATACGAATATTGTGTTCCATAGGTTTGTGTTTGCAAATTGAGTTTATTTTTATTTAAGGATATTGATGAAAGTGATTATTTGTTTCCACCTGTTTGTTCTTTTTCATTGGAATAGTAGTATGAGATCTATAGCATGGAATAAATGGTGCACCCTATTTTGATGTATGATGTGCATACTTACAATGTGCTAATCAGTTATCAAAATAAGAGATACACAAGCATGCACCAAAGTGGTATGCATCGGATCTATTCCCATGAAGTAACTCATTTTTGTCTTATTTAAAATTCTAACAAACGATACAAACAATACTGACTCCCAATTGCTTAAAAGTTTAAATGCAATTAATATGGTGGTAGGATTTAACAACAAATAGAAAATTTAAAATAGAAAAAAAAGAAAAGATAATTTGAGTGTTCTTATGACAACAAGAAAATTGTGATTAACTTGACTCATCCTTGAAATTCGTGGCTGTCACCCAAGAGGGGGGGTGAATTGGGTGAGGGAATAAAACTTAAACTCTTTTCGAAAGACTGCTTGTGCTCGGTGATGATGATAATAAATAATGCTATGCACAAGTCAGTATGCTATGTGATGCAAAATAGAATGATCAAGTATAAATATATGCACACATAAATTTATCCTGGTTCGGTCACCCAGACCTACATCCAGTCCCCAGGCTACACCTGAGATTTCCAATCCACTATTCTTGTTTAAACCGGGCACAAGAGAAGCCTTTACACTTTAGGTTTTACGAGCACGGGTTCACCTAACAACCCACAGGTTTTACAACGGGTTCACCTGCAAACCTTACAAACGCAAGTTTTACGGGCTAACTTGCAACCTATGGAGATTTAGAAAACTTCTAAATGCTCCCCCTTACAAAATGTAAGATTACAATTATGTTCACTCTATGAACTGATTGTGCTAAACACTTAAGCTCGAAACTAACTCTCTCAAAGAGTGGATGATGTTACTCACTTAAGTACAAATGAATCACTCTCTAAGAATATTACATATCAAAGTCCGAGAGTAGAAGATGAGAGGAATGTAGAATAGTGTTTCAGATAATAAGCTCTGTTCTCTCTCTCTCTTTCAAGCCCCTTTCTTCAGAAATGAAGAACATCCCTTTTATACCAGCCTCTGAATATCTAACCGTTGGAGAGGCAATAAGACCGTTTGATTATAGACGTTGGGGCCTTGTTTACGTTGTCCTCATTAATGCACAGCAGGGTTGACTTTGCTTTATCTAAAAAGGTGCTCTGACCAAGCTGTTCTGTCAACACTGTTCTGGCAATACTATTCTGACAAAAGTCGTTCTGACATCTGAACATTTTGTACGGTCCGACTCTTGCTTGCTGTCAGAGAGGACTTCGTTCCTCAAGCATAAGTCCAGGATGTTAAGAGACTCACTATCGGAAGCTCTCTTGCTATCTGAAGCTCGTGGACTCTAACATTTTGCTTGCTATCACATAGAGGAACTTTGTCTTCCAAGCACTTGTCCATGAATGATAAGAGTGCTTTGCTATTGGATCCTCTCTTGCTATCAGAAGCTCTCTTATGGACTCTGACTTTTGTGGGCAGTATGAGCTTTGACACCTTGAGTGAATCTTCAGATTATGTTCTCATACTCCTCATGCTTGGTAGGTAACAATGTTGTTTGAATGTGTCTGTTATCCTCTTGTTACCGTTGGAAGGAACATCTTCTTAAATGCTTCAGCAGGGTTGACTTGCTTTATCTCTGAAAAGTAGTCCTGACACCTCTGCTCTGTTAAAAGCATTCTGACACTGCATCTCTTTGAACGTTCAGACATCCTGATTGCTTGCGGAAGCAGCTTCTCATCCGGAAGCAACCTTACTGAGTGTGCTGCACTTGAACGTTAGTTTAGCAATATAATCATATAGTCTCATGCAGTGGGTGATCCTAAATCTAAGGTGTATCCGGAAGCACTTCTACATCCGGAAGTAAATTCACTTGATGAGGGATTTAGTTTACCATGACTTGCTCTCGCTTAGTCTATTTCATTCCACCACTCAGCGCTAGTCACTGAGCTATCGGAAGCACTTTTACTTGACGTGGTGAATTCACTGACGCTTAGGGTGAAATCTATTCTATCAGTCTGCGCCAGTCAAGATCTAATAGGAAGCAACTTCACTTGATGTTGCATTTCCGCTGACGCTCGGGGTTATATCTAGTCTATCAACCTGCGCCAGTCTAAATCTAATAGGAAGTGCTTTCACTTGGCGAAGTAGACTTACTGACGCTTGGGGTACTAACTATTCTATTGCTCTGCGCCAGTCTAAGTCTAACAGGAAGCGCTTTCACTTGGGGAAGTAGACTTACTGACGCTTGGGGTACTAACTATTCTATTGCTCTGCGCCAGTCTAAGTCTAACAGGAAGCGCTTTCACTTGGGGAAGTAGACTTACTGACGCTTGGGGTAATATCTATTCTGTCGCTCTGCGCCAGTCTAATTCTAACAGGAAGCAAACTCACTTCCGATTGAAACATAGCTTAGTCTTAAGGTTTTGTGTACCTAATTCTCATGGACTAAGTTAAATCCCTAGTGATTTACTTGCTGACGCTGGGGGATGAAAGCATTCATCCGCATGCGCAAGTCCTAATCTAACCGGAAGTGATCTTGCATTCTCAAGTGATCTAACTCAGGATTCTAACCATGTCATCTAATCCCTCCTAAGTGTTGATTATGTTCTCTTAAGTACTAGACCATATCATACCTTAGTCACCATCAAAACTTAAGATTCTAACATTCTCCCCCTTTTTGATGATGACAAACCCATAGATGACTAGAGAACATAATTAAACTTAGATCACTCATCCTAGAGCTATATTCCTTTTCCCATTTCTCTCCCCAAAAATCTAGGCATCTTATCTATCTCTCAGCTCTAGACATCTCATGTCTCATCTCTCGCTAGACATCTTATATCTCATCTCTAGCTAGACATCTTATATCTCATCTCTAGACATCTCATCTCTCTCCCCCTTTTGGCTTCATCAAAATCCAACAGGTGCAAGCTAGCCTTAGGGATGGGGATACTTTTATCGTTCTCCTAGGAATGGACTTTCTACCTAATATTTCTCCCTATGTATCGCTAATAAAGATTTGTTCTAGACTATTCAATACAATGTACGAGAATTAACAAGGAACAGCAATAATGGCTCATGATCCTAAATGATTGTATTTTCCCTAAACACTATGTAGGATAGTTAAACATGTTTTTCAAAGGAGATATTGATACATCAAATCTAATCATAATTAAATTAAGATCAAAACATACAAAACAGTTTTCTTTTTGAAGGTGAAAATTCTTTCCAAATGTAATTTTGATCCTCTCGAATTGATTAACATGATATCAAAAGTAATTTTGATGTGTTTAAAAATGATGATTATGATATCAAATGAAATATGTGATTTTAAAATTCAAATGAGATGAAATCTGATACCTAATGAAATCAAATGAGATCTGTGAGTTTGAACTTGTGGTATCAAAGGAAATGATTGAATGCCAAATGAAATTTGTGATACCATATGAAATGAAATCAAATCAAATGAAATTTGTGTTTTTAAAAGTGCCAAAAATAATTTCCAAACAAATTGCATCACAGCATCTTAAGAGTTTATTATCGATGACAGCATGTGACTCTCTATTTTCAAGGGATCATTAACAGGTAATGTCCACTTACTTCTCTTCTATATTAAGATTAATCATCATTAAATCAAGAAAGGAAGCATATAAGAGAGGTATGTTATCAATTACTTTCCAGCATGTCATTTAGAGGATACAGATGTGTGAGCTAGGATGATTTTCTAAGACAGTGAATGATTTTGAAGTCAATGCAGATTGAGAGAAACATCCTAAGTTGACACCCTTACCAATGCCATGTATGCATCATATGTAAGAAATGGTAAGGTGTAGATGTTACCACAGATGAGGGGTACTCATACTCTATTAGACTCAGGAATCTGAATCATACGCAGATAAGCATGCTTCCTGACATCTTCAAGAGGTGTGCTATCTCAAGTGGAAACCCCTAGCGCAAGTGCTTTGATGATTCGCTTCGGCAAGCTGAGCTACAACCACAAGCGGACATGACTGGGCAGTCACTCTACTCTTCCCATGGTTCAATAGTTGGCCTGCTATCGAAGACGCTGATTGTTGCGAAAGCAACCTTGCTCAGACTTGATGATTGGTCCTGCATGTGCTTGAGGAAGCAAGCGCTTCCTGATGGTCAGTGAAAGAACTTAAGATTTAACATTGGAGACCATACTCAGGACATTCAAGTCAATCTGTGTTAATCAGCACAAGTTAATAATTTTAAGAAATCATGCTTGCTAATTTGGTTTTAAGAAAATATGAGCAATGATTATGTGAGAACTAATTTTGAAATTGTCTACACGTTCACATAGTTTCACTATCAAGACATGAACTCCATTTATACTCTCATAGATAAATATCAATGTGATAGTATAGCGAGTATCAAACAGGTGGCATATTTTCAGAGTTTCGTAAGCAAGTATAGTTCAATAAATATGCCTCAAGGATGTTCATGTTAGATCATGAAGACATGTGAATTATTAACACAATGAAATTTTGAGAAATCTTCGTCCTCGCAAAATAGTTTGATTTCAAGACTAAATCCGGTTTACAAAAACAACCAAATTTCAGCATGTGATTACGAGAATAATTTCCAAATTTTAGCTCAAGTTCTTCTAGATACGGTCAGTGTGATCTCATTGTTCTTAGGATATCAACAAGCTCGAAATTAATACAGATTATAGCATGCTTGTGATACTATGCCATGTTTTACAGATCTAGCAGAGTTTAATTCAAGGCATTTCCTAAGATTTCTAATGCATGTCAGACAAGAGAGAGACTATCCATTAAATTTCACAACAGAATATGTAAGGGATAGAAATGCTCATGTGTATTGGCGAGAGTTTCTCAGGTTTAGTATAGCCATTCCACACATCTTGATAAGAGGCATTTTCGTTGCCATTCTCTCTTGGTCATTCTCATTGTTCAAGCTTCAATAATCTGTGTCAACATTCTTAAACCACAAACTTGAATCGAGATCATTAGTAGATTGAGAACTTAAGATGTAATTAAGAGGGATGTATTGTTCTCGAACCCATAGTTGCTTATGCATTGAAAAACTTGATGCAAGAGATACCATATGAAATGGAAAATCAGAAATAACTTTTGAATGCTATCATGAGGAATGGTTGTCATGTAAGTTTAAAGAGGATCGGAATCTGTTTTGAAAGTTTGCATTTCAAAAAGGATCTTTCAAAAATCAAGGTGAATGTATAAACTATTTTCTTTTATGAGAGGCGCCCAAAAAAAAATTGCTAAGCATATATGAGTAAAACGATTTAGACACCATATGAAAAACTCTGAAGAAGGTTGTTTGTTTGTGTCAAAATTCTGAAACTAGTTCTGAATCTTCTTAACAATGTCAGAAATCTTGGAACACAATGATTCAGCATGCACAAATTTAGTAGGTTTTGAAGAAGGTTCAGTTTCAAAGTGTCAGACTTCTTGAATCTGTAAAATCAGTATGCATTATATCAGAAAATGAATTTGATATGATAGGATCATTTTTACAGAAAATAAGGTTATCACAGATAAGGGAAATCATATCAATTTCAGAGAAATAAAATCTGTTAAGCTCATCATGCATTTACTACCCAAAAGATTATTCAAGTAAAGAGGAGGGTAAGAATGATATCACCATAGCTCCATTCGCATCAAGCAGTAGCTCGCTTGATTTTGGTTGACAATGCAAGGATTCTATTTTCAGAGCAGCACCAAAATCTATGCGTGACGAATGCTTATCAAGACTTGACTAATTGTTCAGATGAGGTACAGTCCTGAGTCCTGTTGAGGCTAATAGGATGAATTGGAGCTGGTGCAGAGGGATGAATTCACTTGGTGATCACTACTACTCGCATCTCTCGCCTCTTGAACCCATACTTCTTACACAGCTCTTCACTCAGATTAGGTGCTGGCGCAGAGAGAGACACAGGTTCAGCAGAGGGTATCTCCGCAGGTTGATCACTCAGTGCTATCTCAAGCTTGCCTCTGTGCCAGCAGACTGTTGGGGGCACATGAATCAGATGGCTTCCCCAAGGGCGAGCCTTCCTGCTTGGGCAATCCGCTTCATTTCAATTTCCCTTCTGAGGGCAGCAGTGACATCCTGGTCAAGTCCGAGGGGTGGCTATCTTAGCCTATCTCTCTCTGATTTTGTTCATGTTCCTTGTTCATTTTAGCCCATAACTCATCTTCACCCTTGTCTTGCTGAACCTCCGGATTGCCTTTCCTACAAAATATCAGATAGTTCCTTCCTTTTGTATCCAAGTCTGGATCTGAAGGTCAGTTTGTAGGCTATATGTAATTCACATGCACTTAGAGATTACTTGCTATGTGTATGGCATGGTGAATCTATCATGACTATATGCACAAGGATATACAAGGTTTTTGATCAAGATAGTCATGGATCTCATGTAGATTATGAACATTACTTATTTCTTTAAGCTTTCTTCAATGATGAATATAATGTTCACATCTTAGGATGCTTAATGTAAAATCTCAATAAGTCCATCTAATATTAGCATAGGAGATTTTACTATCAAATGCTTCGTTGCTAAGTGATCCCTTGTTTATCCAAGGAGATCTTCTATACTTATCCTTGGTTCGAAGCACTTTCTTCTGAGAGGTAGGATTCAAGAGCCTTTTCAATGATGATCGAGGAATCCACTCTCTCTTGTTCTTCTCAGGATAGTTGAATGGAACTTTGTGATAGCTCATCCTTGAGACAGAACCATTGTCCCTTGTGGTGGCCGACAGCTTCTTATGATTGTACCAGTGGGTTTCAGCAGTTGCATCACCACGAGTTCTCTTCTTTGGGATGAGAGGAACTCTTGATCTATCCTGCACAAGTAAGGCACTAGGAGGATGTTTTGGTACCCATTTGTACTTGGGTCCTACATGGTTAGCTCTGGACCTTACTTGTCCTTTAGGAATCCATACAAACTTATTTCTCACATTTGTATTTCTTCTAAGACTGCATGTGTGAGAAATATGTCCTAATCTACCACAATAATGACAGATAATGGAATGATAATCAAAATGAGATTTTCTATCATTATTATGATTAGTTTCTTTTAGAAAAGCTTTTTGTTCCTTTGAAATCTCAGTTTCTTTTGAAGGCTTTTCTTTTTCCTTCAACACGTGTTTACAATCAAAGCATTTTTCAAGACATGTTGAAGTTTTCTCTGCCGATCGTGGGCTAACTATCGGAACAACTAGTTTTTTAAGAGAAACCTTGGAAACTTTGGACGTAGAAGAAGAAATTAGTTTTTCAGGTTTCCTATCCTTTTCTTTTAAGCCTAGAAGTTCTTTTGCAAGTTTACAATATTCGGTATATAACTCATTGTATGCATCTTGCAATTCAGAGAGTTCAAGTTCAGATTCAGATACCTCACTTTCTGAATCTTCTAGGCAGAGATGGATACTCTCTTCACTGAAGTCTGCTTCCTCAATATCAGCTTCCAGAAGCTCATCAGTAGATGATCCACACAGAGCACGAGTTGAGCTTTGGACAGCTGTGCTTTCAAGAGATGGGTTAGAAGCATATATCACATCAAGAGTATTCCAAATATCTCTAGCACTAGAGCAATGTTTGATTTTCTGGAAATCATTTTCAGTTAAGCCTTTGTATAAAATTTGCATTGCTCTAATGTTTAAGGAAAACAAATTTTTCTCCCTTTCAGTCCAGTTTCCTCTTGGTTTGAAATCAAAATCATTTTCAAAAATATCCCACATTTTCAAACTAGTGGATTTTATAAAACTTTCCATTCTTGCTTTCCACCAACAAAAATCAATATTTTCTAACACAGGTGGAATGGTATGATCAAAGCCTTTGGAAAACATTTTAACCCAAATCAGCCAAGGTCTTTGCACTTGAGATCGTTTGATCCTTTAAACAAGTGACCTGCTCTGATACCAAATGAAATTCGTGGCTGTCACCCAAGAGGGGGGGTGAATTGGGTGAGGGAATAAAACTTAAACTCTTTTCGAAAGACTGCTTGTGCTCGGTGATGATGATAATAAATAATGCTATGCACAAGTCAGTATGCTATGTGATGCAAAATAGAATGATCAAGTATAAATATATGCACACATAAATTTATCCTGGTTCGGTCACCCAGACCTACATCCAGTCCCCAGGCTACACCTGAGATTTCCAATCCACTATTCTTGTTTAAACCGGGCACAAGAGAAGCCTTTACACTTTAGGTTTTACGAGCACGGGTTCACCTAACAACCCACAGGTTTTACAACGGGTTCACCTGCAAACCTTACAAACGCAAGTTTTACGGGCTAACTTGCAACCTATGGAGATTTAGAAAACTTCTAAATGCTCCCCCTTACAAAATGTAAGATTACAATTATGTTCACTCTATGAACTGATTGTGCTAAACACTTAAGCTCGAAACTAACTCTCTCAAAGAGTGGATGATGTTACTCACTTAAGTACAAATGAATCACTCTCTAAGAATATTACATATCAAAGTCCGAGAGTAGAAGATGAGAGGAATGTAGAATAGTGTTTCAGATAATAAGCTCTGTTCTCTCTCTCTCTTTCAAGCCCCTTTCTTCAGAAATGAAGAACATCCCTTTTATACCAGCCTCTGAATATCTAACCGTTGGAGAGGCAATAAGACCGTTTGATTATAGACGTTGGGGCCTTGTTTACGTTGTCCTCATTAATGCACAGCAGGGTTGACTTTGCTTTATCTAAAAAGGTGCTCTGACCAAGCTGTTCTGTCAACACTGTTCTGGCAATACTATTCTGACAAAAGTCGTTCTGACATCTGAACATTTTGTACGGTCCGACTCTTGCTTGCTGTCAGAGAGGACTTCGTTCCTCAAGCATAAGTCCAGGATGTTAAGAGACTCACTATCGGAAGCTCTCTTGCTATCTGAAGCTCGTGGACTCTAACATTTTGCTTGCTATCACATAGAGGAACTTTGTCTTCCAAGCACTTGTCCATGAATGATAAGAGTGCTTTGCTATTGGATCCTCTCTTGCTATCAGAAGCTCTCTTATGGACTCTGACTTTTGTGGGCAGTATGAGCTTTGACACCTTGAGTGAATCTTCAGATTATGTTCTCATACTCCTCATGCTTGGTAGGTAACAATGTTGTTTGAATGTGTCTGTTATCCTCTTGTTACCGTTGGAAGGAACATCTTCTTAAATGCTTCAGCAGGGTTGACTTGCTTTATCTCTGAAAAGTAGTCCTGACACCTCTGCTCTGTTAAAAGCATTCTGACACTGCATGTCTTTGAACGTTCAGACATCCTGATTGCTTGCGGAAGCAACTTCTCATCCGGAAGCAACCTTACTGAGTGTGCTGCACTTGAACGTTAGTTTAGCAATATAATCATATAGTCTCATGCAGTGGGTGATCCTAAATCTAAGGTGTATCCGGAAGCACTTCTACATCCGGAAGTAAATTCACTTGATGAGGGATTTAGTTTACCATGACTTGCTCTCGCTTAGTCTATTTCATTCCACCACTCAGCGCTAGTCACTGAGCTATCGGAAGCACTTTTACTTGACGTGGTGAATTCACTGACGCTTAGGGTGAAATCTATTCTATCAGTCTGCGCCAGTCAAGATCTAATAGGAAGCAACTTCACTTGATGTTGCATTTCCGCTGACGCTCGGGGTTATATCTAGTCTATCAACCTGCGCCAGTCTAAATCTAATAGGAAGTGCTTTCACTTGGCGAAGTAGACTTACTGACGCTTGGGGTACTAACTATTCTATTGCTCTGCGCCAGTCTAAGTCTAACAGGAAGCGCTTTCACTTGGGGAAGTAGACTTACTGACGCTTGGGGTACTAACTATTCTATTGCTCTGCGCCAGTCTAAGTCTAACAGGAAGCGCTTTCACTTGGGGAAGTAGACTTACTGACGCTTGGGGTAATATCTATTCTGTCGCTCTGCGCCAGTCTAATTCTAACAGGAAGCAAACTCACTTCCGATTGAAACATAGCTTAGTCTTAAGGTTTTGTGTACCTAATTCTCATGGACTAAGTTAAATCCCTAGTGATTTACTTGCTGACGCTGGGGGATGAAAGCATTCATCCGCATGCGCAAGTCCTAATCTAACCGGAAGTGATCTTGCATTCTCAAGTGATCTAACTCAGGATTCTAACCATGTCATCTAATCCCTCCTAAGTGTTGATTATGTTCTCTTAAGTACTAGACCATATCATACCTTAGTCACCATCAAAACTTAAGATTCTAACAATCCTTTCCAAGAACCATTATCCAACATACATTAGGAAACTACAAGATTTAAAAAAAAAGTGTTCGAATTCGGGCTGGCGGGCTGGCCCGAATTCACCCCAAATTCGGGTTGGGTTGAAAAATCCCAGCCCAAATTGTGTCGGGCTAGAAGCGGGCTCAGCCCGCTTGCATTCGGGTCGGGTCGGGCCAGCCTGCTTTAAACGGGATGGCCCGAAATCCTAGCTCTACAATTCTGACAGAGAGGTTGCTTTTGCCTCATTTTAGTTTACAGTGTTCAGTTTTAGCCCCTTAAATTTATCAGAGTTATAGTTGCCCATTTTTATATTTACGATGACTATTTTTGCACATTTGCCCGTAAAATATAGTAATCCTGTAGTCTAGCATTAGTTTTCTACCCTATTCGGTTATACCCGTTTTTAATCTCTTACAATATTATATATGTTTTAATGAACTCCTCTAAACAATGTATCTGCAAGCAAAACAAAGGTCAAAACGTTAAAATGAGTAATAAGAAAGACTTTGCTACTCAATCATAATTAATAGCTGAAAATTCAGGTATCTAGAATACGATGATGATTCAATATCATCAATCTCAATAAAAATAAGCATTCTTGAATGATCCATAAAAGAAATTCATTTCAAGTTCTTTATGCAATTAACATCAATCCAACTTGGCAATGAGTTAGTAGATGATGGCGTGAGCTGCGTGCGGTATAAAACTTCCAGAGTACCATCAACAAAAAAGGCAACAAGGGTTAAGCATCCAAAGTTATAGGCTAAACCATCATGCTTAACTGATCAGATTTCAATATTAAAATCCCTAGCATATGGTATTTACTTTAAATGCCAACTTAGATGCCAAAATCAATGTAAAACATTTTTTTACCAAGACACAATGAATTCATAATTTTAGTCAAATCTTCAATTAAAGATATTTGAATGTTGAATTTATATTTGTTGGGCCTTCCAAAGATGCCGAAACCCTTCTTGAAGTAATGTTTCAAAGATTATTTTGGGTGCAAGATTACCTATATATCATTGAAACTGTCATACACGTTGAAAATTCAATGTAATGAATTCCAGGGAAACCAATGTAAGGTCAGTCCCAAAAAGTCCACTAGACAGAGCTACAAGTAATTATTCCTTTAATATAATCTTTACAGTCTTTGCCTAATATTTTTTACTTATGTCTCTAACCTACAGAAATTCCATTCTGGACCCTACAATGATAATGTTACTATAACAATTGGTGAAGAAGGTGTTTACATCATTGAAGTCGATCTTCTTGTAGCTTTTGATGCTAATATGATTCGACAAAGAGTGATTCAGCGCATGGGGAGAACTAGTATAAAGCACGGTGTACTAGTTGATATCCTATAGTTTCCAAAGTTGTTGTTTAACAATTGTTGCTGATTAGAATAAAATATACGTTCTTGAATGTTCTTTGCTAAATTTTTTGAATCATTTCTTTAAGGTTTAGATAACGTTTATTTTTCATAATTTTCAAGTAATTCCTTCACTGTTTTTACGAGCATATTTGTGTGTGTTTAGTTGGACTTATTTTGGCCAAATAAGCTATTTATTTTGATTAAGTAGCTTATTTTAAAGAGATATTTTGGGATTTTTGGTTGGACGAATTTTTTGTGTAGCTCATTTTATAAGTAGAAAGAAGTAGCTTATTTTCAGCTTATAAGTAACTAATGATGTCAACCCCACAAATTCTAACTTATTTTACACATCTAACCATAACTAATCCAAACATACACAATTTGATTTCTGAAAAATAAGTCACTTACAAGTGCTTTTTCACAGTTGATTTAAATATAAATCTCATCATACAACCTGACTTATTTTCAAACAGACTTAAAATAAGTCAACTTAAAATAAATCTCTTTTTCATCGGTTCAACCAAACACTTAGCTTGTGAACGGACTGAAGTGAAGGCTATTTATAAACACATGCGGAGTTCAGGTATAAATAGCTTCACTTTTCATTCTAGTCCTTGAATGGTGGGGAATTTTTGCCTCTTACTCTGTAACATGTCTTTTGGTTCTCTCTTTATAGAAATTTTAGTTTTTGACCCAAAACTCTCAAATCCTGCTTAATATTTGTGTAGACTCACCAATTCTTTAAACCTTAGGCTCAGTATGTTAAGCTATGATTCGAGTTTGTTTGACGTAGAAGAACGTAAAAGATGATGATCTTACCATATTAAATGCATGCATCCATCAGCAAACTTACATCTGTTGAGAATAATTTATTGGCGAAGTATTTTTCCACCAGTGGTTAAAATACATAAAAGTCATCTAATAGTCTTTCCTTATATTTAGACATATCCTTCTAGATCATACAAAGTTAATCGTCATGTAGAGAAATAATTCTCATTAAGTTGATGTAACCGCTACAAAGACAAACATCATGCTTAGCAAATGACAAAACTTCAATTCTTCAGGCTTTCTATCCTCATCTAGACTTGTGGTTCATTTAATTTGTTGCATTCAATATAGCTAATATATGATTAGTTTTCCATTTTATTCATAAATTTTGTGTATCAACTTCCTCAGTTTTCCTTCCCTACATGCCTTTTTGTTCAAGCCGTTTATATAAGTATGTTTTCATAGTTGCACAATTTTTATTATTTGGTTTTGATAGGGAACTAAGGAAGCTTAGTGAACCTCCCTTCAAAACCAACTTGTAATGGGAAAGATTTATGCCATATATTAGAAGAATTAGGTTTGGCAATCTATTGTGGAACTGTGTCAAAATATAGAAATGTAAGACCCTGATTTCTATTTAGACTATTGTATCATACATGCGGGGTGTTGGTAGGACATTAGTACGGGTTTTAGTTTAATGGTGGTATCATTTTTTCGAATACAGTCCCTACTATCATATATCTTCTATGAAGTTGAATTTGATAACACAAGTAGAGGTGGCATTTATTGTAGATTGACCATTTTAATTTTCAGAAATGCTAATAACGAATAAATTACAAATTCAACTCAAGAGTTCAAACCTGTTCACATCTATATATAATTTGATGAGGAGAAATAGAATATTAGTGTAGCATTGTGAACCCTTCCATTTAGTTTAGCTGGATGAGAGGGTAAAGATTTTAAAATGGTTTCCTCTATGATGCATGCTGCTTATCAGTAACATACACGAATATATTTATTGCACGTGGAAAAATATGAATACAAGAATGAAAGGCAAACTAGAAATGACGGACCTATCCTCTTTTTTTTATTTCATTCAGTATGTTTTGCACGTGTAAAAAATAATACAAAAAGGTTTATTTACTTTTGAAGCCAAACAACTATATTTACTTTTCGATTCTTTTGCATTTGGTTCTTACATGTGATGGTTAATGTATAAATTCTTGCCTTCTACATTAATAGTTGTTTCTCTGTTTATAGAAGATTTTGTGATCATCTCTTCATTCTTTGTTGTTTTTGACTTATGTTTATTGCTATAAATGTTCACAGTTTTCTTATAATCTTTCATTCTACTATAGTAACTCAAATAACTTTAATACTGGACTCTAGATGTTATGAAATCTTGTTACAATATTTGTGTCGTAGAGACAAAAAGGTATATATGTCTATGCCACTTCATAGCTTTTATGATTCTCTACGATATTTAATGTTTCCTTTCACATTAACATTTTCAAGTTTACTAGCAGGATATTCCGTAAAATCTGCTGATGTCTCAACATCAGCCGCCCTTAAATGATGGAAGTACAAAAAACCAAAAAACAAAGCTTAAAAGTGTCCATAAAGAGAATTATTGTCTTCAATCTAACTTAGTATTGTGATACTTAAGTCAACAATGATCTTTAAACTATCATTTGCAAGAGGTAAATATTTTTCAGCAACCTCATATACAACACAATAAAGTTTAGTAATCTTGTAGTCTAACATATAAGCACACATGTGATTGAACTTTTTATATGGCAAGTTTTGAATTGATTGAATAATACTTGTCTTGAATGGGTGAATAATAATAGCTTGATTTTATAATTTCTAATTTCATTCAATTTCGAGGACGAAATTATTTGAGGGGGAGAGAATTGTAAAACCCAAAATTTATATAACAAATAATAAAGAATTAATTAAGGTCTTAGTATGACATTATTAAATCTAAAATCATTGTAAATAAATAAATAGATGATGATTAATATATTTTTACGAAATTAAAGTGTTTATTTTGTTTAGAAACATTAAGAAAAATAGTTCGAGATTAAATTATAGATTGAAAATGTTATTAAAAATACTTGAAGGCCTCGATAACACTATGGTGGGAGAAAATATATAAGACAGTAGATAGATTATTTTCACAACCTCTTTTAGGGTAATGTTTTGAAAGGGAAAAGTAAATAAAATAAGGATAGAAGGGTAAAATAGTCATTCGCAAGGATAAATATTTTTTTTGACCATACAAGGATAAATATTTAAACCACTCAGAGTGTTGTTAAAGCCGGATCGGAAGGCGAGTCGGAGAGGCCCCTAGGTCCTAGTTCCCACGGTCTGATCGGTCAAACTGATGTTCAGACCAATGACTTAATAATTAAAACAAAATATCTATCTTTTAATTAATTATACCCTATATACTCCCTCCGTTCCTAAATATAGGACCTAGATGACTTTTTTGAAAAATCCTATAAAAAGCAAAAAATAAGTTAATTATTAATTGATTTACCTAATTTTTTCTCTTAAACTAGTTTATTTTACCTATAAGCTAATAGATAATCTAAAAAGATATCAAATATATCATGATTTAATAATCTATTTCGCAACCTTAATCTTTCAAAAAAAAAGTTATCTAGGTCTTATATTTAGGAACGGAGGGAGTAAAATATATAGGGTATACTTTTTTTCAAGTAAAAAAGTATACCCTATAAATTTTATTTTATATTATTTTGAATCTAACTAGTTTTTGTTTGACCAAGTCTAACTATAAATATCCATTTAAATATTAAAAATTAACAATATTGCTACAAAATCTCAATTACCTAAAACACTATAATTTCTATATATCTATCTTTTAATTAAGTATACCATATATATTTTATTTTATTTTATTTTATTTTGAATCTAACTACTTTTTGTTTGACCGAGTCTAACTCTACATATCTATGTAAATATTAAAATTTAACAATATTGCTACAAAGTCTCAACTACCTAAAACACTATAATTTCTATATTTTATATTCTATACCATAAATATTGTATATTAGTTATTTGATTATTATTAGAATTAAAATTTCAGGACGTTGCACGTTTAGACTACCCATTCCAAATTTCCTATGGCGACCAAGTAAATGACAAAAAAGCCCATAGATGACGTTATAAATATAGAATTCTAACAAACCCTAAGTTAGAAGGAGATATCTCAAAGTGGTTCGTGAAAATAAGAAATCGAAGTAAGAAAATGTATGTATGAATGCGAAAGAGATAAGTTCAACAATATTCTCGATTCAATAATCTTCTCTCACTATTCTCTTGTCTATATGTAAATAAACAGATAGCTTAGAAAATATATTCAAAAGTTGTTTATGAGAAAATGAGATATAGGAAGAATAAATTGTTCTTGAATAAAAATTTGGAGATGTAGGGTAAAAGATATTTAAAATGGATACGATAGCACACTTACTACTTATTAATTAAGTTTTGTTACCAGCCTTAATTACTTAATTTAAAAAAAAACAGTGAAAGTGGCATTGTGAAGGTGTGTCAAATTGAA
Organism: Mimosa pudica; assembly: GCA_029929735.1. Taxonomy (NCBI): domain Eukaryota; kingdom Viridiplantae; phylum Streptophyta; class Magnoliopsida; order Fabales; family Fabaceae; genus Mimosa; species Mimosa pudica. The sequence continues at coordinate 13,902,822 of JAKELP010000018.1, read as the reverse complement.
AGAAAAAAAATTCAAAAAGTAAGGGTATGTCTAAAACATTCTAATAAGAGGGTCAAAACTAAAGCTTAATACCAAAAAGGTTATTAAGGCATTTGGGCTAAAAATACCATGCCTTCTTATAATGGCAAATGCATAAAATGCAATTTATTGTGTCTATTTGATATACATGTCTATAGGTAAAGGTCATGATTGAGCCTTCTATACCAATGAGACAACATTTAGTCAGAGATTGAGCATGATACACTTGCACATGTTACTTTCCTTTTCAAAAGCAATGTAAAAAAATTAAGCACCTAATATATTATTGATAAAATTAATCACTCTTGATGCTTTGCTGATTTTATTTAGTAAGTTAATATTTCTTATGTAGTCACTCAAAAGGGAAATTTGTTATTTTACAAGTTTTTCAGTTTTTGTACAAAATTGAGTATTGGAAATCCCCGAAAAAAAATTGCAACTTTGAAGAGCTGCCCATAACTTTATATTTTTAATAATTTGTATCAGTACTGTGCGTGTTCTTTTTTTTACCTTAAGAGTGCATGTTCAATTCAATTCGAATATATATTGTTCAATTCAATTCGAATATATATATTTGTCTATAAAAAGAACATTTATAGTATCTTAAAATATATAGGGTATGTTAGAATCTTAAGTTTTGATGAAGACTAAAATATGAAAGAACTAGGCAAACACTTAGAGAATATTAGGTTAATATAGAACCCCAAGTAAGAGTACAACCGGATGTGGATTTACTTCCGGATAGACTAGGACTAGCGCTCTCGGATGAACGTCTCATCCCCCAGCGACAGCAAGTACATCACTAAGTAATAACTCAGTCTAACAACATTAAATGGATAAAATTCCTTGAGACTAAGTTAAGATGCAACCGGATGTAGAGTTGCTTCCGATTGATTAGTGACTAGCGCTGGGTGTTGGCATAGATAACACTAAGCACCAGTGAACATAACCCAACGTCCAGTAGACTTGCTTCCGATAGCTTAGTGACTAGCGCTGGCTGTTGGAATGGATAACACTGAGCGTCAGTGAGCAAATTGTGAACATAACCCTTCGTCCAGTGGAAGTGCTTCCGGATGTGGAATTGCTTCCGGATGTGAGAAAGCTTCCTTAGACTAGATAAACTCCCACTGCATGTGACTATGTGCTTATATTGTTAGACTAACATTCAAAGTGCAGCACACTAAGTAGAGTTGCTTCCGGATGTGAACCTGCTTCCGCAAGCAATCAGAATATCAGAATGTTCAGAAGTACAGTGTCAGAGTGCTTTTCTCAGAGCAGAGTTGTCAGGACTACTTTTCAGAGATAAAGCAAGTCAACCCTGCTAAGCATTAATGAAGCATTAAATGGGCAAACGGTAACATGGGAAAAACGGCCATATTCAAACGGCTAACCCACCTACCAAGAGTGAGAATACTTGAAGACTATATAAAGAAGCTCACCTTCATTTATTAAGGTATCTATTATCTTTGACATCTTGAAGAAAGCTAGAGAGAGAAAACGAAAAATCCTTCAAGCATTCAAAGCTGCCCAGAAAAGAGAAAGAGCGTTTAACTCATTGAGTGATCTTTTCATCTACTTATCTTGTACTCTTTGTGGTTAAGTCTCTTCTTGTATTAAGAGCATTCATTGTACTTAAGTGTGTAACACTATCTGTTCTTGAAGAGAACTTAGTCAGAAAATCCTTTATTTGTAAAGGTTGAACCCTTGCTGGGTGTAAGGGGGAGCTAGTTAGAAAGGTTGCAAGTGAGCCTTGAGTAAAACTTGTGGTTGTAAGGTTGCAAGTGATCCCGTCTAAAACTTGCGGTTGTAAAGGTTCCAGGTGCACCCGTTGTAAAACCTGGGGATAGTGAAACTCGGCCTGGGTGGTTGAGAACTGGACGTAGGTCAGGAAGACCGAACCAGTATAAACTCGTGTGTTGTTTTATTTGAGCTTTTATTTTGTAGCACAATTCACCCCCCCTCTTGTGCATCCATTACTTTCATTTGGTATCAGAGCCAGTTTTTCTCACTCGATTCCAACGAATCCAGAAAGTAAAGATCCAGTAATGGATACAGATTACTCCTTGCCCGATGTCTCCATTCAACCCAACAAGCCCCCAGGCTTTGATGGGTATAACTATCCATTCTGGAAATTTCGAATGGAGACGTACATCAAGTCCAGCGACATCAGACTCTGGGATGTAATTGAACATGGGGATCACACTCCCCTAGATGAAGATGGTTTTGCAAAGCAGCGATCCAGATACACCAACGAGGACTATGCTCTAGTCCAACTAAACTACAAGGCCATGCATTACATTCAGTGTGCTCTCAGCCCTAAGGAGTTTCATAGGATCAGCCACCACAAAACTGCTAAGGATATGTGGGAGGCTCTTGAGGCTGCTCACTCTGGAACCAGGGGAGTGAAGGCAAGACGAGTTGAGATGTTGGTGGAAGAGTTTCACAAATTCGCCATGACTAGTCCAACTGAGCCAATCAGAGAACTGGAGCTCAGGTTCACTCACCTTATCAATAATCTGGCCTCCCTGGGCAAGGACATTCCTGAAAGAGAGCAAGTCAGCAAGATCCTAAAAGTCCTGAAAGGTGATTGGATCACCAAAGTTACCATCTTGCAGGAAGTCCAAGGAGAGTCAACTAGCTCCATCACTGCACTCTTTGGTTCCCTGGCTGAATATGAACCAACCCTGCTGGCTCAGAGAGCTCCTCAAGCTTCATCCAAAACCAAAAATCTTGACCTTGTTGCTCCCAGCAAGGAGATTGATGAGAATGATGATGATGAGGATGATGAGGAGGAATTGGACGATGAGGAGATGGCCATGATGGTGAGGAAGTTCAGAAAGTTCTTCAAGAGGAAATGAGGCTTTCAGAAAGGTGATTCCAGGCAGAGGAAGGGATACAAGAAGGAAAAGGCCCCGGTGTGCTTTGAGTGCAAAAAGTCTGGGCACTTCAAGGCTGAGTGTCCAAGCTTGCAAAGATCAAAGGGGAAAGACAAAAGAAAAGCCTTCGTATCCTCCATCTGGGTGAATAGCTCAGACGATGAAGCAAGTGATGAAGAAGAGGTTGCCAACCTTTGCCTGGTGGCCAGAGAAGATGATGAGGAAGCCTCTTCAGATTTTGATCTCACCCACGAGGACAATGAGGTAACTTTCTCTGAACTACAAGAGGCTTACAATGAGGTTCATGAAGAATTCTCTCGATTATGTAAAGCCTATAAAGTGTTGAAAGCTAAAAAGGAATCACTTGAGTCCAAGGTGGACTCACTGAGTGAAGAGCTAGCGGAAGCTAGAAAGCTTCCGATAGCAGATGGCAAGGGATCTCCCCAAGAGGAACCCAAGGCCACAACACTAGAAGGCTGCCCTAACTGCAGCAAGATCTCTACTGAAAGAGATAGACTGCAAAATGCCCTGGAGAAGTTTACAAATGGTTCTGAAATGTTGAATGTTATTTTGATGAACCAAAGGGCATATAGGGATAGAACTGGATTAGGGTATAAGCATAAGGGTAAAAAGTGGGTGGAGCCCAAAGTGAAACCATACTTAAAATTCTTCCATAAAGCTACAAGTCACAGCTCCACACCCTTTAGCTTCTGCAACTACTGCAACAAAAAGGGACACTCCACGTCCACTTGCAATGCAAAGAAGCATGGAGTAAATAGCTCCTATAAGTGGGTTCCAAAAGGAACCAGGGTAAATGAAGATCCTCCAAAGAAAGAAACTAAGGGAGGACAAGGGACTAGAACTTGGAAACATATTCCAAGGGAAGTCCGTCAGCCTAGAGCCTCCACAAGGCCAGAGGCACAACACAATCACAAACCCAAGGTCAATACTGGACCGAGGGGAAAGAAGACTAATGATAAAGGACCCAATAAAGGTTGGGTACCTAAGCTTGTCTAATTTATGCAGGTCTGTCTCAAAGCATCCAAGAACAAAAAGTGGTACATTGACAGTGGATGCTCGAGACACATGACTGGTGACAGAGACAAATTCAAGTCCTTGGTGATCAAAGATGGAGCCACAGTAACCTTTGGAGGTAATCAAAGTGGAAAGATCACCGGAGTTGGAGAAGTAGGACCAGTCAAGGATGTCTATCTGGTGGATGGTCTCTGTCACAACCTGCTAAGCGTGAGCCAGAGCACTGACAAAGGAAACTGGGTAATTTTTGATTCACATGAGTGCATAATAGTAGATAAGCAGGATCTGAATCTAGATAAGGCCAACTTAAAATGCAAACTTAAGGCCAATAGGAATGGAAACCTCTACACTCTAGATTTATGTCAACAACTGGAAGAAAAATGTCTAATATCTAGCGATGAGAACAGTTGGCTTTGGCATAAAAGGCTAGCTCATGTTAATTTCACTCAACTTGACATGCTAATTAAAAGAGCTAGCTATAGGGATTCCATCCTTTAAAGTTAAGCACGATTATATTTGTGAATCCTGCCAACGAGGAAAGCAAACAAAGTCCTCGTTTAAAACCAAGAAGAGAGTCTCCACTAGCAGGCCCTTGGAACTAATCCACATGGATTTGGTTGGGCCAGCGAGAGTGAAGAGCTTGGGTGGAAACCTGTATGCTCTAGTAGTAGTGGACGACTATTCAAGGTTCACTTGGACGATGTTTCTTGCCTCTAAGCAAGATGCTTTTGATGCTTTTGTTGTCCTGGCTAAGAAAGTGCAGAATGAGAGAGACCTCAAAATCACAGCCATAAGGACAGACCATGGAGGCGAGTTTGAGAACCACAACTTCTCTGAGCTATGTGAGCAGAATGGTATTGAACATAACTTCTCAGCTCCCAGGACTCCTCAGCAAAACGGAGTAGTCGAGAGGAAGAACAGGGTTCTGACTGAGATGGCCAGGAGCATGCTCAACGAGAAAGAGGTTTCTCAAGTGTTCTGGGCGGACGCTATGAGCACTGCCTGCTACATCTCCAACAGAGCCTATGTTCGCAAGGGCTTGGACAAATCACCCTATGAGCTGTACAAAGGCAGAAAGCCCAACATCAGCCACCTCAGAATCTTTGGATCAAAATGCTATGTGCATAACAATGGAAAGGTAAATCTGGGTAAGTTTGATCCAAAAGCTGAAGTAGGTGTATTCATAGGGTATTCCCTTAGGAGTAAGGCTTACAGAATATACAACATGAGAACTAGAATCGTAGAAGAATCAATGCATGTTGTATTTGATGAAACTCCTACATGGGGACAATCCACAGAAGATGATGAATTACTAAATCTTCCAAAACCACCATCATCTTCTTCACCACCAAAAGAAACACCAGCAAGTAATCCCAAAGAAGAAGATGAACCCAGTGATGAGCCTAGAGTGCAGACCGTGCCTGAGGAGGCACAGTTGCCAACAGCTAGGAGACATCACAGGGATCATCCTCTTGATCAAGTGCTTGGTGATGTTTCTTCTGGTGTCAGAACCAAAAGGCAGGTTCAAAATGAAGTTGAGTTTGGAGCATTTTTATCTCAAATCGAACCAACTTCAGTTGAACAAGCTCTTGAGGACTGCGACTGGATTATTGCCATGCAGGAAGAGCTAAATCAATTTGAAAGAAGTCAAGTTTGGGAGCTAGTCCCAAGGCCGTCTCATCAATCCATAGTTGGGACCAAATGGGTCTTCAAGAACAAACTGGATGAGACAGGTCAAATTACGAGGAACAAAGCCAGATTAGTAGCCAAAGGATATAACCAAGAAGAAGGCATAGACTATGAAGAAACTTTTGCTCCAGTCGCTAGACTCGAAGCAATAAGGATTCTTCTAGCCTTTGCATCCATGAAAGGCTTTAGATTATATCAAATGGATGTAAAGAGTGCATTTCTTAATGGTTACATCAAAGAAGAGGTTTATGTAGAACAACCTCCTGGCTTTGAGGATCACAAGCATCCTAAACATGTGTATAGGCTAAAGAAAGCTTTATATGGCCTGAAACAAGCGCCTCGAGCTTGGTATGAGAGACTCAGCAGCTTTTTGCTGGGCAAGGGTTTCTCAAGAGGCAAACTAGATAGTACACTGTTTATTCTTCACAAAGATAGAAACATGCTAATTGTCCAGATTTATGTTGATGATATTATTTTTGGGGTAACTAACGAAAAACTTTGTGAAGAATTCTCTAAGACTATGCAGGGTGAGTTTGAAATGTCAATGATGGGAGAACTAACGTTCTTCCTAGGCCTGCAAATTAACCAAAAGAAGAATGAAATCTTCATCTCCCAAGCTAAGTACTGCAGAGAGCTACTCAAGAAGTTTGGGATGGATGAGTGCAAGGAGTATGACACTCCCATGAGTACCTCTGCCGCACTCGATGCTGACGCAAAGGGTAAATCTGTCAGCCTGCCCATGTACAGGGGAATGATAGGTTCCCTACTATACTTAACGGCAAGCAGGCCTGACATTCAATTTAGTGTAGGCATGTGTGCTAGGTTTCAAGCCAACCCCAAGGAGTCACACTTAACATGTGTTAAACGCATTCTAAGATACCTTGAGGGAACACAAGAGCTTGGTCTTTGGTATCCCAGAGGTAACCAAGAATTCTTGTGGGCTTACTCGGACTCTGACCATGCAGGTTATAAAACTGATAGGAAGAGCACCAGTGGACAATGCGCCTTCCTTGGTGGTTGTCTGGTCTCATGGGCTAGTAAGAAGCAAACCTGCGTGTCTTTGTCATCCACAGAGGCTGAATATATTGCTGCCGCAAGCTGCTGTGCCCAAGTGCTGTGGCTGAAGAACCAACTAAGAGATCTTGGCTTAGAGTTCCCAGAGGCACCCATCCTCTGTGACAACACAAGCACCATCAGCCTTGCCAAGAATCCGGTTCAGCACACAAGGACAAAGCACATTGATGTCAGACATCACTTCATCAGAGATCATGTTCAGAAGAAAGATGTCAAAGTGAAGTTTGTCCCCACTCAGCATCAGCTTGCTGACATTTTCACCAAGCCTCTGGGGGTTGATCAATTTACATTCATAAGAGGTGATTTGGGAATGGTAAACCCAAATGAAGTTTAATTCCTTAAATAATCTTGAGCTTTATTAAAACCTGCAACTTTACTAACTTAGGCATCGGAGTGCCAATCCTTGTTTTTGCAGGTCCCCAATGTTAAATCTTAAGCAAGTGCAACCGGAAGCAAAACCACTTCCGGATGATCATGTGCTGGCACTGAGTGTTAAACTAAAACAAGCAAGAGCGCCAGTGCCTGGATCAAGGGACACGTCACTTCAGAAAACGTTTCATCTTCCTCCATGAGAAGTTGTGCCTTCTCTGATAAGATGAAGCGACACATGTCAAAAGGTGCGCCGTTCCAATTAAATGTTTACGTTACCCAATGTATGAACGTATGCTTTCATCTGAAGAGTTGCCCATTTTACCCTCTGTAACTTTGCATATAAATAGGAAGTCACTTTTCACTTTCACTTTTTACTTGCACAAATTTCTTACCAACAAACTCTCTGCATACATTCATACTCTCTTCATCTTCTTCATCTTCTGCTTCGCATTTCATCTTCCATAAACTCTAAACCCACACAAAAATGGCCGGCTCACATGAATCCAACCCAAACACAAAGAAAGCCACTTCATCTAAGAAATCAAAGTCCAAAACTGGGAAATCTGGGCATTCGCACTCTGGGAAATCTGGGAAATCCCATGAACACCATGAAGAACACCATGAACGCCAAGAACATTCTGGGCAGACACAAGGGCGGGATGAGCAAGTCCAGGAACAGGCTGGACGTTCTGGGCGAGTCCAAGAACAGCCTGGGCAGGCTGAGCAATAACAAGAACAGGCCAAGAGGAAAGGAAAGAAGAAGGTTCAATTCAGCGAGGAGCCCTCTTCCAAGAGACAGAGGGTTGAGGAGGATGATCCTTTGGTCTATAGAGATGGGCCTTTGGAGGCCGTTTCCTCCAAGTTTGAAACCATCAAGCCCTACTTCAACAACGACTTGTTCTTAGATCTGGTCAAGATCGATGAACTAGGGTTTCCACATCTGAGGCCCTTTCTGGAAAGATACATGCCCTGGCTGGGGATCAACCAGGACTACAACATCAACGTCCTGCGGGTCTTCTGCGAGTCTCTCACTGGGAAGGTGAAGCATAAGAAAGTGGATGGGAAAGAGCAGATCCGCAGACTCACCTTTACTGCCACTGTCAGGGGGAGAACCTTCAGTTTCACCTGGAGGGATATCAATGATCTGATGGGAATTACAGATGAGGGAATGAATGAGTGGCTATACTCTAAGTCACTCAAATACAGCAAGGAGGAACTCGCGAAGATTTATGACACCCAAGGGAAGAAGGTGTCCAAGATGTCTGATTCCAACAGACTCTTGTACTATGTTTACTCCCGCATGATGACACATAAGGGGGGTAACTTCAACGAGTTCACTCTGCTAGACAACCTGTGGTTCCCCAGACTTCTCACCCAGCAGCCAATCAACCCCGGGCAGTTGATCAGTCTTGAACTGCATAGATGGATGATGAATAATAAGGCTGGTTTTCTTCCCTACCCCACCATCCTTGCCTTCCTCCTTGGGAAGAATCTGATCAAGGCTACATCTGATGTGGATGAAGAGAATGTCAAGTGTGCTCCTGTGGGTGCCACTAATATCAGCAAGATGGGCATCAAGTATGTTAAGAAGGCCAAGCCTACTCGCTCAGGGTCTCAGGCAGGCAGTGCCTCTCATGCCTCAGCCCCCTCTATGTCAGGTGCAGGGGATCAAGAGGTTGACTCTCTTCCTGGTCCAAGCAGAGTTGCAAAGGTACCAGCTACTGTCAAAGCCTTTGCCCAGGAAGTAAAGGAGGAGATTCTCTTTAGGTTGACTGACTCCTTGGTAACTCCTCTCCGTGATGAGTGTGACACTGGCTTCCAGCAGCAAGGGGAGCGAATCCAGAGGATTGAGGATCGCGTGGGTCAGGTCGAGGCTCATTTAGGACGGCTGGACGCCAAGTTAGACCTCATTCTCCAACACCTTCAGATCCCTCAACCCCAAGGTAACTTACCACCACCCCCTCCTCCAAACCCACCTCCACCTCCTCCACCTAATCGACCACTACTACCTCCTCCTCCTCCACCCAACACTCAACAGCCACAGCCACCCCCTCCTCAGAACAACCAACAACCCCAGACATCACCCAACCACGACCACCAACCACAAGACTCACCCCAACAGTCCCCTCGCCAATCACCCCTTAACTCCAATAACTCCCCATCTCCACATAACACCCCTAATAGTTCACCACCCCCTACTTCAGCCGGGCCTTCCCACCCTAACCCTACCACCTCTTAACCCACCATCGCCCAAACCTTAGGTTTCACCTCTCCTGATCATCCACTTCACACCTACTACCTCCGAGACCAATCCCCTATTCGGTGGAAAGTTAGACAACCCGATGTCTACTACTCCACCTACCCATTTGATGGCCTATTCACCCACCCCTCCTTCTGGGAAAGAAACACAGCCCTCCTACCCAAACCTCCTAAATCACCAGAACAAACCTCACCCACATCCTCTTCATCCACACCCTCACCACCTCGAAGATTTGGCCCTAAACCTCCACCCTTCTCTTCACCCAGTCCATCCTCTCTGGCCCTGGCCCTTGTTGATGATGACAAAAGGGGGAGAGATGCTGCTATCGCACTCCGCCATACCATGGAGACAAGGGATGTTCTGACTCAGCCATCCCTCTAGCTAGATGAAGACATCACTGCTGCCCTCCGCCGAGCCATGGAATCTCAGAGACTGGGTGGTGCTGAGAGTCTGATCAGAAGGGAAGCCATCCGGTTTATGCAACAGCAGAGGTAGGATGAGCAAAGGTCCAAATGGGATATGGTTGTATATGAGCAAAGTGAAGACATACCACAGCCAGACTCTTCATCTTCTGAGCCTCCTCCTTCTGAACCTAGCCGCAACATAATTGAGGAGATAATGATGAAGTATGGGCTGGAGAAGATTAATCATCCTCCAATTGTGATAGCCAAGCCAATCCCTTCTACCTTTGGAACAACCTCTGCTCCTCCTCCTCGTACTGAGTCAACCTCTGCTCCACCTCCTTCAGCAGTTAAGTATAGTGAGTCAAGGAAGAAGGCAGTTGCCAGAAAGGGTGCTAACAAGAGTACTGCTTCTACTGCATCTGCTAAGAGTGAGCAAGAGACTCCATCAGTCCAAACTGAGCAAGAGATTCCTTCAGTACAAGCCATCCCAATTCTAAAGGAAGTTAAGCTAGAGATAGAAGATATGACTCCTGAAGAATTTGAGAAGTATGGGTACACGGATAAGATCTCTTTTGGTCAGATGGCTTGCCTGGACGCTGAGAGAGCAGCAGCCAAGCCTACCCAAACGATAGGCAAGGGGAAAGGAAAGGGCAAAGGCAAAGGGAAAAGGAAAGCCCAGGAAGTTGAGGAGGACCCCAACTTCCCAGTATGGAATGTAAAGATCAGGGCTGTCCACTATCCAAATGGCGAGGTCACTCCTTTCTCAGATGCAACAGGGTTCCCAGGCTATGAGGAAGTTGAAAACTTGAAGAGAGCCTTTGAGGAATCTATTGAATCTGAGAGACTTAGAAGGGAGAAGGAAGAGGCAGAGCTTCAAAGAATAATTGCTCAGATTGACCAGAGTGAGAAGGATGCCCAGTTAGCCAAACTGCAAGAGGAGTGCGAACAAAGGCAGTTGGAGAGGGAGAGGAAAAGGAGACATCAATTATAAACCTCAACCAACCCCATAACATGATAACTTAGAAAATTTTCTTTTCATATTTTTTCATGCATAATTCATTTTGCATAGTTTTAGATTACTTGTATATTTTATCTGCTTGTGTAACACTAACTTGTAATCTCTTGTTTATTAATGATAAATGTCTAAGTTATTTGTGCCTTATTTAATTATTCTTCTTTTAATTCTTTCATATGATCTTAATCGATAAGACTTAGTTTGTCATCATCAAAAAGGGGGAGAATGTTAGAATCTTAAGTTTTGATGAAGACTAAAATATGAAAGAACTAGGCAAACACTTAGAGAATATTAGGTTAATATAGAACCCCAAGTAAGAGTACAACCGGATGTGGATTTACTTCCGGATAGACTAGGACTAGCGCTCTCGGATGAACGTCTCATCCCCCAGCGACAGCAAGTACATCACTAAGTAATAACTCAGTCTAACAACATTAAATGGATAAAATTCCTTGAGACTAAGTTAAGATGCAACCGGATGTAGAGTTGCTTCCGATTGATTAGTGACTAGCGCTGGGTGTTGGCATAGATAACACTAAGCACCAGTGAACATAACCCAACGTCCAGTAGACTTGCTTCCGATAGCTTAGTGACTAGCGCTGGCTGTTGGAATGGATAACACTGAGCGTCAGTGAGCAAATTGTGAACATAACCCTTCGTCCAGTGGAAGTGCTTCCGGATGTGGAATTGCTTCCGGATGTGAGAAAGCTTCCTTAGACTAGATAAACTCTCACTGCATGTGACTATGTGCTTATATTGTTAGACTAACATTCAAAGTGCAGCACACTAAGTAGAGTTGCTTCCGGATGTGAACCTGCTTCTGCAAGCAATCAGAATATCAGAATGTTCAGAAGTACAGTGTCAGAGTGCTTTTGTCAGAGCAGAGTTGTCAGGACTACTTTTCAGAGATAAAGCAAGTCAACCCTGCTAAGCATTAATGAAGCATTAAATGGGCAAACGGTAACATGGGAAAAACGGCCATATTCAAACGGCTAACCCACCTACCAAGAGTGAGAATACTTGAAGACTATATAAAGAAGCTCACCTTCATTTATGAAGGTATCTATTATCTTTGACATCTTGAAGAAAGCTAGAGAGAGAAAACGAAAAATCCTTCAAGCATTCAAAGCTGCCCAGAAAAGAGAAAGAGCGTTTAACTCATTGAGTGATCTTTTCATCTACTTATCTTGTACTCATTGTGGTTAAGTCTCTTCTTGTATTAAGAGCATTCATTGTACTTAAGTGTGTAACACTATCTGTTCTTGAAGAGAACTTAGTCAGAAAATCCTTTATTTGTAAAGGTTGAACCCTTGCTGGGTGTAAGGGGGAGCTAGTTAGAAAGGTTGCAAGTGAGCCTTGAGTAAAGCTTGTGGTTGTAAGGTTGCAAGTGATCCCGTCTAAAACTTGCGGTTGTAAAGGTTCCAGGTGCACCCGTTGTAAAACCTGGGGATAGTGGAACTCGGCCTGGGTGGTTGAGAACTGGACGTAGGTCAGGAAGACCGAACCAGTATAAACTCGTGTGTTGTTTTATTTGAGCTTTTATTTTGTAGCACAATTCACCCCCCCTCTTGTGCATCCATTACTTTCAGGGTATAGTTTTTTTCAGGTAAAAAAAGTATACCCTATATATTTTATTTTATTTTATTTTATTTTATTTTATTTTGAATCTAACTACTTTTTGTTTGACCGAGTCTAACTCTACATATCTATTTAAATATTAAAAATTAACAATATTGCTAAAAAATCTCAACTACCTAAAACACTATAATTTCTATATTTTATATTCTATACCATAAATATTGTATATTAATTATTTGATTATTATTAGAATTAAAATTTCAGGACGTTGTACGTTTAGACTACCCATTCCAAATTTCCTATGGCGACCAAGTAAATGACAAAAAAGCCCATAGATGACGTTATAAATATAGAATTCTAACTCTCATTCTAACTTTCTCACGGTATTACTTATTTTTGTGCTCTGCCGCTACTGCTACCCTGAAGTGAGTCTCAAATTCATATTCAGAATGCCTGCGACCCCCGAAGATATGAGAAATATCGATAAAGATTGTTTACATATCAAATTTACGGTTCGTGAGGATCATGATGGTTCTATAACATTTTCTCCTTTTGATCATCCATTCATCATACATCTTCGTGCAATAATCAACGACCCTATTGGATTCCTCCGTTTAAAATTATCTGCCTACATCTCTGAACGTGACGCGTGGATTATAGGGTATGAAATCGCATATTATTATGATCAAGTAGACACATATAGTCATCCTCGTTTCTTAATAACTTTGGAAATGGAAATAGCTTTACGTGTTGAGCCTCGCTCTGGTAAATATATCCCTCTATATTATGCTTTTGGTTCTCATCTTTATGAACGTGACAACTCAACAGAGATCAATCAAGACATAGAACCGTTCAAGCTACGATTTTCATCGATCTCAATATCACAAGATGCTTTGGAATCACAAAGAAAATCAATGAAACCCAAGGAAGATATCAAAGTTAGTCAATGCACTGTCTGCTTAGAAGATATTGGGAATCAGGATGCTGTTTTAACAACACCGTGTGGCCATGTATATCACACAAAATGCATTATGAAATGGCTGAAAACAAGTCATGTGTGTCCATTATGTCGCTCTCAACTTAGACTGCCTTGAGGATGAATTATTCTTTCGCAGTAATGCAATAGTGTTTAATATTGTTTCGTATTTACTCTTGTATTTCTTATCAGGAACTCTTGTATTATTTTTTCTTTATGAATATTAAATAATGATATTTAATTTTTTTAATCTATAGATTATGTATTTATTTATTTATCTATGAGATATATTAATAATCTATAGTTTTTTGTTGAGCTTGAGCACTGTGGGATTAGGAAGGGGTGAATATGAAGGTATATGTGATGCGTATAAGGTTAGATGAAATTAGTAATATGATGGATAATAACTAATAAAGAAATTAAAGTATTCTCGTGAAAAATTAGAGAAATATAACTTTTGGTAATCATCTTGCCTCATTCTTATTCTTCTTTGTACATTATTTTGTTAAATCAACAAACCCTAAGTTAGAAGGAGATATCTGAAAGTAGTTCGTGAAAATAAGAAATCGAAGTAAGAAAATGTATGTATGAATGGGAAGGAGATAAGTTCAACAATATTCTCGATTCAATAATCTTCTCTCACTATTCTCTAATTTTTCACGAGAATACTTTTATTTCTTTATTAGTTATTATCCATCATATTACTAATTTCATTTAACCTTATACGCATCAAGTTTGCTACGATATTTGGCTTAATAAGGTGGCGAAGAGATGATGATGATACGCTGACTTGGCTTAATAAGGTGACATGACATGTGAAGTGGTCTAATTAAGTCATATTTAACAGTCAACCCAATCAAAATTGACGGAAATGCTACGTATGACCCAAATTGTACTTGAACAGTGCTAGTTTTGAGACCCCAAATTCATTTTTATGTGGGGTGTGCTTTGGTCAATAGTTCAGTGCTAAATTTGACCCTTTACCCATTAGAGAAATATAACTTTTGGTAATCATCTTGTCCCATTCTTATTCTTCTTTGTACATTATTTGGTTAAATCAACATCAGCCGCCCTTAATGATGGAAGTACAAAAAACCAAAAAACAAAGCTTAATATTGTCCATAAAGAGAATTATTGTCTTCAATCTAGCTTAGTATTGGGATACTTAAGTCAGCAATGATCTTTAAAATGAAGCCAAACAACTATATTTACTTTCGAAGCCAAACAACTATATTTACTTTCGAAGCCAAACAACTATATTTACTTTTCGATTTCTTTTGCATTTGGTTCTTACATGTGATGGTTAATGTATAAATTCTTGTCTTCTACACTAACCATTGTTTCTCTGTTTATAGAAGATTTTGTGATCATCTCTTCATTCTTTGCTGTTTTTCAGTTATGTTTATTGCTGTAAATATTCACAGTTTTCTTATAATCTTTCATTCTACTATAGTAACTCAAATAACTTTAATACTGGACTCTAGATGTTATGAAATTTTGTTACAATATTTGTGTCGTAGAGACAAAAAGGTATATATGTCTCTGCCACTTGATAGCTTTTATGATTCTCTACTATATTTAATGTTTCCTTTCACATTAACATTTTCAAGTTTGCTAGCAGGATATTCCATAAAATCTGCTGATGTCTCAACATCATCCGCCCTTAATGATGGAAGTACAAAAAACCAAAAAACAAAGCTTAAAAGTGTCCATAAAGAGAATTATTGTCTTCAATCTAGCTTAGTATTGGGATACTTAAGTCAACAATGATCTTTAAACTATTATTTGTAAGAGGTAATTATTTTTCAGCAACCTCAAATACAACACAATAAAGTTTAGTAATCTTGTAGTCTAACATATAAGCACACATGTGATTGAACTTTTTATATGGCAAGTTTTGAACTGATTGAATAATACTTGTCTTGAATGGGTGAATAATAATAGCTTGATTTTATAATTTCTAATTTCATTCAATTTCGAGGACGAAATTATTTGAAGGGGAGAGAATTGTAAAACCCAAAATTTATATAACAAATAATAAAGAATTAATTAAGGTCTTAGTATAACATTTTTAAATCTAAAATTATTGTAAATAATTAAATAAATGATGATTAATATATTTTTAATAAATTTAAGTGTTTATTTTGTTTAGAAACATTAAGAAAAATAGTTCGAGATTAAATTATAGATTGAAAATGTTATTAAAAATACTTGAAGGCCTCGGTAACACTATGGTGGGAGAAAATATATAAGACAGTAGATAGATTATTTTCACAACCTTTTTTAGGGTAATGTTTTGAAAGGGAAAAGTAAATAAAATAAGGATAGAAGGGTAAAATAGTCATTCGCAAGGATGAATATTTAAACCACTTAGAGTGTTTTTTTATTTTTAAATGTGGGACCCACATATCCAGAATTTTTAGTAATTAAGTCTCAAAGGGCATTTTAGTATTTTTCATTAGCTCATATGCCAAAATGAGCCATTTATTTTGTTTGTATGCCAGAATGAGTCATTTTATTGTTTGTATGCCAAATTCAAGAAATAGTTTATATGTCAAAATGATATTGAACCCTAAATTTTTACTTATATGCAAATTACTTTCACACCATAAATTTGTCGTTACTTCAGTGAAATAATCTAACATGAGAAGAATCGGGCCAACATGCACATAAACATGTATACACATAACATGAGAAGAAGGTTTATTTGCATGTGGGGGTTATATACACAACTAAAAGTTCGAAGTAGTTATCTTCAAAAAAAAAACGTAAGGTAATATTTACCCGTTAACATATTATATGCTTCGGGATAGACATAGAACCCATATAGAATAATAGAAAATTGGCATTGAATCGTATCATAACAAATGCTCTTCCCCATAATGGCAGTGGAAAGTTGGAAATAAAAAGAGACCAACTCTCAACCATCCTAAGTGATGGCCTTAGCAAAGAGAAAGAGAAATCAGATAACATAATTCAAGTGATCGTGTTGCATGCATCCAAAAGTCAAAACAAATCAAAATCAAAATTCCTCAATTCAGTAATTGATGAACTTTGTTGTGACTTCTGGAGAATGAAGCTTTCTTTTAAATTCATTTTGTTGTCACAATAAGGCTATTCCTTCTAGGGATGCTATCACTAACTAAGCATCATTTGTCGAATACTCACTGCGGACCAATTTATAAGATAAATCTAACAGATACACACATTCCAATAATTGATGAACTTTGTTGTGACTTCTGGAGAATGAAGCTTTCTTTTAAATTCATTTTGTTGTCACAATAAGGCTATTCCTTCTAGGGATGCTATCACTAACTAAGCATCATTTGTCGAATACTCACTGCGGACCAATTTATAAGATAAATCTAACAGATACACACATTCCAATAATTGATGAACTTTGTTGTGACTTCTGGAGAATGAAGCTTTCTTTTAAATTCATTTTGTTGTCACAATAAGGCTATTCCTTCTAGGGATGCTATCACTAACTAAGCATCATTTGTCGAATACTCACTGCGGACCAATTTATAAGATAAATCTAACAGATACACACATTCCAATAAATACCATTAAAAACTTTACCATAAAATCTTCTTGCTTTCGAATGCTACTCTTGTTACTCACTAAATTCCAACATCACATTACCAATGGGTAGTTGGTTGAGCTGATAAGTGGGCTATAACTCCCGTAAGGATAAGAATGTGTGTCCGATTCCCGGGAAGCGCTCTCATTGGGAGAGGGGACAACCTTGCCTATGTGGGAACACTCCTACCCTTTGAGCCCGGATTAAACCGGGCGGTGATTAACAAAAAAAAAATTCAAACATCACATTATTTTCTACTCATTGGATCTATCAAAACGTTTTATAAGAAAGATCAATAAACATTCTAAAACAAATCATATAAAATGGACCGAACTGAGTAGCCATTCACATGTACTTCAAGCCTCGGCTTGCAAAGATGTATTCCAAAAAAAAAAATCAAGAGTAGCCGCCATTCATGTCTTTGGATGCCCTAAATGTAAATCTTTAGAGCACATCTACTTGTGATTATGGTAAGGCAATCTGGTCTGCTCTACGTTCTATCAAGTTTACTTTAAAGCTAATCAAGGTTTTTTTCAAGAAAAAAAAGGTGGACATCTAATTTGATTGGAGATTACAATTATACTTCAATGAGCACCAAGTCTGAGGATTATCATCATCATGCTTAATCTTTCTAAGGAAAAAAGTTTTAAAAAACAGGATCAAGCTATACTTGGAAGAAGAGTGTTGGAACTGGAACGAGCTATACAGGAATACAATGATCTTGTGAATTACCTTCATAATGTGTGAACATGACCATCCATAGGCTGCAAACAGAAAGCTACTTCCCCAAACGAAGCTCATTGATTTGGGATTTTGCGTAGCTGAAACTTGAAAATCAACTTCCCATGTGCACCCCTTTCTTGCCAATATTTCTCAACTACATACAATCCATCATACATAAATCTTCTATTGATGACATCTCCAATCAAAGCCCCACGTATCACTCTAACAGGGTTCTTTTTCTTGATACTGTTCCTCAAAGCAAGATTTCCTCTCACAAGCTTCTGGTCCTCATAATCTTTCTTTCTGGACATCACATTCCCACCATGTCCAGAGTAAATCAAAATACCCGACTTATTTATCTTATCACTGTACCCACCCGAGGCAACAATACTAGTTGCAATATGCTCACCATTGACCTTGGCATAATCTATGCCAGCTTGTGTTTGGCGATGAATACCAACAATGTTAAGCTCCACCCTATACTCAAATTCATCACCAACTTCAACCCCAGGAACAGAACCAATGATCTTATCGCCTTCATTAACAAATTTTCCTTCCCTTTTAAGAATCTTCGCTGCCTCTAAATCAACCCTCCTGTGAATTCTTGCTTTGCCTCCTTGCATCAATTTTTTACAAACATCATGGAACAGTCGCAATGTGTCTCTCACAGCATCTCGGGGGTTCAAATTATCACAATACGATCCACGGATATCAGAAGATTTTCCATTCATACCATCATCATCAGAAGCATTTCCTTCTTCCTTTTTCACACGAATCATCGAAGAATGATTCACAGACTTCTATCAGTCAACTTAGTTTCACACCGATCCAGCTGTGCAAGGCTATCAAACTTCCTCTTCCTTTCTTCATTACCACCACGCAAATGTCCCTCAATGAGCTCGACCTTACTGAAAAGCATAGCACTGTTAGGCCCACAAAATGGAGGACAGTCTCTAATTGCTGAAACTCTTCTTTCACCATGGACATCAGAAGATTTTCCATTCATACCATCATCATCAGAAGCAATTCCTTCTTCCTTTTTCACAAGAATCATCGAAGAATGATTCACAGACTTTCTAGCAGTCATCTTAGTTTCACACCCACCGAGCTGTACAAGGCTATCAAACTTCCTCTTCCTTTCTTCATTACCACCACCCAAATGTCCCCCAATGAGCTCGACCTTACTGAAAAGGCTAGCACTATTAGGCCCACAAAATGGAGGATAGTCTCTAATGGCTGAAACTCTTTCACCCAAAAATATTCTTGTCTGCCCAATCCCAGGAGGGTAATCACGAATTGCAGACATCTTGCTAAGCATTTTCTCTTCACAATTAACATCCAGAACAGATGCTGACGCCGCCATTTGAAGCCTCTTCTAATCTATGAACAACAATAACGCATTTCAATTAAGCAGTTAAAGAAAATAAACAAAAACTAAAACAATACAAAATACTGTGAAAACAAAAACCATATCACATGCCGAAGCAGCCAGTGAAAATGTGTTCTAATCTTTTATGAAAGTAATAATCATGACACATAATCCGCACATAAACATGGAATAAACTGTGAACAGCAACAACAACATCACATTTCAACTATTCTGCGACTAAGTAAAATACAAAAAAAAATAGCGAAAATGTGTTCTAATCTCTTAACAACAAACTTCAGATACTAATCATAACACAAAATCCACACATAAACATGGAATAAACTGTGAACAACAACACATTTCAACTATACACTGTAACTAAGTAAAATACAAAAAATAGTGAAAATATGTTCTAATCTTTTAACAACAATCTTCAGATACTAATCATAATACAAAATTCACACATAAACATAGATTAAACTGTGAACAACAACACATTTCAACTATACACTGTAACTAAGTAAAATACAAAAAAAAAATAGTGAAAATGTGTTCTAATCTTTTAACAATAAACTTCAGCTACTAATCAGAACACAAAATCCACACATAAACATGTAATAAACTGTGAACATCAACACATTTCAACTACCCTGTAACTAAGTAAAATACAAAAAATAGTGAAAATGTGCTCTAATCTTTTAACAAAATAATATTCAGAACACAAAAATTCACACATAAACATGGAATAAACTGTGAACAATAACACATTTCAACTACACTGTCACTAAGTAATAAGAACGAGCACAAAATTCAAAATGTCTCTGTATATATAAAAAAATTTGTTCCAGAAAATCAACAATGCAGAAACAATAACTAAGTAAAATACAAAAAAAAAATGAAAACGAAGACTACATATCATCCAGCGTGCATATTTTGAAACAAGAAACATAAATTAAATAAAAAAAAAAAACTATCAAATTCACAATGTCTCTGTATATATAAAAAAATTGTTCAAGAAAATCAACAATGCAGAAAAATAATTAAGTAAAATACAAAAAAAAAATGAAAATGAAGACTAAATATCATCCTACGTGGATCTTTCAAAGCAAGAAACGTAAAGTAAAAAAAAAAAGAACTATAAAATTCAGAATATCTTCGTATACAAGAAATAGTACAAGAAAATGAGCAGTAAAGAATCAAGAACGAAGAAAAACACAGAGAATGTAGCAAACGAAGGTGAAATTTCATGATTTGTTCAGTGAGAGAGATTTACAGAAATAGTGGAATTTTCTGAAGAATGTAATAAGAAAAAGAAATGGAAAGAATATAATAGAGGAAAAAGAAGACAAGCCTGAAAATGAAGAGAGTATGAGACGAGAGAGAAAGAGTATTTAGACCAGGTACAAGTGATTAAAGATTGTCTTAATGCGTTTTGTGATGCTTCGGGTCAAAAGATAAATGAAGGAAAGACAAGAGTTTTCTTTTCTCGCAATATTAATCATAATATTAAATCTCAACTAAGTCATAGTTTGGGATTTAATATGTCTGCTGATTTGGGTAGATATCTTGGGGTTCCTCTTCATCATGAGAGGGTTTCTAAGTCAATGTATCAATTTACGGTGGATAAGGTAAAACAAAGATTGGCTAGCTGGAAGTGTCATTCTTTGTCTCTGGCAGGGAGGAATACTCTTATTAATTCAGTGGCTTTGTCTATTCCTAATCATGTGATGCAAACGTCTATTATTCCTGTTGCTTGTTGCGATGAGATTGAGAGGAATGCCCGGAATTTTTTATGGGGTTCAACAAGTGATAAGAAGAAAGCTCATTTGGTGGCGTGGGACAAAGTTTGTTATCCTAAAGTGTGTGGTGGATTGGGTCTTCGTCATGCTTCTCTTCAGAATAAGGCTTTTATGATGAAAGTGGGATGGGGGTTGGTGAATAACAAGGATGCATTGTGGGCCCGAGTAATTAGAAGTAAATATAATTGTGGTCAAGATTTGATCCCTATTATACGAGCAAAGAAGCCGGGGTCAAGAGTGTGGAGTGGAATTAAAGCTGTTTGGGAGAATGTTAAGAATGAGATTGAGGTTGTTCACAGGAATGAGGAGTATAAAGTTAGATGGAAGCTTGAGAGGAGTGGGATGTTCTCTGTCAGATCAGCATATACGAAAGTTGCTGATTTTAATGCTCAGGAGGATCAATGTTGGAGGAACATTTGGAGGCTCAAGGTCCCTCAGAGATGTAAAATGCAGATGTGGTTTTTTATGCATGATAGACTTCCTACTAATGAGAGGTTGCTTGAATGGAGAATTCATCCAGATGGTTCTTGAGCGTCGTGTAATTCGCAGTTGGAATCAACGATACATGTGATAAGAGAATGTGGTAATGCTAAAGAGGTTTGGCTTAACTTGGGAATCTCTTTTGCAAATAAAGAATTTTGGGAAAGTAATTTACATGATTGGTTAAGGAAGAATGTGAAGATGCGTAGAGGGTATGGGATGGATAACTGGAATGAAGTTTTTTGTGTGTCTTGCTGGTTGATTTGGAGAAGAAGGAATGAAGTGACCCATAATAATGAATGTTCAAGTGTGTATGAAGCCATAGCAGAGATCAAAGGCATTATTAGATGTATGCATAGGGCGAAATCTGTCTTGCCCAATTTAAGGATGTAGGTTATTTTTTGTTTGTATTTTCCTTCCTTTTTATCAAAAAAAAAAAAAAGAGGATTGATTGTTCGTTAGACGGTTAGAGCTGAGAAGATGACTGAAATGAGTGACGAAATGAAATGACCATGACTGTTACGTCAATTACTATTTTTGGTATTATTCTTTTTCTTATTTTTTATTTTTGTTTCTAGTTTTGGAAACTTTTCTTTTTGGATCAACATGGAAGGGATAGAGTGGGGGCCACTGAATGGGGACACCATGGATATTTTAGAAAATTTTGAATTTGAACTCATCAACTTCGGTTATAAAAATTGATTATAATTTATAAAGGCTTTGAAATTGTAATCAATTGGAACCGGTTATAGTTTTAAAACTGTGGTCGTGGAAGGCTACCCTTCCACGACCACAACTCCCTTCTTGTGGTCGTGGAAGGGTACCCACACCTTCCACCTTCCACGACCACACATTCATATGTGTGGTCGTCGAAGATGTGAAACATTTGGCGCCATAAAACTTTTTATTTCCCTCCAACCTCACTCACTTCACTCATTTTTGCCTAAAACTTCGACCTAAAACTCTCTTCTCCGCCCTCGCCTCTCTCAACTTCGCCTTGTCATCTTCTCCGCCCTCGCTACTCATCTTCTTCGCTTCTCTCACCCTCGCCGTCGCTTCGCCTCGCTCTCTCACTTCGCCTCTCGCCCTCGCCCTCGCCCCCGCCTTCCGTCGCCTCTCGCCTCGCTCTCTCACTTCGCCTCTCGCCCTCGCCTTCACCCTCGCCCTCGCCCTCGCCTCGCTCTCTCACTTCTTCTTCTTCGCTCATCACATTCCGCCGCCGCCTCTCCGCCTCTCAACCACACTCCGCCGCCGCATCTCCACCTCTTAAACTCCTCCGCCGCTAATTGCTAGGTATGATTTTTTTTATTTGCTATTGATTGATAAAGTAATAGTAATAGTCATTGTTGTGTGTGCTTTTTTTTATTTGCTTTAAAATCTTTATGAATGCCATTAATTGATAAAACTCAAAACAAATGCTTATTAGTCTCTAAATTGCAATTTGCAACTTTGGTTTTTCAGCAACTTTGACTCTCTTTCCTTGTGTTGTTTTACTTATTAGTCTCTAAATTGCAACTTTGTTTTTTCAGCATGTTGTGAGCTGTTATGGCCGATTAGAATTAGAAAGGAATGAAATAAATGATTATGTTAAAATCTGATTTGTGTATAGATAGTGATGTATTGATAGTGTACATTGATAATGTACATTGGAAATTATAGTTACTTCTTACTGCCATTACTGAATGAAATAGGGACTAAAGTGGTGTTTGGTGTATGTTAAAATCTGATTTGGAGGAAAAATTAGGCATAAACTGATTTGATTAGTAATGTTATGCTGGCTGATTTGGACTTGATTAGAGAGTTACAAATTGCTAGCTAGTGTATGAATTGTGGATTGTTCTTGTAATATTCGAAAGTTAAGTAACCAAAGCTTATAGCCATGAATCGTGCTTGGATGGATGCTTTGCGAACTAGTGAAGAGTATCAAAAGGGGTGGAAGAGTTTATTGTGTTAGAATCTTAAGTTTTGATGAAGACTAAAATATGAAAGAATAGGTCTAGTACTTAGAAAGCAATAGAATAACACAGGATCCCAAGTAAGAGTGCAACCGGATGTGGACTTACTTCCGGATAGACTAGGACTTGGGCTCGCGGATGAATGTTTCATCCCCCAGCGGCAGCAAGTAATTCACTAGAGATTTAACTTAGTCCATGAACGCTAGATATACAAAACCTAAGACTAAGCTATGATTCAACCGGAATTGAAGTTGCTTCCTGTTAAACTTAGACTGACGCAGACTGATAAGATAGATATCACCCCAAGCGTCAGTAAGTTCACCTCGTCAAGTAAAAATGCTTCCTGTTAGACTTAGACTGGCACAGGCTGATAAAATAGAATACCCCAAGCGTCAGTGAAAAAGCCACGTCAAGTGAAATAGCTTCCTGATAGATTTTGACTGGCGCAGACTGATAGAATAGATATAACCCTAAGCGTCAGTGAGTTTACCTCGTCAAGTGAAAGTGCTTCCGATAGCTTAGTGACTAGCGCTGACTGTTGGATTGAATAGACACTGAGCGAGAGTGAGTAATAGTGAACAAAATCCTTCATCCAGTGGAATCACTTCCGGATGTAGAAGTGCTTCCTGATGCAAGGAAGACCTCTTAGACTAAGAACACTCCCACTGCATGTGACTATATGTTTTTATACTGTTAGACTAACACTCAGTGCAGCACACTCAGTAGAATTGCTTCCGGATGAGAATCTGCTTCCGCAAGCAATCAGAATGTCAGAAGTTGCAGTGTCAGAATGCTTTTGTCAGAGCAGAGGTGTCAGGACTATTTTTCAGAGATAAAGCAAGTCAACCCTGCTATGCATTGATGAAGCATTTATTGAGCAAACGGTAACATGGGTTGAACGGCCATATTCAAACGGCTCTCCCAACTACCAAGAGACAGATTGCTTTAAGACTATATAAAGAGACTCAAACCTCATTTATGAGGTTATCAATGATCTTTGAATATTCTTGAGAGAAGTTAGAGCGAGAAACTAAGAACATCTTCAAGCATTCAAAGCTGCCCAGAAAAAGCGAAGAGCATTTAACACTTTGAGTGATCTTTTCATCTACTTATTCTGTACTCATTGTAGTTAAGTCTCTTTCTGTTATAAGAGCATTTATTGTACTTAAGTGTGTAACACCATCCGTTCTTTGAGAGAACTTAGTCAGAAAAATCCTTTAAGTGTAAAGGTTAACCCCTTGCTTGGTGTGAGGGGGAGCTAGTTAGAAAGGTTACAAGTGAGCCTGTGTAAAACTTGTTGTAAGGTTGCAAGTGATCCCGTGCAAAACTTGCGGTTGTAAGGTTTCAGGTGAACCCGATTTAAAACCTGAGATAGTGGAACTCTCGGCCTGGGTGGTTGAGGACTGGACGTAGGTCAGGTAGACCGAACCAGTATAACTCTTGTGTCGTTTAATTTGAGCATTTATTTTTGAAGCACAATTCACCCCCCCCTCTTGTGCATCCATTACGTTCATTTGGTATCAGAGCGGGTCTTTCTCACTCGATTCCAACGAATCCAGAAAGCAAAGATCCAGTAATGGATACTGATTACTCCCTGCCAGATGTCTCTATTCAACCCAACAAGCCTCCAGGCTTTGATGGGTATAACTATCCATTCTGGAAGTTTCGAATGGAGACCTATATCAAATCCAGTGACATCAGACTCTGGGACGTAATCGAACGTGGGGATCACACACCACTGGATGAGGATGGTTTTGCAAAGCAGCGATCTAGGTACACAAATGAGGACTATGCTCTAGTCCAACTAAACTACCGAGCCATGCACTACATCCAGTGTGCTCTCAGCCCTAAAGAGTTTCACAGGATCAGCCACCACAAAAATGCTAAAGATATGTGGGAGGCTCTTGAGGCTGCTCACTCTGGAACCAAGGGAGTAAAAGCGAGACGTGTTGAAATGCTGGTGGAAGAATTTCACAAATTCGCCATGCTGAGTCCCACCGAGCCTATCAGAGAGCTGGAGCTCAGGTTCACCCATCTCATCAACAATTTGGCCTCGCTGGGTAAGGATATCCCTGAAAGAGAGCAAGTGAGCAAGATTCTAAAGATCTTGAAGGGTGACTGGATCACCAAAGTGACTATTTTGCAAGAAGTGCAAGGAGAATCAACCAGCTCCATCACCGCACTATTTGGCTCTCTTGCTGAATATGAACCTACCTTGCTGGCTATGAGAGCTCCTCAACCCTCATCCAAGAACAAGAACCTTGCTCTCGTTGCTCCCAGCAAGGAGATCAATGACAATGATGAGGATGATGAGGAGGAGATGGACGATGAGGAGATGACTATGATGGTGAGGAAATTTAGGAAATTCTTCAGAAAGAAAGGAGGCTATCAGAGAAGTGATTCCAGCCAGAAGAAGGGATACAAGAAAGAAAAGGTCCCTGTGTGTTTTGAATGCAATAAGCCTGGTCACTTCAAGGCTGAGTGTCCCAGCCTGCAGAGGTCAAAAGGCAAGGACAAAAGAAAGGCTCTTGTTTCCTCCATTTGGGTAAATAGCTCAGATGAGGAAGCAAGTGATGAAGAAGAAGTTGCCAACCTCTGCCTGGTAGCTAGAGAAGAGGATGAAGAAGCATCTTCAGACCTTGACCTCACCAACGAAGATCATGAGGTAACTCTTCCTGAACTACAAGAGGCTTACAATGAGGTTCATGAAGAATTCTCTAGACTATGTAAAGCCTATAAGGTGTTGAAAACCAAAAAGGAATCACTTGAGTCCAAGGTGGACTCACTAAGTGAGGAACTAGCGGAAGCTAGAAGACTTCCGGTAGTGGATGGCCAGGGTTCTCCCCAAGTAGAACCTAACGCCCCAACACCTGAGAGCTGCCCTAATTGCAGCAAAATCTCAGAGGAAAATAACAAGCTGCAAAATGCCCTGCAGAAGTTTACCAATGGTTCAGAAATGCTAAATATACTCTTAATGAACCAAAGGGCATATAGGGATAGAACTGGATTAGGATATACTCCTAGAGGGAAGAAGTGGGTGGAACCAAAAGTAAAGCCCTACTTAAAGTTCTTCCATAAAGCCACTAGTCATAGCTCCTCACCCTTCAGCTTCTGTAACTATTGCAACAGGAAGGGACACTCCACGTCCACCTGTAATGCTAAGAAGCATGGAGCAAGTAGCTCCTACAAATGGGTCCCTAAAGGAACCAAGGCAACAAAGGATCCTCCATCTGCTAAGGAAACTAAGAGAGGACAAGGATCCCGACCTTGGAATCATTCCAAAGGGAAAACCCAAGAGTCCAGAGCCAACTCTAAGCCAGAGGCTCTAAATATTCACAAGCCCAAGGTCAAGAAGGATGACTCTAGACCAAGGGCATTGAAAACTAATGATCGAGGACCCAAGAAAGATTGGGTACCTAAGTTTACTTGATTTTTCCAGGTGTGTCTTAAAGCATCCAAGAACAAGAAATGGTATATTGACAGCGGATGCTCGAGACATATGACTGGAGACAGAGACAAGTTCAAATCTCTGGTGATCAAAGATGGAGCCACAGTGACCTTTGGAGGAAATCAAAGTGGTAAGATCACTGGAGTTGGAGAAGTTGGACCAGTCAAAGATGTCTATCTAGTGGACGGTCTCTGTCACAACCTGCTGAGCGTGAGCCAGAGCACGGACAGAGGAAACTGGGTAATATTTGATTCAAATGAGTGCTTAATAGTTGATAAGCAGGATCTGAATATAGATAAGGCCAACTTAAAATGCAAGATTAAGGCAAATAGAAATGGGAATCTATATACTTTAGACTTATGCCAACAACTAGAAGAAAAATGTTTAATATCTAGTGATGAGAATAGTTGGCTTTGGCATAAGAGACTAGCTCATGTTAATTTTACTCAACTCGACATGCTTATTAAAAAGGAGCTAGCTATAGGTATTCCATCATTTAAAGTAAAGCATGATTTTATCTGTGAATCCTGCCAAAGAGGAAAGCAAACAAAGTCCTCATTCAAAACCAAGAAGAAAGTCTCCACTAGCAGGCCCTTGGAACTAATCCACATGGATTTGGTTGGGCCAGCAAGAGTGAAGAGCTTGGGTGGAAACCTATATGCTCTAGTAGTGGTGGATGACTATTCAAGGTTCACATGGACTATGTTTCTTGCCTCTAAGCAAGATACTTTTGATGCTTTTGTTGTCCTGGCTAAGAAAGTGCAGAATGAGAGAGAGCTCAAAATCACAGCCATAAGGACAGACCATGGAGGAGAGTTTGAGAACCATAGCTTTTCAGAGCTATGTGAGCAAAACGGCATTGAACATAACTTCTCAGCTCCAAGGACTCCTCAACAAAATGGAGTAGTCAAAAGGAAGAACAGGGTTCTGACGGAGATGGCTAGAAGCATGCTCAACGAGAAAGAGGTTTCTCAAGTGTTCTGGGCGGACGCTATGAGCACTGCTTGCTATATCTCCAACAGAGCCTATGTTCGCAAGGGCTTGGATAAGACTCCATACGAGCTATACAAAGGAAGAAAGCCCAACATCAGCCACCTCAGAATATTTGGATCAAAATGCTACGTGCATAATAATGGAAAGGTAAATTTGGGTAAGTTTGATCCAAAGGCTGATATAGGTATATTCATAGGATATTCCCTTAGGAGTAAAGCATATAGGATATACAACATGAGAACTAAAACTGTAGAAGAATCCATGCATGTTGTATTTAATGAAACTCCTACATGGGGACAATCCACGGAAGATGATGAAGCACCTAATCTTCCAAAACTACCATCATCTTCCTCACCACCAAAAGAAACACCAACAAGCAATCCCAAAGAAGAAGGTGAACCCAGTGATGAACCTGGAGTGCAACACATGCCTGAGGAGGCACAGTTGCCAATAGCTAGGAGACATCACAGGGATCATCCTCTCGATCAAGTGCTTGGTGATGTTTCTTCTGGTGTCAGAACTAGAAGACAAGTTCAAAATGAAGTTGAGTTTGGAGCATTCCTATCTCAAATCGAACCAACTTCAGTTGAACAAGCTCTTGAGGACTGCGACTGGATTATTGCCATGCAGGAAGAGCTAAATCAATTTGAGAGAAGTCAAGTGTGGGAACTAGTCCCAAGGCCGTCTCATCAATCCATAGTGGGGACCAAGTGGGTCTTTAAAAACAAACTGGATGAGACAGGTCAAATCACCAGAAACAAAGCCAGACTAGTAGCCAAAGGATACAACCAAGAAGAAGGCATTGACTATGAAGAAACTTTTGCTCCAGTCGCTAGACTTGAAGCAATAAGGATTCTCCTAGCCTTTGCATCCATGAAAGGCTTTAGATTATATCAAATGGATGTAAAGAGTGCATTTCTTAATGGTTATATTAAAGAAGAGGTATATGTAGAACAACCTCCTGGCTTTGAGGACCATAAGCACCCCAAACATGTGTATAGATTAAAGAAAGCTTTATATGGCCTAAAACAAGCTCCTCGAGCTTGGTATGAGAGACTCAGCAGCTTTTTGCTGGGCAAGGGTTTCTCAAGAGGCAAATTAGATAATACACTGTTTATCCTCCACAAAGATAGAGATATGTTAATTGTCCAAATTTATGTTGATGATATTATATTTGGGGCAACTAACGAGAAGCTTTGTGAAGATTTCTCTAAGATTATGCAGGGTGAATTTGAGATGTCAATGATGGGAGAACTAACATTCTTCCTAGGCCTGCAAATCAAACAGAAGAAGAATGGAATCTTCATCTCCCAAACTAAGTACTGCAGAGAACTACTCAAAAAGTTTGGGATGAATGAATGCAAGGAGTATGACACTCCTATGAGCACCACTGCCGCACTCGACGCTGACGCAAAGGGTAAATCTGTCAGCCTGCCCATGTATAGGGGAATGATAGGTTCCCTCTTATACTTAACAGCGAGTAGGCCTGACATTCAATTTAGTGTAGGCATGTGTGCTAGGTTTCAAGCCAACCCCAAGGAGTCACACTTAACATGCGTTAAACGTATTTTGAGATACCTTGAGGGAACACAAGAACTTGGTCTTTGGTATCCCAGAGGTAACCAAGAGTTCTTGTGGGCTTACTCTGATTCTGACCATGCAGGTTATAAGACTGATAGAAAGAGCACCAGTGGACAATGCGCCTTCCTTGGTGGTTGTCTGGTGACTTGGGCTAGCAAAAAGCAAACCTGTGTGTCTTTGTCATCCACTGAGGCAGAATACATTGCTGCAGCAAGTTGTTGTGCTCAAGTGTTGTGGCTGAAGAACCAGTTGAGAGATCTTGGCTTGGAGTTCCCTGAGGCACCTATTCTCTGTGACAACACAAGCACTATCAGCCTCGCCAAGAATCCAGTTCAGCACACTAGGACAAAGCACATTGACGTCAGACATCACTTCATCAGAGACCATGTTCAAAAGAAGGATGTCAAGGTGCAGTTTGTCCCCACACAACAACAGCTTGCTGACATCTTCACCAAGCCTCTGGGGTTGACCAATTTACTTTCATTAGAGGTGATTTGGGAATGGTAAACCCAAATGAAGTGTAAATTCTATTCATTATACTTGATTGTTTATCACTTACAGCAATACTAACTTAGGCATCGGAGTGCCAATATATGTTTTTGCAGGTACTCAATGTTAAATCTTAAGCAAGTGCAACCGGAAGCAAAACCACTTCCGGATGATCACTCACTGACACTGGATGATCAAGCCAAGAGAACGCCAGCACTAGTCAAGAGACACGTCACTTCAGAAAACTCTTCAACTTCCCAAAAGAGACGTTATGTCTTCTCTGGTAGTGTGAAGCAACACGTGTCATCAGGTGTGTCGTTCCAACTTGAGTTGTTTACGCTACCCAATGTGTGAAAATGTGAAAAAGCATGACCATTTTACCCTTAGTAACTGTACCTATAAATAGGACATCATTTTTCACTTTCACTTTTCACTTATACTTACAAATTCTCTGCATACAAAACTCTTCATCTTCTTCTATGTTCTTCATTTTCTTCGCATTTTACCA
Organism: Mimosa pudica; assembly: GCA_029929735.1. Taxonomy (NCBI): domain Eukaryota; kingdom Viridiplantae; phylum Streptophyta; class Magnoliopsida; order Fabales; family Fabaceae; genus Mimosa; species Mimosa pudica. Next base: position 13,872,597 of record JAKELP010000018.1, on the reverse strand, counting down.
CAAACCCGCACAAAAATGGCCGGATCCCATGAAACAAACCCAGTTTCAAGGAAACCTTCCTCATCTAAGAAACACAAGTCAACATTCTGGAAAATCTGGGCATCGTGAAGAACATCGCAATGAACATCAAGAACACCATGAAGTTTCTGGGCAGAATACACCGGGGCAGGGTAAAAATATTCAAGGTCAGCCTGAAACTTCTGGTAGAGTGGCAGAACAGTTAGTGGTTTCTAAGCAAGAGAAGCTTGATAAGAAGAGGAAGTCCATCCCTAAGGAAGAGGCTTTGGCGATCAAATATGCCGGAAATGCATGGTACAAGTACCAGCTTCTGTTAGGGCCTTTGAAGAAGAGCTTCCTTTTAGGCTGCCTGAGTCCTTGGTAAGTCCTCCCCGTGCTAAGTATGACGCTGGGAACGAATCCAGCAGCTTGAGGACAGAATGTGCCAAGTCGAGAATCATCTTGCCAAGATCTCACCCTCAGCCACCACCTCAAAATGACCACCAATTCCAACCCTCACCTTCTCATAACCAACAAACCCAAAAACTCACCACAACGAACCCACCCCTCACTCCAATCCTATCAACCCCAACTCTAGACCAAACTCCATCCCTGGCCCTCACCCTCTTTGATGATGCCAAAAGGGGGAGAGATGTGATGTCCACTCTGCACATGTCAATGAACACAAGGATGTCCTCAGCCAGCCCTGAAAATTGAAGACTTGACTCTTGAGGAATCCATTGAGTCTGAGAGACTCAGAAGAGAGAGGGATGAAGAAGAGTTCAGCGGATAATTGACCAGAATGTTCATGAGGTCGAGCTAGCCAAACTACAAAAGGAAAAGGAAGAGAGACAAGAGGAGAGGGAGAGGAAAAAGAAACAAAAACCCTAAACCCCCAATCCAAAAACCTTTTAACTTGAAATTTTCTTGTTTTGTTTTCATGCATATTTTTATTCATACTTAGTGAAATTTATTTACTTGTATATGTTATTTGATTGTGTAACTCTGACTTGTAACTTATGTTTATCAATAATATTTGTCTCAGTTACTTGTTCTTATCTATTGCTTTTGTTTTCCTGTTAACCCTTTCATATGGACTTAATCGATAAATAGTTAAATACTGAGTTTGTCATCATCAAAAAGGGGGAGAATGTTAGAATCTTAAGTTTTGATGAAGACTAAAATATGAAAGAATAGGTCTAGTACTTAGAAAGCAATAGAATAACACAGGATCCCAAGTAAGAGTGCAACCGGATGTGGACTTACTTCCGGATAGACTAGGACTTGGGCTCGCGGATGAATGTTTCATCCCCCAGCGGCAGCAAGTAATTCACTAGAGATTTAACTTAGTCCATGAACGCTAGATATACAAAACCTAAGACTAAGCTATGATTCAACCGGAATTGAAGTTGCTTCCTGTTAAACTTAAATTGACGCAGACTGATAAGATAGATATCACCCCAAGCGTCAGTAAGTTCACCTCGTCAAGTAAAAATGCTTCCTGTTAGACTTAGACTGGCACAGGCTGATAAAATAGAATACTCCAAGCGTCAGTGAAAAAGCCACGTCAAGTGAAATAGCTTCCTGATAGATTTTGACTGGCGCAGACTGATAGAATAGATATAACCCTAAGCGTCAGTGAGTTTACCTCGTCAAGTGAAAGTGCTTCCGATAGCTTAGTGACTAGCGCTGACTGTTGGATTGAATAGACACTGAGCGAGAGTGAGTAATAGTGAACAAAATCCTTCATCCAGTGGAATCACTTCCGGATGTAGAAGTGCTTCCTGATGCAAGGAAGACCTCTTAGACTAAGAACACTCCCACTGCATGTGACTATATGTTTTTATACTGTTAGACTAACACTCAGTGCAGCACACTCAGTAGAATTGCTTCCGGATGAGAATCTGCTTCCGCAAGCAATCAGAATGTCAGAAGTTGCAGTGTCAGAATGCTTTTGTCAGAGCAGAGGTGTCAGGACTACTTTTCAGAGATAAAGCAAGTCAACCCTGCTATGCATTGATGAAGCATTTATTGAGCAAACGGTAACATGGGTTGAACGGCCATATTCAAACGGCTCTCCCAACTACCAAGAGACAGATTGCTTTAAGACTATATAAAGAGACTCAAACCTCATTTATGAGGTTATCAATGATCTTTGAATATTCTTGAGAGAAGTTAGAGCGAGAAACTAAGAACATCTTCAAGCATTCAAAGCTGCCCAGAAAAAGCGAAGAGCATTTAACACTTTGAGTGATCTTTTCATCTACTTATTCTGTACTCATTGTAGTTAAGTCTCTTTCTGTTATAAGAGCATTTATTGTACTTAAGTGTGTAACACCATCCGTTCTTTGAGAGAACTTAGTCAGAAAAATCCTTTAAGTGTAAAGGTTAACCCCTTGCTTGGTGTGAGGGGGAGCTAGTTAGAAAGGTTACAAGTGAGCCTGTGTAAAACTTGTTGTAAGGTTGCAAGTGATCCCGTGCAAAACTTGCGGTTGTAAGGTTTCAGGTGAACCCGATTTAAAACCTGAGATAGTGGAACTCTCGGCCTGGGTGGTTGAGGACTGGACGTAGGTCAGGTAGACCGAACCAGTATAACTCTTGTGTCGTTTAATTTGAGCATTTATTTTTGAAGCACAATTCACCCCCCCCTCTTGTGCATCCATTACGTTCATATTGAATTTGCCAAAAGAAATGTGCCGAGTAAGAATGGAAAGTACCCGTGCCCTTGTGTGAAGTGTGTGAATGTTGATCGCAAAAGCCTATACTCTATAAGGAATGACCTTATTTGTGAGGGGATCAATCGCCGATACAGGAAGTGGATTTGGCATGGGGAATTGGGAACTACCGTGGAACATGTAAAAGCAGCGGAGGTGGACGATAATGATGATGATGATGAATATGTTTGCGATGTTGGCATGGACAACATGATAAATGATATCGCAGCGGAGTCGTTTGTTGTGTCAGACGAATACGATAAAGTGCGTGGTGATGCTGAGACACCTTTGTTTACAGGGTGTAAGAAGTATAGTCGTCTGACCTTCATTCTAACAATATTAGAAATAAAGACGGAAAATGGGTGGGCAGACGCGGGTTTCTTGAAAATGCTCGCAGCTTTGAGCGATATGTTCCCGGATAACAATGCGGTTCCGAAGACAATGTATGAGACCAAGAAAATGCTAAGTAAGATGGGTATGGAGTATCAGAAGATACATGCTTGTCCCAATGATTGTATTTTATACAGAAATGAGTATGAGGGGTTACATGTGTGTCCAAGATGTCAGGAGCCAAGGTATAAACAGAGGAACGGTGCTGATGATGACGACAACGACGAAGAGACAAGCAAACCAAAAAAAGGTGAACCTTCGAAAGTAATGTGGTACCTTCCAATAGTTCCAAGGTTTAGACGATTGTTTGCGAATGCAACAGAAGCAGAGAATCTGAGGTGGTATTGTGATCAGAGAAATTCTGATTCTAGATATCTTCGACACCCTGCTGACTCTCCTTAATGGAAAAAGGTTGATTCAATTTTTCCAGAGTTTGCTAGTGATCCTAGAAACCTCCGTCTCGGCCTTTGTACAGATGGATTCAACCCATTTGGGAGTGTCTCTAGCAAACATAGTGCTTGGCCAGTTTTGCTTGTCATTTACAACCTTCCACCTTAGTTGTGCACGAAACGAAAATATCTTATGATGTGTATGATGATTTCGGGATCGAAACAGCCTGGGAACGATATCGATGTTTATCTTGTTTTTTCGTGGGGTGGTTATGAAATAAATGGGTATTCTTTCTCTACTAAGGTCATTGATGGCAAGCGCACCACACAAAACAGCGGGGTGATGGTTGAAGCTGAGGCAACTCATTTTTCTAACTCTAGGGACAAAAACCCAAAATTGGCTACAACTCCATATTATGGGGTTATTGAAGAAATTTGGGAAATCTTCTACGCACCGAAGTTTAAGGTTCCCATATTTAAATGTAAGTGGGTACATAGTAATGCAGTTGTGATTGAGCGCCAAAGTGGCATGATATCTGTTGATTTTAATAGGGTCGGCTACAAGGATGAACCATTTATTCTAGCAAGTCATGCGAAGCAAGTGTTTTATGTATCAGACCCTACAAATGTTAAGTTTTCCATTGCTTTGCAAAATAGAAATCAAATGGACTGTGCTCTCACAGTAAATGATGGTGATGATGATGAGATACAATTATTAGGTAAAACAACAAGAAGCTTGCTAGATGATGATGATGATGACTTTTTTGCGGTCAGGAATGATTATACTGGGGGTATAAGGGACATATGGGACGACAACACATAATGTTAGAAAATGTATTGATTATTGTTATTGTTTTTCATTTAATAATCTATCTAATATTATTAATAGTTCTGTGCTAATGTATGTAATTGTTTCTCTTTCATAGGTTAATGGCAGAAAGCGACTCAGATCGCGAGCAAGAGCATTACGAGGAGGCCCCACCACCCCCTGTGAAGAAGAATAAAAGAGGGCCTACCAAACTTTCAAAAGTAGTTGCTCTGACAGTTGAGCACAAGAAAAAAAGCCATCTGGATCTGAATGAAAAGAATAGGCCTATAGGGCTAACTGCAAAGTCATTTTCAAGTTATCTTGGTACAGTGTCGAGAAACAGACTTGACCTCACGATAAATGAGTGGAAAGACATTGATGACGACGTTAAGCAACAGTGTTGGTTGGATGTATTGGTATGCACATATTAATTAACATTCGTATTTTTACTCCATATTCGTGAGATATATTGGTGACTTGCAAAAAGGTTTAGTGATTTCAAATTTGTGATTTCATTGCAGCAATATTGGGATGTGCCGGATACCAAAGATTTCAAAGAGTATATTTGGAAGAGACTTGCAAAATTGTTTAGTGATTTCAAATATAGGTTGGGCGAGGACTACATATTCGGGGGGTGTAAAATGGGTGAGGCTCCATGTATAGCATATCCCAATATTGAACCAGAGAAATGGAATAAGTTTGTTAAATATCGGAAGTCTAAAGAGTTTCAAGTATATCTACTATACATGTATAGTTCATAACTTGGTCTTAATCTGTGTATCTGCATTATTAATATTTTATTATTGTGGTACATAGGAGATAAGAAAAAAACAACAAGAGATCCGAGCTAAAAATGAGTATAATCATACTATGTCCCGTGGGGGGTATGATTGGATGACTGAATATTTGGAAGCAGAGCGACAACAAAAGTGGGAGGAGTAGCGGAAAGCTATGGAAGCTGAGTCATCTTCCACTGTCTTAGAACCTTTGCCTGACCTCCAACGCCATGAAACATGGGCAGCGGCCCGGAAGAAGAGATCAACTGGAAAATATACCAGTGACAAGGCTGAAGCGGTGGTAAACCGAATTGTGAGTGCTATATAAATTTAATTTAAACACTTACGTAGGATATTATTGCATCTTAATCAATGTTTGTTCACTTTTGTAACAACATGAACTGGAAGAGCAATCTTCTCAGGGGTCTTGGACACCGCAGGACCCCAGAATGGACATCCTAGCAACTTCGCTAGGGAGATTAGACAACCCTAGCCGAGTAGTAGGAGTTTCTGGGACAGTTAGGGCAAAGGAATTTTTTGGGCCCAAAAAACGAGTGGTGTCTCGTAGTAAAATGTCCACTGAGGAGTTTGATACAATGGTGAATGCACGGGTGGACGAACGGATGGACGAACGGGAGAGCCAATGGCAAACGAAGTTTGAATATCTTACATCACAGTTAGAGGCTCTTCAAGCTTCCCAAAGAACAACTTCAACAATGAGTGAGTCAAGTGCACCTGATCCTCTTGATACTGCTCAAGAAGCTCAACCACCAATTCATCTCCCAAAGGTACTAAAGTTGTCTATAAATTGACCTTTATTAACAATGTTATTGATATATGTGTGTAGAGTTGATGTGTTTCTTATTTTCAGATTTTCAACGGTGAGAAGTACGCATATCTGAATCTGCTGTGGACGATGCAACCAGGGATGGAGCATAATCTTTTAATACCTGTTGGAGTCGTCAATCCACTAGTAGAGGAGAAGATTTGGTTGTTGGGTTCTCAAGACGTTAATGAGTTCTTGATGATGGAGGAGCTTGAGAAAAGCTGGCTTGATTTGGCCGTCTGGTAAGTGTCTCATATTTTTATCAATATAGTTGGATATTGTCATGAGTCTTTAAGTTTTAATCCATTTCGCCATGTCTAATAGGTACTGCCACAGCTTATGCCAAGAAACCCCAAAGGAAAAGTTTTGCCGGTTTCTATGCCCATCTAGACTGGCTTATGATGAAAAAGCTTTGACAATGAGTAAGAAGAGTAAGAAAACTCATTTTTGGGAAATGCAATCTTGCTTCGAGCTGTAGATGGGCCTTGATTGCGGCACTCTTTATTTCACCCCCGTATTGAATTGGTAATGAGCTATCTTTTACACAATATTAAATGTTATGTCTTAGTTTAATTAACACTTATTTTCACTTATTTCTTTCAGTGGACATTGGGCTCTGGCTATACTTTGCCCGAAAGAGTTCAAGATTTTTTGGTTTGACTCTTTACAGCGATTTATTAGCGACGATCACAGAAAAGTATTCCAAAAGTAAGTTTCTCTTTTTTTTTTTTACTTTTATAGTTGATAATAATATATCTTTATACTATATATAACATTATTGTTATGATTTTATCTCTTTTTAAGAGGAATATTAAAATGACATGATGCGCAAGACACTGATTATTACACAGCTACTCAGACTTCGATTCATGTTATAAACGTAAAGGTAAAAGCAATTTTTATATTCATTTTCATTTATATTGCTTTTAGCCATACCCGAACTACTATGATATTGCTGATATTATCTGTGATTTATCAGTGTCCAAGCCAGCGGGGCTCTACAGAGTGCGGATATTATGTCTGCAAATACATGCTGGATATTGTATATCAAGATCAAATTAAACAAGGTAGGAAATTTCAAAAGGTATGCATGCTTCTAACATATATCTCCAAGAAAATAGTGATTTCTAATTGTAAGTGGTACTTTCCTTGTCTTTTTTAATATTGTTTAATGTTTAATTATGTTGCAGCTTTTGGAGGGACTGTATGGACTTAGTACCGACCTTTTTAAACAAGATGAGGATATTGACTTGGTACGAAACGGACTTGCAGAATTTTTAATCACTATGTGAGGCAGAAATTGTATAGGCTTGTTATACTTATTTAAGCAGTCATCTTAGTATAGACATGTGGTTGTCTTGGCTTATATTGTTGTAGCTGAATTTTGAACTTATTACTAGTAAGGCAAAGATATAAAACTTAGATTATGCCTTTTGTATTTTGTTGTTTAAGTAAGGTAATATTTATGGGATACGTTTTTGCAACTGCTCTGGTATTCTGTATTTGTGCAGTAGTATATGATTTATGGTCGCTGTATTGAAAGTGGTTTGTAAATGATCTGTAAGAATGCAGATAGCTATAAAATGTATTCACAAAATAAAAAAAAAAAAAAAACTTTTCACGTCCACATTTAAGGAAATGTGGTCGTGAAAGCCTCTTAGGATTAGGTGCCTCCTAGGAGGCTTTCACGACCACAATTGAAACATTGTGGACGTGAAAGCCTCTTAGGAGGCACCTAATTAGGTGCCTCCTAAGAGGCTTTCACAACCACAATACTGCGATATTGTGGTCGTGATATCTGCTTAGGTGGCACCTAATTAGGTGCCTCCTATACACCTATCACGACCACAAATTTGTGGTCGTGAAAACACACTTTTTTACGACGCGCGATTCCACGACCACTTATTTGTGGTCGAGAAAAGCCCAATATTGTGGTCGTGAAAGACCTTATTTCCAGTAGTGGAGCTAAGCTTTTAGATGATAACTTACCTTCCATCAAGTCTCTCTCTGCCGTTGACGCCGTTGTGTTTGATGAAAGGGTAAGTTTTTTAGTTCTATTTTTGTTTTCATCTATGTATATGATGCAACAAACAAATGAACCACCTAAATTTACTAATAGGGCACAAAGATGGTTCAAAGCGCGTCAGTAAAGTAGTTAAAAGTTAAAAAAATAAAATTATATGGTGTTTTGTTTTTAAAATAATATTTCTGGGAAAATACATAGTTGAAGGTCAAAAATTTTTTATATGTATTTTTCCTAATATCTTATATTTTGTATTGTTATATTGATTTACTTTAAAAAGAAATGCATAGATTTTTCCCTGTTTTTTAATTTTACTTATCTTTTATATATATATATATATATATATATATATATATATATATATATATATATATGACGGTTATTTTTCTTGATACAATGTCATGTATAGTTTTAAAAAACTTGCTTTGATCATGTAATTCTCACAAGTTAGATTATAAATTTTCATATTTTTAACCAATTGGTTATTAACAAAGTGAATATTATTTATCCTTAGTTCAACGTAAATCATATATAACACATAATATGAGTTTGTAAAGATTTATGACTGTAAATGGGGTGGACTTTTTTATTTAGAGAACAAATTTTTTCCACGCCTATGTGGGGCAGGAATATAAAGGCAAGAAATGGAAACCTCATGAAGATGCTATTCGGTATGATCATATTATTACTCTCCGTACATTAAGAGTGTGTTTGGTTGTAAGAAAGAAAGTTAAGAATTAGAAATGGAAAGGGTAAGAGATGGAAACTAAGGGTAATGATGAGAGAGTAAAGTTTGTGGGCCCCACGATAAGTATGAGATGGAGAGAGAAAACTTGTGGGCTCCAGTATATATGTAAATGACTATATTACCCCTTAACTTTTCAATTAATAACAACCCACTTTCCTTGATTTGTGGCAACCAAACAAGCCATAAGTTCTTAGGGATGCCGTGGGTAAATGTAAAATAGTATTTAATCAATTGATTGATGTGACGGTATTGTTGACTATGCTGGTATATGTTTAATTATGAGGGGAACAATAGGTTTTTATAAGTCAAATTTAGTATACTATTTAATTGCACAGAAGAATTTATTGTGTTAGCAAATAAATACATGTCGGATAAGCACATGAATATTATTTTGGGAGATTTGCACTATAGTCCCTAGGAAGGCAATTTACTACTAGAAGGTCTCAAAACATTCCAAAATAATTATCAAGTCCCAAGGGACTTTAGTGCAAAGCTTTACATTAAGTCAAAGACACATTTGCCCCTTAGTTAAAGCACATATCACATGTGATTAGCAAGAGAATAAATAAAGCCCTGAACACACAGGATGCTAGAAATTCTTGCGATAAAGAAAGAAGGAGGAAGACGACTAATGGTGTCAAGCGTGGGTTGTGTCCAGCGAAGGTCAGTGGCTTCGATGTACGGTGATTGGCGAAAGGAGGAGAGTGAAATTTTTGGGTTAGTATGTGTTCTTCATCTCTTCATTTATACTGTATTCCTCTTTTCATGGACCATGAATCTCTCTTCTCCACATTAGGGATGAAATGGGTTTCATTGTGGTTTTTGTTTTGATTTTTATGGGTTTACTCTTTATGTTGTCATGCTTGTTACTGGGTAATCTCAATGTCTTATTTAGATTATATTGAATCAAACCACCAGCTAAGAACCACCACAATGTTCCCCTTTACTCAAAAAAAGAACCACCACAATGTTAAGAATAAAATAATGAGAATCCCAAAATCCTTCACTGATGAAGCAAGTAAAAACGTGTTGTTAATAGTGACATATGTAGTTGTTATCACGTGTACTTGACTTGTTAATACAATGCTATGTTTCAGGATACTTGGTCTTTTGTTTCTAGTTTTAACTGTCAATAAATGAAAATTGGTTGATAAATTGTTTATTAGAATTTCTGTGCAAAGAAGAAAAAGTTGGATTAAATAGCATGAGTAGTTATTTGAAGACTTATTGTGCAAAGTGAGATGTGATGTAAATAGTAGCATGCATAGTTGTTAGTATTTGTGGTTTACTTGTTAGTACAATGTCATTTGCAGGATACATGATGTTGTTAATGACTCATACACTTGGGAAGCATCTCAGAAATTATATGAAAGTATGATGAGGCCTATAAGATCTTGGTTTTTCCCTATGTCACTCATCATCAAGATATTATATTTCCAGTTGCCAATGTAAGAACAATTTGTTTTAGAAATCTGTCTTATCTATCTAACATAGCTAGTAAGATGGGAAGTAGTTGTGAAAGTGCAGTTTTAGGTTTATTGTATGCATGCTTGGCTTTAGCTAATTTGCCTTCTAAAAGAAGTTCAATTATGTGTGATGCATCAAAAATTGAAGAAAGATTATTGTCAGGGATAACATGAGGATTCACCACTTTGTTGAGGGAGTTTCCTTTTATGGCGATTTCTGGTGACTATGGCTGGTTCAGGAGCCTTATACAAACAATAATTCAATTCCTGCCTTTTGAGATTATATCTCATAATATGCAAATGTTGAGCTTTGCTAAGTATCATCACCTTCCATCGCATTTCCTCATACTTGGCCTTTAAGGTGAAGAATTATTCAACTTTGTGATACTATTTGATGATTGGCTGGTGGCAATTCTTTTTAAGGAAATATTGCAACTCTCTCTAGGTTATGCATGTTGGATTTATTAATTATTAAATAAATAATTTCATTAGAACATATAATTCTCTAAACCACTATTTGTACAATGTGTATAATCAATCTGGGTTCTACCTGGTGTGATATGAAATTTGGGGGTTTTCTTTAATCATCATTTATTTTTGACAAAACTATATTTGTTGATAAGATGCTGCTTTGTGTGTAGGAACTCATATGGAGTTCATGTGTTGTCTTAGATCCAAATGTGGGATGGAAACGAGAAAGATAAGGAGGATTATACTATGCCCAAATACTCATCGGAAGACCTTTACGGACCTTCAGGAATTAAAGAAGGGGTGTTTATGGTAGCTTGTGAACCATCTCCACAATGTTCATTACAATCAAGTTTTTTCAATATTGGGAGGCAAGCATCAAAAGAGGAAGTAGGATATAGGCATTTAGGTCAATTATGTGATGTATCAGGTTTTATCAATGTTGTAATCATATTTTTCTATATTGATTTTCAAATTAATGTTTGTTGACATTATTAATTAGTCAATGAGATGAGTATGTGATTTATATCATCATATATATGTTCCAAAATATGGAGTTTTTCTTTTGGCAAAAATAACATTTCATTTAGTTGTTAATAAACTCTGTGTTGCCATGATTGATTAGTCAATGAATTGAGTAAGTGATGGTTCATGTATGTCTAATCAGATTCTAACAAGTGGGCGTATCTGGAGTGACAAGTCCGAATGTCTGTAGTAACAAGTGCCCCACTTGTTACTGATAATAGCTCTTCATAAATGACAATGCATTTTTGTGAAGTGACAAGTGGTCATGAAATTGATAAGAAATATGAAATAGATGCATTAATAGGTGCCCTAAAGGTTAATCTAAAGTGTACATGATATATGTGTCGCTTCATTTTTCTCTAGTTAAAACTGAGCATGTCTGCTGTAACAAGTCCATATGCCTGCAATGACAAGTGGACATGTCTGCTGTAGCAAGCTCATATGCCTACTCTAACAAGTCCATATGTCTGCACTAACAAGTGCCTTACTTTTTACTACAGCAACAAATGGACATGTCCGCTATAACAAGTCCATATGCCTGCAATGACAAGTGGACATGTCAGCTGTGACAAGTCCATATGCCTGCAATGACAAGTGGATATGTCTGCTGTAGCAAGCTCATATGCCTACTCTAACAAGTCCATATGTCTGCACTAACAAGTGCCTTACTTTTTACTACAGTAACAAGTGCAATGACAAGTGGACATGTCTGCTGTAACAAGTCCATATGCCTGCAATGACAAGTGGACATGTCTGCTGTAGCAAGCTCATATGCCTACTCTAACAAGTCCATATGTCTGCACTAACAAGTGCCTTACTTTTTACTACAGCAACAAGTGGACATGATATTTTGGTTACTTAATTCGCCAGTAATAAGTGATCAAGTCTACAGTAACAAGTGACCACACCTGTTGTAACAAGTGCTTCGCTTGTTACTAGTAACTCTATTAATGGTTGTTATTCAATAAAGCACAAGAGAGAAGATTACTATATACTTTGATCTGTTTCTAAACTATATACACCTTAAATTTGTTACATAAAATGGAGAAATTAAGTTTTATTTGCTTCAAACTTTTTAAATTTTTTCATTAGCCTGTGTTTAGGTTTAATAGATAAATATAATTGTTGTTCTGTTAGTTATAAAAATATTATTCAACGGTAATTAGTATGAATTTCAACAATAACAACTGCAGAAGTACCCCATTAACAAATGTCTCAGTTGTTAAATAGCAAATGAGCTTGAAAATAAAACGAGTTCATTTTTCTCTATTGACAAGTAGTGCAAACAAAAAGAGTAACAACTGCGTAGTTCTCCAATAACAAGTTTGTCAGTTATTTACAGCAACTGTGCATGTCTGACTTATTAAAAGTGCAAGTGAAAAGAGTAACAACTGCACATCTCTGAAATGCCATTGCTAACTTCAATTTTCCATAATAACAAAATCAACATCAATTAATCATTTATATCGAAATTCAATTACATCCTTCCATGCATTCTATATTCAACTTTACATACCCCAAAAGCTACACAAAATATAATACACCTTCAACCATCCATGACCACCTAATTTTTAACATGTCTAATGACATTATAGAAGGTATCCAAATGTAACATCCTGAAAAATTTAATTTAAGATTAGATAGTGTTTTGGGGAATAATAAACGAAGAAATTTGAAATTTTGGAATTTTTACGAATTTTTGGTGATTTTTGAGATATTTTGGAAATTTTGAGTAATGAGTGTGCAAATAATTAACTAAGCAATTCAAGAATTTGAAATATGAGGGAGTGGTAAAGCTAAAAATATTTTGAAGTTTAAGGAGATTGGAGGCTGGTTTAAATGGTTTTAAATTAAAAAGAGTACACTGTGACAAGTTTGGGCTGTAAATAATCAAAAACCCCCTTAATTCACCTAACCAAACGCAGCCTTATTCCTCCTCCCTTCCTCAAAACCGACGGACCCCCTCCATTTCTTCATCTCCTTCATTTTCTCACCTTCGATTTCTCTCCCTCTCTGGCCGATCGAAGGCGCGCGGCGGCGCCGGCCCCACCACCACCACCATCAAACCATTCCTCCTTCCTCACTTCTCTCCCTCGCGTTCTTCATCTTCGTTCAGCCCCTCATTTTCGATTTTTCTCACCCACACACCTAAACCCACATCAAATTCTCACCTCCCAAACCTCACCCATCTCTTTTGCATCTATTCTCCTCTCCTCAAATCTGTGCAACCAGGTGAGATCCATGGCTTTCTAGTGCTCCTCCGTTCTTGCATATTTTCCGGCGAAGCTCGAGTTTTCCGGCGGGTTTTGGGGGCAGCGAACGGTGGCTTACTACGGAGCATGGTAAGCCATGTTTGTTCTTCAATCTTTTTCATACATTCAACCCTTTCAACTTCGTTTCCCTCACTCTTCCTTTATTTTGGTTTTCTATTTGGCCTACACATTTTAGTGGCCGATTTCCAGCGGGCGACGCGGCGGCCGGCGGTGTGGGGTCCATTTTTCTCTCTCTGTAAGCATTTTGCACACTCTACTTACCTTAACTTCTGCGATTTGAGCCGTTTGTGAGTTAGGGTTTCAACTGGGTTTTTGAGTTTGGGTGAACTTAACTAATTAAATGAAAGTCTGAACTTAGATGTGTAGTTTCTCCTTCTATAGCTTATTGTGTAGTCAAAGCTTTATGATGAATGAATTAAGAGCAATTTTGGTACGCATAAAGTTTTGTTTAAATTGGTCTAAGTTGTTGTGATTATTCAGGTTGATGATGATGTTCTTTGTCTTTCTTTTTGTTGTGGCTGAATTGGTTTTTCTTAAAAAAAAAAATGGAAATGATGCTTCAAGTTTGTTTGGAATGAGGAAGTTTTAAACATGTGGTTCAATTTCAATAATTAGGTGCATCAAAATTTGGTATGCCTTGTTATGATAAGATTGACACTTGATTCAACTAAATGTTATTTTTAAAACATGACTTTGAGGGTGTTATGATGTGACTTAGGAATTTAATTATTTTTGTGGAAGTCATGGTTGTATGGCTGTGTTAAGTTTCCCGAGTGTTAAGCAAATTTTTCCCAAAGAATTAAATTATACTTTAAGAGGTCAAAGAGTAAGTTTTTGTTTTATTTTGGGTGGCTGAAGGTATGTCTTCACTCAGGAAGATCCTATTTTGGGTTAAATAATTCTGGTTTATATATTCTTTCGGAAGATTCTATATACTCCCCTGTTTTTATTCGATTTCTTGTATGTTTGCTATGTAAATAAGAAAAGGAAAGGACATATATATGTTTTGTTGAAACTAAAAAAAAACATTGTATTGGTGTAAAGTTGGTTGTAGTGAATTGGTTAAGGATTTTCCTCTGATTTGCTGCCATTATTGGGTGTATAAGCTGAATTAAGATGCAGGACATAAATTAGTGTTAACAAGTATTTGTTAGAATCTTAAGTTTTGATGAAGACTAAAATATAGAGGATTAAACCAAGTGCCTAGGAAGCAATAGGATAACATAGGATCCCAAGTAAGAGTGCTTCCGGGTGAAGATCTACTTCCGGATAGATTAGGACTTGCGCATGCGGATGAATGTTTTCATCCCCCAGCATCAGCAAGTAAATCACTGGGAAATAACTTAGTCCATGAGAATTAGGTACACAAAACCTTAAGACTAAGCTATGTTTCAATCGGAAGTGAGTTTGCTTCCTGTTAGACTTAGACTGGCGCAGAGCGATAGAATAGATATTACTCCAAGCGACAGTGAGTCTACTTCCCCAAGTGAAAGCGCTTCCTGTTAGAATTAGACTGGCGCAGAGCGACAGAATAGATATTACCCCAAGCGTCAGTGAGTCTACTTCCCCAAGTGAAAGCGCTTCCTGTTAGACTTAGACTGGCGCAGAGCAATAGAATAGTTATTACCCCAAGCGTCAGTAAGTCTACTTCGCCAAGTGAAAGCACTTCCTATTAGATTTAGACTGGCGCAGGTTGATAGACTAGATATAACCCCGAGCGTCAGCGGAAATGCAACATCAAGTGAAGTTGCTTCCTGTTAGATCTTGACTGGCGCAGACTGATAGAATAGATTTCACCCTAAGCGTCAGTGAATTCACCACGTCAAGTAAAAGTGCTTCCGATAGCTCAGTGACTAGCGCTGAGTGGTGGAATGAAATAGACTAAGCGAGAGCAAGTCATGGTGAACTAAATCTCTCATCAAGTGAATTTACTTCCGGATGTAGAAGTGCTTCCGGATACTCCTTAGATTTAGGGATCACCCACTGCATGAGACTATATGATTATATTGCTAAACTAACGTTCAAGTGCAGCACACTCAGTAAGGTTGCTTCCGGATGAGAAGTTGCTTCCGCAAGCAATCAGAATGTCTGAACGTTCAAAGAGATGCAGTGTCAGAATGCTTTTGTCAGAGCAGAGGTGTCAGGACTACTTTTCAGAGATAAAGCAAGTCAACCCTGCTAAACATTAATGAAGATGCACTTCTCAACGGTAACATAGGATTAACGGCTTTATTCAAACGTTCATATTCAACCTGCCACAGAAGCCTATGAAGCCGAGTATAAAAGAGACATTCATTCAGAAGAGAAGACATGGAAGAAAAAGTGAGAACAGAACAAAGTATCTGATATATCATACTCTTCATTCTACACATCTTCTACTACTCTCAGATCCAGATTTGTGATATTTTTCAGAGAGTAATTTTATTGTACTTAAGTGAGTAACATCATCCACTCTTAGAGAGAGTTAGTTTTGAGCTTAAGTGTTTAGCACAATCAGTTCATAGAGTGAACATAGTGTAAACTTACAATTTGTAAGGGGGAGCATTTAGAAGTTTTCTAAATCTCCATAGGTTGCAAGTTAGCCCGTAAAACTTGCATTTGTAAGGTTTGCAGGTGAACCCGGTGTAAAACCTGTGGGTTGTTAGGTGAACCCGTGCTCGTAAAACCTAAAGTGTAAAGGCTTCTCTTGTGCCCGGTTTAAACAAGAATAGTGGATTGAAAATCTCAGGTGGAGCCTGGGGACTGGATGTAGGTCTGGGTGACCGAACCAGGATAAATTTATGTGTGCATAAATTTACATTCAAACATTCTATTTTGCATCACATAACATACTGACTTGTGCATATCACTACTTCGTAAATATTATCACCAAGCACAAGCAGTCTTTCGAAAAGAAGATTCAAAAGATTTAATTTATTCCCTCACCCAATTCACCCCCCCCCTCTTGGGTGACAGCCACGTTTATCATTTGGTATCAGAGCAAGGTCACTTGTTTAAAGGATCCAACGATCTCAAGTGCAAAGACCTAGGCTGATTTGGGTTACAAAATGTGTTTTGAAGGTTTTGATCATACCATCCCACCTGTGTTAGAAAATGCTGATTTTTACTTATGGAAGGGAAGGATGAAAAGTTTTATACTATCCACTGATTTCAAAATGTGGGATGTTTTTGAAAAGGACTCTGATTTCAAACCAAAAGTAAATTGGACAGAAGAGGACAAAAGCTTATTTTACTTAAACCTTAGAGCAATGCAAATTTTGCACAAAAGTTTATCTGACAATGATTACCAGAAAATTAAACATTGCTCTAGGGCTATAGATATTTGGAACACTCTTGATACTATGTATGCTTCTAGCCAATTTCTTGATGTTAAGGCTGTCCAAAGCTCAATATGTGCTTCTTGTGAATCCACCGTTGATGAGCTACTGGATGGTGATGTAGTAGAAGCTAGTATCAGCAAAGAGAGAGTGGATCTCCGCCTAGAAGATTCAGAAGCTGAAGAAAATGAGGTACCTAAACTTGAAACTTCTGAATTGCAAGATATGTATAATGAGCTACATGTTGAATTCTGTAAACTTGCAAAAGAAATTCTAGGCTTAAGAAAAAGGAATAGGGAACTTGAGGAACTTATTCCTTCTTCTACAACCAAGGAGTCCAAAGTCCCACTCATAAAAGAAGATTTTTCGAAAGACCCTGAGATTTCAAAAGTTAATAAACATAGAGTCTTTGAAAAGAAAACTGACCACCATAATAGTGATAAGAAATCTGATTCTGAACATCATCCCATTATCTGTCATTATTGTGGTAGAACTGGTCATATTTCTCACACATGCAATTTTAAGAGAAATTTAAATGTGAGAAATAAATATATATGGATCCCCAAAGGACAAGTAAGGTCCAGCGCTAACTATGTAGGACCCAAGTACAAATGGGTACCAAAACTCCCTTCTAGTGCCTTACCTGTGCAGGAAAGATCAAGAGTTCCTCTTGTCCCAAAGAAGAGAACTCGTGGTGATGTCACTACTGCAACTACCTGGTTCAATCATAAGAAGCAGTGCGCTACCACAAGGAACAAAGACCTTGTCTCAGGGATAAGCTATCACAGAGTTCCATTCAACTATCCTGAGAAGGACAAAAGAGAGAGGATGTCTCAACTCACATGGAGAAAACCTGCGAATCCTGTCTCTCCTAAGAAAGTGCTTCAGGCCAAGGATAAGTATAAAAGATCTCCTTGGGTAAGCAAGGGATTATTTAAGGTTGAAGCATGCAACAGTAAAATCTCCTATGCAAATGTAAGATGGACTTATTGAGATTTTACATTAAGCATCATAAGCATGAACATGATATGGCTTATAAGATATTTCACACAATGTTCATACTCTACATGCTATCTATGACTATCATTATCAGAAGCCATGTGCATATAGTCATAGTTGATTCGCAATGCTATATTCATAGTGAATAATTCTTAAGTGCATAAGAATCACATACTTCCTACAAACTGACCAGTCAGATCCAAGTTTGGAGACTGAAAAATGGGAAAGAGAAATCATTTGCTATTTTGTAGGAAAGAAGGTACGAAGGAACAACAATTTTCATGATCATACCTGATCAGAGCAATGTATCAAATCTGAATGAGTTGTTGTTCATACTGGGCTCCAAGAGCTACTGCTCCTGAAATTGAGAAGATCAAACAAACTCTACTTGACGCAAATATGGCTTTAGTTATGAAAGCTTGATCGCTGTGGATGCACAAGAGAGAACATCAACGAGTCACTCAAAGTTAAATCTTAAGTAAGTACCATCGGAAGCAAAACTACTTCCGGATGCTCTCGTGCTGACGCTGAATGACTACTCAAGGCAACCAGGAGCGTCTGTCCAACCGGAAGCAAAATCACTTCCGAATACTCTTTTGCTAGCGCTGGATGATAATTCAATATGATCACGAGCGCCAGTGTCAGATCAAGGGACACATCACTTCAGAAAACGTTTCAACTTCCTCTATGAAACGCTGTGCCTTCTCTGAAGCAACACGTGTCATCAGGTGTGTCGTTCCAACTTAAAAACTTACGTTACCCAATGTGTGAAAATTTGAAAGAGTATGCCCATTCTATCCTCAGAAGTTTTACCTATAAATAGAAGTCATTTTCCATTTTTCACTTTTTACTACATCTTTTTCACTCGCATCATTTTCTCTGAAAAGTCTTTTCATCTTCTCCATTGTGTTCTTTATTTTTCACACTTCGTGCATTTCATCTTTATTTACACAACATTCATACAAAAATGGCCGGTACGAATGAATCCAACCCAGTCATCCAGAAAACCTCTTCTTCCAAGAAACATAAATCGAAATCTGGGAAATCCACTCACAAGCATTCTGGTAAATCTGGGCACCATGAAGAACAACATGAAGAACTTCATGAACGCCAAGAAGGTTCTGGGCAATCACGAGGACAGGGTGAAGACGTTCAGGGTCAGCCTGAAACCTCTGGTAGAATAGAACAGGCAGTGGGTTCTGAACAAGAGCGGGATGCTCAGGGAAAGAAGAAGAAGGTTCATTTTTCTGAGGAGCCTTCCTCCAAGAGGCAGAGGGTTGAGGAAGAAGATGATCTCACAGTATATAGAGATGGGGCTCTGGAGAGTGTATCCGCCAAATTTGAGACATCCATTCCCATCTTCAACCATGGCCTGTTCATCAATCTAGACAAGTTGGATGAACTAGGGTTTGCTCATCTGCGCCCTTACTTGGAAAAGTATATGCCTTGGCTGGGCATCAACCAGGACTACAACGTCAACGTCCTGCGAGTCTTTTGCCAATCCCTCTCTGGCAGAGCTAAATATAGGAAGGTGGA
Organism: Mimosa pudica; assembly: GCA_029929735.1. Classification (NCBI taxonomy): domain Eukaryota; kingdom Viridiplantae; phylum Streptophyta; class Magnoliopsida; order Fabales; family Fabaceae; genus Mimosa; species Mimosa pudica. The sequence continues at coordinate 13,853,342 of JAKELP010000018.1, read as the reverse complement.
TGGAAAGGAGCAAGTCCACAAACTCTCCTTCACTGCTACTGTAAGAGGAAAAACCTTCAGGTTCACTTGGAGAACCTTGAATGAGATGATGGGAATCACAGAAGAGGATATGAATGAATGGATCTACCCTGAGTCTCACAAGTACAGCAAGGAGGAACTCGAGGAGTTGTATGGCACCAACAGCAAGAAGGTGTCCAAGATGTCTGATTCTAACAGGCTCTTGTACTATATCTACTCCCGGATAATGACTCATAAGGGAGGCAACTTCAACGAGTTCACACTGCTGGACAACCCTTGGTTCCCTAGACTCCTCTCACTCAAGCCTTTCAACCCTGGGCAGTTGATATGCCTAGAGCTTCAGCGCTGGTTAAGCAATGACAAGTCGGGTTATCTTCCCTATCCCACCATCATTGCCTTCCTCCTCGAGAAACATTTGATCAGGGCTACATCTGCTGTGGAAGAAGAAAATGTCAAATGTAAGCCTGTAGGAGCAACTAATATGGCAAGGATGGGGATTAAGTATCTCAAGCCCCCTAAGCCTACTCGCTCACACTCACAAGCCAGTAGTGCTTCTGGGACTTCAGCCCCCTCTGCATCTGGAGCAGGGGATCAGGAAGTTGACTCACATGCTGGGCCAAGTCGTGTTGCAAGAGTGCCAGCCTCTGTTAGGGTCTTTGCCGAGGAAGTAAAGGAAGAGCTCCTCCTCAAATTGACGGAGTCCTTGGTGGGTCCTCTCCGTGCTGAATGTGAAGCTGGTTTCCAGCACCAAGGGGAGCGGATCCAGCGGCTCGAGGACAGAATAGGACAACTTGAGAATCACCTTACCAGGGTGGATGCAAAATTAGACCTCATCCTCCAGCACCTACAAATTCCCCAACCTTCATCACAAGGTAACTTGCCACCTCCTCCTCCGCCTCCTCAAAACCCTCCTCCTCCTCCTAATCACCCTCAACTACCACCTCCTCCTCCGCCTAACACTCAACAACCTCAGCCTCCACCACAAAATGACCAACAAGCCCCACCATCACCCAACAATGACCAACAATCCCAACCTTCACCTACCCATGACCACCAAACCCAAGACTCACCTCACAACTCTCCACGCCTTTCCCCTAGAAACTTCTCATCCTCACCTTCATCATCCTCATCCTCGCCCATTCCCACACGACCAGGTGCCCCTACACGCTCTCCACTCCGCTTCTCCAACCCAACCCATCAAAGCCCTAGACCCATAGGATCTGAAACAGCCATTCACCCCCTCAGCCAACCATACGGCGAGTATCCCCGCCTTCAACCACTCTCCGATGACCATTTACCCTTTACCCCTGACTCCGCCAATTACAAAGCATACTCCTCCACTTATCCCTATACGGATCTCTTTGTCACCTCCAGTTGCTTCCCCGACTCTCCTCAAACTCCTGAACACCTATCCTCTCCCACATCCTCTACCTCTACCCTATCACCCTCCCCTCCCAAGAAATTTGGCCCTGAACCACCTCCATCCTCCTCCACATCCACTCCATCCCTGGCACTCACCCCTGTTGATGATGACAAAAGGGGGAGAAATGTTATGTCTACTCTTCGCCTAAGTATGGCCACAAGGGATGTCCTCAGCCAACCATCACTCTGGATTGATGAAGATGTCACGGCCGCCCTGCGTCGTGCATATGAGTCTCAGAGACTGAGTGGTGCAGAGAGCCTTATAAGAGGAGAGGCCCTCCGTTTCATGGAGCAGAAGAGAGCGGCTAAGCAAGGACCCCAATGGGATATGGTTGTGTATGGGCAAAATGAACAATCTTCACAACCTGAGTCATCATCAGAGTCTCCTCCAACTAAAACAAGTAGAGAAATTGTTGAGGAGATCAGGATGAAGTGGGGACTCGAAAAACCCAACCATCCTCCCATTGTGATAGCCAAGCCTGTTCCTACACTATCTGAGCAAGAGTCTGAGGTCCCTTCATCTGAGCAATCTTCTGATCCTCCTCCCTCATCTAAGCCAGCAGCCGGATTCAGTGTACCTAGAAAGAAGGCCGTTGCTAGGAAACGTGCCAGGAAGTTCGTTGCCACCACTGAATCTGATAAGTCTGAGGAAGAGACTCCATCTGACCCACCTGAGCAAGGAACATCATCTGCCCAGATTGAGCAAGCAAATCCAGTGGCTCAAGCAATTCCAATTCTGAAGGAGGTCAAATTGGAAATTGAAGACATGACTCCTGATGAATTTGAGAGATTTGGATTCACTGACAAATTATCTTTTGGTCAGATGGCTTGCCTCGATGCTGAAAGAGCAAGTGCCATGCCCACTCCTCCAATTAACAAAAGCAAAGGGAAGAGCAAAGGGAAAGGGAAAAGGAAAGCCCAAGAAGTTGAAGAGGATCCCAACTTCTCTGCATGGAATGTGAGAATCCGGGCTGTACACTATCCCAATGGAGAAGTCTGCTACTTCGACGATGCTACAGGTTTCCCTGGGTATGAAGAAGTGGAGAACATGAAAAGGGCATACGAGGAGTCCATTGAATCAGAAAGGCTCAGAAGGGAAAAAGAGGAAAAAGAGCTTCAAGAGATCATTGCTCAGATAAACCAGAGTGAGCGTGAGGAAAATGAAGAGAGACAGAAAGAGAGGGAAAAGAAAAAGAGACACAAACTCTAACCCCCAATCCAAATATTTTTGTTGATTTTGTTTTCATGCATATTTTCATTCATACTTAGTGAAATTTATTTGTATACATTCTTTACTTGTATATGTTATTTGATTACATAACTCTGACTTGTAACCTCTGCTTGTCAATAATATTTGTCTGAGTTACTTGTTGTTATCCATTGCTTTTATTCTCTTGATAATCCTTCCTTAGGAACTTAATCGATAAAACTAGGTTTGTCATCATCAAAAAGGGGGAGAATGTTAGAATCTTAAGTTTTGATGAAGACTAAAATATAGAGGATTAAACCAAGTGCCTAGGAAGCAATAGGATAACATAGGATCCCAAGTAAGAGTGCTTCCGGGTGAAGATCTACTTCCGGATAGATTAGGACTTGCGCATGCGGATGAATGTTTTCATCCCCCAGCATCAGCAAGTAAATCACTGGGAAATAACTTAGTCCATGAGAATTAGGTACACAAAACCTTAAGACTAAGCTATGTTTCAATCGGAAGTGAGTTTGCTTCCTGTTAGACTTAGACTGGCGCAGAGCGATAGAATAGATATTACTCCAAGCGACAGTGAGTCTACTTCCCCAAGTGAAAGCGCTTCCTGTTAGAATTAGACTGGCGCAGAGCGACAGAATAGATATTACCCCAAGCGTCAGTGAGTCTACTTCCCCAAGTGAAAGCGCTTCCTGTTAGACTTAGACTGGCGCAGAGCAATAGAATAGTTATTACCCCAAGCGTCAGTAAGTCTACTTCGCCAAGTGAAAGCACTTCCTATTAGATTTAGACTGGCGCAGGTTGATAGACTAGATATAACCCCGAGCGTCAGCGGAAATGCAACATCAAGTGAAGTTGCTTCCTGTTAGATCTTGACTGGCGCAGACTGATAGAATAGATTTCACCCTAAGCGTCAGTGAATTCACCACGTCAAGTAAAAGTGCTTCCGATAGCTCAGTGACTAGCGCTGAGTGGTGGAATGAAATAGACTAAGCGAGAGCAAGTCATGGTGAACTAAATCTCTCATCAAGTGAATTTACTTCCGGATGTAGAAGTGCTTCCGGATACTCCTTAGATTTAGGGATCACCCACTGCATGAGACTATATGATTATATTGCTAAACTAACGTTCAAGTGCAGCACACTCAGTAAGGTTGCTTCCGGATGAGAAGTTGCTTCCGCAAGCAATCAGAATGTCTGAACGTTCAAAGAGATGCAGTGTCAGAATGCTTTTGTCAGAGCAGAGGTGTCAGGACTACTTTTCAGAGATAAAGCAAGTCAACCCTGCTAAACATTAATGAAGATGCACTTCTCAACGGTAACATAGGATTAACGGCTTTATTCAAACGTTCATATTCAACCTGCCACAGAAGCCTATGAAGCCGAGTATAAAAGAGACATTCATTCAGAAGAGAAGACATGGAAGAAAAAGTGAGAACAGAACAAAGTATCTGATATATCATACTCTTCATTCTACACATCTTCTACTACTCTCAGATCCAGATTTGTGATATTTTTCAGAGAGTAATTTTATTGTACTTAAGTGAGTAACATCATCCACTCTTAGAGAGAGTTAGTTTTGAGCTTAAGTGTTTAGCACAATCAGTTCATAGAGTGAACATAGTGTAAACTTACAATTTGTAAGGGGGAGCATTTAGAAGTTTTCTAAATCTCCATAGGTTGCAAGTTAGCCCGTAAAACTTGCATTTGTAAGGTTTGCAGGTGAACCCGGTGTAAAACCTGTGGGTTGTTAGGTGAACCCGTGCTCGTAAAACCTAAAGTGTAAAGGCTTCTCTTGTGCCCGGTTTAAACAAGAATAGTGGATTGAAAATCTCAGGTGGAGCCTGGGGACTGGATGTAGGTCTGGGTGACCGAACCAGGATAAATTTATGTGTGCATAAATTTACATTCAAACATTCTATTTTGCATCACATAACATACTGACTTGTGCATATCACTACTTCGTAAATATTATCACCAAGCACAAGCAGTCTTTCGAAAAGAAGATTCAAAAGATTTAATTTATTCCCTCACCCAATTCACCCCCCCCCCTCTTGGGTGACAGCCACGTTTATCAGTATTAAAGTTAGTGTTGACAATTAGGAATAACTCATGTAGTGCTATAAATTTGCTTAGAGAATTTCTGCAATTCTGTTGTAATAGTGGCTGAATGACTTGAGTGAGCTGATTGTGGTGAAATGAATTGAATATTCACAAGAATGGCCATGAAAATGTGTGTTTGAGTTATGTTTTTGTTGCTTCAAGGATGGTTGCAGAATTCTTTTGCCTTTTTGGTATTGGCTGCTACGAATTAGATTGAGAAATTACAAATATAGCAATACATATATGTGCTTGAACAATGGTTATGTTGCTAGAATATGTTATATGTAAGAACGATGTTAAATGGTAATTGTATAGTTAATGTTGAATTATATGAACAATAATTAATTGTTTTCTGCTTGATGCTTGTTTTATTGCTGATGGACTGATGTTGTGACTTTTCGGAATGACATTATAAAGGTGTAATTGTGATGGCTTCTTAGTCTATTTGAAAATTAGATCATGAGTTGCTACTTGATTAATGCTTGTTGAATGATTGGTGGATTCTTGAAACTTTGGAAGAAACCTTTAAATGTTTAATGAATAAACTTTAAGAATTATAATGACTTCAAGGAATAGAATAATTACATATGGGCTGGGTAGTAACTTATAAGAACGAGAGAGAGACGTCGAACTACGATAAAAGGGAAATGATATTAATTTATCATTTGGCTATATATTATTATAGGAGTGGATGCAGTAGCCTTTCGTGGCATCGAGGAAGAAAGGTTGAGAAATCGCGTAGAATTGCAAAAAAGGGCGACAGGTAATCACTCTTACCTCACTATAATATTGAGGGTGATGTTAGTGTGGATTATTAAAATCCTTTCTCACCCTCTATATATATATATTATCTTTAGAAAGGTATTTTAATACAAAACAGGCTATCGGGTGCCTTTCAAACACGATTATTTTCGTATAAAAAGGAATTTGAAACATTATACATATTATCCTGGCTGGTGTTTATTCTGGTATGATGAGAGAGGTTCAGATGGTATTATGTGAGAAATGTTGATAGTTAGGTTAAGGGAATAAGTTGAATAGTTGAGGTTGAGATATTGAATGGAATGGTAAGAGTGCATGATATTGATGATGAGATTTGAAATGGATCGATATGGATATGGAAGAGAATTCTGATTGAAATATTGAATATTTTGGATATGATGTTGACAGGAATATGGGTGCATTGCATGACACTGAGAAATATGTACCATCGCGCGATGATAACCGGTTGATAGGCCAATCAACGGTTATTTGTACGGGTCGACAGATTGGAGACTGTGACCATTGGTCAACAGATTGGAGACTGTGACCAGCAGTTTTCTGATTGGAGACAGGAACTGCTCCCTTTCTGATTGGAGACAGATTGGGGTTTCCCTCTCATGGGGTTACCAGAGAGGGAAAATGCCCCCTCACTTTTGAGAGGGGCACAGTGTCAACTCATTTGGAACATATATAGAGCTCAGCCGTAGTGCCTCCGGGATGACATGAGTAGAGCACTAGGATTGTACATGAGCGTGAGCCGAGAAAATTGGATTTGAGAAAGTTATGAATGAGATTTATAGTAAGGAAAGCATGGATTGAAGGTTGGATGGTAAAGTTTATTGATGTGGAATTTGATTGAGGGGTTTAGAGTGATTTTTGAAAAGTAGTAAGGATGGACTTGATTTGTTTTGGACGTGACAGAGGGCTTGGAATGATAAATGGATGGAGGCTTGATCCTTATATATATATATATATATATATATATATATATTGATTTTAAAGTTGTGGTACCCTTTAGACGCCCGTACTACCACACACCTCACTGTTATAGTGAGTTAAGTAGTAGATTACTGAGACAAGTTGTCTCACCCCACGATTACCTTCATTTTTGCAGGTGTTCATGCACAGACGCGAACAACAGGAAAGGGAATTAAGTTTCAAAGGTTATTTATGTTATTGAGACATGTATATTGCCAAAAATGTATAGGTCTGCATTCGCTTCCGCATATTTTTATTTGTATTAATATTATTGGATAATTGGAGAATTGTAGTAGGTTGCTCCTTTTTCTAACCATGTTAGGTGATTCTTTTCTAACATGGTTAGTTATTTATTATCCATGATAGTGTTCAGGTTATATTAGGAAATTCTTTCCTATCAGGGATAATGATTATTATTAGGAAATTCTTTTTGTAACTATGATAGATTTATTGATATTATGGAAATCATTTTTCTATCATAGTTAGTAACGATATTATTGAATTAATCAGGAAATTAGTAACAGAGTGTTACACCAAATGTCACCAAAAGTGACTATAGAAGTTGCATTCACCAAAAATCACAAAAGTTAAGATGCATTTACAAACAGGATGATAAAAGATGATGCATTCACCAAAAGTCACCAAAGACATTAACTTGTTTCAACTTCGATTTGGATTATTGCAGGTCATCTAAGTGTGTCCAGCCTCATGGCAACTTCTAAAATAATATGATTTCTTTTCCCGAAAGAAAGATTCAATCCTTTTTCTCATAATTGAGCATATCATTGTTTCCATCCCACATATGGAGCAAAGACAACACATGAACTCCACATGAGTCCCTACACACAAAGTAACTTCATATAATTTCTAAGATGCTTCCCAAGTGTATGAGTCATTAACAACATCATGTATCCTGCAAATGACATTGTACTAACAAGTAAACCACAAATACTAACAACTATGCATGCTGCTATTTACATCACATCTCACTTTGCACAATAAGTCTTCAAATAACTACTCATGCTATTTAATCCAACTTTTTCTTCTTTGCACAGAAATTCTAATAAACAATTTATCAACCAATGTTCATTTATTGACAGTTAAAACTAGAAACAAAAGACCAAGTATCCTGAAACATAGCATTGTATTAACAAGTCAAGTACACGTGATAACAACTACATATGTCACTATTAACAACACGTTTTTACTTGCTTCATCAGTGAAGGATTTTGGGATTCTCATTATTTTATTCTTAACATTGTGGTGGTTCTTTTTTTGAGTAAAGGGGAACATTGTGGTGGTTCTTAGCTGGTGGTTTGGTTCAATATAATCTAAATAAGACATTGAGATTACCCAGTAACAAGCATGACAACATAAAGAGTAAACCCATAAAAATCAAAACAAAAACCACAATGAAACCCATTTCATCCCTAATGTGGAGAAGAGAGATTCATGGTCCATGAAAAGAGGAATACAGTATAAATGAAGAGATGAAGAACACATACTAACCCAAAAATTTCACTCTCCTCCTTTCGCCAATCACCGTACATCGAAGCCACTGACCTTCGCTGGACACAACCCACGCTTGACACCATTAGTCGTCTACCTCCTTCTTTCTTTATCGCAAGAATTTCTAGCATCCTGTGTGTTCAGGGCTTTATTTATTCTCTTGCTAATCACATGTGATATGTGCTTTAACTAAGGGGCAAATGTGTCTTTGACTTAATGTAAAGCTTTGCACTAAAGTCCCTTGGGACTTGATAATTATTTTGGAATGTTTTGGGACCTCCTAGTAGTAAATTGCCTTCCTAGGGACTAATGGTGTCAAATTTAGCAGCAGCAATGGCAAATTCACTGAACATTGATAGCAATCTTCCAAAAACTCCAAAATCAATTCCAACCTATTTCAAGGCTTCCTAATGGCCAAGACAAGTTCCAAGGAGTGATGGGGTGTTAGGAAAAATGTCAAACCACTAGAAAAATGCTTAGATCCAACTATGTCCACTTTAGTTGCGAAAAAGCACAAAGTAGTGATAGGAATGGACTAAAGTTGCAAAATGAAGATTTGAGGTTAAAATCTCACAACAATGATCCAAACAAGTTCAGAATATTAAAAGTGACTTGGAGAAATAGATTTGAGAGCAAATTGGGGTGAGATGTAAAATATGACCATTCAAGGTGCAAATGACTACCAAATTTGACTCCAAACCATGAAATTGAGCAACCAAGTCAATCAAACAAATTTGAGTGCAAGAATAGTAGCCATATACCTATCTAAACACATCCAAAACAGTGGCAAAATAGGGCACACGAATTTGTTGGGATTTTGACAAAATTCAGAATGGATTGCACACACAAAACTGTAGAATTTTCAGCAAAGTTGTAAAAAGTGCAATGTTGATTTTAGCCCACTTCAACCCTCCTCAATGATTAAAACAAGTTAAAACAAGTTAGGGAGACTAGAGAAAAATAATAACTCACCTAGAAACTGCTTACAATCAAATTTGGGCATCAATGTGCCAAAATGCCCAAGAATACTTTTAAGTGGACTTGGAAACCAAAATTTTGCAATTGAGTTCAAAAACACTAACAAATGGTCTCCACAAGTCAAAATGGGTGAGAATGACTTTGTTGAATGGTTTACTTGGAAAGATTGGTGATATGTCAAATTCTTGGTTTACAATGCACACAAATCACACAACTCAATAAGAAACACCTTGGCAGTAACAAGTCACAAAAATCATTATGGGATGGTGCAAGAAATTAGAAACACATCAATATCACAGTGAGCAAGTAACTAGAACAAACCGGAGCGCAATTTTTTTTTTCCTTTCTTTCTTTTTTTTTTCTTTTTTTTTCCTTTTTTACAAGTTAAGCAATGTGTATGCAAACTACAACTACAAAAATACTTAAATAACACTAAATGATCTAAAACTAATCTAAAACCCCTGTCAATGCTCAATTGACACTTAGTTAGCCTAGAGAGTCAAAAATGACTCCCCGGCAACGGCACCATTGATTTAACCGGTTCCTAGTCGCCTTGGGGGTTAAATGCAAATTTATTTTAAACCAAGGATTGCAACACAGTGGCACAACCTCGGGTCGTCTCTAAGGAGTCTTTCTACACTACCCTAGTTAACTAAATGCAATCAAAAGCAATAAAAGGGGATGAGAGTTTTTTGAGTATTTTCACTACAACTAATTGGATGCAATAAGATTAAATCATAAGCTACTATATTTTTGGTGTTTTATGTCAAGATAAGTGAAATAAAATGTGAATGTAAGCTTCCTTGATGAATGAATGCACTAGCTATCCTTGTTCCAATATGATTGAGTTTACTTCCTTCCTTTGGCCTGTGAGAAGAAATATTCTCCAAACAATGCTTCTAGTTACCTAGACTTATCTATTCACCTAGACTAGTCTAGTTCACTAGCTACATTTTAATTGGCACCTAATATGCATTATACTTTGCTTAAGGCATTCTCAACTCCTAATTGACAAGGTTAGCAACCTAAAGGCCAATCAAGAGTTTCAAACACATGAGTGATAAAATAAAGCTAACATTAGGCTAACAATAATTCAACCACATCATTAAAACATAAACATAATACAAATCTCAGTATTAAAGTGTATGTAACCAAAACACAACTCCATAAAATTGCAAATTATAATTCCTAGAAACCTAGGTACCATAATATACAATCATAAAGAGAATAAAACTGAAACTAAGGAAAGAGGAAACTCCCTAGTAGCTCAAGAAACTCCAGCTAGCTTCAACAATCACCAAGGAACCAAGGATTAGCTGCTCATGATAATGGGATTACCTCCACCGAAGTAAATCTCATTCTCGGCCATCAACAACAATCTGAGGTGGAGAAGACACTTATTATAGTGGATGAACCTTTGGAAATGAAGAGTGGATGGAGGAGGGAATGGCCGCGGCAGTGGGTGGCGGAGGAGGATGCCGTCGACGATGATGGATGAAGATGAAGTAGATGGTGAAGGTGTCAAGTGAAGTTGTGCGATGTGTTTTCCCCCTGGTTCTTTTCGTGCTTTCTGTGTATTAAGGCAATTGGAAAGCTTTAGGGGTTGTTTGGTTGATGAATTAAAGCCCTAAATCTAAGGGTTTAGATGAGATATCCTAGTGAGCTTCCAAACAAGACCCTTATTTTTATAATCTCCATTTAGAAAAATAGGAAAGTAACTCCAAAAATTTCTATCTCATCTTTGTCATCCAATAAACTCCCAATTTGCCTAATTTGTCCTTGACCAATCCAAAAAATCAGTGTTATAGCACCAAGTTGTGATTTTCCAAATTCGAGCACTAAAATGTAATTTCTGAAATTCAGCCCTTGTGTTTGTAAAACCTCCTGAAATGAACAAATTCAAGCACAATTGTAATATCTCAAGCCCATAAGTCTTAAATGCATGAGTTTAATCCTTAAAATGATCAATTTAGCACTAAATGCAAATAATTCAATGAATCAAAACTTTAAGTACAAAAGTGCCTAAATTTCCATATATTATACTAGGACAAGAGACAATTCACTATAATTAATGGGTTAAAAATGTCGAATAATCATATACAATCACTCCCCCACACTTGAACTCTTGCACTCCTGGGCAAGATCAAATCAAAAACACAAAGAGGCTAAAGATGATTTAGTTTAATCAAGTACCAAAAAAATGACATTTAGAGAATAATGGTGTATCTTCTTGTTTCAAGTCCATGAGTATGCCATATATTGAAAGAACTAATAAATGATGTAAGGTTTAATTAAAATGTATTTAATTTGGAAACCTCACAAGGATAAGTGTTTGCTCTCAACTCTCATGTAGGGTATTTTCACTCAAATCCACTAAATCATGCTCTGCCATAGGCTTGTGATCTTTCTAAACTCTCCACTACTTATAACAATGACATGAGTAGATCCAAACGGACTTTTTTTTTGGCTTTAGAGATGGAATAGGCTACATGAAATGGTTGAAAGATATATGTCAAGTAACATGCACACAATACAAATAGTCAAACCAAAGTAACTCCCATTCTCACACATTAATTGCAAGTCTTCCATGTTTGCTACAACAAAAATCAATGCCTTATTTTTTTTTTCACTTTTTTTTCTTCACTTCTTTCTTTTCTTTTCAATTTTTTTTTCTGCTTACATGGCATTCTGACATTTATAATTTTAAAAGTAGCCAGATTCAATGATATCAGAAGGCATGCAAATTACTAGGACACTCTGGAAATCCTAATGAAGTAATGATGTGCATAAATATTGTCACTTGTCAAAATGATGGGTGAAAGGAATTGAAGGCTCAAAAGGATGCAACATAGGAGGGATTAATGAATACTAGCTTGTGTTTGGGATAAAAGGTAATGAAATGAATGCCTATGTCATCTCTACTCATGACATTGCAAAATTTAGCCTCAAGCAAGAAATAAAACAAGTTCTAGAGAGCAATAGCTTTAGTGGAAGATCACACAATAGAAAGAAGAATTAGGCTCCAAATACCTCACGACTAGGCTTTTTGTTTCCACCAAATTCATGAAAATTAAACAATACATCACCTTTAGGACTTAAAATATATGGCAACTCACTTCATTAAGACCAGTTCCAACATCAATATCCAACTAAATGAACATTGAGACAAAATTTTTGAAAATCGGGCTCAATATGGACAAAACAGCAACTAAAAAGCAACATTGTGAATTTGTGACAGCAAAGTGGAGTTCCTACAAAACACAAAACGATATAGTTCATCCCTCCCCCACACTTAATCCTTGCATTGTCCTCAATGCAAGCACAGAATAATATTTTGGTAATGAAATTCAAGATTGTAGCAAGGAATCAATATAGACAAGAGTGAACTAACAAAACAAAAGACCAAAAGAAAGAACAAGACACAAGCTACCTTTTCCTACTAGTTTTCCTCCCCCACACGTGTTCAACATCATGCAATCATTAAATAATTATTCTCAAACAGTAGAACAATGTAAAGGAAGGAAGCAACCTTATCATGGAGGCTTGTAGCTAGTGTGATACATGCGAAGACGGCTAGACTTGATGTGAAAATACTTTCCATAACCATCCTTCACTTTGACTTTTCCATTGTGACATAAAGCCATGACTTCAAATGGACCAACCCAACTCTCCTTAATTTCTTCTTTTGGTGTTGCATAATTAGAGAAGTAGGCCATAACATGATCATCATGCATATAATCTTTCTTTTTGGACTCAAGAATGTTCAAGTCTAAAGTCTTTTCTTCAAGCATATGGGGAAGCTTGAGATAAGTCTTTGTTAAACCTTCCTTAGCACATTTGTGTTTTGCCTTTTTCCCTTCATCATACCTAAGCTCCAATGGCTTTATGACTTTTGGTATGTCAGCAGGTCTTTGAGATTTCTCATCAATAATCACTCCCTCCTTAAGAGCAGCTTCAAGCAGTTGAGGTAAAGGAGTAGGGTGAATCATACACCCTATGAACAATGGTCCATGAGTAGCATTAAAGGTTTTCAGCTCCTTGAAGGTTTTGAAGGCCATGTCTGCCTTGCTTTTCAGTTTAGAGCCTGCACAATGAACACCAAAATTGCCTTTCCTAACCTCCTTTTTACCAAACTTAGATTCATCAAGCATGGAATCATCAAATGAATTAGTGCATGCTGTAGCAAGAGTGTAATCCACTAGAATATCACTAGAACATTTCACATCATCACCATGTAAAGAAGGTGTAGGAGAACTAGGGTTAGAAGTAAATGGAGAATCAACAAAGTCAATCACCGGTGCACTATCATCAACTTCAACATTGGAAGTATTACCATGCATGTCACTTAGTACTGAAGAATGGTTATTATTAAATTTACCATCAACATTAGCACTCAAACAAGATTCTACCTTTTCCAAAGGCACATTGTCATCAATAATATCTCTCCCAACACCATAAGATGTACGCTCCCAAAATTCAGCAAGCAAGTGCCACTTTTGATCAATGCAATCCATACAAATGATATGTTTATCACAATTACATGGCAATTGTTCAATTTTTCCAGCATCATTATCATTACTAGAACTAGGAAGTGAAGCATGATCAACAATTGAATTATGATAACAAAGAGAAGAATCATGGCAAGTAATATTGTCAATCAAATCACTAGAACTAGAACTAGGTATAAAGCATGGTGTGGTGCTACCTAATTGTTCCTTGTGAACTTGTGTGGGGATTAGAGAAGGATTTTCTTGTAAAATTTCCTTGAATACTTGTAATTGTTGAGCTTGGCGTTCAACCTCCTTTTCTAAATGCTCACAATTTTTCTCACATTGTTCCATTCTTCCTATCATAGAATCCATCCTTTGGTCAAGGTCATTGTTGTATGATTGCCACTTATCAATAAACTCATTCATTCTCTTGTTGAACAGTTGAATTACATCAACAATGGTAGGTCCTTGACTTGGCTCACATGGTTGGAAAGGAGGTTCATTGAATGACTCATATGTTGGGTATGGACTCTCATCATGTGACCTGAATGAAAAATGGGGATCATAGAACTGTCCATGTTGTGGTGAGAATGATTCAAGATGTGGATTGTGGTTATATAATTCATAAGGTGGGACTTGATATGATGTAGGACATGGTTGAGAGTATGGATGGTAATTTTGTGGGGAAGGACCTTTGAAACATGGAAGATGTTTGGGTGGAGGGGAAGATGAATTCCTACATGGGGATTCATAGGCCTTGGAAAAGGAATTGAGAGAGTCCATTACTTTGTAGATCTCTTAAGAGAATTCCTCCTTAAATGAAGTAAGTGTCTCTTCCATGGTTAAAGCTCAATTTTTTTCTAAGGAGGCATTCTTCAAAATTAGCTTTCAAATCAGTTAGCAGCAAAATGGCAGTTGAAATCAACAAACACAGAGTTAGAGTTGCAGCAAACTCCAAGAAAATTTCAGCAGCAAAGCACAAATTGTTGAAAGAAATAGCAGCAAAAGGGGGTGCAATTTTATGCAGCAAAGGCTAAAATGACAGCAGAAAGAAGCATTTAAATCACACTTCAATGTTGTAAAAAATCAGCATCAGACAGCAGCAAATATTCAAGTCCAAAGCAGAAAAAAATCACACAAGGCTGCTGGTTTTTGCAGAGTTTTGCTGCTGAAATTTTACATTTTTCTTACTGTTAAATGCAGTTGTGTTGCATCAGATTTATCTATTACTTTGTTGCTGGTTTTCACTGAAAAATTGACAGCAAATGCAGCACAAATATTGCACCAATATAGCAGAGAAGTTCAGCAAAACATCACCATCAAACAACTTAAAGCAGATCAGTAAAATTTAGCAGCAGCAATGGCAAATTCACTGAACATTGATAGCAATCTTCCAAAAACTCCAAAATCAATTCCAACCTATTTCAAGGCTTCCTAATGGCCAAGACAAGTTCCAAGGAGTGATGGGGTGTTAGGAAAAATGTCAAACCACTAGAAAAATGCTTAGATCCAACTATGTCCACTTTAGTTGCGAAAAAGCACAAAGTAGTGATAGGAATGGACTAAAGTTGCAAAATGAAGATTTGAGGTTAAAATCTCACAACAATGATCCAAACAAGTTCAGAATATTAAAAGTGACTTGGAGAAATAGATTTGAGAGCAAATTGGGGTGAGATGTAAAATATGACCATTCAAGGTGCAAATGACTACCAAATTTGACTCCAAACCATGAAATTGAGCAACCAAGTCAATCAAACAAATTTGAGTGCAAGAATAGTAGCCATATACCTATCTAAACACATCCAAAACAGTGGCAAAATAGGGCACACGAATTTGTTGGGATTTTGACAAAATTCAGAATGGATTGCACACACAAAACTGTAGAATTTTCAGCAAAGTTGTAAAAAGTGCAATGTTGATTTTAGCCCACTTCAACCCTCCTCAATGATTAAAACAAGTTAAAACAAGTTAGGGAGACTAGAGAAAAATAATAACTCACCTAGAAACTGCTTACAATCAAATTTGGGCATCAATGTGCCAAAATGCCCAAGAATACTTTTAAGTGGACTTGGAAACCAAAATTTTGCAATTGAGTTCAAAAACACTAACAAATGGTCTCCACAAGTCAAAATGGGTGAGAATGACTTTGTTGAATGGTTTACTTGGAAAGATTGGTGATATGTCAAATTCTTGGTTTACAATGCACACAAATCACACAACTCAATAAGAAACACCTTGGCAGTAACAAGTCACAAAAATCATTATGGGATGGTGCAAGAAATTAGAAACACATCAATATCACAGTGAGCAAGTAACTAGAACAAACCGGAGCGCAATTTTTTTTTCCTTTCTTTTTTTTTTCTTTTTTTTTCCTTTTTTACAAGTTAAGCAATGTGTATGCAAACTACAACTACAAAAATACTTAAATAACACTAAATGATCTAAAACTAATCTAAAACCCCTGTCAATGCTCAATTGACACTTAGTTAGCCTAGAGAGTCAAAAATGACTCCCCGGCAATGGCGCCATTGATTTAACCGGTTCCTAGTCGCCTTGGGGGTTAAATGCAAATTTATTTTAAACCAAGGATTGCAACACAGTGGCACAACCTCGGGTCGTCTCTAAGGAGTCTTTCTACACTACCCTAGTTAACTAAATGCAATCAAAAGCAATAAAAGGGGATGAGAGTTTTTTGAGTATTTTCACTACAACTAATTGGATGCAATAAGATTAAATCATAAGCTACTATATTTTTGGTGTTTTATGTCAAGATAAGTGAAATAAAATGTGAATGTAAGCTTCCTTGATGAATGAATGCACTAGCTATCCTTGTTCCAATATGATTGAGTTTACTTCCTTCCTTTGGCCTGTGAGAAGAAATATTCTCCAAACAATGCTTCTAGTTACCTAGACTTATCTATTCACCTAGACTAGTCTAGTTCACTAGCTACATTTTAATTGGCACCTAATATGCATTATACTTTGCTTAAGGCATTCTCAACTCCTAATTGACAAGGTTAGCAACCTAAAGGCCAATCAAGAGTTTCAAACACATGAGTGATAAAATAAAGCTAACATTAGGCTAACAATAATTCAACCACATCATTAAAACATAAACATAATACAAATCTCAGTATTAAAGTGTATGTAACCAAAACACAACTCCATAAAATTGCAAATTATAATTCCTAGAAACCTAGGTACCATAATATACAATCATAAAGAGAATAAAACTGAAACTAAGGAAAGAGGAAACTCCCTAGTAGCTCAAGAAACTCCAGCTAGCTTCAACAATCACCAAGGAACCAAGGATTAGCTGCTCATGATAATGGGATTACCTCCACCGAAGTAAATCTCATTCTCGGCCATCAACAACAATCTGAGGTGGAGAAGACACTTATTATAGTGGATGAACCTTTGGAAATGAAGAGTGGATGGAGGAGGGAATGGCCGCGGCAGTGGGTGGCGGAGGAGGATGCCGTCGACGATGATGGATGAAGATGAAGTAGATGGTGAAGGTGTCAAGTGAAGTTGTGCGATGTGTTCTCCCCCTGGTTCTTTTCGTGCTTTCTGTGTATTAAGGCAATTGGAAAGCTTTAGGGGTTGTTTGGTTGATGAATTAAAGCCCTAAATCTAAGGGTTTAGATGAGATATCCTAGTGAGCTTCCAAACAAGACCCTTATTTTTATAATCTCCATTTAGAAAAATAGGAAAGTAACTCCAAAAATTTCTATCTCATCTTTGTCATCCAATAAACTCCCAATTTGCCTAATTTGTCCTTGACCAATCCAAAAAATCAGTGTTATAGCACCAAGTTGTGATTTTCCAAATTCGAGCACTAAAATGTAATTTCTGAAATTCAGCCCTTGTGTTTGTAAAACCTCCTGAAATGAACAAATTCAAGCACAATTGTAATATCTCAAGCCCATAAGTCTTAAATGCATGAGTTTAATCCTTAAAATGATCAATTTAGCACTAAATGCAAATAACTCAATGAATCAAAACTTTAAGTACAAAAGTGCCTAAATTTCCATATATTATACTAGGACAAGAGACAATTCACTATAATTAATGGGTTAAAAATGTCGAATAATCATATACAATCACTCCCCCACACTTGAACTCTTGCACTCCTGGGCAAGATCAAATCAAAAACACAAAGAGGCTAAAGATGATTTAGTTTAATCAAGTACCAAAAAAATGACATTTAGAGAATAATGGTGTATCTTCTTGTTTCAAGTCCATGAGTATGCCATATATTGAAAGAACTAATAAATGATGTAAGGTTTAATTAAAATGTATTTAATTTGGAAACCTCACAAGGATAAGTGTTTGCTCTCAACTCTCATGTAGGGTATTTTCACTCAAATCCACTAAATCATGCTCTGCCATAGGCTTGTGATCTTTCTAAACTCTCCACTACTTATAACAATGACATGAGTAGATCCAAACGGACTTTTTTTTGGCTTTAGAGATGGAATAGGCTACATGAAATGGTTGAAAGATATATGTCAAGTAACATGCACACAATACAAATAGTCAAACCAAAGTAACTCCCATTCTCACACATTAATTGCAAGTCTTCCATGTTTGCTACAACAAAAATCAATGCCTTATTTTTTTTTTCACTTTTTTTTCTTCACTTCTTTCTTTTCTTTTCAATTTTTTTTTCTGCTTACATGGCATTCTGACATTTATAATTTTAAAAGTAGCAAGATTCAATGATATCAGAAGGCATGCAAATTACTAGGACACTCTGGAAATCCTAATGAAGTAATGATGTGCATAAATATTGTCACTTGTCAAAATGATGGGTGAAAGGAATTAAGGGCTCAAAAGGATGCAACATAGGAGGGATTAATGAATACTAGCTTGTGTTTGGGATAAAAGGTAATGAAATGAATGCCTATGTCATCTCTACTCATGACATTGCAAAATTTAGCCTCAAGCAAGAAATAAAACAAGTTCTAGAGAGCAATAGCTTTAGTGGAAGATCACACAATAGAAAGAAGAATTAGGCTCCAAATACCTCACGACTAGGCTTTTTGTTTCCACCAAATTCATGAAAATTAAACAATACATCACCTTTAGGACTTAAAATATATGGCAACTCACTTCATTAAGACCAGTTCCAACATCAATATCCAACTAAATGAACATTGAGACAAAATTTTTGAAAATCGGGCTCAATATGGACAAAACAGCAACTAAAAAGCAACATTGTGAATTTGTGACAGCAAAGTGGAGTTCCTACAAAACACAAAACGATATAGTTCATCCCTCCCCCACACTTAATCCTTGCATTGTCCTCAATGCAAGCACAGAATAATATTTTGGTAATGAAATTCAAGATTGTAGCAAGGAATCAATATAGACAAGAGTGAACTAACAAAACAAAAGACCAAAAGAAAGAA
The DNA here is from genome assembly GCA_029929735.1 of Mimosa pudica. NCBI lineage: Eukaryota > Viridiplantae > Streptophyta > Magnoliopsida > Fabales > Fabaceae > Mimosa > Mimosa pudica. The sequence goes on along the minus strand of JAKELP010000018.1, from coordinate 13,834,465 downwards.
CAAGACACAAGCTACCTTTTCCTACTAGTTTTCCTCCCCCACACGTGTTCAACATCATGCAATCATTAAATAATTATTCTCAAACAGTAGAACAATGTAAAGGAAGGAAGCAACCTTATCATGGAGGCTTGTAGCTAGTGTGATACATGCGAAGACGGCTAGACTTGATGTGAAAATACTTTCCATAACCATCCTTCACTTTGACTTTTCCATTGTGACATAAAGCCATGACTTCAAATGGACCAACCCAACTCTCCTTAATTTCTTCTTTTGGTGTTGCATAATTAGAGAAGTAGGCCATAACATGATCATCATGCATATAATCTTTCTTTTTGGACTCAAGAATGTTCAAGTCTAAAGTCTTTTCTTCAAGCATATGGGGAAGCTTGAGATAAGTCTTTGTTAAACCTTCCTTAGCACATTTGTGTTTTGCCTTTTTCCCTTCATCATACCTAAGCTCCAATGGCTTTATGACTTTTGGTATGTCAGCAGGTCTTTGAGATTTCTCATCAATAATCACTCCCTCCTTAAGAGCAGCTTCAAGCAGTTGAGGTAAAGGAGTAGGGTGAATCATACACCCTATGAACAATGGTCCATGAGTAGCATTAAAGGTTTTCAGCTCCTTGAAGGTTTTGAAGGCCATGTCTGCCTTGCTTTTCAGTTTAGAGCCTGCACAATGAACACCAAAATTGCCTTTCCTAACCTCCTTTTTACCAAACTTAGATTCATCAAGCATGGAATCATCAAATGAATTAGTGCATGCTGTAGCAAGAGTGTAATCCACTAGAATATCACTAGAACATTTCACATCATCACCATGTAAAGAAGGTGTAGGAGAACTAGGGTTAGAAGTAAATGGAGAATCAACAAAGTCAATCACCGGTGCACTATCATCAACTTCAACATTGGAAGTATTACCATGCATGTCACTTAGTACTGAAGAATGGTTATTATTAAATTTACCATCAACATTAGCACTCAAACAAGATTCTACCTTTTCCAAAGGCACATTGTCATCAATAATATCTCTCCCAACACCATAAGATGTACGCTCCCAAAATTCAGCAAGCAAGTGCCACTTTTGATCAATGCAATCCATACAAATGATATGTTTATCACAATTACATGGCAATTGTTCAATTTTTCCAGCATCATTATCATTACTAGAACTAGGAAGTGAAGCATGATCAACAATTGAATTATGATAACAAAGAGAAGAATCATGGCAAGTAATATTGTCAATCAAATCACTAGAACTAGAACTAGGTATAAAGCATGGTGTGGTGCTACCTAATTGTTCCTTGTGAACTTGTGTGGGGATTAGAGAAGGATTTTCTTGTAAAATTTCCTTGAATACTTGTAATTGTTGAGCTTGGCGTTCAACCTCCTTTTCTAAATGCTCACAATTTTTCTCACATTGTTCCATTCTTCCTATCATAGAATCCATCCTTTGGTCAAGGTCATTGTTGTATGATTGCCACTTATCAATAAACTCATTCATTCTCTTGTTGAACAGTTGAATTACATCAACAATGGTAGGTCCTTGACTTGGCTCACATGGTTGGAAAGGAGGTTCATTGAATGACTCATATGTTGGGTATGGACTCTCATCATGTGACCTGAATGAAAAATGGGGATCATAGAACTGTCCATGTTGTGGTGAGAATGATTCAAGATGTGGATTGTGGTTATATAATTCATAAGGTGGGACTTGATATGATGTAGGACATGGTTGAGAGTATGGATGGTAATTTTGTGGGGAAGGACCTTTGAAACATGGAAGATGTTTGGGTGGAGGGGAAGATGAATTCCTACATGGGGATTCATAGGCCTTGGAAAAGGAATTGAGAGAGTCCATTACTTTGTAGATCTCTTAAGAGAATTCCTCCTTAAATGAAGTAAGTGTCTCTTCCATGGTTAAAGCTCAATTTTTTTCTAAGGAGGCATTCTTCAAAATTAGCTTTCAAATCAGTTAGCAGCAAAATGGCAGTTGAAATCAACAAACACAGAGTTAGAGTTGCAGCAAACTCCAAGAAAATTTCAGCAGCAAAGCACAAATTGTTGAAAGAAATAGCAGCAAAAGGGGGTGCAATTTTATGCAGCAAAGGCTAAAATGACAGCAGAAAGAAGCATTTAAATCACACTTCAATGTTGTAAAAAATCAGCATCAGACAGCAGCAAATATTCAAGTCCAAAGCAGAAAAAAATCACACAAGGCTGCTGGTTTTTGCAGAGTTTTGCTGCTGAAATTTTACATTTTTCTTACTGTTAAATGCAGTTGTGTTGCATCAGATTTATCTATTACTTTGTTGCTGGTTTTCACTGAAAAATTGACAGCAAATGCAGCACAAATATTGCACCAATATAGCAGAGAAGTTCAGCAAAACATCACCATCAAACAACTTAAAACAGATCAGTAAAATTTAGCAGCAGCAATGGCAAATTCACTGAACATTGATAGCAATCTTCCAAAAACTCCAAAATCAATTCCAACCTATTTCAAGGCTTCCTAATGGCCAAGACAAGTTCCAAGGAGTGATGGGGTGTTAGGAAAAATGTCAAACCACTAGAAAAATGCTTAGATCCAACTATGTCCACTTTAGTTGCGAAAAAGCACAAAGTAGTGATAGGAATGGACTAAAGTTGCAAAATGAAGATTTGAGGTTAAAATCTCACAACAATGATCCAAACAAGTTCAGAATATTAAAAGTGACTTGGAGAAATAGATTTGAGAGCAAATTGGGGTGAGATGTAAAATATGACCATTCAAGGTGCAAATGACTACCAAATTTGACTCCAAACCATGAAATTGAGCAACCAAGTCAATCAAACAAATTTGAGTGCAAGAATAGTAGCCATATACCTATCTAAACACATCCAAAACAGTGGCAAAATAGGGCACACGAATTTGTTGGGATTTTGACAAAATTCAGAATGGATTGCACACACAAAACTGTAGAATTTTCAGCAAAGTTGTAAAAAGTGCAATGTTGATTTTAGCCCACTTCAACCCTCCTCAATGATTAAAACAAGTTAAAACAAGTTAGGGAGACTAGAGAAAAATAATAACTCACCTAGAAACTGCTTACAATCAAATTTGGGCATCAATGTGCCAAAATGCCCAAGAATACTTTTAAGTGGACTTGGAAACCAAAATTTTGCAATTGAGTTCAAAAACACTAACAAATGGTCTCCACAAGTCAAAATGGGTGAGAATGACTTTGTTGAATGGTTTACTTGGAAAGATTGGTGATATGTCAAATTCTTGGTTTACAATGCACACAAATCACACAACTCAATAAGAAACACCTTGGCAGTAACAAGTCACAAAAATCATTATGGGATGGTGCAAGAAATTAGAAACACATCAATATCACAGTGAGCAAGTAACTAGAACAAACCGGAGCGCAATTTTTTTTTTCCTTTCTTTCTTTTTTTTTTCTTTTTTTTTCCTTTTTTACAAGTTAAGCAATGTGTATGCAAACTACAACTACAAAAATACTTAAATAACACTAAATGATCTAAAACTAATCTAAAACCCCTGTCAATGCTCAATTGACACTTAGTTAGCCTAGAGAGTCAAAAATGACTCCCCGGCAACGGCGCCATTGATTTAACCGGTTCCTAGTCGCCTTGGGGGTTAAATGCAAATTTATTTTAAACCAAGGATTGCAACACAGTGGCACAACTTCGGGTCGTCTCTAAGGAGTCTTTCTACACTACCCTAGTTAACTAAATGCAATCAAAAGCAATAAAAGGGGATGAGAGTTTTTTGAGTATTTTCACTACAACTAATTGGATGCAATAAGATTAAATCATAAGCTACTATATTTTTGGTGTTTTATGTCAAGATAAGTGAAATAAAATGTGAATGTAAGCTTCCTTGATGAATGAATGCACTAGCTATCCTTGTTCCAATATGATTGAGTTTACTTCCTTCCTTTACTAAGTACTTAGGCCTGTGAGAAGAAATATTCTCCAAACAATGCTTCTAGTTACCTAGACTTATCTATTCACCTAGACTAGTCTAGTTCACTAGCTACATTTTAATTGGCACCTAATATGCATTATACTTTGCTTAAGGCATTCTCAACTCCTAATTGACAAGGTTAGCAACCTAAAGGCCAATCAAGAGTTTCAAACACATGAGTGATAAAATAAAGCTAACATTAGGCTAACAATAATTCAACCACATCATTAAAACATAAACATAATACAAATCTCAGTATTAAAGTGTATGTAACCAAAACACAACTCCATAAAATTGCAAATTATAATTCCTAGAAACCTAGGTACCATAATATACAATCATAAAGAGAATAAAACTGAAACTAAGGAAAGAGGAAGCTCCCTAGTAGCTCAAGAAACTCCAGCTAGCTTCAACAATCACCAAGGAACCAAGGATTAGCTGCTCATGACAATGGGATTACCTCCACCGAAGTAAATCTCATTCTCGGCCATCAACAACAATCTGAGGTGGAGAAGACACTTATTATAGTGGATGAACCTTTGGAAATGAAGAGTGGATGGAGGAGGGAATGGCCGCGGCAGTGGGTGGCGGAGGAGGATGCCGTCGACGATGATGGATGAAGATGAAGTAGATGGTGAAGGTGTCAAGTGAAGTTGTGCGATGTGTTCTCCCCCTGGTTCTTTTCGTGCTTTCTGTGTATTAAGGCAATTGGAAAGCTTTAGGGGTTGTTTGGTTGATGAATTAAAGCCCTAAATCTAAGGGTTTAGATGAGATATCCTAGTGAGCTTCCAAACAAGACCCTTATTTTTATAATCTCCATTTAGAAAAATAGGAAAGTAACTCCAAAAATTTCTATCTCATCTTTGTCATCCAATAAACTCCCAATTTGCCTAATTTGTCCTTGACCAATCCAAAAAATCAGTGTTATAGCACCAAGTTGTGATTTTCCAAATTCGAGCACTAAAATGTAATTTCTGAAATTCAGCCCTTGTGTTTGTAAAACCTCCTGAAATGAACAAATTCAAGCACAATTGTAATATCTCAAGCCCATAAGTCTTAAATGCATGAGTTTAATCCTTAAAATGATCAATTTAGCACTAAATGCAAATAACTCAATGCATCAAAACTTTAAGTACAAAAGTGCCTAAATTTCCATATATTATACTAGGACAAGAGACAATTCACTATAATTAATGGGTTAAAAATGTCGAATAATCATATACAATCAGAGGCTCACAGGAGTAAATATGTCATGCATCCGGGAATCACTAAGATGTATAATGATTTGAAGCGAGAGTTTTGGTGGCCAGGGATGAAAAAGGATGTGACACAGTTTGTACTTAAGTGGTTGACTTGTCAGAAAGTCAAGATTGAGCACCAAAAGCCCGGTGGATTGCTACAGAGTATTGAAGTGCCTCAGTGGAAGTGGGATGATATATCTATGGATTTCATTGTGGGGTTACCGCGTACTCAGTCAGGTCATGATTCTATTTGGGTGATTGTGGATCGATTGACTAAGTCAGCACACTTTTTGCATGGGGTACCGAAGAGCATTATTTCAGATAGAGATCAGCGGTATAGATCCGGATATTGGACGTCACTACAGGCTGCTTTAGGCAGTAAGCTTAAGTTCAGTACTGCGTATCACCCGCAAACAGATGGTCAGACAGAAAGGGTTAATCAAATCCTTGAGGATATGTTGCGGGCATGTGCTATTGAGTTGCCTGGTAGTTGGGATAAGCATCTTCCACTAGCAGAATTTGCTTATAACAATAGTTACCAGTCGAGTATTGGTATGGCTCCTTATGAGGCTTTGTATGGTAGAAAGTGTCGATCGCCAATCTGTTGGACGGAAGTGAGTGAAAGGGCTGTTATTGGCCCGGATATTGTGGATGAGACGACTCAGAAGATTGAGATGATTCGGGAGAAATTGTTGACGGCCCAGAGTAGACAGAAAAGTTATGCAGATAAGCGACGACGACCACTAGAGTTTGAAGAGGGTGATCATGTGTTTTTGAAAGTTTCGCCAATGACTGGTGTTGGCAGATCAATTCGGGCTAAGAAGTTATCCCCTCGATATATGGGTCCTTTCGATGTGATTGAGAAGGTCGGTGAGGTTTCTTACCGGATAGCTCTTCCGCCACAGTTATCGAGACTACACGATGTGTTTCATGTGTCACAGTTGAAGAAATATCACCCTGATCCTTCTCATGTTGTTGAGCCTGAAGAAGTAGAGTTGGAAGACAATATGACTTATCGAGTGGAGCCTGAAAGAATTTTGGATGTCAAGGATAAGCAATTGAGAAATAAAACCATTCGCCTTGTGAAGGTTTTCTGGAGAGGTATGACTCCAGGAGATGCGACTTGGGAAGCTGAGGAACAGATGCGTGAGAAGTACCCACAGCTATTCCTAGGTACATTTTACCTCATTTCTCTATTGTTTTCATTTGGTGAAGATGTGATGGTAATGAATTTTGAGGGCGAAATTCCTAAAAGGTGGGGAGAATTGTAACATCCTGAAAATTTAATACAGGATTAAGGAGTGTTTTGGGAAATAATAAATGGAGAAATTAGGAATTTTGGAATTTTTAGGAATTTTTGGAGATTTTTGGAAATTTTGAGTAATTAATATGCATATAATTACTAAAGAAATGAAGAGTTTGAAATATGAGGGAATGGTAAAGCTAAAAATATTTTGAAGATTTAGAAGATTGGAGACTGGTTTAAGTGGTTTTAAATCAAAATGAGTACACTATAGCAAGTTTAGACTTTAAATAACCAAAATCATCCTTATTTCCCCTCAACCAAACACGGTCTCCCTCCCTTCCTTATCATCAAATTCGAACCCCTCCCCCCTATATCTGAAAGCTCGCGCGACGCACACACCCCCCCCCTTCACCATTTTCTTCTTCACACCTCACCACTTTGACTCTCTCTCTCTTTCCAAGATCTCCAACCATTTTTTTTTATGTTCTTTATCTTCTCTCCTTCTCGGGTCCGTTGAAGGCGAGCTCGAACAGTGACCAGCCATGGATTCCGGCGGCGGTTTTGGTGTTCCGGCGACATGAAGGGTGGTTGGAAAGGAAAGGTTTGATTTTTCTTGTGATTCTCATGTTGTTTTTCCTTCTTCAACTTCACAACACAATTTTCTTAGTTCCCCTTTCCTTTTCCAGTTCGGCCGACGGGTTGGGAAATTTTCCGGCGAGCTTCTTCATTTTTCCGGCGGTCAACGGTGATAAGAGGTGGGAAGGTATTTTCTTTGGGTTTTTACAAGTTAGGCCTTCCCTTTCAACTCCACCTCTTCATCCCTTTATACTCTTGGTTTCTAGTTTTTCCGGCGGCCTGGGGTTGTTTTCCGGCGTGCTAGGCGGCGGCCAACGGCAGTGGTACTTTCTTTTGCACCTTGAAAACTAAGTAAGCATCTTCACCTTTGGATTTTGGAATTTTTGGATAGAATTGCTTATTTGGAGTTAGGGTTTTGGAGAATATTGGAATTTTTGACCATTAATGTTTTAATACTGAAATTGGGATATTGAAATGAAGTATTCTTGGGAGTAATTAGAATTTCTGGAGGTAATGAAGCAATTAGGAATTTATGGAGTTGGTAGGTGTTGTTGAAGTGTAAGTTGATCATTTTTGAACATAAGGAGTTTAATCAAAATACTAGGAATGCTTAGTTGAGCAATTGGAGATTTTTGGGAAAATATTCTTGTTGTTTTGGAAGTTGAAATGTTATATGGGAATATTATAGGCATTTTATGACTCTTTGAAATTGGAATTTGTCCATAAAGGAGTGTTGGAATAAATTGGTGCTTAAGAAATGCTTGATGAAGTTGTTTGGTGATGTTGGAAGGGTGTTTTTTTTAGAAGGATTGATGTTTGAAAGGAATTTTGTTAGTTAAAGTGTTGATTTGAAGTGACTTTGGTAGATTAAAGGTGGTTTATTGATGTTGGAATGTTAATGTTGAATAGATTGAGGTTTGAAAGGAAGTTGGAAAGTTAAAGTATTGATTGAAAGAGATATAGATGTTTTAAAGGATGGTTTGGTTATGGTGGTAATGTTATAAATTCTTTAAGAGATAATTAAGGTTGAAAGTATTGATATTGTAAAGATTTGGTAAAGAGAAGTTGGAAAAGGAAAGAATATGAATGTGGTTTTGGTATTGAAGTATTTTTATACAATAAGTATTAATGAAAGTTATTTAAAAGGTTGAGTTAAGTCACTTACAAAGTGTCTTGACCCATTTTTTAAATTGTGGCATTATTGTAGACGGTGATCTTTCAAGCGGACTTTGAAGATAACTGTTATCTGCGTATATCTGCTGTAGAGAAGTTTAGCAGGTAATCACGCTTAACTGACTGTGATACTGAGGGTGATGGTAGTTGAGGATTTTCTGACATCCTCTTCTACTTATTTATATATATATATATAAATAAAATGAATTCAGATTATGTTATACTTAAACGTGGGTTATAGGGTACCTTTCAACTGAACTGTATTTTATATAAGTTCATATTTATATATAATCTTTTGTATGTTGCATGACACTGGTTATTAGTACCGTCGGCCGATGTAACCTATCGATTTGCGCAAATCGATAGGTTAATAGTACAGGTTCCTTGAATTGTAAAGGAACCAGGGATGTGTACACTTTTTATAGTGCTCCCATTTTCAGGGACGTTTTCACTATTTAAAGTGCTCCCTTTTTCATGCTTTCAGACTTGAGACTGGGCACAGTGTCAATCATGTTTATTTTTGTCTATTGAGAGATGGATGCATCTATTCTGGATATATATATCTATATATTTGTAAATGTTATGTGCTGTATGCAGGTTTTTGAACTGTGGTACCCTGTAGACACTCCACTACCCCACTTCTGAGTGTCACAGTGAGTTATGTTGTGATTACTGAGACATTGTTTTGTCTCACCCCATTCCCTTTATTTTTACAGGTGATCATGCCCAGGGGGAGGCGCAGAGGAAGGGGAAGGGGCCGTCTGGCCCATACTGATATAGTAAGTAGGCCAGAGGTGACCTTGTTAGGGATATATATCGCCAGTTCACTAGGCTGCACCAGCTTCTGCATATATTAATGTTGTTTGTGTGAATTTTATTGTATATGTGAACCGTATGACTTGTAATGTAACTTAATGTAATGTTTTGGTTGTTATATAACATTGTTCCTGCTACTGTGATAATTCAGGAACTACCTTGACTAATATGTCAAGCTTGGTTAGTGTATATTCTGTTATACAGGTGATGAGAACCTGAATGAATGTATATAGGAAACTCGGTTTTCCTAATATGTTGATGTGGTAGATGGAGGATGTATTGAGTGTTTTATGTTTTCCTGTGTGTGTAATCATATTAGATGGGCCCCGCTCTAATATGGTTTATTGTTAGATAGTTTGGTTAGTTTCTTTTTCTAACCATGTTAGGTGATTCTTTTCTAACATGGTTAGATTTAGATTATGATATTGATTGTGTGATTCATTAGGTGATGGTGATTCTTTTGCTAACTATGTTAGAGGATTCTCTTTTCTAACATAGTTAGATATGTAATCTCTTAATTATAGAGAGATTCTTTTGCTAACCATGTTAGGTGAATCTTTTACTAACATGGTTAGACTCCATTGTTTGGATTGATTTGTTTAGCAATTTGGTTTAGGTTAAGGTTAATCTTTACTTTAGTAGGAGGTACTTTACAGGCGGCGATTAATTTATAAGGGCATTTTGGACTTTTCATGTCTAATATTATTGTCATATTAATGAAAATATCATTTTTGATCCCATGGTGAAAGTTGGTATCATTTTTGTACCTTGAAATAGTTATGTACTATTTTTGTTTCTTAGCCAATAGTTGTGTATCATTTTTGGGCCTTCGCCCTAAATGATACATCAATGTAAATCTGTGTGGATATAATATATTAAAAAATTAGAATAAATCATTGTAAAAATGATACAATTTTCCAAAAGAATTGTCAAATCTTTTTTAAGTCAAATACATGTATCTTTGATGTTATTGGAGGTTGAATATATTTGGCAGGTTTTTTCCGTAAAAGGGTTTTTCAAAGCGCGTCAGTAAATTAAAGTAGTTAAGTGTAAATCATCTCCGCTATATTGTCTGTTTAGGGAGTCTTGAATTTGGTGTGTATTGTATTTGTTGTGCCATTTTATGTTTTGGATAAAATTGGTGTTTATCAATTTTTTATGATTGTCCATGAGAACAAATTTATGTTTCATATATTTTAACTCTTTAGGGGGTGTTAAATATGGTTTGTATTTAATTTTTTGAGCTATTTTTTGTTGTAGGTAGACCATCTCAGGTCCCAACATACGCTTGAAACATTTTCAAAAGGCTTAAAAATCTTTTATTTAGTTCTTCATTAATTTTATATTTTAACATCTTAAGTTGTTTTGAATTTTTTTATAGGAATACCATTGGTTGAGACTTTTCCAACGCTTCCTACCTAGATCTTGATCCAGCAAGCATGAGAATCCAACATTTGAAGATTAGGATGCTTAGTGCCTAGCTTATCTTATCGTATTAACTTTAAGATTGTTATTTGTAAAAGATTTTGTTGTAAGAACTATTGATATCTTTTACTCGTGAGGAGATGATATGTTTTATGTGTGATAGTGGAGATTATGGTGTAGGTTTTTGTAATTTTTATGTTGTTAGTGTTTTGCCGCCGCAACTGATAGACGATTAATATTAATGTCCCATTGTGTTATGGTTAATAAATTTTTCTCCCATATATCTCAACTTCTTTATGGATGGGAAAATTAAATTTGTCATAACTTCCTCACATCCTAACAGATACACCTACTGATAGTATTTTCCAAGAAAGGAAGTCTGTTTCTCCAAATAAAATACATACTACATGTATTTGTTTGATTAAAATATGTTTCACTTAAATGATATTTATATTGCACATGTACAAAAAACATGTGAACATGTTTTTGTTGAAAAACATCCAGTTATGCTCTACAACTAAAATCTCAACTAGGAGTGACATGATTGCTGGAAACTATTGCTATGGTTGAGATCATTAAGTTTTTCACCCATGTCTCTGCCTTTTCATGGATGAGATGATTAAATTTGTCATAACTTCAGCAATTTCAAATTCTAACAGATAGACCTACTGAAAGTATTTTCCAATAAAAGGGAGGCAATTTCTCCAAATAAAATCCATACTACTTATATTTATATGATTAAAATATGTTTCACTTAAGTGATATTTATTTTGCAATGTATATAAAGAAGGCAAGCTTAAAGAAGACATTGATATTTTCCACATGTTAATGGATCAATGTCATTGAAATAATGAATTAATTTTTCTTTGAATTGGATTATTGAAATATTATTTATGGTTATTAATGATTCTCCAAATTTCCCTACTTCCACTACATACTTTGGACATTGGGCGAAAGAAGTCTATTCAACAAGTCTTGGTTAATACTACGTCCAGTCCCTAATATAAGAGCCCAAAATTTGAATAACTTTGATCCCTAATATAAGAGTTCATCTCACATTCTCTCCTAATTTAATATGTTTTCCTATTTTGCCCCAACTCTCTTTCATATTTATGATTATGTATTTCCCTATCTTAAAATTAAAGTATCATAATAGATATCAGTAATATTGGAAAAGAAGCATTAACTAAAGACACCAAACTAACATTCACATGTTTTCTTAATTAAAAAGCTTTTTTTAGCGGTTGTCTTTTATATTAGTGACAGAAGGGAGTACTCTTTTTCACGTTTCTTTCTTACTACACATCCCATCATTTATTGTTAACCTATTGCCTATGCAAGTGAAAAATTAAACAATGGTGGTACAATTCTGACACGCCTGCGAGTTGAACATAAACTTGAATAAATGTAATCTCACACCTACATTCCTTTAACGTATTTATGTGGCATTTAATGATTAGAGTTGCAGTACCACTTCAATAGAGAACTATTTGCTTGTATAAAAAAAAGAGAGAGAACTATTTGCTATGTTTCTCTGTTTAATTTGTGACGCATTTTGCTGTATTAATCACTTTTTCCACACCTATGAGACACATTTATGATATTTAGGTATGGTTGGTGTGAATTCTTCCTTTATAAACTTCCGCTTTCTCTATATTCAATACATTGAAAATTATCGCGAATCATTAGTGACTAATACTCCCTTCGGTCCCTAATATAAGAGTTAGCTGCCAAAGAAAAGCTCCTTAAGAAAACATGTGAATGTTAGTTGGGTGTCTCGAGTTAATATTTTTAAAGCAAGGGACCACTCATTATTTCATTATGGCTGACTGGCTGTTGTCTTTTTTTTTAAGTATACCCGGTGGTGTATAAGGATATGTGATTTTTAACAGAATTTTTCTACCTTTATATAAAAATTTAATCTCGATTATTATTTTTTAGAATTTTCATTCTTTATAGAACTATGAAAAACTTTGTTACATTTATTTTTTTATAACAATTGTTAGATTTAATTTTAGTACAGTCAAATTCCATTAAAAGTTGTGGCGACACTCAAGAAGGAAAAAACTGAATTTTAGGATGACAACAAATAATGAGACATAATAAAGGTCTGGCCAAGTCAACATAAGAGGACAAAAACATATGTTGGAAACATTACTAAAAAATAGTAGAAATTAAAAAGAAATGATAATGAAATTTGATGTAGATCATTAGAAGATAAGAATATGGAATGTGCTACTTCTATAATAAGAATAAAATATTTCTTATATTATACATTAAGTCTGAGGAAAAAATAAAGAATAAAGCCAACTACACAAGCAACGATATAAAACTATAAAGGGGCTAGCCCTTTGAAATTAGAAATCATAAATGTAAGAGTTGTTTCTTGAGAACTTTGATATATCTGAGAGGAGTTTATGGTAGATTGATTAACAACAGGAATGACTAATCCCAATAGTGATGTGATACAAGAAATCCTAGCATATGTTCAGAGCTGGAGAAAGTGGAGGGGTAAACAACTAGAAAATTATCTGTGGTCCTCTTCTAATTGAAGAACCTGAGAAGCCTAGACATTGAGTAATAAAGTAGTCTTCTTAAATTTTCATTTTCATTGGAAAAATTATGTGGTGCTTCCAGTTAACTAACTACAAATTTGATTCTTTTATTTTTCAACATGAAGGAGAGGACTTTTTTTTTGTTTAAAGCCCCGGTGTCCCACACCCTTTGGGTGCAGACTAATCCGGAGTTGCCAGCCGGGATTCCCGTAAACGGGGTGACTAACGTCCCGGGGGTTCGAACTTGGCACCTTTGGGCTAAATGGTGGGATCCACACCTTAGGGATCCACTTCAAACCATCAAGCTACGCCCCCCTCGGGCTGAAGGAGAGGACTTTAATTTGTGTGTCATAACTCTTGATTCATTAGCTACCAAACAAACTTCGTGCCTAGGGTTCAATATTGAAATTGTTGTTATGTATTTTGATCAAAACATCAAGATCAAATTACAATAATTATAAATGTAAAATACTTATCGTAGACAACATCATATAAGTAATGTTTATCTTATGAAGGGAAGGAATCTGTTTAAGTGCCATGATATTAATAGACATAGTTGAAAATCTTTTCACTCATTACTAAATGCTTTCAAAGAATCATATCATTCTTGATTAGCTACCATCTATTTCTATTTACCTATGATATAACTAAGTACCTATAGTTTATTCATCTATGGTTATTGTAATTCCTAACTTTGAAAACCAAACTTGTGATTTAGAGTGGGCATGTAATATAGAAGAAGAGTGCTAATATAAAACTAAATTTAGAAATGATAAGTGACATAGATATATTATAATTGTTGATATACTTGAAGATTAATGTTTCCAATAGTAACTTGTCATACTATTACTTAATAAATTTAAAAACTAACTTTACCTAACCACTTAAAATTAGAGATAGATAAATACTTACTTGTCACTATTGCCCAGTATAATGATTGATGTTGAAAGTTCTTCAAGCTTGCTCTCAATAATGAAGACAGATGGAGAACACAGGACGTGAATGCAAGTATGAAAGATTCAAAGGAAGTAGGGCTTTAGCTTTATATTATATATATATATATATATATATATATATATATATATATATATATATATATATATATTAAATAGCCTTATTCAATCACATGTGAGTTACTGAGTTACTGTATGATAGGACTAAAAAGATCAAGCAAGCAAGTATAGTGCTTCAAAGAGGGGGTGATGTTGTAATCCTCAACCATTGATCTAAACAAAGCACGACCCCGGTCAACCAGACCGACATTACCGCAGGCATAAATCAATCCAACAAAGGTAACTTCATTGGGTTTAATCCCAGCCAAAACCATTTCATCATACAAGGCCAATGCCTCCTCAGCTTGACCATGTATGTTGAGCAGTTCCAACAATAATTGAAGTCCAAGAAATAACATCCCTCCTGGGCAATTCACAGAAAATATCTTTTGCTGCTAAAATGTCACTACATTTGGCATACATATCTATAAGCGCATTGCTAATGAACAAGCAAGATTCATATCCAAGAGTTATAACCAACCCATGTATCTGTTTCCCAAGCTCCAAAACAGCTATATTGGCACAAGCACCAATTGCACTTGAAAGAAGAAATGGGTCAACTATATCAATCCCATCTTTTCTCATCTCAACAAAGAAGCACAGCCCATCAACTTCATTCCCACTCTGTATCAACCCAGAAATCATAGCTGTCCAAGAAAACAAAGTCTTACGTGGCACTCTACAAAAAAGTTCAACAGCATCCGACTTTCTTCCATTTCTAGCATATCCATATATCATAGCAGTCAAAGACACCACATTTAACTTGGAAATGGAATCAAAAGCCGCACGTGCATGATCAGGCAAGTCACATTTAGCATACATATCACATTTAGCACCCCCTCTGGTCCCTAATATAAGAACCACCCGTTAAAGCATAGACTTTTTAAGAAAACATCTAGAACTTAGTTGGCTGTCTTGAGTTATTTTTTTCTCAATAATGCACATATTTATTATGATACTTTAAGTAAGAGTAATACACAAGCATTAATAAATATAAGATTGAGGTAAAGCCAAAGTTCAAAAAACCCATTAAATGAGGAGAAGATATGTAACACCCCAAATTTTCTAATGGAATAAATAAGGTAATATTTAGAATCTTGATGTATTGTTTAGTATTTAAAAAATTTTAGGAATAAATTTGGAAATTAAAAGATATCTAGATAAATTATATTGGGAAACAAAATATCTCAAAATTTATCTCTTTCTCACTAACTCTATCCTCTCCCAAAATATCATCTCCCAAAACTAACCACATCCATTCATTTAATCATCTTTATCTTTTTCTTGCTTAAATCCCTCCCTCCATTCATTTGTTTATTAAATATAATTCATATTTATCTTCATCATCTTTTATCACAATCAATTTGGTTTTATGTCAGGAAGGTCAACCACAGAAGCAATATATCTAATTAGAGGCTTAATGGAAAGATATAGAAGTATTAGAAAAGACTTACATATAATTTTTATTGATTTGGAAAAAGCATATGATAGGGTGCCAAGAGATTTACTTTGGAAAATTTTAGAAAAGAAAGAGGTACAAGTTGAGTATATTAGAGCTATTCAAGATATGTATGAAGGTGTAATGACTGTTAGAATCTTAAGTTTTGATGGTGACTAAAGTCTAGTACTTAAGAGAACATAATCAGCACTTAGGAAGGATTAGATGACATGGTTAGAATCCTGAGTTAGATCACTTGAGAATGTAAGATCACTTCCGGATAGATTAGGACTTGCGCATGCGGATGAATGCTTTCATCCCCCAGCGTCAGCAAGTAAATAACTAGGGATTTAACTTAATCCATGAACCTTAGGTGCACAAACCCTAGGACTAAGCTATGGTTCAATCGGAAGCGAAGTTGCTTCCTGTTAGACTTAGACTGGCGCAGAGCGATAGAATAGATATTACTCCAAGCGACAGTGAGTCTACTTTCCCAAGTGAAAGCGCTTCCTGTTAGACTTAGACTGGCGCAGAGCAATAGAATAGTTATTACCCCAAGCGTCAGTAAGTCTACTTCGCCGAGTGAAAGCACTTCCTATTAGATTTAGACTGGCGCAGGTTGATAGACTAGATATAACCCCGAGCGTCAGCGGAAATGCAACATCAAGTGAAGTTGCTTCCTGTTGGATCTTGACTGGCGCAGACTGATAGAATAGATTTCACCCTAAGCGTCAGTGAGTTCACTACGTCAAGTAAAAGTGCTTCCGATAGCTTAGTGACTAGCGCTGAGTGTTGGGATGAAATACACTAAGTGAGAGTGAGTTATAGTGAACCAAGATCCTTCATCTAGTAGTTTTACTTCCGGATGTAAAAATGCTTCCGGATACATCATAGACCAGATCAGAACATAGTCTAAGTAAGACTACTTCCCATAGCAAATTTCCCACAACATGTATAGTTTTTACTATATCTGATTATATATATTGCTATGTTGGACTAACCAGTATGTGCAGAACTTAGTCACACTTGCGGATGCAAATGAGCTTCCGGATGGAAAGACTCTTGGCATTGGATTTCAGAGACTAACCCTTGCAGAGCAAGATTGCCACTTCCGGATGAACGATGATCTTCCGTCAGCAAGAGTACAAGAGTAAATGTCACATACTCGGAAGTCAGAATGCTTTGTCAGAGCAGAGGTGTCAGGACTACTTTTCAGAGATAAAGCAAGTCAACCCTGCTGAGCATTTAAGAAGATGTTCCTTCCAACGGTAACAAGAGGATAACAGACACATTCAAACAACATTGTTACCTACCAAGCATGAGGAGTATGAGAACATAATCTGAAGATTCACTCAAGGTGTCAAAGCTCATACTGCCCACAAAAGTCAGAGTCCATAAGAGAGCTTCTGATAGCAAGAGAGGATCCAATAGCAAAGCACTCTTATCATTCATGGACAAGTGCTTGGAAGACAAAGTTCCTCTATGTGATAGCAAGCAAAATGTTAGAGTCCACGAGCTTCAGATAGCAAGAGAGCTTCCGATAATGAGTCTCTTAACATCCTGGACTTATGCTTGAGGAACGAAGTCCTCTCTGACAGCAAGCAAGAGTCGGACCGTACAAAATGTTCAGATGCCAGAACGACTTTTGTCAGATTAGTATTGCCAGAACAGTGTTGACAGAACAGCTTGGTCAGAGCACCTTTTTAGATAAAGCAAAGTCAACCCTGCTGTGCATTAATGAGGACAACGTAAACAAGGCCCCAACGTCTATAATCAAACGATCTTATTGCCTCTCCAACGGCTAGATATTCAGAGACTGGTATAAAAGGGATGTTCTTCATTTCTGAAGATAGGGCTTGAAAAAGAGAGAGAGAACAAGGCTATTATCTGAAAAACACTATTCTACATTCCTCTCATCTTCTACTCTCGGACTTTGATATGTAATATTCTTAGAGAGTGATTTATTTGTACTTAAGTGAGTAACATCATCCACTCTTTGAGAGAGTTAGTTTTGAGCTTAAGTGTTTAACAAAATCAGTTCATAGAGTGAACATAGTGTAAACTTACAATTTGTAAGGGGGAGCATTTAGAAGGTTTTCTAAATCTCCATAGGTTGCAAGTTAGCCCGTAAAACTTGCGTTTGTAAGGTTGCAAGTGATCCCGTAAAACTTGCGGTAAGGTTTGCAGGTGAACCCGTTGTAAAACCTGTGGGTTGTTAGGTGAACCCGTGCTCGTAAAACCTAAAGTGTAAAGGCTTCTCTTGTGCCCGGTTTAAACAAGAATAGTGGATTGGAAATCTCAGGTGTAGCCTGGGGACTGGATGTAGGTCTGGGTGACCGAACCAGGATAAATTTATGTGTGCATATATTTATACTTGATCATTCTATTCTGCATCACATAGCATACTGACTTGTGCATAGCATTATTTATTATCATCATCACCGAGCACAAGCAGTCTTTCGAAAAGAGCCTAAGTTTTATTCCCTCACCCAATTCACCCCCCCCTCTTGGGTGACAGCCACGAATTTCATTTGGTATCAGAGCAGGTCACTTGTTTAAAGGATCAAACGATCTCAAGTGCAAAGACCTTGGCTGATTTGGGTTAAAATGTTTTCCAAAGGCTTTGATCATACCATTCCACCTGTGTTAGAAAATATTGATTTTTGTTGGTGGAAAGCAAGAATGGAAAGTTTTATAAAATCCACTAGTTTGAAAATGTGGGATATTTTTGAAAATGATTTTGATTTCAAACCAAGAGGAAACTGGACTGAAAAGGAGAAAAATTTGTTTTCCTTAAACATTCGAGCAATGCAAATTTTATACAAAGGCTTAACTGAAAATGATTTCCAGAAAATCAAACATTGCTCTAGTGCTAGAGATATTTGGAATACTCTTGATATGATATATGCTTCTAACCCATCTCTTGAAAGCACAGCTGTCCAAAGCTCAACTCGTGCTCTTTGTGGATCATCTACTGATGAGCTTCTGGAAGCTGATATTGAGGAAGCAGGCTTCAGTGAAGAGAGTATCCATTTCTGCCTAGAAGATTCAGAAAGTGAGGTATCTGAATCTGAACTTGAACTCTCTGAATTGCAAGATGCATACAATGAGTTATATACCGAATATTGTAAACTTGCAAAAGAACTTCTAGGCTTAAAAGAAAAAGATAGGAAACTTGAAAAACTAATTTCTTCTTCTACATCTAAAGTTTCCGAGGATTCTTTTAAAGAACTAGTGGTTCCGATAGCTAGCCCACTATCGGTAGGGAAAACTTCAACATGTCTTGAAAAATGTTTTGATTGTAAACACGTGTTGAAGGAAAAAGAAAAGCTTTCAAAAGAAACTGAAATTTCAAAGGAACAAAAAGCTTTTCTAAAGAAAACTAATCATGATAATGATAGGAAGCCTCATTTTGATTATCATTCCATTATCTGTCATTATTGTGGTAGATTAGGACATATTTCTCACACATGCAGTCTTAGAAGAAATTCAAATGTGAGAAATAAGTTTGTATGGATTCCTAAAGGACAAGTAAGGTCCAGTGCTAACCATGTAGGACCCAAGTACAAATGGGTACCAAAACATCCTCCTAGTGCCTTACTTGTGCAGGAAAAATCAAGAGTTCCTCTTATCCCAACGAAGAGAACTCGTGGTGATGCAACTGCTGAAACCCACTGGTACAATCATAAGAAGCTGTCGGCCACCACAAGGGACAATGGTTCTGTCTCAAGGATGAGCTATCACAAAGTTCCATTCAATTATCCTGAGAAGAACAAGAGAGAGTGGATTCCTCGATCATCGTTGGAAAGGCTCTTGAATCCTACCTCTCAGAAGAAAGTGCTCCGAACCAAGGATAAGTATAGAAGATCTCCTTGGGTAAACAAGGGATCACTTAGCAACGAAGCATTTGATAGTAAAATCTCCTATGCTAATATTAGATGGACTTATTGAGATTTTACATTAAGCATCCTAAGATGTGAACATTATATTCATCATTGAAGAAAGCTTAAAGAAATAAGTAATGTTCATAATCTACATGAGATCCATGACTATCTTGATCAAAAACCTTGTATATCCTTGTGCATATAGTCATGATAGATTCACCATGCCATACACATAGCAAGTAATCTCTAAGTGCATGTGAATTACATATAGCCTACAAACTGACCTTCAGATCCAGACTTGGATACAAAAGGAAGGAACTATCTGATATTTTGTAGGAAAGGCAATCCGGAGGTTCAGCAAGACAAGGGTGAAGATGAGTTATGGGCTAAAATGAACAAGGAACATGAACAAAATCAGAGAGAGATAGGCTAAGATAGCCACCCCTCGAACTTGACCAGGATGTCACTGCTGCCCTCAGAAGGGAAATTGAAATGAAGCGGATTGCCCAAGCAGGAAGGCTCGCCCTTGGGGAAGCCATCTGATTCATGTGCCCCCAACAGTCTGCTGGCACAGAGGCAAGCTTGAGATAGCACTGAGTGATCAACCTGCGGAGATACCCTCTGCTGAACCTGTGTCTCTCTCTGCGCCAGCACCCAATCTGAGTGAAGAGCTGTGTATGAAGTATGGGTTCAAGAGGCCAGAGATGCCAGTGGTAGTGATCACAAAGTAAATTCATCCCTCTGCACCAGCTCCAATCCATCCTATTAGCCTCAGCAAGACTCAGGACTGTACCTCATCTGAACAATTAGTCAAGTCTTGATAAGTATTCGTCACGCATAGATTTTGGTGCTGCTCTGAAAATAGAATCCTTGCATTGTCAACCAAAATCAAGCGAGCTACTGCTTGATGCGAATGGAGCTATGGTGATATCATTCTTACCCTCCTCTTTACTTGAATAATCTTTTGGGTAGTAAATGCATGATGAGCTAAACAGATTCTGATCCTCTTTAAACCTACATGACAACCGTACCTCATGATAGCACTCAAAAGCTATTTCTGATTTTCCATTTCATGTGGTATCTCTTGCATCAACTTTTTCAATGCATAAGCAGCTATGGTTTCGAGAACAATACATCCCTCTTAATTACATCTTTAAGTTCTCAATCTACTAATGATCTCAGTTCAAGTTTGTGGTTTAAGAATGTTGACACAGATTATTGAAGCTTGAACAATGAATATAACCAAGAGAGAATGACAACGAAAATGTCTCTTATCAAGATGTGTGGAATGGCTATACCAAACCTGAGAAACTTTGCCAATACACATGAGCATTTCTATCCCTTACATATTCTGTTGTGAAATTAAATGGATAGTCTCTCTCTTGTCTGACATGCATTAGAAATCTTAGGAAATGCCTTGAATTAAACCTTGCTAGATCTGTAAAACATGGCATAGTATCACAAGCATGCTATAATCTGTATTAATTTCAAGCTTGTTGATATCCTAAGAACAATGAGATCACATTGAGCATATCTAGAAGAACTCGAGCTAATATTTGGAAATTATTCTCGTAATCATATGCTGAAATTTGGTTGTTTTTGTAAAACGAATTCAATCCTAATCAAATTATTTTGTGAGGATGAAGATTCTCTTTTTCAAAATCTCATTATATTATTAATTCACATGTCTTCATGATCTAACATGAACATCCTTGAGGCATATGTATTGAACTATACTTGCTTATGAAACTCTGAAAATATGCCACCTGTTTGATACTCTTTGTACTATCACATTGATATTTATCTATGAGAGTAAATAGAGTTCATGTCTTGATAGTGAAACTATGTGAACGTATAGACAATTTCAAAATTAGTTTTCACATAATCATTGCTCATATTTTCTTAAACCAATTAGCAAGCATGATTTCTTAAAATTATTAGCTTGTGCTGATTAACACAGATTGACTTGAATGTCCTGAGGATGGTCTTCAATGTTAAATCTTAAGTTCTTTCACTGACCATCAGAAAGCATTTGTTTCCTCAAGCATATGCAGGACCAATCATCAAGTTTGAGCAAGGTTGCTTTCACAACAATCAGCGCCTTCGATAGCAGGCCAACTATTGAACCATGGGAAGAGTAGAGTGACTGCCCAGTCATGTCTGCTTGTGGTTGTAGCTCAGCTTGCCGAAGCGAGTCATCAAAGCACTTGCGCTAGGGGTTTCCACTTGAGATAGCATACCTCTTGAAGATGTCAGGAAGCATGCTTATCTGCGTATGATTCAGATTCCTGAGTCTAATAGAGTATGAGTACCCCTCATCTGTGGTAACATCTACACCTTACCATCTCTTACATATGATGCATACATGGCATTGGTAAGGGTGTCAACTTAGGATGTTTCTCTCAATCTGCATTGACTTCAAAATCATTCACTGTCTTAGAAAATCATCCTAGCTCACACATCTGTATCCTCTAAATGACATGCTGGAAAGTAATTGATAACATACCTCTCTTATATGCTTCCTTTCTTGATTTAATGATGATTAATCTTAATATAGAAGAGAAGTAAGTGGACATTACCTGTTAATGATCCCTTGAAAATAGAGAGTCACATGCTGTCATCGATAATAAACTCTTAAGATGCTGTGATGCAATTTGTTTGGAAAATATTTTTGGCACTTTTAAAAACACAAATTTCATTTGATTTGATTTCATTTCATATGGTATCACAAATTTCATTTGGCATTCAATCATTTCCTTTGATACCACAGGTTCAAACTCACAGATCTCATTTGATTACATTTGGTATCAGATTTCATCTCATTTGAATTTAAAATCACATATTTCATTCGATATGTTTTGTATGTTTTGCTCTTGACTTAATCCTTGAAAAACATGTTTAGCTATCCCACATAATGATTAGGGCGAATACAATCATTTAGGATCATGAATCATTATTGTTTTCCTTGATAATTCTCGTACGTTGTATTGAATAAGTCTAGAACAAATCCTTATTAACGATACATAGGGAGAAATATTAGGTAGAAAGCCCATTCCGAGGAGAACGATAAAAGTATCCCCATCCCTAAGGCTAGCTTGCACCTGTTGGAATTTGATGAAGCCAAAAGGGGGAGAGAGATAGAGATGAGATGTCTAGAGATGGAGATGAGATGTCTAGAGATGAGATATAAGATGTCTAGCGAGAGATGAGACATGAGATGTCTAGAGCTGAGAGATAGATAAGATATCTAAGTTTAATTATAGCTCTGGGAGTGCTCTGGGAGTGATCTAAGTTTAATTATGTTCTCTAGTCATCTATGGGTTTGTCATCATCAAAAAGGGGGAGAATGTTAGAATCTTAAGTTTTGATGGTGACTAAGGTCTAGTACTTAAGAGAACATAATCAGCACTTAGGAAGGATTAGATGACATGGTTAGAATCCTGAGTTAGATCACTTGAGAATGTAAGATCACTTCCGGATAGATTAGGACTTGCGCATGCGGATGAATGCTTTCATCCCCCAGCGTCAGCAAGTAAATAACTAGGGATTTAACTTAATCCATGAACCTTAGGTGCACAAACCCTAGGACTAAGCTATGGTTCAATCGGAAGCGAAGTTGCTTCCTGTTAGACTTAGACTGGCGCAGAGCGATAGAATAGATATTACTCCAAGCGACAGTGAGTCTACTTCCCCAAGTGAAAGCGCTTCCTGTTAGAATTAGACTGGCGCAGAGCGACAGAATAGATATTACCCCAAGCGTCAGTGAGTCTACTTTCCCAAGTGAAAGCGCTTCCTGTTAGACTTAGACTGGCGCAGAGCAATAGAATAGTTATTACCCCAAGCGTCAGTAAGTCTACTTCGCCGAGTGAAAGCACTTCCTATTAGATTTAGACTGGCGCAGGTTGATAGACTAGATATAACCCCGAGCGTCAGCGGAAATGCAACATCAAGTGAAGTTGCTTCCTGTTGGATCTTGACTGGCGCAGACTGATAGAATAGATTTCACCCTAAGCGTCAGTGAGTTCACTACGTCAAGTAAAAGTGCTTCCGATAGCTTAGTGACTAGCGCTGAGTGTTGGGATGAAATACACTAAGTGAGAGTGAGTTATAGTGAACCAAGATCCTTCATCTAGTAGTTTTACTTCCGGATGTAAAAATGCTTCCGGATACATCATAGACCAGATCAGAACATAGTCTAAGTAAGACTACTTCCCATAGCAAATTTCCCACAACATGTATAGTTTTTACTATATCTGATTATATATATTGCTATGTTGGACTAACCAGTATGTGCAGAACTTAGTCACACTTGCGGATGCAAATGAGCTTCCGGATGGAAAGACTCTTGGCATTGGATTTCAGAGACTAACCCTTGCAGAGCAAGATTGCCACTTCCGGATGAACGATGATCTTCCGTCAGCAAGAGTACAAGAGTAAATGTCACATACTCGGAAGTCAGAATGCTTTGTCAGAGCAGAGGTGTCAGGACTACTTTTCAGAGATAAAGCAAGTCAACCCTGCTGAGCATTTAAGAAGATGTTCCTTCCAACGGTAACAAGAGGATAACAGACACATTCAAACAACATTGTTACCTACCAAGCATGAGGAGTATGAGAACATAATCTGAAGATTCACTCAAGGTGTCAAAGCTCATACTGCCCACAAAAGTCAGAGTCCATAAGAGAGCTTCTGATAGCAAGAGAGGATCCAATAGCAAAGCACTCTTATCATTCATGGACAAGTGCTTGGAAGACAAAGTTCCTCTATGTGATAGCAAGCAAAATGTTAGAGTCCACGAGCTTCAGATAGCAAGAGAGCTTCCGATAATGAGTCTCTTAACATCCTGGACTTATGCTTGAGGAACGAAGTCCTCTCTGACAGCAAGCAAGAGTCGGACCGTACAAAATGTTCAGATGCCAGAACGACTTTTGTCAGATTAGTATTGCCAGAACAGTGTTGACAGAACAGCTTGGTCAGAGCACCTTTTTAGATAAAGCAAAGTCAACCCTGCTGTGCATTAATGAGGACAACGTAAACAAGGCCCCAACGTCTATAATCAAACGATCTTATTGCCTCTCCAACGGCTAGATATTCAGAGACTGGTATAAAAGGGATGTTCTTCATTTCTGAAGATAGGGCTTGAAAAAGAGAGAGAGAACAAGGCTATTATCTGAAAAACACTATTCTACATTCCTCTCATCTTCTACTCTCGGACTTTGATATGTAATATTCTTAGAGAGTGATTTATTTGTACTTAAGTGAGTAACATCATCCACTCTTTGAGAGAGTTAGTTTTGAGCTTAAGTGTTTAACAAAATCAGTTCATAGAGTGAACATAGTGTAAACTTACAATTTGTAAGGGGGAGCATTTAGAAGGTTTTCTAAATCTCCATAGGTTGCAAGTTAGCCAGTAAAACTTGCGTTTGTAAGGTTGCAAGTGATCCCGTAAAACTTGCGGTAAGGTTTGCAGGTGAACCCGTTGTAAAACCTGTGGGTTGTTAGGTGAACCCGTGCTCGTAAAACCTAAAGTGTAAAGGCTTCTCTTGTGCCCGGTTTAAACAAGAATAGTGGATTGGAAATCTCAGGTGTAGCCTGGGGACTGGATGTAGGTCTGGGTGACCGAACCAGGATAAATTTATGTGTGCATATATTTATACTTGATCATTCTATTCTGCATCACATAGCATACTGACTTGTGCATAGCATTATTTATTATCATCATCACCGAGCACAAGCAGTCTTTCGAAAAGAGCCTAAGTTTTATTCCCTCACCCAATTCACCCCCCCCTCTTGGGTGACAGCCACGAATTTCAATGACTAGAGTTAGAACACCGGTAGGTGATACAATTGATTTCCCAATAAAAATTGGTTTACATCAAGGTTCGGCGTTGAGTCCGTATTTGTTTAATCTTGTTATGGATGTTGTGACTGAAAGTATACAAGAAGAAATTCCTAAGTGCATGCTTTTTGCGGATGATATAGTAATTTTAGGGGATTCGAAAGATGAAATTAATTGGAAATTAGAGTTATGGAGGACGACTTTAGAGTCGAAAGGCTTTAGAATAAGTTGGAGTAAAACGGAATATATGTGCTGTAGTTTTGGCAATAGACAAACTCATGAGGACATAGAAACTGTATTAGGAGAAGATGTTATACGTCAAGTGGATAAGTTTAAATATTTGGGATCAGTTATACAAGAGGATTGTGAGGTAGATGGAGATATCAATAATAGAATTCAAGCTGGTTGGTGCAAATGGAGAAAAGCTTCTAGGATTATTTGTGATCGAAGGGTTCAAACTAAAGTAAAAGGAGAATTATATCGAACAGCTATTAGACCAGTATTGTCATATGGTAGTGAATGCTGGGTAATTAAAAAACAGCAAGAACATAAGATGGATGTGTCAGAGATGAAAATGTTGAGATGGTCTAGTGGGTATACACTAAAAGATAGGATTCGTAATGATCACATTCGTGAAAGAGTTGGGGTGGCACCAATTTCAGAGAAAATGAGAGAATATCGCTTAAGGTGGTATGGGCATGTTCAAAGAAGAGAATTGGATGAGCCAGTGAGAATAGTGGAACAGATGGAAAGGGAGCCGTATATAAGAAATAGAGGAAGACCAAAAAGAACTCTTGATGAAGTTATTCAAAGAGATATGGTTGTGAAAAATTTATCTGTAGGAATGACTAGGGACAGAGCTAAATGGTGTCGTGTGATCCATGTAGCCGACCCCATTTGAATGGGATAAGGTTTACGTTGATGATGATGATCTTTTATCACAATCACTCTCTCATCTCTCCCGCCCAAATTCTCTCTTCCTTCATCTCCTTCACTACTTTATCTCCTTCACCATCATCTCCAACTCATTTTACCATCACCACTTCACTCTCATCTTCATCACTTCCATTTCTTCACAATCAAAACCATCACACTCTCTTCTCTCCCTAACTCCTCTCATCACCGACCCCTCTCTCCTTCACCTCTCATGTTCACTCTACTCTTCTCTCTTCCAGCGGTCGCTCCTCCCTTTCTCTCCCCGGTGACGGTGAACGGCAGAACGTACGGAGGCCCCTTTGGTGAGCTTCAGTTCTCTCTGTGCTTCTTTCATTTATAATCGATTTGAGTAAGGTTTGAGGAAAGGAGAAATCATTTTGGGTTCTGGGGTTTCTAGATTCTAAACTTAACTCAAACAAAAGTTCTTTCCTTAGTGTTTTGATTGTATTTGAAGTAGTATAAGTTACTAGGAGTGTATGCTTGTGAGTTTGTGGATTTTCCGTTGTTCTTGTGAATCATTTTCTTTCTCTGCTATTGACCGAATAAGATCCTTACTTTAGCATGGACAATAGATTTTATTGTTTGATCCCTTTCCTATTTGGTGGCTTCTCTGTATGCTATGTTTTGAGTGATTTGAAATGGTATTGAGATTTTGTTTTGCTTGTTCCTCTGTTATGGATTTTCAAAGTTCAAAAAGGGATTTTAGATTGTTGGCTACTTCCTTCTGCTTGGTCTGATTTGATGCAAGAATTTGGGAAATCGATTTGAATGACTATGCATAGCTGATTTCTATGTGTATATCATATTTTGTTAATTCTTTTCTTTCATATATATATTCTGTTTGGCTATAAATCATGCAAGGAAAGATGCTCATTGTGTTAGTCATTTTCTTCATGAGTTTTGGTGATTCTTTTCTCTGTCTTGTTCAATTTCTATGTTTAAATCTTAATGGAGAATTATGATTAAGTGAAGGGTATTTGATACTTTTAAGATTTACAAAAGAATAAACAATTAATTTCCTGCCATGTTTGCTTAAGAACAAGAGGATAAAGAAGGGAAGTTAGATATGAGTAGATAAGATCTTTTTAAATGTCAAGGAGAAACTGTGTTCCTCAATTTGAGCTGATATGATTTTTCTTTGGTTTTAGTAATGGCTAATGAGTCTTCATTTCAGCACCTTAGGGTGACATATTTTAATTAAAAGAAAGTTTGAGTATTGTTGATGCATGTCTTTCTAATCATCCAAAATACCAATAAATGATAATTGTGTTTATCCTTGTCTCTCTATAATATTGAAAGCTATGGTGAAATTAAGTTTGAAAGGTATTGTGTTTGATTACTCATCTTGTTCTTTGCTAGACTTTGAAGCATTGTTATGTTAATTGAATTGGAATTGTTTGGATATCCAAGTGTAATGTTTGTTTGATGAATGTTGTGATAGGTATTCGTTAAAGATTCTTGGAATTAGCAAAAGATCTAATGTTTGATTAATAAAAGAAGTTGATTAATAAAAGAAGGATCGAAATGATAATTTAGTAAAGAATATAGAAATGGTTGGGTAGTGTATAGGCACATGAGAGACGTTAACATTTATTTGAATTAGAACTGATATTAACTTATCATTCATATCTTATTAAAATTTAGGAACGGATGTCGTGAGTTCTAGTAGCACCGGGAAGTTAAAGAAAGATAATTGATAATTGCTGGAAGACAGGTAGTAGTTTTGTTTATTATGATGTATGAGAATTGCATGAAACATGTTTTAAAATCATATAACATCAGGGCCGAAAGGTCGCTCTAATCTCAGGGCCGAAAGGTCGCTCTAATCCTGTCAGAACATTGAGTTTATCGGAGTTCTCCATGACTAGAGGTTCGCTACTTCTAGTTTAATTGATATAACTGAAAAGTTATATTCAGGGGTTGTGCCTCATATGCCACACAATCAGGAAAATAAATTGACATTGTTGTGTGAGCAGCAGGATTAAGTTAATCTAAATCACAATTTCTTTTTATGAGTTCATCAATTGTTATGCATGATAATAAATGATAACTGTTATTGGGATTCTTTGAATCTCACTGTTTTTCAACACAACTTTTACAGATAAGCAGAGAGAAGATAGTTGAGAATAGGAAGGATGCTCCATAGACCCGAAAAAGTTGAGTGATTTGTACTAAACAAGCTCATAGCTTGTGATTTATTAGGTAAAGTCTATCACCTGTGATGGACAAATTATATTTAGACAGAATTATAATAGTTAGATTTCAATATGACAGGTTTGTAGTTATATTAAATTGTTCAGGTGTAGATAAAGTAAAAACTAAGTAGTAACTATTAATTTAGCTATTTAATGAATTTATAAACCACTGCGAATTTCAGGGAACAATTATATTTTTTTTTAAATTGTGTAGAAGCCCAAGTTTACGAGGAAAAATATTTCATACATGTTTCAAAGAGAAATGTTTTAATTTATTCGTACTTTTGGGCTTCTAACATTATAAAGTGGTTATAAATTGATTAAATTGCTATAAATATAGTAGGAAAAAGTTAGGATGTTACAAGATATGGGATCACTTAATAAATTTAAAAACTAACTTTACCTAACCACTTAAAATTAGAGATAGATAAATATTTACTTGTCACTATTGCCCAATATAATGATTGATGTTGAAAGTTCTTCAAACTTGTTCCCAATAATGAAGGCAGACGGAGAACACAGGACGTGAATGAAAGTATGAAAGATTCAAAGGAAGTAGGGCTTTAGCTTTATATTATATATATATTACTCCTATATATTAAATAGCCTTATTCAATCACATGTGAATTACTGTATGATGGGACATTCAATATCTATTTACCAAATTGACCACGTCTTTACCTCTGATTTGCTTTGTCCCCAAGTTTTGAAGGTATTTTACCTTCTTAGCCAACTATATATAATGATATACCAAATCTTTCTTGAGTGTGGCGTGTTTGGTCTTGCCATTTATTGAAGTTTGGTCCTTCAATGAAAATGTTATACCTAAACCTTTTATTGGTAAAATAGAATACTCACTCTGGTCCCTAATATAAGAACCACCCGTTAAACCATAAACTTTTTTAAACAACATCTACAACTTAGTTGGCTGTCTTGAGTTATTTTTTTCTCAATAATGCACATATTTATTATGATACTTTAAGTAAGAGTAATACACAAGTATTAATAAATATAAGATTGAGGTAAAGTCAAAGTTCAAAAAACCCTTTAAATAAGGAGAAGATATGGGATCACTTAATAAATTTAAAAACTAACTTTACCTAACCACTTAAAATTAGAGATAGATAGCTACTTACTTGTCACTGTTGTCAAGTATGATGATTGATGTTGAAAGTCCTTCAAGCTTCCTCCCGAAAATGAATGAAGGATTCAAAGGAAGTAGGACTTTAGCTTTATATATATATATATATATATATATATATATATATATATATATATATATATATATATATATATATATATATATATATATATTATACATTAAATGAACTTATTCAATCACCATGCCAGCTGTAAAGTACCTCCTACTAAAGTAAAAATTAACCTTAACCTTAACCAATTGCTAAACCAATCAATCCAAACAATAGAGTCTAACCATGTTAGCAAAGATTCACCTAACATGGTTAGCAAAAGAATTTCTCTATTAATAAGAGATTACGTATCTAACTATGTTAGAAAAGAGAATCTCCTAACATAGTTAGCAAAAGAACCACCATCACCTAATAAACACACATTTAATACCATAACCTAAATCTAACCATGTTAGAAAAGAATCACCTAACATGGTTAGAAAAGGAACTAACCAAACTACACAAAAATAAACCATATTAGAGCGGGGCCCATCTAATATGATTACACACACAGGAAAACATAAAACCACTCAATACATCCTCCATCTACCACATCAACATATTAGGAAAACCGAGTTTCCTATATACATTCATTCAAGTTCTCATCACCTGGAAAACAGAATATACATCAACCAAGCTTGACATATTAGTCAAGGTAGTTCCTGAACTATCACAGTAGCAGGAACAATGTTATATAACAACCAAAACATTACATTAAGTTACATTACAAGTCATACAATTCACATATAATAAAAATTCACTCAAAACAACATTCATATGTGCAGAAGCTGGTGCAGCCTATTGAAATGGCGATATATGTCCCTAAAAGGTCACCTCTGGCCTACTTACTATATCAGTATGGGCCAGACGGCCCCTTCCCCTTCCTCTGCGCCTCCCCCTGGGCATGATCACCTGTAAAAATAAAGGGAATGGGGTGAGACAAAACAATGTCTCAGTAATCACTACTTAACTCACTGTGACACTCAGAAGTGGGGTAGTGGAGTGTCTACAGGGTACCACAGTTCAAAACCTGCATACAGCACATAACATTTACAAATATATAGATATATATATCCAGAACAGATGCATCCATCTCTCAATAGACAAAAATAAACGTGTGTGACACTGTGCCCGGTCAATAATCCGAAAAACATAAAAAGGGACCACTCTAATCAATGTGAAAATCCCTGGTTCCTTTACAATCTGAGGAACCCGTACAATTAACCTATCGATTTGCGCAAATCGATAGGTTACATCGGCCGACGGTACTAATATTCAGTGTCATGCAACATACAAAAGGTTTATATAAATATAAATATATATAAAGTACAGTTCAGTTAAAAGGTACCCTATAGCCCACATTTAAGTATAACATAATCTGAATTCATTTTGTATATATATAAGTAGAAGAGGATGTTAGAAAATCCTCAACTGCCATCACCCTCAGTATCACAGTCAGTTAAGCGTGATTACCTGCTAAACTTCACTGCAGCAGATATACGCAGATAACAGTTATCTTCAAAGTCCGCTTGAAAGATCACCGTCTACAATAATGCCACAATTTAAAAATGGGTCAAGACACTTTGTAAGTGACTTAACTCAACCTTTTAAATAACTTTCATTAATACTAAAAGTATAAAAATACTTCAATACCAAAACCACATCCATATCCTTTCCTTTTCCAACTTCTCTTTACCAAATCTTTACAATATCAATACTTTCAACCTTAATCATCTCTTGAAGAATTTATAACATTACCCACCATAACCAAACCATCCTTTAAAACATCTAAATCACTTTCAATCAATACTTTAACTTTCCAACTTCCTTTCAAACCTCAATCTATTCAACATTAACATTCCAACATCAATAAACAACCTATAATCTACCCAAGTCACTTCAAATCAATACTTTAACTAACAAAATTCCTTACAAACATCAATCCTTCTAAAACTAACCTTCCAACATCACCAAACAACTTCATCAAGCATTTCTTAAGCACCAATTTATTCCAGAACATCATCACTAACATAGCCCTAGCTTAAAGAGTCCAAAAATGCCCTATTACCTTCCAATTTCCTTCCTAAACACCAATTCAATCAAAATCAACTTCCCACATCTTATTATAACCTTAACAAGTATTTATCAACAACTAATTCATTCAAATCATCTTTCATTAACAAAACCCCAATTCAAAGAGCCATAGAAAATTTCCAAAAATCCCCAAAATCTTTTCCAACTTCAATAAACCTCAATACTTCCCAAACATCTTCAATTTAACAGTGAATAATCATAATAATAACTTGTCAATCCTAAAGTCCCAATTTTTCATAACACCCTAACATCAAAGAGACCAAATTTCACAAAATTAACTTCACAAGAGGCAAAGATCAAGCTTACGGAGTTCCAGAACGCAGGGGAAGCTTCACTGCTGCCGGCCGCCGTCCAGAACTCGCCGGAATCGGCCCTTAGGTGGCTGGCCGAGTTTGAACAAGAGGAAGGAAAAGGAAGATGAGAAATGAAGTTGTAACATGAAGAAATCACAAAAAGAGCTAGAGAAACTACCACCCACCTTCAACAACAACTCCCTTCGCCGGAAAATAGGACCACCGTCGCCGGAAAACCACCCCAACTCACCGGCCGAACTGAAAAGGGAAGAGGATGTTAAGAAAATTGTGTTGTGAAGTTGAAGAAGGAAGAACAACATGAGAAATCGCAAGAAAAATCACACCTTTCCTTTACCCGCCGTTCATGTCGCCGGAAAAACTCAATCCATCGCCGGAAAATGAGAAAATCCGAACAGCCCACACACCCCCCGGATCGACTCGAGCTTCGCGGATATGTGAAGAGGAGTGAGAAATGAAACGAAATGAGTAAGCTTTTATGAAGGTAGGGGCCGGTTTGGTATATGTTGATGAGAAGAGAAATGGAAAAATGGTGAAGGGAGGGAGAGAGCGGCGGTGTGATCAGAGGGAGGAGGGAGTCCGAGTTTGTTGATAAGGATAGAGGGAGGGGCGTGTTTGTTTAAGGGGAAATAAGGGTGATTTTGGTTATTTAAAGCCTAAACTTGTTATAGTGTACTCATTTTGATTTAAAACCACTTAAACCAGCCTCCAATCTTCTTAAACTTCAAAATATTTTTAACTTTACCATTCCCTCATATTTCAAACTCTTCATTTCTTTAGTAATTATATGCACATTAATTACTCAAAATTTCCAAAATTCTCCAAAAATTCCTAAAAATTCCAAAATTCCTAATTTCTCCATTTATTATTTTCCCAAAACACTCTTTAATCCTGTATTAAATTTTTCAGGATGTTACAATTCTCCTCATCTTTTAGGAATTTTGTCCTCAAAATTCATTATCATCACATCTTTACCAAATGAAAACAATAGAGAAATGAGGTAAATTGTACCTAGGAATAGCTGTGGGTACTTCTCACGCATCTGTTCCTCAGCTTCCCAAGTCGCATCTCCTGGAGTCATACCTCTCCAGAAAACCTTCACAAGGCGAATGGTTTTATTTCTCAATTGCTTATCCTTGACATCCAAAATTCTTTCAGGCTCCACTCGATAAGTCAAATTGTCCTCCAACTCTACTTCTTCAGGCTCAATAACATGAGAAGGATCAGGGTGATATTTCTTCAACTGTGACACATGAAACACATCGTGTAGTCTCGATAGCTGTGGCGGAAGAGCTATCCGGTAAGAAACCTCACCGACCTTCTCAATCACATCGAAAGGACCCATATATCGAGGGGATAACTTCTTAGCCCGAATTGATCTGCCAACACCAGTCATTGGCGAAACTTTCAAAAATACATGATCACCCTCTTCAAACTCTAGTGGTCGTCGTCGCTTATCTGCATAACTTTTCTGTCTACTCTGGGCCGTCAACAATTTCTCCCGAATCATCTCAATCTTCTGAGTCGT
Source organism: Mimosa pudica (assembly GCA_029929735.1). NCBI lineage: Eukaryota > Viridiplantae > Streptophyta > Magnoliopsida > Fabales > Fabaceae > Mimosa > Mimosa pudica. The sequence goes on along the minus strand of JAKELP010000018.1, from coordinate 13,800,996 downwards.
CTCATCCACAATATCCGGGCCAATAACAGCCCTTTCACTCACTTCCGTCCAACAGATTGGCGATCGACACTTTCTACCATACAAATCCTCATAAGGAGCCATACCAATACTCGACTGGTAACTATTGTTATAAGCAAATTCTGCTAGTGGAAGATGCTTATCCCAACTACCAGGCAATTCAACAGCACATGCCCGCAACATATCCTCAAGGATTTGATTAACCCTTTCTGTCTGACCATCTGTTTGCGGGTGATAAGCAGTACTGAACTTAAGCTTACTGCCTAAAGCTGCCTGTAGTGACGTCCAATATCCGGATCTATACCGCTGATCTCTATCTGAAATAATACTCTTTGGTACCCCATGCAAACGCACAATTTCATCAACATACAACTGAGCCAACTTTTCCATTGGACTAGAAATCTGAACAGGCAAAAAGTGTGCGGACTTAGTCAACCGATCCACAATCACCCAAATAGAATCATGACCTGACTGAGTACGCGGTAACCCCACAATGAAATCCATAGATATATCATCCCACTTCCACTGAGGCACCTCAATATTCTGCAGCAATCCACCGGGCTTTTGGTGCTCAATCTTGACTTTCTGGCAAGTCAAGCACTTAAGTACAAACTGTGTCACATCCTTTTTCATCCCTGGCCACCAAAACTCTCGCTTCAAATCATTATACATCTTAGTAATTCCCGGATGCATGGCATATTTACTCCTGTGAGCCTCTTCCAAAATAGTCTGCTTTATCTCAGCACAATCAGGAACACAAATACGATGCTTACACCGTAGAATCCCATGACCATCAATCTCAAAATCTAAGACTGAACCATCCTCCAATTCTTTTCGAATCTTACTCAACTTGTTATCCTTCTCCTGTGATACTCGCAAATCGGTATACAAGTCAAAATCAACTACTACCGCTCTCAAAATAGCCTGCCCCACCCCAGGAACAACTCGCATATCACGTAAAGTTTCCAACCAAGCCTGTTCCTCAAGACTCATTACAAAGACATGAGCCGATTTCCTACTTAAAGCGTCAGCAACCACATTGGTTTTCCCAGGGTGATACTTGATTTCAAACTTATAATCACTTAGCAACTCCATCCAACGACGTTGCCTACCGTTCAACTCTTTCTGGTCCATCAAATACCTAAGACTTTTATGATCACTGAATACTTCAAACTGAGCTCCAAAAAGGTAATGACGCCAGATTTTTAAGGCAAACACCACTGCACACAACTCCAAATCATGAGTTGGGTAGTTTACTTCATGTGGTCTCAACTGTCTCGAGGCATAAGCTATCACTTTGCCATTTTGCATCAACACACATCCTAAACCCATCAACGACGCATCAGTATACACCTCAAACGGTTGAGACGAATCTGGCAAAACCAACACTGGAGCGGTAGTCAAAAGAGTCTTTAACTCCTGAAATGCTGCTTCACATTGCTCCGTCCATACAAAAGGGCGATCCTTCTTGGTCAAATTTGTCAAAGGACGGGCAATCTGCGAAAAACCACGAATAAATCTCCGATAATAACCAGCTAATCCTACAAAACTCCTTACTTCAGTTACTGATTTCGGAGATTCCCACTGCAATACCGCCTCAACTTTACTAGGATCCACCGCAACACCTTCAGAAGAAACCACATGCCCCAAAAACTTTACTTCGTTCAGCCAAAATTCACATTTAGACAACTTAGCATAAAGCTGATGATCCCTCAGAACTCTCAAGGCAATGCCCAAATGCTCACGATGCTCCTCTTCATTTTTAGAATAAATCAGAATATCATCAATGAACACTACAATGAATTTATCTAAATATGACCTGAAAATTCTGTTCATATAATCCATGAACACAGCAGGAGCATTGGTCAAACCAAAAGGCATCACCAAAAATTCATAGTGGCCATAACGGGTTCTAAAGGCCGTCTTAGGAACGTCCTCTACCCGAACTCTTAATTGATGATAACCTGATCTCAAGTCAATCTTAGAAAACACGGAAGCCCCAACTAACTGATCCAACAAATCATCTATCCTGGGCAACGGGTACTTATTCTTTATTGTGACTTTATTCAGCTGACGGTAATCTATGCACAACCTCATGCTACCATCCTTTTTCTTAACAAACAAAACTGGAGCTCCCCACGTTGACACACTAGGTCGAATAAAACCTTTTTCAAGCAACTCTTCAATCTGCTTCTTCAACTCAGCTAATTCCACCGGAGCCATTCTATATGGTGCCTTAGAAATCGGACTAGCACCTGGTTCTAAATCAATGGTGAATTCCACTTCTCGCTCAGGTGGAAGACCCTGAATATCAGCGAAAACTTCAGTATAATCCTTAACCACATCTATAGCTTCAATGCTAATCTCCTCCTCAGATTTAATTGAGAAGAAAACAGCAAACACCTGACAACCCCTCCGCACGCACTTCTCAGCTTGTGTGGCGGATAGTAACAAGGAACCACTGGAACCCCCAACAGATAAAGAATTTACTGCATATCTCACAGCCCGTTCCTTACAAAGCAAAATGACATTATTGGCTATCAACCAATCCATGCCAATAATCACCTCTATTCCTTTAAGGGGTAAACATACAAGGTCAATCACAGAGTCTCGACCCTCATACTGAAGGTTCAAGCCTTTACATACGTGAGCAGTTACAAACTCAGCTCCACTAGGGGTAGTTACTTTCAAATCATAAGATAATGCAGATAGAATAAGGCCAAGTTTCTTAGCACAGTCATAGGAAATAAAAGAATGTGTAGCACCAGAATCAAATAACACTTCAACACTATGACCTCGGATGGAAACCATACCTTGAATTACATTAGGAGACGTTGTGGCCTCCTCTCTCGTGGTAACATACACACGTCCAGGAGCCATAGGGCGACTGCTATGACTTGCCTGACCTTGCTGCCCCATCCTAGGGCAAAACTTGTAAGTATGGCCCAATTCATTACAGTGATAACACCTCCAACACTCTCCCACATGAAACCTCCCACATCTATCACAAGGACCTCTCACACTAGATGCTGAGGCAGCTGACTCCTGATAAGACCCCTGACTAGCACCTGCTCGACCTCTACCACCAAAAGATTGGGTCCTACCACCCCTGAACTGACTTCTCTGCCCAGATCTTCCCTGGTGTTGTCTGCGAAAACTACCCCTCTGGTTATACCCTTGCGTATGACCTTGGCCTTGAGATCTTCTCCCAGAACTCCCAGAAGTACTCGTACCAGCACTGTGACTTTTTGAGATACCTCCTGAAGGCCTTAAGTAGTTAGTAGATTTAAACTGGTTGTCAACACGATCCAAGGTACCTGAACTTCTCAAGTTTCAGGCCACAAGACAAAAATACTCACAAGAATCCTCAAAACTAACAAACGGCCTAGCATACAGATATGGCTGCAACACAGGTCTAGCCTTCTGAATCAACTGAGTATGCTTCCATTCAGGATCATCTTTATATTGCAGGTAAGTCACATAGCGTGATAAATTATTGAAAATAGCAATAAATTCATCCTCGTGCATATTGCCTTGCATTAATTTATTAAATTCAAGCTCTTTCTCATGTCTGATTGTAATGGGAAAGTAATGCTCAAGGAATTTTTCTTTGAATTCTGACCACACAGTCATGGAATCATCCATACCCCCAGCCGACTTCCACCATCTTTTGGCATCACCAGTCAACAGTAAGATAGCAACCCTGGCTTTCTGGTACTCATTACAGGCAACTGCTTGAAAAATTGTCTCTAATCTATCGATCCATTCTTCTGCTACTTTAGGTTGGCGACCCCCTTCAAAAGTACCAGGATTGTGCCTAGACACATCTTTCCAAACTCTATTAACAGCACGGTCTTCTTGGGTAACTTCTTGCTGGGTCCCATGAGTTTCACTCTCATGGCCAAATTCAAACTCTCCTTCACTTTGATGCTGATGGCCCATATCTTGTTTAAATTTTTGTAACCTTTCTTCCATTGTCTCCAAAATCACATCCCTCAACTGATTCACAAACTCCGACCCAAAGTTTTGTGCTGGTATAGATTGTTGTGAATCTTGGAATTGATTATAACTATCTTCTTCTCCACCCACCTAGGGAATAATGATAATAATCATAAAAAGAATTAGTGATCATAATAATAAGGAAGGGAAGGAAGGGGTTTATATATCGCCATTCTATATGCAATGCAACAGGCAGGGTATCGTTTACCATAAAACTGATACCAAATTGTAAAGTACCTCCTACTAAAGTAAAAATTAACCTTAACCTTAACCAATTGCTAAACCAATCAATCCAAACAATAGAGTCTAACCATGTTAGCAAAGATTCACCTAACATGGTTAGCAAAAGAATTTCTCTATTAATAAGAGATTACGTATCTAACTATGTTAGAAAAGAGAATCTCCTAACATAGTTAGCAAAAGAACCACCATCACCTAATAAACACACATTTAATACCATAACCTAAATCTAACCATGTTAGAAAAGAATCACCTAACATGGTTAGAAAAGGAACTAACCAAACTACACAAAAATAAACCATATTAGAGCGGGGCCCATCTAATATGATTACACACACAGGAAAACATAAAACCACTCAATACATCCTCCATCTACCACATCAACATATTAGGAAAACCGAGTTTCCTATATACATTCATTCAAGTTCTCATCACCTGGAAAACAGAATATACATCAACCAAGCTTGACATATTAGTCAAGGTAGTTCCTGAACTATCACAGTAGCAGGAACAATGTTATATAACAACCAAAACATTACATTAAGTTACATTACAAGTCATACAATTCACATATAATAAAAATTCACTCAAAACAACATTCATATGTGCAGAAGCTGGTGCAGCCTATTGAAATGGCGATATATGTCCCTAAAAGGTCACCTCTGGCCTACTTACTATATCAGTATGGGCCAGACGGCCCCTTCCCCTTCCTCTGCGCCTCCCCCTGGGCATGATCACCTGTAAAAATAAAGGGAATGGGGTGAGACAAAACAATGTCTCAGTAATCACTACTTAACTCACTGTGACACTCAGAAGTGGGGTAGTGGAGTGTCTACAGGGTACCACAGTTCAAAACCTGCATACAGCACATAACATTTACAAATATATAGATATATATATCCAGAACAGATGCATCCATCTCTCAATAGACAAAAATAAACGTGTGTGACACTGTGCCCGGTCTACAATCCGAAAAGCATAAAAAGGGACCACTCTAATCAATGTGAAAATCCCTGGTTCCTTTACAATCCGAGGAACCCGTACAATTAACCTATCGATTTGCGCAAATCGATAGGTTACATCGGCCGACGGTACTAATATTCAGTGTCATGCAACATACAAAAGGTTTATATAAATATAAATATATATAAAGTACAGTTCAGTTAAAAGGTACCCTATAGCCCACGTTTAAGTATAACATAATCTGAATTCATTTTGTATATATATATAAGTAGAAGAGGATGTTAGAAAATCCTCAACTACCATCACCCTCAGTATCACAGTCAGTTAAGCGTGATTACCTGCTAAACTTCTCTGCAGCAGATATACGCAGATAACAGTTATCTTCAAAGTCCGCTTGAAAGATCACCGTCTACAATAATGCCACAATTTAAAAATGGGTCAAGACACTTTGTAAGTGACTTAACTCAACCTTTTAAATAACTTTCATTAATACTAAAAGTATAAAAATACTTCAATACCAAAACCACATCCATATCCTTTCCTTTTCCAACTTCTCTTTACCAAATCTTTACAATATCAATACTTTCAACCTTAATCATCTCTTGAAGAATTTATAACATTACCCACCATAACCAAACCATCCTTTAAAACATCTAAATCACTTTCAATCAATACTTTAACTTTCCAACTTCCTTTCAAACCTCAATCTATTCAACATTAACATTCCAACATCAATAAACAACCTATAATCTACCCAAGTCACTTCAAATCAATACTTTAACTAACAAAATTCCTTACAAACATCAATCCTTCTAAAACTAACCTTCCAACATCACCAAACAACTTCATCAAGCATTTCTTAAGCACCAATTTATTCCAGAATATCATCACTAACATAGCCCTAGCTTAAAGAGTCCAAAAATGCCCTATTACCTTCCAATTTCCTTCCTAAACACCAATTCAATCAAAATCAACTTCCCACATCTTATTATAACCTTAACAAGTATTTATCAACAACTAATTCATTCAAATCATCTTTCATTAACAAAACCCCAATTCAAAGAGCCATAGAAAATTTCCAAAAATCCCCAAAATCTTTTCCAACTTCAATAAACCTCAATACTTCCCAAACATCTTCAATTTAACAGTGAATAATCATAATAATAACTTGTCAATCCTAAAGTCCCAATTTTTCATAACACCCTAACATCAAAGAGACCAAATTTCACAAAATTAACTTCACAAGAGGCAAAGATCAAGCTTACGGAATTCCAGAACGCAGGGGAAGCTTCACTGCTGCCGGCCGCCGTCCAGAACTCGCCGGAATCGGCCCTTAGGTGGCTGGCCGAGTTTGAACAAGAGGAAGGAAAAGGAAGATGAGAAATGAAGTTGTAACATGAAGAAATCACAAAAAGAGCTAGAGAAACTACCACCCACCTTCAACAACAACTCCCTTCGCCGGAAAATAGGACCACCGTCGCCAGAAAACCACCCCAACTCACCGGCCGAACTGAAAAGGGAAGAGGATGTTAAGAAAATTGTGTTGTGAAGTTGAAGAAGGAAGAACAACATGAGAAATCGCAAGAAAAATCACACCTTTCCTTTACCCGCCGTTCATGTCGCCGGAAAAACTCAATCCATCGCCGGAAAATGAGAAAATCCGAACAGCCCACACACCCCCCGGATCGACTCGAGCTTCGCGGATATGTGAAGAGGAGTGAGAAATGAAACGAAATGAGTAAGCTTTTATGAAGGTAGGGGCCGGTTTGGTATATGTTGATGAGAAGAGAAATGGAAAAATGGTGAAGGGAGGGAGAGAGCGGCGGTGTGATCAGAGGGAGGAGGGAGTCCGAGTTTGTTGATAAGGATAGAGGGAGGGGCGTGTTTGTTTAAGGGGAAATAAGGGTGATTTTGGTTATTTAAAGCCTAAACTTGCTATAGTGTACTCATTTTGATTTAAAACCACTTAAACCAGCCTCCAATCTTCTTAAACTTCAAAATATTTTTAACTTTACCATTCCCTCATATTTCAAACTCTTCATTTCTTTAGTAATTATATGCACATTAATTATTCAAAATTTCCAAAATTCTCCAAAAATTCCTAAAAATTCCAAAATTCCTAATTTCTCTATTTATTATTTTCCCAAAACACTCTTTAATCCTGTATTAAATTTTTCAGGATGTTATAGTACTGTCAACACCTACTTATCAATTTCACCACGCCTTTACCTATGCTTTGCTTTGTCCTCAAACTTTCAGGGTATTTTACCTTATTGTCCAACTATATATTGGAATATCAAATGTTTGTTGAATGTGCCGTGTCTGATCTTCACATTTATTGAAGTTTGGTCCTTCAATAAAATGTTATAGGGTTAACATAACTTTTAGTCCCTCAAGTTTCATCCAATTTTGCTTTTCGTCCCTCAAGTTTTAAACACGTCCTTTTAGTCCCTCAAGTTTGCACAGTTTGTAGAGTTAGTCCCCCAACTTTAAAAAGAACTTGAGAAAGCATTTAACGTTGTGATATGTGGCACTAACACTATTAATTCAATGACTTGGCAGCTTATTTGGAATCTGACTGGATATTTAATTAATAAAATGGAAAATTGAAAAATCTTTTTTCTGCCAAAATAAACAAAAAAAAACTGGGTAGAAATTCATAACATTGAAGCGGCGGCGAAGTTGAATAAATCATGGAAAGCAAGAGTTTGGTGATAATGATGAAGGAGAGCAATAGTGTAAGGCTTGTGGTTCTATGAATTTCTTCCCAGATTTGGTTTATACACACACACATCAACCACCAAATTAAGGTCCAATTTCGTCTTCTGCCTCCCTGTTCCAACTGCCGTCGCCGTCAACGGAGAAACCATGAACGGCGGCCAATGAAGCTCCTCTTGGCCACATATGACAAATTAACGGCGTTAAATGCTTTCTCAAGTCCTTTTCAAAGTTGGGAGACTAACTCTACAAACTGTGTAAACTTGAGGAACTAAAAGCACATGTTTTAAATTTGAGGGACTAAAAGCAAAATTGTTTGAAACTTGAGGGACCAAAAGTTATGTTAACCCAATGTTATACCTAAACCTTTTATTGGTAAAATAGAATACTCCCCGGTCCCTAATATAAGAACCAACCGTTAAAACAAAGACTTTTTAAGAAAACATATAAAACTTAATTGGTGTCTTCAGTTATTTGTTTTTCAATAATACTTATATTTATTATGATACTTTAAGTGAAAGGAATACACAAGCATAAATAAATATAAAATTAAATTAGAGGCAAAGTGAAAAAACTTATTAAATGAATATGCACTGTTGACCGAATAAAGACTTATTATTGGAATTTATCAATCAACGACTTCTTTACTCCTTTATCATTCATTCAAGATTTACATAAAGTTTGTGTCCACATCTTTGGTTCTCTCTTGCTTTATGCGCAATTTTATAATGTATTTTGCCTTCTTGTCATAACATGCAATTGAATATTCATTTTATGCTGCGCACAAGGACATGTACGAGCAGCAACTGTTATATCATTTGTGCCAACTTGCCTTAAAATATACACAAAAATCGGCCCCAGTATCAATCAAAAACACTCTCTCAATAACACTCTGTATCTCCGTATCATGACCCTTAGATTTTATTGAAGACTCCATAAAATGCTACCTTTTACCTTATTTTTTTCCCTTTTTAAACATGTTTTACTTTTCTAAACAATACATGACAATTGTCTAAAAAAAACAACATCTTCATTCACCCTTTTCTCACGTTGCTGAACTACGGCATCTGATCACGGTGACGCACCGATGAGTTCAATATTTGTTGAACACCACCTAAACGAAGCCTAACTTGGTAACTTAAATTTCATTTCCGCGGTCAAGTAAATGTAAGCCATAGTTCTTCGGTTGAATGTGGTAAATTTTTTTATTGAATCCTTTAAGTTTGAATTTGGAGAGCATTCTTTTTGCTTTTATACAGCTGTGATGAGCTGTTTTTGGTTTGGCCGTCGTTTTATTCGTCCCTCATTTCTCTCTTAAATCCCAATTTGTCTTTTAAATTTAAGTAAAGGGTATTTTGAGAAAATCATGTAATCCTAATTCATTGGAAAGTCATTCTTAATCTCTCCAAACTATTCAAATTCTTAAATTTAGACACAAATGTAGTAGTTATCGTTGTATGTGTGGGCCCAGCAGTTACTGAATTTTTCCTTAACTGTTTCTGCTTTGAATTAGAAGTTAGAGCAACTATTAACATGGAATTCATGAGGCGTGCTAATGGGTTCTTCTTTTCCTTACCATAGTACATGTACTAGCAGCTTTTTCCAAACACTTTAATACATTACTTGGAAGTTTCCTTCAACTACATAGTCCCATTCAATGAATCCAACGTGCCATATTTTCAAAACAATATGAAATGCCTGTATGTGTACCCAGAACTGAAAAGGGTGTTCATGAGTCATATTTAGACTTTTTCCATCTATTGGATCCAGGCCTCAATAAATGTGTAATCTCTCTTGAGTTTCCTAACATCCAATTCAGGCGACAACATTTTTTTTTCTTTCGGGCATTTGTGTGCTGTCACTTATTTGTGATTTACATAACTCATACTACTGTCTTTGATTTCCCTAGTACGTCGTGAGTTCATGAAATTCGTTTATTATCATTGTGCTTAATCTATTTTATAAAAGTATGCACAACATGGATCTGGATTAGACCAGCGCATTAATTTTATCTTGTGCAAAAGAAATTTGTATGATAATAGTCACAATGTAACTATGATAGTTTTGAAAGTGGGGAAATTTAACCACGTGGCGGACACATAAGCATAGTAACGGTATCACATTACTTTAAATACATTTATCTCTTATTCCACATAATACCAATAAAGAGTCTATTCAGCATGTCACATGGTCATTATTGCATACTCAGCATCCTATACGTTGAAGACTAATGGTCAACACCATCATAGTTGACGGAAATCATAGTTTTGCGCCTGATCCCAAGTTTGGTGGTATTTTTGCTCCTTGCGAAACTTAAGTCATAGAAATGCAACTTAAGGTAAAGTTTAGTTATATGTTTACACCTTTGCCCTTTTTTATAATAAAATTGTTTTGCTTTTTTACTTAAAAATAAGTTTACCAACATACAACTTACAATACTCAAATAAAATAGGGTAAAGGAGCAAATCTGGCCCCCAAGTAACCACCAAGGAGCGCTGAGGACCCTAAACTAACCACAGGCCTGGATCTGTACCCCAAGTAACCAAGATGTTAAAAAAATACCCCGGTTGGACGGTCAACTACGTTTGACCGTTACCTTGCTTATTTGGATGTCACACGAGCTCCTGCTGTGCCACCTCTGCATGCCACGTAGCATGTTAGTTTAGGGTACTCAGCGCTCCTTGGTGGTTACTTGGGGGCCAGATTTGCTCCTTTACCCAAATTTTAAATTTGTATCCATCAAATTCTTTTGATAAGATTCAATTAAATACTTAAATATTTAGGAAAGGTAATTAGAATTAGTTAACTTATGATTAAGTTTGGCATTAGATAAAAGATGTTAATTAACACTATAAATGTTATATTATGTTACAACATTCAAATTTCATTTGTACATGCTTTCAGTAGGGAAAAAAATTTGAGCGAGAAATGACAAAAGAAAACTTGTTAAATTATTCTTAAAAATAGTTTTATTGCTATAAAACAAGAATTCCCACTTAGTATATCCAATCTATAGCCACTTAATATCAAACCTCATTCGAGTAATTTGAGTAATTACCTACGTTTCTCAACTAGTTATTTGAGATATATGAGTAGTTAATGAGGTTTTGAAATGTCTCAAAGTAATGGAAAATTCTAGCAATTAAAAGAGATACTCGAGTAGTTACCTATGTTACTAAACTAGTTATATGCGATACATGAGTAGTGAATGAATTTTTTTCATTTTTCCTAAATTTCATTTTAGACAAATTGACGACTATATCTTATTTGTGAAATGAAAAAAATTCATTCACTACTCATGTATCGCATATAACTAGTTTAGTAACATAGGTAACTACTCGAGTATCGCTTTTAATTGCTAGAATTTTCCATTACTTTGAGACATTTCAAAACCCCATTAACTACTCATATATCTCAAATAACTAGTTGAGAAACGTAGGTAATTACTCAAATTACTCGAATGAGGTTTGATATTAAGTGGCTATAGATTGGATATACTAAGTGGGAATTTTTTGTTTTATAGCAATAAAACTATTTTTAAGAATAATTTAACAAGTTTTCTTTTGTCATTTCTCGCTCAAATTTTTTTCCCTACTGAAAGCATGTACAAATGAAATTTGAATGTTGTAACATAATATAACATTTATAGTGTTAATCAACATCTTTTATCTAATGTCAAACTTAATCATAAGTTAACTAATTCTAATTACCTTTCCTAAATATTTAAGTATTTAATTGAATCTTATCAAAAGAATTTGATGGATACAAATTTAAAATTTGGGTAAAGGAGCAAATTTGGCCCCCAAGTAACCACCAAGGAGCGCTGAGTACCCTAAACTAACATGCCACGTGGCATGCAGAGGTGGCACAACAGGAGCTCGCGTGGCATCCAAATAAGCAAGGTAACGGTCAAACGTAGTTGACCGTCCAACCGGGGTATTTTTTTAACATCTTGGTTACTTGGGGTACAGATCCGGGCCTGTGGTTAGTTTAGGATCCTCAGCGCTCCTTGGTGGTTACTTGGGGGCCAGATTTGCTCTTTTACCCAATAAAATATCTATATGTAACATAAAATAAAATGTGAATTTTTCATATAAATATAGATATCAAAACCATACTTTTAACCAATTGTCTGGGTTCGATCCATGACGTTGGGTATGGAGAATCATTAAATCTTCTAGGCTAGTTGTCTCACCCTTTGAAGTGCCTACAAATCAGCGGGGATTAGTTTCTCACTTGTCGAGTGAGGGAATACCTTGATCATTGATAAAAAAAAGAACCATAGCCCCAAAAGAGGGGGTGGACACCGAAGGCTCTAAGCAAAAAAAAAACATAGCCATCTAGAATTTTTTGAACTGAAATAGCCATCTAGAATTAATTATAGCTAAAATGAGTTGTTTATATACCTTCATATAATGTCATACGCACATCCAAATTAAAACGAAAATGTCTTGCAACATATACGTGTGTATATTACTACGGGAAAATGCCATTTAAATCCCTCCGAATATACAAAAGGACAATTCAGGAACTCAAACTTCCAAAAGGACCATGAAGGAACTCGGACCTAGTTGACATTTCAAATTTGTGTGAAAGGACAAAATTACCCCCATCATTAAACAAAACATTTACACCGCACCTGTTAACAATTGAACTTTGGGCATTAACAACCGAACTTTAGGCATTGACATTTTGAACTTAAGAATTAACTTCTTCGTTAACGAGATAACATTGGTGTAAAAGTTAATTCTTAAGTTCAAAATGTCAATGCCTAAAGTTCAGTTGTTAATGCCGAAAGTTCAATTGTTAACAGGTGCGGTGTAAATCTTAACACCAATGTTATCTTGTTAACGAAGAAGTTAATTCTTAAGTTCAAAATGTCAATGTCTAAAGTTCAGTTGTTAATGTCCAAAGTTCAATTGTTAACAGGTGCGGTGTAAATGTTGTTTAATGATGGGGGTAATTTTGTCCTTTCACACAAATTTGAAATGTCAACTAGGTCCGAGTTCCTTCATGGTCCTTTTGGAAGTTTGAGTTCCTGAATTGTCCTTTTGTATATTCGGAGGGATTTAAATGGCATTTTCCCTATTACAGTATTAGACAAACAATAAAAAAATAATTAAAATTAAAATGATATTCGTAGTTTCGTACTACATATCCCTCTCTCTCCCTCTCTCTCTCTCTGCACCGCTTAACTCATCTCTTTTACATATCGCATCTGAATAAATCCGTTAATGCATGATCATTGGCTTAGTTGTTGTTAAGAATGAGATGATGTTTATGTGAATCAGGTGAACACAATACAATATCTTCTCATTCTTCTTTCTCTGTATTGTTTCTATTTTTCTTCCGTTTGATTTGTAGTTTCTGAATATTCATAATTCTGCATGTACTGTATTGAATTTTTTCGGAAATGGGTATTGTTGGTTGCTGAAAATTCACTTTTTGGAAACTGGGTTTGGTGCTTCTAGGACAAAGGTGAAAGTAGAATCAGAAAATGAAAATGAAAATGAAAATGAATGATAGTAATGATGGTATACTCAAAGCTGCTTTTTCATACCTTATGATCATTTTCATGTTTTCTGTTAGTAGCATGATCTATTTGATCCATGTGGCATGATAATTGGTAGTTTTTCCCTAGTCTATGGAGCTTGTGATAGCTGTGGTTGATGTACTCAAGATATTGAATTTGGAGTGGTACTTTTGAGAAATTAGAGAGGGGAAGGGAATGATTTTGTTGTGTTTGAGAAAATACAAAAAAGCAGGAGTTGTAATACATTCTGAATTGTATTTTAGGATGTTGTTGGTTGGGGACTGTGAAAGGGGTCATTGGCTGGTATATAGAAGTGGTTATTCTGTGGATGTAATTTTGAGCTTGAAAATGTGGTTTTTATTCTCTTCATTTGTTCTGGGATTATGATATAAATGTATGTACTTCCTTTCCCTTGTTGTCTTTGGAATTGATGCCATGGAAGGGTGAAGATGAAAAGAGTTTCTTGTCTGGTTGTCTTGGCTTTTCTGCTTCTCCTCTGTCTTTTTTGGTGATTAATTGGAGACATGTATTGGCTGGAAGAAAATTGTTGGCATCTATTGTTTCTTGTTCTCATCCTGGTTTGATTAACTTGGCTATTTTTCATGTGACATGAGCATGTTGTACTCAAGTATATTCTGCATTTCTGTTTTTGCATCCAAGATTGATATAGCTTCTTTTCGTTGGGTTTGGCTGACTTGTACAAAGGTGTTTTACTTTGCCAATTCAAGCTTAAGTAAATGTTATTTGCTTGGTTCTCAAAGAATCCACATAGTCCAGCCGGAATGTATAATTTAGTTTTGTTTTATCAAATGAAGTTTCTGGTATATCATTCTGCTTTATAATTTTGATCATTCTCTTTTTCTTCAAGTCTTTTGTGTTTTGTTCTTGTTTATTGCTGTTTTATTTGTATGTCCTTGTGAAAATTGGTATGTATGATATGTGTATATGTGTGTCAAACACATCTTGGAAATGTCTTCTGGCGATTTCAATGTATGATGTACCCAAAAGTTTTAGCAGCTGAGTAAAGTCAAGTTTTAGACTTCTTTTTTTCTACTTTCTAGGATTGAGCAAAATATTCCTGTGATAGTTTTTAATGGATATTTTATGAGTTCAGGTTCAATTGGGTTGCTGTATGATGTTCATCCCGTCATCCCACCCCTGTCTTGACGTGCATTATTTATAAATTCTTTTAATCCCACACAAGATTTTGATTTGATGCTAGCCTTGCTTTAAACCTTAATTTGTTAAATATCCACATAATCATATGTGTTTGTGTGTGGCTTACAGATCTAAATCTTAAAATTCTCCAAATCCTAATACTTCCCATAAATTTGTGTATCATTTAGATATGATAGTTTCTCAGCTTTGTGGTGTATAGTTGAATCATTCTGAACATGCTTTTCTTATTTTCTCAGAAGTTCAGTGAAAAGCTGCATCATAATTTTTGGTAGAAGTATCTAAGGTGCAATGGGTGCCTCAAGAGGGCCAAAGCTTTCTGGAATGCAGAAGCAAGTACTTAGCCTGTACAGAGGATTTCTTCGAGCAGCTCGCTCCAAGCCCGAGGAAGAAAGACGCAAGATAGAATCAGTGGTATCAGAAGAATTTAGATGTAATTCCAAGCAGGTAGATCGTAAAAATTTTGTTTACATTGAATATTTGCTTCGCCGAGGGAAGAAACAACTTGATCAGCTTAAGGACCCTGGTACCACTGGATTGTCCTCCTTACAAGTTACTTTGCCTAATGCCAATAAGCCTGACCCTTCAACTAAATGAATTCTTGCCATTGACTGTGAAGCCGATATTATTCTTTGCATAACATATCAAAAGGACCGAGAGTACTTGTATCTGATAGAGGAGACTTGCTTTCCCTAAAGCACTGGGGGAAGGGTTTTTTTTTAGCTAGAAAAATGCTGTGTGAAGGATTTGAAAATTTTGAATTGGGAAAAATAAGGGATATTTATAACTATGTCTCAAATTAGACAATTAATCACAATGAGGTGCTAAAAAGTATCAAATTTCATTGAAACTCCTAGCTAGTTGAGTGATATAAATAGCTTAGCTATGGCAATGTCATTCTTTGAGTTGTTAATGGCAATTATATACGTTGTCAATATTGAACTGCAATTGACACTTATTTGGTTGTCATTGAGCTATTTATTGTCAATAAGATGTTGTTCAATATCACCTAGCTTCTTAGAGGGACTTCAATGTAATTTGATGATTTTTTAGAACTTTGCTGTGATTAATTCCCTTATTGTGGGCTTAGTTGTAATTTTCACAAAAAATAAAATAGGAAGAGTTCATGAGGTAAGCTAGTGATGTTTAAATGTTAGCTACTATATAGTTTTTCTTAAAGAAGAAGAATACTCTGTTAATTTCATTATTAAATGTGAACATAACGAAAAGAATGATGTTGATTCCCATGAAGAACTCATGAGGACTTGTATCAATATGATACTATATGCAGTTTAATTTAGTTTCTTTTGCTATACTTTTGCCATTGCCAGTGCTGCATTAAAGTTGTTGATGTATTCAAATTATTACTTTCCATCTAAATTTACGAGTTATAGCAAAAAAGTTAGTCAAGTTAATAATTCAAAAAAGTTAGTCAAGTTAATAATTTGTATACAATTTGTGATATTTTTTTTAAATTGTCCATGTAATAATGTGTATATTTTTTTGACTAGATTTAATCATTTGCACCGAAAACTGTCTTCATTTATATTAAGCTTGTTCAAACAATGTAATATTCTCAACAAGTTCCTGCAAGTAGTACTATCAAGGGAGTATTATTTTTGTTGGTTCAGTTAAATGAATTAATACTCTAACCTACACTACACTGAAGTCACTTATTAGGCATAGCATGTGGTATTTACCAATTAATTTTGTTTTGTTGAAAAAAGGACGAAGAGTTGCTTTTGAAGTACAACCTGAACCAGTTTAATTCCCGAATTGCGAATGGAATGATTGGCACGCAGGATCTACAAATGCATTAACTGTGGATCTTCTTCATTTTCTTTCCATCAACTCTAAATCTGATGTATTTATACCTGATCAAAAAAAAGTCTGATATATTTATAGAAATTTTTTGTTTAAAAGATTTTGTTTTTTGGGCTTACACACTCACTACATTTATGTTTAGAAGATTTTATAGGGCTTTGCTAGAAAAGTGAACAAGTAAAACATTACGTTCGATTCAATTTCTTGGGCTGCAGTAATTGGGCTTTAGTTTGTTTTTTTTTTTTGTTTATTCAAGTACCCGTATATGTCTTTTTTTTTGTTACAAGTACCCGTATATGTCTTTTACAACAGTAAAAAGTTCTTTAAATAAAATTTATCAAGCAGCTGCGCGTCTGATTTCATATCATATCGTACAAAAAATGGGTTGTCTTGTAACCAAAAGGTTGAGTTTGAAATCCACCAACGTGAGGTCTTTATTAATGAGCAATATGAAAGATTCTTTATAAGTGCCCAAGTTTGGAAGTATGTTCGTTCTAGGCCTGGTGAGCTCTTAGAAGTTAGAACTGAACATTTACCAAAAAGAAAAAAGAAGTTAGAAGTTAGAACTGAACTTTTCACACTTTTTTCTATAAATACTTGTAAAATGAAAATGAAGTAACTCTTGATAATACTCTCTTCATTCCTAAATATAAGATTCAATTCAAAAAAAAATTCAATTTAAAAAAGAATTCCTAAATATAAGATCACTTTTATATTTCAATTTGTTCCCAAATATAATAAATATAAGATCACTTTTATATTTCAATTTGTTCCCAAATATAATATCACTTTCTATTTTTTTCCTAAATTAACCTCGTAATATTTATAAACAATAAACAAACAAGAGATAGAGATAGGGGATAAAAGTATATGATTTAGATGAATTGATTATATTATATCATACTCATAATAACTAACTTAACTAACATAATTAATTAATCAAATTAGAAAAAGTGACCTTATATTTAAGAACGAAGGTAATACTCGAGTTGCGTTAATATGGAAAAGTAAATTGTCAGCCAAAGAATGAGGGTAAACGACCTTTAATCTTTGCTATGTTGATGTTAAGTTACTGGCCACCATAATGGTATTAAACAACTTTTCAGCCGACTCACCCTAATGTACAGACTTTTTTTTTGCATTTGCTCACTAAGTTGATACGTACTGGATAATTTTAGATATAAACAATTCTTTGATCTCATGAGAGGAATCAAGCAATACTTTATATGTTCTAGTTATCAGAAGGCAAACCTTTAGAGAGCTAGAATATGTGTCAGGGTTTGAAGGTAAACATTAGCATATCACAATATATTTGAAATAGTCCTCCACCCTATTATTGTGTACTCAATGGTTATAAATATAAAACCATTTAAACTTTTTTTCATTGAAGTCAAGGAAGCAAATTAGACTATCAAATTAAAACATATGTCATGTGTAACTAGATTGTATATTTAATTTATAAGTAAAATAAATTAGATTTGACGAAAAAAGATAACTATAAACAATTTGTTGTAATTAATTTTACATATTTAATAAAAAAAGTCAAAGTGATACTTGGGATAGAAGGGAAGGATATTTTTTTAATACAAAACAATATGTTAATCAATTATATAAGTTCAATCTAATAAACCTCGTTTTATAAAAGAAAAATCAGGTGCATGCAAATGTGGATAAATTCTAAGAGCTCTCATTAACATGGTACCAACTGGAGCAGAAGAGGCTGATCCCTCAGGACTTAGCGAAAGGGTTTTAAAAGATAAATGTTTGCAGGGATTGTGCTAAAATGATCTGATGCCTACTTATTAGAAGTGAACAACTCACCCTTATCAGGACATGTTACTGTAAATCTTTATCATGTTAATGGGTCAATTAACTACAAAATGTTAGATAGATCAAACCTCATCTTAAAGTGGCTAGGATGGATGATGAAGGAATGTTCCTTAATGTACTTCGGTGATCTCTTTATTAATAGATACTCCCTCCGGTTCTATTTATAAGTCGCCAACCGCCACTAAATTTTGGGTCCTTAATATAAGTCGCCAACTACCACTAACTAACTCATTAATTAAAGTTTTCCAAATATGCCCTTGTCATTGAAAATAGAGATCTCTACATTTACTTTTGTTTGCCTCATTATGACTCATTTAATAGTTGTGAGGAGGGGCAAAAATGGAAATAAAAAATAAAACAAGACCAATTTAATGATGTAACCACCACTAACCACCATTCCTTGGTTTGTACAATATGGGCAGTTGACGACTTATAAATAGGACCGAATGGAGTACTTATTTCCATTGATGAAATATATGCTCTAGTTTTATTGGTCAAAGGTGGAATCTATTTTTTTTCCAATTGATACATGTCTCTTTTCTTTTATACATTATTAAAGATATGTGGCAGATAACTCATGTTGTCTCAACCAAGTCAGGGATCTGATATTGTAGGCAAGGATATCTAGTGCATGCTCAAATCTTTTATCAACTACTTTTACTTTCAATTAGATGTTGAACTTCTTTATAATTTTATGAGGGAGTACCTTGTTTTTTATGCTCCCTTCTCTTTTTCCATTTTAAGTTTGTAATATTGTAAGATACTTTTTATTATCTCGTTTTTTAATGAATTGTCATTTATACAAAAAAAAAATATATGTGGCAGATAGTTTAGGAAACTATACTTCAAACAAACTTAAGATATTTTGGTAATAAATTTTTAGATGCTTTGGTAATAAATTTTAAGATAGACTTATTTTCAACATTTCTTCGTCAAAAGAAAATTCTTCATACTGAGAACTGAGAAGATACCATGCCTTTAAAGTGTTTTTCCAATTCACTAATTTAGGGGAAAATTGAGGAAGGAAAGGTTGGGGAAAATGGCGTTCAATAACCCTACGAATAATGATTTTCCCAAAGAAGGCATTATGTATCGGGTGATCCCCATAAAGCTAAAATCATACATATACTACCTTTGGTCTTAAATATAGGACATAATTGACTTTTTTTGGAGAGATTATGGTTGCGAAACAGGTTATTAAATGATGACATATTTGATAGATTTTTAGATTATCCATTAGTTTATAGGTAAAATAAACTAGTTTAAGGGGAAATTTTGGTAAATCAATTTATAATTAACTTATTTTGTTTTTTTAAGGATTTTCCAGAAAAAGTCAATTAGGTCTTATATTTAGGACCGGAGGAAGTATTATGTATCGGGTGATCCCACAAAGCTAAAGTCAAACTTATATCCTTGTATCATCGTCTAAAATCTATATTAGCCTCCACGTTTATCTATTCATAGAAGCTCTACATTTTATTCATCATCATTTCCTGTCTATAATTTAATTCATATTGACAAATTCATACTCTATGGGTAGGAGTGCTGCCCACATGGGGGTTAAAACTCATTTACCAGATCAATTAACAACCCATTAATTATTTTTGAACACGCGTTCTCATCTTTACGGGGTTATAACTCACTTACTAGCTCAATCAAATACTCATTGATAATATTTTCATTTCTTTTACTAATGATTAAATGATTTTGGAATAAAATAAAAATATGGAGGCTAAATTTTAGCTTAATAGAATTAATATTTTTTTAAAAAAATTAGGCCCTTAATGGAGGAGTATTATCAAATACCAATAAAGAAAATCACTAAATTTTAAAAATAAGAATAATAATATCAAAACATTTACTTTAAAGTACACTTTGTCAACTATTAATTATACTAGTTAAGGAGCAAACCTAGTATCAAACAATTAGCGAAATTGCACCAAAAATGAATAACAATTTCGAGAGACAGATATAGTACCCATTAGTTTGGAAGTGGTGCAGATCTAGTATCCATTAATTTCGAAGTAGTGCATATATAGCAATTCCATTAAGTTAAAAAAAACATTGGTTAACAATGGTCATGTGACATATGACAGCTGGAAATTCAATTCCAACGTGACAATAGAAGTATGGATAGATGAAGATGACGTGAAGGCCACATGGACATGTCACCCTACATTCTCCAGTAAAACTACATAAACAAACGATTGAACCCATTATTATTGAAAATACTGCATATGCACTACTTCACAAATTAATTGGCATATATTTGTCTCTCAAAATTGTGAACCATTTTCGTTACACATTGGACAATTGTTGAATACTAGATTTATACCTTAACTCTTAATTATAAATACATCATATAAATTTAAATTTAAATTTGTTAACTTAACATTTAACATTTAGGGAAGCTAACCTTGTTAATGAATTTGCCAAAAAAAACCTTGTTAATGAAGGGGAAAATGAGTAAAAACAAAAAAAAATCAAATTAAGACGAGACCGTTTTTGAAGTATGAAAGTGTCTCATTTCCTCTTTCAAAAACTGCACTGCAAAATTTCACCTTCCTGATCGAAATTCAACACTGCGAATTTCGATGGATTCTTCTAATCTCTCTTCACTTCCCGAAGAAGAAGATGTCTCTGAACATCAAATCAAAGATCAACCCATTTCTGCTTTTGCCTCTAAACCCTCTCGCCCACCTTCTAAGTAAATTTTCTTCACTCTTTATTTTTCATTTTCAAGTTCAAAACAACGTTTTTTATTGCCAAGTTTTGATTTTTATTCCTTTTTGTTTCTGGGTTTTTTGGGTTTCTCATCTTGTTGATGATTGTATTCTCTTTTTTTTTGTGTGTAGGAGTTCATCAGAAAAATACTCTCCTGTAGATTGGTCTTTGTATTTTGACAAAGAAGATGATGTTAAAATTCCTGACTCTAATGATGTTAGTATGAAAAAAAATAAAGCTTTTGTTTTTTTTATTGTTGTTAATGTGTTGCTTAAGCTCATTCAGATAAATATGTTTGTGATATATTTTTTACCCTTTGGACAATTCAGGTGTTTCATGTATATATGGCAGGATCTGAGGGACCAGTTGTGTTATGTTTACATGGTGGTGGTTATTCTGGGTATGATTGGTCATTGCTCAATAACCTATTATTCATGTTTTGTTTTTTGGCCTTGTAATTCATGAAGTGTGATTGATCATGGGACTAAAATTGATGTCACTTTTTCGGGCATATTGGTTTCTGAAATCAGGCTTTTAATTTATGATGTTTGATGTTTAAGTTAAGTATTTTGGTTTTAAGTTTTCATGTGCTATACTACAATGTAGTTATACTAGCTAGTACTGCATGTGAAGGAGGAGTATAGAGGGAGAATAAGAAATTTAGTCGTGGTTTTATAATATATCTTAATCAAGAAGATGTTGCAGTGTAAAGGATCTATGATCACATTTCCATTGCTAGGACCCCATGATCTAGAGAGCTATAATAGGAAAGCAACAAATTTGAAGCGTTAAAGTATTGATTCCCTCTGATGAAATCTCTTGATGGTTTATATTTGCTTTCTTGGGGTAATTTGGTCTTGTAAGCCCCTTTATAAAAGTTTCAACTGAATTACACTTCAAAATCCTAGTTTCACACAAGAATATTTATAGGGCTTGGTGTGTATATTCTTTCAGGGCTGATGATATCACTCTTTGACCTCGTCATTTCAGCTCCTAGTTAAACTTGTATTAGCATCAAAGGTTCTGGCTATTACATTAAAAACAAATATTTTACGTTTCCATGCTTTTTAGCATTAAAGAGCCTAAGCTAGGTGCTAATGGCATAGCCATTTAGATCTTTGTTTCAGTCACCATTTAAAACCTGTTCATGACTTCTGCCTATTGCAAGGGTCAATAAAGAACTTAAAATTAGCACCATAGAATAATAAATTTTTATAGATTTAAACGTAATCATTGGAGCAAATTTTATTTGGCCCCAAAAATTAGGGTGAAACCTTTTGCTACCAATTCGGTGTCAAAACTTTACATTCGGATAAACATATTGTACTTCACATTGAAGATTTATTTGCACCCTGCAATTTTATGTTTTGGGAAGTCGTGATGTCTCAAGTACCACCATTCTACACAAAGGCATTCATGGCCTCATTCACTGCATTTCTCTCTCATGCTGATCAATTGCAAAAATATTTCATTATATCTTAACATTTGATATCTTCATCACAATAGCCTCATCACATTTCATATCTCCCAATAAATTTTGATTTATTTTGGTGAAGTTTTCATTCTGATGGAGGTCATCACCTAACTTGATTGCAGGCTTTCATTTGCTTTATCAGCTAGTAAAATTAAGGAGAAGGCCAGGGTTGTTGCCATGGACTTGAGAGGCCATGGGAAGTCAGTGACAGATAATGATCTTGACTTATCTATTGAGGTACTGGAGACTAAAGAAATTAAAGCTGGCCTTTGTATTTGATGTTGAGCCAATTGTTTTGGATCCTACTCAAGTTCGTGTATAAATTATTATTCCCACTTCTTTTTTTCAGACTCTGTGCAATGATGTAATTGCTGTTGTGAAGGCGCTATATGGTGGTTCTCCTCCTGCAATTATTCTTGCTGGCCACAGGTGGCTTATTTTAAAATTATCTTGCATTGTTGCAATCTTATTGACAGTGCTATTTTAATCACAATGAGTTTTCTTTTTCCAGTGGGGATGGGGGGAATGATTGATTAGTAGGAAAGCTGTATTTGATGTTTTTGTTATTTCTCTATTAGGCTTCTTTAGGTTATTTCCTTGTTATGCCTTCTTTTACATGCAATTTTAGTTAGTTTTTTCTTTATCTTTTGAAAATATGATTGGATTTGATTTTGTTTTTGCTATTAGTCTCTCTCTCCTTTCTCTCAAGCTCTCTTTTCCTCTATACTTCACCCTGCTTATTCTTCTTCCAAAAAAATAACTGTCCCTTGTCCTACAACAGACTCTTATTTTTAATATTTTTCATAATGCCTGGATGCAACGCTGGTCTTTTTTATTTGTTTGCATCATTAAAAGAGTTCGCTTGACCTGGTTTGGTCTAATTGGTGAAATTTGTTTTCCTTCTTGTTGGGGGTTTGATTTTAGTTTACATATGTTGATATTGATATTTATCTTCAATGTTGTCTCTTCATCCATAGAGGTTCTGTGCTCCAATTTCAGTATCTTCTTTCAGTGTTTCATTAAGTTATTCCTATAAAACATATTGGTGAAGCTAACATGTTTTGCCCTTTTTTGGTTCAAAGTATGGGAGGTTCAGTTGCTGTTCATGTTGCTGCTAGGAAATCATTGCCTAGCTTGGCTGGATTGATTGTTGTGGATGTTGTAGAGGTTGGCTTCTACAGATAACATTTTTGTTTCTTAACATTTACACATCAGGCACTGAAAAGTTGTTGTAATTAAATTTCAGGGAACAGCGATGGCTTCACTGATTCATATGCAGAAAATCTTATCAGGCAGGATGCAGCATTTTTCAAGCATTGAAAAGGGTGTAAGTTCTCGATCTTAAGTTCTGGTTGAGACATCTGTTTCAAATTGTCAGCTTTAAATTTTAAGTGTGTCTCTTTTATGCATTGTACATGCCTTGAATAAAATGGGGTTGTGTTCAAGTACACCTGGTAAATGATATTATGAACTTCAAAGAATTTTACTTGAGCCATTTTGACATTTTTCTTTTTGAAAGATTTTTATAATATAATGGTACGTGCTGTGGTGAACTATCTGCACGTAAATTGAGAGAACTTAATTAGTAGCTCCATGGTAGTTGTGAAAAGATATTATGATTATGAACATAGTGAAGACTCAATGGATAGGGATTGAAGGGTCAGTTGGTTTTTTTTTCTTTACGAAGATTCTGTTTAGTTGCTAGAAATAGTCTTTATCGAAAGAAATGGAAGACAGGATTCGTATGGTCTTGAATTTTATTTGATATGGTGCAAGGCAAATAAGCATTTAAATTTATACCATTTGGATTGATGAAAATAGTGCATGATGACAGAAAAAAGTATAGTTGATCCCCATATCCTAAATGTAAAAAAGTTAATGAAATAATTTCATAAATGTAAGCAAGTTAGTCAAATAATGCACATGATGGAATTCAAAACATCATGCTTAAGTGGAAAAATGGAAGCAAAACATTTCACTAAGATCAATGCTTCTTGGTTAAACAATCTTTTTTCTTAATTTTTTTCACCAGCAATAATGATTTTTAAATTTGAGTGCATGCAATTTATTAAATGAGTCTTCTTGCCTGTTTGAAATTTCGGATGCTGGTTTACCCCTCCTCCTAAATGATGAGATGAATAGCAATGATGAGCCATATTTTGGCTTCACAAGTTAAATGTGGTCTTTAACTGATGGAAATTACCAAAAGCAAGAAAAAGTCCAAGATCCTGAAGCTGTTTTTTTTAATATCTTAAAAAAGTATTTTCTTCTCCTTTGACTGGTGGTCTAGCTAATTTGTTAGGATCCATAAACTTTGTTGCTTAAAGAAGAAAAGAAGCTGCCTTGCAAATCAGCTCCTAGAAGATTCAGTATTCTTCTAAGTGAAAAAGCTATTTTGTTGCATCAGAAACCTATTAATCATGGCTGATACAAGAGAGAGAAAGAGAAAGCTAATTCTGTACTATTATTCAACAAATCAGCATTACAATGAGGGTCTATTTATAGAGTGCCTAGGCACACAATCAGTTACAATCACAA
This sequence comes from Mimosa pudica, assembly GCA_029929735.1. Taxonomy (NCBI): domain Eukaryota; kingdom Viridiplantae; phylum Streptophyta; class Magnoliopsida; order Fabales; family Fabaceae; genus Mimosa; species Mimosa pudica. Next base: position 13,775,959 of record JAKELP010000018.1, on the reverse strand, counting down.
CGTAACATTGGCAGTATGGGCTAGCTAGGTAATTAGGGTATAGGGTGGAAAATTACTTGTGAAATGATTGTGCCTTAATTTATTTGATCCACAATGGCTTGGAGTAGCCTATACATGTTCTCTCTATCGAGTAAAAGGCTATGACTACATGTTTGTGAAAATTTGGGAGTATAAAAGCAATGATTACATGTCAAATTGTTTGTTACTTGATCTAGGTTAAAAGCCGTGAATGAAAGCCCAAGATATTATGCTCCCTCCGGTCCTAAATATAAGACCTAATTGACTTTTTCTGGAAAATCCTTAAAAAAAACAAAATAAGTTAATTATAAATTGATTTACCTAATTTTTTCCCTTAAACTAGTTTATTTTACCTATAAACTAATAGATAATCTAAAAATAGATCAAATATGTCATCATTTAATAATCTATTTCGCAACCTTAATCTCTCTAAAAAAAAGGTAATTAGGTCCTATATTTAGGACCGGAAGTAGTATATGTTTACTATTTAATATCTGGGGTTCATGACTTTGGTATTTATTTTTGAGACTTTTATTTTATCATATTATTTTTTCATTAGGTATTTTATTTAGTTTTTAAATATCTTATCTTGCAGAGGTATCAGATAGATTTAATTTATTAGAGTTAGAGAGGCAGATTTGCTGCCTCAAAAACTCTATTTATGATGCTTATTCTGAATAAATTAGTTGGGGAATGAGAACACAATTTATTCTTAGCCACATTTCGTCTACCTTGCATGATGTAGAGTGTTAAATAGCTGGCTCTTTGTTAGCAAAATAACTATTTTGCTAATGATGATTAAGTAAGAATAAAATAACATAACACTCTTGATTGAAAGTATGTGAGTATAATGTTATCCGCTCTTAGTATAATTTTATGTGAGTTGAAATTTGATTGGTGCAGATTGAATGGAGTGTCAGAGGTGGCTCCTTGAGAAATGTTGATTCTGCTCGTGTATCTATCCCTCCCACGTTAAAATATGATGATTCTAAGAAATGGTTAGTACTTATGTTGCCCTTTGCTTTTTTGGTTATCTGGATAGAAGTTTTGAGATGTGATTTATTTCTATTATTCTGTTTACATTTTGAAAGATTTGGGTTAAATTTTCCTCTTAATGGGCACAATGTAAATCTTAGTTTTGTGTTGCAGTTATGTTTATCGAACACCACTAGAAGAGACTGAACAATACTGGAGGGGCTGGTATGTATAATCTTAGGCTGCTGTTAACCAACTCTTGTTGAGTGTTTTGATTAGGGGAAGATTTGTTTTTTATCTGTTTTATTCCTTTTCATGATGTTTAGGTGTGTATAGTTGATCTATACTTTTTTGAAAGCCTTGTACTGTACTATGTTTGATTTGATGGTGAGAATATGTTTGGTCTTGTAAATTCTCAAATTGCTTACATAACACAATATAGAGAATTGTTCAAATGACACTGAAAAAAAGGCTACAAAGTGTATTTAGTTTATCCTCTGATCCCTTTGTCAGTGGCAATTGCAACAATAAGTTTCATCGTGAGCTTCACTTAGAATGAGCAGAACCGTCATTAATCTTTGGCTGATATTGCACTGATGATGACTTTATTACTATATATTTCATAATCAAAGGCCTTCCCTCAAATCATGATTGTGTAGATTCCTGTTTTTTATTCTGGCACATCTCAATGACAATATATGCATTTTATCATACAAAACATTGGATTTAAACAAGTAGGTGTAAGATGAATTTGTCATCCAAATTTTTTTCATGATGGCTTTCCTTGTCTTTTTTACATTATAAGTTCAAACTTGAGAATTCAATTTTCATTTAATAGGTATGAAGGCCTTTCAGATATATTCTTGTCTTGCCCCGTTCCTAAGTTGTTGCTGTTAGCTGGAACAGACAGATTGGACAGGTGCCCTTCTTAGTTTCTTAAGCTTGTTAGGCTTTTCCTGGAAGCATATTATTTATTGTTTTCTGTGGAAACAAAAGGATTGGGAAAAATCTGATATATTGATCTGATTATTAGCTTTCATTTTTTAGTACAAGAGACCCTCAATCTATCCCTTGATTGTGGGGATTTGAGTGATACATAAAATAAAAAAAGATTCTACCCTAATTCTATCAAATCATATTATTTCCTTATTCTTATAATCTATAATTATGACTTAGATTCTCCTAATACAAAATAGGAAAATACTAATATTAATTTTATAATTCTAGGAGAATCTAAGTCATAATTATAGATTATAAGAATAAAGAAATAATATGATTTGATAGAATTAGGGTAGAATCTTTTTTTATTTTATGTATCACTCAAATCCCCACAATCAAGGGATAGATTGGGGGTCTCTTGTACTATAAAATGAAAGCTAATAATCAGATAATATATCAGACTTTTCCCATTCTCCTTTGTTTCCACATTTTCACATATTATTTGTGTGTTTTTTCACATATATCCTTGTTGATTTCCATATTGGAATGAAATTTGACAATTTTTTTTGCTCTTATGTTACCCCCTCTCCAAATTGTTGATGTTAAAATTGTATCTGGAAGTTTCTATTGGAAAAGCTAGATCATTGGCAAAAATGAATAAATAAATAATAAATAAGCTACCTAGAATAGTGCAGTTTTTGGGAGGTAATTTTGGGGTGTTTTTCATGCATAGTGCTATTTTGATTTAATAAAATATTCAGTATCTGCCAAGGTTATTGTTCTTATCATTAGATTTAAAGAGATGAGCAGGATGAGGATGATGCCAGAAATTATCATTCATCTATCTACTGGCTAACATGAACTAGTACAGAATATTTGTCCCACATTTTAATCCCCCCTTTTCTTTTTCTTATATTTTAGCACTGCGGCAGCATTGTACGGGGAATACTGAGTTCATATTAAAATACATGGCCTCATTATTTTTATTTTCTTTTAAAACAAATTATTGGCTATTCCTCATGTAGTTTTGGTACAGTCCTCTCTCTATTCTCTTGGAATGCACCTGAAACATGGTGGTGAGAATTGTCCGTTTTTACAGATAACAAGGATGATTTCTATATAAAGAATATAATTTTTTAAATAATTGAAGTAGGTGAGTGTATGCATACAGAATCATATTTCACTTTATTGTTGATGATGTGAATGGGATTCTCATGACAGTATTTTACACATTTTGCAATAATAATGCCTAAGTTTAAATAGGAAAGTAAAATCTTGCATTGTTTGGTAAATAGTGATGTGTTTTGCAACATTGTTCTCTCCTATTATGTATACCTCATTAGGTAGAGCTAAAATGGAATTGATCAGTGGCATTCTGATATTGGATTGGCTCTTTGTTTTGACAGGTCTCTAACAATTGGTCAAATGCAAGGGAAGTTTCAGATGGTAGTTGTCAGACATACTGGACATGCCATACAGGTTTTTGTTGTTCATGTCTCATACAAAATTTTATTATATTATTTTTCTCAATCTCTTTTACTTGAGATCTAATAGCTTCTTGCTTGATCAATTTAGGAAGATGTACCTGATGAATTTGCGGCTTTGATAATGAACTTTATTTCTCGCAACCGAATAGGTCCTCACGGAGTTGAGGTAATTATCTTATTATTCTGTTATCATTTATTATCCTGGAGAAGTTCATAGTTTGTAGATGTAGGTGGGTTTTGGTCACATGTTAGGTTGGAAAATTTTTCCATTTTCTTGTAGTTGAGTTTTTTCCACTCAAGATGGATTACTCTTAAACCTGGAGGCTCAAAAATCCCAAACCGGAATTTCTCAAATTCTTGTTATACAAGATAGAAAGCATTGTATTTATAGATGCAAGAGATGCTACTCTAGCATGAAAGTTGATGAGTAGGGGAATGAGGATCAATGAAATGACTAGAATTCTCATGCCATTTGCAAAAAATGGTTTGTTGGTTTTGGAGAGTTAAAAAAGAAATCATAAATTTGGGGGACAGTGGATTGAGGTCAAAACAAATATCTCTATTAGCTCTCAAGTTTTAAGACCAGGGATGGTGTACCATAATATTTCCAGCTTGGCATTTTACCTTGTTATGCTATTTTGCATATAATTAGATGTTTGAACACCTTTCTGAGATGAATATATGTGATGGAACTCCTAAAGGTTTGACCTTTCAAATTTTCCCTTTTCTATGGCTGCAGATACCTGGCCTCATCAAGCCTGCATTTTCAAAACCTTGACTCGAGGTTTGAAGCTTCAAATAAAGCAAATGATGACGGTTGTCTTAGCCTTTCCATTGCCTGATTTGTTTCATGTGTTCGGTTACCTTATATATTTAATAATTTGTATGTTGTAGTGTACATTTAGAGGTGTATATTATATCAAATGTGACGACTCAAAGAGAAGGGGAAAAAACCATGAGTTTGATACATATTTTCTCACTCTATTAGTTTAGCTTTGATGATTGGCGTGTTTATGGCTTTTCTTTATTTGCTGTCCATCCTCTTTCTCTCTTGTGAAAAACATCTCCCTTTTAGATCAAATATGGATGGTATGGTTTATATTTAAATTCTAAAAAAAATTAACTTAGGACAAATGGAATCTGATTAACTTTAAGTAATTTCATATGATTAACTTAAAAATTTAACTTGGGACAAACTCACTACATCGACCAATTCTAATAAAAATTAATTTTACATGATTGACTTTAAATTTTAATTTTGACATGTGAGCCTTTAAATTGACCACAACATTTAAGAATGAAAAATAAGCAGTCTCCTTTAGCATTGCCAATGTACTTAAATTACCTAATTCTTTTTTCAACTTTGTTCAAAAGTACTTTAGTTTTGAGAGCTATGAACTTATTAAGTGCAAATAGAATCATACTCATGTGATTTGAATTTTATTATTGTGTTACTCCTCCATCCACACCTAAATATAACACTTAATTAACGTAATTTGATTAGAATAAAAATGTTAGTTAAATTGATATAAATTTAATAAAACACTATAATTATTTATAGTTACTTTTTATATTACATTGGGAGACTATGCTATACAACAGGTGGGCAATTTAAATATTTGGATCAATTATACAAGAAGATTGTGAAGTTGATGGGGATGTTAATAATAGAAATCAGGCTGGTTGGTTTAAATGGAGAAAAACTTTTGGGGTTATATGTGATCGTAAGGTTTAAGATAAAGTAAAAGGAAAATTTTATTAAATAGCCATTAGACCAGCAATGTTATATGGTAGTGAATGTTGGGCACTTAAAAGACAACACGAACATAAGATTTAGGTGGCAGAGATGAGAATGTTGAGATGGATGTGTGGGCATACAATTAAAGATAGGATCCGTAATGATCACATTCGTGAAAGAGTTGAGGTAGCATCAATTTCAGAGAAAACAGTAGAAAATAGTTTAAGGTGGTTTAGACATGTTCAAAGAAGAGAATTATATGAGCAAGTAAGAATAGTTGATCAAATGTTATGGAGTTCCTTTAAAAGAAGGAGAGGGAGACCGAAGAGAACTCTTAACGAAGTTATTCAAAGAGATCTTTAATGAAAGGTTTATCTCCAGGCATGACTATTGATCGTGCAAAATGGCGCCGTGTGATCCATGTAGCCGACCCCACCTAAGTGGGATAAGACTTTGTTGTTGTTGTTGTATCCTCAAATTTCCTTTCTTGTTTTTGTTATAAGTTTATAGTTATACATTGCAATATGAGTATCATACTTAATACTAAGAATTAGGTATGTTATAAGTTTGTGGTAATGTTTTCTATTTGGTATCTGATCTCTATACATAAGGATAAAACTTTTAAAGTTGGACCGTGAATTATTTAGAAATGAAAATATTCTTTAACACCAAGCATTTCAACAAATAAAAATATTTAAAACTTTTTATATAATTTTGACTTTGGCATAATCCCTGCGTCTTGTAATATATATATATATACTACCTCCGGTCCTAAATATAGGACCTAATTGACTTTTTTTGGAGAGATTAAAGATGCTAATTAGGTTATTAAATGATGACATATTTGATATATTTTTAGATTATTCATTAGTTTATAGGTAAAATAAACTAGTTTAAAGGAAAAAATTAGGTAAATCAATTTATAATTAACTTATTTTGATTTTTAAGGATTTTCCAGAAAAAGTCAATTAGATCTTATACTTAGAACCGGAAGGAGTATATAATAGTCCAAATATTTTGAATGATCTTGTCCCTAAATATAAATCTATATTTGAGTTGTCAAAATAATAAATGCATGTTTTCTGATATTGTATTACTAAAATACTAGTATATATTTTAAAAATTTGTGTTAACTTTATTCTTATAGGGAGAAGGGAGAGAGAAATAGCACTCTAACCAAAACACATCATTTATTCTAATGTACATTCTCCTTCCTCCCTTTAAGTGAGGGAATTTTTGGAAATAAAATTTTGTCTCCTACATTACCATTATTTTAAACTAATTTTGACCAATTTTTTGGAATACCATCTATGATTATATAGTCGGAAAAATGTTACTCCCTCTGGTCCGTAATATAAAAGCCTAAAATTTGAATGGTTTGGTACAGATTATAAGAGTCCATCCTTAATTTCTCTCATAATTTAACATATTTCTTTCTATTTCCCCCTAACTCTCTTTCATATTTTTTAATTCTTATGTATTTTTTTCTCTTAATAGTGTCATAATAAATAAAGGCAAAAGTAAAAAAAAAAGAATAATTTCATGCATCTAACTAACTTTTACATGTTTTCTTAAGAAGTGTATTACGGAGGTTTCATTATTATATTACATGATGAAGGAGTATTTGAATCCAGCTGAAATCTAAGAACACAAGTTAAAGCCTACATAAGTACCACATTCCCAATTAATCTTTAAACAACATATTTTTGCTAGAACTTTAATTTGATCTTCCATAGATTGCTTCTCAACCACAGTTTTCATCAAAAAAACTATTAAAACTTAATGCTACCATAGGAAGCACCATTAATGCCTTCTCTGAGGAGCAGAAACTCTTAAGAATCACAATACCAACGACTTCGTGCGCTGTCCCTGCAAACCAGAAACTGCCAAAAGCAAAAAACCGGAAATGGGGAAAAAAGAAAGAGTAACTAACCTGAAAAGAAAATAGCAAAAGTAGAAATAGAAAGACCTATTATTCATCAAAGTTTATGTTTTAAGAACTAATATGTGGTAGTTGGTTGGGATACTAAGTGGCCACAACCCCGTAAGGATAAGAACGCGTGTTCGAAATTCTGAGAAGCGCTCTCATTGGGAGAAAGCGTGTTCGTGTCCTGAGAACGCGTGCATATATAAAAATGTAATTTATTTTACATTAGTAATTTCTATATTAAAAGTTAAAACATGATCATTGATCATTTTCAAAAAAGAGAGATAGATAATTTCTATTATTTTTCAACACTCATATGTTACAAAATGTAGGAACTAGTTTATGCCTTCGTTGCATTGTTTAAAAAGTTGGGTTGTAACTCAAGTTAGAAATAACAACGGGTCATTGTTGAAAGGGTCAGATCATTTGATCAAGCCTCTTAACTAATATTTAGTTACAAACTATAAGTCTATTATAATATTATATACGTATATGAATTTACAAATATAATTTGTCTAATATAATAAAAAGTGTATGATCCCAAATATTTTCCTTGTTCACTTGACAATGTTTTTTTTTTGGTTCATACATTGGTCCAATATTATATTGTTCTAATTGAACAATATTTTATAAATTTATGTTTTTTCCAGATGTTTAATAATAAGTTGAAAATAAGAATGAGAGATTTTTTATATAAAAATAAGAATATTGTTTTATAAAATAATGCAATTTCACTTATTAAAATTAAAATTTGAGAAGAAAAACACATTGAATTAACAATATAAAATTAGATTAATCATCATAGAGAAATAGAAAAAATAGTAGATCAAATTAAGTAACATCTTATATTCTTGTAATTATTTTTATTTGATCTATATGGTCATTTTCTCTAAACTAAGTTAATCTTTCTAGACTAAAGTCCTATTTATCCTACTTATAAGACACAATTTTTTTTCATTAAGTTATATTTTAAAGGCACCTTTTTATATAAAAAAGAACCTCCATGTGTATATATAATATTATTGTTTATTAAATTTTCACTTTATTTTCATGCATGAGGTGAAATTAATACTCCCTCCGTTTCTAAATATAAGATCACTTTGGTTAATGTGGGGAGATTAAGAAAGACAATAAAATTACATGATCTTCCTAAAATCCCCTCAATTACTTAACTTTAAAAGGAGGAAGAGTTTTTAATGAAAAGAGGGAGTATAAGGGTAGTTTGGGCAAAACTTGAGATAAAATAGAAAATGATCTTATATTTAGGAACTTATCCACTCCCCCAAAGTGATCTTATATTTAGGAACGGAGGGAGTATCAAATTTGAAGGCATTATCAAATTAGTGATTGGATCCTCCATGTTCATAGGAATTTTCGCACAATAAAGAGTAAACATTGACATATTATTTAGGGAAAATGGTAAATAATGAGTTAATGACTTCCGAATGTCTAAAAAGGACAGTTCAGAAACTCGAAAAGGACAAGTAAGGAACTGAAATTTTCAAAAAGAACAATTAACAATTAAAGCGTATCTATTAACAACTGGAATATATCAATTAACAATTGTCTGACTCCTTACTTGTCCTTTTGAAATTGAGTTTCTTACTTGTCCTTTTGAATATTTGAGTTTCTTACTTATCATTTTAGGCATTATTATGAGCTATTATTTGTCATTTCCCATTTATGATGATTGCATCCGTAATTTCAATAATTATTGTGATTGAAGAGAGAAATTATTCGACGAGATCTTAGGATTATGAATTTATCTCCAAAATCATAACTATTGATCGAGCACAATGGCGTCGTGTGATCCTTATAGCCGACACCACTTAGTTGAGATAAGATTTTGTTAAATATTGTTATTGTTATCATTTTTGCACATTCACCCAATATACATTATGGTTATATTTTTATATTATTCATGAAAGTTTATCATTTATCCACTAGTTTATTAGTAACCATAATTATACATATATGCTTTTATTTTATTCATTTAATTCACATTGTGATAAACGCTTGCGCGCGCACACACATATATTTTATCGGGCGAAGGGGCAAAAATAGCCACCGTAATTCTCCAAATGGACAACTTTGACACCCGTAATTTCGATGGTGCAAAACCGTACATTATAAACCAAAATGGAACAAATTTAGCACTCTTAAACAGAGGTGTTAAGTTTGACCGTTAGTTGACTGGGAATGGTGATTTGACATGATGACGTGGCGAAATAAGGAATTATGTGTCACATTGCATATGACATGGCAAAAAAAATAAACATAAACATGTCATAATGGGGCCCACCCTAATACATATGTTAACTAAAAACATAAGGGAAAATTAATTTGAAGTCCCCCACAAGGGACTTAATACTAGAAAAGTCCCAAAAGTTGAAAAAATTAATGTAGGGTCCCAAGGGACCTCACTTTAATATATTTGAAAAGTGAAAAGACAGTTTTGCCCCTAGCCTTAATAAAAAAAATACCTCACCCACCCCCTTCTCTCTCCTCTTCCTCTCCCCTTCTTCACCGACCCGGCGACCCCCCACCCCTCCCCCTCCCCCACCGGCCTCTCCTCCTTCTCCCCCCTCCACACCCACGTCATCCCCCACCCTCAATCTCTATCTCTATCTCTAGACGTTGAGTTATGGAGAGAGGGTCGGAGTTGGGATCCTCTTGAAACTTGTTGGAGATGGATTGGGCAGTCGGGTCTGCTTCTGCGTGTTGTGAGAGAGCAGAGAAAGATCTAGAGAGAAAGAGAGAAGGTGCAGTGAAAAGAGAAAGAGTGGAGGATTGGGAACGGTGGAGGTTGGCGGCGGCCGGAGATGGAATTAGAGGAGAAGAAGTTGGACGGAGAAAAGACGACGAAGAAGAAGAGAAGGAGTGTAGCGACAACCTGCGAAGTTGCAGAGATAGAGATAGAGATTGAGGGTGGGGGATGACATGGGTGTGGAGGGGTGGTAGCAGTGGAGGGGGGAGAAGGAGGAGGAGAGGCCGGTGGGGGAGGGGGAGGGGTGGGGGGTCGCCGGGTCAGTGAAGAAGGGGAGAGGAAGAGGAGAGAGAAGGGGGTGGGTGGGGTATTTTTTTTATTAAGGCTAGGGGCAAAACTGTCTTTTCACTTTTCAAATATATTAAAGTGAGGTCCCTTGGGACCCTACATTAATTTTTTCAACTTTTGGGACTTTTCTAGTATTAAGTCCCTTGTGGGGGACTTCAAATTAATTTTTCCTTATTTTTTTAGTTAACATATGTATTAGGGTGGGCCCCATTATGACATGTTTATGTTTATTTTTTTGCCATGTCATATGCAATGTGACACATAATTCCTTATTTCGCCACGTCATCATGTCAAATCACCATTCTCAGTCAACTAACGGTCAAACTTAACACCTCTGTTTAAGAGTGCTAAATTTGTTCCATTTTGGTTTATAATGTACGGTTTTGCACCATCGAAATTATGGGTGCCAAAGTTGTCCATTTGGAGAATTACGGTGGCTATTTTTGCCCCTTCGCCCTATTTTATCCACTAGTTTATAATGCTTATATTTATCAACAACGCTTGCATATATAAATTGTGATTATGTTTTTCCATCTAAATTTTGATAAAATGGTAAAAGAAATATAAGAATGGGAGATATATAAATTATGATTATGTTTTTCCAGCTAAATTTTAATAAAAGGTAAAAGAAATTAAAAATTAGAGTAGAATATTGTTTTTTGTAGAAATATTGCAATTTTACTCATTACAACTAAAATTTGGAAAAAAACACACATTGGATGGTGAGCTAAAGTCATGAATAGTTGAAAAGTAAAAAAATTAAATTTACATTTTCAAGATATTTAGTTTTTTTTCATTTGATCAATATAGTCAATTTTCTCTCTTTTTTTGGGTAGCTTGGCCATATTTCTCTAAACTAAGTTATTCGCACAAGTCCTATTTATTTTATTTATAAGATAGAGAGAAATTGTTTGATTAAGTTATATTTAAAAGGCACCTCCATGTGTATGTATAATTGTATTATTTATTTATTTATTTAATTTTTATTTTCTTTTTAAGAAGTGGAGTTAATATTAAATATGGATAAAGTTGGAAAATACCAAATTTCAAGGCATTACTATTAATGTGGTTTGAGGTTTTCCTATTTTATTTATTCATGCGAAATGTTATGCAAAATTCCTTATAAATTAGAAAGAGATGTAAAGAAGAATTTTCAAGTAATGAACTTACTTACCCCTCTAAAATTTCTGATAAAAGAACCTCTCTAATTAAATCTCTTACTTGAGGGCAAGGGGAAAGTGCCCTTTAATTATTGCACAATAAAGAGTAAACAGTGTATATATATGGCCATTTTTCTCTAAACTAAGTTAATCTTTTTAGCATATAGTCCTATTTATCCTACTTATAAGACACAATTTTTTTTTCATTAAGTTATATTTAAAAGGAACCATTTTGTAAAAAAAGAACCTCCATGTGTATATATAATATTATTGTTTATTTATTAAATTCACTTTATTTTCATGAGGTGTAATTAATATAAAATTTGAAGGTGTTATTTATAGTGATTGGATCCTACATGTTTATAGGAATTTTTGCACAATAAAGAGTAAACCGTGACAAATTATTTAGGGAAAATAACAAATAATGACCTCCGGATATCCAAAAGAACAATTAAGGAACTCAAACTTCGAAATAGATAAGTACGGAACTGAAATTTTCAAGTAGAACAATCAACAACTGGAACGTACCTATTAACAATTGGAACATATCAATTAATAATTGTGTGACTCCTTAAATGTCCTTTTGAAATTGTGTTTCTTATTTGTCCTTTTGGAAATTTGAGTTCTTTACCTATCATTTTGGGCATTCAAATGTATTTATTTGTCATTTTTCCATTTATGGTGATTGGATCCATAATTTCAATAATTATTAAGATTGAAGAGAGAAAAGGAAAATGTGATCAAATAACGAACAACAAAGGAAAAAAAATCCATAACTGAATTTTGTTGACAAATTGATTTTTAATGCTCAATGGAAAGTAAGAGGGAAAAAAATAATAAATGGAAATCAACAAAAAGGGACGGATCCAAATTTTCAAACTGATGATAAGAGGAAACCATAACAATTTGAACACGATAATGGATAGTGAGTGGTATTACACGAAAATCTGTAAATTTGTATAAGAAAAGGCACCTTGATTGAGTTAAAAATAATAAAACTAATATACATTATGGTTATGTTTTTATTTTATTCATGAAAGTTTATTATTTATCCACTTAGTTTATTCGTAACATAATTATACATATATGCTTTTTTTATAACATGCTTTTATTTTATTCATTAATTAAAAGTGTACTTTCCAAACATAAAGGACTAAATTGAAACTTGATGCAAACATAAGGGACCAAGAGTATACTTTAGCCTATAAATTATGATTATGGTTTTCCAACTAAATTTTAGTAAAATGGTAAAAGAAGTATAAGAATGGAAGATATATAAATTATGATTATGTTTTCCCATCTAAGTTTTAATAAAAAGGTAAAAGAAATATAAAAAATAGAGTAGAATATTGTTTTTTTTTAAAATATTGCAATTTTACTCATCAAAACTAAAATTTGAAAAAAAGCACATTGAATGGCGAGCTTAAGTCATGAATAGTTGAAAAGTAAAAAATTAAATTAACATTCATCAAGAAATAAAAAATAAAATTAGATTACTTGGCATCTTATATTCTTTCAGTTATTTTCATTTGATCAATGATTAAAAATTATTTTGGCCAATAAATAATTTTGAAAGGGTCAAATTGGCCAAAGAACAATAAAAAGGCTCATTTTGGCCAAAGCACAATAAAAATGGTTCATTTTGAAATTACCAAAATATCCCTTGGATCTACATTTTCAAAACTTATTTTAATTATGTCCTAAGGGTTATTTTGGTATTTTCAAGTAGCTCATTGGTCAAAATGAACCGTTTTTATTGTTCTTTAGCCATAATGTGCCCTGTTATTGTTCTTTGGCCAATTTAACCATTTTAAAATTGTTTATTGGCCAAAATGATATTTAACCCTTAATCAATATAGTCAATTCTCACTCTCCCTCCCTCCCTCCCTCCCTATCTCTCTCTCTGGGATAGCTTGGCCAATTTTTCTAAACTAAGTTATTCCATTAGACAGAAGTCCTATTTATTTTATTTATAAGGTAGGGAGAAATTGTTTCATTAATCGATCTTAAAGAGAAAAAAACCCATTTTTTTTCATTTTTGAAGTGGAGTTAATATTAAATATGGATAAAGTTGGAAAATATCAAATATCAAGGCATTATTATTATTTATTAATGTGATTTGAGGTTTTCCTCTTGTATTTATTCATGTGAAATGTTATGCAAACTCCTTATAAATTAGAAAGAGATGTGAGAAAGAATATTCAAATAATAAACTTACTTACCCCTCTAAAATTTATGATAAAAGAGCCTCTCTAATTAAATCTCTTACTTGTTGGCCAGGGGCAGGTGCCCTTTAATTAAATTAGCTAAATTACACATAATTAATTAATTTTTAAAATAGGAGTACATAAATTAAAATGAGGGAGTATAGAAATTTTGAGTCAATATCATATCAGAGTCTTGCTTGTACGTGGCAGCAAACAAAAGTTCCATGTGTCTGGCGCCAAAAATAAAAAACAAAAACAAAAAGAGCGTACGTTACGTACGACGCTCTCGTATACCTCGTCGTCTTCTGCTCTCCTTATAAAAACAAAATCTCTGTCACTCTCTCACTCTCACACTCTCAATTCTATTCTTCTCTCTCTCTCGCCTTCTTCTTCTTCTTCTTCAAACCTCTCTCTCTCAATTTCTTCTTCATCTCTCACTCTCTCAATTTCTTGTTTTACTATGATTTGTTTGTTTCTTTGTGTCTTTCTTTCTTCTGATTTTCTGCAGAGAATGGCAATGCTTATGAGAAGACTGACCTTTGCCAATTCCTCGTTGGCTCCCTTCTTCACACTTCTCTGCCTTTCTCTCTTCCATATCCTTTCTTTGTCTCTTTCTTTCACTGAGGTGCCTCAACAACAACAACAACAACAGGTATTGTATTGTATTCTATAACATTCATTCATTCATTCACTCTTTCTTTCTTTCTTTCTTTCTTTCTTTCATTTCATTTCATATCACATTGCATTGCATCTTATCTTTCTCCTTGTATGTAAAGATTCCACCTTTCTTCCTTCCCCAACACCACTTTTTTTCTTTAATGTCCATCTTTTCATTTTTTCTGCCTTTCTCTTTAAATCAACTTTCTTTCTGCTTTCACTGCATTGCATCATATCTTTCTTTTTTTTTACTTTTGTTTTTGTTGCCTTTTCAATTCCTCCCGTTTCTAATTCATTTCTGTTTTGTCTGAATCTTTGTTGTTGCGCTATTTCATTTAATATCACTTTGGTGTTTCTCTTCAAATGAAATGAACTTTCTACTTTCATTTTCCTACCTCCAATTTACTTTTGCTTGCTTTTCAATTTCTCATTCATTTCTCTTTTGCCTTCATCTTTATTTTTAGACTTTTCCCAATATTTCTTTTCTTGCATCCTCAATTAATTATTGTTCATTGCCAATTGCATTGCATGCTTTTCCCATTGATTGAGGTTGAGGGTGAACTATAATTAAGAATTGCATGCAATGCAATTCTTTTTCTTGCATCCTCAATTAACTATAATTAAGAATGTTTTTCCCATTGCATCCTCAAGAAAAAGAATTAAGGCATTTCTTTTTCTTTTTTGGGTATTTGGGTAAAGAATGCATCTTTTTGTAGCCTACATTTTATTCAAAATACATGTCTATTTATCCCAATGATTGTTGTGTCAAAGAACTATATTTTTCTTTAACTGTTATAGCTATGAAACGAGCTCTCACTCTCATTTGCTTACATTCTAGGGGTACATATCTTAGCAGAAATCATTTATTTTTTAAAAGCCTGTATGTTATGGTGATTTCATTTGAAAGCTTGTATGTAACTTTGGAGATAACATAGTCCCATAATTCATATACTGAACCCATTGAGTCCTTCAAATTTCAAAAATTTTTTGTTTTTCATATGGAGATGTATGTAAAGATTGTAACCTTTTGTAGCCAACTTTTTATTGAAAATGAGAAATACTATTCTTTTCATATTGAGAGTTTGATTTTATGCTCTTTTCCTAGTTAAAGAATCTTAATTTGTTTTTGGATTATTAGTGTTATTTTGATTAAGATGATATATGATAGTATAAATTCAATGATCGAGATGGGATAATCGGAGTTGAAAAATGAAGAGAAAATAGTATAAGAATTTTAGAGAGGGGAATGCACTACAAAAAAAGAGTAGCCTAGTCACGCAAGCTATGTGGCGCATGGGGCAAGGGTGACAAAATGAATTTTCTTTGTCACGTATGAGTTGCCCAAACGTGGCACAAAGTGGTAAATGAAATTTTTTGTCACGTATGAGCTCCCATACGTGACATATTATGTTACATGCGTGACAAAACGTCCCATACGCCACATATATCATGCGCCACACAATGTTTATGCGTGACATTGTAATCCATGCGTCACATATATCATACGTCACAAACAGTTCATGCGCCACAGAGTGTTCAAATGCCAAATGTATTCATACGCCACATGTGTTCATGCGTGACATAATTTGATACGTGACAAGCAAGTTTGCCACGAACAATTCCCCTATATAAACTCACTTCTAAAATCTCCATATTCACCTCCTTTCATTTATTTCCTTTACCATCTCCATCTTTCTTCCTACCCACTATCATTATTTCTTCACTTAAGGTAATGGTCAACTTGCATTTACACATTTTCTTTCACTTTCTTTACTCTACTAACTAATGTTCTTAGTTTATTATTAAATGAATTATGCTAATCTTGTTATTTCATTTTGTAGGTTGCTTTCAACGTTTGGCTAGCTAAATTTGGGACAAAGACTCATTGACTAAATAGTAACACAATAAAGTGCCAAATTCCAATAAAGGACCACTAAAAAATTATACATATTACAATGAAAACATTTTAGAACCAGACAAATAAAATTAAAATTTGATTTTGGGTAAAAATTACATTTCCCGCCAGTGCATAAAAAATTGAACTTCCCTACTTATGTGGCGTATGAATGCTGCGCCACATACAATGGAGAACAGATCTTATGTGGCGTTTGGACCAGGTCCATATGCCACATAACCACCTCATTTTTTATGTCACGTATGGGGCGAGTTTGTGGCGTTCCGTTCAGCTTGTCACGTCATGTTTTGTGGCGTTTGGTTCACACGTGACATACCTGTATTGTCTCGAAATTCAACGCCACAAACCCCTAATTTCATACGCCACTAGCCTATGTTTTTCTTGTAGTGATGATTTGAGTGTTTATGTAGTTAAATTGATGTGAGTTAGATTAGTTTAATGTGGAGGAATTGAAATTGTTGCTATGTTTCAGTTCATAATCTTACTGCTTTTGGGTTCTTTGATATGTAAGCCTGCAAGAAATTAAAGTTTCTAAACAATTGTATTTGGAAGAATCTGAAATATTAGAATCTTAAAGAATTGCTACATGCAAATTTATTTTGGTTCAATGACTTTTTGAAACAGATGCTTGTTGTATTTGGTTTATTTTAGGCATTATGGGTGTCTGTACTGCATATTGAAATATTTAATACTCCCTCCGGTCCTAAATATAGGACCTAGATGACTTTTTTGAAAAATTTTAAAAAAAGCAAAAAATAAGTTAATTATAAATTGATTTACCTAATTTTTTCTCTTAAACTAGTTTATTTTACCTATAAGCTAATGGATGATCTAAAAAGATATCAAATATGTCATGATTTAATAACCTATTTCGCAACCTTAATCTTTCCAAAAAAAAGTTATCTAGGTCTTATATTTAGGACCGGAGGTAGTAATATTTTTAGTTTTATGAAAGATTAGGATTAAATAAGGTAACATTATTTAATAGATGGTAGAAGGTGCTATATAAGTTGGGAACTTGTGTTGTGGGTGATATTAAAAATATTGGATCTTAAAGTTCAAGGAAACGTTGATAAAAGTGAGTATTTGTGATACGTGTCATAGGTGGCTGTATTGTTTGCTTTAAATTGGGATTTGATTTATACTTGCTGTTTAAAATTCTTTGGTCATACTGTGTCTGTTCACTTCCTTCCTTCTTTAATTCTGATTATTGGTTTTAAGATAAGCATATATTAATCTTACATATATTTTACTTGCATGGTGAATTCTTGTTGATTGGGAATTTCATCAATATGTTATCCTTTGAATAGGTTGTATGTGTGAAGCTCAAATGTATGAACCTGAGACATGATCAATTGGACACTAAACGGATGTTATTAAGGATATATTCAACATCTTAAAGGATTATTGTAATAGAATCTTATTTTTATTAGACAATTCTGCTTGAACCTCAAATTTTTCTTAGGATTCATCCAACTAAAATATGACCTTAATCCAATTATGTAATGTATATTTGAATCTTAGTATAAATGATGTTAGAAACTGATTAATTTAGTGTTAGCAATTGCATGTCAGATTTGAGTTGAAAGCTACAATATTTCTTGATTTTACTTTTTTGTCTTGTTTGCTGTTTTATGTTTAGTTCGGTTGTTTTGTTTTAATTCTTGCGTCTTTCAATTCTGAATTGGGTTTGAGAGCATATATCAATGTTATACATATATATTTTACTTGCATCTTGAATTTCTTGTTGACTGGAAATTTCATCAATATCTTATCAGCTAAATTGTTTTTTTACAGGTATGTTCAAATGTAACTTTTCTACCCTTTGTCTCTGACCTTGGTGTTTCTCACACCAACAGCTCAATGGACAAGCTTCTTTTTCCTGGGTCCCTCGAGCATCTGCAAAATCCATCTCATGGCTTACTACCTACCTATAAGGGAAGACTCCTGACTACAATGACAATAATTTTGTTGATGGTTTCCTATATAATGTAAGACTAGTTTCCTATTTAGGTTTCTTATATGTACGTTAATTTTGTTTTTCAATTTCCACATCTCTATTCTTGTCTGCGCTTTTTAAATTGTGTAGGAAAGCGCAACTTACATTTCTTGCTTTTTAAATTTGAAATGCTAGGTTTTTGAATAGGTCAATGTGGCACCAAGAGGAGCCACTAAATCTGGACCCAAATAATGTTTGTCATGAAGAGGAGCCACAGGAAGAGGAGCCACTAAATCTGGACCCAAATAATGTTTGTCATGAAGAGGAGCCACAGGAAGAGGAGCCACTAAATCTGGACCCAAATAATGTATGTCATGAAGAGGAGCCACATGAAGAGGAGCTGCTAAATCAGGACCCAAAAATAGTATGTCATGAAGAGGAGCCACACGAAGAGGAGCCACTAAATCGGGGCCAAAAAATAGTATGTCACGAAGAGGAGGCACATGAAGAGGAGCTACTGAAACGGGATGTGAGGTTTAACGTGGCTCAGCCCAGCCTTCGTCTTAGTAGCTCCATCCCAACTGATACTTTGAAGTAGAGTTCGCTATCACTAAGGAGATACCGTGGCTCCTGGGTATATGTTCCTGAAGAAAAAGAAATATGCGAATCACCAGCGTGTGCCCCTCCCAAACATCTACATAAGTGAGTTTGTTTAATTGTGAGTTTTTTTTTTTTTGGAAGTATATTATGGAAAGAAGTTTGATAACCCATTATTTACTCAGATCAACTCAACGCTTCAAATCAACTAAGCGCAGCAGGATAACTAGACGCAGGGATGGTGGCTCATTGAGGCGTTTTTGGAGGAGGTGTTACCGATGCTCTTGCTTCCCTCTTTTCGCGGTTAATGATTTATCTTAGTAACATCTAATTAGTTTTTCTCGTTTAGTAGATTTTTATTTGAGGTATAATTCTTACTTTGAACAATTTCATATTAATTTCTCTGTTTTCTTCGATCATTGTCATCTAGCACTGACTGGTTTTTTCAGTTGTATTTTTTTGGTCTGATGAGTGTCATTTTGTTATCTCTTCATGGAAGGAAGAATCTTTAATACCTTTTTATTCAATGTATAGATTTTTTATTCTGATCTTTTTGCATTCAGATCAAGAAATTTTTTGTTCTCATCCATAAATGTTATTTATATGCTTAGTTCTAAAATAATGTGTTTCTCAGGTTGTCTATTCCCATTATGGTTTGCCTCCTCAGGATCCCCTGTTCTTGGTGTTGGTTTTATTGGTTCTCTGGCTACTGGGCGTCCAAAACTTGAGGAGTACAGGTAATCAAGTTATCAACAGAACTGGTTAATGTACCTTACTCTATTAATTCTATGAAATGCTTTTAATGGGGTGTTTTTCTTTGCCTAATTTTCTAAGGTTCCATTCTCTTTGTTCATTTGTGATATTGAGGTTTGTATTTTCTTCTTCTTTCTGCTTTCATTTTTGCATTGGACTTTTTCTCTGATTTAGGGAGATATGATTCTATTCTTTCCTTGTGTTTGCCTCTGATTTTGTTTTTCTACTTTTCCTTCTCTGGGATAAATGACGAGGTTTTCTTGGAAGATATCAGTCTTGCGACTTATAATTGAAGGTAAGTGAATTCAATATGAGTAGCACTATCTTTATTAGTATTTTTTTTCAGTTTTGTTGTTGATGCATTGTTTTTTGCTTAATTTCTTGGTGGCTGCTTCTGCTTTTGAAGTTCAAAGGAATCAGAGAAGGGAAGTTAAAGAGACTTAGGCAGGAGAGGCAATTGCTTTAGGAGGTAAATTGGTCACAATTACTATGTCACAATCTCTTTTCGATAAAAAAGGTTAAGGTTCAAACTTAGCATTCAACTATTAGCAAAAGTAAACCCAACATAAAAACAATTTCGTGTCCCAAATCTAACACCCATCAGTTACAAATTAGTTCAAATGTAGCAACTTCGACAATTTTGATGGGTTTGACCCTGAATCTTGACCAGATTATGACATATCACCTGACACATTACCCCATTAGGTCATGTCACCTGCCACATCATCACCATATGCACCACATCATCACCATAAATCTGAAAAGAGTTTAAGTCAAATCTAGCACTCAACGATTAGCAAAAGTTCACCAAATATAAAAAACAATTCAGGTCCCAAATCTAGCACCCATGAGTTGCAAAATGGTTCAAATGTAGCAATTCTTTCAATTTTTGATAGAGTTGCTACATTTGAACCATTTTGTAGTTGTTGAGTGCCAGATTTGGATCCGAAATTGTTTTTTGCTGAGCAAACTTTTGAAAATAGCTGAGTGCTGAGATTGAACCTTAACCCTTTTCATTTTTGTGGTGATAATGTGATGCAGATAATGATGATGTAGTAAGTGATATGACCTAAGAAGGTGATATGACAGGTGACATGGTCTAATAAGGTCAAAATCAGTGAATAAACTTGTCAAATTTGGAAGACATGCTACATTTGAACCATTTTGTCATTGATGAGTGCTAGATTTGGGATCCGAAATTGTTTTTGATGTTGGGTTAACTTTTGTTAATAGTTAAGTGCTAGATTTGAAACTTGTAGAAAAATAGAAACGGCAGAATAGTCCGTTAAAAAAAACATTTTTAACTCCGCCTACATTTGTAGCCGGTCCCAAGCCCGGATTAAGGAGGAGGGTTTTGTAAGGCCTAGAAAGCTAAAAATTTTGTCCGAATCATATGAACATGGTTTATTGATCATCATGTATATCGTTAAATCGATTGTTAACTTGTAATATAGGTATTTTTCATAGGTTATATTTTGTGCCTAATAGTTTAACATTTCAAATCATTGCCTGCTTCAAATTATTTCGTTTTAGATTTTGGAAAAAAAGCTTTATGGTAAAACAAACTCCTGAGAGAAAATTTTTGAAGACATAACTTTACTATTTCTTGATAGCTGAACTAAGAAGCAAGTATATTATATCCTGGCAGTAGCATTTATGTGTGTTAATAATGGTATTTTTTGTGTCTTGGAAGCAAATGTTTATATATGCTTCTTTTTCTAGCTTTTTTTTGTCTTGCCTCCCTTTTGTTTTGATATTGGCTTTCATTGTTACGATATGGGAGCCGTCTCTATTGGTTCACCTCCGTACATATGGCTCTTTCTGTTGAGTCTTGTTGATAGTTAGTGAGATTTGATAGCTCGGTTGCATTATTGAAGCCTTTTTAACAGTACTTTTCTTATACTATTCATCTTGCCTTTGAGAAACTTAGGATATTTTTCCTAATTTAATTACTATATCACTTTAGGAAACATTAATGAATAGTGCCAGCAGTAGTTAACATCCTGAGAGGTATATGTTCATTCTCTTGTATACATAACGGGAGGTTCTTCTATTTACTTAATTATATAACCTTTCTTGTTCCCATCTAATGCATAAAAAATATTGGAGTTCTTATTGGTATGTTTGGATATAGAATTAACTGTTACTATTTTTGGGGAAAAATGAGTTTATTCCATTGCAATATTATTTTCAATTAATTGTTACTATATTTTAATTTTACTTTTTATCCTTTTTCAATATCTTAGTTTTTGGAATGATGTTCATCGTTCTTGGTCTGATTTCACAGCTTTGTTGAATGTGGATATGTACTTTCGCTATTGTCTTTTGGTATAATATTTATGTTACTATATGTTAGTGGTTCCTTGTTCTTATCAAACAATCACATAGCTCATTTTTCTTATTAAAATGTTAGGTTGGACAAGCTTCTGGTGCTAAATGGAAATCCACGTCTGATGCTATATGTGTTCCATGCTTTTTGTTAGTTATGATTTCTTCAATGTGATTTGTGCTCTGTTCTTTGTTCTGAGAATGAATTAACAGAAAAAGGAGCAGTATGTGGTGTTATATTTGTTGGTATGTATCCTTAATTATGATATTTTGTGTGCTTTAATTATTACTGCAAATAGTTCTCTTCTGGTTATTTAGAAAACGAAGCAGTATGTGGTGTTATATTTGTCGGTATGTCTTCTTATACTTAATTTCAATTTAGAAATTGATGGTTATTTTTTAAAAAATAAACCCCTTTTTAACTCCGCCTACATTTGTAGCCGGTCCCAAGCCCGAATAAAGGAGGAGGGAGGAGGGTGTTGTTAGGCTTCAACAGCCAACTTAAAATTAGGTCAAATTTGTTGAACATGAATTGATAGTAAGGTGCGGTGTGAACAGATGTTTAAGTTAAAACTCTCCAATTTAACCCAAAAAGAGAGAGGAAATGTTGTGGGTGTTAATTGCTCTTTCTGTGAGTGCATTACTGGAGACTACTCTATTTGAAATGTAGCATATATCAGGCTTCTGTGCTTTTGACTTGTCACTTCGATAAGTTTTTAGATCACAACAATATAGTATTATATATCAAATGGTGAAGATTTCAGTCAAAATTGAGTCTGTTTGGTATGGAATATGTCAGAAGTACAAAGAGTGACATGATGATGGGTCAGTAAGGGTGATAAGTAGCTAGTATAAGATGGCTAAGTCTCACATTTGGTATCATGGATGCTTAGTAAAACATTCAAGTGTGTTGGTTTTTTCACCTGAATAGATAGTGTGAGATAGTCCTCATATCAAGTTGTATCCATTAATGACATGTACGTCACATAGATTAAAATTTATATCGACAATCCTGATGATTATATATTTTATTTTTCCTTTTTGGATTTGCAAATCTTGTTGCATGATCCTGTAAGGTCTCAAGAAATTCTATGTTAATTCATAGACATGGTTATTTATTATTGTCTTATTTTTCTTTGGGCAAAGGTGCACCCAACAGGATGGTAATTTCTAAAAAGTGCACCTAGTAGTGTGATAATTTTGAAAGTGCAAATTTGGCACTTGTAACTTAAAATGGGGCAAATTTGTTTTTCCTTCCATTTACTTAGTGCACCTTTTAGAAATTACCATACTACAGGGTGCACCTTTGCCCTTTTTCTTTTCTTCCAATTTTGTCAAACATACATGTCCTGAGGGAAAACGTATTATTCTTAAGCATCATCAGGGGATAGCTTAGGTTTTTACTATGCACTTATGTATGCACAATTATAAATATAAATCTTTGACAGGTAACGAAAATTTTTAGGTGTAGTTGAGTTGAGCATTGGACTTTATTTCTTACATATTTTATGTCAATTTGGTCCAGAGTTTTGAATAGAAGTTTTAAACATGATATCAAATAGACTATGATCAAATGGTCCAGAGTTTAATCTTAGTCCCATGCCATTTTCTCTTCTTGTTGGTCTGATATTATGTTTGAAATAGAATGTATGATGTGCAAGACTGTGATGGGCTTAACAATTTTGAACGTCAGATATATGAAGGTGTCTTGTTATGCAATTTATTCTTTTGGTTGAACTGTTAGTATATTCTACTTGAGGAAATGTTCAAGATGGCCTTAAGAATTGTTTAGACTTATATTTGAATTTTCTTACAATTGCGGGAGTGTGATTGCCATAGACACTGGTATTCCTCTTGCAGTCTTTCCAGTCTGGAGTGCTGTTATCCTTGGGGCTGTTGGTAATTCAAATATGGGAGTGGACCCATCAGAACAATTGAGATCCACAAATGGAACAGTTGGAGTATGTTTGTGCAGGGTTCATATATTTTGAGCGTGAACTACAATAAAGAAACGTAAAATTTTGGTATCTGATTATTGAATTTATGTTCTGCCTTGCATCTTGACTTTGCGGCTTATAGTTGTGGCGTTCTCACTTCTTGCAATGATAACATCTTACTTTGGATTTGTTCTGGGCCTAACAGATTTTCTTGCAGACTGTGTGTCATTTTTTTTAGGTTTGGTTATAATGTATAGCTGAGGGTTTGATAATTTTTTTGCGACTCTCTTCAAGTTTCACTTTATATGTGTCACATTTGTTTTCTGCTAGGCACAAGTAATGTCTCATTGGAGGTAATCATGTTAGAGGAACGATCAAATGGAGGCAATCACTTTATTTAATACCCTTGAACTTATTTCTTTGTTTCAATTAAAAGGGCAGTCCAAATGTTAAATATTTTGTAGAGCTCCAGGGTTGTATTTACTGCGGCTGAATAAGATCACAACTTTTCATATGCAATAAATCCTTTGTTAATTTAAATGATGAAAAGGTCATTTAGGCCACAAAATTAATCAAAACACCCTCTATGCCTTCCATAGAAATTTCGGTTTAATTGAGTTATTCTGATACTAGGATTGGAATATTACTTCTCAAATCTCCGTCATCTCCGACTTCTGGAAATGTATTATTTTTTTTTACCATATCTGGAAAGGTGTATTCAAATTTCACTTTTCTATTTCTATTTCCGTGCTGCATCTTTCTCTAAGGCTTAGAACTTCAATCATTTTGAGAGGTTTTTTTTTATCCAAATTGGTTGTATTGTCCACCACTGTGAAATATGTATTCAGTCATCGTAATTCAAATACCATTGATATTCTCAGGTTGTAGGTTTTGAAGACAGTATGTTGTCTTGGAGAGACTAAGTGGCATTGAACCTGGATTTGATGGTTTTACTGTTATTTCAATGGTGATTCTATGAGTATTGCTCTATTAGGGTCGGCTTGAGGAAGTTGCACTCTCCCCCTCCCAAAATTAAATTCATAGGCTGCATAAAAGAGATAAAAAATAAATAAATATTGTTATGTAAAGTAATTTTGAATAATATGTTTATTGAATGGTTGTACTTTGTGTTATGATCTTTTACTTCACTCAGATCCTTAATAAGTAGCTCACGAATCTGTTGGTTTATTGTGTTTAAACTTTCTCACCATGTTTTATGGCTGATTTTACTTATATATGTTTTTTTTTAATTTTATGTTTAGGTGGAGATCTAGAAAGGCTTGTGCAAGATAAAGAAGGTATTTGGTTCTTCTCATAAAATTTGTACATTTTTGAGTTAAGCTTTGCGTGTAGTTTTAGGCTTGTAGCCAATATGTATTCTTCATATTGCCATGCCTTTAATTCCTGAGGCCAAAAAAAAAAAATTAACATGTTGAAATCTCCTTGCTTAACTGTTTGCAGGATATTCTGAAAGTGATCCACAAGCTTTGTGTGAAGAAGTGGTAATGATGCCAATAAGAGAGTTGGATTCTGACATCCTAACTATTAAGCCAAATCAGGCAAGTTTACTAGAATTCTACTGTACACTGAACCTCAAAAAACAAAATTGCAACACAACCCTGCGTGAAAGACAAAGGATTATATTGAGGTTAAGGCATTGGTAGAGTGATGCCGCTTATGCTAATTCTTCCCAAGTGTCATTTTCTGTGTTAAATCAATCAATCTATATCAGTTTCATCCTTTATTTACCTATGTATTATTAATTATAATGATTATCTTATTCACTTTATCTCCTTAACTATTATTTCTCTTGATGGCTATGGTGGTGGGGATGACGCCTTTTAATCTTTCAGACCAAGAGTGAAACAAATTTTGAGCCTATGCTTCTTAAAATGATGAAAAGTGGGTGCTAAGTATAGTGGATTTAAATTATTGGTATTTGAAACTTTTTGAGCTTATTTTTATCCATTGTTAAAAAGATTATGGCTTTTCTTTTTTCTTTTAATGATTTTGTGATGTGTTATTTTATCGATTTTTTTTCATTTCAAATCAAGAAAATTTGAAGCTTTGTGGACAACTGGGCTTCTAGTGAACTCATCAGAAAGTGACTTTTCATAACTTCATCGTCACAACTAAAAGTGCAATCTTCAAATTTTAAGTAACAAAATGAAACTTGATATAAAATTAAATGACGAAAATATAGTTTTTCTTATTATAACCTAATTTCTAGATCAACTTATTTATACGAGGGTTCTTTAAAGCTGTATTTTACTCTGCAAATTATTAAAATAAGCCTAGTGAAATATTGTTGACCATTTTAAAAAAGTAATCCTACATTATTACTCCCTCCGTTCCTAAATATAAGATCATTTTGGTTAATTTGGGGAGATTAAGGAAAACAATAACATTACATGATCTTCCCAAAATCCCCTCAATTACTTAACTTTAAAAGGAGGAGGCGTATTCAATGAAAAGAGGGAGTATCAGGGTAGTTTGGACAAAACTTGAGATAAAATAGGAAGTGATCTTATATTTAGGAAGTTATCCACTTCACCAAAGTGATCTTATATTTAGGAACGGAGGGAGTATTATTATTATTATTATTATTATTATAAATATAACTTGAGATTCAAGTAATTACGTTACAGTGTTAAAAACCTTTCATAAGGGGACACGGCACTGCAATGGAGAGTACCAATGTACCTAAATACCTAATTCTTATGTCAACCATATTTAAAACTACTTTGGTTTGGGCGTTACGTAGTGCAAATAGCCTCATATTTAAGTAATTTCAATTTCTTTTTGTGTTATGTCATCCATTCCTAAATATAACACTTAATTAAAGTAATTTGGTTAGATAAAATATGTTAGTTATGTTAGTTAAAATCATATAAAGTTAATAAAACAATACAATGATCTATATTTATTCCCATCTCTCCTTTCCCTTCCAGTTTGTTATAGATGAATAGCATCAATTGAGATAATTAAAGAAAAAGTTGAAAAAAATTTAAAAGAAGTCTTCTAGTATTTAAGAAGTTGCTCACCTTGAAATCTTATATTTAAGAATAAGTTTACTTCGCCAAATATGATGACATTCTGTTTTCTTTTCACCAAAAATTCTAACAATATTAGTTTTTCACGCATTAAGTCAATACAATGTTGATCCTAAATATAGGAAACTACCTCTACGATGATGTCACTTGAGATTCTTATCCTTGTTTTTTGAATCTCTTTTTTATTTCAGCTTAACTTGGGACCCAAGTAAATACGTTGTAAGGTCCCTCTCACTCTTCACTACAAATAACTCACATCACCATCACTCACTTTCCCTTATATTAATAAATTTTTAGGAAAATATATTAATAAATTCAGTTTGCAAAAATTTAATTTGAACCATTTACAACATTAATAATTAATAATTAATAATAATATAACAAATAGGAAAAATCTCTACAGCTTTAGAAATTTCCCTTATCATCACTAAATAACAAGACCCTTTTAAGTTCTTTTAAATAAGGAAAAATCATAAGGAAAAAATCCTTCCATGCTTTTTTTATAAGATAAAAAGAGAAGGCAAAAAATACACAATAGGAAAGAAAAAACAGGGCTTCCTTATCCCCAAGGAAATGGAAGGTATTCAAAAATCTTTGGCGCTCTTTTATCAGGAGAAAAAAAAATAATGGAAAAAAAAAACACACTACTTCCTTGTCCGACAAGGAAATGTAACGTTCTGAAAAACCTTTGTTGCCTATGTTTAAGAAGACTCCTTATTTTGTCTTTCACTCTTCACTACGCACCTCACTTTCTCTGTACTCTTTCTGATCCAAACTCTCTCTCTCTCTCTCTCTCTCTCTCTCTCTCTCTCTCTTCTTTGGTACTCCTTCCTTCTTCTTTCCTTACACATCAAAAAAGCTTCAAACTTTATCACATTCCATCATGCCCACATCATCACTTTATTCTGCACTTTGGGACTGCCCATCTGGGTTTGGCGGATTCAGTCCTAATCTTCATCAACAATCTTCTGATCACCATTCTTCTGTGACTTGTGATTGCAATAAACTTTCAGTTCTTGAAGAAGAAGAAGAGAGGAAGGCTGTAAAGAGTAAGACTGATAATTCAGTTGAAGAAAGTGGTGATGAAGAGATTGTCCACAACAAAAGAATGATCTTTTTTTTTTGAAGAAGAAGAAAGTCATGAAGAGATTGTTTTCAGAAAGAGATACCCACTTGGGGTTGTTTACTCTAAAGAAGAAGAAAAAGAAGAAGGGATGGTTGGAAAGATAAAGGCTGATGATTTGATGGAAGAAAGGCATGAAGAGATTTTTTGTAAAAAGAGAAAGTATTCTGCACTGCGTGATTTCCCACCTGGGGTTGGTCCTAATCAGCATAAATTTGTTTGTCCTTCTCAAGATTCTGTATGTTGGAGTTGTGCTGATTATGGTTCTGATTGTTTTGATGAAGAAGAAGTGAATGAAGAGTGGGAGGAGGATGAAGAAGCAAGGGATGATGGATTATTAATGAAAGAATGTGGTAAAAGAAGAATGTTTGTTTCAGCTGTAAGAGATTATCCTCCTGGGATTGGACCTAATCGACATACTACTTCCAAGTCTCAAGATTTTGATGAATTGTGGAGCTGTGATGATGATGAAGAAGAAGTAGAAGCGTCGGAGGCAGTTGATTGGGAAGCAATGCAAAGGGAGATAGACGAATATGAAGCAAAGTTGAGGGAAAGTAAGAGGGAGGAATTGTTGATGGGACAAAGTTTTGATGAGAATGGTTGTCACTGCTCTGCTGTTCGCCATTACCCTCCTGCCTGTGGACCTCATCATCGTAGGTGTTTTGCTTCTGATGTTGCAGAATCATCAATTCCTGATGGTTACTTCAGTAGTGATGATCAGGATTATGAAGAAGAAGAAGAAATGGACAGATTAGTAGAAGAAGAGGAAGCAAGGGTTGTGGAGGAAGAAGAGCTGATGAAGAAGCTGGAAGAGGAGGAGGAGGAAGCATTTGTTAGAGAGATACTTGAAGATGAAGAAGAGGAGGATGAGATTTAATGGAAGAAGGTGATCAGAATTTTCCAAGATTGTCTTTTGTATGCAATTTACATTTTGAAAGTTTTAGAAGAATAAAGATAGGTTGGATGGGAATTCAGATTTGAATTTAAATTGAAATATGTAGGGAGCTGCTACTTAAACCTACATTTATGTTACTCTATCTTTTTATGGATGAATGAGATTTTCACGTTATTGTTTTGGGTATTTTTGAAAGAAAGTGGTAAGTTAATTTTCAGTTCAGTTAGTCCTAAATTGGCAGAACTGTAAATGAAGAGAAATAAGAATGGTATACACACAATTTGAGTGGTTACAGACCACCAGGAAATATTAATGTTAATGAGGCATGAACAATAAACAAGCATGAGAAATGAGAGGTTATAGAGGCAAACTGTGATAAAGACAATGAGCAACGTTAACGAGAAAAAGGTTCACAAACTGGTTTGGGATAAATATGATGTTAAGATCAGACTAGTAACCACAATAAAAATGTATAGCCAAAAGGGATAGTAATGACATTAGGAGCAATGAAGTTTGAAAAAATGAAACCAAAATATGATTATAGTTAAGGTGCAAAAATACATATGTGATTTTTTTAGACCAAAAATAACCATACTTTTTCCCCTATTTTGAAATGTTATGGTTACTATTGCCCTTATTTTGAAATGTTATGGATACTTTTTCCCGTGTTTTAAAATGTTATGGTTACTTTTACTTAAAAAAAATTATATGGGCATTTTAATCTTAAGCCTAAAGAGAAATTCTGATTAAATTTGAAGTGTTTAAATTTGATTTGAACAACCTCCTTGTAGTGCACATGCATTATTAGATCACTATCAATCATTTTGTAGGAATATCTATCAATAAATTCAGTTGCGAAATTTAATTTGAACCGTTCAATATCAATAAAAATATACGGAATAAGAAAAATCTTCTTACCAAAAAAAAGGAAGAAGGAGTCCATCCGTGATTTTTTTTATGAGGAAAAAAAGGGGAAAAAACACGGCTTTCTTATCCCCCAAGGAAATGGTAGGTATTGAAAAATCCTTTGGTGATTTATCAAAAACAAAAAATCCTTTGGTGATTTTGTATCAGGAAAAAAACTAAGGAAAAAAAAGGAAAGAAAAAAAAGAGAAAAAAAAAACATAGACTTCCTTGTCCGACAAGGAGTGGTAACTATTGAAATTCCTTGGTTGCTTATTTTTCTGAAGAGTCATTATTTTTTGTTTATATGGTAAAAAAAAAATTATTTTTTGTTTCACTCTTCACTATCCACCTCACTTCCTCTCTTCTCTCTCTCTCTCTCCTTAATTCCTTGCACATCAAGAAAGATTGAAACTTTATTGAGAGACTTACATTCCATGGCTACATCATCACTGCCTTCAGCTTTTGATGCTCACTCTAATCCACATATTCTTCCTCCAATGTTTTATTCTGCAATTCAAGATTACCCACCTGGGTTTTGCACATTCAATGCTAATCTTCAACAACAATCTTCTGAGGCTTGTGATTACAATAAACTATCAGTTCTTGAAGATGAAGAAGAGAGGAAGGTTGGAAATAGTAAGGATGATAATTCAGTGGAAGAAAGTGGTGATGAAGAGATTGTCCATAAAAAAAGAACGATCTTCCATGTTGTTCGTGATGATTACCCACCTGGGTTTGGTCCAAATCAACAAATTATTGATGCTGATTCTCAAAATTCTGAATTTTTTGATTGTGATGATACAGATTCATCAATAGTTCCTGATTACCCTCCAGGGTTTGGCCCTGATTCTTCTAATTCTAAACATTATGGTTTTGATTATGCAAAATCATCACTCATTCATGAATTCTGCTCTGATGACGGCTATAATGGTGATGATGAAAAAGAAGATGGAAAGGTGTGTAGAAAGAGGAAGTCAAGTGATTTGATGGAAGAAGGTGGTGATGAATTTGATCCAAAGAGAATGATGATGTGCTTTGAAGTCTGTCATTACCCTGCTGGCTTTAGCCCTTGCAGATTACTTCATCAACATGATTTTGAACCTTCTGATTTTTGTGGTGATGGTGAGAAAACAAATCTCAGTTCTTCATTGTTGCTGATGTGAACATGATTATGGTGATGACTACCCACCTGATTGTAGCAGATTTCCAGATTAAACTATCTGAGACATCTTCAGTTCTTCATTGTTTTTCTATTCTGAGACTTCGGATGACAAAAAGATTGAAACTTGATGGTGGTTTCTTCGGAGAAGTTACCATGTCATGTGTTAAATTTAGCTTATTTTGTAGATGAAGCAGAAGGCTGTAGTTGTGACCAGAAGACTTGCTTATATTACAAGAAATTGCATTCATGATAGATGAATTTTGTTAAATTTTGGTAGTTATCTGTCTTGGGAAAGTTATGAGATTGTGATGCCTAGTTCTGCAAAGCTTTTTTTTTTTTTAGTCTAGTTCTGCAAAGCTTTATTTCTATATGATAATGAAACTGATGATATGTCAATAATTGATAAAGTGAGCATTACTAATCACTGTGAAGGAAAAGGACACATAGCAGATTATGGATGGGAAATGATTCAATCAGGGAATGCTTATATATGTGGTCAAGATACTTAACAATGGTTTGTAACAGTTTTGGGTGAAGATAAAGGTTTGTGATTGTTGTTCTGTCAATTGGTTGTAATTGTGTGACTTTTTTGGTTCCTACTGTTTAATAATATCAAAGCTTGAGTAATCTCACTTGCTAGCTGTTTCTACCATTATTTATTACTCTGTTGATGATGAGCTGCTTGTCATATAGCATTATTGCTTGCCTTTCACATGAACTTCAGAACTTGACTATTGGTTTATTAGTGATGGATTCTTGAGATACTGTGTTTTCATTGGATGAAGGTGTTTTTATGAATATTACCACTTGCTACTTTTGTTATCTGGATCATTAAATGATCTGAATCCAGACTAATTGTCGGTTATTATAAACAAACAAGACAATGTGTCTTGTTTGCCAGCTCATTGTAGAATCTGTCCTGACTGCTGAGACTAGTAGCCAGTAGGAATTCCTTATGAAAATGAAATTCATGCACAAGATAGTGTGTTTTAGAAATTTTGGTGACCGAGTATTGCACTAGAACACTAGCATTGCTCTAGATCTTTTTTGAAGTTACGTTCTCTGCGATACCTATTCTGTTGATTGAGTTTCATTTTAGATCAACCTTGGCACTTGATTATTGTTTAATTCTGTACGACATAGGTTTGACGAAAAAGAGGATAATTTTGAAAAGAGGTTACTAACTGCAATACAAAGTGAATAATATTGATAGCATAGATATTTTGTAACTTTATTTGTCTTCAGAAGCTACACAATGCTCAGTAAAAAACTTCTCCTCTTTTATCTGATCATACTGATTTAGGCTGGTCGGGGAAACATATTATTGATCACTCTGACCTGTTTAGAAATTATTGAATTGTAAGCTAAATCATGATTACCATGCCAGATGATGTGACAATATTGCTGCAATAATTTTGTGCTCCCTCTCCCTTTTCCTTCTTAGAGTGAAGCTGGACAGATAATGTAGCTCTACATTTATCAGTTGTGGCATTACATATACTGTGAATGTGAACTGAGAGATGTTACTTTATTGTGAAACATTTAATGAAATTTTTGCTAACCATAAGTTTGGAATTAGAATTTAATTTTTCAGCATTCGGAAACTTTTGCTAACAATTTTAAATTCTTCCCTTGTCCATTTCTTCTTTCTTCACTTCATGACGAGGAGGTTTTGCTACCATTATAGATATTTGACTCTATAAAATGCACAGATAAGGGTAAGTCACTGCTATTTGTAGCCACAGGGGAAATATGGATGCAGCTTTTGATATATATAAAGAAGCACTAGGAATTAGCTTCAAATATTACTTGAGCATCAATTAGCTCCATCAAAGAGGTTTTTTTTCATATTCATTTTATCATGGGTAGTCTCTTCTTTCCGGTCACGCTTTTAAATGTGTTACTATCAATATTATTGAGAGTAACATAAAATAATGGAGGTAATACCGAATATTCAACATAACTACCAACCGAATAACAAGTTAACAATAATAACAAAGGAATCCATTCTTTAGATTTTGAACAGAATTATGATTTCATACTAGCTAGCTTAAGGCATTGGTAGAGTAATGCCACTTATGCTAATTCTTCCCAAGTGTTATTTTCTGTGTTAAATCAATCAATCTATATCAGTTTCATCCTTTATTTACCTATGGAATATTAATTATAATGATTATCTTATTCACTTTATCTCCTTAACTATTGTCTCTCTTGATGGGTATGGTGGTGGGGATGAAGCCTTTTAATCTTTCAAACCATTACTGAAACAAATTTTGAGCCTATGCTTCTTAAAAAGATGAAAAAGTGGGTGCTAAGTATAGTGGAATTGGATTATTGGTATTTGAAACTTTTTGAGCTTATTTTTATCCATTGGTAAAAAGATCATGGCTTTTCTTTTAATGATTCTATGATGTGTTATTTTAACGATTTTTTTTTTACTTCAGATCAAGAAAATTTGAAGCTTTGTGAACAATTGGCCTTCTAGTGAACTCAGAAAGTGACTTTTCATGACTCCATCATCACCACTAAAATTGCAATCTTCAAATTTAAAGTAACAAAATGAAACTTGATATAAAATTAAATGACGAAAATATAGTTTTTCTTATTATAACCTAATTTCTAGATCAACTTATTTATACGAGGGTTCGTTAAAGCTGTATTTTACTCTGCAAATTATTAATATAAATATAACATGAGATTCAAGTAATTACGTTACAAGTGTTAAAAACCTTTAATAAAAGGGGACACGACAATGCAATGGAGAATCTTGTTTTATTTCCTTTTCTTTATCTCTTTCGTTCTCATTCTTTATTTTCCTGATACATAAAAAATATTAAAGGGTCTTATTAAAGGGTCTTATTATTTAGTGATAATAAGTGAAAGGGCTAAGATGTACAAGTACTTATTGGTTCTCATTCTCTATTTTCCTAATACATAAAAAACATTAAAGGGTCTTATGTACATTTGGATGTACGGAAAGTGTGCGAGGGAAAGTGAAAGAGGGGGAAAGTAGAGGTTTTTTAGTAATTTACATATCACAAACTTGCTCTCTCTATCTCACACTTGGGTCTCACAAACTTTACTTTCTCATCATTACCTAATTTACTTAGAGCCCGTTTGGTTGGACGGAAAGTGTGTAATGGAAATGGAAATGGAAATGGAATTGAGTGTAAAGGGGTAAAGATGGAAAATAGAGGTAAATTAGGTAATGATTAGATGTAAAGTTTGTGGGGCCCAGAAAAAGTGTGAGATGGAGAGAGAAAACTTGTGGGCCCCATCACATATGTAAATTACAATTTTCACTTTCCCACATGCAATTCCATTTGTCAATTCAAGGCAACCAAACTGACCCTTATATTTTCCATTCTTACCCCATTTCACTCAATTTCATTTCCATTACACACTTTTAGTCAAACCTAATTGGCGATAATAAGTGAAAGGGATAATCACGTGTAGGACACTAGCTTCAAGCTCAAATCTCCGTTTGCATTTAATTGGGTCATTAATTGTCCCCTCTTCAGCCCATACCAGAATATCAACATTGCATTTATCAAAAAGAGGACTTCTTTCAACACATTTGTCCTCCAAAGGACAAGGGACGTTGTGGTTACGGACATTTTGACTCAGTTATCTCATTTTAATATTCTTGAAACACATTATCTAGATTTACTACCTACATGTTTAAGCTCAATTTTAAATTTTTGCACTACTATTAATGCTTGTATATGACATTGCGTATTAATATCATTTTGCTTACTTAAAAAAAAAAGGTGAAAGGGCTAAGATGTATAATTACTTAAGTGATTATAGACTTATAGTTAAGGTGCAAAAATACATATGTGATATTTTTAGAGCAAAAATAATCATAACATTTCAAAATAAGGGTAAAAGTATTGGTGGGTACTTTTGCTCTTATTTTGAAATATTATCATACTTTTGCTCCTATTTTGAAATGTTACATTTAATTTTGTTGTGAAAAATTTACATGGGTATATTTGTATCTTAAGCCTAAGAGAAATTTTGATTAAATTTGAAGTGTTCTAATTTGAGCTGAATTGAGCTCTGTCAATAATTTTGTAGGAAAATATATTAATAAATTCAATTTGCAAAAATTTAATTTGAACCATTTACAACATCAATAACAATATAAGAAATAGGAAAAATCTTCATACAAAAAAAAAATAGTCTTCCGCTTTAGAAATCTCCCTTATTATCATTAAATAACAAGACCCTTTTGTGTTCTTTTAAATGAGGAAAAAGCATAAGGGAAAAAATTCTTCCGTGATTTTTTAACAAGGAAAAAAAAAGAAGGCAGAAAATACAGAAAAGGAAAGAAAAAACACGGCTTCCTTTTTTTTTGAGTTTTTAATCCGGTATCCTGGGCCAGCCCCAATGTCACGGGGAACTCAACGGGCTCAGACTAATCCAGATCCGCACCGGGGCCTCCACTTAAGGGTAAAGTGCTGGCCAAGGGGCAGGCTGCATTCCCAGAGCTCGAACTCGAGACCTCTGGTTAAGCGGTGAAGTGAGGTAACCACTACACCAACCACGCTTGGTGTCCCACAAGGAAATGGAATGTATTCAAAAAAAATTTGGCGCTTTTTTATCAGGAGAAAAAAAAGGGAAAAAATAATGGGAAAAAAACAAACATACAAGACTTCCTTGTCGGACAAGGAATGATAGCTATTGAAATTCCTTGGTTGCTTATTTTTATGAAGAGTCATTATTTTTGTTTCACTCTTCACTATCCACCTCACTTCCTCTCTCCTCTTTCTCACTCAAACTCTCTCTCTCTCTTTTTTCCTTTTTAATTCCTTGCACATCAAGAACGATTGAAATTTTATTGAGAGACTCACATTCCATCATGACTACATCGTCACTACCTTCAGTTTTTGATGCTCACTCTCATCAACATATTCTTCCTCCAATGTTTTATTCTGCAGTTCAGGATTATCCACCAGGGTTTGGCAGATTCAATTCTCATCTTCAACATCAATCTTCTCATCATAATCCTTCTGAGACTTGTGATGACAATAAACATTCAGTTCTTGGAGATGAAGAAGAGAGGAAAGCTGGAGAGAATAAAGCTGGTAATTCAATTGAAGAAAGTGGTGATGAAGAGATTGTCCATAAAAAAAAAATTGATCTTTCATGTTGTTCCTGATGATTACCCACCTGGGTTTGGTCCTAATCAACATATTATTATTTCTGATTCTCAAGATTCTGAATTTTGCGGTTGTGATGACACTGATTCATCAATTCCTGATTACCCTCCTGGGTTTGGCCCTGATTCTTCTAATTCTAAACATTATGGTTTTGATTATGCAAAATCATCACTCGTTTATGAATGCTGCTCTGACGATGCCTATGATGGTGATGATGAAAAAGAAGATGGAAAGGTGTGTAGAAAGAGGAAGTCAAGTGATTTAATGGAAGAAGGTGGTGATGAATTTGATCCAAAGAGAATGATGTGCTTTGAAGTTTGTCATTACCCTCCTGGCTTTAGCCCTTGCAGATTACTTCATCAACATAATCTTGAGCCTTCTGAGTTTTGTGGTGATGCTGATAAAACAAATATCAGTTCTTCATTGTTGCTGCTGTGAACATGATTATGGTGATGACTACCCACCTTATTGTAGCAGATTTGCAGACTCAACTATCTGAGACTTGTTCAGTTCTTCATTGTTTTTTTTATTCTGAGACTTCTGTTGACATAAAGATAGAAACTTGATGGTGGGTTCTTCAGAGAAGTTACCATGTCATATGTTAAATTTTGCTTATTTTGTAGATGAAGCAGAAGGCTGTAGTTGTGACCAGAAGACTTGCTTATAATGCAAGAAAAGGCATTCTTGATCGATAAATTTGGTTAAATTTTGGTAGTTATCTGTCTTGGGAAAGTTATGAGATTGTGATGCCTAGTTCTGCATAGCTGCATTTCTTTTTTTTGATTTCATAGCTGCATTTCTTTATGATAATGAAACTGATGATTTGTTAATAATTAATAGTGTGAGAATTACTGATTAGATTCTTTTTTTGCCCTGGAATTACTAATTAGATTCAACATAACTACCAACCTAATAACAAAGGATTGTGATAGAGTGTGCACTTGAAAATGAAAAAGTTTACAATAATAACAAAGGAATCTATTCTTTAGATTTTGAACAGAATTATGATATCATACTAGCTTAAGCCATTGGTAGAGTGATGCCACTTATGCTAATTCTTCCCAAGTGTCATTTTCTTTGTTAAATCAATCAATTAATCTACATCAGTTTCATCCTTTATTTACCTATTTATTATTAATTATAATGATTATCTTATTCACTTTCAGACCACGAAGGCAACAAATTTTGAGCCTATGCTTCTTAAAAAGATGAATAGTGGGTGCTAATTGTAGTGGATTTGGATTATTGGTGTTTGAAACTTTTGAGTGTATTTTTACCCATTGCTGAAAGGATTATGGGTTTTCTTTTTTGCTGTTCGTCCTCTCACTTATGAAAAAAAAAATCTCCCTTTAGATCAAATAGGGATGGTATGATTTATATTTAATAGGTTTATGTTGATGATGATTCTAAAAGAATTAACTTAGGACAAACCGAATCTGATTAATTTTAAAAGTAATTTCATATGATTAACTAAAAAAATTTAACTAGGGACAAAGTCACAAATTCTAATAAAAGTAATTTCATATGATTAACTTTAAATTTAAATTTTGGCACAAGAACCTTCAAAATTACCACAGTACATCTTTTAAGAATGAAAAATTAGCAGTTTCCTTCATCATCAATGACTTAAATGATCTCATTCTTATTTTAACCTTATTTAAAACTGCTTTAGTTTTGGGAGCTACAAAGCGCATATAGGCTCATTCAAGTAATTCAAATTTTTTTTGTCTTACACCATCCATTCCTAAATGAAACACTTAATTAACGTATTTTGATTAGATTAAATGTGTCAGTTAGGTTATGTTAAAATCATATAAAGTAAATGAAACACTATAATTATCTATATTTATTCTCCCTGCCTTTCCTTTCCTTTCCTCTCCTTTCCTATTTATTATAACTGAAAAGCATCAGTTGAGATAATTTTGGATCATGTTGAGAAAATTTAAAAGAAATCTTCTATTTAAGAAGAAAACCACCTCCAAAGCTTATATTTAAGAATAAGTTCACTTCGCCAAAAAAATTTTATATTTAAGAAAAGAGGGAGTACTACAATATTATAATACTGTAATATGAGGGAACAAATCCAAACTAACAGTAAATGTTAAATTATCAAAGTTCCTATTCTTTTAACAATAATTATGGTAAAATTTATAGTTATAATAATAAAATCTAAAATTCTTTTGAGCTAACAAAGATAAAAACAGAATAAATGGTAAATGTCACCATTACTCATGATAATTTTTAGTGTCATGATTTTTTTTATCTTTTCAAATATTTATTTTTTTCAATTTCCTCTATAAAGTGAGCGAAAATTAAGAAATCCTTAATGAAACTTATAAAAAATTTGAAAAAGGAATAATATGATGACATTCTCTTTTTTTAACCAGAAAGTCTAATGAATATTAATTCTTCACGCATATACATTCCAACTTATAAAAAATAGTTGTACGAGTATTAATTTTCATTACCTAAAAATAAACAGTAAGCGTATTATGTTTTCAAGCGTCAAGTCAAATCCAATGTTGACCGTAAATATAGGAAAGTAATGTCAGTTTTGTTTTTTGAAGTTAAGTCAAGTTTCATTAATCAAGTCAAAGGAGCATTCAGTCTTAAATTACACTAATGGGAAAAAGACAAAACAGTAAAATTAACTAAACATAAAAAAGGACATGAAAGTAATGTCAGTTGAGATTCTTGTCCTTTTATTTTTAGATTTCCTTTTTATTTCAACTTAACTTGGGCATCAAGTAAATACGTTGTAAAATCTCTCTTTCTCTTCACTACAAATAACTCACATCACCATCACTCACTTTCTCTGCCTTTTCCATTACCAAACTATTTGTTACGTTCTTGGGTGAGTCACATTCCATGGCTACATCATCACTACCTTCAGCTTTTGATGCTCACTCTCATCCACATATTCTTCCTCCAACGTTTTATTCTGCAATTCAAGATTACCCACCTGGGTTTTGCAGATTCAATCCAATTCTTCAACAACAATCTTCTTGTAACATCCTTAAAATTTAATACAGGATTAAGGAGTGTTTTGGGAAATAATAAATGGAGAAATTGAGAATTTTGGAATTTTTAGGGATTTTTGGTGATTTTTGAGGACATTTTGAAAATTTTGAGCAGTAAATGTGCATATAATTAATTAAGAAATTGAAGAGTTTGAAATATGAGGGAATGGAAATACCCAAAATATTTTGAAAGTTAAGGAGATTGGAGGCTGGTTTAAGTGGTTTTAAATTAAAAGAATACACTATAGCAAGTTTGGGTTGCAAATTATCAATAACCCACCCTATAAACACTAAACCCAACACTCCCTCCCCTTCATTTTTCCATTTTCTTCTTCTTCCTCACTTCCCTCACCGATTTCTCTCTCTCTCTCCTTCGATCATTTTCTCTTCCTTTCTCACCTGACTCCTCTCTTCTCCTTCCCTGTCCGCTCTCATTGGCCGGCGTGGAGGCCGCCGCTAACGGCGACGGCGGAGGAGGAAGCCGCCGTGGCTTCCTTCTCTCTTTTCCGCGAATCACCTTCCCCAA
This sequence comes from Mimosa pudica, assembly GCA_029929735.1. Classification (NCBI taxonomy): domain Eukaryota; kingdom Viridiplantae; phylum Streptophyta; class Magnoliopsida; order Fabales; family Fabaceae; genus Mimosa; species Mimosa pudica. Next base: position 13,736,477 of record JAKELP010000018.1, on the reverse strand, counting down.
ACACCATCCTATTTTCGTTTTCTCTCCTTCTTCATTTGCTTCTTCTTCCTTCCTTTCTCTGTACACCGTCGGCTGGCCGGCAGAGGGCGGCGCCGTCGCACAGTGAGGGAAAGGTTTCCTCCGCTCCCTCTTCTACCTTCAATTGCGCTCGCGTTGTGTGTGTTTTTGTGGCGAGAAATAGAGCATGAAGAGTTGGGTTCGTGGTGGCCGGCGGTCCAGCGTCCTCCGGCAAGTACTCCAGCGAGTTGATGGACTAAAGAGAGCCCTTTAACATTGGGTAATTGCTCTTCATTCCCCTTTCCTCTTTGCTCTTGATTTTAGGGATAAATTTCTAGGGTTTTGGTTGAATTCGAAATTCTGAGTTTTTGAATGATTTCTATAGTATCATTAGGCCTTTCTGAGAATTTCTAATTGTATGGGTTACTTGAATTTGAGCCTATGTGATTTTTACTTGATTAAGTGTTTATATAAGTTAGGGTTTTTGTATGATTGAATTTTTATACCTTCAGTGATGGAATTGGATGCTTGAGAACCAAATTAAGGTGATTTCTAAGTGGTTTATGGGTTAGGATTGGTTAATTTTGGGTTAGAATGAATTTTGAGATAAAGTAAGTGTTGAAAACTTAGGGTTCAGGGTGAATTTCGAATTTGTGAGAGCTATAGCTGTTTTGAGAGCATTCCATTGGAATCTCCTAAGTGTAATAAGAGTTTCTAATGGTGTGGGGTTTGTATCTTTTAGAAAATTTGGAATTTGTCTTAATCAAAAGCTTAAACAAGTTGAAAATCATGATGTATTCTTAAGTGTATTCTGAATTTTGAGGATTAGATGATTTTATAAGTTGTTATGCATATCTATGAATTTGAAACAATAATTAATGAGGGACAAAGTGAGTTAAATCTTGAGTGTTGAAAGAAATGAGAAAGTTGCATGTAGATTTAGATAATTGCCTTGAGAGTTGTAATGAGGCTGATATGATGATTGTTATTGAGATTGGTTATGGATTTTCAATACTTTGGGTTTTGATTGGTTATAATAGAAAGGTTGTCATTGTATATAATTTTTGTCCTAGTCTTGAATGTGTGATAATTGGGATAAAGGATGAGAGGGAATTAGATTTGTAAATTTCTCATTTATGTGAGGATATTTGTTTGTAGTTGAGTGGGATATGGTAAATCTTGCATTTAAACGGATTGTGGGAGAGTGTGGTAATTAAGCGGTAAAGATTTGAGTAGTAATGAACTTTTGCGCTAGGATGATATGTAGGGTAATCTGAGCTTAAGTGATTCATAAAGCGATTGGAAAGTAACTTAGTAGTTGTTAATGATAACTATGGTTGATAATGATTGGGTTAAGTTGGATTGTGCTGACTTTGGGTATTTTATAGACTGTTTTGGGCTAGTTGGTGTGTTGTTTTAGATGTGCATGTGTGATCACCAACATTATGTGTCATTTCACTGTTTTTGTTGAACAAAATTTAATCATGAGACATTAGTATTTTTATGTGGTTGAAATAATAGGTAACCACTTATAATTTTTCTTGAAATTTATTGGTTCAGTGAGTTGGTTTGGAACTTTGCTGCTATGAAAGTGTATGTAACTGTTTTAACATTTAAGAAAGAAATAATATTAAAAGCAACCATTTTGGAATGAATTGTGATTTGAAACCTAGGGAACCTATGTGTAAATTGAGATGACATGTTCCTTATATTGAATGTGTTAGTGTAGGCTTAAAAGTGTTATGTTATTGGAGTTATTTATGTATGAAGAGTATGTCTGAATCTTATTGAATTTTATTATTGGGATCTCATTTCTTAGGTGTTCCAATGAATTTATATAGGAGTGTATTAGAGTTAAAGGATTTCAATGTCTATTTGTTTGAGTTTAGATGTTTTATCTATCGTAATCGGAATTCTTTCTATTCTTTGAATGATTTGAACTGGCTTGGGAGGTTGAAGATTTTGTTGTTGTGGTTAAAAGGTTACCTTAAGTTTTGGAAATTTGTTTGTTGAATTAAGTTGGATCTCACTGTTATGGGTTGTTTGTCTTCATGTGAGTTAAAAATCTGTTCGGTGCTATATATTGTTGCTTTATATCAACTATAATTAAACTATGAAATGACGTGAGAATTGGAATTAAGCATGGGAAAAATGGGTAGTAATATGGAATACGAGAGAGACGTCAAAGTATTATAAAGTGAAAATGATATTAATATATCATTATGTATCATATCATTATAGGAGCATATAATGGCGATTATACTTGAAGGGAAGGAAACGGTGAGGAAAGGCAGTAAAGTGCTAAAGGGCGACAGGTAATCACACTTAACCTTGCTATAACATTGAGGGTGACGTTAGTTAGGGATTTTGTAAAATCCCTTCTCACCCTCTATATATATATATATATTATCTTTAAAAGGGTATTTTTATACAAAATAGGCTATCGGGTGCCTTTCAAACACGATTATTTTCATATAAAGAAATTTGAAACTCTGTATATCTATTATCCTGCCTGGTGGTGGCCATTGATCTGGAATGGCGTGAAATGTATATAGGGATAGTGTTGGGTAGTGGTTTAAGATGTGATGAGGATAGAAAAGAGAGTTACATGTTGAGTTGAGATTGTTGAGAGCTATGTTGATGGAATATAGAATAAGGATTGTGAGTATTGCATGACACTGATTATTAGTACCGTCGGCCGATGTAACCTATCGATTTGCGCAAATCGATAGGTTAATTGTACAGGTTTCTCGGATTGTAAAGGAACCAGGGATGTTTTCACTATTTATAGTGCTCCCTTTTTCAGGGACGTTTTCACTATTTAAAGTGCTCCCTTTTTCATGCTTTCAGATTTGAGACTGGGCACAGTGTCAATCACGTTTATTTTTGTCTGTTGAGTTGATTTAGACGGAGGGACTTGAATGATGAATGAAAGACTTGACGTATATATATATATTATTGGTTTTAAATGTGGTACCCTTTAGACGCCCTCGCTACCGCACATCTCACTGTTATAGTGAGTTAAGCGGTGATTACTGGGACAAATTGTCTCATCCCACGATTACTGACATTTTTGCAGGTATTCATGCACAGACGCAGACAACAGGAAAGGGAATTAGGTATTAGAAGCTATATAGACTAATTTGAATTGTATATTGCCAATTTGTATAGGCCTGCATCTGCTTCCGCATGTATATATCTATTTATTGTTAAATATCAACTAGTTTTGTTTATTAACCATGTTAGGCAAATTCTTTCTAACATGGTTAGCAATAAATTATCCATGATAGCAGCTGTGCTGTATTAGTTTATTCTTTTCTATCATGGATAATATTTCAATCATTAGGATATTCTTTTTCTAACTATGATAGAGATATTGATATTATTGCAATTTCTTTTTCTATCATAGTTAGTAAAGATATTATTGAACTAAAAGAGATGTCACAGGTTAATTAGGGAATTAGTAACAATATGTAACACTTCTCATCATGTTTCTTCCGAGACTTGTGATGACAATGAACTATCAGAGAGGAAGGCTGGAAAGACTAAGGCTGATAATTCAGTTGAAGAAAGTGGTGATGAAGAGATTGTCCATGAAAAAAGAATGATTTTTCAAGTTGTTCATGATTACCCACCTGGGTTTGGTCCTAATCAACCTATTATGACTGCTGATTCTCAGAATTCTGAATGCTGTGAAGATCATTATGATGGTGATGATGAAAGGGGAAGAGAAATTAAAGCAATGGTTAGAGACATGAATGGAGAAGAGGAAGAGGCAAGAATAAGGAAGCAATTATTATTGGAAAGAAGAATTCACTTTGCAATTCCTGGGTTTGGTCCTGATTTGAATTCTAAACATTATGGTTTGGATTATACAAAGTTATCACCCATTTATGAGTGCTCTGAAGATGACTATAATGGTGATGATGAAAAAGAAGTAGGAAAGGTGTGTAGAAAGAGGAAGTCAAGTCATTTATTGGAAGAAGGTGGTGATGAATTTGTTCCAAAGAGAAGGATGTGCTTTGAAGTTTGTGATTTCCCTCCTGGCTTTGGCCCTTGCAGATTACTTCATCAACATAATTTTGAACCTTCTGATTTTTGTGGTGATGGTGATCAAAAAAATATCGGTTCTTCATTGTTGCTGATGTAAACATGATTATGAAGATGACTACCCACCTGATTGTAGCAGATTTCTAGATTCAACTATCTGAGACTTCTTCAGTTCTTCATTGTTTTTCTATTCTGAGACTTCTGATGACAAAAATATAGAAACTTGATGGTGGGTTCTTCAGAGAAGTTATCATGTCATATGTTGAATTAGCTTATTTTGCAGCAGAATTAGAAGGCTTGTGACTAGTAGACTTGCTTATATGCAAGAAATTGTATTCATGATAAATGAATTTTGTAAAATTTTAGTAGTAATTTGTCATGGGAATGTTATGACATTATGATGCCTAGTTCTGCAAATTAAAGCTGTATTTCTATATGATAATGAAACTGATGATTTCTTAATAATTGATAGAGTGAGCATTACTAATTAGATTCAACATAACAACTATCAACCTAATAACAAAGGATTGTAATAATAATCCATCCTTTATATTTTGAACAGGATTATGATATCATCCCAGCTTGAGGCATTGGTGGAGTGATGGTACTTATGCTAAATCTTCCCAAGGGTCATTTTCTGTGTTAAATCAATCAACCTAAATCAGTTTCATCCTTTATCTGCCTATGTTTTATTAATTATAATTATTATTTTATTCACTTTATCTCCTTAATTAACAATTGTCTCTCTTGATGGGTATGGTGGTGGGGATATGGCGCCTTTTGATCTTTCAGACCACGAACCCAACAAATTTTGACCCTATGCTTCTTAAAACAAAGAATAGTGGGAGCTAAGTATAGTGAATTTGGATTGTTGGTATTTGAAACTTTTGAGTTTATTTTTACTCATTGCCAAATTTTAAATGGATGAGTTTTAAGATCTTAATAAAATGCCAATCAGGGGACAATTAATCAACAGAGCGAGGTAGGCAAAGTCACATAATTAAAAAAAGATTTTTATTCCTGGTTGTGGCAGATTCACTTCTAAGCTACAGCAACTATCTCATGTTGATGTTTCTGAGAATGGTGATGACAAGAAATTAGAAGTTCTTGAAGAAAGAATGGTTGGAAAATGAAGGCTGATAGTTTAAATGAAGAATGTGATCATGATGAGTGTTTGTAAAAGAAAAAAATTCTCTGGAATCCGTGACTACCCACCTGGTTGTAGTAGATTTCCAGATTCATCTATCTGAGAGTTCTTCAGTTCTTCATTATTTTTCTACTAAAAGACTTTTGATGACAAAAAGATAGAATATTGATGGTGGGTTAATCAGAGGAGTATCAAGTCAATCTGTTTATTAAAATAGTTTATTTTGCAGCAGGAAAAACGGCTGTAGGTGTGGCCAAAAGTCTTGCTTATTATGCAAGAAAGGGTTTTCATGTCAGATGAAATTTGTTGAAGTTTGATTTAGTGCGTGTAGATTTGCATTAATTAGTAGATAATAGCCATCATTTCTTCTTGTTTGTCTTGGGAATGTCATCATGGTGTATAGTTGTACAAATTTTGTATGCTAATGAAACTGATGATTTGTTATTAATTGTTAAGAGTGATTATGTGTATCATTATCACTAATTAGATTCAACACTTTGTGTATGATGGGAAACATCTGGTATTTAATGGACAGCAGTTGATAATAAACTTAATAATTTCAGTATAAATGATTTAATAAGAAAGTTCAAAGAAACCAACACATAATTTTTTTTACAACTACCTGATTTAATAATTATTTTTCTTCATCTACCCAAACTAAGTATATCCAGCATGTCTTATTTTTTGAGGGAAAACTAATTCTACCTTATTTGGAAAATCTTTTAATTTAAATTAGATCACATAATTAAATTTAGGTTCCTTGGGGTCTTGATTATATTATTTCTCACATGACAAAGAAAACTTTTTGCCCTGTTTTATTCAACTAGTTGAAAAGTACTCAATGAACAGCTCAAATAATGTTATGTGTCAAAAAAGTTGTCATATAATGGTCATGGTCAAGGTCAAACGATGTTATCATGTTCTAAGGACTAATTAGAATATTGTTATCTAAGTCCAAAATGTTTTCATTGAATTGAATAACCAAATTAAACGTCGTAACCTGATTCTTCTATTGGTTGCCGAAGAGTGTTTGACATGTTCCGACCATATACTCATTTTATCATGTTTGGATGCTCAATTAGTATGCTTTAAAATAGTTGGAGTGCAAATTAATGACAACTTGAAAAACTTGAGAATATATCTAAGAATTTTGTCACATGTGCCCAAAATACTATAATTTGTTGCATTCTAAAATACTTGCTACAGATTCATGTTGCAAAAAAGTCTTTTGATTTCGGTATCTGGTTGAATTATATCATCTGGTTGAACCAACTACAATTGAATGTCTTCCATATAACGTGGAATTAGTTTTCCCAAATTTTAATTGGTAGAGTGAAATTAAAATTTCACTAGAAGTTAAAAATAATCAACTTATAGTAAGTGTATCACAATAGTTTTTTTTACATTTCAATGATGAATTGATTGAACTCTATCAAGGAAATCTCTACAGTGAGTGTGCATGTTAAGTACCCTGTTATAATCTCATGATATCCGTTTTTGCTGCTTTAATAAAAAAAATTGGCAACATATTTTTTTTAGGGTTAAGGGTCAAATCTAGCACACATATATTATAAAATGGGTCAAATTTAGCAAATCCGTCAATTCTGACGGGTTTGACCGTTTAAGTTTTTTATAATAAGGTCCGATATTGTGTTTGGCTAAGGACACTACATTAGTGAAAATTACTGGTTGTCCAGCTGACTAAAACTATTTTACATGCCATCAATATAACATTTAAAATAGGGTAAAGGTGCAAAAATATGACTAAACTTTACCCTAAGTTGCATTTCTATGACTGAAGTTTCGCAAGGAGCAAAAATACCACCAAACTTGGGATTGAGGTGCAAAACTATGATTTCCGTCAAATATGACGGTGTTGACCGTTAGTCTTCGACATGTAGGATGCTGAGTGTACAATAATGACCATGTGACATGCTGAATAGATTTATGTGGGGCCCATGATGGGGTTCCTTCTGTTATTGAAATCAATTCCTGATCTGATGGGGGTAAGGGTGTGTTTGGAAGGGATGAAGAGGGAGGGAGGAAATTGTTTTTTATTATATGTGGGCCCCACATAAATCTATTCAGCATTCCACATGGTCATTATTGCACACTCAGCATCCTACATGTCGAAGACTAACGGTCAATATCATCATATTTGACGGAAATCATAGTTTTGCACCTCAATCCCAAGTTTGGTGGTATGTTTGCTCCTTGCGAAACTTTAGTCATAGAAATGCAACTTAGGGTAAAGTTTAGTCATAATATTTTTGCACCTTTGCCCTTTAAAATATCTTCAACACCAGCAGTAGATGGGTAGTGAGGGATTTTATGTTAGTCATGTTAGTGTTATGCGAGCTGATTTCCACAATTTTTTTTTTTTGTTTTACAGTGATACTGTATACTATGTTTTAGTTGTATTGAGCTTGGGGGATGTTTTTAAGACGACTCCTGCATACATTTTTTCTTCATAAGCCGAATGTTTTTACCAATGTGTTTCTCTAGCTGAACCCTAAACAAAGTTTTAAATGGCAGAGACATACATGATTTTTTGGCCCGAAGATACAAAGATTGCAATAAAATTTCATAACATTTAGAGTCTAGTATTAAAATTATTGGGAGTCGCTATAGAAGAATGAAAGAATATAACAAAACTATGAACATTTACAGCAATAACAAAAGTGAAGTTACATGCAGAAGTGTATATTAACTAATCTTAGTGACTTCGTATATACAATTAGTATAAGCACAAGACAATAGACTGAATACAGAAAAATAGCAAAGAGTGAAGAGATGATTGCATTAGGTTGACATGTTATAAGATCTAAACCAATCAACAAGTAGAAGAAGGCAACAATTTATACATTAACCATCACATGTAATAACCAAATGCAAAAGAAATTCAAAAGTAAATATAGCTGTTTGGCTACAAAAGTAAATATACCTTTTTGTATTTATTTTTTACACGTGCAAAACATACTGAATGAAATAAAAAAAAAAAAGCAAGATAGGTCCAACATTTTTGTTTGGTAATCCCTTCTTGCATCCATCTTTCTCCACTTGCAAAACATATATCCATCTTCAAGCTCAGAGTGAAGCAGAGCAACAAGGGTGAATGTCCCCCGTGAAAGCCTTATCAAGATGGTCCACACCAAAAATTGCAACATTAAAACCGATATCTTGTACTGAAACGAACAGTATTTGATGTAAAACCAATATCTGGCAGTGAAGAATAACTCCTATTGCAACAGCAAAACTGCAGGATGAGAGAAAAAATTTAGTAACAAAAAATATATTAGCATATTGACTGATGAAGAAGCAAAACATTTTGGAAGTAATATGATGAAGCTTACATATCATTCTATAGATTGATCAGTTAAGGAATGTTTTCAGTAGAACTATGAGCATGAAGGACCAAACACGAGAAGCCAAGTCATGTATATCAGTAATGCACAGCAACAAACTCAGAAGTGAATTAAAAGTTCAAAATCAAATTAACAATGAAGTCAATATTCATGCTTTATCTGCTTCACAATAATAAGAAAAATAAACCAAATAAAAGACCAAGAACCTACCAAAACATTTGAAAATTACAGGACACTCTTCAATAATAGGATTTGATGTGGGTGTAAGCTTACCTTTGATTTTACAATTTTAAATCTAGGTAGGTGAAGCATGGTTTGGACTATTTTGCTAGCCTTCATGCCAGTCTTAGTACCTGTGGAAAAAAAAAAGTACTTGCAATGCATGAAATCGAAAATAAAGGATATGCTATTGAAGGAAAACTTCAATTAACTTTACTCAACTCGGTTCATAAATTACAAATCATGAAAATGCTCACAAAGTTAATGACCTCCGTATTCTTATATTTTGTTTGCACCACATGTTCAATTGTATATTTGTGTCTTTCAACATAGTGAAGATTCTGAAAGCATTTCTCAAATGGCTGATAGTTGTCAACTCAAACATTTAAAAATAAGATACACTGTACATAATAGAAACCACTGCAAGTGTCAATTTGTTAAAATTTACAATGAAATTAGAAGCCAAAAAAATGAGGACTTTTAATCTCAACTTTCAAGTATTGAAGTTCAATGATAAACGACAAAAAATAATCAGAAACATTTTAGTTTGAAAAGTTCTATGATTTTTCATCTCTAAAATTCTATATTAACTGTTCTAACGTTGTCACAAAAGATTACTGGAAGTGATACTTTAATAAAGAGCTGCATACTAATCATCCATGTGATACCTACAAGAAAAGACCAAAAATGTGAGACTAGATTATAGCTTTTACTGTACAGTTCACAAAAACATACAACTTAAGACAATAAGTCAAAAACATACAACATCAACATATATTTAATCCAGTCATGTTTGAAGGAAGACATGACTCTTTACATCATTTTCTCATCTATGGTGCTCGTTTTAGATGTGTCAGCAAGTTCCATAAGTCATTCTAAACTAACTGATAAGTTGGAAAAGACAAAAGCAGCATAACCTAATGACAAAGCCATAATCAAAATAAAGGTGACACTAAAAACATGACACTGAAATCTAGCTAGTGAAATATTATAGCCATATCAGAATGTTACCAGAATCTTCAAGTACTGTGCTGGAATTAGCAGCAAACAATTGTGACTACAACCAAAAGCAGATATTCCATTAGAATTCCAAGCATGAATAACATTTGTTTGAAGAGGGGAATGATTTCTTTACTAAAAATCATGAAAGTTCCATTGCTACGTAAATAAGCTCTTCCAAACCCAGGGCAATTGTACCTACACGCTACAAAAAAAGCTTTTTAATTAAGATACATGAAATATTAGGTGTTTGATCAGCATGAGATATTAGGTTGACAACAAAAGTTACAAATATCTTCAATCAGTCAGAAGAGAGTAAGAGAAAAACAGAATAGTCCCAACCATAGACTTCAAATGTTCACTCTTGGGTTTTAACAGGAACTAATAGATCTATCCCGATTCATCAATCTTTACTAATCCAAAATCAGCAGCACAACTGAATATAAGACTATGAGACAACAAAGTAGCACACAATGAGACTTCTAGTCAAGGACTATATAATGCACTAAACGGAACCAATTTTGCAGCAATTAGACAAACATACTGGGCAAAAAAAACATTCAAAACCATGCAGCAGTTAGACAAAAATCTGTGACCAAAATGCATGGAAGTTCCAACAACAAGGAGTTTCATAATTAGAAAATAGCAAAACGGATTTATTCAACACGATTTTGAAGAGGAAATGCACTTAGTGCCTATCTATAACATACAAGATATGAGAAAAATCTGGATGTGTGAGTAAAGAATCCCGCCCTTCAAGGCTGAAACAAATGGTCTGAAATAAACAGAAGTTCAGGTATCATCAGATTTCATCCAAAAATGCAAAATCGTGACATTTATGTAATGAACAATAACTCATATATGTAACATTTGTATCAAAGCCTACAGTATAATTACTCATTGCTTCCCAAATGGCAATTTCAAGAAGGCTAAATGGTATTTTGAGGATCTACCATGGTAGAGTGTATGTCCATGCGGGATAGAAATGAAGGTCTCTTTGCTTGTAGAAGAAAGGAACCTTCTTGATTGTCATGTTTAGCTCTGATATTCCATTGAAAATAGCTACAATGATTGCAAATAATAAAGCACAAATATATGTTCCTCTATCAGCAACAATAAATAGAAAAGTTGCAAATGTCAAGAAGGAAGACTATGTGATTCTTTTCAGTCATTCTTCCTGTAAGAACAAGCAACTCCTTTTCTTTCAGGACATATGAAATCAACAGACTCAAAGAAGTTAACTTTCTCTCTGGGACCCTGGTACACATTTTTTCAACTCTTGAGCATCATTCACCAGAATGTTATTTTCTATATCAATCAATCTGGTTTAAAAACTCAAATTCAGGTATCAAATTGGTCATTGATCTACCTGTTGTGAATTGCTTCTTTTGACCATCTGAGACACCTCTTCTCATTCCATCTCCTATCATAATACCAGCACATATATGGAGTTCCAAATCTGCATTATTTTAGAGGAGAAAACATTAGGACCTTCTAATGCTGCTTCCTGCAGAGTTTGAAATCTCAAGTATGAAGGATATCAGCTGAAAACATTTCTTTTAAATAAAAAATAATTTTTTCTGACCTTCATGTAGGCATCAATATCAGGGCCAGGTATCCTTGCTTCCTTCTCTCTTCCAAGTAGTTCTACCAGCATCTCTGTACGGTTGTGATCAAGTCCAAGGAAGCAAGTAAAAAAAAAAAAAAAAATTCAAGGGAGATTATTTTGCTTACAGTGTAATCTCTTTGAGAAATACCTTTCCATAAGCTAAAAATTCTATCCTATCGGTGAAATCCTTGAAATTCCTACCTCCATCAGATCCTAGAAAATCTCGTCTAAGAAGGATTGACATCATCCAGGAAAACATAATCCATCAGTGAAACTAAAAGCACAACAAACAAGGCCAAATTTCAAGAAAACATTCCATATTAAAACAATGAATGAGAAAAAGCGAACAGACAAGGAGGAAAATGACAATCAACGAAACAAAACGAAATTCACCTGAAGTGGTGCAAACAACAGAGAAGATCAAATATTTCCACTAAAATTCACCTACCTCTAGGTGCTAAAGTTTGAAGCCAACATTTGCAGTTGCACAAGCACAACCATTAACTAACAATTACAAGATCACCATAGTCAATCAGTAATATTTTATGTATACAAAAGAATGAACATATAGCTCTTAGGAAGTTAACTATGTGATATAGTAATTGTATTAGGAAAAATATCTTAAATATCACAAAGACAAGATGAATAGTATAAGAAAAGTAAAGTTGAAAAGGCTCAATAATGTAACCAAGCTATGAAATCTCACTAAATATCACCAAGACTCAACTGAAACAGCCATATGTATGGAGGTGAACCAGTAGAGACAGCTCCCATTTCGTGACATATGAAAGCCATGATCAAAACTAAAGGAAGACACAAAAAGCTAAAAAAAGAAGCATTTATAAACATTTGCTTTCAAGACAAAAAAAAACCATTATTAAAACACATAAATGCTACTGCCATGATATATTATACTTGCTTAGTTCAGCTATCAAGAAATAGTACAATTAAGCTTTCAAAAATTTTCTCTTTAGATTTTTTTTACCATTAAGTTTTTTTTTCTCCAAACTATAAAAAGAAATAATTTGAAGGAGGCAAAGATTTGAAATGTTAAACTATTAGGCACAAAATATAACCTTTGAAAAATACCTATATTACAAGTTAACAATCGATTTAAAGATACAAATGATGATCAATAAACCATGTTCATATGATTCGGACAAAATTTTTAGCTTTCTAGGCCTAACAAAACCCGCCTCCTTAATCCAGGCTTGGGACCGGCTACAAATGTAGGCGGAGTTAAAAATGTGTTTTTGTAGGGTTAAGTTTCAAATTTAGCACTTAACTATTATCAAAAGTTAACCCAACATTAAAACAATTTCGGATCCCAAATTTAACACCCATCAGTTACAAAATGGTTCAAATGTAGCAACTCCGTCAAATTTCACAAATTTGCTCACTAATTTTGACTTGATTAGGCCATGTTACCTGTCACATCACCCTATTAGGTCATATCACCCACTACATCATCACTATCCGCACCACATCATTACACAAAAATGAAGAGGGTTAAGGTTCAAACTCATTTTTAAACTCTTTGCAAAAGTTCACCTAACAAAAAATAATATTTTAAATCCTAAATCTGGCACTCATCAATTACAAAATGGTTCAAATATAGCAACTTCGTCGATTTTGACGAGTTTAACCATTAAATTTGATCCGATTAGGTCATGTCACTTTATTAAGTCAGGTCACCTGTCACATCACCAAAAATATGAAAATAAATCTCTAAAACCCACATCACCCAATGGTTTCAGGGATTTATTTTCAAATCTTTGGTGATGATGAAGTGAAGATGGTGGTGATGTGGCATGTGAAATGACCTAATAAGGTGATGTGGTTGGTGACATGACCTAATCAGATCAAAAGTACCAGTCAACCCGTTAAAATTGATAGAATTACTACATTTGAACCATTTTACAAATCATGAGTGCTAGATTTGGGACCTAAAATTGTTTTTTATATTGGGTGAACTTTTGCTAATCACTGAGTGCTAGATTTGAATGTTAACCCTTTTCAGATTTATGGTGATGATGTGGTGCAGATTGTGATAATGTGGCTAGTGACATACCTAATAGGGTGATGTGACAGGTGATATGGCCTAACCAAGTCAAAATTAAAGGGTCAAACCCATCAAAATTGATGAAGTTGCTACATTTGAACTATTTTGTAACTGATGGGTGTTAGATTTGGGACACGAAATTGTTCTTTATGTTGAGTGAACTTTTGCTGATAGTTGAGTGTTATGAATCTTAACCCTTTTATATCGAAGAGTTAAAAAGTTGTTTCTTTTACCAAAGAGTTAAAAAGGTGTTAAAACAAGCACTTAAATCAGATATGTCTGCTCAAGTCAAAAGCATTGAACAATGACTTCATCATGCAAAGTTATTTAGAGAAGACAAAGTATACCAAAATGAAATATAACCTGATATATCTGCTAAAAACCCATATCAAGCACAAATCATTCCATGAGAACTCCGCGGAGTTTAGCATATGTAAAAAAAACAAACAAAGAAAGAAAAATATACATAACATTCCATATGAGAACTCCGCGGAGTTTATTATATCTGAAATATAGGTCAAGACATACATAACATTCCGTATGAGAACTCCAATATTTTTTTATGCATGAGATGGGAGCAAGAAAGGTTATATAATTAAGTAAACGGAAAAACCTCCCTTCACATTAGTCACTCACCTTGACAAAAAGATGGCTAGAGACTCTTTTCTATTCTTCTCGGGTACACAATCCCTAAATTGGAGTGGTAGGAAATATAAACAGATTTAAATATGTATATAAATAGAGTGAGAAGAACAAGAACATGTAGAGCATTCATGTCCATTAGTACCTTGTCATGGTGACTGTTGACATTCATAAACAATCAGTTGTTCTTGTTGACATGTCAAATCTATACAACAATATGAAACAAGGATACTCAGCAGGATAAAAAGACCAAAAAACTAATGCAATCAGGAGCTAAAATGAGAGGAAGAGGAAGCATGATCTGGATAGGACATCTTCAAAGAAAATGAGAACGGTTAACAAGGTCAAATGTCTTGACAATAAGAACAGTATGCCAGCATGTAACAAAAAATTTGAATCTCTCCTGTGAAGCAGAAAACTGTCATCTTGAAGTAAAAATCATCCTCACACAGAATGATTAGTTAGCAGCTGACCTTTACCCATACACAAATCTGCGCTTGCCCTTTTTAATAATATGCCTGCTAAGTTTAGAAAGATTAACTCGTAGTCTTATTCAATAAGAAATAATACAACCGCTTGTAGATGAAGAAAAGGTTCTAACAAATTATGCAAGCAAATAAATGATCTGCCAGGGCAATAAACCGACATGTTGGAAACTAAAATAAATGCCAATTTCAAATAAACAAGTTAATTCTTAGAGAATCAGACAAAGAAAAACACCCATTAAAAGCATTTTCTAGCCTTAATAGAGTCAGTTACCTTAACCAGTTCTGTTGATAACTTTATTACCTGTGCTCCCCAAGTTTTGGACACCCAGTAGCCAAAGAACCAGTGAAACCAACACCAAGAACAGGGGATCCTGATGAGGCAAACAATATACACATTTACAAAGCATTTCCAAATCGTCCAATTCACATGACAGAAATTTTGCTATATCACCAGAGAATCATAAAGGAAAAAATGACTGGAATAGCAACATGGTCCAGAAAGCTTAAGTTCTTGGTTATAAGCAATCAAAGTCATATCTTCAGCAGTTTGAAGGCTACAAAACTGAGGTAGAATCTACAATAACAAAACACAACAATATCAACAATATACATTTCAAAACCAACAAAAATAGTTCACACAGAACATCAATTCAAAAGAAAGAAAAAACCTTGCCAAGCAATTAAATTGTTGACATCCTAGAACAAGGAATCACAGCTTTAAGCACAGTATTTGAGGCACGAGGATCCATAGGGTACATAACCTGAATGGAACAGTCACACACAAGTATAGTAAGACAAAAAAAATAATAAAAAATGTTACCTACTATGCAAACTTACTGTCAACGGGTACACCGAAAACAAGACGGCGGAGCCAAGCAACAGCACCGCTGTTTAAAAACTCTGCGGATTTTAGACCTGAAATAGAAAACAAAAACATACATAAGATTCATTGCAAGCCTAAGGAAGGGAAGAGAGTGAGGGAGATTTTAAGGCACTCACGTCCGCCTATGGTTGACAAGCCCACAACAAGAAACATTCCTTGGTTCACTCAAGCTATCACCACCATCGAGAGAAGGGAAGATAGACAAGGGGGTTCCGAAGGGCTCATCGTTTGATTCTTCATCGTGGTTCACCACACATGGTGGGTCTGGCAAAGGATTAGATGTAGGTACATCAGAATTCATTTCCCTCGGCAATGATGATTTGACAATCCAAACAACCACAAAAATCATCATTGTTGCGATAATACCAAACAAAAGTTTTGCAACAGAACCAACGGTAATTTTTTCCTCTTCATCCACACTAGGGGTCCCCCAATATCTACTAGAGTTATTTGAACATTTACATGCATTTTGCAGCCAATTGTGGGACCGCTTCTCCTATAGTAAGAAACATTCATGAGATTGCACTTCAGATTTCAATTCAATCAGTTATAATTATAAATTAAGAAGTTTGCATAGTCCAATTGAATTATAGATAAAGGTTATCTCAATGATAATCCGGAAACAAGGGGAAAAACCAAAAAGTCAGAACAAATGACAAAGATATAAATAAAAAGGCAACAAACAATTGGAAACAAATAAATTGAAATAAAAAAACAATGCATCCAAATATGTGAGCATTTGAATTATAGTTCAAGTTATATTTTAAAATCAAGTACAGAGCCGCCACTCTAAAGGTCACTAATTTCTGCTCATAAAACCCCTCAAATTAGCATATATGATCATGTGAATGGAATAGGTAGATGATTGTCTTTCCTAAACCCTGTTGATGTCATAGGCCCAGCCACCTTCCCTCTGTCCCTCATATTTAGGAATAAGATCCCCCAAGAACCAGTCCTGCGGTTGTTTCCAAGTGCCCAATATTCAACAACTACAAATATGCTCCAAGTTCATACGTAATTTCCCCCTTTTTTTCTATTCTATTCCCCTCAAACTAAAATTTTGAAGTTGAACAACTATAAATATGTAAACAAGTTTGAATGTGCATTTAAATATGTTAGTTGCAGCAAATGACACTAGCAATAGACCATTCAAAATGAAAGCATAAGATTTAACAAGTTCTGCAACATCCTTAATCAATGCCACTCTGATTAAGAAAGATTGTTGAAAGTGATATACAAGTCTAAAATATTGTTGACATAATATTTTTTTCACAGCATGCAAGGCTAAATTTATATATTCTCATTAGGCTTAATAAAACAGAATATTTATAATGTGCTCTTCAAATTCTTTTTGAGGAAATATGATATGTATATGTGTGTGCGTTGTTATTTAATAATATTATTTTGACAGGTGCAATGCAGAAAAAGTTTAAATACTAGTGCAGAAAAATGAGACTTATAATTCTATAAATTACATTGACATTATAGTCTACTATAACTATTATTTTATTAAATAATAAGAGTAATGTTTTAGATGGTGTAAAATTATTTAACAACTTAGAATTGAAGGGATTGAGTCATATCACTTCAAAAGTTCTTCAGGCTAAACACCAAGAAATAAAAAATTATTATCGTCTCTAAAATTCTTTTAAAGCTGTAATTATTGTAGGGAGTATTAATGTATAAACAATAGATAATGAATTTCTTTCGGCCAAAGAAAGATTCTTTCTATCTCTCCCTCCATAATTGCCTAATCCCAAGTCTACACAACAAATAATATACGAAAAACCAAAACACAAGATATTCAGTGAAAGACTCAATCTTTATTAACTATAAAGCAGCCCCATATCAGAAACTATAGCCAAAGGCCATCCTAGAGAATGAAGAATGTAGATATCACAAATGGCTATGTCATGAAGAAAGAAAGAAAAAAATTAAGAAGTTTGTATTGTCCAATTGAATCATAGATAAAGGTTCACTCAATGATAATCCAGGAACAAGGGGAAAAAACCAAAAAGTCAGAACAAATGACAAAGATATAAATAAAAAAGCAACAAACAATTGGAAACAAATGAATTGAAATAAAAAAGCAATGCAAGTCTGATTTATGCAGCTGAATTCAAATAAAACGCCCTACAAAATCAAAAGCAAGTAGCAGTAGCCATAAACTAGCATCTAAGAAAGAAAAATCCACTCGATAACAAAGCAATAAAATATATTGAAACAGTTTCTAACCGTGTGGTTTTGTGTATAACCGTGTTGGGTAAAGGGAATCAAGGCAGCCCCCCTATTGCTGTTTGCAAAACAAATCTGAACATTTACTTGACACTTATAGATCCAATTCTGTTGAGTTGAATAGGACAAACAGCAAGGAAAATTTAATGATATGCTTATAAATATAACCAAATGAAATCATCTCAACTGTTATCAATTTATAAGTAACATGGCATGGTATTTGAGTAACACAGATAGCATTGAAAGGGGAAAAAACAAAACAATGACCTACAACATAGATCTGATTTTTTAGATGGAATGTTGGCAAGTACAGACGTTTGAATTATCTGCTCCATTGTCTGAAAAAAAACACACAGAATCTGAATCTTCACTTCAAGATTCTGTCCATTTGTAAACCATATGTTTAAAACAAGAAATATGCTTCTTCCATGAATAGTTCGGAAGTTCAGGTCAGAGTGGTGTCCAGAAAATATAGTGCCCTCCTGGCCATAATTTTGAAGGTCACTCCCAGTTGGAGTGAAAAGATATGGACCCTGGTGTTTGACATCCAAATATGTGAGCAATTGAATTATAGTTCAAGTTATATTTTAAAATCAAGTACAGAGCCAGCACTCTAAAGTTCACTAATTCCTGCTCCTAAAATCCCTCAAATTAGCATATAATGATCATGTGAATGAAATAGGTAGATGCGTTCTATTTCCTAAACCCTTTTGATGTCATAGGCCCAGCCACCATCCCTCTGTCCCTCATTTTTAGGAGTGAGATCCACCCAAGAACCAGTCCTGCGGTGGTACATGTCCCTTGTTTTTCAAGTGCACAATAGTCAACAACTACAAATGTGCTCCAAGTTCATAAGTAATTATTCCCTTTTTATCCTATTACATTCCCCTCAAACTAAAATTTTGAAGTTGAACAATAAATATGCTAAACAAGTTTGAATGTGCATCAAAATATGTTAGTTGCAGCAAAGGACACTAGCAATAGACCATTCAAAATGGAAGCTGTGGGAATATCCTGAAGTTATTATATTACTCTCTGTATTATTAGGCTTTATTTACATTAATTAGTCATTAGTAGTTTGTCTCTTCTCTTGGCCTATATGTAAACACACTTGTACAATGTGATATGCATCAATTAAAAATATTCATTCACTCAAATTCTCTGTCCATTGTCCACAAATGCATAACATTAACAAGTTCTGCAATATCTTACTCAATAACACAAAATTGAAAGCAATAAACATTGTTCAAAATTTAAAACTTAAGCAATAGGCATTAACATGTTTAGTCAAGCAGAAGAAGTTTGATGTCATGCTACTAACAAGTTTTTACACATACAACACACCTTGACAACTTCAACAATATCCTTAGCTGCATCCTTAATATAGAGTCTACTAAAGTCAGTGATTTTGGATGGAAAGCAGCCATCAGCAACTGAAACCATTAGATTCTCCTGCAGACACGCGTATTGAGGAAATATGATAAGTATATGTGTGTGTGATTATTTGATAATATTGTTTTGATGGGTTCAATGCAGGAAAATGTTAAAATACTACTTCAAAGATATGTGACTTCTTATAATCTTATAATTTACTTTGACATTATAGTCCACTATAATTTTATCCAATAATAAGAGTAATAGTTCAGATAGTGCAAAATTATAAAATAAGTTAGAATTAAAGGGATTGAGTCATATTCCATGAAAAGTTCTAAAGGCTGAACACCAAGAAATAACAAATTACTATCGTCTCTAAAATTCTTTCAAACCTGTTATTATCTTAGGGAGTATTAATGTATAAACAATAGATAATGAATTTCTTTCTCTCTCTCTTTCGGCTAAAAAGAAGAGACTTTCTATCTCTCCCTCCATAATTGCCTAATCCCAAGTTTCCACAAAAAATAATAAACAAAAAAACAGAAAACACAAGAAATTGAGTGAAAGACAGAATCTTTATTAACTAGAAAACAGACCCATATGAGAAAGTATAAGTATAGCCAAAGACCATCCTAGAGATTGAAGATTGTAGATATGAAAGAAGAAGCAAGGCTCCTTCACAATCTCCCTACATATATTAATCATCCCATGCAAACACACAATGGCTATGTCATAAAGAAAGAAAGAAAGAAAGAAAGAAAGAAAGAAAGAAAGAAAGATACCTGAGGGAGGGCCAGAGATGCAAAATTGGTAGAAATGGCTGAGGTGGCCATGGATGAAAAAACAAGAAATGTAAAGAATGAAAACATGAAGTTGGCTGAGGAAGCCATTATTACAGTGAACAGAAGAATAGAGAGATTGAGAAAGAAGAATCGAGAGAGAGAGAGAGAGAAGAAGAAGAAGAAGAATAGAGAGAGAGAGAGAGAGAAATTGAGAGAGAGAGTTCTGAGTGACAGAGATTTTGTTTTTATATGGAGAGCAGAAGACGAGGTATACTAATACGAGAGCGTCGCACGTACGCTATTTTTGTTTTTGTTTTCTGTTTTGGCGCCAGACACGTGGAACTTTTCTTTCCCGCCACGTACAAGCAGAGAGTTTCAAAATATGGAGGGAAAATTTCTATGCTCTCTAATTCTAATTTATGTACTTTATCTCATTGATTTCATTAAAAGAAAATTATGGTAATAAAGAATTAAGACATCATTGCAATTAGGTACAAGAGATTTAATTACAGAGGTTTTTTTATCAGAAATTTTGGACAAGTTAATTATGCTTATAATTTTAAAAAAAAATTACATCTCTTTCTGATTTATAAGAAAATTGTGTAACATTTCATATAAATAAAATGGGGAAAACCTTAAAACACATCAATGATAATGCCTTGAGATTTGATATTTTCCAACTTTATGATGATTCCCACATAAATGATAAAATTATATATACATGGAGGTGCCTAGGAACTATAACTTTATGAAAAAAATTGCTCTGTATCTTCTAAACAAGATAAATAGGACTACATTTTAAAGGAATAATTTAATTGAAAGAAAATTGACTATATAGATCGAATGAAAATAACTAAAAGAATATAATAAGATATCACTCAATCTGATTTTATTTTCTTTATTTCTTGATTTTATTTTCTTTATTTCTTGATGATAGTTAATTTGATCTTCTACTTTTCAACCATTCATAACTTAAGCTCATCATTCAAGTTGTTTTTCTTTTTGTGGCAAAAAAAAATGTGCTTTCTTTTTAAATTTTAGTTTTAATGATTAAAATTGCAATTTTTTAAAATAACATATATTCTACTCAAATTAATGGTTAATAAAAAAATCTCTCATTCTTACATTTCTTTTAGTTTGTTATTAAAAGTTAGCTGGCACACATAATAATAATTTATATGTGCAAGTGTTGATAATAAATATAACATTATAAACTAGTGGATAAAATAAATATATGGAAGTGTTAATTCACTTTTCTTTGCATCATTCCCTTTTAGTTAATTCTCATATGGATTTTTTCCTCTTTAATTCGTTATATGATCACATTTTCTTTTTCTCTCTTCAATGTTCAATCACAAGAATTATTGAAATTATGTATTCAATCACCATAAATAAGTTGCCATTATATACTTTTTATTGTGCGAAAATTCCTATGAACATGGAGGATTCAATCATGGAGCTTTAATGTTGAGGTTTATTCATAAACATATCTTTAAGGTTTATTTTTAAGGAGGAATTCAAAGACACCCACCCTCTTCTCGCAATTTGTGTTTTAAGATGTGGGCAATTTGTCTTTTCACAAAATTTTAAAATGACAGGTAGGTGCTGGTTCCTTCATAGTCCTTTTGAAAGTTTAAGTTCCTCACTTGTCCTTCTAGGTATTGGGAAGGATTTATTTGGGATTTTCCCAAATAATTTTCCCAATTAATTTTATATGATTTTTCAAATATTAAATGCATGAAATTTTTAATTTTTTGTATGCACTTGAATCTTTTAAAAAAATTTTAAAATTAAATCTTGAAAACATTTTTTACTATGAAATTACGAAATGTCATTTAGTTTACATATTAACTTAATGATTAGTAGAGAAGTCTCATTCACTCTAGATTGCAGAAGTTTAAATCTCAACTATCTAAATTTAATGTTTTAATGTGCAAATATAGCACTCAACTATTAGCAAACATGCATTTAACATAAATAACAATTTCAAGTCTCGGATCTAGCACATATCAAGTACAAAATGGTGCATATGTAAGAACTTCGTAAATTTTTGACTATTAATTTTAACCTAATTATCTATGGAAAATGCATGTTGACACTACTCTTCAGGTACTAAAGTCATATGTCGAAAAAGTGTGTTGATTTCCTTTAAATGCCCTTTTAAGTTATTTGCATTGAAACTACTCTTTATTGCAAAAGTCTCATAACATGTACAAGCAATAGGGATGGTTTAGGAAAAGATGATAAAACTGGGAACTAAATTTGATTGATAAGTTACATTAAGGAGTAATCTAATCCTAGTTAGCTCATAAACTACACAACAGAGGTGATCGTTGATTGCATACTCAATTACTCACCTTGTCTACTGGTCTAAAACCACTTTGACCAAACTTGTTGTCAATTGAGAAATCAAAGTCATAGACTCTGTGTCTCCTTCAAAACAATCAACATAATTTCCTACAAACAAAATGTCTTCTCTTTTGTGGTCCACTAGTAGGCGGTAAGAAGAAAGTGTAAAAGTATTAACTGAGAATGCCTTCCTAAAAACTTCTTCCTGTAGTTGTAAGCATAAAAGGAAGCAAAAGGCGAAATAACAGCCGCCATTGAAATAATAATATTTGTCATAACAATCACCATCATGATCGTATCTCTGTCAGCATCTTCTCTGTCAGCATCTTCTTGTTCAATATCAGAACAAAATGGACCTACAATAAATAATACTCCACTAAAAATGGAGTAGGAGTACAAACAAAGAATGAGTTTGTTAATTAATAAGCACCCTAAAAATTGCAAAATACTAAATAATGATAACCCACTACAAGACAAAATTGGTGTTTTACTCTGTGTGATGCACAAAGTAAGACACATTGGATTTCAAAAAATTTCTTTCAAAAAATTCAATGAACATTATTGAAAAAATTTATATTATCGATTTATGAGTGATTTATATATTAAAATGATAATCAAGCTTAGAATTTGAACTATTACCTTTTGGTTAATGTATTAATTGAGAAACCATCATACTACAATTATATATGTGATTACTATTTCGACACTTTAATTACAATGATAATTATACCCCTAAAACTTAAAATATATTACCTCCGGTCCTAAGTATAGGACCTAATTGACTTTTTTTGCAGAGATTAAGGTTGCGAAATAGGTTATTAAATGATGATATATTTGATATATTTTTTTATTATCCATTAGTTAATAGGTAAAATAAACTAGTTTAAGGGAAAAAAATTAGGTAAATCAATTTATAATTAACTTATTTTGTTTTTTTAATGATTTTTCCAGAAAAAATCAATTAGGTCTTATATTTAGGATCAGAGAGAGTATATTCTTACTTGTTAGAAATTAAAGCATGCAAGTAGTGGATATTGACATATTATAATAAATAATTCATTGTTATGTTCAGATTTAAAAATATGGAGGGATATTATCACAACTAATAAGTAGTGGATTGAGTTAGTAATGGGCACACCCTGTATAAACATATTAATTTAAAATTATGTAATTGGAATTTATTTCTTAAATGATATTATTAATTTAAGGAATTCATTTAACAAACTTAACATACACAATAATGCACATTTGACTAAAACTTAAATATCATATAATAGATTAATAGCTCATAAAACTTAAGTTGGTAGGTATTAAAAAATTATGGTTTGATTTGCATATGATTCAGTGGATGCAAATAATGATTGCAATGGCCAGCAGCATGTTACGCCACTACTGTATTCCCAAGGATGCAAGTAAATCCTATCCTATGTTGAGTGAATTTGCAGAAAAAATGTCCATGAACAACAAATTTGCATCATTTTTCATAAATTATATCACAAGTGAAAATTACCGATCAAGCATCAAACATCATATCGTATGTCTTTTTCTCTTAATAATAGACAAAGGATGCAACCTACCTGTTCTAAGGTTAAAAACACAATCACATTCTAGGATCCCAGTAGTCCAAAATTTGGGATGAAACCCTTATAAAAGGCGAAAGGCCCCTGCAAAACAAAACATTGGTGGCCTATAAGATCTTATTAAAGATTCCAAAAACACAAAATTAATAATGGCAAAGAGATGGTGTTCATCACTATGGCAGAGTAGTTCAAACATCAAGATGTTCAGATTATTTTTAAAGGGTAAGCCATACATTTTTCTTCAAAGTTTTCACAAAGCAGTCAACAGAGTTTCTTAATTAGAATCTCCCATCATTCTGGACTTTACCTGCATATACACCACGCAAGGAACATGAATTAATGGACTAATAGGATCAAACAAACACGAGACTCTTAAATTTTTTGTTTGGGTTTGGGTTTGAGAGAAAATTTACTCGATCTTCGAAGACAAAACAAAAGATCCTTGTACACTACAAATCCAAGAATGGGAAGGCAAGCAAGAAAATCTTGTTATACTTCCAAGACTAACAGGAAATCTTGTTTTACTTCTTCCCAAATCATTCGGCTATTTCAGCAGACATAGGAGGAAAATTTTCATAAACATACATACATAAATACCCTCTCAGCAATATACGTTCATAAATCACACATGCATTGCAATTTTCGTTGTCATATGCCCTACACTGAACAAAACAAAGGAATACAAGAAATGTTTCAAAAAGTTAAATAAATCCCTCCAACAAACCCACACAGACCAATTAAAAACATCAACAACTTATATATGCTTTCCAATTGAAAATGGAGTTCTTAAACCTCCAACGCTTCTTTGGATTTGAAGTACTCACACCTGAAGCTATCAACAACACAAACAAAATCTCCCATTATTTTTTTAAACTTCCAAATACTCATTTTAAATCAGAAACAAAGTAGCAATTATGAAAAACACCAATGACAGCGAAATCGTGAAAGAAAATAGAAAGTTAACAATTCTTACAATCCAATTAAAACCAATGACGCTATTTTCTTATCATCACAATTTTCAGAAGAATTATAATCAGATTGTTGTTGAGCTTAGGAGTGAATCTGCCACAGCCAAGTGGATAATCACGAATCGCAGAATACTTTCGATGAAGAATTTGTTTATGAAAGTGAAGATTAGTAACTGAAGGTAGTGATAATGTAGCCATGTTGTGATGTGACTGTCTCAGTGCAACAAGAGATGAAATGTCAATGAAGTTTCAAGCTTTCTCGATCTGCAAGCAAGAAACCACAGTGCAAACACATTGATACACAATAGTGAAAAAAGGAAAGGGAAGAAAGGAATGGAAAGAAGAGGAAGAAGGAAGGAGTACCAAAGAATAGAGAGATTGAATCAGAGATAGAAAAGTCGAGAGGAAGTGGGGCGGGTAGTGAAGACTGAGAAAAATTATGACTCTTGATATTTATATCAATACTTTCCTTTTCTTAAAAGCTTTAAAGACTTGTGACGTATTTGCTAGAAAATCTACGAGTCAGATTATAATAATGAAGGTAAAAGAAAGGTTACATTATAATACTTTGTGAAACTTTTTTTATATATTGATAAAACACTTTTTTTAGAATGGTCAACGGTATTTCATTTGTTCCTATGCTCCTATTAATACTTTGTGAAACTTAACGACTACTTACTTGAGTACTAAGTTTTTTTTGGCGAACTTGAATACAAAGTTAGGATGTAATAATGAAAAAACGGACAGAATTAATTAACATAAGGTTTTATGGAATTTTTTTATTGAAATTAAGGTCCTTAATTTTGATTCATTTGAACAACAATTGTTAGTACAAAAATTTTGAATTCTTGGTCACTAATGATGTTTGGCAATGCATTAACAACTTTTTGGGTCTTTAGAATAATGTTACGAGAATTATTCACAATTGTTTTAAATTATTCACGATTGTTTTAAATTCTGGGTAACTAAAACAATTGTAACAACTTTTTAGCCCTTTGTATTGTTTTAATATTTTTTTTTAAGTTATGTCACTTTGTAGGACCTCGCTCTGTTGATTAATTCTGGACTGATTGGCATTTTATTAAAATCTTAAAACTCATCGTTTAAAATTTGGCAATGGGTGCTGATAAAAAAAAAGCTGATAAAAAAAATTTGGCAATGGGTAAAAATAAACTCAAAAGTTTCAAATACCAACAATTCAAATTTCAAATACCAACAATCCAAATGCACTATACATAGCTCCCACTATTCTTTGTTTAAGAAGCATAGGGTCAACATTTGTTGGGTTCTTGGTCTGAACGATTAAAAGGCGTGATCCCCACCGCCATACCCATCACGAGAGACAATTGTTAATTAAGGAGATAAAGTGAATAAAATAATAATTATAATTAATAATACATAGGTAGTAGATAAAGGATGAAACTGATGTAGGTTGATTGATTTAACACAGAAAATGACCCTTGGGAAGACTTGGCATAAGTACCATCACTCCACCACTGCCTCAAGCTGGTATGATATCATAATCCTGTTCAAAATATAAAGGATGGATTATTACAATGCTATGTTATTAGGTTGATAGTTGTTATGTTGAATCTAATTAGTAATGCTCACTCTATCAATTATTAAGAAATCATCAGTTTCATTATCATATAGAAATACAGCTTTAATTTGCAGAACTAGGCATCATAATCTCATAACTTTCCCAAGACAAATAACTACAAAATTTTATAAAATTGATCTATCATGAATACAATTTCTTGCATATAAGCAAGTCTTCTAGTCACAAGCCTTCTAATTCTGCTGCAAAATAAGCTAATTCAACATATGACATGATAACTTCTCTAAAGAACCCACCATCAAGTTTCTATCTTTTTGTCATCAGAAGTCTTAGAATAGAAAATCAATGAAGAACTGAATAAGTCTCAGATAGTTGAATCTGAAATCTGCTAAAATCAGGTGGGTGTTCATCATCAAAATCATGTTCATATCAGCAACAATGAAGAACTGATATTTGTTTTATCATCATCACCACAAAAATCAGAAGGCTCAAGATTATGTTGATGAAGTAATCTGCAAGGGCCAAAGACAGGAGGGTAATCACAAACTCCAAAGCACATCCTTCTCTTTGGATCAAATTCATCACCACCTTCTTCCATCAAATCACTTGACTTCCTCTTTCTACACACCTTTCCTACTTCTTTTTCATCATCACCATTATAGTCATCTTCAGAGCAGCACTCATAAATGGGTGATAACTTTGTATAAACCATAATGTTTAGAATTCAAATCAGGACCAAATCCAGGAGGGTAATCAGGAATTGCAAAGTGAATTCTTCTTTCCAATAATAATTGCTTCCTTATTCTTGCCTCTTCCTCTTCTCCATTCATGTCTCTAACCATTGCTTTAATTTCTCTTCCCCTTTCATCATCACCATCATAATGATCTTCACAGCATTCAGAATTCTGAGAATGAGCAGTCATAATAGGTTGATTAGGACCAAACCCAGGTGGGTAAATATGAACAACTTGAAAAATCATTCTTTTTTCATGGACAATCTCTTCATCACCACTTTCTTCAACTGAATTATCAGCCTTAGTCTTTCCAGCCTTCCTCTCTGATAGTTCATTGTCATCACAAGTCTCGGAAGAAACATGATGAGAAGATTGTTGTTGAAGAATTGGATTGAATCTGCAAAACCCAGGTGGGTAATCTTGAATTGCAGAATAAAACGTTGGAGGAAGAATATGTGGATGAGAGTGAGCATCAAAAGCTGAAGGTAGTGATGATGTAGCCATGGAATGTGACTCACCCAAGAACGTAACAAATAGTTTGGTAATGGAAAAGGCAGAGAAAGTGAGTGATGGTGATGTGAGTTATTTGTAGTGAAGAGAAAGAGAGATTTTACAACGTATTTACTTGATGCCCAAGTTAAGTTGAAATAAAAAGGAAATCTAAAAACAAAAGGACAAGAATCTCAACTGACATTACTTTCATGTCCTTTTTTATGTTTAGTTAATTTTACTGTTTTGTCTTTTTCCCATTAGTGTAATTTAAGACTGAATGCTCCTTTGACTTGATTAATGAAACTTGACTTAACTTCAAAAAACAAAACTGACATTACTTTCCTATATTTACCGTCAACATTGGATTTGACTTGACCCTTGAAAACATAATACGCTTACTGTTTATTTTTAGGTAATGAAAATTAATACTCGTACAACTATTTTTTATAAGTTGGAATGTATATGCGTGAAGAATTAATATTCATTAGACTTTCTGGTTAAAAAAAGAGAATGTCATCATATTATTCCTTTTTCAAATTTTTTATAAGTTTCATTAAGGATTTCTTAATTTTCGCTCACTTTATAGAGGAAATTGAAAAAAATAAATATTTGAAAAGATAAAATAAATCATGACACTAAAAATTATCATGAGTAATGGTGACATTTACCATTTATTCTGTTTTTATCTTTGTTAGCTCAAAAGAATTTTAGATTTTATTATTATAAATATAAATTTTACCATAATTATTGTTAAAAGAATAGGAACTTTGATAATTTAACATTTACTGTTAGTTTGGATTTGTTCCCTCATATTACAGTATTATAATATTGTAGTACTCCCTCTTTTCTTAAATATAAAATTTATTTGGCGAAGTGAACTTATTCTTAAATATAAGCTTTGGAGGTGGTTTTCTTCTTAAATAGAAGATTTCTTTTAAATTTTCTCAACATGATCCAAAATTATCTCAACTGATGCTTTTCAGTTATAACAAATTAAATAGGAAAGGAGAGGAAAAGAAAGGCAGGGAGAATAAATATAGATAATTATAGTGTTTCATTTACTTTATATGATTTTAACATAACCTAACTGACACATTTAATCTAATCAAAATACGTTAATTAAGTGTTTCATTTAGGAATGGATGGTGTAAGACAACAAAATAAAATTGAATTACTTGAAGGAGGCTATTTCCGTTTCGTAGCACCCAAAATTAAAGTAATTTTAAATATGGTTAAAATAAGAATTGGGTCATTTGAGTATATTGATGCTGAAGGAGACCGCTAATTTTTCATTGTTAAAAGTTGTACTATGTAATTTTGAAGGCTTATGTGCCAAAATTTAAAGTTAAAGTTAATCATATGAAATTACTTTTATTAGAATTTGTGACTTTGTCCAAGTTAAATGTTAGTCATATGAAATTACTTTTAAAATTATTCAGATTCAGTTTATCCTAAGTCAATTATTTTTAGAATATTAAATATAAATCATACCATCCATATTTGATCTAAAGGGAGTTTTTTAATAAGTGAGAGGACGGACAAAAAAAAAAGAAAAGCCATAATCGTTTAGCAATGGACAAAAATAAGCTCAAAAAGTTTCAAATACCAATAATCCAAATCCACTATACTTATACTTATCTGAGCAAAAAAAAAATCCATTATACTTAGCACCCACTTTTCATCTTTGTAAGAAGCATACTCAAAATTTGTTTCATTCGTGGTCTGAAAGATTAAAGGGCGTTATCCCCAAGAGAGACAATAACTAATTAAGGAGATGAAGTGAATACGATAATCATTATAATTAATAATACATAGGTAAATAAAGGAAGAAACTTATTAACATAGAAAGTTACACTTGGGAAGAATTAGCATAAGTGGCATCTCTTAACAATAGCATCAACTGGTATGATATCATAATCCTGTTCAAAGTCTAAAGGATGGATTCCTTTGTTATTAATTGTAAACTTATTCACTTTCAAGTGCATACTCTATCGCAATCCTTTCTCATGTGGTTGATAGTTATGTTGAAACTAATTAGTAATTTTCACTCTCTCAATTATTATGAAATCACCAGTTTCATTTTCACTCTCTCAATTATAATCTCGTAACTTTGCCAAGACAAATAACTACCAAAATTTAACAAAATTCATTTATCATGAACACAATTTCTTGCATTATAAGCAAGTCTTTCTGGTCACAACTACAGCCTTCTACTACTACTGCAAAATAAGCTAAATTTAACATATGACATGGTAACTTCTACGAAGAATCCAACATCAAGTTTCAATCTTTTTGTCATCAGAAGTCTCAGAATAGAAAAACAATGAAGAAGTGAACAAGTCTCAGATAGGTTGAATCTGGAAATCTGCTACAATCAGGTGGGTAGTCATCACCATAATCATGTTCACAGCAGCAACAAAGAAGAACTGATATTTGTTTTATCACCATCACCATAAAAATCAGAAGGTTCAAAATCATGTTGATGAAGTAATCTGCAAGGGCTAAAGCCAGGAGGGTAATGACAAACTTCAAAGCACATCATTCTCTTTGGATCAAATTCATCACCACCTTCTTCCATTAAATCACTCGACTTCCTCTTTCTACACACCTTTCCATCTTCTTTTTCATCATCACCATCATAGGCATCTTCAGAGCAGCATTCATAAATGAGTGATGATTTTGCATAATCAAAACCATAATGTTTTGAATTAGAAAAATCAGGGCCAAACCCAGGAGGGTAATCAGGAGTTGATGAATCTGTATCATCAAAATCGCAAAATTCAGAATTTTGAGAATCAGCAACAATAATATGCTGATTTGGACCAAACCCAGGTGGGTAATCATCACAAACAACATGAAAAATCATTCCTTTTTTATGGACAATCTCTTCATCACCAATTCCTTCCCCTGAATTATCAGCCTTAGTCTTTCCAGCCTTCCTCTCTTCTTCATCTTGAAGAACTGATAGTTTATTGTCATCACAAGTCTCAGAAGAATGATGATAAGAAGATTGTTGTTGAAGATGAGAATTGAATCTGATAAACCCAGTTGGGTAATCCTGAACTGCATAATAAAACATTGGAGGAAGAATATGTTGATGAGAGTGAGCATCAACAAGTGAAGGTAGTGATGATGTAGTCATGATGGAATGTGAGTCTCTCAATAAAGTTTCAGACTTTCTTGATGTGCAAGGAAGGAAGAAGGAAGGGTACCAAAGAAGAGAGAGGGAGAGTTTGAATGAGAAAGAGAAGAGAGGAAGTGAAGTGGATAGTGAAGAGTGAAACAAAAAATAAAGACTCTTCATAAAAATAAGCACAGAGGGTTTTTCCCAAACGTTACATTTCCTTGTTGGACTTGGATTGTGTTTTTTTTTTCCATTATTTTTTTCCTTTTTTTTTCTCCTGATAAAAGAGCGCCAAAGATTTTTGAATGCATTCCATTTCCTTGTGGGACAAGGAATTTGTGTTTTTTCTGCCTTCTTTTTTTTTCCTTGTTAAAAAATCACGGAAAATTTTTTTCCCTTATGCTTTTTCTTCATTTAAAAGAACACAAAAGGGTCTTGTTATTTAATGATAATAAGGGAGATTTCTAAAGCGGCAGACTATTTTTTTTAAGAAGAATTTTCCTATTTCTTATATTGTTATTGATGTTGTAAATGGTTCAAATTAAATTTTTGCAAATTGAATTTATTAATATATTTTCCTACAAAATTATTGACAGAGCTCAATTCAGCTCGAATTAGAACACTTCAAATTTAATCAAAATTTCTCTTAGGCTTAAGATACAAATATACCTATGTAAATTTTTCACAACAAAATTAAATGTAACATTTCAAAATAGGAGAAAAAGTATGATAACATTTCAAAATGAGGGCAAAAGTACCCACCAATACTTTTGCCCTTATTATGAAATGTTATGATTATTTTTGCTCTAATATCACATATGTATTTTTGCACCTTAACTATAATCACTTAATTACTTAAACATCTTAGCCCTTTCACCTTATTTTTTTGAAAGTAAGCAAAATGATATTAATACGCAATGTCATATACAAGCATTAATAGTAGTGCAAAAATTTAAAATTGAGCTTAAACATGTAGGTAGTGAATCTAGATAATGTGTTTTAAGAATATTAAAATGAGATAACTGAGTCAAAATGTTCCTAACCACAACGTCCCTTGTCCCTTGAAGGACAAATGTGTTGAAAGAAGTCCTCTTTTTGATAAATGCAATGTTGATATTCTGGTTTGGGCTGAAGAGGGGACAATTAATGACCCAATTAAAAGCAAACGGCGATTTGAGCTTGAAGCTAGTGTCCTACACTGTTGATTCCTTTCACTTATTATCGCCCATTTAATTTGACTGAAAGCATGTAATGAAAATGAAAATGAAATTGAGTGAAATGGGGTATAGGTAAATTAGTTAATGATGAGAAAGTAAAATTTGTGAGACGGAGAAAAAGTGTGAGACATAGAGAGAAAGCTTGTGAACCCATGATATATGTAAATTATTAAAAAATCTCTACTTTCTGCCACTTTCACTTTCCCTCACACACTTTCCTTACAACCAAGTGTACATAAGACCCTTTAATGTTTTTTATGTATTAGGAAAATGGAGAATGAGTAGTACTTATACATCTTAGCCCTTTCACTTATTATCACTGAATAATAAGACCCTTTAATGTTTTTTATGTATCAGGAAAATAAAGAATGAGAACGAAAGAGAAAAAGAAAAGGAAATAAAACAAGGATTCTCCATTGCAGTGCCGTGTCCCCTTTTATGAAAGGTTTTTAACACTGTAACGTAATTACTTGAATCTCAAGTTATATTTATAATAATAATAATAATAATAATAATAATAATAATAATAATAATACTCCCTCCGTTCCTAAATATAAGATCACTTTGGTGAAGTGGATAACTTCCTAAATATAAGATCACTTCCTATTTTATCTCAAGTTTTGTCCAAACTACTCTTATACTCTCTCTTTTCATTGAATACCCCTCCTCCTTTTAAAGTTAAGTAATTGAGGGGATTTTGGGAAGATCATGTAATGTTATTGTCTTCCTTAATCTCCCCAAATTAATCAAAGTGATCTTATATTTAAGAACGGAGGGAGTAATAATGTAGGATTACTTTTTTAAAATGGTCAACAATATTTCACTGGGCTTATTTTAATAATTTGCAGAGTAAAATACAGCTTTAAAGAACCCTCGTATAAATAAGTTGATCTAGAAATTAGGTTATAATAAGAAAAACTATATTTTCGTCATTCAATTTTATATCAAGTTTCATTTTGTTACTTAAAATTTGAAGATTGCACTTTTAGTTGTGACGATGAAGTCATGAAAAGTCACTTTCTGATGAGTTCACTAGAAGCCCAGTTGTCCACAAAGCTTCAAATTTTCTTGATTTGAAATGAAAAAAAATCGATAAAATAACACATCACAAAATCATTAAAAGAAAAAAGAAAAGCCATAATCTTTTTAACAATGGATAAAAATAAGCTCAAAAAGTTTCAAATACCAATAATTTAAATCCACTATACTTAGCACCCACTTTTCATCATTTTAAGAAGCATAGGCTCAAAATTTGTTTCACTCTTGGTCTGAAAGATTAAAAGGCGTCATCCCCACCACCATAGCCATCAAGAGAAATAATAGTTAAGGAGATAAAGTGAATAAGATAATCATTATAATTAATAATACATAGGTAAATAAAGGATGAAACTGATATAGATTGATTGATTTAACACAGAAAATGACACTTGGGAAGAATAAGCATAAGCGGCATCACTCTACCAATGCCTTAAGCTAGTATGATATCATAATTCTGTTCAAAATCTAAAGAATGGATTCCTTTGTTATTATTGTAAACTTGTTATTCGGTTGGTAGTTATGTTGAATATTCAGTATTACCTCCATTATTTTATGTTACTCTCAATAATATTGATAGTAACACATTTACACTTTAAAAGCGTGACCGGAAAGAAGAGACTATCCATGATAAAATGACTATGAAAAAAAACCTCTTTGATGGAGCTAATTGATGCTTAAGTAATACTCCCTCCGTTCCTAAATATAAGGGTATGTTTGTTTGACAGGAATTGTCAAATGGAAATGCGAAAAGGAATTGAAAATTGTAATTTACATATATCATGGGACCCACAAGTTTTCTCTCTTCATCTCACACTTTTCCTGGGCCCCACAAACTTTTACATCTCATCATTACCTAATTTACCTCTACTTTCCATCTTTACCCCCTTACACTCAATTCCATTTCCATTTCCATTACATACTTTCCGTCCAACCAAACGAGCCCTAAGATCACTTTGGTTAATTTGGGAAGATTAAGGAAGACAATAAAATGATTAAGGAACTTATCCACCTCCCCAAAGTGATCTTATATTTAGGAACGGAGGGACTATTTGGAGCTAATTCCTAGTGCTTCTTTATATATATCAAAAGCTGCATCCATATTTCCCCTGAGAGTGGCCACAAATAGCAGTGACTTACCCTTATCTGTGCATTTATAGAGCCAAATATCTATAATGGTAGCAAAACCTCCTCGTCATGAAGTGAAGAAAGAAGAAATGGACAAGAGAAGAATTTAAAATTGTTAGCAAAATTTCTGAATGCTGAAAAATTAAATTCTAATTCCAAACTTATGGTTATAAAAAGTTTCATTAAATGTTGCACAATAAAGTATCATCTCTCAATTCACATTTACAGTATATGTAATGCCACAACTGATCAATGTAGAGCTACAGTATCTGTCCAGCTTCACTCTAAGAAGGAAAAGGGAGAGGGAGCACAAAATTACTGCAGCAATATTGTCACATCATCTGGCATGGTAATCATGATTTAGCTTACAAATCAATAATTTCTAAACAGGTCAGAGTGATCAATAATATGTTTCCCTGACCAGCCTGAATCAGTATGATCAGATAAAAGATAAGCATTTTTTTACTGAGCATTGTGCAGCTTCTAAAGACAAATAAAGTTACAAAATATCTATGCTATCAATATTATTCACTTTGTATTGCAGTTAGTAACCTCTTTTCAAAATTATCCTCTTTTTCGTCAAACCTATGTCGTACTGAATTAAACAATAATCAAGTGCCAAGGTTGATCTAAAATGAAACTCAATCAACAGAATAGGTAACGCAGAGAAGGTACCTTCAAATGCTAGTGTTCTAGTGCAATACTCGGTCATCAAAATTTCTAAAACACACTATCTTGTGCATGAACTTCATATCCTTAATTCCTACTAGTCTCAGCAGTCAGGACAACTTCTACAATGAGCTGGCAAACAAGACACATTGTCTTGTTTGTTTATAGTAACTGACAATTAGTCTGGATTCAGATCATTTAATGATCCAGATAACAAAGGTAGCAAGTGGTAATATTCATAAAAACACCTTCATCCAATCAAAACACAGTATCTCAAGAATGCATCACTAATAAACCAATAGTCAAGTTCTGAAGTTCATGTGAAAGGCAAGCAATAATGCTATATGACAAGCAGCTCATCATCAACAGAGTAATAAATAATGGTAGAAACAGCTAGCAAGTGAGATTACTCAAGCTTTGATATTATTTAACAGTAGGAACCAAAAATGTCACACAATCACAACCAATTGACAGAACAACAATCACAAACCTTTATCTTCACCCAAAACTGTTTCTATCTCATAACTTTCCCAAGACCGATAACTACCAAAATTTAACAAATTTTATCTATCATGAATGCAATTTCTTGCATAATAAGCACGTCTTCTAGTCACAATTACAGCCTTCTACTTCTGCTGCAAACTAAGCTAATTTAACATATGACATGATAACTACTCTGAAGAACCCACCATCAAGTTTCTATCTTTTTGTCAACAGATTCTCAGAATAGAAAAACAATGAAAAATGAATAATTCTCAGATAGGTTGAATCCGGAAATCTGCTACAATCAGGTGGGTAGGCATCACACGTAATCATGTTCACAGCAGCAACAAAGAAGAACTGATATTTGTTTTATCACCATCACCACAAAAATCGGAAGGTTCGGAAATCATGTTGATGAAGTAATCTGCAAGGGCTAAAGCCAGCAGGGTAATGACAAACTTCAAAGCACATCATTCTCTTTGGATCAAATTCATCACCACCTTCTTCCATTAAATCACTTGACTTCCTCTTTCTACACACCTTTCCATCTTCTTTTTCATCATCACCATCATAGGCATCTTCAGAGCAGCATTCATAAACGAGTGATGATTTTGCATAATCAAAACCATAATGTTTAGAATTAGATTCAGGACCAAACCCAGGAGGGTAATGAGGAATTGATGAATCTGTATCATCACAATCGCAAAATTCAGAATTTTGAAAATCAGCAACAATAATATGTTGATTAGGACCAAACCCAGGTGGGTAATCATCAGGAACAACTTGAAAAATCATTCTTTTTTCATGGACAATGTCTTCATCACCACTTTCTTCAGCTAAATTGTCAGTCTTACTCTTTCCAGCCTTCCTCTCTTCTTTATCTGCAAGAACTGATAGTTTATTGTCATCACAAGTCTCAGAAGAATGGTGATTAGAAGATTGTTGTTGAAGATGAGAATTGAATCTGCCAAACCCAGGTGGGTAATCCTGAACTGCAGAATGAAACATTGGAGGAAGAATATGTTGATGAGAGTGAGCATCAAAAACTGAAGGTAGTGATGATGTAGCCATGATGGAATGTGAGTCTCTCAATAAAGTTTGAAACTTTCTTGATGTGCAAGGAAGGAAGAGGAAGAGTACTAAAGAAGAGAGAGAGAGAGAGAGAGAGAGTTTGAATCAGAAAAAGAGCAGAGAGGAAGTGAGGTGGGTAGTGAAGATTGAAAGAAAAAATAATGACTCTTAGTAAAAATAAGAACTGAAGGATTTTCAATATCTTCCTTTTCCTTGTCGGACAAGGAAGCAACGTTATTTCTTTCCTTTTGTTTTTTTTTTGTTTTGCCTTCTTTTTTTCCTCATAAAAAAAGTACGGAAGGATATTTTTCCTTCGTTTTCCTCATTAAAAAGAACACAAAAGGGTCTTTTTATTAAGTGATAATAAGGGAAGTTTCTACAGCGGTTGACTATTTTTTTTGGTGAGAAGATTTTTCTTATTCCTTATATTTGTATTGATATTGAACGGTTCAAATTACATTTTGCAAATTGAATTTACTGATAGATATTCCTACAAAATTATTGATAGAGCTCTTATTAGTGCATGTGCACTGCAAGGAGGTCCGTTCAGCTCAAATTTGAACGTCCCCAATTTAATCAAAATTTCTCTTAGGCTTAAGATGTAAAAATACCCATATAATTTTTTAAGCAAAAATAACCATAACATTTTAAATTAGGGAAAAAAGTGTCATAACATTTCAAAATAAGGGCAAAAGTACCCATCAATGATGATATTTTTGCCCTTATTTTGAAATGTTGAGGTTACTTTTGCTCCAAAAAAAGCACATAATTTCAGACAAAAAAAAAAGCACATATGTATTTTAAATTTTTGCACCTTAACTATAATCAGATCTCAGTTCCATTTTTTCAAACTTCATTGCTCCTAACCTCATGACTATCCCTTTTGGCTATACATTTTTATTGTGGTTACTAATCTGATCTTAACATCTATTTATCCCAAACCAGTTTGTGAACCATTTTCTCGTTAACATTGCTCATTGTCTTGATCACAATTTGCCTCTATAACCTCTCATTTCTCATATGCCTCATTAACATTATACCCCTGGTGGTCTGTCACCACTCAAATAATGCTATTTTCCTCCATGTTCCACGAGTGTGTGTACCATTCTTATTTCTCTTCAGGAAAGGAGAGGTGGGAATAAATATAGATCATTGTAGTGTTTTATTAACTTTATATGATTTTAACTAACATAACTAACATATTTAATCTAATCAAATTACTTTAATTAAGTGTTATATTTAGGAATGGATGGCGACATGGCGTAACACAGAAAAATAAAATTGAAATTACTTAAATATTAGGCTATTTGCACTACGTACCGCCCAAACCAAAGTAGTTTTAAATATGGTTGAAATAAGAATTAGGTATTAAGTACATTGATAATGCTAAAGTAAACCACTAATTTTGCATTCTTAAAAGTTGTACTGTGGTAATTTTAAAGGCTCATGTGTCAAAATTAAAATTTAAAGTTAATCATATAAATTTTCTTTTATTAGAATTTGTGACTTTGTCCCAAAATAAATTTTTTAAGTTAATCATATGAAATTACTTTTAAAGTTAATCAGATTAAGTTTGTCCTAAGTTAATTTTTTTATTACATATAAACCATACCTCCGTATTTGATCTAAATGGAAGATTTTTTTTTCATAAGTGAGAGGACGACGGCAAAAAAGGAAAAGCCATAAGCATGCAATCATCAAAGCTAAACAGCCTAAACTAATATAGTGAATAAAACATGTATCAAACTCATGGTTATTTTCTTTTCGGTCTTCTCTTTGAATCATCACATTTGACATAATCTACACCTATAAATGTACACTCCAACATTCAAATTATTAAACATATAAGGTAACCAACCACATGTATGAAACCAATGTATGGTACGTTTTATGTTTGCTATATATATAGAATATGAAAAAAAAAATTATGGTTTGATTTGCATATGATTCAGTAGATGCAAATAATGATTGCAATGGCCAGCCGCATGTTACGCCACTACTGTATTCCCAAGGATACAAGTAAATCCTATCCTATGTTGAGTGAATTTGCAGGAAAAAATGTCCATGAACAACAAATTTGCATTATTTGTCATAACTTATATTACCTCTGGTCCTAAATATAAGACCTAGATGACTTTTTTTTGGAGAGATTAAGGTTGGGAAATATGTTATTAAATTATGACATATTTGATATATTTTTTGATTATCCAGTAGTTTATAGGTAAAATATACTAGGGAAAAATTAGGTAAACCATCAATTTATAATTAACTTATTTTGTTTTTTTAGGATTTTCCAAAAAAGTCAATTAAATCTTATATTTAGGATCGGAGGGAGTATCACAAGTGAAAATTACCGATCAAGCATCAAACATCATATCGTATGTCTTTTTCCCTTTACAATAGACAAATGATGCAACCTACCTGTTCTAAGGTTAAAAACACAATCACATTCAAGGTTCTCAACTGTCCAAAATTTGGGATGAAACCCTTATAAAATCCAAAAAGCCCCTGCAAAACCAAACATTGGTGGCCTATAAGATCTTATTAAAGATTCCAAAAACACAAAATTAATAATGACAAAGAGATGATATTTATCACTAAGGCAGCGTAGTTCAAAAATCAAGATGTTCAGATTATTCGTAAAGGGTAAACCATACATTTTTCTTCAAATTTTTCACAAAGCAATCAAGAGTGTTTTTTAAGTAGAATCTCCCATCATTCTGGACTTTACCTGCATATACAGCACAAGGAACATGAATTAATGGACTAACAAGATCACACAAGCACGAGACTCTAAAATTTTTTGCTTGGGTTTCTAGTGGGTTTGAGAGAAAATTTACTTGATCTTCAAAGACAAAACAAAAGATCCTTGTACACTACAGATCCAAGAATGGGAAGGCAAGCAAGAAAATCTTGTAATACTTACAAGACTAACAGGAAACCTTGTTTTACTTCTTCCCAAATCAATCGGCTATTTCAGCAGACATAGCCGGAAAATTTTCTTAAACATATAACAAAGGAATACAAGAAATGTTTCAAAAATCACACATGCATTGCAATTCTCTTTGTCATATGCCTTACACTGAACAAAACAAAGGAATACAAGAAATGTTTCAAAAAGTTAAATAAATCCATCCAACAAACCCACACAGACCAATTAAAAACACCAACAACATATATATGTTTTCCAATTGAAAATGGAGTTCATAAACCTCCAACAGTTCTTTGGATTTGAAGTAGTCAAACCTGAAGCTATCAACAACACAAACAAAATCTCCCATTATTTTTTTTAAACTCCCAAATACTCATTTTAAATCAGAAACAAAGCAGCAATCATGAAAACCACCAATGACAGCAAAATAGTGAAAGAAAAGAGAAAGTTAACGATTCTTACAATCCAATTAAAACCAAACATGCTACAATCATTTACCCATCCATTAAAGTTGCATAATCACACTTTGAACATTTCTGCAAATTCTTCATAAATTAATACACCATCCCATTCAAGCAACAAATCAGAAAATCATCAAAAATCACAAATCACAGCTCACAAGGATAAAGAAAATTCAACTGCATCACACCTATTTACACTTGCATATCATCAAACACCTCTTCAGCCAATCTTAGAAGAAACAGAGGGAAAATAATAATTTAGTTAAACTACTCACTCATTAAAACCACAACCGAACATGCAAGAACATTTGGTGACTCCATTATGCTGAAACTGTCAGAAATTTGAAACTTTTAAAACTATTAAATCCTCATCAATCCTCCAGACAACAATATATCATTCACTAACAGCAGAGGATAGAATATAATCCCCATCTTTAGAGAAGACAAGACACTGAACAGATCTCTATCGGTTGAATTTAAAAACATTTATTATTCTAGTAACAACAATATAACAGAAAACCTATGGTTATGGTCAGCAACAAATACAAAGGAGAAATAACACAGCAATACACGTATATTATTCCAGCTTCTTCATCAGCTCTTCTTCCTCCACAACCCTTGCTTCCTCTTCTTCTACTAATCTTTCCATTTCTTCTTCTTCTTCATAATCCTGATCATCACTACTGAAGTAACCATCAGGAATTGATGATTCTGTATCATCAGAAGCAATATACCTACGATGATGAGGTCCACAGGCAGGAGGGTAATGGCGAACAGCAGAGCAGTGACAACCATTCTCATCAAAACTTTGTCCCATCAACAATTCCTCCCTCTTACTTTCCCTCAACTTTGCTTCATATTCGTCTATCTCCCTTTGCATTGCTTCCCAATCAACTGCCTCCGACGCTTCTACTTCTTCTTCTTCTTCATCACAGCCCCACAATTCATCAAAATCTTGAAACTTGGAAGTAGTATGTCGATTAGGTCCAATCCCAGGAGGATAATCCCTTACAGCTGAAACAAACTTTCTTCTTTTACCACATTCTTCCATTAATAATTCATCATGCCTTGCTTCTTCATCCTCCTCCTCCTCCCACTCTTCATTCACTTCTTCTTCTTCTTCTTCTTCAAAACAATCAGAACCATAATCAGCACAACTCCAACATACAGAATCTTGAGAATGACAAACAATCTTATGTTGATTAGGACCAACCTCAGGTGGGTAATCACGCACTGCAGAATACTTTCTCTTTCTATAAACAACCTCTTCATGATTTTCTTCCATTAAATCATTAACAACCTCTTCATCACGACTTTCTTCCTTTAAATTATCAACCTTTGTCTTACCAACCAACCCTTCTTTTTCTTCTTCTTTAGAATAGCCAAACCCAAATGGGTATCTCTTTCGAAAAACAATCTCTTCATGACTTTCTTCTTCTTCTTCTTCTTCAAAAAAGATCATTCTTTTGTTGTGGACAATCTCTTCATCACCACTTTCTTCAACAGAATTATCAGCCTTACTCTTTCCAGTCATCCTCTCTTCTTCACCTTCAAGAACTGATAGCTTATTGTCATCACAAGTCACAGAAGAATGATGATCAGAAGAGTGATGATGAAGATTAGGATTGAATCCGCCAAACCCAGATGGGCAGTCATGAAGTGTAGAATAAAGTGATGATGTAGGCATGATGGAATGTGATTAAGTTTCAGACTTTCTTGATGTGTAAGGAAAGAAGAAGGAAGGAGTACCAAAGAACAGAGAGAGAGAGAGTTTGAGTGAGAAAGAGGAGAGAGGAAGTGAGGTGGATAGTGAAGAGTGGAACAAGAAATAATGACTCTTCATATAAAAATAAGCAACAAAGGGTTTTTCAGAACGTTATACATTTCCTTGTCGGACAAGGAAGTCATGTTTTTGTTTCCTATTATTTTTTCCTTTTTTTGGTTCTCCTGATAAAAAAGCGCCAAAAGTTTTTTGAATGCCTTGCATTTCCTTGTGGGGCAAGGAAGCTGTGTTATTTCTTTCCTTTTGTTTGTTATTTTTTTGCCTTCTTTTTTTTCCTTATTAAAAAAGCACCGAAGGGTTTTTTGGGGTAATTAATTAGAGGTCCCCCACAAGGGAGTTAATACTGAAAAAGTCCCAAAAGTTGAAAATATTAATGTAGGGTCCCAAGGGACCTCACATTAATATATTTGAAAAGTGAAAAGACAGT
This sequence comes from Mimosa pudica, assembly GCA_029929735.1. Lineage (NCBI taxonomy): Eukaryota > Viridiplantae > Streptophyta > Magnoliopsida > Fabales > Fabaceae > Mimosa > Mimosa pudica. The sequence continues at coordinate 13,694,614 of JAKELP010000018.1, read as the reverse complement.
TTTGCCCCTAGCCTTAATAAAAAATTACCCCCCCCACCCCACCCTCCTCCCCCACCCACCCCCTCCCCCCTCCTCCTCCCCTCCACCCGCCCCCCACCCTCCAGCCGCCCCCACCCTCCCCCCCTCCCCCTCCAGCCGCCCCCCACCCTCCCCCCTCCCCCTCCCCCTCCCCCTCCCCCACTTCCCTGTGGGGGGCTGGAGGGGTGGGGGTGGGGGAGGGGGAGGGGGGGGCGCTGGGGAGGGGGCTGGAGGGGTGGGGTAGGGGGAGGGGGGGCGCTGGGGAGGGGGGCTGGAGGGGTGGGAGGGGGGGCAGGGGGAGGGTGGCTGGAGGGGGAGGCTGGTGAGGGAGGAGGGAGGGGTAAATTTTTTTTAAGACTAGGGGCAAAACTGTCTTTTCACTTTTCAAATATATTAATGTGAGGTCCCTTGGGACCCTACATTAATATTTTCAACTTTTGGGATTTTTCCAGTATTAACTCCCTTGTGAGGGACCTCTAATTAAATTTCCCGGGTTTTTTTCGTTCTGCTTTTTCCCCATTCAAAAGAACAAAAAAGGGTCTTGTTATTTATTGATGATAATAAGGGAAATTTCTAAAGACGTAGACTATTTTTTTTAAGAAGATTTTTCCTATTTCTTATATTGTTATTAATGTTGTTAATGGTTCAAATTAAATTTTGCAAACTGAATTTAGTTATATATTTTCCTACAAATTTATTAATATAAGGGAAAGTGAGTGATGGTGATGTGAGTTATTTGTAGTGAAGAGTGAGAGGGACCTTACAATGTATTTGCTTGGATCCCAAGTTAAGCTGAAATAAAAATGAATTTCAAAAAACAAGAACAAGAATCTCAAGTGACATCATCGTAGAGGTAGTTTCCTATATTTATGGTCAACATTGTATTGATTTGACGCGTGAAAAATTAATATTGTTAAAATTTTTGGTAAAAAAAAAAACAGTTGGTCATCATATCGAACTTTTTAACAAAAAAAAGTGAGTTTCCTTTTTCAAAGTCTCCTAAACAAATTAATTGATCGAATTTTTTAAATGTTTCATTAAGGATTTCTTAATTTTCGCTTACTTTATAGAGGAAATTTGAAGAAATGAATATTTGAAAAGAATAAAAAAATATTCATGACACCAAAAATGATCGTGAGTAATGGTGACATTTCTCCTTTATTCTGTTTTTATCTGCGTTAGTTCAATAGAATTGTAAATTAAAAGGTCAAGCCTTTAGGAGTTCTATGATGCATATTTATCTCATCAAGCTGTTCAAATATCTAATTATATGTGAATAGTATAACAAGGTAAAACGCCAAGGCAGAAATATTATGGTACTCCCTGCCCTGTCTCAAAACATAAGAGCTAAGATCTAATAGAGGTATTTATTTTGGTCTTAAATGTAGGACCTCAATCCTTTGAACCCCAAATTTATGATTTCTACCTAATTAAACTCCCCAAATCATCTAATAGAAAGAAATAAGAAGCAATCAAAACCAAAACAAAAGAATAAGTAGATATAGTTGTTGGCCGCAGAAGAGGAGAGGAGATTGAAGCACGCTTCACATGAAGAGGAAGAGTTGGAAGAGTGAAGAAGCTAGGCATGGAGGCTTTGTTGATGAAATATTAAAATTTAAGCCATGGTATATTAGCCTATTCACCCATTTAACATATCTTGATAAATTATACATTAATGCATGTGCACTTCAAATAATTCGTATATATTAAGGGTAGAATGTGGGAGAAGGTGATAAAATCAAGATGTAGGACATACAATAATTTGTTGGCTTAAAAAATCTTAAAACAAATTTAAATACTATAGGAATTGTTCAATATACGTCTGAAAATCTTAAAACAAGTTTATTCAAATAATAGAAAATGTAAGTTTTGTTTGATCAGATGACTGGAGTATGCGTTTTAGACCTCACTCATGAACTTCACTCAGCATTTCCTTGTCCATCAATCTATCTTCCAGCTGCTAATGTTTGACTGGCATTCCTGAATTACCAGATATATGTTGAGAATAATCTTTTCTATTGGCAACTACATTTGTTGGGCTGTGCTTGAAATCAACTTGGACATTTCTTGGCAATTAGCATCTTGATAGGTGTTCCATTAATTTTGTTCTTTGATGACGATCTCCTCAAATTAGAAACAATCTGCAAACCCACAGAAACATAACAAAATGAGCATCATGAATCCAATGAAAGGAGAAAATGAACAGAAAATTCCATATATAAATCATAAACCCTCCAATATCAATAGCAGCATAACCCCAAGTTACCATTTCATCCTCCAACTGATCATCTGATGGGGAAGAGAACGCCAAGCTTCCACATCAATCAATCCATAACCTCAATATAATCCCTTTGTCTTCCACACAATGTTGTGCTGCAATTTTGTTTTATGAGGTTCTGTCTTTCACACAAGGATTTAATTTCCGGTTTAGACTAGAGATGACAAAAATAAACACATGTAGTGGTAGGAATTTCTATCAAACTTGCCTGATTTGGCTTAGCAGTTAGGATGTCAAAACCCAACGCTCTTATTGGTATCATTACCGCTTCTTCAAACAAAGCTTGTAGATCACTTTCACAACATCCTGCAAACAGTTAAGCAAGGAGATTTCAACATGTTAATTTTTTTTTTGCCTCAGGAATTAAAGGCATGGCAATATGAAGAATACATATTGCCTACAAGCCTAAAACTACACGCAAAGCTAAACTCAAAATTTGTACAAATTTTATGAGAAGAACCAAATACCTTCTGTATCTTGCACAAGCCTTTCTAGATCTCCACCTACACATAAAAATTAAAAAAAAAACAGATAAATAAAATCAGCCATAAAACATGGTGAGAAAGTGTCAACACAATACACCAACAAATTCGTGAGCTACTTATTAAGGATCTGAGTAAAGAAAGTAAAAGATCATAACACACAGAACAACCATTCAAAAAACATATTCAAAATTACTTTCCATAAAAATATTTATTTTTTGATCTCTTTTATGCTGCATATGCATTTAATTTTGGGAGGGAGAGAGTGCAACTTACTCAGGCCAACCGTAATAGAGCAATACTCATAGAATCACCATCACCATTGAAATAAAAGAAAAACCATCAAATCCAGGTTATATGCCACTTAGTCTCTCCAAGACAACATACTGACTTTAAAACTTACAACCTGAGAACATCGATGGTATTTGAATTACGATGACTGAATGCTCCATTTCAGAGTGTGCCACGAATTCGTAATTTTGTTTTATTTTATTCAAAGTTCAGCAGAATGAGAGGAACTACACTGAAAACATATTTCACAGTGGAGGAAAATAAAACCAATTCAGATAAAAAACCTCTCAAAATGATTGAAGTTCTAAAGATGCAGCATGGAAATAGAAATAGAAAAGTGGAATTCGAATAATACCTTTCCAAATATGGTAAAAAAATAATACATTTCCAGAATTTGGAGATGACAGAGATTTGAGAAGTAATATTCCAATCCTAGTATCAGTATAACTCAATTGAACCAAAATTTCTATGAAAGGCATAGAGGGTGTTTTGATTAATTTTGTGGCCCAAATGACCTTTTCATCATTTAAATCAACAAAGGATTCATTGCATATGAAAAGTTGCAATCTTATTCAGCCGCAGTAGATCCAACCCTGGAGCTCTACAAAATATTTTACATTTGGACTGCCCTTATAATTGAAACAAAGAAACAAGTTCAAGGGTATTAAATAAAGTGATTATTTCCATTTTGATCGTTCCTCTAACATGATTACCCCCAATAAGACATTACTTGTGCCTAGCAGAAAACAAATGTGGCACAAATAAAGTGAAACGTGAAGAGAGAGTTGCAAAAAAATTATCAAGCCCTCAGCTACACATTATTACCAAACCTTGAAAAAATGACACACACAGTCTGCAAGAAAATCTGTTAGGCCCAGAACAAATCCAATGTAAAATGTTATCATTGCAAGAAGTGAGAACGCTACAACTATAGGCTGCAAAATCAAGATGCAAGGTGGAACATAAATTCAACAATCAGATAACAAAATTTTAGGTTTCTTTATTGTAGTTCACGCTCAAAATATATGAAATCCTCACAAAAGTACTCCAATTGTTCCATTTGTGGATATCAATGGTTCTGATGGGTCCACTCCCGTATTCAAATTACTGATAGCCCCAACGATAACAGCATTCCAGACTAGAAAGAGTGCAAGAGGAATAACATTGCCTATGACAATCACACTCCTGCAATTGTAAGAAAATTCAAATATAAGCCTAAACAATTCTTAGAGGAACATCTTGACCATTTCCTCAAGTAGAATATACTAACAGTTAAACCAAAAGAATGAATTGCATAGCAAGACACCTTCATATATCTGACTTTCAAAAATTTTTCAGCCCATTACAGTCTTGCACATCATACATTCTATTTCAAACATAATATGAGACCAACAAGAAGAGAAAATGGCATGGGACTAAGACCAAACTCTGGACCATTTGATCATAGTCTATCTGATATCATGTTTAAAACTTCTATTCAAAATTGACATAAAATAAGTAAAGAACAAAGTCCAATGCTCAACTCAATTAAAGTCACCTAACAACCTCCGTTACCTGTCAAAGATTTATATTTATAATTTTGCATACATACCTAAGCTATCCCCTATAGATGATGCTTAAGAATAATAAGTTTTCTCTCAGGACATGTATGTTTGACAAAATTGGAAGAAAGGAGAAATAAGACAACAATAAATAACCATGCCCATGAATTAACATAGAATTACTTGAGACCTTACAGGATCATGCTACAAATTTGCAAATCCAAAAGGCAAAAATAAAATATTCAATCAACACACTTGATATGAGGACCATCTCACACTATTTATTAGGGTGAAAAAATCAACACAATTAAATTTTAATTAAGTATCCATGATACTAAATGTGAGACTTAGCCATCTTATACTAGCTACTTTTCCATTATCACCTTAATGCAAGAATTTAACATTGCACATAAGCCAAGCAATTATTTTTGATAATAGGTTTCTGTTTATATATGAAAATAATGATTTTAAAAGCTTCATTTCACTTTATAATTGGAGGTTCTTCCCATTATGAATGAAAACTCCTCATGAGAGTATTATTTTAAGTATTGTAACAATAAAAGAAAAGGGGTGGTGGTGAAATTTGTCACCTTATTTTTGGTATGTCCCCTTCAATATTCGTTCAAAGAACAGGAACCACGTTCTGGATAAGCAATACCAAAGCATTAAGATTATCTAAAGATGTTCAATAGATTGGTGATGTTACCTGGTAAACAAAAGAAAACACAATCATAGGTATGCTCATGGGAGCTGCTTGGAAATTGAACTTAAGAAGAGCATCCACGCGCAGTTGTCCAATCGCCACTGCCTAAGAATGACAATTCACTATGAAGAGAGCTGTAAAGCTAAAATATTGTGTGTGTGTGTGTGTAGGCATGTGCAACTGCAAGCAAAAGAGAGACAAAATCATTTCACACTTCCTAATGTACCAATCCCAAAATATATAAACTTGTGTTCACTAAAACAGAGGTAAAGAGACTGTTTGTTAAAACCACTCACACACACACACATAAACCCACTAACATAAAATACCTAAATTTCAAAAAAAAGCAAAACAAATTCACAATCCACTCCTGGAAAATCATAATTTGTTGCCCACAAGTAAATAGCAAAATTCAATTAAGAAAAAAATCCAAAATCTAAAGTTCACATACTATGAAGAGATAAAGGGAAAGTGCTGCAGAATTACCTCTTGGAAGTAATTCACGTCGCCTTCTTATATGGGCCCATGCATAAAAATTCAGATTGAATAATGAATGTTTATCGCTAGTCTCACCGAATGTCTCTATCATCGTCTTCTCTTTTGGATCAATGCAGTCACTAAATTCTGAATTTTCAGAGGGCTCTTCTTGAGTTTCTGGTCAGCCATTGAGGTGTCTTGAGAGGCTTTGAAGCCATTGAAAGCAGCAGAAGAGAGGCGAAGATTCTAGAGAGAGGAGGGAGGAATTGAGGAAGTGGAATTTGAGATTGAGGTTGGGAGGTTTGGGAAATTAAAACGCATTCACACAAAATCTCCAAAATTGCAAACAATATTGTAAAAGGGAAAGGGGCTTGAGAAATATTTTCTAAGATTTAAGGTTAGAAAACATAGGAGAAACCACATAGAAAATCGGTTAACAACAGCCTCTCTCCTTTCCAATTTTACTACTTATCATCCTTACTGACCCATCATCATGTCACTCTTTGTACTTCTGACATATTCCATACCAAACAGACTCAACTTTAACTAAAATCTTCACCATTTGATATATAATATACCACTGTGATCTAAAAACTTATCAAAGTGACAAGTTAAAAGCACAGGGGCCCCATATATGCTATACTTCAAATAGAGTAGTCTCCAGTAATGCACTCAAAAAAAGAGAAATTAACACCCACAACATTTTCTCTCTCTTTGGGTTAAATTGGAGAGTTTTAACTTAAACATCTGTTCACACCCCACCTTACCCTCCTCCTTCATCCGGGCTTGGGACCGGCTACAAATGTAGGCGGAGTTAAAAAGGGGTTAATTTTTAAAAATAAACATCAATTTCTAAATTAAAATTAAGTACAAGAGGACATACCAACAAATATAACACCAGATGCTGCTCCTTTTTCTAAATAACCAGAAGAGAACTATTTGCAGTAATAATTAAAGCACACAAAATATCATGATTAAGGATACATACCAACAAATATAACACCACATGCTGCTCCTTCTTCTGTTAATTCATTCTCAAAACAAAGAACAGAGCACAAATCACATTGAAGAAATCATAACGAACAAAAAGCATGGAACACATATAGCATCAGACATGGATTTCCATTTAGCACCAGAAGCTTGTACAACCTGACATTTTAATAAGAAAAATGAGCTATGTGATTGTTTGATAAGAACAAGGAACCACTAACATATAGTAACATAAATATTATACCAAAAAACAATAGCGAAAGTACATATCCACCTTCAATAAAGCTGTGAAATCAGACCAAGAAGGATGAACATCATCAGAAAACAAAGATATTGAAAAAGGATAAAAAGTAAAACTAAAATATAGTAACAATTAATTGAAAATAATATCGAAAAGGTAAAACTAAAATATTGAAATGGAATAAACTCATTTTTCCCCAAAAATAGTAACAATTAATTCTATATCCAAACATACCAATAAGAACTCCAGATTTTTTATGCATCAGATGGGAACAAGGTTATATAATTAAGTAAATAGAAGAACATCCCTTCACACCAGCCATTCAACTGGAGTAAAAGATGACGAGAGACTCTTTTCTCTTCTTCTCGGGTATGCGATCCCTAAATTGGACCGGTAGAGAAAATAAAAAGATTTAAATAAGCATATAAATAGAGTGAGCAGAGCAAGAACATGTAGAGCATTCATGTCCATCAATACCTTGGTCAAGGTGACTGTTGACAACTATAAACAATCAGCTGTTCTTGTTGACATGTAAAATCTATACATAAATAGAAAGCAGGATGCTTAGCAGGATTGAAAGACCAAAAAACTAATGCAATCAGGAACTACATTTAGAGGAAGAGGAAGCATGATCTAAAAAAGACATCTTTAAAGAAAATGAGACCAGTTAACAAGGTCAAATGTCCGGCAATAAGAACAGTATGTAACAAAAAAATTTAATCTCTCCTGTGAAGCAGAAAACTGTCTTTTCCGAAGTAAAAATTATCCTCACACAAAATGATCAATTAGCAGCTGACCTCTACCCATACTCAAATCTGTACTTGCACTTTTTAATAATCTGCCAGTTAAGTTGAGAAAGCTTAACTTGTAGACTTAATCTGCCATAAGAAATAATACAACCGCCTGTAGATGGAGAAAACTAGTTGGATAAAGTTCTAACAAATGATGCAAACAAAGAATTGAACAGCATGGGGAAATAAACTGACATGTTGGCAACTATAATTAAAGCCAATTTCTAATCAACAAGTTAATCCTTAGAGAATTAGGCAAAGAAAAAACCCATTAAAAGCATTGCCTAGACTTAATAGAGTCAGGTACATTCACCAGTTCTGTTGATAACCTGATTACTTGTGCTCCCCAAGTATTGGACGCCAAGTAGCCAAAGAACCAATGAAACCAACACCAAGAACTGGGGATCCTGATGAGGCAAACCATATACACATTTACTAGCATGTCAAAATCACCTCCAATTCACGACATAAATTTTGCTATATCACCAGACAATCAAAAAGAAAAAACAGATTGGAATAGCAACAACATGTAGTCAAAAAAATATCAAATTTTCACAGATCTACAATACACGGAAATCCAACAGAATAAAATTTATTTAGATTAACCTGGTCTAGAGAGCTTAAGAGAACGGTAATAAGCAATCGAAGCTATATCTTCAGCAGTATGTAGGCTACGAAACTAAGGTGGAATCTACAATAACAACATTATAAATTTCAAAACCAACAAAAAGTAGTTCATACAGAACATAAGTTCAAAAAGAAAAAAAAGAACCTTGCAAAGCAACCGAATCGTTGACATCATAGAATAAGGAATCACTGTTTTAAGCACAGTATTTGAAGCACCAAGAACAGAAAGCAATGAACCCAATACCTAATCAAATTCAATATCACTCCTACTGCTAGCATTCCAGTTTATGGAACATGAGTAAAACTATATATTGGAAAAAAAACCCAGAAACTTGTGGCCAAAACCATAGAAGTGAAATTCCCATAAAATTGAGAAGTATTCAGCAAAACTAAAAATTATATGTTTCCACAATGACAGAAGTAGGAAAATTAGAGATCTATACCATATAATGAGATACGATGTCCCATGTTCTGCAACCAACACGTTCATTACTTCAATTCATTAACAGGAATAGACAACCTGAGAAACACATGATTTTAGAACTAAGCATATAAATAACATTTATGGATGAGAACAAAAAATTTCTTGATCTGAATGCCAAAAAGATCAGAATAAAAAATCTATACATTGAATAAAATGGTAGTAAAGATTCTTCCTTCCATGAAGAGAAAACAAAATGACACTCATCAGACCAAAAAAATACAACTGAAAAAAACCAGTCAGTGCTAGAAGACAATGATCCCAGATAACAGAGAAATTAATATGAAATTGTTCAAAGTAAGAATCATACCTCCAATAAAAATCTACTAAAAGAGAAAAACTAATTAGCTGTTACTAAGATAAATCATTAGCCGCAAAAAGAGGGAAGCAATAGCATCGGTAAAACCTCCTCCAAAAACTAAATGAAAGTAGAAAGTGTGAGGAACTGAAAAGCAACCAAAACTAAATTGCAGGTAGGAAAATGAAAGTAGAAAGTTCCTTTCATTTAAATGAAATAGCGCAACAATAAAGTAGAAAGTTCCTATTTAAATGAAATAGCAGATAGGAAACACCAAAGTGATAGTATTAAATGAAATAGCGCAACAATAAAGATGGAGGGAAAGGAGAAATTAATTAGAAATGTGAGGAATTGAAAAGCAACCAAAATTAGAGAAAAATGAAAGAAAGAAGAAAGATAAGATGGAATGCAGTGAAAGCAGAAAGTTGAGTAAAGAAAAGCCAGAAAAGAAAAGAGGGAAAGAAAGAATGTGTTGTTGGGGAAGAAAGAAAGGTGGAATCTTTACAGAAAAGAAGAAAGATATGATGCAATGCAATATAGTGTGATATGAAATGAAAAGAAATGAAATAGAAAGAAAGAGTGAATGAATGTTTGGAGGAAATGAAATAGCATACAATACAATACCTGTTGTTGGGATTGAAAAGAAAGAGGAAATGCAATGTGATAAGAAATGAAATGAGATAGAAAGAAAGAAAGAAAGAAAGAGTGAGTGAATGAATGTTATAGTATACCTGTTGTTGTTGTTGAGGCAGAGAGGGCGCCTCAGCGTAGGAAACAGCCAAAGAAAAGACATGGAAGAGAGAAAGGAAGAGGACAGTGAAGAAGGGAGCCAACGAGGAATTGGCAGAAGTCATTCTTCTCATTCGCATTCCCATTCTCTGCAGGAAATCGGAAGAAAAAAACACACAAACAAACAAACAAATCATAGTAAAAGAAGAAATTGAAAGACAAAAACAGAGAGAGAGCAGAAGAAGAAGAAGAAGAAGAAGAAGAAATTGAGAGAGAAAGAGAGAGGTGAAGAAGAAATTGAGAGAGAGTGCGCGAGGATACTTAGCAGGATCAAAAGACCAAAAAACTAATGCAATCAGGAGCTAAAATGAGAGGAAGAGGAAGCATGATCTGGATACGACATCTTTAAAGAAAATGAGAATGGTTAACAAGGTCAAATGTCTTGAATATAAGAACAGTATGCCAGCATGTAACAAAAAATTTGAATCTTTCCTGTGAAGCAGAAAACTGTCATCTTGAAGTAAAAATCATCCTCACACAGAATGATTAGTTAGCAGCTGACCTCTACCCATACATAAATCTGCACTTGCTCTTTTTAATAATCTGCCTGCTAAGTTTAGAAAGATTAACTCGTAGTCTTATTCAATAAGAAATAATACAACAGCCTGTAGATGAAGAAAAGCTTCTAACAAATTATGCAAGCAAATAAATGAACTGCCAGGGCAATAAACCAACATGTTGGAAACTAAAATAAATGACAATTTCAAATCAACAAGTTAATCCTTAGAGAATTAGACAAAGAAAAACACCCATTAAAAGCATTTTCTAGCCTTAATAGAGTCAGTTACCTTAACCAGTTCTGTTGATAACTTTATTACCTGTGCTCCCCAAGTTTTGGACACTGAGTAGCCAAAGAACCAGTGAAACCAACACCAAGAACAAGAGATCCTGATGAGGCAAACAATATACCTCCTACACAAACTTACATTCAATGTGTACACCGAAAGCAAGACGGCGGAGCCAAGCAACGGCACCGCCGTCGAACTTTCGTGCACACACGTTTAAAAACTCTGCGGATTTTAGACCTGAAATAGAAAAAAAAAACATACATAAGATTTATTGCAAGCCTAAGGAAGGGAAGAAACTGAGGGAGATTTTAAAGCACTCACGTCCGCCTATGGTTGACAAGTCCACAACAAGAAACATTCCTTGGTTCACTCAAGCTATCACCACCATCGAGAGAAGGGAAGATAGACAAGGGGGTTCCGAAGTGCTCATCGTTTGATTCTTCATCGTGGTTCACTACACATGGTGGGTCTGGCAAAGGATTAGATGTAGGTACATCGGAATTCATTTCCCTCGGCAATGATGATTTGACAATCCAAACAACCACAAAAATCATCATTGTTGCGATAATACCAAACACAAGTTTTGCAACAGAACCAACGACAATTTTTTCCTCTTCATCCACACTAGGGGTCCCCCAATATCTACTAGAGTTATTTTCCCAATCACTTGCATGCCAATTGTGGAATAGCTTCTCCTATAGTAAGAAGGAATATAAGAAACATTCATGAGATTGCACTTCAGATTTCAATTCAATCAGTTATAATTATAAATTAAGAAGTTTGCATAGTCCAATTGAATTATAGATAAAGGTTATCTCTATGATAATCCAGAAACAAGGGGAAAAACCAAAAAGTCAGAACAAATGACAAAGATATAAATAAAAAGGCAACAAACAATTGGAAACAAATGAATTGAAATAAAAAAAACAATGCATCCAAATATGTGAGCATTTGAATTATAGTTCAAGTTATATTTTAAAATAAAGTACAGAGCCACCACTCTAAAGGTCACTAATTTCTGCTCATAAAATCCCTCAAATAAGCATATATGATCATGTGAATGAAATAGGTAGATGGTTGTCTATCCTAAACCCTGTTGATGTCATAGGCCCAGCCACCTTCCCTCTGTCCCTCATTTTCAGGAATAAGATCCACCCAAGAACCAGTCCTGCAGTTATTTCCAAGTGCCCAATATTCAACAACTACAAATGTGCTCCAATTTCATACGTAATTTCCCCCTTTTTCTCCTATTCTATTCCCCTCCAACTAAAATTTTGAAGTTGAACAACTATAAATATGCTAAACAAGTTTGAATGTGCATTAAAATATGTTAGTTGCAGCAAATGACACTAGCAATAGACCATTCAAAATGAAAGCATAAGATTCAACAAGTTCTGTAACATCCTTAATCAATACCACTCTGATTAAGAAAGATTGTTGAAAGTGATATACAAGTCTTTAATATTGTTGACATAATATTTTTTTCACAGCATGCAAGGCTAAATTTATATATTCTCATTAGGCTTAGTAAAACAGAATATTTATAATGTGCTCTTCAAATTCTTTTTGAGGAAATATGATATGTATATGTGTGTGCGTTGTTATTTAATAATATTATTTTGACAGGTGCAATGCAGAAAAAGTTTAAATACTACTGCAGAAAAATGAGACTTATATTCTATAATTTACATTGACATTATAGTCTACTATAATTTTATTAAATAATAAGAGTAATGTTTTAGATGGTGTAAAATTATTTAACAACTTAGAATTGAAGGGATCGAGTCATATCACTTCAAAAGTTCTTCAGGCTAAACACCAAGAAATAACAAATTATTATCGTCTCTAAAATTCTTTTAAAGCTGTAATTATTGTAGGGAGTATTAACGTATAAACAATAGATAATGAATTTCATTCGGCCAAAGAAAGATTCTTTCTATCTCTCCCTCCATAATTGCCTAATCCCAAGTCTACACAACAAATAGTAAACGAAAAAACCAAAACACAAGATATTCAGTGAAAGACTCAATCTTTATTAACTATAAAGCAGCCCCATATCAGAAACTATAGCCAAAGGCCATCCTAGAGATTGAAGAATGTAGATATCACAAATGGCTATGTCATGAAGAATGAAAGAAAGAAATTAAGAAGTTTGTATTTGTTAGAAGATTATTAGGAAATAATTATAGAGTATTAGGAAATATTTAGATATAAGAATATTATGTTTTTATTAGGTAATCAATCATATTAGGTAAACTTGTAGGAGAAGTTTATTGTCTTTTTAGGAAAGTTTTATGTTATAAGTATGTAAGCACATCAATGAAATAATAAGAAGACTTTTATTTTTGTGAAACCCTTTTAGTTTTCAACAGTATTGTCCAATTGAATCATAGATAAAGGTTCACTCAATGATAATCCAGAAACAAGGGGAAAAAACCAAAAAGTCAGAACAAATGACAAAGATATAAATAAAAAGGCAAGAAACAATTGGAAACAAATGAATTGAAATAAAAAATCAATGCAAGTCTGATTTATGCAGCTGAATTCAAATAAAACGCCCTACAAAATCAAAAGCAAGTAGCAGTAGCCATAAACTAGCATCTAAGAAAGAAAAATCCACTCGATAACAAAGCAATAAAATATATTGAAACAGTTGCTAACCGTGTGGTTTTGTGTATAACCGTGTTGGGTAAAGGGAATCAAGGTAGCCCCCCTATTGCTGTTTGCAAAACAAATCTGAACATTTACTTGACACTTATAGATCCAATTCTGTTGAGTTGAATAGGACAAAGAGCAAGGAAAATTTAATGATATGCCTTATAAATATAACCAAATGAAATCATCTCAACTGTTAGCAATTTATAAGTAACATGGCATGGTATTTGAATAACACAGATAGCATGGAAAGGGGAAAAAACAAAACAATGACCTAGAACATTAGATCTGATTTTTTAGATGGAATGTTGGCAAGTACAGACGTTTGAATTACCTGCTCCATTGTCTGAAAAAAAACACACAGAATCTGAATCTTCACTTCAAGATTCTGTCCATTTGTAAACCATAAGTTTAAAACAAGAAATATGCTTCTTCCATGAATAGTTCGGATGTTCAGGTCAGAGTGGTATCCAGAAAATATAGTGCCCTCCTGGTCACTCCCAGTTGGAGTGAAAAGATGTGGACCCTGGTGTTTGACATCCAAATATGTGAGCATTTGAATTATAGTTCAAGTTATATTTTAAAATCAAGTACAGAGCCAGCACTCTAAAGGTCACTAATTCCTGCTCTTAAAATCCCTCAAATTAGCATATAATGATCAAGTGAATGAAATAGGTAGATGAGTTCTATTTCCTAAACCCTGTTGATGTCATAGGCCCAGCCACCATCCCTCTGTCCCTCATTTTTAGGAGTGAGATCCACCCAAGAACCAGTCCTGCGGTGGTACACGTCCCTTGTTTTTCAAGTGCCAAATATTCAACAACTACAAATGTGCTCCAAGTTCATATGTAATTATTCCCTTTTTCCTATTTATTCCTGTAGTGACCCGTTATACTTGCTTCCTCTCTCTTCTCTGATTCAAATTTCAAATGATAATTGACACGTGGCTAGTTTAAATTATTAACCAGATTATCTTCTAACAACTAGTATAATGTCCTGTCCGGTTCATCTCTGAAGCCCACACTGAGACCAAGCCCGACTTGTAGCAGCCCACCAGAGTAAGATCCAAGACCGTTCCCAAGTGTCTAAGGCGTCCACTAACTTGGTGGGAGGTTATTTTCTGAGTACTTGGAGATGAAGCAGTTAGGTGTGGGGAGTATCCACTATGACACGTGGACAGTTCCCACCATGTACCAAAATGCATGATCCAGGACGTGCCATAGCAGTTATTCCAGATGCAATTTAGTTTAAATATGATGTCTTGTATTCTAAGAAGGACATGTTGTAGTTTCTGTTCAAGAAGAACACCTTGTAAAACACTTTGTTAATGTTAAGAAGTAATTTCCAGATTATTTCGTGTTGTAATCCATTGTTAATTGTTTAGTATTGCTTTAATAAGATTTTTAGGGCATTACAATTCCATTCCCCTCAAACTAAAATTTTGAAGTTGAACAACAATAAATATGCTGAACGAGTTTGAATGTGCATTAAAAATTGTTAGTTGCAGCAAAGGACACTAGCAATAGACCATTCAAAATGAAAGCATAAGATTGAACAAGTTCTGCAATATCCTTAATCAATAACACAAAATTGAAAGCAACAAACGTGGTTCAAAATTTAAAACTTAAGCAATAGGCATTGATAAGTTTAGTCAAGCATAACAAGTTTTATGTCATGCTACTAACAAGTTTTTACACATACAACACACCTTGACAACTTCAACAATATCTTTAGCTGCGTCCTTAATATAGAGTCCACTAAAGTCAGTGATTTTGGATGTAAAGCAGCCATCAGCAACTGAAACAACTAGATGCTCCTGCAGACACACAAGTGTGAAGTTAGTAAGATTATATTGTTGAAAGATTGCTGAAAATGATGTACAAGTCTAAAATAATATTGTTGACAAAATATTGTTTTCACAGTATGCAGGGCTAAATTTATATATTCTCATTAGGCTTAGTAAAACAGAACATTTATAATGTGCTCTTCAAATTCTTTTTGAGGAAATATGATAAGTATGTGTGCGTGTGTTGTTATTTAATAATATTATTTTGACGGGGCAATGCCGAAAATGTTGTAATACTACTGCAGAAAAATGAGACTTGTAATTTTATAATTTACGTTGACATTATAGTCTGCTATAATTTTATTTAATAATAAGAGTAATATTTTAGATGGTGTAAAATTATAAAACTTAGAATTGAAGGGATTGAGTCATATCACATCAAAAGTTCTTAAGGCTGAACACCAAGAAATAACAAATTATTATTGTCTCTAAAATTCTTTCGAAGCTGTTATTATTGTAGGGAGTATTAATGTATAAACAATAGATAATGAATTTGTTTGGGCCAAAGAAAGAGTCTTTCTATCTCTCCCTCCATAACTGCCTAATCCCAAGTCTCCACAAAAAAATAATAAACGAAAAAACCTAAAACACAAGAAATTAAGTGAAAGACTGAATCTTTACAAACTATATGAGAAAGTATAGCCAAAGACCATCCTAGAGATTGAAGATTGTAGATATGAAGGAAGAAGCAAGGCTCCTTCACAATCCCCCTACTATAATATAAAATAATAGTTCAAGATATGGACCCTGGTGTTTGACATCCAAATATGTGAGCATTTAAATTATAATTCAAGTTATATTTTAAAATAAAGTACAGAGCCAGCACTCTAAAGGTCATAATTTCTGCTCATAAAATCCCTCAAATTAGCATATATGATCATGTGAATGAAATAGGTAGATGAGTTCTATTTCCTAAACCCTTTTGATGTCATAGGCCCAGCCACCATCCCTCTGTCCCTCATTTTTAGGGGTGGTACATGTCCCTTGTTTTTCAAGTGCACAATAGTCAACAACTACAAATGTGCTCCAAGTTCATAAGTAATTATTCCCTTTTTATCCTATTACATTCCCCTCAAACTAAAATTTTGAAGTTGAACAATAAATATGCTAAACAAGTTTGAATGTGCATCAAAATATGTTAGTTGCAGCAAAGGACACTAGCAATAGACCATTCAAAATGGAAGCTGTGGGAATATCCTGTAGTTATTATATTACTCTCTGTATTATTAGGCTTTATTTACATTAATTAGTCATTAGTAGTTTGTCTCTTCTCTTGGCCTATATGTAAACACACTTGTACATTGTGATATGCATCAATTAAAAATATTCATTCACTCAAATTCTCTGTCCATTGTCCACAAATGCATAACATTAACAAGTTCTGCAATATCTTACTCAATAACACAAAATTGAAAGCAATAAGCATTGTTCAAAATTTAAAACTTAAGCAATAGGCATTAACATGTTTAGTCAAGCAGAAGAAGTTTGATGTCATGCTACTAACAAGTTTTTACACATACAACACACCTTGACAACTTCAACAATATCCTTAGCTGCATCCTTAATATAGAGTCCACTAAAGTCAGTGATTTTGGATGGAAAGCAGCCATCAGCAACTGAAACCATTAGATTCTCCTGCAGACACACGTATTGAGGAAATATGATAAGTATATGTGTGTGTGATTATTTGATAACATTGTTTTGATGGGTTCAATGCAGGAAAATGTTAAAATACTCCTGCAAAGATATGAGACTTCTTATAATCGTATAATTTACTTTGACATTATAGTCCACTATCATTTTATCCAATTATAAGACTATAAGAGTAATAGTTCAGATAGTGTATAATTATAGAATAAGTTAGAATTTAAGGGTATGAGTAATATCCCATGAAAAGTTGTTAAGGCTGAACACCAAGAAATAACAAACTATTATCCCCTCTAAAATTCTTTCAAAGCTGTTATTATCGTAGCTTTGTAGGAAGTAGTAATGTACTAACAAAAGATAATTAATTTGTTTGGTCCAAAGAAAGAGTCTTTCTATCTCTATCGCCACAAAAAATAATAAACGAAAAAACCTTTTTTTTTACCATAAACCAAAAAACCTAAAACACAAGAAATTGAGTGAAAGACAGAATCTTTATAAACTAGAAAGCAGCCCCATATGAGATTGAAGATTTTATATATGAAAGAAGCTCCTTCACAATCTCCCTACTACTTCTACTAGAGGCCACTATATACATTAATCATCCCATGCAAACACACAAATGGCTATGTCATAAAGAAAGAAATATACCTGGGGGAGGGGCAGATATGCAAAATTGGTAGAAATGGCTGAGGAAGCCATCGTTGAGAGGTTAGAAGAAATGGCTGAGGTGGCCATTATTGACAGATTAGTAGTACAAATGGCTGAGGTGGCCATTGTTGAGAGATTAGAAGAAATGGCTGAGGAAGCCATTGTGGAGAGATTAGTAGAAATGGCTGAAGAAGCCATTGTTGAGAGATTGGTAGAAATGGCTGAGGTGGCCATGGATGAAAAAACAAGAAACGTAAAGAATGAAACATGAAGTTGGCTGAGGAAGCCATCATTACAGTGAACAGAAGAAAAGAGAGATTGAGAGCGAGAGAGAAAGAGAGAAGAAGAAGAAGAGAGAGAGAGAGAGAGAAGAATTGAGAGAGTGTGAAGAAGACTAGGTACACAGTACGGAGTTTATGTGTTTGTTTTTTTGGCGCCACATGGACGCTTCATTTGCCGCCACGTACAAGGAGAGAGTTTTGAAAATATGGAGGGAAGATTTCTATGCTCTCTAATTCTAATTTATCTACTCCTATTTTTTAATAAAATTAAAATTAAAATTATGTGTACTTTATCTCATTGATTTCATTAAGAGAAAATTATGGTCAAAAATAATTAAGGCACAATTGCACTTAGCACTTAGGTACAAGAGATTTAATTACAGAGGTTTTTTATTAGAAATTTTCGACAAGTTAATTATGATTATAATAATGCCTTGAAATTTGATATTTTCCAAATTTATCAATATTTAATATTAACTACACCTCATAAAAAGAAAATAAAAATTTAATAAGTAATTGATAAAATTATATATACATGGAGGTGCTTATGAACTATAACTTAATGAAAAAATTGTTCTATATTTTTTAAACGGGATAAATAGAACTACAGCCTAAAGGAATAACTTAATTTAAAGAAAATTGACTATATAGATCGAATGAAAATAACTAAAAGAATATAATAAGATATCACTCAATCTGATTTTATTTTCTTTATTTCTTGATGATAGTTAATCTGATCTTCTACTTTTCAACCATTCATGACTTTAGCTCATTATTCAAGTTGTTTTTCTTTTTGTGACCAAAAAAATGTGCTTTCTTTTAAGATTTTAGTTTCAATGATTAAAATTGCAATTTAAAAAAAAACAAATATTCTACTCAAATTCATGGTTAATAAAAAAATCTCTCATTCTTACATTTCTTTTAGTTTATTGTTATTAAAAGTTAGCTAGCAAACATAATAATAATTTATATGTGCAAGTGTTTATAATAAATAAAGGGCGAAGGGGCAAAAATAGTCACCGTAATTTGGCAAATGGACAACTTTGGCACCCGTAATTTCGATGGTGCAAAACCGGACATTATAAACCAAAATGTGTCAAATTTAGCACCCTCAAACTGAGGTGTTAAGTTTGACCGTTAGTTGACCGGGAATGGTGATATGGCATAATGATGTGGCGCAATAAGGAAAAAAAGATTAAAAAAAAGATACTATCATGTTGTTAAAAAAAAGATCCTCCACCATCTCACACAGCCACCTCCGCCGTATCTGCTTACTCCGCCACCGTGGCTGCTACTCCATTTCCTTGTTAAGCTTCATTTTTCCTTCAGATCTGGTAAATCTCAAGGTCAATATAGAAGCATAGAAGCTTCGTGAATCAACTGGAGAGCTTGTCTCTCTTACCTCCGCCGAAGCCGTCGTAGGTCCGACCTCCGAAAAGGAGAGCTCGTCTCTCATCTCAACTACTTTCTCCAGCCTCGCCGCTGCATCCATCTTAAGGGAGCCCCTCCGCCATCGTCATTGACCCACCCTGCCGCAGCTACCTTTTCATCCTAGCTCCGTCGTCGCCTCCATAACTCCGTTCTCCTTATGGGAAAGAAGAGTGGTAGTAGGGGTAGAAGAAGAAGGCAATGAGAGAGATTAGAATTAGAGGAAGGAAATGCCTTTTGGGGCCCACCATTTTTGTTGTTAGGGTTTCATCTTCTCTCTCTCTCTTTCTCGCTGGTTTGCTTGCAGAGAAGGTGGTGAAGAAGAAGAAGAAGATGGATCCTTCTGCAAAATACTTGTGCTTCCTTCTTTGTTTTTTATTTCATATAGCTTTTTTTGTGCAAATTAGGGATTTAGTGATGTGGCAGGGCTTGCCAATGTGGATTCACTTCAATTGCTGATTGTCATGCCACGTAGGTTAATGAATGTGAGCCCCACGCCAAAACACACTTCTGTTAGCTTCAACTTAACGGCGTGGCTAGATTTGTCCCATTTTTGTTTATAATGTCCGATTTTGCACCATCAAAATTACGGGTGCCAAAGTTGTCCATTTGTCAAATTACGGTGGCTATTTTTGCCCCTTCGCCCATAAATATAACATTATAAACTAGTGGATAAAATAAATACTACTATATGGAAGTGTTTATTCACTTTTCTTTGGATCATTCCCTTTTAATTAATTCTCATATAGATTTTTTCCTGTTTAATTAATTCGTTATATGATCACATTTTCTTTTTCTCTCTTCAATCACAAAAATTATTGAAATTATGTATTCAATCACCATAAATAAGTTGTCATTATATACTTTTTATTGTGCGAAAATTCTTATGAACATGGAGGATTAAATCATGGAGATTTAAGGTTTATTCATAAACATATCTTTAAGGTTTTATTTTTGAAGTGTCTTTATTTTCCTTTTTGTTTTATTATTATCCTTCAAACTTTAAGTTTCCGTTTACTTTTTTAAGGGAAAATGATAAATAAATTTTTCCAAAATGTCTAAAAGGAAAAATAAAGAACTCAAATTTTCAAAAGAACAATCAAGAAATTAGGTACTTACTTGACATCTATAATCTATAAATGTTATAAAAAGACTTCAATGCCTCCACCCCTAAACACAAATTACCAACCCCAACACTAACACACTCACTATCACATTCACCCCAACCCTAACACACCCTTTGCGCTAAACAAACTCCTGAAGAACAAACTCCATCAGAAGCCCATCAAAGTTGCTTCATTCGTCTTCTTGTTTTTGTCCGGCCAACCTTTGAAGAACAAAACTCCATTAAAAGCCCCTCGTCTGTCCCTTCGTCTTCTCCTCAGCCATTAGTTTCTTTCTGTTCCACGCTCTTCCTCCATCCTCTCAAATTTATGTTCTTCCTCAACCGTTCCAGATTTCTTTCAGCCATAAACTCAATAGATGTTGGGCAAGTTCTACATGAAAATGGGGATTTAGACTAGGAAAAACCTCATATGAACAAGTAAAATGACATTTGAACAATTATTAATGAATTTCAAACACAAACATCTAGTAGAATTTGAACAAGGAAAATGCTAATTTGAACAAGTAAAAACCCAATATGGACAAGGAAAATGAAAATGATAATTTGAACAATTAGTAATGAGTTTTAATTAAGTACAAACATATGGTAGAATTTGAACAAGGAAAATACTCATTTTAACAAGGAAAAACTTCAAATTAAAATAAAAAAAATGTTAATTTGAATATTTAGAAATGAATTTCAAACACAAACATATACAATCATTTAAACAAGGGGAATGCTCATTTGAAGTAAGAAAAACCTCATGTGAACAAGTAAAAATGTCGTTTGAATAATTAGTAATGAATTTTAAATACAAACATATAGTATAATTTGAACAAGGAAAATGCTCATTTGAACAAAAAAACAACTCATATAAACAAGGAAAAAATGTCATTTGATGAAGGCAAATGCTCGTATCTTATTCATGTGAATTTTTCCTTGTTTAAATGAGCATTTTCTTTTTTTCAAATTATGTTATATGCTTGTATATGAAATTCATTATTAATTGTACAAATGACTATTTTCCTCGGTTCATATGAGGTTTTTATTTGTTCAAATGATCATTTTCCTTGTTCAAATTCTACTATATGTTTGTGCTTAAAAATCATTACTAATTGTTCAAATTACCATTTTCCTTGTTCATATGGGTTTTTACTTGTTCAAATTCTGTTAGATGTTTGTGTTTGAAATTTATTATTATTTTTTCAAATAATATTTTTCCTGTTCATATAAGATTGGGAAAATGACAAATAAATCCCTACTTTAATATGTGGAGTTTATGAGACTTTTCTACTATTAAGTCCCTTATGAGGGACTACAAATTAATTTTTCTAATTAATTTTTTATGATTTTTCAAATATTAAATGCATAAAATTTTTAATTTTTTGTATGCCCTTGAATCTTTTAAAAAAAATTAAAATTGAATCTTGAAAACATTTTTCACTGTGAAATTTCGAAATGTCATTAAGTTTACATAGACTTCAATGATAGAATAAAAAAATTTTCACTACAATTATGTCTTTTAGAACCACTTGTTTTGATTTTTCGTCAAAAGATTAGTAGAGAAGACTCATCCACTCTAGATCTCAGAAGTTTAAATCTCAATTATCTAAATTTAATCTTTCAAATTTCTGAAATAAATGGATAATATGTTTCTATGACTAAATGATACTTAATAAATGATTTAAGGTGCAAATATAACACTCAACTATTAGCAAAAATGAATTTAACATAAATAACAATTTCGAGTCTCAGATCTAGCACATCAAGTACAAAGTGGTGCATATGTAAGAACTTCGTCAATTTTTAACTGTTAATTTTAACCTAATTAGATATGACAAATGCGTGTTGACACTACTCTTCAAGTACTAAAGTCATATTTCGAAAAAGTGTGTTGATATCCTTTAAATGCCCTTTTAAGTTATTTGCATTGAAACTACTCTTTAATGCAAAATCTCATAATATGTACAAGCAATGGGGATGGTTTAGGAAAAAATGATAAAACTGGGAAATAAATTTGATTGAGAAGTTACATTAAGGAGTAATCTAACCCTAGTTAGCTCATAAACTACACAACATAGGTGATTGTTGATTGCGTACTCAATTACTCACCTTGTCTACTGGTCTAAGACCACTTTGACCAAACTTGTTGTCAATTGAGAAATCCAAGTCATAGACTCTGTGTCTCCTTCAAAACAATCAACATAATTTCCTACAAACAAAATGGCTTCTCCATTTTGTGCTCCACTAGTAGCCGGTAAGAAGAAAATGTAAAAGCATTAACTGAGAATGTCTTCCTAAAAACTTCTTCTTGTAGTTGTAAACATAAAAGGAAGCAAAAGGCGAAATAGCAGCCGCCATTGAAATAATAATACTTGTCATAACAATCACCATCTTATCTCTGTCAGCATCTTCTTGTTCAACATCAGAACAAAATGAACTTACAATAAATAATACAAACAAAGAATGAGTTTGTTAATTAATAAGCACCCTAAGAATTGCAAAATACTAATTAATGATAACCTGCTACAAGACAAAATTGGTACAAAATTGGTGTTTACCATGTGTGATGCATAAAGTTAAACACATTGGATTTCAAAAAATTTTCTTTCAAAAAATTCAATGAACATTATTGAAAAAATTTATATTATCGATTTATGAGTGATTTATATATTAAAATGATAATCAAGCTTAGAATTTTAGCTATTACCTTTTGGTTAATGTATTAATTGAGAAACCATCATACTACAATTATATGTGATTAATATCTCGAAACTTTTAATTACAATGATAATTATACCCCTAAAACTTAAAATATGTATTGTTACTTGTTAGAAATTAAGGGATGCAAGTAGTGGATATTGACATATTATAATAAATAATTCATTGTTATGTTCAGATTTAAAAAGATGGAGGGATATTTCATCACAACTAATAAGTAGTGGATTGAGTTAGTGATGGGCACACCCTGCACAAATATATTAATTTAAACATTATGTAATTGGAATTCAATTTCTGAAATGATATTAATTTAAGGAATTCATCTAACAAACTTAACATACACAGTAATGCACATTTGACTAAAACTTAAATATCATATAATAGATTAATAGCTCATAAAACTTAAGTTGGTAGGTATTAAAAATATCGAATTGGTAAAAGTGACATATTTTAGTCTAACTATCATTTAACTATTTTTTAACCATTTGATATTTTTGTACTTTAATTCCTTTCTGGAAAAACATGATGTGTTGCAAAGGTAAAGAGACTTTATTCATGAGTAAAAAAAATCATTTCACACACAAATGATATATATCCAACATGTTATCTGAACATTGTTACATAAATGCTCATTCTGATGCAATATCAATGAATATTACCAATCAATTATTTTTAAATATGAATTTGCATTACATGAAACATTTACCAATGAATTAAATTGTACACCTAACAAAAATTAATTAGAAGTCAGTTCTCTCCTAAATTTTCTGCTAAATGTTTTAAGGTTTTGATTGAGAATGTTGCACTCACATAACTAGGCCTATTTGTAACCCTAAACAAAAATCCCTATAATGCGATCCAACTTCTTGAATTGTTATATCTTTTTTATAAGAACCGCTTTGGATGTATAGTAGAACAATAAATGTACTTTATATATACCCATTATTTAACCCCTAATTTACAGTCTCAATATCTTTTTCCCATATACTCTCACATCCTTTTCCCATTCTTACCTACCCGGCCATATTTGGGGGGAAAAGTACATTTCCTACATTTACATTAACTATTAACGATATTTGATTCAACCAATGACCTATGTGTGTGTGTGTGTGTGTGTGTGTGTGATAAGTTTCCTCCGCAAGACCAATCCCTCCAATTAATATTGGGTGGTATAAGGATCGAAGTGATTCATCTGTTTCCCAAGTTCAATTTGCTCCTTCAACTGGAAAACCAAAAATTAGTGCCTGTTCTTTAGGCATAATCAATATAAGATGTAATCAAAAGAATTTACCGTATCGAAATAGCTACTTCATTAGCTTGACCATGATTGAGCTTAGCTTGCCCCCATTTTTATTACTTGCTTCTTCATCAGATGATCCATTGCTATAATATGTAGATCAAAATTAAGGTCACAAATAATTCATAATGCATTTTTATTACTTGCTTCTTCAGATGACCCATAGCTATCGTATGCTAATAGCTATTGTATGCTAATCCCTCTCTTATATTTTGCTATAAGTTTAAGAATAAGATAAAGGCATAGAAAACTTGGTAAATAGTATTAATAATTTATAGAAAGAAAAACAAGAGAGACTATAAGATATTCTAAAGGGCAGCAATTAATGGTCAGTTCAACTCATAATAAAAGGATTTTGAGACACCCGTTCCGTGAAAAATTGCTTAAAATTCCCGCTGCAAAGGAAACTAAATGTTGTAAAGCAATGATTATTCACCATGCAAAGATTAATTTTATGCAGTAAAAATGCTATAACAACTAGCTAGGTATTAGTTATGCGTTTAAGAAAGAAATGATGAATACTTGATGAACAAGTATATATTGGACAGAAACAAATGACCAAACTTTCAAATTTCTTCTTTTAGCATAAGAAAAAAAGGAATAGTTGATGAACAAGTTTTGGGAAGAAACAAATGACCAAACTTTCAAACTTCTTCTTTTGACCAAAATGCCTTCAACAAGGTAGGAATATGCCGTAAGATAGCTCTTTCAGCCAGTGATTCCTTCCACTTTGAAACATGCATCTAATACCACGTCATCTTCTATTAAGAAGGATATGTTGAAAGCAAAAAAACAGAAACAAATTAAAGCAAAGATACATCTGAAGAATCATCATATTCTATGACTAGATATTGGGATAAAGACTATATATTGTGTGATATCCTTCTAAACTGAACTTTTGTCCACCAATCTACTTCTTGCAAGCAGAACAACCCCACACTTGTACGTACAACTAAAAAGACCACATAGATATAAATCTTAACTATGACATGAAGAATTGCACTATCATCTTCACCATCATTCATCACCATCATCTCTTTCATCATAATCATCATATCTGAAAATTCCGAGTTAGATGATGCTGCACCACCACTGACAGCCCCATCCTCTTCAGTAGTTGAACCCTAAAAGTGATGTCAATTTGCACTGTTGAGAATTCTTTTCTTTTCCTTTTTCTTATAATAAGAAATCGATTATTCTACACTTCATTGAAGGAAATAAACACGCAAAACATCTATAGGAACTAAATGAAATCATGCAAATATTGCAAATAATGATTAAGTGGATTTTCATCGTCATATCAAAATTGAGATATAAATAATATGAAAACAAAAAATTATGGTTTAATAATTTGAATATGATTCAGTGGATGCAAGTAATGATTGAAATGGCCAGCAGCATGTTACACTACTACTGTACATTTAAAAATGCGTTGAGGTCCACTGAATGCATGGGGGGTTCTGTCCAGAAAAAATAACAACTTCTAGCATACCACCTTCAAATCATTTGGATCAACATCATTTTCAAACACTGCTCTCCTGAGTCTTCGGCCATTAATAAACTAATAAATATTTTTAAATAAACTAATTCAAGATAATATTATATAAATACTAATAAAAATCTATACACACAAGAATGTATTTTTAATTTTTTATCATATAATATTTCATTTATCAATAAATATTAGCAAAAATGAGAAATAATTATGATCTCACTAATCTAACTAATATCCTTAAACCAAAGTTATCATAATCTTTGGTCAGTGAAATATATCTATCCCAATTTCGCTTTTAATCCATCATGTTTTAAATTAGATATATTGCTCATAAAGTTTCAAACTAGAATCGCAATGTAGCTATATATAAATGGAATATAAGACAAGAAAAATAAAGGCATTCATATTTCATGCTTATCATATTTTGCTTCCCCTTCCTCAGCAGTCCAACCGTCTTCTGTTACTCTTTATTTTATCTCTTGTTGAATGCTTCAGACGTCTCTTCTTCTTCCTCTTCCTTTTCCTCTTTGAATTCCTATTTTTAATTACCTTTTCTTTCTTTTCATTTTGTATGATCAATTAGCTTGCACGAAATTTCCATTGTGATATTACTTCAATTTTCTTTAAATGAGTTGTTTTTTGTTCATAAAAAAAAAGAAATGTAGTTCTTTCCCATGTACTATAAACTTGGATGAATAATGGGTCTTCCCTTTTTGGCATTTCCTTTTCTGTTCATTGATTCTTTCGTGTTTTCCCACATTTCTGGTTTACAGAAATACAAATGAACTGTAACGTACACTTATGATGAAATGAGTCCGTGAATTAAAGTTGTTGGTATTGTAATTCTTTGGAGTTTCTTCTCCTCAGAGAAGGCACTGATGGTGCTTCCTATATATGGTTATATTAGGTTTTAATAGTTTGATGAAACTGTGGTTCAGTATCATCAATGGAAGATCTTATCAAAGTTCTTGCCAAAAATGTTGTTTTAAGTTTAATTATGAATGTGTTACTAGTGTAGGGTTTAACTTGGATTTTACACATTACATATGTCGTTCTTTATATATATATATATATATATATATATATATATATATATTTGATTTATAATTTAATTGGATATATAACTCACAAATTTGCAATCAAGATAATATGTATAAGTAATTTATATTTTATTTTATATTCAAATAACTACATTCAATTATTTCAATCTATATCTATATGAAATCAATTTTTGTTTTTTTTCAAGTTTAAAATAGTTAATAAAGGAGGTTCAATTATTGTTATAAAAAAATAAAGGAAGTTCAATTATTTAAGTTATTACATTTTTAGTTTTAATTCCTATGCATCGTCCATGTATTTTGCATGAGTATGGCACAAGGGAAGGGAGAAAACTTTAGTTTATATATAGATTCGTTAGATATAATCAAATGAAAATAATTAACATGAGATTTAGATCATGTTAAAACAATTTGGGAAAATCCCAAATAAATCCCTCCCAATACCCAAAAGGACAAGTGAGGAACCTAAACTTCCAAAAGTACTATGAAAGAACCAGCATCTACCTGTCATTTTAAAATTTTGCGAAAAGATAAATTGTCCCCATCGTAAAACACAAATTACTACCCCACCCTAAACCCACCCTAACACCTACCCTTTTCTCGCAATTTGTGTTTTAGGATGAGGACAATTTTGTCTTTTCGCAAAATTTTAAAATGACAGGTAGGTGCTGATTCCTTCATAGTTGTAAAAACCTTATTTTGTCCCCCACCAAATAAAAAAAATAAAAATAGATAAAAAATAAACAATATAAAAATGGAAAAAATAATAAATAAAAAGTAAATTAAAATAAAATAAGATATGCTCTCTTAATTCTTTCTTGTAAGGCAAACATAATTCAAATTGTATAAGAATCAAATATGATGATTGAAATGAGGAAATAATATGGAAATAAATTATAATGATTTGATTATCATATTGATCAAGAGAAAAGAATAATCACAGTAATGTGGGTAATCAATAGAAATTTGATTTGATTGTGGTAAATAGAAAAGTTTTGAAAGGAATAAGATAATGAAAGGAAATAATGATGCACTCATCAAATTTGATTGAAGGCATAAGGGGCCACATGATTGCAAAAAGAGGAAGTAATGAGAATGGTCTTGCTTGCAAGAAAAGAATTCCAAATAGACATAATAATAATAATAATAATAGGAAAGCTTTTAAGTGGAAACCTAGAGTTTGTAGCCTATATAAGTGAGAGCAAGAGAGCATGAGAGAGCATAGGAGGGGGATTTTTGGAGGGCTTTTAGAGAGAAAGACTAGGTTTTTAGATCAAACAAAAGAGGCAATGAGAGGCTCCAGAGAGAATATTAGAAAAGTAAGTGATCTGACATCCTTGTTGTGAAACTTCTCCTTACCATTAATTATTTTCTTATGCCAATGAAAGTCTCTTGTGAAACAGAGACATTCTATAATCTTATTTAGGCAAATGTGACATAACTCTTTAAGACAACATGATTGTCTCTTCAACTAGTCAATATTTTGAGAAAAATGAGAAACACTCATTCTTCTTTGAAAATATATTTTCATGCCCTCATCATTTTTCATGATTTTACAATTTTAATTTGAAATTTTTGCAAAGAAGTTGAATCATATTTTTACCTCATATTTTCATCATTTATTCATTATATCATTGAAATTCAATATTTTATCTTTTTGTGATATATGATTTACCTATCTTTGTTTTTATTTCATTTTAAAATTGTGAAATCTCTTTCATAAATAAAAAAATAATAAAATGAAATATCTTTTATAAAAGAGAAAAATGGGTTAAATGATTTTCATGCCGTGAAAGATTGAAAGTCGATTGCTTCTCTGTGAGAGATTATCTCCTCATGCGATTCAATCAAAACTTTGAAGAATGTTTTCCTCTCAAATATAAATAAATATGCATTTTTCATAATAAAAAAACAAACCAAAAATAATCTCTTTTTCTTAAATTTTAAAAAAAAATATTTTCCTAAAAAATACAAACCAAATGACACACATTTCTACCCAAGAACTAGACTCTAATCCTTAAGGCTACGTAGGCCCTAGGTTAAATCTTAGGTCAAGTCTAAATATGTAAAAATTATTTTTTTCTTTTTTGTTTTATTTTTATTTTTATTTGTATATATTGATTTCTCTTAGAATGATACTTATTTTCCAGATTATATTATAGCATTTCTAAACTAGTTTGAAATACAAAAATTTTCTTATTAAGACGATACTATCCCACCAAATTCTTTTCTTCTTGCTCTTCTCTATTTTTTCTTATTTTGAATGTAAGATTTTATTCTTATTTTTTCTTATTTTATTACGTGAGAAAGACTGGATATTATTGTTGTATGGTGAATCATGATAATGATGATATGTACTGTATTCTTTGTACATCCAAGAAAATTAATTATATGTTATAAGTACTAAACTAAATTAGGCTCATGAGGAACAAGGAGACCAAGGAACTTGTTGCCATGAAGTACATAGAGCGTGGCCACAAGGTTTGTTTTTGTTTCATTTTTAATGCAGGACTCATGTTTCTGAACCTAGAAAGTGATTTAGAAATACTGGAAAAATTTTGGATTTGTGCATAATCATTTTTTTCCTTAAAAATTTGTGCCAGATTGATGAGAATGTGCGGAGATTATGAACCACAGGTCACTGAGACATCCCAATATAATCCGCTTTAAAGAGGCAAGCTATTCATTACCTGTTTTTTTAAGTGCAATTTATGTGGAGGAAAATGGGAGGACGAAGAGGACGAAGATGAAGGAGCAAATCATTAGGCCTATGATGACAGAGATTCTTCAAACCAAACGGAAATAATTCTTAATTTTGTGCTATAACGTGTAAGGCCAATCTATGTGTCAATTCTTACTTCTATGGAATCTTCAAGCCATAGGGAGGTGCATCTTTGGAATGAATTGTCTTGTGCGATGCACAGAGAGATAAGCCTATATGAAATTAAAATCAATTAAGATATAACATAAGAAATAATTCTCAACATTACACGGGAAGCTTCACCTACTTAAAAATTTGATTGTGACATTGCAAGAATTCATACACTGTACAAATAATAAACTAATCAAAAAAATAAAGTGACAATTCTTTAGTATCATGCACAACAATAGTGAGATGTTATATCCCTGTTTCCTGCGCTTCGCGCGGTCAATTGATATTTATTAATAATCTAACAACGTTAACATAGAATTAGGGAGATAGAGTAGTATGAGAAAATTTATTAATAATCTAACCAACCAACATTTCAATTTTCATACAAAATGTCACTATAATTCACATACTGATTAAATTTGGGTGGATCCTAAAAGGTAGGAAAGGAACATATATCAAAGGCCATTTAATTTCCACCACTCCTATATCGTGGCATACAACCAAAAGCTATATGTAACTAAGAGGATCATCAAAGAGCTCTTTTTATTGTAGCAATGGGTTATGGATGTTGATTTGAAAAAAAACAATAAAAAAATCATCAATATATAGAAAGTCATGTTATCTATGAAGCAAAATCATGCCAACAACATACACCAAAGGCCAAGCAAAGAAGATTAATATCCCTGCAACACTTCCTTTATGTCTATAACATTCTTTATGTCTATACTAATTCTTAAGATTGTATATACTAAGTCTCTCTTCTCTTTCATTGCAAGTTCTTCTGTTGTCTTCATTACCTGTTCCAAAATCATATGCATATCAGCATGACATGTCCATAAATGCTAGGAACCTATGCTATGAATGCCATTTTAAATAAATGTGACATAATCTTGTGTAAGTTAAAATAATTGTAGGTAGACAGTATGGCTTTTGAAAAAGAAAAAGAATTAAAATATTTTACATGTGACTTAGTGCTTTTCTAACTAAGAAATAAGATCCCAAACACCAATTGAGCATAGAAATAACCTGCCAAGTCTATGAGATTCAACTTCCCACATACATATTCTCCGGTGCCATCATTGACAGATATCACAAGCACTCCATGACTTCTACTTGAGATATCATTGAGGTCTGTGTGAGCAACTTTCCTTCTCTGCACAACAGTAGAAAATGTCTCCATAAATTCTGACATTGTATGTATAGGAACCCGAGAGAGTCCCCTAAGGTGAACTTGTCCATCTTTGTCATCCATCACTGAAATCTCCTTTGCTTTGACCTCCAAAAGGTCATAACTCCTATCCATATAAACCTCATAATATGATATCTGGGCTGTACCACCAGTGCTTTGGCATGTGGACAGGATCGTGGACATTGCTAGGGGCATTAAGCCAGGCTGTTCTTCAGTACCCTGCATTATTTTTCATAAAACAAAGGACATGAATTCAGACCCCTTCTCACCTCTATAATTTAATTGTTCATCTCAGTATATCAAAAGGAAGGACAAGATCAAGAAAATAGGTACATAATATTTAGGGCTTGTCTTGACATTAAACTGTCACTAATCAAAAAGGGTGTGAGGAAATTGTGAAATTTTTAATATTAACCTATTGACCTTGACCTTTAATAGATGACAAGAAAAGATAGAAGAAAAAGGTGTCCTGCTCTCATACAAATCCTGGTCCTGCACACTGCAAATTTAATGACTTCCAAGTAACAATTCAAACTTAAGAATTAGTATATGCAATCCTGGAAAAAAATATCTTCAGGCACGTATCAATTAATGAAAAAAAATCTTCAATGACTGCCTATCACTAAGATATAATAATAATAATAATTTCCACTTGGACTGGAAGAGATTGATAATATATGAAAAAGAAAAACGACACTAATTATGAAAAATCATATCAATCAAATATAAATAGGAAGAAAAGACCTCATTACCAAGTAGAAAAGCCGTGCTTTTTTTTAAGGAATGTTGATTAACAGGTTTAGCATCATCCGTATTCTCCACACCACAAATATCACAATCTTTCTCCTCCAGCAATACCAAACATAGAACAAAAATCAAGCCTTTTAGCTATTCAAGATTTCAAACAACACAACACAGAAGCATGCATGCATAAAAAGAGAAAAGGCAGAAACCAGAAATAAAAATGCTTACTATTAAATTTGTGGCAAATCACACTAAGGGCAGTGACATAAACAACCTCCCCCACCTGTGAAATATCTGCTTAACCATTGACCAAGGACAACATCTCCGTCTAAGCAAAGAAGTGAAAAGTATTTCTGTTATAAGCATTTATTTAAGATTTAATACTCTAGGAACTTGAACTAATAAAATGAGGCAATGTAGATGGATGAAGGAAAATAAGAAAATCTAGAGTGTAGGTAAGCATTAGTTAAAATAGCAAACCAAGAGAAACATTGATTTATTACAACAGAAAGCATATGTGCACTGGATGATGCTTAAGTAGTATGCCTAGACCATAGACATGAGGCAAACTAATGACAAACAAAAAACATAGCTTACAAAATGGTTATCATATATTTCTAGACTAAGAGGAAAGTCTTACTCCAACTGGTATTGCTTACATCTGAAAAGGAACTTGATCTAAGAAAGGAATAATGCTAGTGAATTTGTATTTTTATATAGATTCATGAACCCAAGCATTCTCAATGGTATATATCTTAGTTTCACAATTCCGAGACAATCCAACATAATCATAAAAGTAAACACCAGAGTATATATCTCCTGAAACAATCACAAAGATAGATAGTATGGTGCTCTTCCTTGATTCCAGAGCTTTACCTCTGTCCTCAGGGGTTTAAATATCTCCCGAAAAAATGCCAATTATCTTCCCACAGAATTTCGGCTAAAGCAGGAAGAAAACATTTCCAATTTTCATCAAAAAGTTGGTTTAAAGTGGTATATAAAGATCTAGGCAGCAATATGTATCCATATAACAGCATTTTGAATTTCACAAAGAGGAAGGAGGCATTGGATGCAACCAAAAGCAAATAAACGAAATATCAGATTAACTCATAGTTAATTATTAAACTATGAGTTAATTATTGGCTCAGGAGAAACCAAGATATCATTAGAGGCATTTGAAATATATTTGACTGGACAATCACTCAATACTTATCACCAGAAATTCCATATTTGATGTTTAAGATGCTTTCTGGTTTCTCCTGAGCAGCTCCTGCAAATAGAGATGCCTATCTATAATATAAATTGTCCAGTCAAATTCCGCAAAACAATCAGCATGACATACACAGTAAAGAAACTTTACCGTTGTAGTCTGAATCATATACCATTGTCAAAACTGGAAAAAAATACAGCTCCAATATTACCATTCAATAATATAAAGTATAATAACCAATCAATCACTAATGTAGTAAGATTCACTTTTGTGGACCTTGGAAAATAATCATCACACTTACATTTGTTATCCAATGTGGCACGAGGACTGAATACATACAAGAAAGCCACAAATTCCTTAAAATTCAACCCATATAGCATCTTTAGCAATCTCAACATAATTCGATATACAATTTAATTTCCCTAATATAGGAACAAAACAATTGGATCTTTGAAAAAGGGTATTCAGATTTAACATATACAAAATCTCAGAGAGGATTAACAGCAAATTCCAACATTCAGAGAAAACTCACCCATAATTTTTTAATTTAATTTGTCCTCCATATTAACCAAGTAGGCATCAGAAGCACGACAGTCAAAGAAAACACAATAAATAAATCGATAAAAAAATAGACATTCAAAAAATAAACAACAGACCAAGGTAAAAACGGAGACCGAGAGGGATGTTAGAGGAAGCTAGGCGAGAATACTGGAGGTTTATGTTTCTAGGGTGAATGACAGTGTTTTGTTCAATAATGACACCCAAAAAATTATAAAGATGACATTTTTACCTTGGCAAATCATCACAAGAAATCGCTAAAGGCTCCCGTAGTGTTGCGACAATGATGATAATAACTCCATTCGAAGCATTTAATCGCAAGAAAGCATCTGCACATCATGAAAAAAATGGGTATGGATGAAGAAAAAGTAAACAAAAGGAAGAGAGTTGAAATCGCAAATCATCAACAAACCATGGAAGTTGGAACTATGAAAAGTACAAGAATAAGCAAAGAAAGGAGACCCGGAAGCAAAAAGGAGAACAGCTAACAGATTTCTGGAAACATACAAGAAAAAGAAAGAAGGGAAAGTGATAATATACCTCACAAATTCCGCAAGAAGAGTAAAATCAAACGAACCCAGAAAGTTAAAAGGACAAAGCTAAGCTTTCTTCGGTAGAAGATTGTTGTAAGGACCAATAGAATACTTCCTTATGTAATAGTGACATTATTACACACTAAATAAATAAAGTACAACTGAGTCCTGGAAGAGGGGAAATTTTTTTGGTTTCTGGGTTTGCTTGTGGGTGGAAATGGATCTGTGGAGAGAAGTTGTGGTTTTCAAAATGATATTAGGTTTGCGTGTGGAGATGATTTGATCAGACTTGTAGAAGAAGCCTCAGATAAAGAAGTCATACTTTTAATTCAACGCACTTCCCCAGAAATGTAAAGAAAGATTGGACTGAATACGGGACCCACAGATGGAAAGGCTATCACTTTATTCAAGTATTGCTGGAACCTCTTTCTATTAGGGAAGTGTACGTGGCAAACAAAAATTGGAGCCAGATGGAGGATTTGCTGAAGTGACTCAGTTTAGTTGATGGACAATGAGCTGACTTGGCAAAAAAAGACCCCACAAAATGACTTGGACAAGCCACATCTAATGAACAGTGATTCACCCATTAGCAAATCACTATTTTCCCTTTAATGTTATATTGATTAAACACTTTAGATACAATTTCATTAAAAAACGAAAAAAAAAGGAAAGACAAAACACTTTAGTCATTTAGTCATTCGTGTTCCCAAGTCTGGCATCTATCCTAATCCTAATTGTTATAGTACTTCAGTAATGAGAGTAGACTTTAGTCATATAGTCATGTGTGTGTGTGAGTATATATATATATATATATATATATATATATATATATGAGTGTCTCAGTGTGTGTATATACTAAGAGAAAAAAACATTCATTCTTCTACTTCTGCTTCTCCTTCCTCAGCACTTCAACCGTCGTCTTCTTCCACTCTCTGCATTATCTCTCGTTGAATGCTTCAGCTTCTTCGGGTGACTCTTCTTCTTTCAAATCTAGTGTTGTCCTTTTTTTTCTTTTTCAGTTTGCATGGACCCCACATCGTTTAGCTTCCACGATATTTCCAGTCTCATGTTTTTTCAACTTTCTTAAATGAGTAATGTTTATTTATGGAAATATTGACTGTTGAGACCGTTGTCTGCTAAAAACTACTGTACTTTGACTTATGGGTATTCCCTTTTCTTCTTTTGGTATTTTCTTTTCACTTCATTTACTCTTCCTTGCTCTCCCCATTCCTTTTTTTGCTTTTGGTCGTTGCTTGTTTACCGGGGCAACACATGAACTGTACGCACACTTAAGAAGTTAGTTAGTCTGTGATCCTTTAAGAGTTGAAAAAACATTATTGTTAGATTTTAATAGTTACTTTGGAGATACTATATATGGTTGAGATTTGAGAAGTCATCTGTGGTTGATCAAAGTTTTTGCTGGAAAACTTTTTTTTTTTTTTTTTTTAGTTTCAGGTAACTGTTTCTTTTTTTGTTCCTATTATAAGTTTTTTCATCCTCAAAATCTTCTCAAGACAATAACATTCCTCTGTTCCCAGAAACCTTCCTAGAATCATGTGACGTTTTCAAGGCCTAACCTTTTTTTACCCATGATGATTGTCTTATTTTAAGAGTCCTTTAAAGAACTGTGTGTGTGTGTGTGTGTTTTTGTGGGTCTTTCCTTTACATGTAATCCTTCATTCTCATCACTAGTACTCTCATTGTTTCTTCATGTACCTGAAATTTTAATTATATGTTCATTGTTGTTTAAAGTTTTGATCTCTTTTTTCAACCCTCCTATTTCTCCCGTCACATATCTCTTGTTTATATATTCATTCATGTATGATTTTCCAACTTTCTTTCAATGTCCTCTTTGGTTAGATTCAGTGTAGAGAAATTTTCTAACTTCCTTGCGTATCCCCTAATCAACTTGCCATCAACATTCAGATTTATCCATACCTTCTTTGGCAATTCCACCCATCTAATGTTTTTCTCTTGCCTTTTCTTACCCATATTGCTAAGTTTTCCTGTTGCTCAAGTCACATATTTCACATGATTTTCAATAGCTAGCCTTCCATTCAGATGCCATTTAAACCAGTCTCTTCCCTGCTTGTAATAGAAGAACTGGTTCATATGCTTGTCTCCCCAACTCTTTCCACCAGCCCCTTTACAATTTTACAATCCTTCGACTCGTGCATCGGGATTTCTAGATCACTCACACATTTATAATACATTGCTGAAACTATCCATTAATCAACTTTTTCATCCATGAAGAGCCTATCGTGTTGCTGCTATACATATGAATATTTGCACTCTTTTGGATCCTTTCTTTCATACATATTAGCTACAATTTATTCCTTCTGCAATGCAGCTCTCCGTTTGATTTCATCCACCCCATTTTTACATAACACCATTCATGCCTCTAGGTGGTTTGCTTTGCTACTTGAAGTTTTCTTCCTTCATCAGTAATTAAGCTTTCGAGCTTTCTGCAATGAAAGCACTCTCTAAGTTCACCATCTCATGCACTTGAATATTCAAATTGATTTCAGCCATCTGCATAACACATTCATCAACCACTATTGTACTATCATCTAGCCATCTATCCTCCAAAAGTTTTACCTTTTCTGCATTTACAACCTCCTAATGCACACTGTTGCTCAATTGAGGCCATAAATGTACAAGCTTCCTCCATATTTCTGAATCTGAAGTTGACACACTTCATTGTTTACCCAAGTTTTTATTTTGATCGTAATTTACCCTTAACTGTAGTGAATACAAACTATCAAGCTGTGCTAGTATATTCCATCTCCCCAAAAGAGCAGCATTCATAGTGTCAATAGTTTTTAACCTTTATCAAAATATTGAGTCTGTTCATAGCAAAATTTCGATTAGCGGGTCTTCATTTCCGTGTTTTTGGTATTTTGTTTAGTTGCTCTTGTGTATTTTTGGTTCCCAAATATTAGTTTGCTTGGGTGTCTTTTTGTTTAGAAAGCAAACATAAACTGTTCTGGCTGATATAAAATAAGGTTGTGATTTGTTGAGTTTTTTGTTCGCAGATTAGAAAAGTGAGTATTTCTTCCAATGACTATACCACTCCTTGATCGTCAGTGTGAAGGAAGAAAGGTTGAGAAGACATGTGCATTTCGTGATTATCCACCTGGGATTGGTCCTAATCATCAGCGCTCTACTACTAGAAGATTTGTGTCTGCCATCAGAGACTATCCTCCATTTTGTGGACCTAATGCTCTTAGTAGCAAGGGAGATGCTTCCAAGGCCAAGCTCATGGACGGGCATTTGAGTGTTGGTATGAAAGAAAGTAAGAGAAAATTTGATTGCTTTTCCCGGGGTGATGGTTCTAAAGCTGTGTTGAGCACTAAAGGCTTTTCAAATCAGTCAAAGATGAAGGATTCGAAAATGAACCAAGGCAATGCTGCTCCTGAAGCTATAGAAGGCTCTCTACATCATTCGAAGATGAAGGTTTTGAAACATAAGGAAGGAAATGCTGCGTCTGGAGCTATACCAGGCTCTCAGAATCATTTCAAGATGAACGTTTTAGAAGAGAAAGTAGGAAATACTGCTTCTAGAGCTATCGAAAAATCCTTGGATCATTCCAAGATGAAGATTATGGAAAATAAAGAAGGAAATGTTGATCATTCCAAGACAAATGTTTTGATAAAGAAAGAAGAAAATGCTGTTTCTGACGCTATAGATGACTATCTGAATCATTTCAAGACAAAGGTTTCAAAAAAGAAAGAGGGAAATGCTGCTTCTGAATCTATGGTTAGACATGAAGCTTTGAGGAAAAATGGCCATGGTGCTAGTTACAGTAGAAAGTTTTCTGATGGCAAGAGATCATATGGTGTAAATGTTCCGCTTCTGTGTGATAGTAGTTTCAACAATCACTCAATCGTGACACGGAATACTGTAAGAGCCACGTTGCGCTTGTTCCAGGCTCTTTGTAGAAAACTGTCGCAAGAAGTAGAAGCCAAGTCAAATCACAATGCAAAAGAAAATTGGAAGACTTATTTAAAGGCCGCAGAGATTCTCAAGTATGAAGGAAAATATGTAAATGAAGGCGAGAAGATCTTTGGTTCTGTCCCTGGGGTTGATGTAGGTGATGAATTTGATTATAGGGTTGAACTTAACATTGTTGGTCTTCATCACCAAATACAAGCTGGCATAGATTATGCCAATGTCAATGGAGAGAATCTTGCAACTAGTATTGTTGCATCTGGTAGATACGATGGTGAGTTGGATAATTCAGGTGTTTTGATTTATTCTGGGCATGGTGGAAATCTGATGTCCAACAATAAAAAACCTGAAGACCAGAAGCTTGTGCGGGGCAATCTTGCTTTGGTGAACAGTATAAAGAGAAAGAATCCTGTTAGAGTGATACGCAGGGCTTCCTTTGGAAATGGAAATTGTAAGAGATTGGTGTATGATGGATTATATGTAGTGGAGAAATATTGGGAAGAAGTGGGGAAACATGGCAAGAAGGTTTTCAAGTTTCAGCTACAAAGAATTCCAAATCAATCAGAGCTTCCTTGGATTGAACTGAAGAATTCCGAAATACTCACATTGAAGAAGGGTTTGCGTGTTCTTGACATCTCACATGGTAAAGAGGCTATACCAATTCGTGCTGTGAACACCATAGATATTGAAGAACCTCCATTTTTTGAATATATAACTAGGATGATCTACCCTGATTGGTTGCGTCCAACGCCAGCTAAGGGATGTGACTGCACCGACCGATGCTCGGACCCGACAAAATGTTCTTGTGCTGTTAAAAATGGAGGAATTCCATTCAACCACACAGGATGTATTGTAGAAGTTAAGCCTCTTGTATGTGAGTGTGGCCCTAATTGCAAATGCCTTCCAGATTGCTATAGTAGAGTCAGCCAATATGGCATTAAATTTCCATTTGAAATATATAAAACTGACAAAAGGGGATGGGGTGTGAGAGCTCTGTGCTCCATTCCTTCTGGAAGTTTTGTATGCGAATACATAGGTGAGTTGCTTGAAGACAAGGAAGCCGAACAACTAATTGGTCGTGATGAGTATCTGTTTGACATAGGTAATAATTTGAACAACAATGGCATTATCTCTGATGGAGGTTCTAGGCCTAAAGTCTCTGAGGATGGTATTGGCTTTACGATTGATGCAGCTCGGTATGGTAATCTAGGAAGATTTTTCAACCATAGTTGCGCGCCTAATATGTATGCACAAAATGTTCTGTTTGATCATGGTGACCATAGAATTCCTCACATAATGCTGTTTGCTGCTGAGAATATTCCTCCACTAAAAGAGCTGACTTATAATTACAATTGCTCAAAAGGTCAAATATTCAATCCTGACGGCAGCATAAAGACAAAGGATTGCAATTGTGGCTCTGTGGGATGTAGTGGAAGGATGTATTGAGGTCCATGGAAGTTTGTTAATGGAGAAGTGATAACTTTTTGGACGTTGCACATATTCCTTGATGTGTATGACTTGGGTATGTTCTGTACTAATCCTGATTCTGATGGTATATATAGTTATTAGTTAGTATGTTAGCTTGATCTTGATCTGCCTCATGTAGATATGAAGCAAAAATACAACTACTTGTTAACTTTAGTCAGTTAAGTTTAGTATGCAGAATGAATGATCCATGTATATTTTGCTTAGTAATATAGATCCTTCATCTGGGAAGATATTTCCCTTATATGGTTTCTAATTTTTTTCGCCTATAGAAGTAATTTTTAGTGGTCTATTTATGTTGGGCAAATGTGCAAAAATAGTCAACATAAATTTAAAAATGGGCACCTATAACTCTAGTAAATTTAAGAGGGCAAAACCGTACATTGTAAACCAAAATGAGGCAAAAATAACCTCTATGCTAGGAAAAGTTAAACTGACGTTTTCCAGACGTGGCCCCACCATTAGTAAATGACTTGTCATATATTTAAGGGTGCAATATGTTGATGGAACTTTATTTATTCAGACAGGGCTTTATCTTTTTAGATGATTACGAAGAAATACGGTGGATTTCACATGATTTGGGTTCTATTTGGTTTCTTATCGAAATGATTTGGGGGTTTATGATTCGTTTTAAGTGATTTAGGGTTCAACTGGATGGATTTCAGCTTCCACGGTGGATTTTAGAATTGACATGTCATTTACTGATGTTGGCGCTCACGTCTGAAAATCGTCTGTTTAACTCTGCCTAGCAGAGAGGTTACTTTTGCCCATTTTGGGTTTACAATGTACGATTTTACCCCATTTTGTTTTACAGTGTACGGTTTTGCCCCCTTAAATTTACCAGAGTTATAAGCGCTCATTTTTAAATTTACGGTGATTATTTTTGCACCTTTGCCCACTTATGTTTTACTTTCCTTTGCTATATTTTGTTCGGTAGGAAATATTCATGGGCTTATGTGATGGAAACGTGCTGTGGATTTAAGGGCCAGTTTGATTGACTTGAATTGAATAATGAAATTGAGAAATTGAATTGTGAAATGTAATTTTCATATATTTTAGGGCCCATGAGCTTTCTCTCTCTATGTCAAACTTTTATTGACTCCACAAACTTTACTTTCTCATCATCACCTTATTTACCTCTACTTTCCATCTTTACCCCTTACACTTATTTCCATTTCTATCATCCACTTTCCATCTAACCAAACATACCCAATTGATTCCTCCCTTACAAACTTATATTCTTTTTTAGTTTGACTGCTCATGATGTGTACTAGAATGGAACTATTTCATATTTCATATACTAAGCACAGATATCTGTTGAAAAGGCTAATTAGATATGAACCCTTCATATTTAATTTGGATGGTCCAGACCTAATTATTATTAAATGGGTTAAACCAACTTTTGGTCCCTGAACTTTCACCTCATTTTGTTTTTGGTCCCTGAACTTTCAAACGCATGGTATTGGTCCTTAAACTTTGCTCAGTTTAGAAGGATTGGTCCCTGAACTTTGAAACACATGGTATTGATCCCTGAACTTTGCCCTGTTTAGAAGGATTAATCCATGAAGTCTTAAACTTTGTTAAATCCTCGTATGTGGCTTTGACTGTGTTAAACTTTGTTAAATCCTTCCTTCATATTTAATTTCTCCAAACCTGATTATTATTAAAATCATGTTTTTAGTTTTTGAAGAAAACGATGTTAATAAATTATATTTATTTTATATTCTATCCCATTAAAGTAATTATTTTTAAAAATAGGAACTTTGGAAAAATCATAATTAAGACGATGCAAATCAGATTTCGTTAGCTCTCCCCACTAAACTTAGTGCTTATTAGGAAAACTAGTTTTATAATGGATTTTTTTTTTATGAGTGAATGCACAAACTCGTGTTATTAATGCTAGTTATTTATGTTCTAAGTATGCAGTTATGTAGTTGTCAAGTTAATAATGTAGTTTTTAGCCTACTATCAAGTTAATAATCTATATATGATACAAAATCTATCTTTAAAATTTTCTATTTGTTGTGGGACCAAAACAAGGTTAGTGATCTTTTTCTTTGCGAGAATTAATTAGGGTTCTCATGAAAGAAAATTAATTAAAATGAGGTATCACAAGTTGTTAATTACAACTTTTAGACCTTACAATAACAACTTTTAATTTGGTGATTACAAATCCAATTAATTCTTCTTCTTTCTTTTGTTCAAAGCATTTTGGTTGAGTGAATATTTATGTAAAGTATTTTGGTTCATCCATAAAATATAGTACAAGAAAGATTGAATTTACGATGAATTAACAAGGATGGTTTATTGACATTGTTTATTGTTGATTACTATTCCTACTGATAAATCTCTAGAAAATATTTTAATAGCATTTCTTTCATTTTGTTACTTCCATTTGCTATATAAGTATAATGTTTCATTGAGAAGGGAACATTTCTGTGATTGATTTATTCCTTCATATCACATGCAAAGTGTAAAGTTTCTTTTGGTTTTCTTATGGATGCTCCTGAGAGAAATATAACAATTGATATTTAAATAGAGTACAACTGAACCAATATGAAAACTCTTGAGTTATTGTTGCAACTTGAAAATAAAGTCTTGACTTCATTGGTTTGCACCGATTTGGGTTTTAGATTTTATTTTAAGGTACAGTCAAAAAAATTTATGAAAAAAAAGGAATTGTTAAAAATTGTTGTATAAAAAAAAAGAATTGTTAAAAATTGCACATTATATTGAAGTACTCCCCTCTTCACTCAAAAAAAAAAGAATGTCTTTAGTCCAAAAATAAAACTATACTTCATTCATTTCTAAATATAAGACTCTTTTATTGACAAAAAAATATAAGAAATTCCTACACGCGATAAAAAAAGAAAAACAAAAATCCTTACTTACTAAAAATTAGAACCAACTTCCTCAACCAAAAAACCTTAAAAAGTTCTACCGCTCCCACTACCTTTATATGTTACATTGAGTCATTGATACTTGTCAAAATAATCACCATCACCATCATGCTGACAGCTGTCAGCATCTTCTTGTTCAAATATCAGAACAAAATGAACTTACAATCAACGTCTTCTGGTTCAAATATCAGAACAAAATGAATTTACAATAAATGTACAAACAAAGAATAAGGTTGTTAATTAATAAGCACCCTAAAAAGTGGAAAATACTAATGATAACAGGATACAAGACAAAATTGGTGTTTACCCTGTGGCATACACAAAGTTAAACACATTAGATTTCAAAAAGTTTTCTTTCAAAAAATTCATTGAACATTATTGAAAAATTTATATTATCAATTTATGAGTG
This sequence comes from Mimosa pudica, assembly GCA_029929735.1. Taxonomy (NCBI): domain Eukaryota; kingdom Viridiplantae; phylum Streptophyta; class Magnoliopsida; order Fabales; family Fabaceae; genus Mimosa; species Mimosa pudica. The sequence continues at coordinate 13,651,787 of JAKELP010000018.1, read as the reverse complement.
TTTTATATATGAAAATGAGAATCAAGCTTAGAATTTGAACTATCACCTCTTGGTTAATGTATTAATTGAGAAACCATCAGACTGCAGTGATTAATTTTTCGACACTTTAATTTTAATGATAATTATACCCCCTAAAACTTCAACTATATATATTGTTGTTTGTTAGAAATTAAAGCATGCAAGTAGTGGATATTGACATATTATAATTAACAATTCATTGTTATGTTCAGATTTAAAAAGATGGAGGGATATTTCATGACAACCAATGAGTAGTGATTGAGTTGCTAATGGCACGCCCTGCATAAATATATTAAATAAAACATTATGTAACTGAAATTAAATTCTTGAAATGACATAAATATAAGGAATTCATCTAACGGACTTCACATACATAATAATGCACATTTGACTAAAACTTAAATATCATATACTCATAAAACTTAAGTTGGTAGGTATTAAAAATATTGAATTGGTCATTAAGGTGACATATATTTTAGTCTAACTATCATTTAACAATTATTTTTATCCATTTGATATTTTAGTACTTCAATTCCTTTTGGAAAAACATGATGTGTTGCAAAGGTAAAGAGACGTTACTTTACTAAATGAGTAAAAAAATCATTTCACACACAAATAATATCTAACATGTTATCTGACCATTATTACATAAATACTCATTCTGATGCAATAATATTAAAAAATACTACCAATGAATTATTTTTGAATATAAATTTATATGACATGCAATATTTTCAACTAAATTATACACCTAACAAAAATTAATTAGAAGTCACTTCTCTCCTAAATTTCTGCTAAATGTTTTATGTTTTTGATTGTGAATGTTGCACTCACATAAACAAGCCTATCTATAACCCTAGCCAAAAATCCCTTTAATACAATCCAACTTCTTGACTTGTTATATCCTTTTTATAAGAACCACTTTGGATATAGTAGAACAATAAATGTACTATATAATAGTGTTGTAAGAACCGGATCGGACGTTTGGATCAGCCCAACCCTCAACAGCTTCACATTCTGGCTCAACGGGTTATCAATCATCGATTTGAGCGGTTCGACCGTATTGAACTATGACCCGAAGCCTTTTCCAGCTCGCCTTCCAGACCGACTTTTACAACATTGTTGTATACCCATTTCCCCTTAATTTAATAAGATGAGATATAGTGAAATCATTCTACATTCAAAACATCCATATTGCAGAGTGAATAATAGAGAATATTGAAGTCTGAAGAGCAATTTTAGAATTGAGATGTGGGAAATTATTTTAAACGGGAATATCTCATTTGTGAATAAAAAGTGCCTAATAGTAATTTACTTATCCTATTTTTTTTTTCATGAATATCTTCTCATTTTCTTTCCTCTTCTTGGAGATCTAGCATCGTGAAAACAGAACCCATCGTTCTCTCTCCTTCTTTTCTCACTTCTCTCTCGTCTCATCTCTCTCCCCCTCCATCTCTTTCCCTAATTGATTTCTAGGGTTTTCATTCTGAAATTTGGGGGCTTTTAGTGTAAATCGATTCCTATGCCTTTTGTGTTTGATTTTCTTGTTTCAAAACCAAATTGAGTTGGTTATTAACTAGTCTATGGATTAGGATTGCTTAAATTTGGGTTAGAATGAATAAAGGGAAAAATTAGGTGTCAAAAATTTAGGGTTTAGTGTGATTTTCGAAATTCTGGGTTCTCTTGATGTTTTGAGCATTCTTTTTGGATATTCTAAGGATAATAATAGTTTCTAATGGTGTGGGTTCTTTATCTTTCAGCAAATCTGGGATCTGATGATAGAAATCATGATTAATTCCGAAATTTATTCTATATTTGGAGGATTTGATGATTTCTATAGGTTTATTTATGCATATTTATGGTTTTGAAACAATGATTAGTGAGGGTACAATGTGAGTTGAATCTTGAATGTTGAAAGAGAGGAGGAAGTTGCATGTAGGTTTAGAAAATTTCCTTGGTTGTTGTAATGAGGGTGATATGATGATTGTTATTGAGATTGGATATAGAATAATGAGCTGTTATGGATTTGGATTGGTTATCCGACAACCTTTGTTTTTGGTCGGTTTGTATCTTATGGAATGGAAAATCAGAATTGTAAAGAGTTTTTTTTTTTTTTTTTTTTATGAACCTGAAAAGATTCAAAAGTTAACAATGATAAATTACTGCTTGAATATTCTATGATTGTTGTGTTGATGGATTTCAAGTTTCTATTTCTATCTCCGTCTTTTTTCTCTTCAAATATGGTTCTTGAGATTTACGTTAATTAAGAGTGAATGGGCAATTCAAGTATGTTGGATTGAAGTTAGTAAATGGCTACATGATGATGATAATTGGTTTAAGTTAGCTGTACATAATCCTATATGATGATAATCATGTTCCACTGCTTTGTTTTTGACCAAATTGGTCTACATGTTTTGTTACTCAGTCTGATTTAGCATGATGATGAAAAGATGTGCTTGTATGTTGATTTTCTTCTTCCGTAGTCCTTTTTATTTTTAGTCAACCCCAATGCTCCAATAGATTTGGAAAGCTGGAGATTGATTGTATCATATTTGGGCAGATTGAATGAAAGCTGGAAAATATGGATAAAGAGTGGCAGGGAAAAAGGTTAATAATATTATTAGAGTTTGGAATGTACTCAATGTGTTTGATAAAATGTCTTGAAGAAGAACTTGTTTGAAAACAAGGGGTGTTGCTGTTTGAGGTGCACTAACCAATTAAATTAGATTTTAGAAGAGAAATTAGTTTGTTATAAGATGAATTTAGGTTATCAAAGGATTTGAATGGAAATTGTGATTGAAAAGTTCTTGGGTACTGTTCATTTCGTTTGGCAGGGATGTGAGGTTGGAATTGAGTTAAAATTAAAAGTTTTATTAAACTTTGCTGAGAGTGAGGTTGATCTATATGTTAGAGCTAGAAAAGTTTCGGAAAAAACTTACCTCAAGTACTTGACCTCAATTACATCCAGTAAGCCAATAAGAATTTGACACATGTCCAACTAACCCACACCACTTTCTCCTTATTTTCTCTCTCCTCCATGTGTTAGTTGTGTATGGGGTTAGTTGGACATGTGTCAAATTCTTATTGGATAATGGATGTAATTGAGGTCAAGTACTTGAGGTAAGTTTTTTCCAAAAGTTTCATGGTTGTGAAAGGAAAGGAAAGCAAATAATTAGTTTAATTTGATTTGTGAATGTTGAGATTTGATTCCCAAGAAAAAATAAAGTTCTATTCTATATATATATATATATATATATTATTTTTTCATATTAAATTATACATTTTATTTATATTATGTCATTTATTATTTCTTTTTTACTTTGTAATTTTATTATTTTGTTATTTATGTCTTTTATTTTTATATTGCATTTCATATTATTCTAGCAACAATTTGTTATGTTATTTACTTTTATAATATTATATTTCCTGTTAATTTTCAATTTATTATAATGTCCTGAAGCCATGAGCCCATGACATTCCCAAATTTATTTTTTTAGATGACCTAAAGTCTCATTACTTTGATCGGTATAAGATCATCTTAAATTTTCTTTTAAAAAACTGGCATGAAAATAGGAGTGACAATTTGATGATATATATATATATATATATATATATATATATATATATATATATATATATAATTTACATACACACTACCCTACACACAAAGTACATGTTATATATATGTGTGTGTATCTATATATATAATTGACACACACACACATAATATTATTGTAATATTTGAGAAATTGGCCGAAATTGGCCCATAATTTTATCTGATTATGATAATGCCTTTATTATGTGTTATAACATACATATCATAACCTAACTTGACAGTATTATTGAAATATAATGGCATTCCTATTGGCCTTTATTTTTTTCATGTTATATTATGCATTTTATTTATATTATGTCATTTATTATTTCTTTTTTACTTTGTAATTTTACTGTTTTTTTATTTATGTAAATTATTTTTATATTGCAATTCATATTTTTTTTTTGATACAATAAAGCACTAAACTCATAGCATATTATGTGGCATCTCTTGTCTAACTTTAGCAGCAACATGAGCAGGCACTTCCTTAAACTGCACAACTCCAGCACCCACTGTCATCGCATATCTTGCGAGCAAGTCAGCAACAATATTCCTCTCTCGATTACACCACAATATTTGGACATCCCATGCACGCCTACACAAAGACAGAATCTCTTCCATCTCATTTGTTCCATTCCCATCCATCTCACGGTATTGCTCAATATCTTGGACAAGTTCAAGACAATCAGATTCAAGTATGAGATGTCTAACACCAAACTCCCAGCTCCACTTTAATCCCATGAGAATAGCCCACCGCTCCGCTACGTAGCAGTCTCCTCTTCCCATATTGAATAAGAAGCCTCCCCTCACCTTTCCTTTATAATCCCTCATAACCCCCGCACACGCCGATGCTCCTCCATCCGGGTTACATGCTCCATCCACATTAACCTTCACATATCCTTTCCCAGGAGCTTCCCATCCATCAATATCCCTACCACGGTTCAACCCATGAGGTATACACTCCCCACTCCATGAGGCACATGCTCTAACTTTAGCAATAATAGTTCTAGCTGTTACCTCTCCATCATTAAATATCTTGCTATTCCTTGCGAGCCATAATTGTTGACAAGTTAGGGAAAATACAATTTGCCACGGAATATCATACGCTTTAAATTGGGCCTTAAGATTCCATTCCATCCAATTTTTTATTCCTCCATAACTAAAAAAGGTAGAGCAATACCTTCCTGGTACCATTAATAACCAAACCTTTGTCGCCTTATAACAGTCTCGAAGAACATGTAAGTCGCTTTCAGGAAATCTTGCACAACATCCACACTCATCTAAAGTAGTTATATCACGTCTAACACGTTCCATATTTGTTAAAAGATTACCTCTACAAGCAAGCCACATAAACATTTTGCATATCTGTGGCACATTCAATTTCCACACCTTCCTCCATTGCCATTCATCTCGCCTGCTATTATTCTCCACCTGGCTCATATACGCTGATCTAGTAGAAAAGTCCCCAGAAGCGGTATACCTCAAACTCGGGGAATCCTCCACATCCACATGAAGTCTCTGGTATAAAATTGTACGTACCATATCTGGTGTTAAGTACGGTACAAAATGATCTAGATTCCATTCTCCATCCTCAGTAATAACATCAGCAACTTTAACTTCCAAATACTCTTCTGGAAGATTATTTATAACCACCTCTGCCAGTTTAATTTGACCCGGAAGCCACCTATCTTCCCAAAATCTGATAGAATTTCCATTCCCCAATTGCCAAAAAATGCCATTCTGAACTTTTGACCATATATTCTTCACTCCTTTCCATACTTGAGATCCCGCTCTAGACGAATTTATATGTGGCATCACCCTCAGTCCGCACTCATATTTCTCCCTCATTAATTGAACCCATAAGGCATCCTTTCTATTAATTAAACTCCACCCTAGCTTCATCATAAATGCATTGTTCTGTAACTTAGCTTTCCTTAATCCCAACCCTCCTACCTCCTTCCTCATGCACACCTTATCCCAAGAAACCAAGTTAACCTTCGATCGAGCTTCACTCCCACCCCATAAAAATTTTCTGCAGCGTTTATCAATTTCATTGCATGTTGATGAAAGTAAAGGCATCGTTTGCATATCATATGAAGGTATAACAGACACCACCGAATGAACCAACGTGTGACGAGCTGCACTAGACAGGGTATTTGTCTTCCATGATGACAACTTCTTATCCATTTTCCCCAAAATATACTCCTGAGATCGCCTCGTAACTTTCTGATGAATCAACGGAACACCCAAGTATCTCCCCAAATCAACACATGGGCTAAACCCCATGAAATTACTAATTTCATTAACTCTGGTATGATTAACATTCTTGGAGAAAAATATCCTGGATTTCATGTTATTGACTTTCTCCCCTGAAGCTGCACAAAAATCATCTAAACAGGCCTTGATAATAGCTGCCTGGTCCATATCTGCTTCAGCAAACAACATCAAATCATCGGCAAAGAACAAGTGAGAGATACATGTCCCACTCTTCTTTAGCCTAAAAGGTTTTCAATTATCCTCTTCCACCTCAGTCTGAATCAAATGAGCAAATTTTTCCATAATTAAGACAAAGAGATAAGGAGATAAAGGATCTCCTTGCCTTAACCCTCTTGACGGAGAAAAAGTTTCGCCCTTTTCACCATCCCACATAACTTGTAACTTAGCCGTGCTGAGACACCATTCGATAATTCTAATCACATTAGAAGGAATCTTTAATTCATCTAGACACTTCAACACAAAATTCCATCTCACACGATCATATGCTTTTTCTAAGTCAATCTTTATGGTCATAAATCCCTTCTTCCCTTTTCTATTCCTCATGGAATGAATAACCTCCTGAGCAACAATTATGTTGTCTGTTCCTTGCCTCCCTGGAACAAAACTACATTGATTTGGGGATATTATTTTTGGCATAACTCTCCTCAAACGGGTAGCAATCACCTTTGTCAGAGTCTTGTAAACAACATTACACAAACTAATTGGTCTAAAATCCCGTATAGTTTCAGGATAATCAGTCTTAGGAATCAAGACAATATTAGTTTCATTGACACTACTAATCTCCTCCTTATTCTCAAACATAAGATCAACTTTAGATAAAAGAGACATACCTAAAGTTTCCCACTGGCTTTGGAAGAATAAGGGGTTTAATCCATCTGGGCCTGGAGCCTTCATTGGCCCCATAGCAAAAAGGGCTCTCTTCACCTCCTCCAAACTTATCTTCCTTCCAATAGATTGAATATCTGCCTTCGATAACTCAGGAAACCGGTAACCGAAATTCACTTTTGGCATCACATCGTTGTCATCCATATATAATGACGTGAAAAAACTTGTCCCAATCTGCCTTATCTTCATTGGGTCATACTCCCACTCTCCATCATCTCCTTTCAATGCCTCTATACGATTTCTTTTCTTTCTACTATTAGCCATAGAATGGAAATATCTCGTATTTTTGTCTCCTTCATTATACCAGCTACATCTAGATCTCTGAAGCCACATAATCTCCTCCTGAGCTAAAACCTCTTCCAACTGGCCCCACACATTTTCCCTCTCTCCCTCAATACTACTATCAAACTGTAATCTCTCAAACTTTCTATTAATCGAATCAAGTTTCCTTAACAAACTTCTCTTGCGCTGATTAACATTCCCAAAGACCTCCTTATTCCATTCCTGAACATTCCCCACAAATGACATAACATTCTCATGCCAATTTCTTGACTCAACCCAAGATCTTTTGACAACTTCATTAAAGTCATCATGGGTTACCCAAGGGGCAAAAAATCTAAACTCCTTCCTCCTCCTTATTTTTACCCTTCCCCCTTCCATTCTCAACAAAATAGGGCAGTGATCAGATTTAAATTTGGGTAAATGAACAGCACTTGCCTCCGGAAACTTCAACAAGCATTCCTCATTCATCAACACCCAGTCAATTTTACTATAACATCCTTTCCTTGCCCAAGTAAATTTTGGACCTGCCGCTTGTATCTCTTTCAAACAAGAATCAGACACCCATTCTCTAAACCATTTATCGGGAGGAGCAACATTCCTTGCATTAGATAACCGGTCATCATAATTAAGTGTAGCATTGAAATCTCCACAGAAGCACCACCTAGCTACACCAAAATTATCAACCCTCTCCAACTGTCTCCACAATTCACGTCTTCTTTGTACCTGTGGACTCCCATAAATAATAGAAAGACCACACTCATTGCTAGTGCCTCTTTTTATTATTCCATGTAACACTTGCTCATGCTTCTCCACAACTTCGAACTCAGCCTCCTTCTCCCAAAAAACCCAAATACCTCCACTAAAACCTAATGACTCAATGATAGCTACCTCATCAAAGCCAAGCCTTCTTCTCATTTGTTCTGCCTTATCACCCTTCTGTCTTGGTTCTAAGATAGCTATTAGACTCAAACTGTACTGACGTCTAAGTTCTGTAAGAAGCGGAGTAAGCGTTCTCCCCCCCGCTCCTCGTGAATTCCAAAACAAATAATTCATCATTATTAATAATACTATTTAAAATAATGAACCAAACAACTCAAGATTTTAGCACTCTTCAAACTAACGACTTAGTCGTAGTTTCCACGCCCATCATATTGTCTTGCACAAAAGAAAGAATATTCTCCCTAATTTCCAAAACTCCTTGCCTCTTCTTCGAACCTGGATCCAATGGATTATCAGCATACTTCGAAGGCCCAAATGATGTATCCTTCACCTCTCCTTGTACAACATGGGTCTTTTCAGCCTTTGATTCCATTTGTTGCTTCATTTTCGGCCCCACAATCACAGCCTTCTCATTGACAACATTAGTCTCAAATTTTGCAATCCTATTTTTAATAGCCACGTAATCATCCATGGGATTAGGAACAACTTTATTCTCTTTCTTTTGACCCATAACCTTCGGCACATTCACTTCCTTATTTATTGACTTTTTCAAAAAAACTTTAGGCTTGAGGTGCGTATGATTTGTTACCACCGTTTCAGGAATATTATGATTGCCCTCCTCATCATTATTTGAAATATCTTCATGATCAACCCCATTTAAAATATTATAACGAGATCCCTTAAATTGTGGAACTGAATTTGCACTTTCTCCCCTTATTCCACGCATCTTCCCTTCACGTCGTCCGCCAAACCTCCCCTTCCAACTCCGTTGAACCACCATCCAATCACCATATTGCTTCTCTTCTTCCCCTTTCTCCGACAACACATCATGAGACTGCTCCTTACCATCACTTCTATCTTGATCAATAATCATATTAGAAGCAATACAATGATCCTTATCATGCCCGTACTTGCCACACGCAAAACAAATCAAATGGAGGCCTTCATATTCAATCCTCTTTTCCACTCCATTAATCATGATACTCGGCAACAAGGGCTTAGTTAAATCAAGCATGACACAAATACGAGCAAATCTACCTTTAGTTCTTCTCAAGGTAGTGTTGTCGATTTTTACCACTTGACCAATTTGATTTCCGACTACATATAACATCCCCTTATTATAATAATCAAGCGGTAATTGGGAAATGCGAACCCAAGCAGCAATCTTTGACACTCTCTCCCCTTCTGGATTAAAGTCTGATCTCCATGGTTGAACACTAATATAATGATCAAAAATGAGCCATGGCCCTCCAGCTAAAGCCAAGTCATAAGTTTCTTCCCTCCTACAATTAACCAAGAAGAACCCTGAGCCAATATCAATCGTATCAACGTCACCCCATAGTTGTTCAAGCTTCCGTATCATAATCTCCTCTCGAACATTCATTCCCAATACCGAAACAAATAGGGATCGCTTCCATCTCCTAGCCATCCTCTTGCGAAGCTCCTCTGAGACAATGATATTAGGAACTTTCCCGGACCTATCAACGGTGATATCCTTCTTCCACCCCTCATTCCTCCACCATTCCTCATCTTCTTCATCCGTATCAATCATCCTATCATCAACCTTAGTACAAGCCTCTTTATAAGAACGGATGGGTTTAGCATCACCCCCTTTCATTTTGTCATTAGTCATCAAATCTTCTACTCGTGGAATGAGAGATCGTTCATTAGAACTACCTCAGCTTCATGCAAATCATCTTTGGAAGACTGCACTTCTTCCCTTTTACCATCCTTCAGCCCCTCAGTACCTCCTTTGTCCACCAATGAATTGACGGACCTCTCCCTGCTACGTGACCGTTCTCGTTCCCTGCTACGTGATCGCTCTCGTTCCCTGCTACGTGATCGCTCTTGATCTCTCATAGCGTTCTTGATCTTGTTAATTCTTGCTCTCGTTCTTGATCTTGTTTCGCGTATTTTGTGTTCCCTGCTACGTGATCGCTCTCGTTCCCTGCTACGCAATTCATATTATTCTAACAACAATTTGTTATGTTATTTTTTTTATCAAAAATTTTGTTATGTTATTTAGTTTTATGATATTATATTAATTTTATTATATTAAATGTTAATTTTCAATTTATTATAATGGCATGAAGTCATGACATTCCCAAATTTATTATATTAGATGACCTCAAGTCTCGTTACTTTTATTGGTATAAGATCATCTTAAATTTTCTTTTAAAAAATGGCATAAAAATAAGGGTGACACTTTGATCTTTTATAATATAATGTCATTTCTTTTTTTTTTTCATAAAAATATAATGTCATTTCTATTCGCCTTTATTTTTTCATGTTATATTGTGCATTTTATTTATATTATGCCATTTATTATTTCTTTTTACTTTGTAATTTTAATATTTTGTTATTTATGTCTCTTATTTTTATATTGCAATTCATATTTTTCTATCAACAATTTGTTATTTTATTTAGTTTTATAGTAGTATATTTCTAGTCAATTTTCTATCGCCTAAGGGTGTGAAATTTATTTGTTGGAATCTGAATTCCATCGCCTAAGGGCCTGAAGCCTATTTGATGGAACCTGAAGTTCCATTACCTAACAATTAAAGTTATACTTGAAGGATAAAACTTGAAGTTCCATCTAATGGATATACTAACTTTATGTTCAGAGCTAACGAACCCTTAGTTATAATTTATTTTTACGGCCTGAAGCCGTATTTGATTCTGATGGAACCTGAAGTTTCATATACAAATTTTTTTTCGTTTTTTACACCCTGAAGCCGTATTTGATTTTTATGGAACCTGAATTTCATCTACTAATTTTTTTTACGGTCTGAATTCGTATTTGATTTTGATGTAACATGAAGTTCTATCCACTAAAAATTTCATGTTTTATGGCCTGAAGTCATATTTGATGGAACCTAAAGTTCTATCTCATAAAAATTTGGTCTGAAACCATATTTGATGGGCGTGAAGTTTCATCTGATAAAAAGTTTGGCATGAAGTCATCTTTGACGGAGCCTGAAGTTCCATGTCATAAAGATTTGGCGTGAAGCCATATTTAATGGAACCTGAAGTTTCATGTGATAAAAATTTGGCTTGAAGCCATATTTGATAGAATCAGAAGTTCTACTTTATAAAGATTTGGCCTGAAGCCAAATGTTAATGGAACCCCTAATTCCAATTTGTATTTATGGCCTGAAGGCGTATTTTGATGGAACCTGAAGTTCTATATGTTAAAAATTTCATTTTTATGTCTCGAAGTCATATTAGATGGAACCTGAAGTTCCGTCGCCTAAAGGTGTGAAATTTATTTGTTGGAACCTGAAGTTCCATCGCCGGCCTGAAGCCTATTTGATGGAACCTGAAGTTCCATCACCTAACAAATTTAAGTTATACTTGATGGATAAAACTTGAAGTTCCATCTCATGAATATACCAACTTTATGTTCAGAGCTAACGAACTGTTAGTTCTAATTTATTATTATGGTCTGAAGCCGTATTTGATTCTGATAGAACCTGAAGTTTCATCTACTAAAAAATTTTCATATTTTTTACAGCCTGAAGCCGTATTTGATTTTGATGGAACCTGAAGATTTATCTACTAAAAATTTCATTTTTTTACGGCCTAAAGGAGTATTTGATTTTGATGTAACATTAAGTTCTATCCACAAAAAAATTTCATTTTTTTATGGTCTAAAGCCATATTTGATGGAACTTGAAGTTCCATCTAGTAAAAATTTGGCCTGAAGCCAAACTTTTTATCAGATCGAACTTTAGGTCCATATATAATAGAAACACACACACACATATAGTATTATTTTTATATAATGTCATTCCTATTGGCCTTTATTTTTTTTCTTGTTATATTATGCATTTTATTTATATTATGTCATTTATTATTTCTTTTTTTACTTTGTAATTTTACTGTTTTTTTATTTGTGTCTATTTTTTTATATTGCAATTCATATTATTCTAACAACAATTTGTTATGTTATATAGTTTTATGATATTATATTAAATGTTAATTTTCAATTTATTATAATGGCATGAAGTCATGACATTCCCAAATTTATTTTATTAGATGTTCTGAAGTATCATTACTTTTATCGGTATAAGATCATCTTAAATTTTCTTTTTGAAAAAAATGACATAAAAATAAGGGTGACACTTTGTTTGATCTTGTGTGTGTGTGTGTATATATATAGACACACACACAATGTACATGTTATATGTGTGTGTATCTATATATATATAAAATACAATTACACACACATATAGTATTATTATAATATAATGTCATTCCTATTCGCCTTTATTTTTTCATGTTATATTTTGCATTTTATTTATATTATGTCATTTATTATTTCTTTTTACTATTTTTTTATTTATATCTATTATTTTTATATTGCAATTCATATTTTTCTATCAACAATTTGTTATTTTATTTAGTTTTATAGTATTATATTTCTAATCAGTTTTCAATTTATTATAATGGCCTGAAGCCATGACATTTCCAAATTTATTTTATTAGATGACCTGAAGTATCATTTCTTTTATCGGCATAAGGCATCTTAAATATTCTTTTAAAAAAATGGCATGAAAATTGGGGTGACATTTTGATTTTTTTATATATATATATGTATGTGTGTATGTGTGTGTGTGTATATATATATATATGTGTGTGTGTGTGTATATATATATATATATATATATATATATATATATATATATATATATATATATATATATATATATATATATATATGTATGTATGTATGACCAAGCTCTCTCCTATTACCAAGTCCAACCTCCTCCTTATATTTCTCCTACTATATAGTCTACATTTATTAATTTATTAATGGATGTAAACCTAATTCTCCTTTATAAATAAAAGACTCAGTATTATATATGACATAAGATATTCTTCTACTCTGTTCTTGTTTCTCTTATCATCTCTGCTATTCCTTTATATTCATAACATCTCCTTTATATTCATAATACGTTATTAGCACGAAGCTCTAACCTAGCACGAGAATCTAACCATAGGTAATATTTATGACAATAATTTACTTATGTTCATTTTTTTTTCAATTCTCTCATACTGTGTGGAACCTGTTGTTCCAATGTAATGACCTCAAGTGATCTCTTACGAACTTTTAACACTAATTTATTTTTACGGTCTGAAGTTGTATTCGATTCTGATGGAACCTGAAGTTTCATCTACTAAAAAATTTTCATCTTTTTACGGTCTGAAACCGTATTTGATTTTGATGGAACCTGAAGTTTCATCTACGAAAAATATCATTTTTTACAGCCTGAAGCTGTATTTGATTTTGTTGTAACATGAAGTTCTATCCACTAAAAAATTCATTTTTATGGCCTGAAGCCATATTTGATGGAACCTGAAGTTCTATCTAGTAAAAATTTGGCCTAAAGCCATATTTGATGGAACCTGAAGTTCTATCTCATAAAAATTTGGTCTGAAACCATATTTGATGAACCTGAAGTTCTATCTGATAAAAAGTTTGGCATAAAGCCATCTTTAACGGAACCTGAAGTTCCATCTCATAAAGATTTGGCGTGAAGCCATATTTAATGGAACATGAAGTTTCATGTGATAAAAATTTGGCTTGAAGCCATATTTGATAGAACCAGAAGTTCTACTTTATAAAGATTTGGCCTGAAGCCAAATGTGAATGGAACCCCTAATTCCAATTTGTATTTACGGCCTGAAGCCGTATTTTGATGGAACCTGAAGTTCTATATGTTAAAAATTTCATTTTTATGTCCCGAAGTCATATTTGAAGGAACCTGAAGTTCCGTCGCCTAAAGGTGTGAAATTTATTTGTTGGAACCTGAAGTTCCATCGCCGGACTGAAGCCTATTTGATGGAACCTGAAGTTCCATCACCTAACAAATTTAAGTTATACTTGATGGATAAAACTTGAAGTTCCATCTCATGAATATACCAACTTTATGTTCAGAGCTAACGAACTGTTAGTTCTAATTTATTTTTATGGTCTGAAACCGTATTTGATTCTGATAGAACCAAATATATATATATTTGGTATCATTATAATATAATGTCATTTCCTGTTTGCCTTTATTTTTTTTCATTTTACATATGCATTTTATTTATATTATGTAATTTATTATTCCTTTTTAGTTTGTAATTTTATTATTTTTTATTTATGTCTATTATTTTATATTGCAGTTCATATTATTCAAACAAACAATTTGTTATGTTATTTACATTTATAATATTATATTTTTTGTTAATTTTCAAACCTAACGGTCAATAGATTACATTCAACTCAAACCTAACGGTCAACAGATTACACATGCTCCTCTACAAAATCTTTCAGGGGGATTTGATATTTAAACCCAAATTAAACAAAAAATAACTCATTTTGGCCAATGGACTAGTGTAAAACACTAAAATACTCTTCTCACACATAAATGAGTTTTTTTTTTCAACACATAAATGAGGAGATGTGTCCTCATTTTCTGGGTTAAGATTAGATTACTGAATATTTTATGTATTCTATTTAGGATAATGGACCTAATCTGCCCTCCAAGTAACCACCCAGGAGCACTAGGCACCCTGAACTAACAACAGACCCTTATTTGCACTTGAAGTAACCAAAGTGGTTAAAAAATACCCCGAGTGGACGGTTAACCACGTTTGACCGTTTATTTGTCCATGTGGCCGCCACGTGGGTTAAAGTTTTGCCATGTAGAATAAGGGTAATGGATCTAATCTACCCTCCAAGTAACCACCCAAGAGCACTGGGCACCCTAAACTAACAACATACCCATATTTGCATTCGAAGTAACCAAAGTAGTTAAAAAATACCCTCAGTGGACGGTTAATCACGTTTGACCATTAATTTGCTCATGTGGCCGCCACATGGGTTAAATTTTTGCCAAGTAGGATATGTCATGTGGGGCCCACATATAAAAAAACAATTCCCTCTGAGGTCGGGCAGTGGTTGTGTTAGGAGGAGGGGGTGGGGCTTTTTGGAAGTGATGAAGAGAGAGAGGGAATTGTATTTTTATTACATGTGGGCCCCACATGACAAATCTTACATGGAAAAAATTTAACCCACGTGGCGGCCACATGGAAAGATTAGCGGTAAAACGTGATTGACCGTCAACTCGGGGTATTTTTTAAGCACTTTGATTACTTTGAGTATAAATATGAGTCTGTTGTTAGTTTAAGGTGCTCAATGCTCCTGGGTGGTTACTTGGAGGGTAGATTAGGTTTACCCTTGTCCTACGTGGCAAAATTTTAACTCATGTGGCGGCCACATGGGCAGATTAATGGTCAAACGTGATTGACCGTCAACTCGGGGTATTTTTTAACCACTTTTGTTACTTCAAGTGCAAATAAGGGTCTGTTGTTAGTTCAGGGTGCCTAGTGCTCCTGGGTGGTTACTTGGAGGGTAGATTAGATCCATTACCCTTCTATTTATATATGCCTAATGCCGCTAGTTTCAATCAATATCTATATGAAATCATTTTTTGTTTTTTCTAAGTATAAAACTGTTAATAAAAAAAAGTTAAATTTTAAGTTATTGCTTTTTAAATTTTAATTCTTATGCATTGTACATGTACTGCATGAGTATGACACAAGGGAAGGGAGAAAACTCTAGTTTATACTTTATATGTAGATTCATTAAATATAATCAAATGAAAATAATCAGCATGAGATTTAGATCATGTTACAACAATTTTTTGTAAGTATATAAAATGAGTCTAAGATTTGTACAAATTTATATAACACATAACACGCAACACGTTTTAGTTGGATAAAACCGTAACAAAGATAAAATTAGAATATCAACTCGTGAGTTTGACAATAATGTATATATACATATTTGTTTATTTTGTGTGACACATGAAGTTGACACGTAAGTAAAGCTTTATGCTGTAATATATGACATAAATAGCATCTTGGAAGAGAAGTACAAATGGATAAAATTTAGAATTTAGGTGACTTGGAGATCAAGTAGGAGTTAATAAGGAGTAGAAAAAAAATATCCAAGTTAAGGCAAACGATAAAGGATGAGTAGATATGTGATTTAAACCTTTTTGTCGCCCTAAAGATTTAATCAATACAATTCAATACTAACACACTAAGTAGTTAGTGGTAGTAAGGGTCTTTTCTCAATTTAGGTATAAATCTTGCAAATCCTAGGCTACAAATCACGCAAATTAACAAGATATATGAGGATGTTTTTGAATTTTTAACAACTAATTAAACCTAACAAAGAACAACAATAGCCGAATGTAAAAAGTGAAGAAATGAGATGAAAGACCTCCCTCTCCATTGGATCATGTGCCTATTTGTGAATTAGGCCTCATGTACTTGCAATACTTGATGTAACCTAACTAAATCCTTGAGATCTCTTAGATCTAAGAAATCTACAAGAATTTAATTAGGATAATCAAGCTTAATGCTCTTTTCAAGCTTAACTCATACCTTAGCAACATTAAATTCTAATCAAGAACTTAAGCGAATTAATCATTCCACAAACACAAGAGGAGTTAATCACACACACATGTATCTATGAAACTACAAACATATAAGCTATAGGTTTTCATGAGCTAAACCTAAAAAGAGAGGTTGTAAGCCAAAATTAACTAGAACACCTAAAAGAAGAGTGTTCTAACCTTATGAAACCTAGATCTAGAAAATCATAAGGCAAGAATGTAGATCTAACTTACAACCTAAAGAGTTACATACACAAATTACATGAGGCCAAAGCTAAATCTTCTACAAGCACATGGATCCTTTGGAGAGAGAGATGAGGACGCTTAGCCAAGCATGGAGGAAGTGGAAATGAAGATAAATCTGGACATGGAGGCCATGGATGGTGGAAATCACGAAATGGAGATGGTGTTTAGGGTTTTGGGAAAGTTGAGAGAAAATGGAAGATGAAGAAGATGGACATAAAGTGGTAATGTGAGTAATGAAGCTAGGAGATATTTATATGAGTGTTTAGATGAGTTAATGAGGTGTTTAGGGATGTTTATGGGCTGTCAAATTCGGCCAAGGCTATGGGTTAAGTGTGTGTACATGTAAGAGGCCAAGAAGGGTAGTAAGGAAAAGGAAGGGTATTTTTGGAAATGAAGGTGAAAAGTAGTTGAATGTGGCCTCCATTTGGTCTTGATGCATTCTCCAAAGCTCCCTCCTTTTTCTCCTTTCCATTGTGCTTCCATTTGTGCCTTAATGAGGCTCCTCCACTTGAAATTTGAATTTGGAGCCTTTTTTACCCCTTTTGGTTATGAGCAAATCCCTTGTTTTTGACAAAGGGGTAATTTTTGTCTTATGCCTTTGCCTTTCCCTCCAAGCCAATTCCTTGCCACCTAAGCACTTTCAAGGGCTTTTGGGCCCACGTGGGATCCCCCTACACATAGAAAAGCATCACATTGTCAAAATGACCAAAATACCCTTGGTTTCTTAAAATGCAAGTAAAAAGACTAATATTTTTCAATTAATTATATATAAGCATGTGCACATAAAATCACCAATAATGATCATATAAAGCAATTAAATCACACTAATTAAGTTCAATTGCACATGCTTAAACATATAAAATTGGGTCTAATCAATATGAGAAAACTTTTTTTTGCCAAAGATATGAGAAGACTTGCTTAGAGAACAAATTAAGAAAAGATAAAGATTAATATTTATGTTACAAGAAAAATAAATCAATTAATGGATAATTTTGAGTGGCTGGGAGAAGAAAACAAAATGATAAGAGAGCATTAATTAAATATCTTGGGGAACAAGTAGCAAGGAAAAATGATATTTTTAAGGGTGGTAAAAACCAATATAAATA
Organism: Mimosa pudica; assembly: GCA_029929735.1. Lineage (NCBI taxonomy): Eukaryota > Viridiplantae > Streptophyta > Magnoliopsida > Fabales > Fabaceae > Mimosa > Mimosa pudica. The sequence continues at coordinate 13,633,986 of JAKELP010000018.1, read as the reverse complement.
GACCTTTAGCGTGAAAGGTGAAACCGTGAAACACATCTAGAAAGGAAAGAGGGACAATAATAGTGATTTGAGTAGTCTTTTTAGTGACTGACACTTATTTTCCTTCCTATATTATAGCATTTCTAAGCTAATTTTAAATATAAAAGTTTTCTTATTGAGTGATACTACCCTACCTAATTCTTTACTTCTTGCTCTTTTCTATTCTTTCTTGTTGTTTAGAATGTAAGTTTAATTCTTATTAAATTGTATAATATTTGTGAGAAAGACTGGATATTATTGCTTTGTGGTGAATTATGATAATGATATGTACTGAATTCTTTAAACATCAAAAAAATTTTATGTGAATTTTCTATTAATTGTAGATCCACTCTAGGGGGCAAACTAGCATGTTTGCGTGACATACATGAGCGTTTATAAAAATATTTGTACAAACTTAAAGTTTATCATATATGTGTACATATACACATTTTTCTTCAAATGTTTTATTGATGAGAATGAAAATGTTTTATGCTTGGATAGCAACCCGTCATATTAGTTAAAACTTATTTATTTAGAATCACTCATATTTTGTCCTAATGTCCAAGATGAAAGATAGAGACAACTAGATTGGGATAAATACACCAAAATAGAAAGTTTGAACATTTCATGGATTGTTTTATGGTGATTAGCTAGTAAACAATGAGTCTTCTTAATTACTTTAAGCTTTTCCAGAAAAAGATAATTGTAATATTTTTAAAACTTTATGTTCTCAATAAAATATGATCCATCTTTTGTATTTTATTGTGAGAATAAATATTAATAGAATATTGTATTTACCATGCGTGTAATTCAAATAGAAAACATAAATTTGGGGGTTTTTACACTATACACACGCAACAATTTATAAATCAAATAAATTAGCATTTTTTAACATATATATATATATAATAAATATTAAAGTGAATTATTTAGTTATCTTAAAATTAATTATATGTTATACTAAATTAAATTAAACACTTTAGACACAATTTCATTAAAAAAATGGAGAAAAAGAAAGACAAAACACTTTATCATTCTTGTTCTCCATATCTCGTAGTACTCCCTCCGGTCCTTATTATAAGTCATCAACAGTCCAAATTGTATAAACCAAGAAATGGAAGTTAATGGAAGTTACATTATTAAATTGGTCTTATTTTATTTGTGTTTTCCATTTTTGCCCCTCTCACCTTTATCACTATGACTCACTTCCTTTTCTCTCTCTTCATTAATCCTCTATCTTTACGAGGGAAACAAAAGTGAAGTGGAGGGAAATTAAAGTCAATCCAATTAATAAATCTCCTTTTTCAATGATGAAGGTATTTCATGAAAAATTTAATAAATGGATTAGTTAATGGCGGTTAGTGATTTATATTAAAACCAAAATTTAGAAGTTGTTGGTGATTTAACGAGCATAGCGAGTAATTGACTAATTGTTATTAATGAGAGTACTTCTGTAACTTCATTAATGAGAGTAGACTTTAGTGATCTAGATCTAGTCATTTGGTTCAGTGTGTGTATGTGTGTGTGTGACAGTGACACACATGTATATGGAGTATATAAAAAAAAATTCATATTTCATGTATGTCATCTTCTGCTTCTTCTTCCTCAGTACTTCAACCGTCTTTTTCCTTACTTCTCGTTGAATGCTTCAGCTTCTTCAGGTGACTCTTCTTCTTCTTCTTCTTCTTCTTCTTCTTTCAAATCCAGTCTTCCCCTTTTTCTTCTCTTTCATTTTGCATGCTCCGCATGTCATCTACGTTCCACGAAATTCCCACTCTCATATTTTTTCAACTTTCTTTAAATGGCTAATGTTTTCTATAGAAATGTTGAAACTCCTATGAATAATGAGTCTTCCCTTTTCTACTTTTGCTACTTTCTTCTCACTTCATTTATTCTTCCTTGCTCTCCCATTTCTTGTTCTTGCCTTTGGTCGTTTCTTGCTACCGGGGCAACACATGAACTGTACGGACACTTAAGAAGTTAGTCTGTCATCCTTTCAGAGTTTCTTCTTCGTAAAAAGATTAATGTTAGGTTTTAATACTTACTTTGGAAATACTATATATGGTTGAGATGTCATCTATGGATGATCAAAGTTCTTGCTAGAAAGATTTTTTTTTTTTTGAGTTTCAGGTAACTGTTTCTTTTTTTGTTCCTATTATAAGCTTTTTCATCTTCAAGATCTTCTCAAGAACAAAAACATTCCTCTGTTCCCAGAAACCTTCGTAGAATCATGTGACTTTTCCAAGGCCTAACCTTTTTTCCCATGATGATTGTCTTATTTAAAGAGTCCTTTGTAGAACTCTGTGTGTGTGTGTGTGTGTGTGTGTGTGTGTGTGTTTGTGTGTCTTCCTTCTTTTGTGAGTTTTTCTTTTACATGTAATCCTTCATTCTCATCACGAGTACTCATTATTTCTTCATGTACCTGAAAGTTTAGTTATATGTTTATTTTTGTTTACAGTTTTGATCTCTTTTTTCAACCCTCTTATTTCTTCCTTCACATATCTCTTGTTCATCTATTCATTCATGTATGATTTTCCAACTTTCTTTCAATGTCTTTTTTTGGTAAGATTCATTGCAGGGAAACTTTGTAGCTTCCTTGCAAATCCCCTAATCCACTTGCCATCAACATTCAGATTTATTCATACCTCCTTTGGTTCCACCCATCTAACGTTTCTCTCTTTCCTTTTCATACTCATATTGCTAACTATTCCTCTTGCTGAAATTACATCTTTCACATGATTTTCAATAGCTAATACAAGAACTGGTTCATTTGTTTGTCTCTCCAACTCTTTCCACTAGCCCCTTTACAATTGTACTATCCTTTTTAACTCACGCATTTATAACACATAGCTGAAACTATCCATTAATCAACTTCTTCCATCCATGAAGAGCCTATCATGTGCTGCTATATATATGAATATTTGCACTCTTTTAGATCTTTTCTATAGCCAAATTGAATTGCAGGGTACATCATTTGGCATCAGTTATTTTCTCATTTTTTGATACATATCAGCTATAATTTATTTCTTCTGCAATGCTGCTGTCCATTTAACACCATCCATGCCTCTAGGCGGTTGCATCGCTACTTAGAGTTTTCTTCCTTCATCAGTAATTATGCTTTCCACCAGCTTTCTGCAACCCGAAGCACTCTCTATCCTCCCGATAAGATCAGCATTCATAGTGTCAATATTTTTTAACCTTTATCAAAATATTGAGTCTGTTTTTAGCAAATATTCAATTAGCGGGTCTTCATTTCCGTGTTTTTGGTATTTTTTTGTTGTTGTTAGTTTGCTTGGGTGTTTTCTTGTTTAGAAAGTAAACATAAACTGTTGGAACTGATATAAAAGAAGGTTGTGATTTGTTGAGTTTTTTGTTCACAGATTAGAAAAAGTGAATTTTTCCTCCAATGTCTACACCACTCCATGATCGGCAGTTTGAAGGAAGAAAGGTTGAGAAGAAACGTGCAATTCGTGATTATTCACCTGAGATTGGTCCTAATCAGCAGCACTCTACGACTAGAAGATTTGTGTCTGCCGAGAGACACTATCCTCCATCTTGTGGACCTAATGCTCCTAGTAGCAGGGAGATGCTTCCAAGGCCAAGCTCATGGACCGGCATTTGAGTGGTGGTAAGGAAGAAAATAAGAGAAAATTTGATTGCTTTACCCGGGGTGATGGTTCTAAAGATTTGTTGAGCACAAAAGGCTTTTCAAATGAGCCAAAGACGAAGGCTTTAAAAGTGAAAGAAGGAAATGCGGTTTCTGGTGCTATAGATGGCTCTCTAAGTCATTCAAATATGAAGGATTTGAGACAGAATGAAGGAAATGCTGCTTTTGGAGCTATAGCAGGCTCTCAAAATCATTTCAAGATGAATGTTTTAGAAAAGAAAGTAGGAAATACTGCTTCTAGAGCTATCGAAAAATCCCTGGATCATTCCAAGATGAAGGTTATGGAAAAGAAAGAAAGAACTGTTGATCATTCCAAGACGAATGTTTTGATAAAGAAAGAAGAAAATGCTGCTTCTGACGCTATAGATGACTATCTGAATCAGTGGAAGGTAAAGGTTTCGAAAAAGAAAGAGGGAAATGCTGCTTCTGGATCTATGGTTAGACATGAAGCTTTAAGGAAAAATGGCCATGGTACTAGTTACAGTAGAAAGTTTTCTGATGGCAAGAGATCCTATGTTGTAAATGTTCCGCTTTTGTGTGATAGTAGTTTCCACAATCACTCAATCGTGACACGGGAAACTGTAAGAGCCACGTTGCGATTGTTCCATGCTCTTTGTAGAAAACTGTCGCAAGAAGTAGAAGCCAAGTCAAATGGCAATGCAAACGATAGTTGGCAGACTTATTTAAAGGCCGCGGAGATTCTCAAGTATGAAGGAAAATATTTAAATGAAGGCGAGAAGATCTTTGGTTCTGTCCCTGGGGTTGATGTAGGTGATGAATTTGATTATAGGGTTGAACTTAACATTGTTGGTCTACATTGCCAAATACAAGCTGGCATAGATTATACCATGGTCAATGGTAAGAATCTTGCAACTAGTATTGTTGCATCTGGTAGATATGATGGTGAGTTGGATAAGTCAGGTGTTTTGATTTATTCTGGGCATGGTGGAAATCTGATGTCCAACAATAAAAAACCTGAAGACCAGAAGCTTGTGCGGGGCAATCTTGCTTTGGTGAACAGTATAAAGAGAAAGAATCCTGTTAGAGTGATACGCAGGGCTTCCTTTGGAATTGGAAGTCGTAAGAGATTGGTGTATGATGGATTATATGTTGTGGAGAAGTATTGGGAAGAAGTGGGGAAACATGGCAAGAAGGTTTTCAAGTTTCAGCTACAAAGAATGCCAAATCAACCAGAACTTCCTTGGATTGAACTGAAGAATTCCGAAATGCTCACAATGAAGAAGGGTTTGCGTGTTCTTGACATCTCACATGGTAAAGAGGCGATACCAATTCGTGCTGTGAACACCATAGATAATGAAGAACCTCCATTTTTTGAATATATAACTAGGATGATCTACCCTGATTGGTTGCGTCTAAAGCCAGCTAAGGGATGTAACTGCACTGACCGATGCTCGGACCGGACAAAATGTTCTTGTGCTGTTAAAAATGGAGAAATTCCATTCAACCACACAGAATGTATTGTAGAAGTTAAGCCTCTTGTATATGAGTGTGGACCTGATTGCAAATGCCTTCCAGATTGCTATAGTAGAGTTAGCCAATATGGCATTAAATTTCCATTTGAAATATATAAAACTGACACAAGGGGATGGGGTGTGAGAGCTCTTTGCTCCATTCCTTCTGGAAGTTTTGTATGCGAATACATCGGTGAGTTGCTTGAATACAAGGATGCCAAACAACGAATTGGTCATCGTGATGAGTATCTGTTTGACATAGGTAATAACTTGAACAACAATGGCATTATCTCTGATGGAGGTTCTAGGCCTAAAGTCTCTGAGGATGGCGTTGGCTTTACGATTGATGCAACTCGGTATGGTAATCTGGGAAGATTTTTCAACCATAGTTGCGCGCCTAATATGTATGCACAAAGTGTTCTGTTTGATCATGGTGACCTTAGAATTCCTCACATAATGCTGTTTGCTGCTGAGAACATTCCTCCACTAAAAGAGTTGACTTATGATTACAATTGCTCAAAAGGTTAAATATTCAATTCTGATGGCAGCATAAAGGCAAAGGATTGCAATTGTGGCTCTGTGGGATGTAGTGGAAAGATTTATTGAGGTCCATGGAAGTTTGTTAATGGAGAAGTGATAACTTTTTGGACGTTGCACATATTCCTTGATGTGTATGACTTGGGTATGTTCTGTACTAATCCTGATTCTGATGGTATATAGTTATTAGTTAGTATGTTAGCTTGATCTGCCCCATGTATATATGAAGCAAAAATACAACCATACTAGATAACTTTATTCAGTTTAGTTTAGTATGCATAATGAATGCTTAATGTATATTTTGCTCAGTAATCTAGATCCTTCATCTTGGAAGATACTTCCCTTATATGCTGTTCCTAATTTTTTACGCCTATTTAGAAGAAATTTAATTAGTCTATTTAAGTTTTACTTTCCTTTGCTATATTTTCTACAGTAGGAAATATTCATTGGCTTATGTGATGAAACGTGCTGTGGATTAATTGATTCCTCCACGAATGTTTGTTGATTTGACTGCGCATGGTAGTAGAATGGATCTGTTTCATATACTAAAGCAGAAAGATTAGTCGAAAAGGCCAATTAGTTCTGACCCTTCATATTAAATTTTGACGGTCCAGACCTGATTATTACTCCCTCCGGTCCCATTTATAAGTCGTCAACAACCCAAATTGTTCATACCAAGGAATGAAGGTTAATGGAAGTTGCATATTAAATTGGTCTTATTTTTGTGTCTTTTCCATTTTTGCCCCTTCCACCTTTATTATTATGACTCACTGCCTTTTTCATATGTGTCTTTTTCATCTTCTCTCTCTTCTCATCTTCCAATGTTCATTTTCCAATGATAAGGGTATATTGGGAAAATTTTAATAAATGCGTTAGTTAATGTTAGTTGGTGACTTATATTAAGGACCAAAATTTTGTGGCAGTTGGCGACTTATAAATAGGACCGGGGGAGTATTAAAGTAATCTTTTTAGTTTTTGAAGAAAATGATGTTAGTAAATTATCTTTATTTTATATTCTATCCCGTTGGAGTAATCATTTTTAAAAGTGGGAAATTTGGAAAAATCATAATTAAGACTATGCAAATCAGATTTCGTTAGCTCTCCCCACTAAAATTTGTGCTTATAAGGAAAACTAGTTTTATGATAATTTTTTTTATGAGTGAATGCACACACTCGTGTTATTAATGCGAAGTATTTATGTTCTAAGTATGTAAGTATGTAGTCACGTAGTTGTCAAGTTAATAATGTAGTTTTTAGTCCACTATCAAGTTAATAATCTATATATGATATAAAGTCTATCTTTAAAATTTTCTATTTTTTGTGGGACCAAAACAGGGCCAGTGACCTTTTTCTTTGTGAGAATTAATTATGGTTCCTATGGAAGACAATTAATTAAGATGAGGTCTCACAAGTTGTTGATTACAACTTTTAGGTTTAAAAATAACAACTATTAATTTGGTTTACAATTTTAATTAATTCTTTTTTTTGTTCAAAGCATTTTTTAAGTGAATATTTATGTGAAGTATTTCGGTTTGCTATTTTGGTTCATCCATAAAATATAGTACAAGAAAGTTTGAATTTACGATGAATTATCAAAAATGGTTTATTGACATTGTTTATTTTTTATTACTATTCCTACTGATAAATCTCTAGAAAATATTTTAATAGCATTCATTTTGTTACTTCCCTTTGATATATAAGTATAATCAATAATGTTTCATTGAGCAGGGAACATTTTCTGTGATTGATTTATTCTTTCATATCACATGCAAAGTGTAAAGTTTCTGTTCGTTTTCTTATGGATGCTCCTGAGAGAAATATAACGATTGATATTTAAATAGAGTACAACTGAACCAATATGAAAACTCTTGAGTTATTGTTGTAACCTGAAAATAAAGTGTGTTGGCCAAAGAACCTGAAAATAAAGTCTTGACTTCAAATTATAAAAAAAAAAGTCGTGACTTCAAATTATAATAAAAAAGTCTTGACTTCATTCTAAACATAGTTGCCAAGCTAATAATTGATATGCAATAAAAAAGCATTAAGAACAAACCAACATTTTAAATTTTATTTTAAGGTGCAATTAGAATCGTTAAAAGTTGCTGTCTAAAAAAAGAACTGTTAAAAATTGCACATTATATTGAACTTTACTCCTCTCTAGTCTCTACAGTCCAAAAAAAAAGAATGCCTTCAGTCCAAAAATAAAACTATACTCTCTTCGTTTCTAAATATAACTCCTTTCACAATTTTTGTGAAAGTTAAGGAAATAAAGGAAATCACAACATCATAACATATGACCCATGTAATTAAATTATACTACATGTAGTTTATGAATGAAATATATAAGTTTCAAGGAAAAAAATAATTATAGAAATTTCAAAATGCTTAAGACCGGACAACTTTAGGAGTGGAATCTTTACCCTTAAAAATAGTCCACCCAAAATTCTTTTTTATACAGTCAACCAAAAATACTTTAGGGTGTTAGTTAAACATAAAAACAGTTTGAAATGCTAATTACATTCTAAATACTTTAGGGTGTTGATTGTTCTTTGGAAAAATAGTCTGGAAACACCCAGAAATAATATTAAATACATAGGTAAGGGTAAAATTATATTTGTTATGCCCAAAAGATCACTCATTACCAAATATTTTTTTTTTGTAAAACATACATAAAAGTTTTATTATTAGGTTTAAAATTGTACATAATGGATGTGTATTTTTTAACTTAATATGAAAACTTATGCATAATTTTGAATCAAACATGAAAACTTATGTGGATTTTTGGTAAGAAATTAAAATGTTTTACCTTTTAGGTAAAGCACATGTGGATTTTTTACCTTGGGGTTCTAAATACTTTAGGGTGTTTATTGTTTTCTCAAAACAAATTTGGATACCCCAAAGCATATTATGGTGCTAATTGCATATTATTACAAAGTAGACTGAGATGCTAATTATACATGTATCTTAATCATAACTATCAATGGGAAGAATGGGGTTAGAGTGCCTGTTGTATATACATATGGAAGAATATTTGGTGTACTTTTTGTTCTTTTTTACCATCTATTCTCAATTTCATTTGCTGCTTTAAGTGGTGGATCTAGAAGCTATTGTAGCTTTACGTGCTGCAGTTTCTAAAAGGGACAATAAGTAAAAAACCTTATGTTTTAATTACCGCCCGGTTTAATTCGGACTTGAAGGTTAAGAATTTCTCGGGATTCAAACACGCGTTCTCATCCTCACGGGGTTGTAGTCTCCTCACAAACTCAACCAACTACCCATCGGTTAAGTCATAACCTTTAAACATATGGAGTATAAATCACTCTATCCAAGTATCATTTGCAAATCACGACTTTTTTCTGAAATTATTTCTAGTTTATTTTCATTATCAATTATAGGGAAAATGACAACTAAATACCTCCGATTATCTAAACGGACAAGTAAGGAACTCAAACTTCCAAAATGACAAGTAAGGAACTTCAATAAAAATTAATAATTGTTACATAGTTATTAACATTTGGAACATAACAATTAACAATTGTCTGATTTCTTAATTGTCCGCAACACTCCTACCCCTCGAGTCCGAATTAAACCGGGCGGTGATTAACCAAAAAAAATATCAATTAGGAGTAATTTTCTTTTTGATCAAGGAAAAAGCCGAAAGCAAGCACTACTCCCATACTCTGCAACCATTACAAAGCTTCTATAAAAAGACAAAAAATTCAAATAAAAACTAATAGGCTATAAATCAGATCCATCTATATTAAATTTCATAAACCCATAATATATCATAGCATTGTTGGGTTTCTTCAGCATTTCATGAGCTGACTTAATTCTGAAAATATCATCTGATGTCCACCTCCAAACCGGGAAGTCTTTTCTCTCATTTGACCTAATTTTCTGTGTAGACGATTAACAAACTAAAAATGCATGAAATTACCAATCAAATTAAATTTCTTTTTTTTTTGATAAAAATCAAATTAAATTTCTATCATTACTTTTTGCCAGAAATTTTGTCAGAAATTTTGTTATTTAATGATAAAGTATATTTTTGGCCCTTTTTGTTTACATAAAATTTCAGTTAGTCCTTTATGTTTGGAAAATACAATTTTAGCCATTTTTTTGTTGAAGTCGTTAGTTTCACTTAATGGAAAATACTAAATTTAAAATTTTAAATGGTTAATCCAAGATTAAATATCGATGAAATATAAATAAATCAAAATATTTTCATGTAAATATTCTTATATTTTATAATTTGTCATTTTTACCCCATTTACTTATGAAATAATCCTTTAAATTTAATAACTTATTGTTGCAGTTAAGTGAAATAAACGGTGTTAACCAAAAATGATTAAAAGTGTACTTTCCAAAATAAAGACTAAATTGAAATTTAATGCAAACATGAGGAGTCAAAAGTATACTTTAGCCATATTTTAATGAAAATTTTGCCTAATTAGAGACTAAAACTTTCCAACAATAATTAGTGACTGAACATTTCCACCGTTAATTCATTAATTATTTTATTTCATTTTTTAAAAATATTTTGTAAATAAATCAATTCATAAATAATATGTCAAGTATTAAAAGTTAATCAAAAGTAATTATAATTTAGTAATGTATATAATAAATATTTGATTAAAACATATATATAAGAGTAGTAATTAAAAATTAATCTTATTATATTTATATATATAAATAATTACTACATTTAGTTATATAATTTCTTGCATAAAATTATGTATTAATTTTGACATATAATTTTAAATTTTATTTTATAGAATATATATAATTTGTATCATAAGTAATTCACAAAAGTAATATAACTCTAAATATGTAATTGAAATACTAAGTATCAGGCAAGGTATATGATTTAAGAGATTGTTTATATAATGATATAAATTTAATCTATACATTATATATCATTAATTAATAAATATTTCATTATATATTGAGTTAAACATAATTTATAGGGTAATGACCCTAATTTATCCTTCAAGTAACCACTGTGGAGCACTGGGCACCCTAAATTAACAACAGGCTCTAATTTGCCCTTCAAGTAAACAAAGTGGTCAAATTTTACCCTCGTCTGACAGTCAATGACGTTTGACCGTTAAAAAAATTTGAAAAATTGGATATTAGCCCCATATTGTTTTCTTATTTATATTTATGTCCCAATAGTTTTTTTCATAAGATGTTTTGGTCTAAAAAAACATAACGTTTTAGTCCCTATAGTCTAAAAAAAGATGTTTTGGTCTCTTATGTTTGATTTCGTTAGCACAGTTAGTCCCTATAGTTTAATAAGAACTTGAATATGGGTTAACATTGTTAAATATGTTGACATGTCACTAATGTTGTTAATTATGTTGACATGATTAGATAACTAGGAAATTGATGTGGTCAAATGAAATATAAATTTTGGATTTTAAAATAGTTAAAAAATTGAGAATTAAAGAAACTCTCACCCCCACCCCACATCAATATTTTAAAATATTTTAACCTTTTAAAAATTCAAAATTTATATTTTATTTGCCCATTTCAATCTCCTAATCATCTAGCCATGTCATCATAATTAACACCGTTGACGACATGTCAGCATATTTAACACTGTTAACCCATATTCAAGTCATTATTAAAATCTAATTATTTGATTGCAAACCAAGAAGATGATGAGATTTAATATAATAATTGATGGGAATGGGAAAATTTTGAGGTAATCCTAACATTGCTCATTATTATTGTAAAAGTAAACTTAATATGCCAATGTTTGAGAATATTTTTTTTTCACAAGATCCAATATAAAGACATTTTTATTCGTTAACGACTTTGAATATTAGAAATTTTTTTCTATATAACTAACATACACAACAAATTAAATCTTGAAAACACGTTAACGTAAAAAAAAGTGTTCTTAACATTTCTTTTTCTTGTTTGGAAAACTCAATCTTTCCATCGCTGAGTTGTGATATTCATGTTTGGGCAGTACGTAGTAATGAATTTAACATTTTGAGAGCTGTGATAGTCATGTTTGATGTTTGAGCAGAAGTAATGAATAAAACATTTGAGAAGTGGTGATGGATAGGACCTTATATATATATATATATATATATATATATAATATATATATATATATATATATATATATATATATATATATATATATATATATATGTCGTGTGTTCTGAGGGGCATCATTACTTTTTGAAATGGGGCAGATCAATCAATTCATAAAGTTGTCTTGAACATAAATTAAATAAAAATGTCTTAGAAACTTAGAGCACCAGAAAAAAATCTTATTATTGTTTTATATATGATTAGATGAAATATAACAAAAATAAAATCAATAAATAATAAAGAGAAAAGAGGGTGATATAACTAGGAGCAAGTTTTAAATAAGATGAATCAAATTTTACACCTTAATCACTACAAGATTAAGACATAAATTAGGTGCCAACATAAAACTTTAGGAAAATCCAATTCTCTAACAAAAACATAAATCCTTTCAATACAATACATCCATCTCTCAAACTCACTCCTCTATTTACAATTTAGATCCATATCCACAATTGGCCATGAGCAACCATATCAAGCCCAACCATAAAATTTTCTTGAGCTTGCCTATATCATTCTGGACCATAACAACCATATAAACCAACTAGCAATCACATTCCAAAACATATACCTATCAACTTATGCTCAAGTAAATCCATGAATCATCCTAAGATCACCAAAATACGATTTAGTTTAATCATTACCCAAATCTCATCATCCTATAATCATGTACTAACATCATTTCGTTTAAAGTTTGATACTAGACATAGCAATTTATAGTTTAATACTGTTTAAAGTTTGGGTGCTTGCTGAGAACAAACCTATTTACTTTCCAACTAGTAATGCACAAGCATTAAATTTTTAACGTAAACGAAAACACCTGACAAGTAAATGTATATTGTATATAATTTTGAGGGAAATTTAATTAGAAGTCCCCCACAAGGGAGTTAATACTGGAAAAATCCCAAAAGTTGAAAATATTAATGTAGGGTCCCAAGGGACCTCACATTAATATATTTGAAAAGTGAAAAGACAGTTTTGCCCCTAGCCTTAATAAAAAATTACCCCCCACCCCCACCCTCCTCCCTCACACCCTCCGCCCCCCCACCCCACCCTCCTCCCTCAGCCCTCCACCCTCCTCCCTCCTCCCTCAGCTCCCTACATATTTCAATTTAAATTCAAATCTGAATTCCCATCCAACCTATCTTTATTCTTCTAAAACTTTCAAAATGTAAATTGCATACAAAAGACAATCTTGGAAAATTCTGATCACCTTCTTCCATTAAATCTCATCCTCCTCTTCTTCATCTTCAAGTATCTCTCTAACAAATGCTTCCTCCTCCTCCTCTTCCAGCTTCTTCATCAGCTCTTCTTCTTCCACAACCCTTGCTTCCTCTTCATCTACTAATGTCTCCATTTCTTCTTCTTCTTCATAATCCTGATCATCACTACTGAAGTAACCATCAGGAATTGATGATTCTGTATCATCAGAAGCAATATACCTACGATGATGAGGTCCACAGGCAGGAGGGTAATGGCGAACAGCAGAGCAGTGACAACCATTCTCATCAAAACTTTGTCCCATCAACAATTCCTCCCTCTTACTTTCCCTCAACTTTGCTTCATATTCGTCTATCTCCCTTTGCATTGCTTCCCAATCAACTGCCTCCGACGCTTCTACTTCTTCTTCATCATCATCATCACTGCCCCACAATTCATCAAAATCTTGAGACTTGGAAGTAGTATGTCGATTAGGTCCAATCCCAGGAGGATAATCTCTTACAGCTGAAACAAACTTTCTTCTTTTACCACATTCTTCCATTAATAATCCATCATCCCTTGCTTCTTCATCCTCCTCCCACTCTTCATTCACTTCTTCTTCATCAAAACAATCAGAACCATAATCAGCACAGCTCCAACATACAGAATCTTGAGAAGGACAAACAAATTTATGCTGATTAGGACCAACCCCAGGTGGGTAATCACGCACTGCAGAATATTTTCTCTTTCTATAAACAACCTCTTCATGACTTTCTTCCACTTTAGCATCAGCCCTCATCTTTGCAACCATCCCTTCTTCTTTTTCTTCTTCTTTAGAATAAAGTGATGATGTGGGCATGATGGAATGTGATAAAGTTTCAGACTTTTTGGATGTGTAAGGAAAGAAGAAGGAAGGAGTACCAAAGAACAGAGAGAGAGAGAGAGAGAGAGAATTTGGATCAGAAGAAGAGAAGAGAGAAAGTGAGGTGGGTAGTGAAGAGTGAAGAAAGAAAGGGTTTTTCATAACGTTAAGATTTCCTTGTCGGACAAGGAAGTCATGTTTTTTCTCCCTTATTTTTGTTTCCTGTTTTGTTCTCCTCATAAAAAAGCGCCAAAATGTTTTTGAATGCCCTCCATTTCCTTGTGGGACAAGGAAGCCGTGTTTTTTCTTTCCTTTTTTTTTGTTTGTTTTTTTTGCCTTCTTTTTTTTTCCTTGTAAAAAAAGCACGGAAGGGTTTTTTTCGTTCTGCTTTTTCCTCAATTAAAAGAACACAAAAGGGTCTTGTTATTTATTGATAATAAGGGAAATTTCTAATTGTAGACTATTTTTTTAGTAAGAAGATTTTTTCTATTTCTTATATTGTTATTAGTGTTGTTAATAGTTCAAATTAAATTCTTGCAAACTGAATTTATTAATATATTTTCCTACAAATTTATTAATATAAGGGAAAGTGAGTGATGGTGATGTGAGTTATTTGTAGTGAAGAGTGAGAGGGACCTTACAACGTATTTACTTGAGTCCCAAGTTAAGCTGAAATAAAAAGGAAATTCAAAAAACAAGAATAAGAATCTCAACTGACATCATTGTAGAGGTAGTTTCCTATATTTATGTTCAACATTGTATTGACTTGACTAGTGAAAAGCTAATATCATTGGAATTTTGTTTTTTTAAAAAATAGAACGTCATCATATTGTAATTTTAACCACAAAAAAGTGAGTTTCCTTTTTCAAAGTCTCCTGAACAAATTAATTGATTGAATCTTAAACATTTTTCATTAAGAATTTCTTAATTTCCGCTTAATTTATAGAAGAAATTTGAAGAAATAAATATTTAAAAAGAATAAAAAAAATATTCATGACACCATAAATGATCATGAGTAATGGTGACGTTTCTCCTTTATTCTGTTTTTATCTTCGTTGGTTCAATAGAATTGTAGATTTTATTACTATAAATATGATATTACCAAAATTATTGTTAAAAGAACAGGGGTTAATATAATATAATCTTTGATATTTTCAATTTACTATTAAGTTTGGATTTGTTCCCTCATATTACAATACTCCCTCTGGTCCTAAATATAAGATCTAGTTGACTTTTTTTTGGAGATGTTAAGGTTACAAAATATGTTATTAAATTATGACATATTTGCTATATTTTAGAGTAGTCATTAGTTTATAGGTTAAATAAACTAGTTTAGTTTAAGGAAAACATTAGGTGAATTAATTTATAATTGACTTATTTTGCTTTTTTAGTATTTTCCAAAAAAGTTAATTAGGTCTTATATATTTAAGACTAGAGGGAGTATTATAATATTGTACTATTCCCTTTTTCCTAAATATAAATTTATTTGACGAAGTAAACTTATTCTTAAATATAAGATTTCAAGGTGAGCAACTTCTTAACTAGAAGATTTCTTTTAAATCTTTTTCAACTTTTTCTTTAATTATCTCAATTGATGCTATTCAACTATAATATATTGGAAAGAAGATGTGGGAATAAATATAGATCATTATAGTGTTTTATTAACTTTATATGATTTTAACTAACATAATTAACATATTTAATCTAATCAAATTACTTTAATTACGTGTTATATTTAGGAATGGATGTCGTAACACAAAAAAAAATTGAAATTACTTAAATATGAGGTTATTTGCACTACGTATCGCCCAAACCAAAGTAGTTTTAAATATGGTTGAAATAAGAATTAGGTGATTTAAGTACATTGGTAATGCTCAAGGAACCACTAATTTTGCATTCTTAAAAGTTGTACTTAAAAGTTGTACTATGGTAATTTTAAAGGCTCATGTGTCAAAATTAAAATTTTAAGTTAATTGTATAAAGTTTCTTTTATCAGAATTTGTGACTTTGTCCCAAGTTAAATTTTTGAAGTTAATCATATGAAATTACTTTTAAAGTTAATCAGATTCAGTTTGTCCTAAGTTAATTTTTTTAAAATACTTCCTTCTGTCCTAAATATAAGACCTAATTAATTTTTTTAAAAAAATCCTATAAAAAAGCAAAATAAGTTAATTATAAATTGATTTACCTAATTTTTTTCCCTTAAACTAGTTTATTTTACCTATAAACTAATGTATAATCTAAAAATATATCAAATATGTCATGATTTAATAGTCTATTTCGCAACCTTAACCTCTAAAAAAAAAGTTAATTAGGTCTTATATTTAGGACCGGAGGTAGTATTAAAATAAACCATACCATCCATATTTGGTCTAAACGGAAGATTTTTTTCGTGAGTGAGAGGATGGACAGCAAAATAAGAAAAGCCATAAGCATGCCAATCATCAAAGCTAGACTAATAGAGTGAATAAAACATGTATCAAACTCATGGTTGATTTCTTATTTGGTCTTCCGTTTGAATCATCACATTTGACATAATCTACACCTAAATGTACACTACAACATACAAATTATTAAATACATAAGGTAACCAACCACATGAAGCAATGGTAAGGCAAAGGCAAGCATCATTATTTGCTTTATTTGAAGCCTCAAACCTCGAGTATAGGTTTTGAAAAGGCAGGCTTGATAAGGCCAGGTATCTGCAGCCATAGAAAGAGGAAAAATTGAAAGGTCAAGCCTTTAAGAGTTCCATGATGCATATTTATCTCATCAAGCTGTTCATATATCTAATTATATTTGAATAGTATAACAAGGTAAACCGCCAAGGCAGAAATATTATGGTACTCCCTGCCCTGTCTTAAAACATAAGAGCTAAGATCTAATAGAGGTATTTATTTTGGTCTTTGTTAAATGATATATAATTGTTGTAGTTTCTAGAGTATACTATTATGTACAAGAGAGTTTCTAGAGAGTGTAAGAGTGAGAATGTTCTAGAGTATTAGAGAGTTATTCATGTGTCTATGAATCACTTGTATAAATATCCCCTCACACTTGTGAATAAATCAATCAGAAACATTTTACCTTAAACATTTTGTCATGGTATCAGAGCTAGGTTGCTCTTTACTCAGCCATTTTCGTTTCTGATCAGTGTCCATAGAGAGAGAGAGAGAGAGAGAAAGTGAGCACTGCCCTAACCAGATCGCAGGTCTCCCCTTCTCCGTTCACGACACGCGCCCCTCCACCGGAATCGCCAACCTCAGATCGGCCGAACCCGTCAGCCGCGAAGGAAGCTGACGACTCACGCGTCGTCACGCGCCACCGCCGGAGTTGCATGCGCCGCCGCTGGAAATCGCCCAGGTCCGCCGGAAAAGCACGTGGGAGCGCGTCCTGCCGCCGTTTCGTTGCCGTTTCACCTCATTTAGCTCAGAAACACCTCTACGTCTTGTTTAAGCCATGTCTGAGGTGAAAAATGGTCCCAATGGTGTTGGGTCTTCCTCAACCAGCGGTGTTAGTGCATATGGAGACTTGCCAAATGTTCCTACAGCATATAAGCTGAATGGAACTAATTTTTTAAGCTGGTCTCAATTTGTTCGCACATTTTTGAAAGGTCGAGGGAAGCTCAGTCACTTACTTGGAACAGGTCCTAAGCCTGGAGATCCAAACTTTGATGCTTGGGATGAAGAAGATTCTTTAGTGATGTCTTGGCTATGGAATTCGATGGAATCTGATATCAGCCAAACATGTTTGTTCCTATCCACAGCCAAGGAGGTTTGGGATGCTGTTCATCAAACTTATTCAAGAGTAAGAGATGCAGCTCAAATTTATGAGATAAAAACTAGAATCTCTGGCTTCAAACAAGGGAGTAAGTCTGTTACTGAATATTCTACAGCTATGAAAAGTTTATGGCTGGAGCTGGATCATTACAGATCAATAACTATGAAATGCAGTGAAGATGTTGCTATTCTAAAACGCTTTATGGAGCAAGAGCGTGTTTATGAGTATCTTGCAGGTTTAGATCCAAAATTTGACCAAGTGAGGTCACAAATTCTTGGAAAAGATGACCTGCCATCTCTTAATGAGACTATTGCTATTATCTTAGCAGAAGAAGGACAAAGGAGTGTTATGATGGAACCACCACAAGTTGAGAGTTCTGCACTTATATCAAAGCCTGTTTCTAACCGTGTTGTTGACAAACAAGGTGATTCACAGGGCTCAAGCAAGGAATTATGGTGTACCTATTGTAACAAGCCACGTCATACTAAAGAGAGGTGTTGGAAGCTGCATGGAAAGCCTTCTAGGAAAAAGCCTCAAGCTAATATTGCTTCGGGAAGTGAAGAGAAGCTTAGTCAGAATGATCTTAAGGGGGAGTTAGAGAGGCTAAAATCCTTGATAGCAACACTTGAGAAGGATTCTCCTTCTACTTCAGGTACCTGTGCTTTGGGGTTCTCAGGTATTTCATTTCAACCTTCATCTGTCCTATTTTCATCTGCTCTTAATGCCTCAAATAAGGATTTCCTCCACTCTTGGATCATTGATTCAGGAGCCACTGATCACATGACTAATTCTTCTAAACACTTTGTCTCTTATAATCCATGCCCTAGTAATAGGAAAATAATTGTAGCCGATGGATCAATAATGACCGTTGCAAGTCAAGGAGATGTTTCTATTAACTCTACCCTTGTTTTGAGAAATGTCCTCCATGTTCCTAAACTTTGCACTAGTCTCATATCTGTTCAAAAGCTTGCTACTGATTCTAATGTCTTTGTAATTTTCTCTTCAAACTCTTGTATTCTTCAGGAGCAAGAAACGAAGCAGATGATTGGACTTGCTAAGGAAAAGGATGGACTTTACTTCTTTGAAGAGCTTGGTGAATGTGGTAGAGTTAAGAGTCTATCATCTTCCTCTTTTCAAACTAAAAGTGTCATGACAAATAAAGAAGAAATTTGGCTTCAACATCGTCGTCTTGGACATCCTTCTTTTAATGTTTTGAAAGTTGTCTTTCCTTCTTTATTTAAGAATGTGTCCATCAAGTCTTTACATTGTGACATTTGTGAATTTGCAAAGCATAAACGTTCCTCATATCCTATAAGTAATACAAGAACTTTTGTTCCTTTTGAGCTAATTCACAGTGACATTTGGGGTCCATCTAACATTTCTAACATCTCTGGATTTCGATGGTTTGTGTCATTTATCGATGATTGCACTCGTGTCACTTGGATTTATTTGTTGAAACAAAAATCTGATGTGAGCTCTGTTTTTCCACGTTTTCACAATATGATTCAAACACAATTTGGAACTCAAATAAAAAGATTCCGTTCTGATAATGCTAAAGATTTTTTCAACCAATCCTTATCCACATTTTTTGAAAAACAAGGAATTCTACATGAGTCATCTTGTGTCAATACTCCTCAACAAAATGGAGTAGCTGAAAGGAAAAACAGTCATCTTCTTGCAGTCACAAGAGCATTATTGTTTCAAACAAATGTGCCTAAACATTTTTGGGGTGAAGCTGTTCTAACAGCTACACATCTCATTAATCGACTCCCAACTCAAGTTCTTGGTTCAAAGAGTCCTATAGAGGTTCTCACTCATTTTTATCCTAATTTTAATGTATCAAATGGTCTTATTCCTAGGATTTTTGGGTGTGTTGCTTTTGTGCATGTACATTCTCATCAAAGGACCAAACTTGACCCTAGAGCTCTCAAGTGTGTGTTTGTAGGATATTCCTCAACTAAAAAAGGATACAAATGTTATCATCCTCCTACAAAGAAGTTCTTTGTGTCAGCAGATGTGACGTTTTCTGAGTCTGAGTCCTACTTTGGTAGTTCTGTTAATAATGATCAAGAAAATGAACATTTTTCTAATGATCTTTTAGATACTAAATTTCAAGAGGATTCAAGACTACAATCTCATTCTAATCCATCTGTAGAGGTTTCACAAGAATCTCATTCTAACCCATCTGTAGAGGTTCCACAAGCACTTGACTCTACTCATTCACCGCTGCGTTACAGTAGAAGGAAAAAGAAGTCCCAATCGGAGCAAGTTCAATCATCTGAACCAGTTATTAATGAAGAATTTGAAATTGCTCCTGAAAATACAGAGGTACCTTCATCACCTTTTAATATACATGAGGACTCTCCTGTTTCTACTGATGATTCTGACTTACCTATTGCCTTAAGAAAGGGAGTTCGAAGTTGTAGTAAGCGTCCTTTATATCCTCTATCTTCATTTCTTTCATATGACAAGTTGTCTTCCAACCACAAAGCTTTTCTCACTAATCTCCAGTCCATTCCTATACCAAAAACCTTAAATGAGGCATTGGCAGATGATAATTGGGTCAAAGCAATGAAAGTTGAAATGGAAGCTTTGGAGAACAACAAAACATGGGATCTTGTTCAATTACCCAAAGGAAAGAAGCTTGTTGGATGTAAATGGGTCTTCACACCCAAATACAATTCTGATGGCAGCTTGGAACGATATAAAGCAAGATTAGTTGCTAAAGGATATACTCAAACTTATGGAGTCGATTATGAGGAGACATTTGCTCCTGTTGCAAAAATGAATACCTTTCGAATTTTATTGGCCTTGGCTGCCAATCAAGGTTGGGAGATGTTGCAGTTTGATGTGAAAAAAAATGCATTCCTGCATGGAGACTTGAAGGAAGAAATCTATATGGAAGTCCCACCTGGTTTTTATTCTCAAGTTGCTCCTGGTACAGTGTGCAGACTCAAGAAAGCACTTTATGGCTTAAAGAAATCACCAAGGGCTTGGTTTGGGAGATTTACAAAATCTATGGTTCGCATGGGATATAGACAAAGCCAAGGTGATCACACTTTGTTTATTAAACATTCATCTTCAGGGGGAGTAACAATTTTACTGGTTTATGTTGATGATATTATCGTCACAGGAAATGACATTGAGGGAATCAATTTTCTTCGAACACAGTTGATGAAAGAATTTGCCATTAAGGACTTAGGCAGACTCAAATACTTTCTGGGTATTGAAGTTGCTCATTCCAAACAGGGCATCTTCATATCTCAACAAAAGTATGTTCTTGACCTTTTAGCTGAAACAGGAAAACTGGGATGCAAACCTGTGGATACCCGTATAGAACAAAATCATAGATTATGTGAAGCAGGTAGAAGGTCTCCAAAGTGGAGAAAGAAGAAGAAGTCTTGTACACTACCTAAAGATCCTTTAGTTGACAAAGGATCCTATCAAAGGCTTGTTGGAAAGTTGATTTATTTGGCTCACACAAGACCTGATATTGCATATGCAGTGAGTGTAGTGAGTCAGTTTATGCATTGTCCTAAAACTTCACACCTACAAGCTGCTCACCAAATACTTCACTACTTGAAGGGTACCCCAGGGAAAGGGATTTTATTCAGAAGGGGGAGAACACTAACAATTGAAGCATACACGGACTCTGATCATGGAGGTGATCTTGATAACAGAAGATCCACAGCCGGATATTGCACTTTTCTTGGTTCAAATTGATAAACGTGGCTGTCACCCAAGAGGGGGGGTGAATTGGGTGAGAGAATAAATTAAATCTTTTGAATCTTCTTTTCGAAAGACTGCTTGTGCTTGGTGATAATATTTACGAAGTAGTGATATGCACAAGTCAGTATGTTATGTGATGCAAAATAGAATGTTTGAATGTAAATTTATGCACACATAAATTTATCCTGGTTCGGTCACCCAGACCTACATCCAGTCCCCAGGCTCCACCTGAGATTTTCAATCCACTATTCTTGTTTAAACCGGGCACAAGAGAAGCCTTTACACTTTAGGTTTTACGAGCACGGGTTCACCTAACAACCCACAGGTTTTACACCGGGTTCACCTGCAAACCTTACAAATGCAAGTTTTACGGGCTAACTTGCAACCTATGGAGATTTAGACAACCTCTAAATGCTCCCCCTTACAAATTGTAAGTTTACACTATGTTCACTCTATGAACTGATTGTGCTAAACACTTAAGCTCAAAACTAACTCTCTCTAAGAGTGGATGATGTTACTCACTTAAGTACAATAAAATTACTCTCTGAAAAATATCACAAATCTGGATCTGAGAGTAGTAGAAGATGTGTAGAATGATGAGTATGATATATCAGATACTTTGTTCTGTTCTCTCTTTTTCTTCCATCATACTTCTCTTCTGAATGAGTGTCTCTTTTATATTCGGCTTCATAGGCTTAGGTGGCAAGTTGAATATGAACGTTTGAATAGTGCCGTTAATCCTATGTTACCGTTGAGAAGTACATCTTCATTAATGCTTAGCAGGGTTGACTTGCTTTATCTCTGAAAAGTAGTCCTGACACCTCTGCTCTGACAAAAGCATTCTGACTTCTGAGTATGTGATTTTTACTCTTGCACTCTTGCTGACGGATGATCATCTTTCATCCGCAAGTGGTAATCTTGCTCTGCAAGTGTTAAGCTCTGAGTCCCAATGTCAAGAGTCTTTCCATCCGGAAGCTCATTTGCATCCGGAAGCGTGACCATGTTCTGCACATACTGGTTAGTCCAACATAGCAATATATATATAAGAATTATACATGCTGTGGGAAGTTTGTTTGCTATGGGGAGTAGTTTACTTAGACTGTGTTCTGATTTGGTCTATGATGTATCTGGAAGCATTTTTACATCCGGAAGTAAAACTACTAGATGAAGGATCTTGGTTCACTATAACTCACTCTCTTAGTGTATTTCATCCCACCACTCAGCGCTAGTCACTGAGCTATCGGAAGCACTTTTACTTGACGTGGTGAATTCACTGACGCTTAGGGTGAAATCTATTCTATCAGTCTGCGCCAGTCAAGATCTAACAGGAAGCAACTTCACTTGATGTTGCATTTCCGCTGACGCTCGGGGTTATATCTAGTCTATCAACCTGCGCCAGTCTAAATCTAATAGGAAGTGCTTTCACTTGGCGAAGTAGACTTACTGACGCTTGGGGTAATAACTATTCTATTGCTCTGCGCCAGTCTAAGTCTAACAGGAAGCGCTTTCACTTGGGGAAGTAGACTCACTGACGCTTGGGGTAATATCTATTCTGTCGCTCTGCGCCAGTCTAATTCTAACAGGAAGCGCTTTCACTTGGGGAAGTAGACTCACTGACGCTTGGGGTAATATCTATTCTGTCGCTCTGCGCCAGTCTAAGTCTAACAGGAAGCAACTTCGCTTCCGATTGAAACATAGCTTAGTCTTAGGGTTTGTGTACCTAATGTTCATGGACTAAGTTAAATCCCTAGTGATTTACTTGCTGACGCTGGGGGATGAAAACATTCATCCGCATGCGCAAGTCCTAATCTAATCTAACCGGAAGTAAATCTTCATCCGGAAGCACTCTTACTTGGGATCCTAAGTATACTATTGCTTCCTAGGCACTTGGTCTAATCCTTTATATTTTAGTCTTCATCAAAACTTAAGATTCTAACATTCTCCCCCTTTTTGATGATGACAAACCTAGTTCTATTAATTAAGTTCATATGAAAGGATTAGCTGAAGAATAAAAGCAATAGTTAAGAGCAAGTAACTCAGACAAATATTATTGACAAGCAGAAGTTACAAGTCAGAGTTATACAATCAAATAACATATACAAGTAAAGAATGTATACAAATAAATTTCACTAAGTATGAATGAAGATATGCATGAAAACAAAATCAACAAAAATATTTGGATTGGGGGTTAGAGTCTGTGTCTCTTTTTCTTTTCCCTCTCTTTCTGTCTCTCTTCATTTTCCTCACGCTCACTCTGGTTTATCTGGGCAATGATCTCTTGAAGCTCTTTTTCCTCTTTTTCCCTTCTGAGCCTTTCTGATTCAATGGACTCCTCGTATGCCCTTTTCATGTTCTCCACTTCTTCATACCCAGGGAAACCTGTAGCATCATCGAAGTAGGAGATCTCTCCATTGGGATAGTGGACAGCCCGGATTCTCACATTCCATACAGGGAAGTTGGGATCTTCCTCAACTTCCTGGACTTTCCGTTTCCCTTTCCCTTGCTCTTCCTTTTGCTTTTGCTAATTGGAGGAGTGGGCATGGCACTTGCTCTTTCAGCATCGAGGCAAGCCATCTGACCAAAGGATAGCTTGTCAGTGAATCCATACTTCTCAAATTCTTCAGGAGTCATGTCTTCAATTTCCAATTTGACTTCCTTCAGAATTGGAACCGCTTGGACCACTGGATTTTCTTGCACAACCTGAGCAGATGAAGTTCCTTGCTCAGGTAGGTCAGATGGAGTCTCCTCCTCAGACTCATCAGATTCAGTGGTGGCAATTAACTTTCTGGCACGTTTCCTAGCAACGGCCTTCTTTCTGGGTGCACTGAATCTGGCAGCTGGCTCAGACGAAGGAGGAGGATCAGAAGATTGCTCAGATGAAGGGATCTCAGACTCTTGCCCAGAGGATGCAGGAACAGGCTTGGCTATCACAATGGGAGGATGGTTGGGTCTCTTCAGTCCCCACTTCATTATGATCTCCTCAACCATCTCTCTACTTGTTTTATTTGGAGGAGGCTCTGATGATGACTCAGATTGTGAGGATTGTTCATTCTGCCCAAACACAACCATCTCCAAATGTGATCTTTGCTCAGCTGTTCTCTCTGCTTCAGGAAACGGAGGGCCTCTCCTCTTATAAGGCTCTCTGCACCACTCAGCACCTGAGACTCATATGCACGACGCAGGGCGGCCGTGATATCTTCATCAATCCAGAGTGAAGGCTGGCTGAGAACATCCCTTGTGGCCATACTTAGGCGAAGAGTAGACATAACATTTCTCCCCCTTTTGTCATCATCAACAGGGGTGAGTGCCAGGGATGGAGTGGATGTGGAGGAGGATGGAGGTGGTTCAGGACCAGATTTCTTGGAGGGGAGGGTGAGAGGGTAGAGGTGGAGGATGTGGGAGAAGATAGGTGTTCAGGAGTTTGAGGAGGGTCGGGGAAGCAGCTGGTGGTGACAAAGATATCCCCATAAGGATGAGTGGAGGAGTATTCTTTGTAGTTGGCGGAGTCAGGGGTAAAGGGTAAATGGTCATCGAGAGTGGTTGAAGGCGGGGATATTCGCCGTATGGTTGGCTGAGGGGGTGAATGGCTGTTTCAGATCCTATGGGTCTAGGGCTTGGATGGGTAGGGTTGGAGAAGCGGAGTGGAGAGCGTGTAGGGGCACCTGGTCGTGTGGGAATGGGTGAGGATGAGGAAGGTGAGGATGAGAAATTTCTAGGAGAATGGCGTGGAGAGTTGTGAGTTGAGTCTTGGGTTTGGTGGTCATGGGTAGGTGAGGGTTGGGATTGTTGGTCATTGTTGGGTGATGGTGGAGCTTGTTGGTCATTTTGTGGTGGAGGCTGAGGTTGTTGAGTGTTGGGCGGAGGAGGAGGAGGAGGGTTTTGAGGAGGAGGAGGAGGTGAAGGTGGTAAGTTACCTTGTGATGAAGGTTGGGAATTTGTAGGTGCTGGAGGATGAGGTCTAATTTTGCATCCACCCTGGCAAGGTGATTCTCAAGTTGTCCTACTCTGTCCTCAAGCCGCTGAATTCGCTCCCCTTGGTGGTGGAAGCCAGCTTCACATTCAACACGGAGAGGACCCACCAAAGGAATCAGTCAGTCTCAACAGAAGCTCTTCCTTTATGTCCTCTGCAAAGGCCCTAACAGAAGCTGGAACCCTTGCACAACGGCTTGGCCCAGCATGAGAGTCAACTTCCTGATCGCCTGCTCCAGATGCAGAGGGAGCTGAAGTACCAGAAGCACTACCGGCTTGTGAGTGTGAGCGAGTGGGCTTAGGAGGCTTGAAATACTTGATCCCCATCCTTGCCACATTGGTTGCTCCACAGCCTACACTGGACATTCTCTTCTTCCACAGCAGATGTAGCCTTGATCAGATGCTTCTCAAGGAGGAAGGCAATGATGGTGGGATAGGGAAGATAACCTGACTTGTCATTGTTTAACCAGCGCTGAAGCTCTAGGCATATCAACTGCCCAGGGTTGAAAGACTTGCGCGAGAGGAGTCTAGGGAAACCAAGGGTTGTCCAGCAGTGTGAACTCGTTGAAGTTGCCTCCCTTATGAGTCATTATCCGGGAGTAGACGTAGTACAAGAGCCTGTTAGAATCAGACATCTTTGAACACCTTCTTGCTGTTGGTGCCATACAACTCCTCGAGTTCCTCCTTGCTGTACTTGTGAGACTCAGGGTAGATCCATTCATTCATATCCTCTTCTGTGATTCCCATCATCTCATTCAGGGTTCTCCAAGTGAACCTGAAGGTTCTTCCTCTTACAGTGGCAGTGAAGGAGAGTTTGTGGACTTGCTCTTTCCCATCCACCTTCCTGTACTTAGCTCTGCCTGAGAGGGATTGGCAAAAGACTCGCAGGACGTTGACGTTGTAGTCCTGGTTGATGCCCAGCCAAGGCATATACTTTTCCAAGTAAGGGCGCAGATGAGCAAATCCTAGTTCATCCAACTTGTCCAGATTGATGAACAGGCCATGATTGAAGATGGGAATGGATGTCTCAAATTTGGCGGATACACTCTCCAAAGCCCCATCTCTATAAACTGTGAGATCATCTTCTTCCTCAACCCTCTGCCTCTTGGAGGAAGGCTCCTCAGAAAAATGAACCTTCTTCTCTTTCCCTTTCCCTGAGCATCCCGCTCTTGTTCAGAACCCACTGCCTGTTCTATTCTACCAGAGGTTTCAGGCTGACCCTGAACGTCTTCACCCTGTCCCCGTGATTGCCCAGAACCTTCTTGGCGTTCATGATGTTCTTCATGTTGTTCTTCATGGTGCCCAGATTTACCAGAATGTCTGTGAGAGGATTTCCCAGATTTTCGATTTATTTTTCTTAGAAGAAGAGGTTTTCTGGATGACTGGGTTGGGTTCATTCGTACCGGCCATTTTTTGTATGAATGTTGTGAAAATAAAGATGAAATGCGAGAAGTGTGTAAAAATGAAGAATGCAATGAAGAAGATGAAGTAAATTTTTCAGAGAAAAGATGCGTGTGAAAATAATGCAAGTAAAAAGTGAAGGTGAAAAGTTACATCTATTTATAGGTAAAGCTTCTGAGGATAGAATGGGTATAGTCTTTCAAATTTTCACACATTGGTAACGTAAGTTTTTAAGTTCGAACGAC